>CM039674.1:155889964-157231387 GCA_022496015.1 Hordeum marinum | reverse complement strand
TGGCTTGTGGGTCCCCTGGTAGGCGTCTGTTGCCCATCTTCTGCTATATAAAGGTTTTTGACCAAGAAAAATCATAAGAGAGCTTTCGGGACGAAGCTCCGCCGCCTCGAGGCGGAACTTGGGCAGAAGCAATCTAGAGCTCCGACAGAGTTGTTCTGCCGAGGAAACTTCCCTCCCGGAGGGGGAAATTGAAGCCATCGTCATCACCAGCGATCCTCTCATCAAGAGGGGGTCAATATCCATCAACATCTTCACCATCACCATCTCCTCTCAAAACCCTAGTTCATCTCTTGTATCCGATCTTTGTCTCAAAACCTCAGATTGGTACCTGTGGGTTGCTAGTAGTGTTGATTACTCCTTGTAGTTGATGCTAGTTGGATTACTTGGTGGAAGATCATATGTTCAGATCCTTAATGATAATTAATAGTCCTCTGATTATGAACATGAACATGCTTTTTGAGTATTTACGTTTCTTCCTGAGGACATGGGATAAATCTTGTTATAAGTAATCATGTGAATTTGGTATTCGTTCTATATTTTGATGAGATGTATGTTGTCTCTCCTCTAGTGGTGTTATGTGAACGTCGACTACATAACACTTCACCATTATTTCGGACTAGGGGAAGGCATTGGGAAGTAATAAGTAGATGATGGGTTGCTAGAGTGACATAAGCTTAAACCCTAGTTTATGCGTTGCTTTGTAAGAGGCTGATTTGGATCCATATGTTTCATGCTATGGTTAGATTTATCTTAATTCTTCTTTCGTAGTTGCGGATGCTTGCAAGAGAGGTTAATCATAAGTGGGAGGTTTGTCCAAGTAAGGGCAGCACCCAAGCACTAGTCCACCCACATATCAAACTATCAAACTAACGGACACAAATCAAATGAGCATGATGAAAACTAGCTTGACAGAAAATCCGATGTGTCCTCGGGAGCGCTTTGCTTTATATAAGAGTTTGTCCAGACATGTCCTTTGCTACAAAAAGGATTGGTATACCTTTCTGCACCTTTACTACACTTGTTACTTGTTACCCGTTACAAATTACCTCATCATAAAAATATCTGTTACCGATAATTTCAGTGCTTGCAGAGAATACCTTAGTGAAAACCGCTTGTCAATTCCTTATGCACCTCGTTGGGGTTGACACTCTTACTTATCAAAAGGACTATGATAGATCCCCTATACTTGTGGGTCATTGATACGTCTCCAATGTATCTATTATTTATGAAGTATTCATACCATGTTTATAATAATTCTATATGATTTTGGTACGATTTTATTAGAACTAACCCGGATTGACGCTGTTTTCAGCAGAACTACCTTGGTGTCGTTTTTTGTGTAGAAAAAAAGTTCTTGGAACGGGCTAAAACTTTATTAAGATTTTTTGTCGACCAAAAGGGACCCCCGAAGCATTGGAGCCGGGCCAGAAGAACCACGAGGAGGCGACAAGCCTGCCAGGCGCGGCCACCCCCCTGGTCGCACCTAGAAAGATTGCCACCGCCTCGTGGCACCCCTTGACATGAGATCGACGGCAAAAATTCCTATAGATATAGAAATGTCCGAAAAGAAACCTAGATCGGGAGTTCTGCCTCCGTAAGCCTCTAGAGTCATGAAAGACAAATCGGGAGCCAGTTCCGTCACCCTGTCGGAGGGGGAAACCATCACCAGAGGCCATCTTCATCATCCCAACGGTCTCCATGACGAGGAGGGAGTAGTTCACCCTCGGGACTGAGGGTATGTACCAGTAGCTATGTGTTTGACCTCTCTCTCTCTCGTGTTCTTGACATGGCACGATCTTGATGTACTACGAGCATTATTGACATAGAAGAATCATATGGAGTTTTCCCCTCTCTGTCTTCTTGTGATGAATTGAGTTTTCCCTTTGAAGTTTTCTTATCGGATTGAGCCTTTAAGTATTTGAGAACACTTGATGTATGTCTTGCGATGGGATATCCGTGGTGACAATGGGATGTTCTATTGATCCACTTGATGTATGTTTTTGTGATCAACTTGCGGGTTCCGTGACCATGGGAATCTATGCATAAGGGTGGGCACACGTTTTTGTCTTGACTTTCCGATAGAAACTTTGGGGCACTCTTTGAAGTTCTTTGTGTTGGATTGAACATGATGAATCTGAAATTGTGTGATGCATATCATATAATCAAGCCCATGGGTACTCGTGGTGACACTGGAGTATCAGGTGACATTAGGGTTTTGGTTGATGCGTATCTTAAGGTGTTATTTTAGTACGAACTCTAGGGCTGTTATATAGTGTGCTGAAATTTATATAGTGTGCTGAAATTTATTGTCACTTGTTACTATGAAAAACAATCCTTTGATGGGCTTGTTTTGGGTATCTTCACCTCGACCGGAAGCACAAAAAGTTGCTCCTCAACATTCTAAACCTACTGAAAATATTTATTTTTAATTTCCTTCAGGTATGATAGAGAAACTGCTAGCTAATCCTTATGCAGGAGATGGAACACTACGTCCTGATTTGCATCTAATCTATGTGGATGAAGTTTGTGGATTATTTAAGCTTGCAAGTATGCCCGAGGATGATGTCAAGAAGAAGGTCTTTCCTTTATCTTTGAAGGAGAAGGCATTGACATGGTATAGGCTATGTGATGATATTGGATCATGGAACTACAACCGATTAAAATTGGAATTTCATCAAAGATTTATCCTATGCATCTGGTTTATCGTGATCTGAATTATATCTGTAATTTTTGGCCTCGTTAAGGAGAAAGAATCGCTCAAGCTTGGGGGAGGCTTAACTCAATGTTATATTCATGCCCCAATCATGAGCTCTCAAGATAAATTATTATTCATAATTTTTATGCTCGGCCTTCTCATAATGATCAATCCATGCTCGATACTTCTTGTACTGGTTCCGATATGAAGAAAGATATTGACTTCCAATGGATTTATTGGAAAGAACTAAACGCAGCTCTAAAGATTGGGAACTCGACGAAGGTAAGGACTCAGGTATAAACCATAAGTTTGATTGTGTTAAATCCTTTGTAGACAACTATTTTCGTGAATTTAGCTCTAAATATGGACTTGACTCTGAGATAGTAGCTTCTTTCTGTGAATCTTTTGCTGCTCATGTTGATCTCCCTAAGGAGAAGTGGTTTAAATATCATCCTCCCATTGAAGTGAAAGTAGTTGAACCTATTAAAGTTGAAGAAGAAACTATTACTTATAATGTTGATCCTGTCATTCTTGCTACTTATATTGTGAAACCACCTTTCTTTGTTAGAATAAAGTAATATGCTAAAGCTTCAACTGTGGTTCATAAGAGCTATGTTAGAACACCTACACCTCCTGAACAAATTAAAGTTGAACCTAGTATTGCTATGATTAAATATCTATTGGTTGATAATATTGATGGGCATGTTATTCATTTCTGTGATGAAGCTGCTAGAATGCTACACCTAATGCTAAAGATAAATATAGACCTATTGTTGGCATACTTGTTGTTTCTGTTAAAATAGGAGATCATTGTTATCATGGCCTATGTCATGTGGGTGCTAGTGTGAGTTTAATTCCCTTTACCTTATATAAAGAAATTATGAATGATATTAAACCAACTGAATTAGAATAAATTGATGTCACCATTAAGCTTGCTAATAGAGATACTATACACTACAGGAATCAACAACTTTGCCGTCAGCCATCCCTGGCAGCAAAGGCATGCATGGAGGACGGCAAAGGCTTTGCCGTCGGCCAGCATACGACCAACCGTCCGGCTGAATAAGCTAGGGTAAAGGGCGCTTTGTCGTCTGCTGGCAGACGACAAAGTTCCTTAGGTCTTTGTTGTCTGCCAGCTGACGGCAAAGACCATGGACGGCACACATGGCATCTTACGGCCGTTAATGGGTTAACGGCGTGCTTTGCCGTCCGCTGGCAGATGGCAAAGACCTAAGGATCTTTGCCGTCTGCCAGCGGACACCAAAGCAACTGTTTCTTTGTCGGCCTACGTGGTTTCTTTGCCATCCGCTGGTAGATGGCAAAGACCTAAGGTTCTTTGCTGTCTGCCAGCGGACGGCAAAGAAACCACATAGGCCAGCCTAGTGCTACCCCAAGTTGCATAGGTAGCTGCCACGTGGCAGCTTTGCCATTTGCCGGTGGATGGCAAAGCTCTTTGCCGTCTGCCAGCAGGCGGCAAAGAGCCTGCACAGCCCTTGTTTTTTCTGTTTTATTAAATTAATTCAATTTCACAGAATTTCACATATATATACACGCACACACATTTGCAAATACTTTTAACAAGCATAACAACACATATACATACCAAATCATATCCCTGCCATATGGATATGATCATCCAACACATATATATATATATACATACCAAATGAAAATTCTGTATGCAACATATATAGCTAGCCAACATATCCCACAACAAGCATACAATGGTTTCATCTATACATACATATATAGGTAGCAAGTTTCACATTGTTCATCCTACAAAATGAAAACAAAAAGGAAGCACAAGAAGAAGAGTAGACTCCATCAACGCAAGCTTCCTCATCGAAAGCAAATCTGCAAATTGGGAAAGAAGAAAGTTAGAAGAAGAAGAAGAAGAAGACTAGAAGAACAAGACTAGCTATAAGAAGAAGAAGAAGAAGACTAGCTAGAAGAAGAAGAATAATATTTCTTCTCTTTCTTTTTCTCCTCTCCTCTTCTTTATCTTCTTCTTCTTCTTCTAACTAAGGTAGGTAAAACTGCCATTTTTGCTAAGCTAGGTAAAAATGCTAAGTGTAGGTCACTTTAGAGCTAAGCTAGGTAAATAGATAATTTTGGAGGTTAGTAAGGTTATTATGTCATTTTTTACCTAAGTAAGCTAATTATGTCATTTTTGAGCTATCCTAGTTATAATCGGTCATTTTGGAGCTAGGTAAGGTTATTTTGTCATTTTGGAGGATAATAAACTAATGATATGACAGTTTGGAGCTAAAACCAAGGTTATTACGCCATTTTTTTACCGAAGTAAGCTAATTATTTCATAAATGAACTAGCTAAGCTAAGTACAGATCATTATTGAGCTATCCTAGGTAGTTAGGCCATTTTTGAGCTAACTAAGCATATTTAGTCATTTTGGAGGACAAAATGGCAAGTGTAGGTCATTTTTGAGCTATCCTAGTTATAATCGGTCATTATGAGCTAGGTAAGGTTATTTTGTCATTTTGTAGGAAAATAAACTAATGATATGATAGTTTGGAGCTAAACCAAGGTTATTATGCCATTTTTTACCTAAGTAAGCTAATTATGTCATAAATGAACTAGCTAAGATAAGTATTGATCATTATTGAGCTATCCTAGGTACTTAGGCCATTTTTGAGCTTAATAAGCATATTTATTCATTCTAGAGGAGAAAATGTTAAGTGTATTTCATTTTTGAGCTATCCTAGTTAAAATCTGTCATTTTGGAGCTAGGTAAGGTTATTTTGTGATTTTGGAGGAAAACAAACTAATGATATGACAGTTTGGTGCTAAACCAAGGTTATCATGCCATTTTTTACCTAAGTATGCTAAGTATGTCATAAATGAACTGAAGAAGCTAAGTATAGGTCATTTATGAGCCAACCAAGATAGTTATGCCATTTTTGAGATAACTAATCATATTTACTCAATTTGGAGGAAAAAATGGCAAGTATGGGTCATTTTAGAGCTATCCTAGTTATAATCGGTCATTTTGGAGGTAGGTAAGGTTATTTTGTCATTTTGGAGGAAAATAAGCTACGTCTATGTCATTTTGGAGCTAAACCAAGGTTATCATGCCGTTTTTTACCTAAGTATGCTTAGTATGTCATAAATGAACTAAAGAAGCTAAGTATAGCTCATTTTGGAGCTAAATTGGTCATTTCTTAAGCTAAGTATGCATTTGTTAAGCAAAACACTTGGCAAAACTTACCATCATCACGGAGGTGAAGGACCGGTCGGGTTTGCGCCAGGGTGAGATAGAGAAGGACCGGTTAGGGTTGCGGCAGACGCAGAAGGATCAGTTGATGCTTGTCGGGAGGCACGCTACACCAAAGATCATTTGCAATGTCTCCTTAGCATGATGCAACTCAAATGTGAATACTAGTAACTAATGGACATTCAAATGAAACTCACCGTGGGTGCTATATCAATATGGGGCATCGACGGAGGGGTCTAACCATTGTTCTGGCACATGGTCTGCACATTTTGTTTTCACGAGTCATTCATATTAGTTAGTGATGAAACGAAAATTACATGCATGATTTGGCTAATATGCAGGATAAACTTACCACGAGGAGCTCATATAGGTCCTGGTGAGACGCGTCGTTCCAGTTCCTCTCCTCCCCCAACAGCCTAGCCGTCCTCTCCTCCACGTACCTCTCCCTTTGTGCTGCCTGCGTGTTTGCCTCCGCCAGAAGCTCCTGGGCCTAGCCTCAATGGCGAGCTCCATTGGACGTGGACGAGGTCTTATCTCAAGATTAGAGCTCGTCTGGTGCTTCTTGATCTCCAGGAGAGTTCTAGGACAACGTATCAATCCATCCCCAACGACTATCGAGCAATACATGGCCTTTGGGTAGAAAGCTTCCAAATATCATCATCATCGCGTTGTAGCATTCTCTGCCCAGGTTGAACTGAGCCTTCAAAGCCATTACTTGCGCGATGGCATCCAACTGACAAAGCTCAATGTGCTCGTGGAGAGGACGTTTTGAAGACTCCAACATTTTATAAAAGGCCTTTGCAGATTCCTCCATCTCATCGTCCGAATCCCGAGCATCATCAAAGTCTTGCACCATGTCTTCGATCCCGGTACCATGCTCGTCGGTGCGACGACGAACAACCTCAGCTCTGGCACGTTGGGCAGACTCACCATGAAATGCCCAGACCGTATAATTAGGCGTAAAACCCCACTTCTGCAGGTGTTTGATCATTTCAAACTCTGACTTCTTCTTAAAGTTGTTGCAATCGACACAAGGGCACCAGGTTGTTTTCTGTCCATTTGCAAATGCGACTCTCACAAACTCCTTGGTTTTTACTATCCATTCACGGGTCATTTCTTTCTGACTAGTGTGACCGGTGTACATCCACCCACGATCACTCATCTTGCCTAGCTACTGGACACACAAAAAATATATACATAATTCAGCAAACCATATTTATCAGTTAATAGAGTTTTTTAGTTTTATTATGTCGATGCAACCTAGACGCTAGTAGGTAAAGATAGGTCCTAATCCCACCCGAGTATGTGTAGATTGGGTTCATTTTCCCATGCTCCACTCCGGATACGACGCACAATTTCGGCAGCACCTCCCTGCTGTTCTCCTGATGCACGTCTTGGCAATAAGCAGAGAGGATGTGTACCCGGAGAACAACAGGAAGGCACTGACAAAATTCTGCATCGGATCTGGAGCAGAGAATATGGGAAAACGAACCCAATCTACACATACTCGGGCTGTCCATGGATAACGTTGGACAATTCAAAAGAATCACGGTTATAAATATGCTAATGAATGCATTTTTATAGATGTAACCCTTTCAAACGGGAGACGCATAGTGGTCATGCATACTGATGATTGAAGACACCTATAGCTAGCAAGTTTCATCGGCACGAAGACCGGAACAGAGCAATTTTTTAAGGGTGCCGGGGGAGAAGATGTCATTTGTGCTTACCAACAAATGCAACAGGGGAGCTCGTCAAATGCACGGGGAGGTCTTCGAACAACTACACATTGAAATTCACCCGATCAACACAAAATATGATTTTTTATAACAAAATAGGAAAATATGTGACCTAGCTCATAATTTACAAAACTATGACCTCCTCGGCCTCACGAAGGCTGAAGAGCACCTTTTGTCAACAGGCGGCAAAATAGGTGTCGGGGGTCGGGGGTCAGTGGCATCGGGAGACAATGGCATCAAGGGTCAGTGGCGTCGGCGGTCATGGGTCGGTGGTGTATGGAGTCGGGGTCGGTGGCGTTGGTGGTCGGGGGTCGATGGCGTCAATGGTCGGGGGTTGGTGGTGTCGGTGGTCGGGGGTCGGGGGTGTCGGTGGTCAGGGGGCGATGGCATCGATGGTCGAGGGTCGGTGGTGTCAGTGGTCGGGGGTCAGTGGTGAAGGCGGTCGGGGGGCGATGGCGTCGGTGGTCAGGGGTCGGAGTTGGGGGTCTGGGGCGTCGGGGGTCGGTGGCGTCAAGGGTCGGTGACGTCGGATGTTGGGGGTTAATAGCGTCAGGGATCAGGGGCTCTTCTCTTCTTCTTCTTCTTCTTCTTCTTCTTCTTCTTCTTCGTCTTCTTCTTCTTCTCCTCTTCAACTCGTCTTCTTCTTCTAAACTAAACCTCAACTAAACCTAAACTAAACCTAAACTAAATCTAATCTAAACTAAACCTAAACTAAACTAAACCTGAACCTAAAAAATCAAAAACAAAAGGAGAAGAAGATCACCTTGGGGAGGAGGGCTCCGGTGGAGGAGGGGACCCATCGTAGGGGAGGGGGCGGCACCGCGGCTTGTCTCACGGCGGGGCTCGGGCGGGCACTCCAGGGGAGGGGGTCGGGGGTGGCAGGGGCGTTGGCCGGCGGGTGCGGCAGGGGCGGTGGGGGTTAGTGGTGGTGGCCGGCGGGTGCGGTGGGGGGTAGGGGCAGCGGCCGACGGGTGTGGGGGTCTGGGGTGGCGGGCGGCGGTGCGGCAGCAGGGGCAGTGGGGATAGGGGGTGACAGGGGTGGTAGGGGGCGGCGGTGCGTCTGCAGGGGCGGCGGGGGTCGGGGGCGGCAGCTGGCGGGGGCGGTGAGGGCGACAGGGACGGCGGCCAGCGGGTGTGGGGGTTGGGGGTGGCAGGGGCGGCGGCAGGCGGCGATGGGGGTCGGGGGAGAAGAGAGATGCAGAGAGAGAAGAGAGAGATAGAGGAGGTCATGGCATTTATTACAGCCAAATTCTTTGCCGTCTGCTAGCAGACAACAAAGGAGCTTTGTCGTTCGCTAGCAGATGGCAAAGAATCTGGCCGTTAGCTGGTTCTCGTCAGTGGGCCCACCTCCCTCTTTGCCATCTGCTAGCGGACAGCAAATATCCTTTGCCGTCTGCTAGCAGATGACAAAGAAGTGGCTGATGGTACAGAGGTTCTTTGCCGTCAGCTAGTTGTTTGCCGCCCGTTTTGTGTAAATGGATGGCAAAGAGCTTCTTTGTCGTCCGCTAGCTGACGGCAAATTTGCTGATTCCAATAGTGATAGCACGAGTTGGGATTATTATAGATGTTGAAGTCTTGTGTGGGAAACAAAATATCCTACTGATTTTCTTGTTGTTGGTTCCCCACAAGATTATTTCTGTCCCATTATATTTGGTAGGCCTTTCTTGAATACAGTTAATGCCAAGATAGATTGTGAGAAAGATACTTTTACCGTGAGTTTTGGGGATGTGTCCCATGAGTTTAATTTCTCTAAATTTCGTAGACAACCCCATGATGAAGAGTTGCCTAGTAAGGATGAAATTATTGGTCTTGCTTCTATTCTTGTGCCACCTACTGATCCTTTAGAACAATATTTGCTACACTGTGAAAACGATATGCATATGAATGAAAGGAATGAAATAGATAGGATTTTCTTTGATCAACATCCTATTTTGAAACACAAATTGCCTATTGAAATACTTGGGGATCCTCCTCCACCCAAGGGTGATCCCATGTTTGAGCTTAAAAATTACCGGATACTCTAAATATGTTGTTATTATTAGTGCTAACCTTTCAGAGCATGAAGAAAATATATTATTGAAAACTCTAAAAAAGCACAGTGCTTCTACTGGATATACTCTTGATGATCTTAAGGGAATTAGTCCGACTCTTTGTCAGCAAAAAATTAATATGGAACCTGATGCTAAATGAGTTGTTCATCACGAACGAAGGTTAAATCCTAAAATGAAAGAAGTGGTAAGAAGTGAAATATTAAAGCTTTTGGAGGCAGGTATAATTTATCCTATTGCCGATAGTAGATGGGTTAGTCATGTTCATTGTGTCCCTAAGAAGGGAGGTATTACTATTGTTCCTAATGATAAAAATGAATTGATCCCACAAATAATTGTTACAGGATATAGAATGACAATTGATTTTAGGAAATTAAATAAAGCTACTAGGAAAGATCATTACCCTCTGCCTTTTATTGATCAAATGCTAGAAAGACTATCTAAACACGCACACTTCTGCTTTCTAGATGGTTATTCTAGTTTCTCTCAAATACCTGTGTCAAAAGAGAATCAATAAAAGACAACTTTTACTTGCCCTTTTGGTACCTTTGCTTATATACGTATACCTTTTGGTTTATGCAATGCACCTGCTACCTTTCAAAGATGTATGACTGCTATATTCTCTGACTTTTGTGAAAAGATTGTTGAGGTTTTCATGGATGACTTCTCTATTTATGGAACTTCTTTTGATGATTGCTTGAGCAACCTTGATTGAGTTTCACAGAGACGTGAAGAAACTAATATTCTATTGAATTGGGAGAATTGACACATTATGGTTAATGAGGGCATTGTCTTGGGACACAAAATCTCCAAAAAAGGTATTGTAGTGGATAAAGCTAAAGTAGATGCTATTAAAAAAATGTCGTGTCCCACGGATATCAGAGGTATAAGAAGTTTCCTTGGCCATGCTGGTTTCTATAGGAGATTTATTCAATTCTCTAAAATTTATTGGCCTCTCACTAATCTCTTGCAAAAAGATATTCCTTTTGTTTTTATTATGATTGTGTAGAAGCATTTGAAATCCTTAAGAATGCCTTGATTTCTGCACCTGTTGTTCAACCACATGATTGCAACCTACCCTTTGAAATTATGTGTGATGCTAGCGATTATGTCGTTGGTGTTGTTCTAGGACAAAGAGTTGATAAGAAATTAAATGTTATCCATTATGCTAGTAAGACTCTAGACATTGCTCAAAGAAACTATGCTACCACTGAAAAGGAATTTTTAGCATTTGTGTTTGTTTGTGATAAGTTTATACCTTATATTATTGATTTCAAAGTAACTATTCACACCGATCATGCTGCTATTAAATATCTTATGGAAAATAAAGATGCTAAACCAAGACTTATTACATGTGTTCGTCTGCTACAAGAATTTGATTTGCATATTATTGATAGAAAGGGTGTTGAGAACCCCGTAGCAGATAACTTGTGTAGGTTAGAGAATGTTCTTGATGACCCACTACCTATTGATGATAGCTTTCCTGATGAACAATTAGCTTTCATAAATGCTTCGTGTAATGCTCCATGGTATGCTGATTATGCTAATTACATTGTTGCTAAATTTATACCGCCTAGTTTCACATACCAACAAAAGAAAAAGTTCTTCAATGATTTAAGACAATACTTTTGGGATGATCCACACCTTTATAAAGAAGGGGTAGATGGTGTTATTATACGTTGTGTACCTGAGCATGAACAGGAAAAGATCCTACACAAGTGTCATTTTGAGGCCTATGGAGGACACCATGCTGGAGATAGAACTGCACACAAGGTATTACAATCTGGGTTTTATTGGCTACTCTCTTCAAGGATGCTCGTAAGTTTGTCTTGTCTTGTGATGGATGTCAAAAATCGATAATATGAGTAGACGTCGGGAAATGCCTATTAATTAATCACTTGTTATTGAACCATTTGATGTTTGGGGTTTTGATTATATGGGACCTTTTCCAAAGTCCATCGGGTGAAGTCATATTCTAATTGCTGTTGATTATATTACTAAGTGGGTAGAAGCTATTTCAACTAGTAGTGTTGATCATAACACTTCTATAGAAATGCTTAAAGAAGTTATTTTCCCTAGATTTGGAGTCCCTAGATATTTAATGACGGGTGGTGGTTCACACTTTATTCATGGTGCTTTTCGTAAATTGCTTGTTAAGTATGATGTTAATCATCGAATGGCATCTCCATATCATCCTTAATATAGTGGTCAAGTAGAATTAAGCAATAGAGAAATTAAATTGATCTTGCAAGAGACTGTTAATAGATCTAGAAAGAATTGTTCTAAGAAACTTGATGGTGCATTATGGGCTTATAGAACTGCATACAAAAACCCTATGGGTATGTCTCTTTATAAAATGGTTTATGGTGAAGCTTGTCACTTACCTCTTGAACTAGAACATAAAGCTTATTGGACAATTAAAGAGCTCAAATATGATTTTAAACTTGCTGGTGAGAAGAGGTTGTTGGGGAACGTTGCATGGGAAACAAAACATTTCCTACGCACACGTAGATCTATCCATGGTGATCAGCATCTATGAGAGGGAGAGTGGATCTACATACCCTTGTAGATCACTAAGCGGGAAGTGTTAAGAAATGCGGTTGGTGTAGTCGAACGTCTTCGCGATCCAAATCGTTGTGCGTCCCGCGATCCAATCACGATCCGTCCCGCGATCCAATCACGATCCGTCCCGCGATCCAATCATGATCCGTCCCGCGATCCAATCACGATCCGTCCCACGAACTTGATAACGATTCGTCCCACGAACTTGATCACGATCCTACCGATCTAGCGCCGAACGAACGGCACCTTTGCGTTCAGCACACGTACAACTTGATCATGATATCCACCGTCTTGATCCAGCAAGAAGGAGCGGATAGGAAGAAGAGCTCTCTGGCAGCGTTACGACGCTCCGGTGATGGTGGTGGAGCTATTCCGGCAAGGCTTCGCCTAAGCGCTATAGAAAACCGATCTAGAGGAGAAACTATGCATTGGAGGAACGAGCAACACGTGGCTGAAAATTCTGTGCAAAAAACCCTAAAACCTCCAGTATATATAAGAGGAAGAGAGGAGGAGGCTTGGCACAAGGGCCAAGCCTCCAAGGAGTCAACCGAACCAGGTGGAGGAGGTGGACTCCACCTCCAATCCTAGTAGGACTAGGATTCACCCTATTTTTTGCCTTTTTCCACCTTTTCTCTTTGGGCCTTTTTTCCGAAACCGCATGGGCCTTGTGTGGGACTTCTACCAGCCCACTAAGGGCTGGTAAAAACTCTCCCACAGCCCATGGAGCCTCTTGGGTCCAAATACCCCTCCCGATGGTCTCCCGGTACACTACCGACACTCCACGTACACTACCGATGAGGCCGAAACTTTTCTGGCGACCAAAACAAAACTTCCTATATATGAATATTTACCTCTGGACCATTCCGGAGCTCCTCGTGACGTCCAGGATCTCATCTGGGACTCCGAACAACCTTTGTGCACCACCATACACAACTATATACTACCCAAATGTCACCAAACCTTAAGTGTGCAGACCCTGCGGGTTCGAAACTATGTAGACATGACCGAGACACCTCTACGGTCAATAACCAATAGCGGAACCTGGATGCCCATATTGGTTCCTACATATTCTACAAATATCTTTATCGGTCGAACCTCTATGTCAAGGATTCAGTTAATCCCGTATGATGTTCCCTTTGTTCTTCGGTATGTTACTTGCCCGAGATTCGATCGTCGGTATCTCCATACCTAGTTCAATCTCATTACTGGAAAGTCTCTTTACTCGTTCTGTAATACAAGATCCCACAACTAACACTTAGTCACATATCTTGCAAGGCTTATTATGATGTTGTATTACCGAATGGGCCCTGAGATACCTCTCCGTCACATGGAGTAACAAATCCCAGTCTTGATCCATGCCACCTCAACAGACACCCTCGGAGATACCTGTAGAGCACCTTTATAGTCACCCAGTTACATTGCGACGTTTGATACACACAAGGCACTCCTCCGATATCCGTGAGTTGCATGATCTCATGGTCATAGGAACATATACTTGACATGCACAAAGCAGTAGCAATAAACTGACACGACCATATGCTACGTTTTTAGTTTGGTTCTTGTCCATCACATCATTCTCCTAATGATTTGATCCTGTTATCAAATGACATCTCATGTCAATGGCTAGGAAACCTTGACCATCTTTGATCAACGAGCTAGTTCACTAGAGGCATACTAGGGACAAAGTCTTGTCTATTTACCCACACATGTAATGTGTTTCCAATTAATACAATCATAGCATGGATAATAAACTATTATCATGAACAAGGAAATATAATAATAAACACTTTATTTATTGCCTCTAGGGCATATTTCCAACAGTCTCCCACTTGCACTAGATTCAATAATCTAGCTCACATCACTATGTGATTTACATTGTAATGAATCGAACACCCATGTAGTTCTGGTGTTGATCATGTTTAGCCCTTGGAAGAGGTTTAGTCAACGGGTCTGCAACATTCAAATCCATGTGCACTTTGCAAATATTTATGTCCTTCTCCTCGATGTCATCGCGTATGGAGTTGAAGCGTCGCTTTATGTGACTGGTCCTCTTGTGAAACTTTGGTTCCTTGGCCAGAGCAATGGCACCAGTGTTGTCACATAACAAGTTCATTGGATTCAGTGCACTGGGCACTACTCCAAGATCTGTCATGAACTGCTTCATCGAGACACCTTCCTTCGCTGCCTCCGAGGATGCGATGTACTCCGCATTGCATGTAGAATCAGCTACCACGCTTTGCTTGGAACTGCACCAGCTTACCGCTCCCCCGTTGAGAATAAATACGTATCCGGTTTGTGACTTAGAGTCATTCGGATCAGTGTCAAAGCTTGCATCGACATAACCCTTCACGATGAGCTCTTCATCACCTCCATAACGAGAAACATTTCCTTAGTCCTTTTCAAGTACTTAAGGATATTCTTGACCGCTGCCCAGTGTTCCATTCCAGGATCACTTTGAAACCTTCCGGCCATACTTATGGCAAGGCTGACATTGGGTCTTGTGCACAGCATTGCATACATGATAGAGCCTATGGCTGAAGCATAGGGGATAACACTCATATTTTCTCTATCCTCTGCAGTCACTAGGCATTGAGTCTTACTCAACTTCACACCTTGTAACACAGGCAAGAACCCCTTCTTGGATTGATCCATTTTGAACTTCTTCAAAACTTTATCAAGGTATGTGCTCTGTGAAAGTGCTATTAAGCGTCTCGATCTATCTCTATAGATCTTAATGCCTAATATGAAAGCAACTTCTCCTAGGTCCTTTATTTAAAAACTCTTCTTCAAATATTCCTTCACGCTTTCCAGCATTTCTATATTGTTTCCAATCAGCAATATGTCATCCACATATAATATTAGAAATGCTATAGAGCTCCCACTAACTTTCTTGTAAATACAAGCTTCTCCATAAACTTGTATAAACTCAAACTCTTTGATCACCTCATCAAAATGCTTATTCCAACTCCGAGATGTTGCACCAGCCCATAAATGGGTCGCTGGAGTTTGCAAACTTTGTTAGCATTCTCTGGATCGACAAAACCTTCTGGTTGCATCATATGCAACTCTTCCTCGAGGAAACCGTTGAGGAACGCTGTTTTGACATCCATCTGCCAAATTTCATAGTCAAAATAAGCAGCTATTGCCAACAGGTGAGAAGGTCTCATCGTAGTCAACTCCTTGAACTTGTGAAAAACCCTTTGCCACAAGTCGAGCTTTATAGACGGTGACATTACCATCCGCGTATATCTTCTTCTTAAAGATCCATTTGTTTTGAATGGCCTTTCGCCCTTCAGGTAATACTTCCAAAGTCCATACTTTGTTTTCATACATGGATCCCATCTCGGATTTCATGGCCTCTAACCATTTCTCGGAATCCGGGCCCACAATTGCTCCTCCATAGCTCGTAGGTTCATTGTTGTCCAACAACATGACCTCCAAGATAGGGTTGTCGTACCACTCAGGAGTAGTACGCGGCCTTGTCGACCTACGAGGTTTAATAGTAGCTTGATCCGAAGCTTCATGATCATCATCATTAACTTCCTCTTCTACCGTCGTAGTTTCCATAGAAACATCTTTCTGCGCTGTGCTACTTTCTGGTTGAAGTAAAGGTTCAATAACCTCATCAAGCTCTATTTTCCTCCCACTCAATTCTTTCGAGAGAAACTCTTTCTCAAGAAATGTTCTGTTCTTAGCGACAAACACTTTGGCTTCGGAACTGAGATAGAAGGTATACCCGACTGTCTCTTTCGGGTATCCTATGAAGACGCATTTTTTCTCTTTGGGTTCTAGCTTTTCAGGCTGAAGCTTTTTGGACATAAGCATCACATCCCCAAACTTTAAGAAACGAAAACTTTGGCCTCTTGCCAAACCACAGTTCATATGGCGTCATCTCAACGGATTTCTATGGTGCCCTATTTAAAGTGAATGCAGCTGTCTCTAATGCATAACCCCAAAACGATAGTGGCAAATCAGCAAGAGTCATCATAGAACGCAATATATCTAATAAGGTTCGATTACGACGTTCGGACACACCATTACACTGTGGTGTTCCGGGCGGTGTCAATTGTGAAACAATTCCACACTGTCTTAAGTGACTACCAAACTCATAACTCAGATATTCACCTCCTCGATCAGATCGCAGGAACTTAATCTTCTAGTTACGATGATTCTCAACTTCACTCTAAAATTGCTTGAACTTTGCAAACGTTTCAGACTTGTGTTTCATTAAGTAAATATACCCATATCTACTTAAGTCATCAGTGAAGGTGAGAAAATAATGATATCCACCACGTGCTGTAACATTCATTGGACCGCATACATCAGTATGTATGATTTCCAATAAGTCACTCGCCCGTTCCATTGTTCCAGAGAACGGTGTTTTAGTCATCTTGCCCATGAGGCATGGTTCACATGTTTCAAGTCATTCAAAATCAAGTGACTCCAAAACTCCATCAGCATGGAGCTTCCTCATGCGTTTTACACCAATATGACCTAAACGGCAGTGCCACAAGAAAGTGGTACTATCATTATCAACTCTACATCTTTTGGCATCAATGTTATGAACATGTGTGTCATCACTATCAAGATTCAATATGAATAAACCCCTAACATTGGGTGCATGACCATAAAAGATATTACTCATATAAATAGAACAACCTTTATTCTCTGATTTAAATGAGTAACCGTCTTGCAATAAACAAGATCCAGATATAATGTTCATGCTTAACGCAGGCACTAAATAACAATTATTCAGGTTCATCACTAATCCCGATGGTAATCGAAGAGAGAGCGTGCCGACGGTGATAACATCAACCTTTGAACCATTTCCCATGCGCATCTACACTTCGTCCTTTGCCAACCTTCGTTTATTCCGTAGTTCCTGCTTTAAGTTGCAAATGTGAGGAACCGAACCGGTATCAAATACCCAGGCACTACTACGAGAGCTAGTAAGGTACACATCAATAACATGTATATCATATATACCTTGTTTGTCGTTGGCCGCCTTCTTATCAGCCAGGTACTTGGGGCAGTTCCGCTTCCAGTGACCAGTTCCCTTGCAATGAAAGCACTCAGTTTCTGGCTTGGGTCCATGCTTGGGCTTCTTTACAGGAGTAGCAACTGCTTTGCCATCCTTCTTGGTTTTACCCTTCTTGCCCTTGACCTTGCCATTTTTCTTGAAACCAGTGGTTTTATTGACCATCAACACTTGATGTTCTTTCTGGATTTCAGACTCAGCGACTTTTAGCATCACAAATAGCTCGGCGGCTGACTTGTTCATCCCATGCATGTTATAGTTCATCACAAAGATCTTGTAACTAGGTGGAAGTGATTGAAGAACTCTATCAGTGATCGCCTTTGGCGGAAGGGCAATTCCCAACTCTGCTAGACGAGTTGAATACCCAGACATTCTGAGTATATGTTCACTGATAGACCCGTTCTCCTCCATCTTGCAAGCATAGAACTTATTGGAGGTTTCATACCTCTCGATCCGGGCATTCTTCTGAAAGATAAACTTCAACTTCTATAACATCTCATATGCTCCATGACGTTCTAAACGTCTTTGAAGTCTCGGTTCTAAGACATACGATATCGCACACTGAACTATTGAGTAATCTCCAGTACGTGCCTCCCAAGCGTTCTTAACGTCTTCGGAGGTCATGTCTTCTGGTTGGTCACCAAGCGGTGCATCAAGGACATATGATTTCTGGGAAGCCGTGAGGATAATCCTCAGATTATGGGCCCAGTCAACAAAGTTACTTCCATCATCTTTCAACTTAGCTTTCTCTAGGAACGCATTAAAATTCAGGGGTGCTACTGTGCGAGCCATTGATCTACAACCAAAATATGCAAAGTTTACTTAGACTATTGTTCAAGATAATGAGTTAAGTTAATCAAATTACTAAAGCTCCCACTCAAATTGACATCCCTCAGGTCATGTGAGTGTCACATGATCCAAATCCAACAACTCAAGTCCGATCATCACGTGAGTTGAGGTGGCTTCAATGGTGAACATCATTATGTTGATCATATCTACTATATGACTCATGTTCGACCTTTCGGTCTCTTGTGTTCCGAGGCCATGTCTGTACATTTTAGGCTCGTCAAGTTTAACCCGAGTGTTCTGCATGTGCAACACTGGCTTGCACCCGTTGTATGTGAACGTAGATTCTATCACACCCGATCATCACGTGGTGTCTCAACACAACGAACTTTCGCAATGGTGCACACTCGGGGAGAACACAATTCATCTTGAATTTAAGTGAGGGATCACCTTATAATGCTACTGTCGTCCTAAGCAAAACAAGGTGCATAAAAGGATTAACATCACATGCAATTCATAAGTGACATCATATGGCCATGAACTTGTGCTTTTGATCTCCATCTAGAAAGCACCAACATGATTTCCATCGGCACCGGCAAGACACCATGATCTCCATCATCTTGATCTCCATCAACGTGTCGCCATCGGGGTTGTCGTGCCCAACATGCTTCTACTACTATTGCTATCGTTTAGCGAAGAAGTAAAGCATTACATAGCGCTTAATGATTGACACGCAGGTCATACAATAATTAAAGACAACCCTATGGCTCCTGCCGGTTGCCGTACTCATCAACATGCAAGTCATGATAATCTATACATCACATGATCATCTCATACATCACATATATCACATCATGTAATTGGCCATATCACATCACAACATACCCTGCAAAAACAAGTTAGACGTCCTCTAATTGTTGTTGCATGTTTTACGTGGCTTCTACGGATATCTAGCAAGAACAATTCTCATCTACGCAAAAACCACAATGGTGATACACTAGTTGCTTTTCAACCTTCTCAAGGATTTCCTTTGTCGAATCCGATCCAACTAAAGTGAAAGAAACTGGCACCCGCAAACCATCTATACAACAAGTTGTGGTCGAGGGAACCGGTCTCTCGTAAGCGTACGAGTAATGTTGGTCCTGGCCGCTTAATCTCACAATACCACTGAACCAAAATCCAACCAAAGGAGGAAGGAATCTAAGCATCAACGCCCACAAACCTTTTGTGTTCTACTCGAGATCTCATCTACACATAGACCAAGCTCTGATACCACTGTTGGGGAATGTTGCATGGGAAACAAAAAATTTCGTACGCACACGCAGATCTATCCATGGTGATGAGCATCTACGAGAGGGAGAGTGGATCTACGTACCCTTGTAGATCGCTAAGCGGGAAGCGTTAAGAAACATGGTTGGTGTAGTCGAACGTCTTCATGATACAAATCGCCGTGCGTCCCGCGATCCAATCACGATCTGTCCTGCAATCCAGTCACAATCCGTCCCGTGATCCAATGACGATCCGTCCCACGAACTTGATCATGATCCGTCCCACGAACTTGGTCACGATCCTATCGATCTAGCGCCGAACGGATGGCGCCTCTACGTTCTGCACACGTACAGCTTGATGACGATCTCTACCGTCTTGATCTAGCAAGAAGGAGCGGAGAGGAAGAAGAGTTCTCTGGCAGCATGACGTTGCTCTGGTGATTGTGGTGGAGCTATTCCGGCAGGGCTTCGCCTAAGCGCTGCAGACAACTGATCTAGAAGAGAAACTATGCACTAGAGGAACGGGCAACACGTGGCTGAAAATTCTGTGCAAAAAACCCTAAAACCTCCAGTATATATAAGAGTAAGAGAGCAGGAGGCTTGGCACAACGGCGCAGCCTCCAAGGATTCGTCCGAACCAGGTGGAGGAGGTGGACTCCACCTCCAATCCTTGTAGGACTAGGATTCACCCTATTTTTTTGCCTTTTTCCACCTTTTCTCTTTGGGCCTTTTTCCCAAACCGCATGGGCCTTGTGTGGGACTTCCACCAGCCCACTAAGGGCTGGTAAACACTCTCCCACAGCCCATGGAGCCTATTGGGTCGAAATACCCCTCCCGATGGTCTCCCGGTACACTACCGGCACTCCCGGTACACTACCGATGAGCCCGAAACTTTTCCGGCGACCAAAACAGGACTTCCTATATATGAATCTTTAACTCTGGACCATTCCAGAGCTCCTCGTGACATCCGGGATATCATCCGGGACTCTGAACAACCTTCGGTCTCCAGCATACACAACTCTATACTACCGAAACGTCACCAAACCTTAAGTGTGCAGACCCTGCGGGTTCGAGAACTATGTAGACATGACCGAGACACCTCTATGGTCAATAACCAATAGAGGGACCTAGATACCCATATTGGTTCCTACATATTCTTCGAAGATCTTTATCGGTCGAACCTCTATCTCAAGGATTCAGTTAATGTCGTATGATGTTCCCTTTGTTCTTCAGTATGTTACTTGCCCGAGATTCGATTGTCGATATCTCCATACCTAATTCAATCTCATTACCGGCAAGTCTCTTTACTCGTTCTGTAATACAAGATCCTGCAACTAACACTTAGTCACATTGCTTGCAAGGCTTATTGTGATGTTGTATTACCGGGTGGGCCCTGAGATACATCTCCATCACACGGAGTAACAAATCCTAGTCTTGATCCATGCCACCTCAACAGACGCCCTTGGAGATACCTATAGAGCACCTTTATAGTCACCCAGTTACGTTGCGACGTTTGATACACACAAGGCACTCCTCCGGTATCCGTGAGTTGCATGATCTTATGGTCATAGGAACATATACTTGACATGCAGAAAACAGTAGCAATAAACTGACATGATCATATGCTACGTTTGTAGTTTGGGTCTTGTCCATCACATCATTCTCCTAATGATGTGATCCCGTTATCAAATGACATCTCATGTCAATGGCTAGGAAACCTTGGACATCTTTGATCAACGAGTTAGTTCACTAGAGGCATACTAGGGACAAATTGTTGTCTATTTACCCACAGATGTAATGTGTTTCCAATTAATACAATTATAGCATGGATAATAAACAATTATAATGAACAAGGAAATATAATAATAAACACTTTATTTATTGCCTCTAGGGCATATTTGAAACAGAGGTTATTTGACATTAGCTCACTTGATGAATGGAGAACCCACGCCTATGAGAATGCCATGTTTTTTAAAGAAAAGGTTAAGAGATGGCATGGTAAAAGGATACAAAAGCGTGAATTCAATGTAAGTGATCGTGTCGTGTTATACAATTCTCGTTTAAGATTTTTTGCAAGAAAACTTCTCTCTAAATTGGAAGGGCCTTACATTGTCGAGGAAGTATATCGTTTTGGTGCCATCAAGATCAACAACGCCAAGGGCACTAACCCAAAGGTGGTAAACGGGCAAAGAAGCAAACAGTATATCTCACATACTCCCATAAATGTTGAAACCAATATTAGCAATACCATAACTCCGGAGGAGTACATTAGGGAGACCTACCAGAACGTTTGAGACTCCAAAAAGGAATAGGTATGTGGTACGGTAACCAAACCGACTCCAAAACTTTTCCAATAGCAATTTTTCTTTGTTTTGGAATATTTAACAAATTAGGAAAATTTAAAGTAGTCCAAAAAGTGCACAAGGAGGCGACAAGCCTGCAAGGCGCGGCCTACCCCCCTGGACGCGCCCCTATGGCTTGTGGCCACCCCGTGCACCCTATGGACTCCGTTTTCTTGTGGTACACTCCTTTAGGTCGGTAAAAATCCATTATATAATCTACCGAAGTTTTGAACCTTCGTATCACAACAATACCTCCTGTTTTCATTTTTTTGAGTTGTTTTTGTAGTGGATCTAGATCGCCATGACGTCCCCAAGTGCTTCGAAGGACAAGTTCTCCGAGAAGGTCATCAACCCCTATCTTGCGGAGATGTTGCGACACCCTCAAATCATTGAGATGTGTGAGGGGTGCTGCACATCCGTGATGTCGAGGGTCCAAAGAAGACCGGAAGTGTGGAAACAAGGCTCGAAGCAATGGAGCAGCAAGTCTTCAAGTGCGAAGGGATGGTGGAACATGGACTCAATGCCAATCATATGATTATCGTGGAGTTTACTCAGAAGAACAAGCTAGAAGCCAAGGACATCGGGGAGGACATCTTCAAGCTTTACGAGAAAATCGAACATCTCCAAGCCAGATCTCTGACCCGCAAAACCAAAACTATGAGTATGAATACAGATTTAAGAGAATGAGTATGGCTGTAGATATGAGGATCCTGGAGACATGTTCATCATTTTATGATGGTGAGCCTATGCCTTGGAAGAAGGAGGACAAGCCTCCAACCTCATCAACAACTCCAACATTGCCACCTCCGAAGAAGGACATCTGAGCACATGGGTATGGGTACTCCCCTCGGCTTGTGCCAAGCTTGGGGGAGGTGCCCCAGTATCATATCACCATCACATCTTTTACTTTTCTCGTGTTTCCTAGTTTTATCCTTTTGGTTTTACCTTGATCTAGTAGAATAAAAATTTTAGTATGATCTAGCTTTGAGTTTTGCTTTATGTTCCCCTTATGTAAGCAAGTCCAAGAGTTATATAATAAAAAGTAGTTTTGATGTGAGGGCTTTGCTTGCTTGCTATGATCTTGAGAAAACTAAATAAGAAATAAAAGAATAATAGAGTAAAAGCAAAGAGTATATATGATGATCTTAAGGGGAGTGATGACTTCACAGCGATTGAAATTTTTTGGGAGTTGACAAACATAGCGATTGGTCATTGGTGAAATTAAAAGGAAGTAATAAAGAAAGAGAGGTTCACATATAAATATATTATCTTGGACGTATTTTATGATTGTGATCACTCATTAAAATATTATATGATAAGAACTTGATGTTGGACAAGGAAGACAACATAATGGGTTATGTTTGCTTATTAACAAATAGAAGTTATATGGTTATAGATCCTCCAACATGTAGTGCTTGCTTCCACCTCATACTAGCCAAAACTTCCGCACCAAGTAGTGATACTACTTGTGCATCCAAACACCCTCAACCAAGTTTTGCCATAAGAGTCAACCATACCTACCTATGGATTGAGTAAGATCCTTCAAGTAAGTTTTCATCATTGCAAAAAGCAATAAGAATTGCTCCTAAATATATATGATCTTTTATTGTAAGGGAAAATAAGCGTTGTATGAACTTGTGATGGTAAAGAAATAAAAGCGATGGACTGCATAATAAAGGTTGCTATCACAAAGGGCAATACAACGCAGCGTTCTTTGCATTAAGGGTTTGCACATCCAAAAACAAAAAGCGCATGACAATCTCTGCTTACCTCTATGAAGGGCCAATCTATTACTTTAACTATATAAGTACTTACCTTTATGCAAGAGTCATGGTGATCTTCACCACTTCCTATATTTCGCCTTTCTCTCTTGGCTAGCATTATGTGTTGGGGAATGATCTAGACACATATATCCACTCGGATGTGGGTGATCATGAGTTATTTCTGTTGACATTGCCCTTGAGGTGAATAGTTCGGAGGCAAAACTATATGCCCCTATCTTTCTCTTTGTCCAATTGAAGCTTCGACCTCATGAATACCGCATGAGTGTTAGCAATTATGAAAGACTAAAAGATGATTGAGTATGTGGATTTTCTTTACAGGCTCGTATATTGAGTCTTTCCGATGTTATGATAAATTGCGAATTGCTTCAATGACTGAGAGCATAGTTTGTTGGTTCTCAATAGAGTTCTTGGTTCATACTTTATCCTATGAATGAATTGTTACTCTAGCATAAGAAATTATATATCAATAAGTATTGTTTTTCTAAAGATGATCATGATGCCCTCATGTCCGTCATCTATTTTATTGACACCTATATCTCTAAACTTGTGGACATGTTTATCGATCTCGGCTTTCGCTTGAGGACAAGAGAGGTCTAAGCTTGGGGGAGTTGGTACATCCATTTTGCATCATGCTTTTATATTGATATTTATTGCATTATGGGCTGTTATTACACGTTATGGTACAATACTTATGCATTCTCTGTCTTATTTTACAAGGTTTACATGAAGATAGAGAATGTCGCAGCTGGAATTCTGGACTCGAAAAGGAGCAAATATGAGAGACCTATTCTACGCAACTCCAAAAGTCCTAAAAATTTACGGAGAATTATTTTGGAATATATAAAAAATATTGGGAAAAAAATACCGGACAGGACCCACCAGGAGGTCACAAGCGTGCTTGGCGGGGCCTACACCCCTGTTCATGCCCTTGTGGCTTGTGGGCCCCTGGCAGGCCTCCGGTGCCCATCTTCTGCTATATGAAGGGTTTTGACCAAGAAAAAAAATCATAAGAGAGCTTTCAGGATGAAGCGCCACTTCCTCGAGGCGGAACTTGGGCAGAACCAATCTAGAGCTCCGGTGAAGCTGTTCTACCGAGGAAACTTCCCTCTTGGAGGGGAAATCGAAGCCATCGTCATCACCAATGATCCTCTCATCAAGAGGGGGTCAATCTCCATCAACATCTTCACCAGCACCATCTCCTCTCCAAACCCTACTTCATCTCTTGTATCCGATCTTTGTCTCAAAACCTCAGATTGGTACCTCTAGGTTGCTAGTAGTGTTGATTACTCCTTGTAGTTGATGCTAGTTGGTTTACTTGGTGGAAGATCATATATTCAGATCCTTAATGATAATTAATACTACTTTTATTATGAACATGAACGTGCTTTGTGAGTAGTTACGTTTGTTTCTGAGGACATGAGATAAGTCTTGTTATAAGTAATCATGTGAATTTGGTATTCGTTCAATATTTTGATGAGATGTATGTTGTCTCTCCTCTAGTGGTTTTATGCGAACATTGACTACATAACACTTCACCATTATTTGGGCCTAGGGTAAGGCATTGGGAAGTAATAAGTAGATGATGGGTTGCTAGAGTGACAGAAGCTTAAACCCTAGTTTATGCATTGCTTCGTAAGGGGCTGATTTGGATCCATATGTTTCATGCTATGGTTAGATTTATCTTAATTCTTCTTTTGTAGTTGTGGATGCTTGCGAGAGAGGTTAATCATAAGTGGGATGTTCTTCCAAGTAAGGGAAGCACCCAAACCCTGGTCCACCAACATATCAAACTATCAAAGTAATGAACGTGAATCAAATGAGCATGATGAAAACTAGCTTGACAGAAATTCTCATGTGTCCTCGGCAGCGCTTTGCTTTATATAAGAGTTTGTCCAGGCATGTCCTTTTCTACAAAAAGGATTAGGCTACCTTATTGCACCTTTTCTACACTTGTTGCTTGTTACCCGTTACGAATTACCTCATCATAAAACTATCTGTTACCGATAATTTCAGTGCTTGCAGAGAATACCTTAGTGAAAATCGCTTGTCATTTCCTTCTGTTCCTCGTTGCGTTAGACACTCTTACTTATCTACAGGACTACAATAGATCCCGTATACTTGTGGGTCATCAGCAGCCAGGCACTTTACCTTGGGGTTCTCCTCTTGAGAGGGGCTCTTTAGCCTCTAGTTGAATCATTTCTTTAAAGGGCCTCGGAGTATTCGGGCAGACCCCTTCGATCTGGGTCGAATGAGGGACGTCTACAATATAAAACCATTCCGAGGACCACTCGTTTGGGCCTCGGAGCATTCGGGCAGACCCCTTCGATTTGGGATCCCGATAGGGTATCCTGTCTCGGCTAAGCGCCATACTTTGGCTCCGCCCACTTCCCGGATTGTCCCTCCCTTAGTTCAAGAACGAGATAGAAGTACTTTTATCCATAAATAAAAGTGGGGATCACAGCCTAGAAGATCTCGCAAAGAGCCACGAAGCCTGAGATGTGAAGGACCAAGCCGGGCGTAAGTTTGTGGCGCTGGATCCCATAGAATTCCAGCAGACCCCTTAAGAAGGGGATGGACAGGAAAGCATAGGCCTCGTATAAGGAAGGAAATGAAGCAAACCCTCTCATCCTTGCGAGGGGTAGGGAAATTCTCCGCAAAGGCTTCGCGGTTTGAGGAGGTTAGCCCAGCGTGAGTAGACGTCAGATCCGAAGTTGGGAGATACCCTTATACCTCAAGATCGTGCAATTCAAGAAGGGAAACAGAACAACTTGACCAGTCTCCTAGGAGGGGGTGTGACGGCGTGAGGAGGCCCCTAGGGCACTTGCCATATTTCCAGGCTCTCAAGCTTTAGGGTTTCTTGGTGGTAATGAAGGGGTGAATATTGTCTATCATGAATTCGATCTTCTTAAATAGATGTTCTTTCCCTTGACTTGCGAGGATCGGTTCTCTAAAGGACTGCTGAGTTACGTATCTTTTATTTTGCACCCAGGAACCAAGGGCTGCTATCGATCTTCGAGTAGGAAAATTAATGTTGTGGGCTCTGGGATATTTCGACAATCGAGAACCTGTGTGTGATAGAATTGTTGTTGTGCGAATCAAAAGGGATAGAGGAAGTCGCCTCACAAGGCGAATACTTTGGACGCATGGAGCTATCAAAGACTATATACCTCGGTGTTGGAGGCTAGTTCGGGGGCTACTGAGGGAGTCCAGGACTAGGTGGTCCACGGGCCGTCGGCTCATCTCTGATGGGCCGATTTGTTGGGCCGGTCTGTGAAAGGTCAGACAATGCGGCGACCCCAAATTTATGAAGGAAATCTCTAAAGATTGGCGTGTCCTCCAAGTCTTGAAGATAAGATTGGCGCATCTATCCCTAGTTGGAAGCCGGTTCTGTGTAACCCTAGGTACCGCTAGTGTCTAGATAAACCAGAGGGTTAAATTCGTAGAGGGAGGGCGACTCATCTAGGGTTTTAGCTAATACGATCTCGGGGTAGATCAACTCTGTAATTCTCATCCACATCAATATAATGAGGCAGGGCATAGGGTTTTACCTCCTCAAGAGGGCCCGAACCTCGATAAATATTGTCTCCTTTGTCCCCTCTTACCCATCGATCCAAGGGCCACAACTCGGGACCCCCTACCCGAGATCCGCTGGTTTTAACACTGACACGTCATAGCATTTTGTTATCCTATTTAAGAATCATTTTTCAATATATATTTCTTTTAGAGCCAACATTGAAATATTACGTTAAATTATATTAAAACTAGAACTCACACAAAATTCAAGAAATTGGGCATGGTGTCATGATATAGCACAAATATGTTGTGGTATTTTTTGTGTCCACTTTGGGAAAAGGCGCCCACATTAATAGCAAACAAAAGCTTTTTGGAACAAAGAACTGTCACGTTTCCATGCAAACGGTTGCATTATTTTCAAACTGTGGGCGTTCTACTGCCCTTGCAGGCTGCCAAGCGCTGCACTCTTTTATTGGCTAGAGCTTAGGAGGTGTCGTGCGAGCAGCCGCTTGAGTTGACAGGAGGCATGCGAGCTGGCCTCCACTGCGTAGGCTCACTTGAAGGCGTGTGGGCAGTACGTCAGAGGCTCACCGAGAAGCGAGCCCTTTGACCTCCATATCCACCCTCCTTCCTTCCAACGTGTCCATCAATGGCGCCTAAGTTGCTATTTAATACGCGGCTTTACAGCCCACTCACTCAAAATCCTCTATATATCTTCGCCTCCCATTTCCCTCCAGCATTCAGACCTCCACGATGACCTACGCCATGGTGCACAACGATCATATGCCACTAGTCTTCCAGTTTGGTGAAGTTGACACCGAGCCGGAAGAGATAGAACATAAAGATGAATGGGACGTGATACGTCTCCAACGTATCTATAATTTTTGATTGTGTCATGCAATTATATTATCTATTTTGGATGTTTTATATGCATTAATATACTATTTTATATTATTTTTGGGACTAACTTACTAATCTAGAGCCTAGTGCCAGTTTCTATTTTTTCCTTGTTTTAGAGTATTGCAGATATGGAATATTAAGCGGAGTCCAAACGGAATAAAATCTTCACGACGATTTTTTCTAGAACGAAAGAGATCTATCAGGCTTGGAGTGCAAGGCAGGGGAGCTGCCAAGAGGTCACACGGCAAGGGGCGTGGCCACCACCCTGGCCGCGTCTGGCAGGCTTGCCACCTCCTGGCAGGACTCCTTGCGCTAATCTTCATCCTATAAATACCCAAATATTCCCCTAATACCAAAAAGATCCATGCAAATACTTTTCCGCCGCCAGAAGCCTCTATTCCCGAGAGATCCAATCTTGGAGCCTTTTCCGGTAATCTGCCGGAGGGGGATTCGATCACGGAGGGCATCTACATCAACTCCATTGCCCCTCCATGATGCGTAAGTAGTCCACCACAGACCTACGAGTCCATAGTTAGTAGCTAGATGTCTTCTTCTCTCTCTTTGTGCTTGAATGCCATGTTCTTCATGATCTTCATGGAGATCTACCCGATGTAATACTCTTATGCGGTGTGTTTGTCGAGATCCAATGAAATGTGGGTTTATGTTTAGATTATCCATGAATATTATTTGAGTCTTTTTCTGAATTCTTATATGCATGATTTCATATCTTTGCAAGTCTCTTCGAGTTATTTGTTTGGTTTGGCCAACTAGATTGGTAATTCTTGCAATGGGAGAGGTGCTGAGTTTTAGGTTCAATCTCTCGGTGTCATCACCCAGTGACAAAGTAGGGGTAGCGAGGCACGTATTGTATTGTTGCCATCAAGCGTAACAAGATTGAGTTTTCATCATATTGCTTGAGTTTATCCCTCTACATCATGTCATCTTACTTAACATGTTACTCTGTTCTTTATGAAGTTAATACTCTAGATGCAAGCAGGAGTCGGTCGATGTGTGGAGTAATAGTAGTAGATGCAGAATCGCTTCGGTCTACTTGACACGGACGTGATGACTATATGCATAATCATTGCCTTGGATATCTTCATAATTATTCGCTTTTCTATCGATTGCTCGATAGTAATTTGTTCACCCACCGTGATACTTTCCTTCAAGAGAGAAGTCTCAAGTGAAACCTATGGCCCCCGGGTCTACTTTCTATAATATAATTCCAGATCTATTAACCAAAAATACCAAAAATACCTTGCTGCAATTTATTTACCTTTTACTTTCCACAATCTTTTACATCTATCTCTATCAGATCTAATCCTTGCAAATAACCGTGAAGGGATTGACAACCCCTTTATAGCGTTGGTTGCAAGAGTTTAATTGTTTGTGTAGGTGCATCCATTCGTGACTTGCTTTTTCCTCCTACTGGATTGATACCTTGGTTATCAACAACTGAGGGAAATACTTATCTACTTTGCTGCATCACCCTTTCCTCTTCAAGGGAAAACCAACGCATGCTCAAGAGGTAGCAGGACGCCATGGACATGGCCCTGGAAGAGTTGCATGCCGTAATGGATGCTGCTCCGACGCACTCACCAGATACCATCCCCGTGCCCACGCTAGCAACCATCCCTGTGGCATTGACGGGCTGGTCACCGAGCATCATCGCAGCGCTGGAAGCCGTGGGCGTTAGGAAGGTCCCTCTAGACCCGCGCGAGCTCATTGACGGGGTTATTACCCCTGGGTAGGCCAAAAGCAATGGGGTTCTCCTCCCCGCTTCGAAGAAAAAGTACACGACTAGCTAGCCCCGGCCGGCTGGAGAACAGCCGGCAGGGGCGATCGGCGGCTGACTCGGGGTCGACTAGTCAAGGTGCCGGCTCGGCTCCCGATCGGCTGGGTGTGACCAACTGCCCTCGAGCCGCCTCCTCCGTTGACCCCGGGGTGGACAAGTAATGTCCAGTCCCTCTACGCGCGGGTATGGAGACACCACATGACCGCCATGATAGGCGCCGTTGTAGCCACAGTGGCCACTGACGCACAGGTGCGCATGGCTATAGTTTGGTCGTCCGGGCCGCTCACCATGGAGACCGCGACCGGGTGGGGAAATAGTGCCGGCATGCCCCCGCCCACTCAATTACCTGCCCTGGCGTGGCTACCGTGCAGTCGGCCGTACCGAAGACTTCGGCCGGCTGGCGCTAGACGACGCCACCCAGGCGGTCCATGCCATAGCAGGTGGGCAGGGGCCAATCGTGGAGTCGGCTGGTGGGCCCCAATGGGCGATGGGCCCGCGCAGCCGGTGGACCCTACGGGCAATGAGATGGCTAGAGGGCCAGGACCCCCTGGTCAACCAGAGAGGCTGCCAGCCGGGTCCCTCACTTATGTACCTCAGGAATATTGTAAGATGGGGGGTTGGCCTATAAAACCCCCCGAGCCCCCATGCAACGGGGACGACAAGTCTCAGGCACACACCTACGGGATACTTCCCTCACACTCTCACACTTCGCAGCGGAGGAAGGTGAGCGATCTGCTCCCTCTTCCTCGTTTAGATACAGCTCCAGGAGCAACCTTGTAAACATACCCATCCATCAAACTAGACCAAGCAGGACTAGGGGTGTTACCTCCCACAAAGGGCCCTGAACCTGGGTACATCGTGTGTCACCACCGCTTGTACCTAATCCCGCTCCTGGAGCCTGTCGAGGTCCTTCGGCCCCAACCACCAACGATAAACCAACCCATGGCATCTGCCGTGAGAAAACGACGACAGTGGCGCCCACTGTGGGGCCGTACACGGCGCCGGCCAGATTCATGCTCCGTTGCCGCACGTCTAGGCGAAACCGCGGGCTTGTGGGGCTTGCTTCGCCAGGCCCTGCGGGCAGCTCCGTCGACCTCGTGCTCGACATTGACGGGCTCACCGAGCGCTTCGGCAGGCTAAGCCTTGCCGAAGCTCCGGCCACGACGATTACCCTAGCCAGGTGCTCGTCTGCACCGATCCACCCACGACTGTGGGTGCACTCGCTGCGACCCAGTCCAGCAGATCCCACGATCATGTGGGAGCAATAGCCATCATCTCCTTGCCCTCCTCCGGACGTGCGCGGACCGAGTCCTGTCGTCGTTTTCTCACGGGAGATGCCATAGGGTGGCTTATCATACGTGGTTGCGGCCGAAGGGCACCGACGGGCTCCGGGTGCGAGATTGGGCACAAGTGGTGGTGACACATGATGTACCCAGGTTCAGGGCCCTTCGTGGGAGGTAATACCCCTAGTCCTGCTTGGTCTAGTTGGATGGATGGGTATGTGTACAAGGGTGCTCCTGGAGCTGTGTCTAGAGGAGGACGAAGGAGCAGCCGGCTCATCTTCGTTCGCTACTAGAGGGGTTTTGAGAGTTCTGTGGGTGTGCAAGAGTGATCGTCCGTCCCCGTTGCATGGGGGGATTGGGGGTTTTATAGAACAACCCCCCGGCTCTACAGTATACCTAAAGTACAGGGGTGGGGGACCCGGCTGGCAGTCTCTCCGGCTGGCCAGGGGGTCCCACACTTCGTGCCGTCTTGTCGTCTGTAGGGTCCACCAGCTGAGCGGTCCCGTCTCCTGCTGGGGCCTGCTAGCCGGCTCTGCGACTGGCTCTCGCTCACCTGCCACGGCATGGGTCGCCCGGGAGGCGGCGTCTAGCGCCAGCCGGCCGAGGTCTCCGGTACGGCCGACGGTACTGTAGCCATGCCGAGGCAGGTAATCGAGTGGGCGAGGGCGTGCCGCCACTGTTCCCTCGCCCGGTTATGCTCGCCAAGGTTAGCGGCATGGACGGCCAGACTGTAGCCATACGCTCCAGTGCGTTAGCGGCCACTTTGGCCACAGGGCCACCCGTCGTGGCGGTCGCGTCTTGTCGTCGGGCCCGTGACTAGGGGGATGGGACGTTGCATGTTTGCCCCTGGGTCAACGGAGGAGGCGGCCCGGCAGGCAGCCGACCGAGTCCAGCCGGGCGGTGGTCAGGTCGGTCGCACGACCAGCCACCCGCGTCGCCAGTCGGTAGCACATCAAGCCGGCCGTCCTCCAGCCGGCCATGGAGAGTCGGCCGCGCAGTTTTCTTTGAAGCCGAAGGGGGAGACCCCTGTTGCTTTGGCCTACCTAGTGATGATAACCCCGTCAGTAGTCCCCGAAGCCGGTGGGGGCCCGTGTCCGGCAGACGGAGGGGAGCCGGCGGCTTCCCCCCAGCGGTACCCGCCTCCGACACAAAGCCGAAGGGGCAGCTGGGTCGGTCGTTGGACCCAATGCCTCGGGCAACGGTGCGTCGCCCCGGGAGCCACGCCGGCCCACCGCGCGCCACGCAGCGAGTAATGATCCGGAGGGCCCCGCGCATACGAGGGAGACGGGACGTCAGCCTAGGCCTAGCCCGCTAGGCCCCGGACATAGCCCTATAGGCCTCGGGGCATAGACCGGGATCCTCTGCGCCCCAAAGCGGTCGTTACGATCCGGGGCCACCCACGCGCGAGCGGAGTTTCTGGGGGAGCGGGCGCAGTTAATCCCACGTCCCCCTGTCGTGGCCTCCCCTATAAATGGGGAGGAAGGGTAGGGGAGGAGATACCTGCATCCCGCTTGCCCCCTTGCTGCCCATCTTCTTGCCTTCTTCGTCCTCCTTGCCCCAATCGCGCGACATCTCGCCAAGCCCGCAACAGCGCCCGTGCGCCGCCCCGCTGCTGAGATGGCCGATGGATGTGGAGGGAGCTGGGCTGGCTCCGTCGTCACGGAGGCCGACATTGCAAAGCTTCGCCGTGCGCGGATGCCGCTGCCGGTGGAGCTGGTGGTCGCACGCGCGCCCAACAACGAGGTGGTGCCGGTGCTGTAGCCAGGGTAACACGTTGTGTTCCTTTGGCACTTCTCCCGCGTCTTCAGGCTCCCAACGAGCATCTTCTTTAGTCTCCTCCTTGACACCTTCTACCTCCAGCCACATCATCTTGGCCCCAACACAATCTTATACCTCGCCGCGTTCGTGACACTGTGCGAGGGATACCTCGGAGTTCTTCCCTTCATCGAGCTCTTCAATGCTCTCTTCTTTCTCAAGCCGCTGAAAAGCAGTGCCTGCGGGGGATGGTGGTGTATTGCCACGGCACCGCGCGTTTCTCGCCACTTTCTCTCATTGACTCCGTCAAGGGGTGGCACCAGACGTTCTTCTACGTGAAGAATGCCGACCCGAAGTTGGACTTCATCCGGCTGCTGCCGTTCGTTGACGCACAAGCTTCCCAGTTGAACTTGCAGGGGGCTGCCCCACGCGGCGTGGCCCTAGCGGAGCTCGTCCGGCTCGCGCAGCTGAAGAGCTTTGAGGGGTTGGTCGCCGCCGATCTGGTGGTGGCCTTCATCTCGCGCCGGGTGCTGCCTCTTCAGATGAGGCCGCACCGGATTTGTGACATGTCCGGCCCCGCGACCACTGCCGGCTGTCCACCATCGACCTGATGCCGGCTCAGGTGGAGAAGTGGGCGAATTCCCTTATGACATTCAAGCTGAAGCCCAGCTCGTGGTCCTTCGGCATGGAGCCATATGACCGCGTCAACCGTCCCCTGGTAAGTCCTTTGACATGATGGCTTCTCTTCATTTGATTCCTTCCAGCCGGCAGCTAGCTGCGGAACTTACTTTGTCGTGCTGACCACAGTTGTTGGTGCGATAGAACACGCCAGACGGCTTGCACCCCCAAATCTTCAAGGCAGAGCGTGAACACTCTGACTCCGAAGACTATGAGCAGGGCGGCCCGCCGGAGGAGGGGGTGGACTCCTTGGGAGGAGCCGACGAGTCGGCTAGCCCCCGAGTCGGCGGCCCCAGCGAAGATGGAGGATCCGACACAGTCGGGGAGCCTAGCGGAGCGGGTGAGTTCCTTCTTGCCCCCTCGATCAGGAACTAGACAGATAACGATGACGATGATGATGATGACGTAATGATTCTGATGAGCCTCCTCCCTCAGCGTGCCTAGGTCGACGGAGCAAGGAACGGCAAGCTCAGGCCTCGACGGCTGGAGCCGCCGACCAGGCGAAGAGGCCAGCCCGGGAGGGGCCAGCGGCCCCGCCGCCAGCCCCAAAGCGGGTGAAGGTGTCCCCACAGAAGCCGCCGCCACCCGCCAAGCAGGGCCTGCCCTCGTCATCGGGTAAGTCTTTCTTCTTTCTATGTCTTGAGTCTGTCTTCTTCCGGGTCGAGAACCAGTGGGTAATCCGGTCGTTGTGCGCTGCAGGGACCCCAAAGAACTTCATGAGGGGGAGCCGGCGGGGGAGCCAACAGATGCCGCCAGCCGGCTGGCTTGCAAGCACGCGGCCACCTAGCAAGAGGAGGAGAGGAGGCTCGTAGAGCTGCGAGCCTCAAAGTCTAGGATGCGAGGCGGGGCCTCGCATTCCAAGACTTCGAGCGGAGGGCGGCGGCGGAGGGTCGTGGACCCCGCGCAGGCATTGGACTCGGTGACGGGATCGACCTGCCAGTCGAGGCCTCCATCGAGCGGGCCACGAGGTGCGGTCATGGACCCGCCAGTGCCTCCATCCATGGAGGAGGCGGCCCGAGCGAGGGTGGCGGCAACGGAGCCGCTCCACAAGGTGACCCAGTCGGAGGTGCCGGACGTGACACCGCCCGTGGTCGAGCCGGCCCGAGTTGACATGTCGGAGGCCCTGGCGGCCCCGGGGGTGGCAATCGTGGCGGCGCCAGAGGTGGCGGCCACGGAGGTGGAGGTGCCCTCCATCGCGATCGACGCCACGGAGTGGCAGGAAGTGGAGATGGAGGCAGCGTCCGGTGGAGGGACGGTAGGGGGCAACACCCAGAACCTCTCCGTTGTTGACCCGCCGCCAGCGGCCGGCGCTGCGTCAAGCCCGGGCGGCAGCGGCGGCCAGACCCGGAGGACCCTGTGGACCATGCAGGAGGTGCTCTGAGACTGGCAAGCTCTGGCAGGAGTGCCAGCCTTACCGGCTCCCCAGGCGGGTCGCCTGGTCCCCTCGCACGGGGACTTGGGGAGCGTCCTGGACCAGTGCCGGCAGGAGCTGGCCCGATTCGCAGAGGTGGCAGACGCCACTATGCATCGTGCGGAGGTAAGCACGACTGATCTTTTCTTAGGTTTTTAGGTGGGGGCATGCAAGCGCCCCCACTGGGTGTAGCCCCCGAGATGCGGGCTGGCTGACCAGCTGACGGGCAGCCAGGCCGGATCTCTTTTGAGCATGTCCTGAGTTTTGGCTCTTTGTGACAGGAGGGGAACTCCCTACGGCAGAAGCTGTTTGAGGAGGCGGTCGCCATCCATGACCGTGGCAAGCATGGCTTCTACTTCCTGGGGAAGGAGCTAGAGCGCGTACAGGGTGAGTTAAATTTCGTGGGAGGGGTGTACATTCCCCAAGAGCCGGCTGACGCCTGCCTTGTCTTGCAGGTGACCTGACCGCCCTCTGGGAGGAGAAGACCGGGCTCGTCTCCGAGCGGGACCGGCTGGCGCAGGATGTCCAGGCAGCCGCGCATAGGAGAAAGACTGGCTGGCCGTGTTGGTGGTGGATGGGGAGGCAGCCCAGGACCGCCTCAAGGCCGCCGTGGCGAGGGAGGAGGCGGCCAAGGAGATGGCCTTCAAGGAGGCGGCTGACGCCGCCCAGAGGACTGCCGCTCTTCAGGATGAGATGACCCGCCTCAAGAGGTCGCTCAAGGAGGTCAGGGGCTCTCTTGCCGCATCGGAGGCGGCGCTGGCGTTGGAGCAGAAGGCGGCGCTCAACTTCGCCATCGGGGTGGACGACGCCATCGAAGGTAAGTGTCTGTTTTTTTCTTCTCCAGTCGGTTGCCTTTTTCTCTTACTGTCTCCTATGTTTGATTTGCCTTTCCTTCCTTCTCTTCTCCTTTATTCTAGGGCGCTTCCCATAGACTCAGCGCCATGCGGAGCGCATCATCGAGGAGCATCGGGAGTACCTTCGGGAGTGCAGGCGCTCCATTGAGGCGGACACAGCGTGGGACATGGATGAGATCGGGGTCGCCATCGAGTACCGGCTAACCCACCTCGAGCAGAGCCTCTAGCGGCTCAAGACGACCGGGAAAGAGATCATTGCCGCTTTGTGGCCAGGCCACAGAGGAGCTCCGACGAACCGCGTGGCCCTACGGCTAGAGCATGGAGTGGCCCGGCTCGAGGCCTGGAAGGCGTCCGCAGCCCGAGCTAGCGTGCAGATGTTGCTTCGGTTCATCATGTCATGGTATCACGGCATGGACTTGGGCCGGCTGGCCACCATGCGGGACGAGCCGACCGAGGAGCGGGAGGCCCGTGAGCTGGCCCTCGTCCGCCGGGCCAACGAGCTTGCGTCGTACGTCGACGCGGACGATTTCTTGCCGGCTCTTGGCGAGGATGGCGAGCCGGTGCCCGAAGACTCCTTCAGCATCCCCCAAGGCCCAGCGAATGAGGAAGTTGCCGACGAGAGCACCGACTCGAGCGGCGAGACGGTCGGAACCATGGAGACCACCTGAAGGCCAAGGGGGCCGACCCGAAGGCCGCGACCACCTCTGAGGCGAGAGTCGAGCCATCCGGCAATGCGCCAGCTCGAGGCATGCTGGCCGGTGATGCGTCGCTGGCCTGAGTCCCGGGGCGTCTTTATCTTTTCTTTTCCTATAAGTTAAGCTCAAGTCCACCCAATGGGTGTGTTTCTGTAATGAACCGTGCTGGTCGTGGGCCGCTTTTGTCTTTAAAGCTTGTGTTGTGAATATTTAGCGTGTTTGCCTTACTGCTCGTGTCGGCTCATCCTTATCCTTTTTTGCCCTTCTGGTTCCTTTCGATCCCCCCTTTTCCCCTTTGGTTTCAAGCCCACTAGCCGGACAACCGAGAGCCGGTCTGTAGCTCGGTCGGGGCGTCCGCCTTGAGGGAGCCGGTTCGGAACTTCGGAACCGCAAGAGCCTTTCGGGATAAGTAGAGTGACAGAGGTGAGACGATGGTACGGCTGGACCTAGCCGGCGTCTCCTTTCGATCGAACTTTTGTGAACTAAGCCTTGCCGCACCGAGCCCCCGTCAGCCGGACAGTCGGGAGCTGAATCTGTAGCTGGGAGGGGTGGGAGGGTTTTCCCGACTCACACTACTTAGACGATTTTTAGAGAGAAGCGACCTAGGACCGATCGGCGAGCCCCTTGGCCCAGGAGCCAGGTCAGGGGGGCGGTGAGCGACGAAAACTTTGAGGGAAGCGAAACAAGGCCTGCCCCAAGAGCCGTCCTAGGGCACCCATTGCATTCATATGCCCAAAAGGGTGGGGATACATACATACATACATACATTGATTTTTTCAGCAGTAAAACGGGCGGAGGATCGCCGCGTTCCATGGGCGCTCTGTCTCCTCTCCGGAGGCATCTCTTTTGCGCTTCTGTGGCTTCTGGGCATCTATTAGGTAGTATCCGTTGTTGTGCAACGTCTTGCTGATGATGAATGGGTCCTCCCATGGAGAAGACAGCTTGTGCTGCCCGGCTGTCCATTGGATCCGCCTGAGGACCAGGTCCCCTTCACGAAAGGAGAGCGGCCGGATCTGCTTGTTGTGGTAGTGCCGGAGCTTCTGCTGGTAGATTTCCGTTCGGCTTAAGGCTAGCTCGCTGGCTTCTTCGAGTAGGTCGACGCCGCCTTCTCTTGCCTCCTTTGCGTCCTTCTCTGTGTACAGGGCGACCCGAGGCGAGTCAAATTTGATGTCGGTGGGAATGATCGCCTCGAACCCATACACAAGGAAGAAGGGGGTGTAGCTGGTTGATCAGTTGGGGGTGGTAATAAGAATCCAAAGGACAGCCGGCAGCTCGTCAATCCAGCAGCCGGCTCACCTTACCAGCGGTGTCACGAGCCGGGGCTTGATGCCGGACAGGATGAGGCCGTTGGCCCTCTCGACCTGGCCATTTGACTGTGGATGGGCGACGGAGGCCAGGTCGAGGCGGATCCCTTGCTTGGAGCAGAAACGTGCAAGCGCACCCTTGGTGAAGTTCGTGCCGTTGTCGATGATGATGCTCTGGGCATGCCGTAGCCAACCATGATGTCATCAATGAACTAGACGGCCGTGAGGCCATACAGCTTCTTGATCGGTCGCACCTTGATCCACTTGGTGAATTTGTCGACAGCCACTAGCAAGTGTGTCATGCCGCCTCGTGCGGTCTTAAAGGGACCCACCATGTCCAGCCCCCAGACGGCAAAGGGCCATGAGAGGGGGATGGTTTGGAGGGTTGTTGCCGGCAGGTGGCTCTGCGTGCTGAAGCGTTGGCAGCCCTCGCACTCGTCGACCAATTTCTTGGCCGCCTCGAGAGCGGTGGGCCAGAAGAAGTTGTGCCGGAAAGCCTTAGCCACCAGGGTCCTGGAGGCAGCATGGTGCCCACACTCGCCCTGGTGGATGTCGAGAAGGATCTCCAGACCCTTTTCTTGGTCGATGCACCACTGGAAGATGCCAGTGGTGCTGCAATGGACGAGCTGGTTGTTGGTGATGTTGTATGCCGAGGCCCTGCGCTAAACTTGTCTTGCCAAGGCCTAGTCCGGGGGAGCTCACCACGTGGAGGGAGTCGATACGGGGACCAGCCCGGGAGCCACTTGACCTAGGTGAACAGCCCCCGGGACCGGCTCGCCAGCCCCCAGGACTAGCTTGCCAGCCGCTGGGCCCCACGCGCCAGCCCCCGCGACCGGTTGGTCGACTACCATCATGACGGCCACTTCGTTGGTACCAGCAGCCGCGGACGCGACCGGCTCGACTTGTACCGGTGGGGCGATGGAAGTTGTGGGAGCCAACGCCGAATATGCCGAGGGGACGGCAAGAGTCGTTAATGGGCTGGCAGCGTCTGCCGACATGAAGATTGATTCTGACTCTAGAGAAGGCTTGATCGACGGCTTAAGCAGCCTCTCAAGGGAGACGCCGGATAGGATGGCCTGCCGGGTGGAACCGGTTTTTACCAATGCATCGGCCGCCTCGTTGTCCGCCCGCAGGATGTGATGGAACTCACAGCCCTCGAAGGAGCCGGTGAGCTATTGTACGACGAAGCGGTAGCTGGCCATGTTGGCGTCCTTAGCGTCCCATTCGCCAGAGACCTGCTGCACCACGAGGTCAGAGTCGCCGATGGAGAGGATGCGCCTGATGCCGATCTCCTTCGCGAGCCGGAGGTGGACGATGGCCTCGTACTTGGCCACATTGTTGGAGGCGGCAAAGTGGATCTGGAGGGCGTACTTGAGCTGGTCACCTTTCGGGGAAGAGTGGACTATGCCGGCACCCAGGACGATCCTCATTTTTGAGTCGTCGAAATGCATGCGCCAATGCATGGAGTCTGGGGGAGGCGGCAAGAATTCTGTCTCCGCCCAGTCGACAAGGAAGTCAGTCAACGCATGTGACTTGATGGCAGTTCGTGGCTCGTACCAAATCTCATGATCGGCGAGGGCGATGACCCATTTGGCGATCCGGACAGTGGAGCCTGGCCGCTCATGATCTCACCGAGCAGGGCCGTGCTCACCACTGTGATGGTATGTTCCTGAAAGTACTTCTTGACCTTCTTTGCGGCGAAGTATATGCCGTAGCACATCTTCTGGTAGTGGGGGCAGTTCTGCTTCGACAAGGAGAGGACCTCGCTGAGGTAGTAGACGGGCCACTGGACCGGAAGGGATTTGCCCTCCTCCATCCACTCGACCACCAAGATGATGCTGATGACGCGTGTGGTCGCCGCCATGTAGGCGAGCAAGGGCTCCTTCTTAGTCGGCACAGCCAGGATGGGCGCGTGGGTGAGAGCCTACTTGAGGCCGCGAAAAGCATCGTTTGCTTCGTCGGGCCAATCGAACATGCCTGGCTTCTTGGTTTGACCCGGCTCGATTAGAGCCGTCTTGCGAAGGATCCCATAGAGTGTCAAGGCCTTCTCCCCCAGCCGGCTGATGAATCGGCTGAGCGAGGCAAGGCAACCGGTGAACTTCTGGACGTCACGGATCCAGGTCGGCTTGGGCATGTGCTCGATCGCGCTGATCTTCTCGGAGTTAGCTTCGATGTCGCAAGCGGACACGAAGAAACCCAGGAGTTGGACGGCTGGGATGCCGAAGACACACTTCTCGGGGTTGAGATTGATCTTGTATTCGCACAGGTTTGCGAAGGTCTCCCGGAGATCGTCGAGTAGGCTGAAGTGCTTCTTGGTTTTCACGACGATGTCGTCGATGTAGACGCAGACGTTCCTACCTATCTGAGGCAAGAGACACTTCTGCATGCACTGCTGGAAGGTTGTGCCTGCGTTGTACAGGCCGAAGGACATGGTGATGTAGCAGTAGGCCTTGAAGGGCATGATGAAAGAGGTCTTTAGCCGGTCTTCTGGATCCAGCTTGATCTGGTGGTAGCCGGAGTAGGCATCTAGGAAGGACAGCAAGTCGTAGCCGGCCGTGGAGTCGATGACTTGATCGATCCGCGGCAGGGCGAATGTGTCCTTGGGGCACGCCTTGTTTAGGCTAGTGTAGTCGATGCACATGCGCCAGGTCTTGTTCTTCTTTAGCACCAGGAGAGGGTTGGCCAACCAGTCCGGATGGAACACTTCCATGATGAACCCGGCTGCGAGTAGCCGGGTGATCTATTCGCCTATAGTATGTCGCTTCTCCTTGGAGAAATGGCGTAGAGGTTGCTTGACCGGCTTGACGTCCGGCCGGACATGTAGTTTGTGCTCAGCGAACTTCCTCGGAACACCCGTCATGTCCTTGTGGGACCATGCAAAGATGTCCCGATTCTCATGGAGGAAGTCGACAAGCTCGCCTTCCTATTTACTGTTGAGGCGGGAGCCGATGGTGATGCACTGAGAGGGGTTGGCCAGGTCGAGGGGGATCTGCTTGGTGTCCTTGGATGGTTGGAAGGAGGTCTCACCGATGGACCATGAGGGGGAATCCGGCATGACCGGCTGACTGGCAGCGAGGGCCACGAGTCGGTCGAGCTATCGTTTCTCCTCGGCGATTTCTAGGGCCTCGGCCAGCCGGCTGCCGTCTCGAGCGCACTCGAGCGATATCTTGTAGTCACCCATCATGGTGATGATTCCCTTGCGGCCTGACATCTTGAGCTTGAGGTAGGCGTAATGGGGGACCGCCATGAAGCTGATGAGGGTCGGCTGGCCCAACAGTGCATGGTAGGGACTTGTGAGTCCATGACCTCGAACAACACCGGCTCGCAGCGGAAGTGGCCGGGTCTATCGAAGAGGATGTCGAGCGTGATCTTTCTGACAGGGGAGCAGGACTTTCTAGGCACGACGCCATGGAAGACCGTCCGGCTCGCCTGCAGGTCTTCTATCTTCAGCCCCAGCTTGTGCATCGTGTTGAGGTAGAGGATGTTGATGCTGCTGCCACCATCTAACAGCACCCGCGAGAAGAGGCAAGTTCGTTCCTTGGTGGCGATGGTGGGGTCGAGGACCAGAGCGTAGCTGCCAGGGTTTGGCATCACAGCAGGGTGATCGGCCTAGCTCCAAGTGATTGTCTTCTCCGACCAGTGCATGAACTGGGGAGTTGTCGGTATGGTGGCGTTCACCACGACGGAGCTGGCATTGAGCATGTTTGCCCGTCTCTTCACTAGTGAAGATGACGTAGCAGCCATCTTGGTTGGGGAACTGGTCGATCAAATGACTGTCATTCTAGGCCTGAGCCGGAGCCAGTGTCGTGGTGGCAGCTTGGGCTGGGGCCGGCACACAGGCTGGCGGCATGGGAGGAGCCAGAAGGCCTTCCCCCCGGGGCCAATCGCTGCGAGAAGCTGCACTGCCGGAGCGTGTGCATAGAGGGTTTGGCCCCTGAGTGGTTCTTGCAGGGGAGGTCAAGCATTTGCTCGAAGGTGAGCTTCGGCTCCCAGGCAGCCTTGCCCATGTGCTAGCGCTGGCTGGAACGCTGGGCAGCCGGCTCCTGCTCCTCGATGGTGTTGACGTGTCGGCTCCCGCAACGGGGATCCGGCTGGTCGTTCTTGCGCTTGTTGTTTTGTGGCTGCCGGTTGTCGGCAGCCGGCCGGGACATTGCCGGTGTCGTCGTCGCCTTGGTTGGCGAGGTCGTCTTGACCAAGATGGCTGAATCAGCCGTGGCGTACTTGTTCGCCTTGGTCATGAGCTCGGCAAGCGTGGCCGGCTCGGAGCACAGAAGCTTGTGCTTGAGGGGGTGCCATCTCGGCAACCTTCAATGAAGTACTGCACGGCTGGTACCTCGTGCACCCCATCGCAAGAGTTGCGAAGTTCGGTCCACCGAGTGAGGTAGTAACGGAGGGATTCGTCTGGCCCCTGAACGCACATGGTGAGTTCATGGGGGTGGCCCGGCCGCTTGTAGGTGCCGGTGAAGTTGCGGACGAAGGCCTCCTCGAAATCCATCCAAGTGTTGATGCTGCCGGCCGCCAGGCTGTTGAGCCAGGTGCGGGCCGAGCCGATCAACATGAGGGGGGCGTAGCGAACGGCTACACGCTTGTTCCTCCTGGCGATGCCAACCGCGGTGGTGTAGTCGATCAACCAGTGTTCGGGCTTGGCAGCCCCGTTGTACTTCAGAGTGTCTCGGGGGAGCGTGAAGCCGGTCGGGAATGGCTCGTTGTGGATCGAAGGGCCGAAACAGGCCGGACCAATCGAGCCCTCCTCCTCGCGGAGGGTGAACTGCGTGAGGTGGTCGATGCGGTTGTGAGCGTCGTTCTCGCTGCGGGCGGAACCGTCCGTTCCCGCTCGCGCCACAGGGGTGGAGTGTGCCCGTGGTTGTGTCGGCTGCCGGATGTCGGTGCTTCTTGGTGGTGACCGCTGCGAGGCGGGTCATTGGTGCGCTGGCTGCTAACAGCCGACTGCTTGCTCCCCGGCATCTGAGAGTGCCAGGGGTTGGTTGTTCCGGTCCGACTGCTGGAGACGTGAGGGGAGCTGGAGTGCTAAGCCGGCTGAGGCCAGCAGTCCCCGTGCCCTCGCGCTTGAGCCGGGGGCCTCCGATGACGGTGCCGCCTGACGCGAGCAGGCGCTGCTGCGCGTTGGCGGCGTTGATGAGCTCCTCGATGTGGCGCTCGTGAGCGGCACGCTCTTCACCCTCCAAGGTGGCCAAATCCGCATAGGCCACCTTGAGGGCCTGCAAGTTGGCAGCGAGGGTGTCGTAGACGGGCATCTTGCCGCCAAGGATTTCGGTGACCACGCGGCCGCGGTCACGCACAGCTCCACTCCGGCTGGGCCCGATGCCAGCCGGGGTGAGACCATAGGTGGAAGCATATTCCCGCTGGGCAGCCTTCGTGGGGCACCGCGTGCCCACGAGGGCAGTGGCGTCCTCGAACAAGACACGAGGAGCCACCTCGAGGTCCGCCGCGGCGCCGTCGGGGTTCGCTGTCGGGGCGATAGGGGTGCTCAGGCCCCGGAGGGCCGCAGCAAGTGGATTGGAGGTGCCGACGCGGGCTGCGGCGGCATCAGCCCCGGTCCGCGTGCGTCCGAAGGAGGTGGAGGAGACGATGGCAATCACCCCCATGTGATCGTGGGAGCCGCTGGACTGGGTCGCAGCGACTGCTCCCACGGCCGTGGGGTGATCGGTGCAGACGAGCACCTGCCCGGGTTACTCATCCGCGGCCGGAGCCTCGGCGAGGCTGAGCCTGCCGAAGCGCTTGGTGAGCGCGTCGATGTTAGCCGTGAGGTCGACGGAGTTGCCCGCAGGGCATGCCGAAGCAAGCCCCACGATCCCACGGTTTCGCCTGGACGTGCGGCGGCGGCCGGGAATGGCGAGGGGTCCTACCCGGAGCATGAATCAGGACGGTGTCGCGTACGGGCCTACAGTGGGCGCCAACTGTCGTTGTTTTCTCAGGACAGATGACATAGGGTGGCTTATCGTATGTGGTTGGGGCCGAAGGGCATCCGACGGGCTCCAGATGCGAGATTGGCACAAGCGGTGGTGACACACGATGTACCCAGGTTCAGGGCCCTCTGTGGGAGGTAACACCCCTAGTCCTACTTGGTCTAGTTGGATGGATGGGTATGTGTACAAGGGTGCTCCTGGAGTTGTGTCTAGAGGAGGAAGAAGGAGCAGTCGGCTCGTCTTCCTCCGCTACTAGAGGGGTTTTGGGAGTTCTATGGGTGCGCGAGAGTGATCGTCCATCCCGTTTCATGGGGGGCTCAGGGTTTTTTATAGGCCAACCTCACGGCTCTACAATATACCTAAAGTACAGGAGTGGGGGACCCGGCTGGCAGTCTCTCCGACTGGCCAAGGGGTCCTATCCTTCGCGCCATCTTGTCGTTTGTAGGGTCCACCGGCTGAGCGGTCCCGTCTCCCGCTGGGGCCCGTCAGCCGGCTCTGTGATTGGAGCTCACTCACCTGCCACGGCACGGGTCGCCCGGGAGGCGTCGTCTAGCGCCAGCCGGTCGAGATCTCCGGTACGTCCGGCGGTACTGTAGCCACACCAAGGCAGCTAATCGAGTGGGTGAGGGCGTGCCGGCATTGTTCCCTCTCCCGGTCGCGCTCGCCAAGTTCAACGGCCTGGACGGACGGACTGTAGCCATGCACTCCAGTGCGTCATCGGTCACTGTGGCCACAGGGCCACCCGTCGTGGCTGTCGCGTCTTGTCGTCGTACCGTTGCCCAAGGGGGTGGGACGTCGCATGTTCGCCCCTGAGTCAATAGGGGAGGCGGCTCGGCAGGTAGCCGGCCGAGTCCAGCCGGCCGGTGGTCGAGCCAGTCGCACGACCAGCCGCCCGCATCGCCAGCCAGCAGCACATCGAGCCGACCGTCCTCCAGCCAGCCATGGAGAGCCGGCCACACAGTTTTTTTCGAAGCAGAAGGGGGGAGAACCCCGTTGCTTTGGCCTACCTAGGTATGATAACCCCGTCAAGGACAATGCCACCACGGCCCACGTTAGCACCTCCGACCCGCTTGGTGCGGCACTCCGGGGCCTGAGCACTCCCATTGCCCCGATGGCAAACCCCGACGCCGCCACGGCTGAGCTGGAGGTGGCTCACCGTCTCCTGTTCGAGGACGCCAGCGCCCTTGTGGCCACATGGCGCCACATGGAGGCCGCTCAGCGGGAATACGCTTCCGCGTACGGTCTCACCCCGGATGACACTGAGCCCAGCCGATGTGAGGCTGTGCGTGACCATGGCCGAGTGGTCGCCAAAATCATGGGCGGCAACATGACCGTCTATGACACCCCCACAGCCAACCTGCGGGGCGCCAAGGTAGCCTACGGGGATTTGGCTAACTTGGAGGGCGAAGAACATGGTGCCCACGAGCATCACATCAAGGACCTCATCGATGCCACCGACGCCCAGCAACATCTGCTCGCGGTAGGCGATGCCGCCTCCGAAGGCCTTTAGCTCGAGCGCGAGGGCATGGGGACTGCTGGCCATTAGCCGGCTCAGCACTCCTACTCCCCTCGCATCTCCGGCCGCTGGGTCGGGGCAAGTAACCCCCGGCCCTCTCAGCTGCCGGGGAACGAGCAGCCGGCTGTAAACAGCCAGCGCACCAACGACCCGCCTTGCAGCGGCCGCCACCACAAGGCACCGGCAGCCGACGCAGCCGCGGGCATACACCACCCCTGCGGCGCGAGCCGGAAAGGTCGGTTCCGCCCGTCATCTTCCGCGAGCTCTCGGCCCGGCTCGGACCATGCATCCCCCACAGCGAGAATGATGCCCGTCTCCGCATCGACCGGCTAACGCAGTCGGCCCCCTCGAGGAGGAGGGCTCGATTGGCCCGACGTGTTTTGGCCCTCGGATTCGCAACGAGCCATTCCCGACCGGCTTCATGCTCCCCTGAGACACCCCAAAGTACAACGGGGCTGCCAAGCCCGAAGACTGGTTGATCGCCTACACCAACGCGATCGGCATCGCCAACGCTGTTCACTATGCTCCCCTCATGTTGATCGGCTCGGCCCACACCTGGCTCAATAGCCTAGCGGCCGACATCATCAACACTTGGACGGACTTCGAGGAAGCCTTCGTCTGCAACTTCACCGGCACCTACAAGCGGCCTGGCCGCCCCCGTGAACTAGACATGTGCGTTCAGGGGCCGGACGAGTCCTTCCGCGACTACCTCACGCGGTGGACCGAGCTCCGCAACTCCTGTGAGGGGGTGCATGAGGTGCAAGCCATACAGTAGTTCATCCAAGGCTATCGCGATAGCACCCCCCTCAAGCACAAGCTCATGCGCTCTGAGCCTGCTATGCTCGCCGAGCTCATGACCAAGGCAGACAAGTATGCAATGACTGATTGCGCCATTCGGGTCAAGAAGACACCTCCCGCTAAGGCAACGTTGACACCGGCGACGTCTCGACCGGCTGCCGACAACCGGCAGCCGTAGAACAACAAGCGCAAGAATGACCAGCCGGACTCCCGCTACGGGGGTCGGCAGGTCGCCACCATGTGGGGACCCCGACTCATAAGTCGTGATCACCGAATGTACGTGCACAGTGATACCAGAGATCAATGCTCACTGAACACATAGAAACTGATTAACAAGAGTCTTACATCCATTACATACCGTTTTACTCATATATGGCCTTCATGGCCAAGTCTTCATATGATTGCAGCTGAAATCTTCAATGATAGTGTGAACCCATGCCATCTGCCTTAACCCTACAGGCATTCTGACTGGGAACCGTCCTAGCTCACATGTCCGCCACCAAGGTAATCTTCATCATAACCCGATCTTCCATGCCTGGCCAATAAAATAACCAGTGGCAAGCTAATGAGTACTTTGAATATATTTTTCTTAGACCTCTCTGGTCATGAGAAAAATATATAAAATGGTTGAACTAGAGTTGGATCAATGATGATTTTGGAATGGAGGAATGGAGGAATTGATGATCCTTTAAGATGTCAACGGAAAATATTTTTGTAAAAAGGAGTGGATGGACCCAACAAATAGGGCATGATTCTAGAAACAGGTGGGAAGTGGTTTTACTGGATTTGGAGTTGGCAAGATTTTCCTATGGACTTTCAAAGTGGATAAGTATGAAGAAATGGCCCAATATTTGTCATAGCAGAATAAGTTTTAGTAAGAATGCTCACCACTTAGTGCATGGATATAGACACACCTAGGGACTTGAATAACTCCATTTCGAGTTATGATGAATGACCTAAAGATTTTACAATGTGGCCTCTAATAGTTCAAATTTAAATTTAAATTTGAACTTGACATAAAGGGGTGGAGAAAAATTATGGAAGTGCCGCCATTAAATAGGTGGTGTTTTTAGGAGTATTTAGAATTTTGAATCACAAAATTTGGGGTTGAAATGATTTTTCTATGAATTTTACAAATCTATGAATAAATAGAAAAAGAAAAGAAAAAGGGATATACCCTTTGGGGTAAACTGCGGACGGTGCGCAGAGACAGAGTTGAGCCGGCCCAGTGGCTCGGCCTAGTGGAGGGATTGGGCGACGTCAAAGGCGCATCCTGCGGAGTACGCCTTCTCCGCAGGAACGCTGGGTCGGTGGAGGGCGTCTCCACTTAAATGCCGGGCCCAGCTAGGTGTGGCTTACAAGCGGGCCCTGGCCGTCAGGTCTTCCTCCCACCTCCCGCCACAGCAGGGGAGAGGCAGAGGAGCCTGGCCGAGCACCCGACGGTGCCCATCCCGGCAGCTTCGGCGGCGCTCCGGCTACCGGGGTGCTCGGGCCGCCCCACCGCACCTGCTTGGGTGGTCAAACAACCCTAGGAGGCCGTTCTCGGGTGCGGTTTCGGCCATGGCGAAGGGGCACCGTCAGCGACGATGGGCAGGTGCGGCCGCGGCGGCGGGGAAGAAATGGCGAGTGGAGGGGGGGTTTGCGGCGGCGCTGGGAGTACTCTGAGGCCGTCCGAAGGAGAGGAGAGAGGCGGGACAACTCAAACTCGCCGGAGGCCGAGGCGGGACCATGGCGTTCGAGTGCGAAGGAGGAGGGCACGGGGGTTAGGGGCTTGGTCTGGGGAGGTCCAAGGGAGGGAGAGGGATCTAGGGGGACAAGAAGAGGCTCGGGGAGAGGTCTTAAGGACGGGGCGGCTGGAGAGAGCTCGGGAGCACCTTGGATCCCCTCGGGCGGGGAGAGCACGCGTGCCAGGGCTGCCATGGAAGCTTGCGAGCATCAGGGAGGAGCGTGGGATGCCAAGGGGAGATGCCTGGCGTGCGTAGACACCCGTCCAACACCGGCCACGAGCTACAGGACATCTCTTGTTGGCAGAGCGCCGGTTTTGCATGCCGGATTCGTGGTCACCATGCCAACTGATGTCTGGAGGAATCTTTTGGTCGGGTAATTATGTCTGGTATGCAAGGCATGCATGCAGTAGGGTGGTGGTAAAATATCATGGTAAATGGAGCTGGCTAGAGGGGTTTTCCACAGCTGGGAAGTTTGCAGCAGCAAACATGGGGCTCACCCAAGGTTTTGTTACTGTTGTACTCTTGTAGTAAAACCTTGTCTACAGGTCAAGGGATAGGAAGGACTATGCACCCACCAATTTTCAGATCATGGAGATGAGGGGGCAAGGTACTTGTAGTTCAAGGCTACAATTACTGCCCTAAACTTAGCTCAGATGGTTTGCTCATATATTCCACATGAGAATGCCATATTTGGGTTTGGTTTGATGCCTAGGATACTTAGGGAAGGTTTGGGGGCATTATTAGGAACATAATAATGGGAGAGGGGAAAGAAGAGGTCTTGCCATAGTAAAAGAGAGGGAGATTGAGGGAGTTACCCCACAAATAATTTACCAGAGTCCATGGAAAAGTTAATGGAGGTAGAAAATTGGGTTATAATATGATGTGGTAAAAAGTTGGGGGCAATTGGAATCTCTTTGGGCCCACTTTGCTTGTCCACAAGTTTATGGCTGAAGGTGTTTGTGCTGTGATTGGGCTAGGCAGGGAATCCTATGAACTTTAGATTTACCAGGGGTAAATGGTAAGTCCATTTGGTCCTGATCACAAACTTTCAGCTCAAATGAAGAAAGTTGATAATGGAAACTTTGTGAACCCTAGAAACTAACAGAATCAGGTTTCTGTAGATCTAGTTATGCTAAGCTTTTACCCTTGATGCACCACTTAGTGTAGCATCATTATTTGGTGATTATAGCATGTCCACAAAGTTTGGGATCAAGGGGAGAAACTTCACAATGTAAAGTTGATCAAAATTGGCTCTGGACAGGAATGTTTTTAGGATATTTTGGTGAATCAAAACAATTGGGATTGAGATGAAACTTGGCAAGATGACCAAATATATTATATGTGACATTCTAGGATTTTCCTGGATTTATTTGGGAATATTTCTTATAGAAATATTTCAAATGCTTGAAATAGGCAGAAATGGTTTTGATGGGTTTTGTCCAATATTTTGAACATGGCCATGTGTTGAAACTCTCTTATCTGGACAATATATGTACATTGAGTTTTCCTAAATTTTCTCAAATATTTTTAAAGCACTTAAATAATTCTCCCTATAAAAGACCATTTTTGGTCTTAATAAAAAGCCTTTAAATAAAATATGAAAATAATTCTTTAAAATAATACTTTGTGGTTCTGAGAATTTATATATATAGTAGGTTGTAAATAAAGCATTTGGGGAAAAAGGATCCCCGCCATTTGGGGACTTGCAGTGCAACTCTCAAATCAGGGGGTTTTGAAAGCCTAATTTAAATAAATGCTTTTTGGCCAAAATAAAATTTTGTAAAAATACTTTTATGTCCTATTCACATGGCATGTGTTAGTGCATCTAGTGCCCCTTAGTGATTTTGGTGTATTGAAGACGTATAGGTTAAGTCACTAATGTGTTTGTGAGTGTACACAGGATCTATAAGTCGATAAGGAGTTTGATATATTCGGAGATTATCGACCCCTAAAAATATATGTCTTCAAGTGAAGACTTTGCTAAAGACTTTCTGAAGACTTTGGTGAAGACGTTCTGAAGACTTTGAAAATGAAGAAGTTGGTGTGACCTTCAAGATATGAACGAGGAATATGAAGCGTGAAGACTTTATTCTCGTAGTTTCATTTCCTTTATTTGAGTCATAGGAAATACCGTACTGTTAAAGGGGGCCGAGGTAATACTAAGGAAAATTTCCAACTGATGTTCAACTCCAAAATCCTCAACCCATACAATCCTTCGAGTGAAGCCTTTGGAAATCTCTTAAAGTTCAGACAAGTTTTTCAGTGACAGAGACAAAGTTCTTCTGGTCTCTGAGGAAATTGATCTCACTGAGGAGTTAGGATTTCACCAGTGCGAATTGCCTACAAGTGAGGATCATGATAAGCTGAGGACTTTCATAGTTCGAAATTCCGACCGTTGCTGTGCTTAGCGCCAGCTATCCCCAATCGTTCTTATCCACATAACGGTCATATCATTGGGGGAATTTATGTCTTATCATGTCAGGTTGCACCCTGGCTATAAATAGCCGACCCCCACAACCACTAGCTGGTTGGCTGCTCCGAGAAAGAACTGACAGTTGTCATTTGAGAGCAACCCATCCTTTGAGGACTTTGAGAGAAAATCATCAGTGAGGAAAAACCCACAACCAAACCACAAAACCCATAGTGATTGAGCATCACTGAAGAAATTCCTGTGTGGAACCGACGCTTGTTACCTTTGAGGACTGTACATCCTCCAGACAGTTAGGCGTCATGGTCTAGTGCTCCTGTAGTCAATTGGGGACCATGAAGTGACCTTGGTCTAGAGCATCTAGCAGTAAATTGTGGATCGCCTGGTGACCATTTTGTGAGGGTTTTGGAAGTCTACCCTGAAGACTTATCACGAGTGTTGGGCGAGGACTATGTGACCTTAGCTCAAGGAGAATACGGTAAGGACTGTGTGTCCTAGGACTGTGTGTCCTCTGGTTTAAATACCAGGCCGCTCCAAACCAGATGTATGACTGTCACAGCAGTTGGAGCTGGGTCATCAAACCATTGTCTTCATCGAGCTACCTGGTTCTACTTCCTCAACCTCCTTATTCCTCATAAACCTATTGATGAAATTGATTGTTACTGTTTGAAGAATTTGACTGCAGACTTTCGCAAATTCCTCACCTCAAATTCTTCAAGTTGCCTTGTTCATCACTGCTTATCCTGTATCACGCTACTCTCTATTTGTGCATGTTTCATTTCATCATGAAGACTATGCTGTCACTATGTTACTCATGCACTTGAGTACTTATTCCGCTGCTAGTTATTCATCACATTTCAAATTCCTCAAAGTTGAAATTCCTCAAGTGATGAATTTGTAAAAATCGGCTATTCACCCCCCTCTAGTCGATATAGTGCACTTTCAATTGGTATCAGAGCAGGTACTCCCTCGCTCTGTGTGATTTTGGTTTAACCACTTGGAGTTCTAGTTATGTCGACTACAAGTATGATCAAGGTTTCCGCGGGATGTCCTACCTTCGATGGGACAGACTACCCCTAGTGGAAGAACAAGATGCGTATGCACCTTGAAGCTATTGACAATGATCTCTGGTATATTGTGGAAAATGGTGTGCCCTCTGTCGCTCCCACTGTCACAGCTACTGATGTGAAGAGATTCAAGCAACTCGATTCTCACGCGAAGAATATCATCTTTGGCCATCTGAGCAAAGGTCAGTATGGCAGAGTAAGCGCATTGGAGTCTGCTAAGCTTATGTGGGATAGGCTGTCCAATGTCAACGAAGGTGTTTCCACTCAACGTGACTCTCGTGTTGATGTTCTTCACAATCTCTTCAATCGCTTCAAGAGGCTTGACAATGAAAATGTTCAGCAAACATTTGATCGCCTCACTGATATATCAAATGAACTTCAAGCACTGGGTGCCACTGATATCACTGACCATGAAGTGGTGAAGAAACTGCTACGATCTCTCGATTCCTCATTTGATACTCTGGTTTTGATGATCCAAGAACATGGAGACTACAAAGCTCTTGATCCTGCTAATATTCTTGAGAGACTCCATACTCATGAATTCCAACAAGCTGAGAAAAGAGACCTCTACGGGCCAAGCTATGGAAGATCTCGTGCTCTGAAGGCAAAAGCAATTTCCTCATCTGAAGAAGAAGATTCTGAGAGCAGTCTTGGTGATCCTGAAGAACTAAGTCAAGAACTAGCTAGGCTTGTGAGGAAATTCCAGAAGTTCTCAAGAAGAGGTGGATTTGGAAAGTCATCAAAAAGTGGCCTGAGGAAATCAGATTCCTCAGAAGATTACAAAAAGAGAACATGTCATCGTTGCAAGAAGCCTGGCCACTTTATCTCTGATTGTCCTCTCTGGGAAAAAGACTCAAAGAAGAATAAGAAATACAAGGATGATAATTCTGATGACTCGAAGAAAAAGAAGAAATCTTCAAAGTCCTCATCTGCAAAGTCCTCATCTTCAAAGTCCTCAAAGCATAAGAAGAATGGTTCCAGAAAGGCTCGAGCATTCATCAGCAAGGAAATGGATTCTGAGGAAGAATCTGAAGAATATGAAGAAGGGGAAGAATCTGAGTAGGAATCAGAATCTGGTGTCGCTAGCCTTGCTCTCGCTACTACTTTCGTCAGCAAGTCCATCTTCAATGATGAAGAATATGACTACTCCAATGACTTTGACGTCAGCAATGATGATTATGCTCCCACTTATTTCTTCATGGCAAAAGGCTGAAAGGTACACAAACATCATTCCTCATCTGAATCAACTGAAGGTGAATCTAATGAATATGTGAAACCTAGCTATGCTAAACTTGTTAAAATTGCCACTAAACAACAAAGTGCACTTGAAAAGCTTCAGAAAATGCTAGACAAAAGCGATGATCTATTAAACCGTGAAGTGGATCGGACTCAAACTCTATCTGTTGATCTTAAAAGTCTTCAAACAAAGTATGATAACCTTCAGAGTCATCATAACGACCTCTTAGCCAATCATGAAAAGCTTTCATATGAATTTCTTCAAAGAAAGCAAGATCTTGAGAAGCTGAGGGTGTCACATGAGGATCTCTAAAGGGAAAACGATTCCTTACTGGCTCAACTGATCAGTACCGCTCAGGAAGAATTTGTTCCACCCTGTTTGAAATGCATCGAACGTGAAACTGCTAATTCTTCACCTGAATGTTCAAATGCTTCTACTGCTGCAAATCCTTCAACTATTCCAGTGGTTTCAAATTCCTCATCTGAGGATACCACAAGTATTAGTGATGACAATGCAGGGTTGAAGGAATTGTATGTGACAGGCATGTACAAAAGTTTAAAAGGGCATCAAACCCTTTGTGATGTCCTCAAGAAGCAGATTCTGAATAGGAACACTAGGAAAGAGGTTATTGCCTTTGTGAGGAAACTCAACACTGATGGATCCTAGTGGACACCTGAGCAGTACCCCAAAACCTCATGGGTTGCTGCAAAAGGATCTCCTGTAGATCCATCCACTTTATCTGGCTTTACTTGTGAAACTTCATATTCCTCTGATGAGTCACTTGACTCCAATTACAGATTCTTCAAAAATCAGAGAAGTGAAGTATTTGCTAGATATGTTGGAACTAACTGCAGGAACGGTTCTCCTATGAAGAAAATCTGGGTTCCCAAGAGCTACCTACAAAATCTTCAAGTGAATGTCCTCATGACACCACTCATGAAAAATCAGAACCCAGATCAAAGTCCTCACTTGACCAGATTGCTCAAATGGTCAAAATCATCATTCTCGTGCTAATGCCTCTGTTTCGTAGGGAAAACTAAGAGTTATGAATATGTGCATTATTCTTCAAACCATTATGTTCATAATTCCTCGAATAATTTCTCTTCTTATTCATTTCAATACTCTAACCCTCGCCCTGTGAAACGAAGCGCACTTGCTTCAATGCCTCCCTTCTCACATGGTGCTCGTAGAATGATGAACTCTTTGCCACCCCTCCAGATGTAGGTGGTGAAGAAAACAAACTGACATCTTATGTAGGGTCAGGTCTCCGGATGAATTTGAACATCTGATGAACTTGCTGGAGACCTGAGGAAATGCTTGAAAGGACGCAAGCTAACCATGATGAAATGAATTCTACATTTCTCACGTCCTCACTCTACTTTCTTACTATCTTATATGATGAAATTCTGTCTGATGAAGTTGATATCATATTCTTCATTCTAAAGCATATGAGTTCGTAAGTTGTACTAATTCATCTGCAGGATGATACTATAAAAGCTACTGACTGGGTTCTTGATAGTGGATGCACAAACCACATAACGGGTGACAAGAATCTACTGATGAATTTGCCACTCACTCCATCTCCTCTGAAGCATATCACCTATGCAGACAAAGGAAAAAGCAAGGTATTGGGACTTGGTAAGGTTGCTATCTCAAAGGACCGAACCATGGACAAGGTGATGCTTGTTGAATCCCTTGGGTTCAACCTTATGTCTGTCTCAATGCTTTGTGATCTTGATATGGTTGTCGTATTTGGAAAATATCGTTGTGTTGTCATCATGGAATCTAATAATTCCAAAGTCTTCGAAGGCTTTAGGATAGGAGACTTGTATATTGTTGATTTCTCTACAGGTCCTCAACCTGCCACATGCTTACTTGCAAAGTCTTCAGAAGGCTGGCTGTGGCATCGACGACTTGGACATGCTGGTATGAGGAACCTGCACACACTCGTGAAGAAAAAGCACGTCATTGGCATCGAGGGTGTCAAATTCCTCAAGGACCACCTCTGCGGTGCATGTGAATCTGGGAAGATGACCAGATCCAAGCATCCCTCGAAGACAATCATGACAACAACTCGACCCTTTGAATTGCTTCACATGGATCCCCACTCATTACTCCGTACTAACAAATGCATCAAGCTTGTATGGCTTTGTCATTGTTGATGATTACTCTCGTTACACATTGGTGCATGTTATTCTGTACAAAAATGAAGTGCAGGATGTCTTCAGACGATTTGCTTCAAGGGCCTCCACCAACTTTGGCGTCAAGATCAAGCATATCAGGAGTGATAATGGGACTGAATTCAAGAACACTAACCTTGATGAATATCTTGATGAACTTGGTATTACTCATGAGTTATTTGCTCCTTACACTCCTTAGTAGAATGGCATCGTGGAGCGCAAGAACAGGACTCTTGTTGAGATGGCTTGAACCATGCTTGACGAACACAAAACCCCTCGTCGCTTTTGGCCTGAAGCAATTGATACTACATGCCACATCATCAACTGTGTATATCTTCACAAATTCCTCAAGAAGAATTCATATGAGCTCATGACAGGCAAGAAACCCAATGTAAGTTATCTCAAAGTCTTCGGTGCAAAATGCTGGATCAGAGATCCTCACCATAGTTCTAAGTTTGCACCGAAAGCACAAGAAGGTTTTATGCTTGGTTATGGAAAGGACTCGCACATCTACAAAGTCTTCAACACCTACCATCACAAGGTGGTTGAAACTACAGATGTGCGGTTCGATGAAGCTAATGGCTCTTAAAGAGAGCACCTGCCTTCTGTGTTAGATGAACAATCTCCTGAGGAATCCATCGAGCTGAAGGCAACTGAAGATGTCATACCCAATGAGGAAATCATTCGAACAAATGAAGACTCTCATGCTGATATACTTGAAGAAAATGGTGCTGATGAAACTCCTCAGCCTTGTCAACCTGCTCATCGAAGAGTAGCAAATGAAGTGCAGATTGACAAAATCATCGATGACATCAATGCACCAGGTCCTCTCACACGCTCAAAAGCTTCACATCTAACTAACTTTTGTGGGCACTTTGCCTTTGTCTCTATCTTAGAGCCCACCAAATTTGTTGAAGCATTCAAGGAGCCTGAATGGATTCAAGCTATGCAAGAGGAATTGCATCAGTTCAAGGTCAACAACGTTTGGGAACTTGTCAAGCGGCCAGATCCTCACAAGCATAACAGCATAGGTACCAAGTGGATCTACCACAACAAGCAAGATGAAAATGGTCTTGTGGTGAGGAATAAGGCTCAAATTGTAGCTCAAGGCTATACATAGGTTGAGGGAATTGACTTTGATGAAACTTTTTCACTTGTTGCTTGACTTGAAGCTATTCGCATATTACTGGCTTACGCTAACCATCATAATATCATCTTATATCAAATGGATGTGAAAAGTGCATTCCTCAATGGTAAGCTTGAGGAAGAAGTATATGTTGCTCAAGCCCCAGGTTTTGAAGATCCTGAGCATCCTGACAAAGTCTTCAGACTGAACAACGCTATGGCCTCAAGCAGGCCCCTTGGGCGTGGTATGACACTCTGAAGGAATTACTCATGAAGAAAGGCTTCAAACCCGGTTCACTTGACCCTACTCTTTTCACGAAATCCAATGACAATGAACTGTTCATATGCCAAATATATGTTGATGATATTATCTTTGGATGTATTGACAAACGTTACAGTGATGAATTTGCCTATATGATGAGTGAAGAATATCAAATGTCTATGATGGGAGAGTTGAAATTCTTGTTAGGTCTTCAAATTCATCAGCAAGACAATGGCATCTTCATCTCACAAGAGAAATACCTCAAAGATGTTTCGAGGAAATTCGACATGCAAAATTGCAAAGGCGTCAACACTCCAATGCCTTCAAAAGGCCACCTCTGCACTGATGAAAATGGTAAAGATTTTGATCAGAATGTATACCGCTCCATGATTGGCTCCTTATTGTACCTATGTGCATCTAGGCCTGATATAATGCTAAGTGTTTGCATGTGTGCTCGATTCCAAGCAACACCGAAGTAATCACACCATAAGGCTGTGAAACATATTCTTCGATACTTAGATCACACACCAACACTTAGATTGTGGTATCCCAAGGGCTCAAATCCTCACCTCATCGGATACTCTGATGCTGACTATGTTGGAGATCATGTGGATCGCAGGTCAACCTCAGGCACATGTCATTTCCTCGGACGATCCTTAGTCTATTGGTCCTCGAAGAAGCAGAACTGCTTTTCACTCTCTACTGCAGAAGCTGAGTACATTGCTGCTGGCTCGTGTTCTGCTCAGTTACTCTGGATGAAGCAAACCCTCAAGTACTACGGCATCAAGCTGAAGAATGTGCCTCTTTACTGCGACAACGAGAGTGCCATCAAGATTGCCTATAACCCAGTTCAGCATTCCAAGACCAAGCACATCCAGATTCGTCATCACTTTCTTCGAGATCATGTACTCAAGGGTGACATCTCCATCAACTACATTCCCACTAAAGAACAACTGGCCGATATCTTCACAAAGCCCTTGGATGAAAAGAGATTTTGCAAGTTGCGGTGTGAGCTAAATATCTTAGAATCTTCGAATGTTCTTTGATGAAGAACACACATCCTAACATGTATGCAAAATTGATGACTTAGATGTGCAACACCCGAAGTAACGTTTTTCTTCAATCAATGAAGAATAAATCTCTAAGTGTGAAGAAATTAACGAAGAATTTGATTCTTAGAACTCTATGAAAATTGTAAGTGGTGTCTGAAATCATCATTCTTATACGGTGGGTTATGCCACCAACCAAAAGTTGAGATTCTTCAAAATTGAGCATTTTTGCAAATTCTTCAAATTATCAAATTCCTCAAATTTGCAAATTCATCAAGTTTTCAAATTCATCAACTTTTCAAATTCTTCAAAAAAATTGAGATTCACATTCTTCATTGACTATATATATATATATATATATATATATATATATATTTGAGTTTTTTTATTGTCCTCAACAACATTCACTTATTGCTAATTCTTCAAGTTGATTTTCATCTAAGTGAATGTGATCGGACCCTTTCCCCATCTATGCTAAACTCAACCCAGTCTGTTCACTAATTCCTCATATGCGTTCTACTTTGAAACTTGTTCAAAGTCTTCACTGTGTCCTTGACAGCTGAAGAATTTGCGAATGAAAACTTTGAAATCTTCACTACCAAAATTTTCGGCGGTTCCCGCTCAAACTGTTCCGATTCCCGTGCCTGGATAACCCACGATCCTCCACAATCTTCACTACCTAGATCGTGGGTGACACCTGTCGCGTGGAGAGCAAGGGTCAGGGGCAATCCTGTCCAAAATCTTCGGGAGGATCAGTTTTCACTTCCTCTATAAATGCCCCCTTCCCATCAACTGTGCTCGGTTACTCCGCATCTCATCCCTCTCCCAAGCTCCAACCTAGCGCCACCGCTAAAGTCATCGTCACCAGTGAGGAAGAGCTTCGCTGCCTCAACCTCGTCATCGCCATACTCGCATCGGCCGCAGAAATCTTCATCCCGCCGACGTTGTAGCTGTCTCCTTCTGCCAAGCTAGGGCTGGGAGATCTGAACGGACGAACTTCCTCATTTCATCTCAATGTTCGTCGTGTTCTTCACTAGGGTAATTAAAATTTATTTTTACAACCCCTGTTTGATCCTCAACTACAACTACTATTCCTAAATAGGTGTTTATACGTTATAAATCAAATACACAGGCACCTTACATCTCCTCATACTTGATACTTGATGATTTTACCTAAGTAATGATTTTCCTCATGATTCCTCAATTGTGCGAGTTCTCAAATTTGCACAACTCTGAATCCTGAGACAAAGAACACTTAGTGAAATTCCTCAAGACATCCATGGTCAAATTCCTCACACCTATCTTTCTTAAAATTTCTGAGAACGCATATGACCTCTTCAAATTCTTCGCACCTATACTCTGTTCACAGGTACAACATGTCAGCTGATGAATCACTAGGTTCTCATCAACTTAACTCATTTGCATCTCTACTTGAAGAAAGATTGTGTACCTCTTCAGAATCTTCAAGACTTCATATTCCTCAAGTGAAGAAAATGTTTGATGGGAAGAAACCTCAGAAAGGAGGGAAAAAGCCAGATGTGCACACTGCATTTGAGATCCCTGAGGATCTGTATGATGAATATTGCAGACCTGACGAAGAAACTCATGGAAAGGAGACGACCAAGCAGAGGAAGACCCGTCTACAAAATATTGAGAGGAGATGGGCCAAAGAATGGAGAGAATATCGTTATGCAACTCCAAAATACATGATGAAATTCGCTGTGAAACCACCTTGCAGCAGACCTCCTCTTGCTCCAAACCAAACTGCTGATCCTACTAGCCTCAAAACTGGTGAGGACTTTCCTGACTTGTGGGAAAAGCAACAAACCAAGTTGGAAAGGAAAGCCAAAGAGGCAGTGAAGAAATTCAATGAGGATTCTGCTGCTGCTGCTGCCTTTGCCGGAGGTTCTGCTAGTGCTCTGAAGAAAATGGTAAAGACATCTGCTCTAAAGATTGGTTCTTCAACATCAAAATCCTCAGTGCAAATTCCTCAAGGTCAAAGGCCTCAGCCCAGAAAACCTTTAGCACCTAGAACTATTGTTGGTCAATCATCTGCAATAGCTACAAAGTCCTCAACCCCAGTGCATTGTGCAACATGCAATAGGACTGAGGGTTTCACCATTGTTCCGAAGCTCACAACAAGCCTCTCCACAACTGCAAAGTCTTCAACCAGTCCCTCTGCACTTAAACTGAAGAAGACAACCGGACGTGGTCAAAGACCAAGTCATCACACCAGCAAGGCTCTGGTTACAGTCCCCTCACGTTCTGAGGACAATGATAGTGATGATGATGAAGTTGATGATGAGGAATTGGTAGAAATCATCAGACAAAGTCAGCACAGGGCTGCTAAAGCAAAGGGTAGCTCTGTTCCTCTCATGCTAGATCACAAGATGATCCTCAACTTCATTGATATATGGCATGAGGACCCAAGCACTCCACTTTCCTCACTAAATCTGCCTCCTGAAGTGGATCATGTCCTCACCCACTTCATCTTTGAAGAACAATGGAAGAGAGAGCAAGCTCAGAGAGCTAAGAGGAACAAGACTCGCAAAGAAAAGTTTTTGCGCGAAAATGTGATGAATTTGACCCCAAATCAACTCGTCACATTTTAGTCTGAGATTCGCACTCTCTCTCTGGATCAACAAAAATATGATGCTGAATGGAAGGGCACCAAGGTCACACTTGTCAGTGCTGCGCAAGCAGCTGTAAAGGATCACAACACCAGGGTTGCAGCTCGATCGCAACCACAAAAGACTCAGTCTGAAGAAATTGCTCAGACTGAAGATGAAATTCCTTAGGCTGTTGATGAAAATGCTCAGCCTGAAGAAACTGCTGAAGAAAAGGCTTCTGCACCAGAAGCAACTGCCAGTGCTGCTGAGGAAACTCACACCACTTAAGAACATGTCAGGACAACCTCCAATGTTGTGCCTGAAGAATCTGATAGGCCAGCTGAAGAATCTGCTATGCCTGAAGAAACTGAACCACCCAGGGCGGCTGCATCAATCGTTTCTGAAGAAACTGCTACTACTGAGGAAAATCCCCTCAAAAGAAAAGCATCAACTTCTGAAGCCCCTGTGTTGAAGAAGTTGAAAACTTTGATAAGTTCCTCAGCAACACCACTTCATGCAACTCCAATTTCCTTTGCACCAGCCTATGCTATTGTGCCAATTGGGGAAGCATATGACATTCCTCAAGAAGAAGAGAATCATTCGGCTGCTTCCTCAGAGCCTCTTGATGAGGAAATTGTCATTGATGACACTGCATCAACTCCCAAGGTATCATCGCCCCAGCTTCTGCTAACTGTTGGTGTTGAAGAAATTGATGAAGAAGTTGACATTGGTGACACTACTCCTGTCATCAATGATGAATATTGGGAATCTGCACATCCCAATTCACCTATGGCAACTCCCCTGATGTTGATTCCTCAGTCACTTGCACAAACTGAGGAAATACCTGAAGATTCTAAACACCTGTACCTTCCAGACCCTGAAGAAATTCCAGCTGTAATAGCTGAGGAAATTGATGCTCCGGCCACTACTGAGGAACCAGCTCTTCAAGTCACTCAGACTGCTGGTCCTTCCATGCCAACGGAGATCAAGGGGCGTACATGGACAAATCTTCAACCCAAGCCAAGACTGCCTCTCAAAGGCTCTATTCGTCCCAAATTCCTCAAGACCAATTTCTTCGATGAACACATGTTCTTCTCTGGACCAAACCCCTATGACTTTGCAAGGGCTGGTCGCAAAAAGTTCTGGACTGCCACTCAACTGAATTACTATGCTTCAGTCCTCTATGGGAAGAAGAAAGTCTTCGAGCACCATCAGATTCCTCACACAGACATGGAAAGTCTTCCATCATTTACTCCTGTGCTTCAAGTTCTATATGATGCTGGACTTCTTCCATTTTGTGTTGACATCTGCGATTGGAATGAGGAAATCATCCTTCAATTCTATGCCACATTGCATATCAGCGGAGATTCCTCAGACATCAACTCTTGGATATTGGACTGAATGACTGGCACAACACACTTCACTGCTCAAGCCTCTGAATTGCTTTAGTGTGTCCTAGTCCAAATTCCCTCAGAAGAAGCCCGCAAGTTGTTTGATGAACCTCCTCTACCCAATCAACTGATGAATGTGTTGATGAAGACATTGCCATCTGGAAAGCCTCAACTCCAAGTCTACTTAGTGAAGGATCTACTCTATGTGCCTCGCACAGTCTATCGCATATTGACAAACACACTATGTCCTCAGAAGGATCACAACTCTGAAGAAGAAGAAGTTGAAGGAATCATGAAGAATATGCTCTTCAACGTCATACATGGTATTCCCATTAACTTGCATGATTTCTTCATGAGGATTTTGGCCAGTGCTGCTGTCGCTCCATTTGAGCAGAAGCCATATGCACCCTGGATTATGAAATTCATCAGGGATAAGTCCTTAGTGCAATACAAAGCTGATTTCTAGAATCACTTCAGTTTCCTGCCACCCATTGAAGTCATCAAGAGTACAATTTCATCAGTTGAAGGGAAAGGCAAATCTGTTATTGATGAAGGAACACGTCCCCTGGATGGACAGTTTCGCAAGGCCGCTTCCTTCTCCACAAATGATGACACTGCCACACAAGACTCTGATGCAAAGGCCTCAGCTCCCAAAGAGTGTGCCCCTCGATTGATGACTGACCGCAAACTTCTTATAAGTCTTCATCAGAAGGTCAATCGCAATCATAAGTGGGTAAAGCGTCAACTTGGGTATATTGTGCAGAATATGACTCTGACGCAGAACACTGTCAAGAGGAACCACTATTATGCTCATGAAAACCTCAAGCGCTCTTGGGCTGTGCTAAATCACATCATGTCTTCTGAAGAATTGGATGAGCTGAACTTTGAAGAATATCCTGACTTCGCTCGCTGTCCTCAGAAGAAGTTCAAGAAAGTCCAAGTTCCTCTGATGGTCACCAGTTCATATTCTTCATCTCGCGAGCGCGATGAAGATGAAGACATTAACGATACTACTGCTGGCCCTGCATCAACAATTGACCCCGACAACGCTGGCGCTCCTTCTTCACCAACAAGATGAAATTCCTCATGGGGCGTTAGTCATCACTTTTTCTTCCCTTTTGGTCTTCGATGACAAAGGGGGAGAAAATTTGAGTTTGTCTTCAAGTGGGTCTACATATATATGGGCTATTTTTGTTTAAGTTACAACTCTCGCTCTTCTGAAGTTTTTGGTTATTGAGTTGTAAACTTAAGTCTGATGGTGGTCTGACACTTTTGAGCTAATTCCTCGCATGTTTATTTCCTCAAATACCTTAATGCATGCATGCTAAACTCCGTCAGACACCATTTTCCACACGCATTTCAAATTCTTCATTTCATATGTTCAAATGTGTGTATGAATTACAAGATATAGGGGGAGTTCTCCATGTTTTGAACCTGCCATGTGCATTTGCAGTCCAAAGAAAATTCCTCAAATATGCACATCTTCAGGGGGAGTTCTTCTATATCTTGCAATCAAATTCCTCAAAATCTATACTTTCACTCCGTATGTTTATCCCCGTTGAAAACTTAACCTATTTGTCATCAATCACCAAAAAGGGGGAGATTGTTAGTGCATCTAGTGCCCTTTAGTGATTTTGGTGTATTGAAGACTTATAGGTTAAGGCACTAATGTGTTTGTGAGTGTACGCAGGCTCTATAAGTCGATGAGGAGTTTGATATATTCGGAGATTATCGACCCCTAAAAATATATGTCTTCAAGTGAAGACTTTGGTGAAGACTTTGGTGAAGACTTTGTGAAGACTCTGAAAATGAAGAAGTTGGTGTGACCTTGAAGATATGAACGAGGAATATGAAGTGTGAAGACTTTGTTCTCGTAGTTTCATTTCCTTTATTTGAGTCATAGGAAACACCGTATTGTTAAAGGGATCCGAGGTAATACTATGGAAAATTTCCAACTGATACTCAACAACAAAATCCTCAACCCATACAATCCTTCGAGTGAAGCCTTTGGAAATCTCTTACAGTTCAGACAAGTTTTTCAGTGACAGAGAGAAAGTTCTTCTGGTCTTTGAGGAAATTGATCTGACTGAGGAGTTAGGATTTCGCCAGCGCGAATTGCCTACAAGTGAGGATCATGATAAGCTGAGGACTTTCATAGCGCGCACCATCGATGATGGCGACCGCGGTGGCTGCGACCGGGGCTGCGGCGCTGTGTTAGCCGCAGGAGGAGGGGCTACGTGAGATCTGCACAGTGTTGGAGGCACACATCTCCAGCACTACGCCCAGTTCCCCGACTTCAACAACTACCTGTTCTTTCTCCTCACAAGAGGGCACGTAACAAATGCCCTCACCGACCCCGGCACACATCTCGGGTTTCTTGGGCTTGATTCATGTTCTTTGGCAGGTGGGGTGGTTAGCATGGATGCAGCGGTGCCGGAGGGCATTGTGAAGGAGGAGGAGCTGCTGCTGCACGAGGAGCGCTCGTCATCGGGGATGCAGCAACAACGATGGTAGGAGGACGGGGTGCTGCCATGGCCAAACAAGCCCGACGTGGGCATGGACAAGATCAAGTTGCACCACTTCTCTTTCTAGGAGACCACGATGACCATCCACCTCAGCCTCGAGAACAAGAACGACTTCGACCTCAGCCTCAACCTGCTCCAATACAAGATGTGGCTCGGCGACGACAGCGTTGTCGAGGCCGAGCTCACCGACTACACGAGGATCGAGAAGCAGGGGATCACCAAGATGCATATCCCCTTCACATTCAGGCCCAAGGACCTGGGCTCTGCTGTTTGGGAAATGATTAGGGGCAGGGGAATAGGGTACAACATCAAGGGCAAGATCGATGTCGACACACCCTTTGGCAACATGAAGCTGCCCATTGACCATGTCGACGGAACCACTCGCCTCAAGAAGGATGACGAGGTATATAATTTCATTTCGTAGCATCTGTTGCTCTGTGTTGATTGTGGCCTCTGCATCTTGCTTGCTTGTTGCTGTGCAATCGTCACACTAGGTAGACCAGGTTTGTCTTGTTTTTGACTAGGATAATTCACAGTGGAAGAAGAAATTGATATGGTGTTGAGCTATTATTAGGTGTGCAATAGCTGAATTACAGCCCTCTTCCGATTTTTTCTGATATATTGGTTCGGCGCTAAAAACAGTTAATGAGGTATATCATACTGTTTGCTGTTGCTTGTTGCATTTACATCTGATTGTGCAATCACCACATATTAGCGAAGCTAGCTAGAGCACTTTAATCTTGTTTTGACTAGCATAATTGACAACGGAAGAAACAACTTTGATATGATGTTGAGCTATAGGCGTGCAAACGCTGAATTATAGCATTGTTTTGAATTTTTCTGATGGAGGTTGAATGCTAAAAATAGTACAGATTCGTTTTTGTTGTTGAATTGCTGCATTGAAGCTCTTTATTTGTAATATTTTTTATATTTCTTTCCTTTTGATTGATTCATGTGCAGTGTAATGTTCTTGTAGGACGACAAGTTGTCGCATCTCGAGCACGTCTCATAGGAGAGTGGAATGAAGTCCAGTGTACTATTGGGACAGTACCAGTTGTGGCATTGTTCTATTGTGCAATTTTGTTCATTCCTGTAATATTCATGTGTAAGGAAATGTATTCATGAGATGACTTATTGTGTTATGTAAACCTGGGAGATGTATTATGTGATGTTATATGATGGATGGTTTTAATTTGACTTGGAGTTTTATTGATTTGAATATGAAATAGTGTTTGATTTAATACTGGACAAATAATTGGGCTGAAAAGGCCTAAAAATAAAATGAAACCAAGTTCTGGAACAAAAACAAAAAGAAATCTAATAAGGCCAATGCCCAAATAAGTGCATGACGCAAAGAAAATAAAGAAGCCCAAATTATTGGGCCAGGCCCATGCAGCTAAGCAAAATAAAGAGAGAGAAAACATTAAATGGGCTGAATTATTGGGCTTGGCCCATGTAGACGCCGGAATGGATCGGGCTGATTCTAATTTACGACCTTTTCATTTGGTCATAATTCTGCCACATCAGCTTGCCATGGTGGATCCGACGTGGTGTGGGCAGACTTCTAAGGACCAAAATGATTGGTCGTAGAACCTACGACCTTTTTTTGGTCGTAAATATCTACGACCTTTTCAGAAGAAAGGTCCTTAATTTCCATTCTAGACCCTCAGCTTTTGACCATCAGTTTTTGGTCACAAAAAGGTCGTAAATGAAAAACAATGACCATTCGATGACCAATAGTGAAGGTCACAAAAATATATCTATCATCCATATTGCACTTGTATCACCATCTCTTCATCGTACTAGTGCACCTGTACAATTTGCCATTGTATTGGGTGTGTTGGGGACACAAGAGATTTCTTGTATTTAATTGCACGGTTGTTAGAGAGAGACCATCTTCATCCTATACCTCCCACAGATTTATAAACCTTAGGTCATCCACTTGAGGGAAAATTGCTACTGTCCTACAAAACTCTGCGCTTGGAGGCCCAACACGAGTCTACAAGAACAAGTTGTGTAGTAGACATCAAGCTCTTTTCTGGACCCGTTGCCTTGGAAGTGAGTGCCTGAAGGTATATCTTCAGATCTTGCAATCAAATCTTTTAGTTTCTTGTTTTCACTAGTTTGGTTTTATAAAAGAAAACTACAAAAAATGGAGTTTAGGTTGCATCAATTGTTTCATCTTTTTAATGTCTTTTGGTGAAAATGATGGCTCTGAAAATTGTGCTCAATTGGTATAGAAAGAACTTATGAAAATACTTGATGAGAATTGCTTCAATGATGAGCATGATGGAAATATTGTTAGTATGAATTCTCTAAATATCCATGAAGCTGATGATATGCAAAGCCGCAAGCTTGGGGATGCTATGTTTGATGAAGATAATATTTTTAGTCCCCAAGTTTTGATGAGCAAAACTATTATGATGATAGCATGCCTCATATATATGATGATTATCTTGATGACATGTATGCTATAAAGAGTAATGACAACCATGAAACTTTTTATCATGATTATAATATTCAAAGTGGTTAGGTCTATCAAGTACCTCATGATAGTTATTTCGTTGAGTTTGCTCCCACTACTATGAAGGACAAGAAGTTTGCTTATATGGAGAGTGATAAATTTTCTATGATTGTAGATCATGAAAAGAATGTTGTATGTGATAGTTATATTTTTTTAATTCCTTCATGATGCTACTGAAAAATATTTTGAGGGAGGAAACTATGCTTGTAGGAATTGCAATACTATATCAAGTTTCCTCCCTATGTGTTCAAAGTTTTGAAGTCATGCTTGTTTTGTCTTCCTATGCAAGTTGATTCTTTTTCCCATAAATTGTTTGATCACAAAATTCCTACTCATAGGAAGTGGGTTAGACTTAAATGTTCTTACCATGTGATTCATGATGCTCTCTTGCATGTTTCAATTATTATTCCTATACTAGCATCATTGAAATCATCATGCCTAGCTAAGAGGCATTAAAGAAAAGCGCTTGTAGGGAGACAACCCAACACTTTTACTTCATGTTTTTGTATGTTCACATTATTAAGCTACTTTAGTAATCATGTTTTGTGTCTCTTATTTCAATAAAGTGCCAAGTAAAGCCTTTGGGATAGTGTGGATACTTTCTTGTTTGATTCTATGCAAAAATAAAAAGTTTTGCGTCCAGTATATGAATTATATGATTTTAATTGAGAGTAAAAAATATGAAATTTTTACACCAAATATATATGCAAATTATATGCGTTCTCCTAATTTTACAGAATTGTTCGAGTCACGTAAGTATGGTGATCATTTAGATCTTCACAGACTATTTTATTTTTGACATATTCTGTTTTGCATGCATAGTTTGCTTGTTTCAAGTGTTTCCATAGCTTATATTTCGTGATATAAATTGTTGGAATGATGTAATACAGTATTTATTATGTAAGAACAATTATGAATCTTGTCTTGACAGTACCTAAGTGAATGATCTGTCTTTACTACACTAACCCATCTCACGAAGTTCCGTTAAGTTTTGTGTGATTGAAGTTTTCAAGTTCTGGCTGAGATACCGATATGAGGTGAATAAGGAGTAACAAGGACCTAATCTTGGGGATGCCCAAGGCACCCCCAAGGTAATATCCAAGTAAGATTCAAGCATCTAATCTTGGGGATGCCCCGGAAGGCATCCCCTCTTTCGTCTCCAACATTATCGGTACATCTTACTTGGAGGTATATTTTTATTTGTCACATGATACTTATTTTGCTTGGAGCATCATTATAATTTATTGTTCTATGTTAGATGTTATTTATAATCTTGTTTTTCAATAAAAATTTCCAGGAGTTGCATTAGGATGTTTTCTTTGCATGTTTTGATATGTGCTGTGTAAAAACAAAAACTTTTGCTGTAGTGTTTGAATTTTCATATTTTACTGGAAGGTGGAAAGTTTTTGAAATTTTTACACAGTGTTTTTATATAAGTTATTTAGGATGTCCAATTTTTGAGAATTTTTTGTGTTACACAGGTACACTGGTTTAATAGATTGCTACAAACTATTTTGTTTGGACAGATTGCTATCATATCTACTTTTCCTATAGTTTCCATAGCCTATATTGGTAGATATAATTGTGGAAATGATAGTAAACAGTATATGATTTTTGAAAATTATTATGCAACTTGTCTTGGCAGTACATAAAGAGTTGATTTATTATTATGTGAGCTAACCTATCTCACGAGTTCTTTTCAAGTTTTGTGTGGACGGAGTTTTTTGAGAATAGGTGAAACCGGGATATGAGTGGATTCAACGAGATACAAAAGATCAAGATTGGGTATGCCCAAGGAACCCCAAGTAAATATTTCAACAACTCTCAGGCATCTAAGCTTGGGGATGCTACGCATCCCACCTCTCTCCGTCAACTATCTGTTAGCCTATGTTGAGCCTAAATTTTTATTCGTTCACATGATTTGTCCTATTCTTGGAGTGCTATTTTGATTTTCTTGATGTTTAAATAAAATACTATGATCTGAAAATATTTACTGAGAAAGAGTCCTCACATGGCTACTTGCTTGTTTACCTACTCATTGATCCTCACTTATATCTTTTGAAGAGTAGTTTTGATGTTTACTCTTGTGCTTCACTTATATCCTGAGAGTAAACTGTGAATTAATTGAATATCATAAATAAGAAATTATAAATGTGCTTTATGCTTAGTAGTAGCTTCATATCTGGTTTAGAAATAAAAATCTATTGAAGTTTGACAATCAAAATATTGGCCATACAAGCAATTCGTGAATGCTTAGTATAAGGAAGAGAACTTTCACATACAAATATATTATCTTGGACATCTTCTATGATTGTGGATACCCATTAATTATTTTCAAACTTGAGCAAATTAGTTGAAGTTGGGCAAGGAAGACAATGTAATGAGTTATGGTTGTTTATATTTGCATAGAAGTTATATTGTTATGGATCCTCCAACATGTGGTGCTTGTTTAGAACCTTTTGCTAGCCAAAATTTTGTACAAAGTAGGGATACTACTTTGTGCATCCAAAACCCTTAAACCCAGTTTCTTGCCATGAGACTCCACCATGTCTACCTATATGCGGTATTACCCTACTGTTCCAAGTAAATTTGCATGTGCCACCTCTAAAATTTCAAATGAGGATGTGTTTTGTGTCCCTGGACGCTCATGGAGCGACAGGGGGTGGTCAGTATCTTCCATGTCAAGCAGGTTATTCTCATGATGAGTGTTTATTCACTCGCCCATGCACGATTGGGGCGATAATAGGGATTCCCAGTCCCAAAAAATCAAATAATTAAACAAAACTTTCCCTAGGAATGTTGTTGGTATGGACGGTACCCGTGGATTCGGCTAGACGTGGAATGTGTCTGTTGGTGGAGGGAGAGTAAACCTATACTTTTATCGCTTGGGAACCGCCGCTAATGTGTTTAACATGGAAGATATTGATAACTCTTGGTCGTAACGTTGGCAAGAAGGGTGCACCTCCCAAAATTATATTTATCTCTATTTTAAACAATGAGTTATTACACATATGCAAATCCGTGCTTCCCTCTGTGAAGGGACAATATATTTACTTTTACGTTATTTAATTATCATGTTGATTCAACTTCTTATTCCAACCTACTTCTATTAGTTGGCAAGCATCATGTGGTGGGGAAAGATCTAGGCACATATGGCCAGTCAAATATACTTGATCATGACTTATTATGTTGACAATTATCTTTATGATAAGTATGTTGGTAGGCGAAACATTAAGCCCCTATCTTTCTATGTGTTAGATGGATGCCATTTGTTCTAAAACTATGCTTTGAGTACTAGCAATCATAGCAGACTATATGATGATTGAGTATGTGGAGCTCTTACTTAGACTTTGTTGAGAATAAGTTGAGTTGCAATTGTTTGGTTACTAAGAACATAGGTTGTTAAGTTTCAAGGAATTCATTGTTTGAACCATAACATGTGAATTGGTTGCTACTTTATCATGATGAGTCTTATGAGAAAGAGTTGATGTTATGATGATAGGAAAAGTGATTGAAATTATCATCGATCAAACTTATGTACTATGCTAGCATTCACACTTCATAAATTATTTGTTTTATCATTTACCTACACGAGGACGAGTAGGAATTAAGCTTGGGGATGTTGATACGTCTCCAACGTATCTATAATTTATGAAGTATTCATGCAATATTCACCTATGTTTAAAATACTTTTTTATGGTTTTGATGCACTTTTATATGATTTATTTACATCTAATCCGGACTGACACTGTTTTCAGCAGAGCTATCGTGGTGTTGTTTTTGTGCAGAAAATGGAAGTTCTCAGAATTGCCCAAAAAAATTCATGATTTTTTTGCAATAAAAGTACCACTAGACGCTTCGTGGGAGGGCCAGAGGAGCCACGAGGTGGCCACCTCCACCAGGGCGCCCCAGGCCCCCTACATGCGCCCTCGTTGAGCGTGCTCACCTCGTGGCCCATCCCCATGTGAAACCAACACCAAAAATTCCTATAAATATAGAAACCATCGAAAATAACCCTAGACTCCTCATTCCGCCGCCGCAAGGCCTCTCTATCAACAAAAAACCAATCTGGAGAGAAAATAGTACCCTGCCGGAGAGGGTAGATCATCTCCTGTGGCCATCTTCATCACCCCGGAGGAGTCCATGGTGAGGAGGGAGTAGACCCTCGGGGATGACAGTTTGTACCAGTAGCTATGTGTTCAATTTCTCTCTCTCTCATTTTGTTGAGATGGCATGATCTTGATGTATCATGGGCTTCGTTAATACAGTTGGATCACATGGTGTTTTCCCCTCTATCTTGTTGTGATGAATTTAGTTTTCCCTTTGAGATTTTGTTGTTATCGAAATTAATACTTTTATGGATTTGAGAGCACTTGATGTATGTCTTGCATGCGTATAACCATAGTGACATTGGGGTATTCAAGTGATTCACTTGATATATGTTATGGCGTCAACTTGCAGATTCTGGTGACCTTGGGAATCTATGCATAGGGGTTGATTGCATGCTCTTGTCCTAGCTTCTCCGGTAGAAATCTTGGGGCACTCTTTCAGGTTCTTTGTATTGGATTGAGTGTTATGAATCTGAAATTTTTTGATGTGTATCGTATAATTAACTCATGGATATTTGTGGTGACATTGGAGTATCTAGGTGACATAAGAGTCGGTTGATGTGGATCATATGATGTTATTCTAGTACGAACTCTTAGATAGATTGATCAAAAAGAATAACTTGGTTATTTTAGTACGAACTCTTGGATAGATCGATCGAAAAGTAGAACTTGGTTATTTTAGTATGAACTCTTGGATAGATCGATCGGAAAGGATAACTTTAAGGTGGTTTCGTACCCTACAAACAATTTCTTCTTATGCTCTCCGCTAGATAAGAACTTTGGAGTGATTATTCGTTGCATGTTGAGGGATGGTTATGTGATCCAATTATATTGGCATTGTTGAGAGATTGCACTAGCGAAAGTACGGACCCTAGGCCTCATTTCCAAGAATTATACAAAGTTTTCCTCGTTGTTTTACACTTGTTACCTTGCTATTTTATATTTTCAGATTACGAAAACCTATATCTATCATCCATATTGCACTTGTATCGCCATCTCTTCGCCAAACTAGTGCACCTATACAATTTACCATTATATTGGATGTGTTGGGGACACATGATATTTCTCGTATTTGATTGCAGGGTTGTTTGAGAGAGACCATATTCATCCTACACCTCCCACGGATTGATAAACATTAGGTCATGTACTTGAGGGAAAATTGCTACTGTCCTAAAAAACTCTATGCTTGGAGGCCCAACATGAGTCTACAAGAACAAGTTATCTATTAGACATCACACGCCGGACCCAGTGCGCGTGCCCGCACCCACGGCGTCCGACCCATGCACGTGCCTGCATCCACCGTGCCCCATGCACGCGCGCGTGCGTGCACCCGTCACGCCCCCCTCATGGGATTGGGTCACCGCCGTCGACAGCTTCCTCGCAGCGCCGCTAGTCGTCTCCACTCGGTCACACGCCCGTCAATCGCGTGATGACCGGCACTTTGATTGTGAAGTCCATAACATTCTGTTCTCGTTTGAAGAACTATACAACTGCGCCCGGAGCACGAGAATGCCGCCACGGGACGCTGCCATCGCTGCAACTAGTTTTTTCTATTGTATGTCGATTGTATGAATGTAAAGTCAAATCTTGACTAAATGACATCTAGGGTTTGATGAACTAAGTATTTATCCATGAATTCACATAGCAAACAAAAAACCATCATTGTTTTATCTAAATAAACACTCATCATAAACGGTTCAGGTTGAATACCCGCTTGCAGATCGACAACTATTTTCGTCGCCCGTAAGCCAAGTGAAAATATTGGCGCAAAGGATTGGTGCAATGCGTCATCGCAAAGTTTCTCTAGTATGACCCATGTGCCTAGTACAGACAATCCGGGGAGTTTTGCATCTACCATATTTGGTGCCATGTGTCAAATCGGAAACATTGACATCTGTCGATCTAGAGAAATTGGCATTTGTCAACATTGTAGCACTAACATTTGTCAAATTTTGAAGGAACAAAATCACAATTAGGGTGTAATTTTGCAACTGAAATTCACTAAACATGTATTTCATTCACACATTAAGCACTAATCTTTGTACAATACAATTCAACTCGACAACTAAGCCGAACAAACTTTTCCACAATTCTTGCTAACCACATACTAAAATAGCTAGTTTAACTATATATACTAGGTAATTTAAAGTACATGGTACAATTCAACCATATCTATAATTAGATCAACTGAACAAAATAACCCCTAAGTACTAGTACTACGGAGGGGCTCTATACTGTTGGAAATATGGCCTAGAGGGAATAACAAATTAGTTATTATCATGTTTCCTTGTTCATGATAATCATTTATTATCCATGCTAGAATTGTATTTATCGGAAACTCAGATACATGTGTGGATACATAGACAACACCATGTCCCTAGTATGCCTCTAATAGACTAGCTCGTTGATTAAACATGGTTAAGGTTTCCTAGCCATGGACATGAGATGTAATTTGATAATGGGATCACATCATTAGGAGAATGATGTGATGGACAAGACCCAAACTGTAAACGTAGCATATAATCATGTCAGTTTATTGCTACAGTTTTCTGCATGCCAAGTATCTGTTCCTATGACCATGAGTTCATGCAAAACACTGACACCGGAGGAGTACCTTATGTGTATCAAACGTCACAACGTAACTGGGTGACTATAAAGGTGCTCTACAGGTATCTCTGAGGGTGTCTGTTGAGTGGGCATGGATCAAGACTGGGATTTGTTACTCCGTCTGACGGAGAGGTATCTTAGGGCCCACTCGGTAATACAACATCAGAACAAGCCTCGCAAGCAAAGTGACTAATGTGTTAGCCACACGATCTTGTATTATGGAATGAGTAAAGAGACTTGACGGTAACGAGATTGAACTAGGTATAGAGATACCGACGATCAAATCTCGGGCAAGGAACATACCGAAGAACAAAGGGAACAACATATGGGATTAAATGAATCCTTGACATAAAGGTTCAACCGATACAATTCTTTGTAGAATATGTAGGAACCAATATGGGCATCCAGGTCCCGCTATTGGTTATTGACCATAGAAGCGTCTCGGTCATGTCTGCATAGTTATCGAACCCGTAGGGTCTACACACTTAACGTTTGGTGGCGATATAAGTATAGCTGAGTTGTTATGTTTGTGACTGAAAGTTCGGAGTCCCGGATGAGATCCCAGACATCACGAAATTCATCGGAAAGAGTTGCGGATGTTTCCCGAAATGTTCGAGGTACAAGAACACTTTATTTGGGCCAAGGGGTAAAGCCCACGAGGCTTTAGGAAGGTGCAAAAGGAGTTTTGCGGAGGCCAGGAGCCAGACACCAGGGACCCTCGCGTCTGGGGCCAGACGCCAAGGACCCTGTCGTCTGGTCCTGGAGTCCGAGAAGGATTCTTGCCTTGCAGGCCAAACCGACTTTGAGGAGGCTCTTTCTCCAAGTTTCGACCCCAGGGCTCAACATATAAATAGAGGGGCAAGGCTAGCACCCGAAACACATCAAGAATTCCCCAAGTCGTGTGCCGGCAACCTAGCCCCTCTAGTTTATCCTCCATCATAGTTTCTGTTGTGCTTGGCGAAGCCCTATGGAGATTGTTCTTCACAACCACCGTCACCACATTGTCATGCTATCGGAACTCATCTACTACTTTGCCCCTCTTGCTGGATCAAGAAGGTGAGGATGTCATCAAGCTTCATGTGTGTTGAACACAGAGGTGTCGTTCATTCGGTGCTAGACCGTGATTGGATCGCGGGACGGCTTGCGATTTGGATCTCAGAGATGTTCGACTACATCAACCGCGTTTCTTAACGCTTCCGCTTAGAGATCTACAAGGGTATGTAGATCCACTCTCCCTCTCGTAGATGCCCATCACCATGGATAGATCTTGCGTGTGTGAAGGAATTTTTTTCCCATGCAACGTTCCCCAACATGTACTACTTCCAACAGAATCGAGCACGCTCAGTAAGAGCAAGTGGAGGAGGAGCGTGTCAATGAGTTGGTGGAGTCGTGTCCTTTGCCTACCAGGTCTGCCATCCGGCTCTCAAGACACCCCTCCTCGAAGCGACGTGAATCCACATAGACCTTCGCGTTTCGCACCACCGTTGCGGCTTCTCTTGTGGCTATGGCATCGGTGAGCTTCTTCGCATGCGCGATCTGGCGCTCGACCTCATTCTCTAGGAAGTAGATGTAGTGCGCAAGGGTTGTGACGCAGAAGCCCGGTGAAGTGCCTTTGGCGGTCTCCACCTCTTGCATTCGGGCCATGATGGCAGAGTGGGTGATGACCCTGCCGCCTGATGCAGGTTCATGGCAAATACGGACGAAGGTGCGGTGGTGGCCCCGACGGCTACCGGTCTGGCGTCGTCCACGGCAGCCACTGGCAAGATCTGCCTTCGGGCAGCGGTGGTGGACCGTGTAGTTGGTGGCATGCGCACACTCACCAGGGCCGCCACGTGCACTACATGCTTCAGAGGACTGCCGTGCCGACAAGGTGAAGCCTCCCAGCTAGAGCTATCCTCTGGCAGAGTGGCTGGGCGACGATGAACGGCCGGTGCCATTGGTGATTGGGGGAGAAGCAAACTGGACAAGCTAAGGGGAGGGAGGTGATGAAGGAAATGTGGAGTCGTCTTCCGTGAGGGTTTATATAGCAGGACAACAAGCATAGGGCATTTGCAGATTTCACCGAGCCGAGCGAGAAGCGAGAGACGTAGCACGGTACTGAGTGCAGGATTGTGCTTGGTTGTGCGCGTGAACATGCTCATTAGCCGGGCGCGTGGCCAAAAGCGGTGCCATAGCATGCACTGGAATCCTTGTACAGCAACTCGGTGACAAGACGCGAGAGAGGAGGATGGGTTGATGCATAGGCACATGGGCCACAATAAGAAAAAATCCACGATATTAATACAGGCAAACGACACTTCCAAACATAGTGTCAGTAATGATTTCATCCATCGTTGAAAATTGTTTGACAGCAACCATCTGCCACAACACACAGAACTTGTTCATATGAATCATTTGGGTTATTATTGGTCTTCCCACACAATTTTTATGAATGAACTATTTGACTCGTATCCCACACACCTTCTTATGGTAATTCATTTGTGTTCTAGCTTGATTAATGCAAAAGGTTTGTCCGAATGAACTGTATGCCATACTTCGCACAAATATGTATTGTGAGAACCATTTGTGTTGATTGGGAGACTCAGGTAGAACAATTTTTTTACTAGCCATGACTTTTCTGAACTTGAGAAAGTATGAACTACCACCCAAGAATTTACTAGTTTTCCTTTTGTTTGGTGGATATGTATAATAAGAAAAAAAATCAACCCAAAGCTGGAAAGATTTAAAACATGTTATGAGAAATCAATTTGTTCCTTCTTACTGACATCATTAATTCCTTCGCAACTTAGAACAATTAAAACTAGGCAGTAACACTGTTAATGCTTACTACTAAGATTTCAAATCTTATATGCATCATTGTGAAATCGATGAATATGAGGATGATACAAAGAATTGATTTTTCTATGGTTTTAACCATGATATTTTCACAAGATTTCGTTATATTTCGCGATGCATCACTGGTATATATGTATGTTCATGCTTGTACATTTGAGAGATAAATGCAGGAAGATGCGTTGGGAGACTACGACAAGTACTATTCCAGTTAATGCTCACCACCACTCGTTGTATCCTCCATTGTTATACCTGTTAGAACAACCACAACTCATATTGGGAGAGCGATATCACCTCAAGTCTATGGTAGATTGCCAGCGTACGTTCCTACATCATGTGAGTCATTGTGACAAGTTAACATTAAGGTTATTGATGACCTAACTTCATATAACGATGATGAATGCCTAGTTGACTTACATCCTTGTTGAGTTACCTATTGATTTGAGCACAACTCCTATTTTAGAAAATCATGTAACTGTTAGAATGTGTCATGTGATCAAACAACTGAAATACCGTAAATTTTGAGTGCAACCATTGAATTGATTGTTGATGAGAAAGAACCATGTGACTAAGTGACTAAATATGATTTGGATCAAGTAAAATTGATTATCCATGAAGACATGTTATCTACAACTTTGCATGATAATTCTTTGTATTATGTGGTTTTGAATTCACCTTTGCCTTTGTCACATGTGAAAATCAAAATAATTGAAATCACATATTTGAAATCATTGTCGAGTGTTTATGCCTCTAATTTTACTTTTAACTTGATTTGAGAATACAACGTACACAACAAATTATTTGTGCATAAGATTTGCATCACACATGATGATTATGCTAGCTTTAAAGAAATCAAAATAATTGTGCCAATAATTAGTCATTTTGATATGACCTCCAATCTTAGTGATGGTTCTATGTCGAATGACTTGTTAGATGTTTGCTTATTTAAGCATGTTGTATTATGTAATTCTGAAACTATTAAAGTTTATTCATCAATGTTGGAATGGTTTGATAATGCGCATTGTCAATCTTTTGATGTGAATAAGAGCTTGACTTATATGTGCAAACCAAGTTCGAATAATTGCATGCCCTCTACTTATTGTGATAATATGTTGGCTTTATATTTCACGACATATGAAAGTTACTGGCGTGTGAATGTGTCACGTGTACAAAAACTAAGGGGGGTAAAAATGGATGACATATACATGTACAACATGTACACATTGCCTCTTTTCTTAGCCATGTTCCACATTAAACAACTCCGAGGACGGCTTTGTTTTCAAAAAGGGAAGGATGATGAGGGCATGACTACCTTGGATACGACCAAAAATATTTCATACATGCATAATTATGAGGTGATTTCTAATACAAACTACGCAACAATTCATTCATACTATCCAGGACAAAAAATACTTCACCGGCTTTTATGTCATGCTTAATTGCATGTGTATTGAACACTTGCACAATCCACATCTGAATATAAGGGAAATTGAGACGATTATGTTGTCAAGAAGTTTTGTCATGTCACTTTTGGCCCAAGAGAGGCTATAGACCAAGTATCCCATGTTCTATACTCAGTTTCGGACTACGCGGATATACCTGACTTCAAACGCCTCCAAAATTTCCTTGCGGACTCCAAATAGGGTCACTCATTTTTTTTGTTGAGAATATTATCTCATTTAATTTCCAACACAATTTCATTCACCCTCAAATTCCTTCCAAATGTAGGGATAGAGTCAAAACGGTTCATGGTGATGCAGAATACGAGTCAAATTCCAAATTCAAAGGTGTTGCATCACCTCTACTTGGGTCACTGGGCCTTGTATGACCTAGGATTAGTTTAAGGCTACCTTGGGACGTACTCCCACCTCATTGATCACCACCACTTGCTCCTATATAGGTAGATCAATCTTCTAGCATTTTCTTTAGGGGTTATGTTTAGATTAAAGCTTGCCATAGCCGTAACTTGATTCCTTCGTTTGTGTTCCACGACCTGATAAGGACATCATAGCACCCTACTTGATTAGTAAAGATTTCCTCTTAAACTTACAATATTAAGATTGCCATCTAAGCTTCTTGCTTGTTCTTTGTTTGCATGCAGGAAATAGACCCTCAGGGTCAAGTTGATTCTGCTCCGGCATGGTCAATACCCTATCAAAGCTAGTTTAGCGATTGCTAAGGTGCAACGTCTTCACACATTAGTAGTCGGATCGTCAAACTCAATTTTGACTGAAAATGATAGCTACCTCTCATCAAAACATTGGGACACCTTCGCCTCGATCAGTAGGGCACATGTGTCGTCGTTTTCTCAGGACAGATGCCATGGGTAGGCTTATTATTGGTGGTTGGGGCAGGAGGACGCCGAAGGGCTCCGGGAGCGGGATTAGATACAAGCGGTGGTGACACGCGATGTACCCAGGTTCAGGGCCCTCCGTGGGAGGTAACAACACTAGTCCTGCTTGGTCTAGTTTGATGGATGGATATGTTTACAAGGTTGCTCCTAGAGCTATGTCTAGAGGAGGAAGAGGGAGCAGCCGGCTTGCCTTCCTGTGCTATGAAGTGTGAGAGAGTGTGGGAAGTATCCCATAGGTGTGTGCATGAGGCTTGTTCCTCCTCGTTGCATGGGGGCTCGGGGTTTTTTATAGGCCAACCCCCTGGCTTACAATATTCTTGAGGTATATAAGTGGGGGGACCCGGCAGGCAGCCTCTCCGGGTGAACAAGGGGTCGGCTATAGGGTCCACCGGCTGCGCGGTCCCATCGCCCAATGGGGCCCACCAGCCGGCTCCGTGATTGGCCCCCGCCCACCTGTCGCGGCACGGGATGCCCAGGTAGTGTCGTCTAGTGCCAGTCGGCGGAAGTCTTCGGTCTGGCTGGTTGCACTGTTTCCCCGCCCGGTCGCAGTCGCCAAGGTCAACAGCCTGGACGGTCAGATTGTAGCCATGCGCACCCGTGCGTCAGCAGCCATTGTGGCTACAATGGCACCCGTCATGGCGGCCACGTCGTGTCGCCATACTCGCACGCAGAGGGACGGGACGTTGCTTGCCCACCCTAGGGTCAACGGAGGAGGCGGCCCGAGGGCAGCCGGTCGCGCTCCAGCCGGCAAGGGCCAGCCGTTCGCTTACTTTTTCTTCGAAGCGGCGAGGAGAACCCCGCTGCTTTGGCCTACCCCGGTGTAATAACCCCGTCAGTAGTCCCCGAAGCCGGCGGGGGTCCGTGTCCAACAGACGGATGGGAGCCGGTGGCTTCTCCCTGGCGACGCCCGCCTCTGCTGTGAAGTCGAACCTGGCGCCTCGGGTTCCGACGCGATGCCCCGGGCATCGACCCGGCCCGCCATGTGCCATGCGGCAGGCAATGATGTCGCGCGCCCCTTGCACGCGGGCAGACGGGACGTCGCCCTGGTCCTAGTCCGCTAAGCCTCGGGGACAACCCAGTAGGCCTCGGGGCATAGGCAAGGATCTTCTGCGCTCCGAAACAGCCGTTACGGCGTGGGCCTCCCATGCGTGTGTGGGAAATCCAGGGGAGTGGGTGCAGTTAATCCCCATGTACTCTGGTCATGGTCTCCCCATTTAAGGGGAGGAAGGGCAGGAGGCGGAGATACCCGCACCCCTCTTGCCCCCTCTCCGCCTCTTCTCTTCGCCTCCCTTGCTCCCTCGCGCATCACTGCTCCTCAAGCTCGAAACCGCGCCTACACGCCGTCCTACCATCACAATGGCCGACGGGCGCAGAGGAAGCTAGGCCGGATCCGTAGTCACCGAGGACGCCATTGCAGACCTCCACCACGCGCGCATGTTGCCATTGGCAGAGTGTGTGATTGCCCACGCGCCTTGCGACGAGGTGGTGTCGGCACCGCAGCCAGGGGAGTCCGTCATCTTCCTCTGGCATTTATCCCGTGGCTTTGGGCTCCCGGTGAGACACTTCTTCCGGCTGATGATGGACACATTCGACCTGTAGCCGAACCATCTTGGCACCAATGCCATCCTCTACTTCTTCGGCTTCGTGACACTATGCGAGGGGTACTTGGGGGTTCTTCCCTTCCTCGACCTCTTCAACTCTCTCTTCTACCTCAAGTCACTAAAGAGCAACGCCTGCGGGGACGCGGCGGTGTGCTACCATGGCATGAGCTTCCCGTACTTATCCCTCATCGATTCCGTCAAAGGGTGGCACCGGACGTTCTTCTACGTGAAGAACGCCAACCCGCAGCAGGACTACATCCGGCTGCCTCCCTTCGTCGATGCGTAGTCCACCTGAGTCAACTGGTCGGGAGCCGCTCCGCATGGAGTGGCTATGGCGGAGCTTGGCCGGCTTGTGCAGCTGAGGACCGCCGAGTGGCTGGTCGCCTACGATCTGGTGGTGGCCTTCATCTCGTGTCGGGTGCTGCCTCTCCATATGAGGCCGCACCGGATCTACGACATGTCCGGCCGCCAGGACCCCTGTCGGCTGATGACCGTCAACCTGATGCTGGCTCAGGTGGTGACGCGGGTGAATGCCATCATGACGTTCAAGCTGGCGCCGGCGTCATGGACTTTTGTCATGGAGCCGTACGATCGCATCAACCGTCCTCCCCTGGTACGTTCTATCGAGGCGGCTCTTTTCATTTGATTCTTTCCAGCCGGCAGCCAGCATCGGACCTGACTTCTCCACGCTGACCGTAGTTGTTCATGCGACAGAACAGGCCGGACGACCCGCACCCCCAAATCTTCGAGGCGGAGCGCGGCCATGCCGACTCCGAACACTATGAGCGGAGAGGCTCGTATGAAGAGGGGGTTGACTCCTCGGGAGGGGTCGAGGAGCCGGCTGACCTGCGAGCCGGTGGGGCCAGCGAACCCGGAGGGTCCAAAGTAGCCGGAGAGCCTAGCGGGTGAGTTCCCTGTCGTTCCCATGATTAGGGACTGGACTGATGACGATGATGACGATGACGATGATGTGATGATGCTGAACGTGCCTCCCCCCTCAGTTCAGTAGGGCCAGCATGGGTGGAGCGAGGAGCGGCCGGCTCAAGCCCTGGCGACCGGAGCCGCCAGCCGAGCGAAGAGCCCAGCTCAGGAGGCACCAGCAGCCCCGCTGCCTCTCCATAAGAGGGTGAAGGTAGCTGCACGGAAGCCGCCGACACGCGCCAAGCGGGCTCTGCTTGTCGTCATTGCGTAAGCGTCTTCTTTTTCCTTGCGTGTGTTTCTTTTTGACTCACGGTCCGGTGGGTGTTTGACCCTTGTGCATCACAGGGACCTCATCAAGCTCCACGAAGTGGAGTTGGCGGTGGACCCGACGGACGCCGCCAGCCGGCTGGCCCGCAAGGACGCGGCCACGTAGCCGGAGGAGAAGAGGAGACTCACAGAGCTTCAAGCCTCAAAGTACGGAACGCGAGGCGGGGCCTCGCCTTCCGGGACTTTGAGCGGTGGGAGGCGGAGGAGGTCCGCGGACCTCACGCGGGTGTCGAACTTGGCGGCGGAGTTGACCCATCTATTGAGGGGCCCATCGAGCGAGCCGCGAGGGGCGGTTATGGAGCCACTTGCGCCACCGTCCGCAGAGGAGGCGGCCCGAGCGGGTCGGCGGCTACGGAGCCGGCCCCCGAGGCGACCCGGTCGTGGGTGCCGGATGTAACACCGCTCGCAGCCGAGCCGGCCCGGGTCGACGTGTCGGAAGCTCCGGCAGCCGCCGCCACGGAGACGGAGACACCGTCCGTCGCGGTCTCCGCGTCGGGCCGGCAAGGGGAGGAGGTGGCGCGAGCAGCGGGCGAGGGGCCACTGGGGACCGATTCCCGTGCCCTTGTCGTCATCAACCCTCCCCCAGCGGCCGACACTATGGCGAGTGTCGGGACGGGTGACGACGGCAGCCGGTCCCAGAGGTCCATGCAGGATGTGATCCGGTAATGGGAGGCGTTAGCACGCGTCCCAACCCTTCTGGCTCCCCCGGCAGGTGGCCCGGTCCCCGCGCTCGAGGAGTTGGGGAGCGTCCTAGATCGCTGCCGCCAGGAGCTAGCCCAGTTCGCCGAGGCGGTCGACGGCACCCTGCGGCACGCAGAGGTAAGCGTTGTTGTCTTTCTCGAATTTTTCAGTGGGGGCGCGCAAGCGCACCTACTAGGTGTAGCCCCCGAAATGCGGGCCAGCTGACGGGCTAACGGGCAGCCGGGCCGGATCTCTTTGAGCGTCCTTTGACTTTGGCTTCATGTGGCAGGAGAGGAACTCCCAGCGGCACAAGATTCTTGTGGAGGTCGTCTCCATCCACGACCATGGCAAACACGGCTTCTACCGGCTGGAGGAGGAGCAGGCGCGAGTGCAAGGTACATTCGGTCTTGCGGGGAGGGGGACGTAGCCCCCGGGAGCCGACAGCCGGCTGCCTGGCAGTCGGGAAGTGGTCTTGAACGCCCGACTGACGCCGGCTTTTACTTCAGAGGGGAGATGGCCACCCTCTGGTCGGAGAAGGCCGTGGTGGTCTTTGAGCGGGACCGGCTGGCACAATGCATCCATGCGATCACCTAGGAGAAGGACCGGCTGGGCGCCTTGCTGGCGAACAGGCGGGCGGCCTAGGACCGCCTGAAGGCCGACATGGGACGGGAGGTGTCGGCCAAGGAGAAGGCCATCAGGGAGGCTGCTTGGGCCTCCCAACGCACCGCCGCCCTTCAGAATGAGGTGACCCGCCTCGAAAGGATGCTCGAGGAGTGCAAGGAGGCTCTTGCCGAGGCTGAGGCGACGCTGGCATCGGAGCGGGACTCCTTGCTCCATTTTGCCATCGAGACGGACGACTCCATCGAGCATGAGTGTCTGATTTTCTTTTTTCAGTTGGTTGCCTTTTTCCTTGCTGGTTCTTGTTTTTTATTCACCTTTCTCTCCTTCTTCCCTTTCTTCTTTGGGGTGCTTCCCGGAAACCCAGCTCCGCACTGAGCGTGCCGTCAAGGAGCACCAGGAGTATATCTGCGCGCATGGGCACTCCATCGAGGAGGATGTTGCGTGAAGTATGGCGGAGCTTGGGCTCGCCATAGAAAACCGGCTGATCCACCTCGAGCGGAGCATGGAGTGGCTGAAGACGGCTGGCAAAGAGATCATCGCCGCCTTGTGGCTGGGCCGTGGAGGGGCTCCAGAGAACCACGTGGCCTTGTGACTAGAGCATGCCGTGGCCCGGCTCGAGGTCTGGAAGGCGTCAGCGGCTCGAGCCGGCTCGCAGATGGCGCTCTAGTTCGTCACTTCGTGGTATCGCAGCGTGGACTTGGACCGACTGGCCACTATGCGGGACGAGCCGACCGAGGAGCGGGCGGCCCGTGAGCCGGTCCTTGTTCGACGGGCCAATGAGCTCGCGTCGTACGTCGACCCGGATGAGATCCTGTCGGCCCTTGGCGAGGACGGCGAGCCGGCGGTCGAAGACTCGTTCGGCATCCCCCAAGGTCCGAAGGATGAGGAGGTTGCCGACGAGAGTACCGACTCTAGCGGCAAGACTGCTGGGACCGCGGAGGCCGCCTCGAAGGTCAAAGAAGCCAACCCGAAGGGCGCAACCACCTCCGAGACGAGAGTCGAGCCGCTCGACGATCCGCCGGCAGGAGGCACGCCGGCTGGCGACCCGCTGGTGGCGTGAGCCCTTGGGCGTCTTATCTTTTTTTCCTTTGTTATCTTTCCTGCATGTTAGACTTAAGTCCACCCACTGGGAGTGTAATGTAATGAACCGTGATGGCCGCGGGCCTTTTTTATCTTAAAATTCGTATTCTGAATGTTTAATGTGTTTGCTTACCATGCGTGTCTGCTCGTCCTTACCCCTTTCTTGTCTTTTTGTTTCCGTCCATTCGGTCCCTTTTCCCCTTTGTTTTCGGCCCCGTCAGCCCAACAACCAGTAGCCGGTCTATAGCTGGGTCGGGGCGTCCGCCTCGAGGGATCCGGTTCTGAACTTAGGAACCACGAGGGCTTTTTTGGGTAAGTTGAGTGGCAGTGGTGAGGCGGTAGTCCAACTGGACCTAGCCGGCAACCCCTTTGCGATTGAGCTTTCGTGTGTGCTAAGTTTTGCCGCCCCGAGGCCCCGTCAGCCGGACAACCAGGAGTCGGATCTATAGCTGGTAGGGGCGGGAGGGCTTGCTCAGCTCACACTACTTGGTCGATTTTTGGGAGAAGCGACCTAGGACCAACCGACGCGCCCCCAGGCCCGGGTGCCGGGTTTGGGAGCCGGTGAGTGAGGAGACCTTTGAAGGAAACGAAAAGGGGCGTGCCCCAAGAGCCGGCCTGGGGCACCCATTGCATTCATAAGCCCAAAAGGGGAGGGATACATACATACACTGGTCTTTTCATCAGAAACCGGACAGAGGAGTATCGTGTTCCATAGGCGCTCGGTCTCCATGCCGAAGGCGTCTCTTTTGCGCTTTTGCGGCTTCTGGGCGTCTATGAGGTAGTGCGCGTTGTTGTGCAGCGCCTTGCTGATGATGAACGGGCCCTCCCATGGGGAGAACAACTTGTGATGTCCGGTTGTCCACTGGATCCGCCTAAGCACCAGGTCCCCTTCGCGGAAGGAGAGTGACCAGATCCGCTTGCTGTGGTAGTGCCGGAGGTTCTACCGATAGATTTCCGTCCGGCTCAAGGCCAGCTCGCGGGCTTCTTTGAGTAGGTCGACTCCGTCTTCTCTTGCCTCCTTTGCATCCTTCTCCATGTATAGGGCGACCCGAGGCAATGACCGTCTCAGACCCATACAAAAGGAAGAAGGGCATGTAGCCAGTTGAACGATTGGGGGTGGTCCCGAGGCTCCTAAGGACAGCCGGCAACTCGTCAACCCAACAGTCGGCTGACCTCACCAGTGGACAAGATGAGGCCATTTGCCCTTTTGACCTAGTCGTTTGACAGTGGATGATCGACGGCTAGGTCGAGCCAGATGCCCTGCTTGGAGCAGAAACGCACGAGCGCGCCCTTGGCGAAGTTTGTGCCATTATCGGTAATGATGTTGTGGGGGACGCCGTAGCGAACCGTGATGCCGTCGATGAATCAAACGGCCGTGGGACCATCCAGCTTCTTGATCGGTCAGGCCTCGATCCACTTGGTGAATTTGTCGACGGACACTAGCAAATGTGTCATGCCACCTCGTGCGGTCTTGAAGGGACCCACCATGTCCAGCCCCCAGACGGCGAAGGGCCACGAGAGGGGGATGGTTTGAAGGGCCGACGCCGGCAAGTGGCTCTGCATGCTGAAGCGGTGGCATCCCTCGCACTCATCGACCAATTTCTTGGCCGCCTCCAAGGCGGTGGGCCAGTAAAACCATGGCGGAAAGCCTTGGCCACTAGGGTTCTAGAGGCGGCGTGATGCCTGCACTCACCCTGGTGGATATCGAGGAGTATCTCTAGACCCTTTTCCGGCTCGACGCACCGTTGGAAGACGCCGGTGGTGCTGCGATGGACGAGCTCGTTGTTGATGATGTTGTAGGCCGAGGCTGGCGCTGATTTTGCCTTGCCATGTCCTCATCTGGGTGGAGCTCGCCATGCAGAAGGAACACCAGGATGGGCTATGTCCATGAGGGAGCCGAGACGGGGGCCAGCTTGGGAGCCCGCAGGCCATTATGACAGCCACGACATCGGAGCTGGCTGCTCCGGATGCAGCCGGCTCAACTGGTGTCGGCAAGACAGCTGAGGTCGATGGAGCTGGTGGCGAAGGCACCGAGGGGGCAGCTGGAGCCGCCGATGGGCCGGCAACGTCTGCCGGCACGAAGATGGATTCCGAATCTGGTAAAGGTCTGATCGATGGCTTGAGCAGCCGCTTGAGGGAGACGCCGACTGGGATGGCTTGCCGGGTGGAGCCGATCTTGGCTAGCGCATCGGCCGCCTTGTTGTCCACCCGCGGGACGTGGTGGAACTCACAGTCCTCCAAGGAGCTAGTGAGCTGTTGTACGAGGAAGCAGTAGTTGGCCCTGTTGGCGTCCCTGGCGTCCCATTCGCTAGAGACCTGCTATACCACAAGGTCGGAGTCGCCGAAGCCTAGGATACGCCTGATGCCGATCTCCTTGGCGAGCTAGAGGCCATGGACGATGGCCTCGTACTCGGCCACGTTGTTGGAGGCGGCGAAGTGGATCTGGAGGGTGTACTTGAGTTGGTCACCTTTCGAGGAGGAGAGGACTATGCCGGCACCCAGGCCGGTCCTCATTTTTGAGCCATCAAAATGCATGCGCCAATGCGTGGAGTCCGGGGGAGGCGGCATGAACTCGGTCTCCGCCTAGTCGACGAGGAAGTCGGCCAACGCATGCGACTTGATGGCGGTACATGGTTCGTACTGGATCTCGTGGTCGGCAAGGGCGATGACCCATTTGGCGATCAGGCCGGTGGAATCCCAGCCGCTCATGATCTCGCTGAGCGGGGCCGTGCTCACCATGGTGATGGTGTGCTCGTGGAAGTACTGCTTGACCTTCTTGGCAGCGAAGTATATGCCATAGCACATCTTCTGGTAGTGGGGGTAGTTCTTCTTAGACACGGAGAGGACCTCGCTGAGGTAGTAGACAGGGCATTGGACCGGCAGGGACTTGCCCTCCTCCGGCCGCTCGACCACCAAGACGACGATGACGACGCGAGTGGTCACCGTGATGTAGGCGAGAAAGGGCTCCTTCTCAGCCGGCGCGCCCAGGATGGGCGCGCGGTTGAGAGCCTTCTCGAGGCCACAGAAGGCCTCGTCTGCCTCGTCGGGCCAATCGAACACTCCCGGCTTCCTGGTGTGACCTGGCTCGACCAGAGCCGTCTTGCGAAGGAGACCGTAGAGGGGCAAGGCTTTCTCCCCAGCCGGCTGATGAACCGGCTGAGCGAGGCGAGGCAGCTGGTGAACTTCTGGACGTCGCGGAGCCGGATTGGCTTGGGCATGCGCTCGATTGCACTGATCTTCTCTGGGTTAGCTTTGATGTCGCGGGCGGATACTAAGAAACATAGGAGCTGGCCGGCGGGGACTCTGAAAACGCTTTTCTACGGGTTGAGCTTGACCTTGTAGTCGCGCAGGTTTGTGAAGGTCTCCCGAAGATCGTCGAGGAGGCTAAAGTGCTTCTTGGTTTTGACGACAATGTCGTTGACGTAGACATGGACGTTCCTGCCTATCTGAGGCAGGAGGCACTTCTGCATGCACCGCTGGAAGGTGTCGCCTGCGTTCTTCGGGCCGAAGGACATGGTGATATAGCAGTAGGCCCTGAAGGGCGTGATGAAGAAGGTCTTGAGCCGGTCCTCCGGATCTAGTTTGATCTAGTGTTAGCCAGAGTAGGCATCTAGGAAGGACAACAAGCTGCAGCCAGCCATAGAGTCAATGACTTGATCGATCTGCTACAGGGCGAACGGGTCATTGGGGCATGCCTTGTTCAGGCTAGTGTAGTCGATGCACATGCGCCAGGTCTTGTTCTTCTTCAGCACCAGGACTGGGTTGGCTAGCCAGTCTAGGTGGAAAACATCCATGATGAAGCCGGCTGCAAGCAGCCGGGCGATCTCTTCTCCTATAGTGCGCCGCTTCTCCTCAGAGAAACAACTTAGGGGTTGCTTGACCAGCTTGACGTCCGGCTGGACGTGTAGCTTGTGCTCAGCGAACTTCCTCGGAACACCCGACATGTCTTTGGGGGACCATGCAAAGATGTCCCGATTCTCATGAAGAAGTAAATGAGCTCGCGTTCCTATTTGTTGTCGAGGCGGGAGCCGATGGTGACGCACTGAGCGGGGTTGGGCAGGTCGAGCGGGATTTGCTTGGTGTCCTTGGACGGCTGGAGGGAGGCCTCGCCGATGGACTACGAGGGTGGAGCCGGCACGACCGGCTGGCTGGCAGCGACGGCCACAAGCCGGTCAAGCTGCCACTTCTCCTCAGCTATTTCCAAGGCCTCGGGCAGCCAACTGCCATCTCGAGCGCATTCGAGTGACATCTTGTAGTCACCGGTGATGGTGATGATTCCCTTGGGGCTCGGCATCTTGAGCTTGAGGTAGGCGTAATGGGGGACAGCCATGAACTTGACAAGGGCGGGCCGGCCCAATAGCGTGTGATAGGGGCTCGTGAGGTCCACCACCTCAAACTGCACCAGCTCACAGCGGAAGAGGCCGGGGCCACCGAAGAGGACGTCAAGTGTGATCTTGCCCATAGGGGAGCAGGACTTTCCCAGCATGATGCCATGGAAAACCGTTCGGCTCGCCTATAGGTCTTCTACCTTCAGCCCTAGCTTGCGCATCGTGTCGAGGTAAAGGATGTTGATGCTGCTGCCACCATCAATCAGCACCCGCAAGAAGCAGCGGTTGCGCTTCCCGGTGCCGATGGTGGGATCGAGGATGATGGCATAGCTGCCGGGAGTCGGCATCACGGTGGGGTGATCTGCCTGGCTCCAGGTGACCGGCTTCTCTGACCAGTGGATGAACTAGGGAGTCGTCGTCATGGTGGCGTTCACCTCACGATGGAGCCGGCGTTGAGAATGTTTGCTCGTCTCTTCACTAGTGAAGACGACGTAGCAACCTTCCTGTTAGGGGAACTGGTCGTGTAGACGATTGTCGTTTTGGGCCGGAGTCGGAGCCTGTGCCGGGGTGGCAGCTGGGGCTGGGATCGACGTGCAGGCAGGCAGCACAGGAGGAGCTAGAAGGCCCTCCCCCGGTCTAATCGCTGTGAGAAGCTACACTCCCGGAGCGTGTGCGTAGAGAGCTTGGCCCCAAAGTGGTTCTTGCAGGGGAGGTCGAGCATCTACTCGAAGGTGAGCTTCGGCTACCAGGCAGCCTTGCCAGTGCGCTGGCGTTGACTGGAAGATTGGGCAGCCGGCTCCTGCTCCTCGACGGTGGCGACCTGCTTGCTCCCGTAACGGCAGTCCGGCTGGTTGTTCCTGCACTTGTTGTTCTGTGGCTGTCGGTTGTTGGCAGCCGGCCAGGACGCAGCTGGTGTTGACGTTGCCTTAACGGGCGGGGTTGTTTTGACCCAAATGGTGGAATCTACCGTGGCGTACTTGTCCACCTTGGTCATGAGCTCGGCGAGCATAGCCGACTCAGAGCACAGGAGTTTGTGCTTGAGGGGGGTGTCGTCACGACAACCTTCAATGAAGTACTGTATGGCTTGCACTTCATGCACCCCTTCACAGCAGTTGCAGAGCTCGGTCCACCGGGTGAGGTAGTCACGGAGGGACTCGTCCGGCCCCTGGACGCACATGGCGAGTTCACGGGGGCGGCAAGTCGCTTGTAGGTTCTGGTGAAGTTGCGGATGAGGGCTTCCTCAAAGTCCATCCAAGTGTTGATGCTACCGGCCGCCAGGCTATTGAGCCAGGTGCGGGCCGAGCCGATCAACATGAGGGGTGTGTAGCGAACGGCTACGCGTTTGTTGCCCCTAGCGATGCCGACCGCGGCGGTGTAGTCTATCACACAGTCTTCGGGCTTGGCGGCCCCGTTGTACTTCGGGGTGTCTCGGCGGAGCATGAAGCTAGTTGGAAACGGCTCGTTGGGGATCCGGTGGCCAAAACACGCTGGGACAATCGAGCCCTCCTTGATGCCCTCCTCATCAAGGAGGGCCGACTGCGCGAGCTGGTCGATGCGGAGGCGAGCATCATTCTCACTATGGGGGACACGTGGTCCGAGCCGGGACGAGAGCTCGGGGCGGATGGCGGGCATAACCGACCGTTTCGGCTCACGCCATGGGGGTCGAGTATGCTCGCGGCTGCATCGGCTGCCGGCTGCCGGCGCCTCATGGTGGCGGCCGCTGCGAGGCGGGTCGTTGGTGCGCCGGCTATTTATAGACGGCTGCTCGTTCCCGGCCAGAGACTGAGGGGAGTAGGAGTGCTGAGCCGGATGACGGCCAGCAGTCCCCGTGCCCTTGCGCTCGAGCCGGGGGCCTTAAGAGGCGGCACCGCCTGTCGTGAGCAGATGTTGCTGCACGTCGGCGGCGTCGAGGAGGTCCTTGAGGTGACGCTCGCGAGCGGCACGTTCTTCGCCCTCCAAGGTAGCCAGATCCTCGTAGGCTACCTTGGCGGCCTGCAGGTTGGCTGCGGGTGTGTCGTACACGGGCATCTTGCTGCCCAGGATTTCGACGACCACGCGGCCACGGTCGCGCACAGCCCCACGCTGGCTAGGCTCGGTGCCAGCCGGGGTGAGACCGTAGGCAGAAACGTATTCCCGCTGGGCGGCCTCCATGCGACATCGTGTGGCTACGAGGACGCTGGCGTCCTCGAACAGGAGGCGGCGAGCCACCTTGAGCTTGGCTGTGGCGACGACGGGGTTTGCCGTCAGGGCAATAGGGGTGCTCAAGCCCCGGAGGGCCGCACCGAGTGGGTCGGAGGTGCCTAAGAGGGCCATGGCAGCGTTAGCCTTCGCCCGCGCACGTTCGGAGGAGGTGGAGGAGATGATGGCCAACGTAGCTGACCGCAGAGCGTGCCGGAGCAAGCCCCACGAGCCCGCAGTTTCGCCTGGACATGCAGCGATGGCGGGGAATGGCGAGGGGTCCTGCCCAGAGCATGAATTTGGCCGGTGCCATGTACGGCCGCACAATGGGCGCCAACTGTCGTATTTTTCTCATGACAGATGTCATGGGCAGGCTTATCATAGGTGGTTGGGGCCAGAGGATACCGACGGGCTCCAGGAGCGGGATTAGGTACAAGCGGTGGTGACACGCGATGTACCTAGGTTCAGGGACCGCCATGGGAGGTAACACCCCTAGTCCTCCTTGGTCTAGTTTGATGGATGGATATGTTTAAAAGGTTGCTCCTAGAGCTATGTCTAGTGGAGGAAGAGGGAGCAGCCGGCTCGCCTTCTCCTCTATGAAGTGTGAGAGAGTGTGGGGAGTATCCCGTAGGTGTGTGCGTGAGACTTGTTCGTCCCCGTTGCATGGGGGGCTCGGGGGGTTTATAGGCAGACCCCCGGCTTAGAATATTCCTGAGGTACATAAGTGGGGGGACCCGACTGGCAGCCTCTCCGGCTAACCAGAGGGTCCCACACCTCAAGCCGTCTCGTCCCCTGTAGGGTCAACCGGTTGCGTGGTCCCATCGCCCGCTGGGGCCCGCCAGCCGGCTCCGTGATTGGCCCCCACCCAACTATCGCGGCACGGGCCGCCCGGGTGGCGTCGTCTAGTGCCAGCCGGCCAAAGTCTTTGGTATGGCCGGCTGCACTATACCCACACCGAGGCAGGTAATTGAGTGGGCGGGGGCATGCCAACATTGTTTCCCCGCCTGGTCGTCGTCGCCAAAGTCAGCGGCCTAGATGGCCGGACTGTAGCCATGCGCACCCGTGCGTCAACAGCCACTGTGGCTCCAATGGCGCCCATCATGGCGGTCACGTCGTGTCGCTGTACCCGCGCGCAAAGGGACGGGACGTTGCTTGTCTGCCCCGGGGTCAACGAAGGAGGCGGCCCGAGGGCAGCCGGTCGCGCCCAGCCGGCCGGTGGCCGAGCCGGCTTCTTGACCAGCCGTCCTTGAGCCAGCCGGCAATTGCACCTGCCGGTTGCGCTCTAGCCGGCCGGTACCAGCCGGTCACGTACTTTTTCTTCGAAGCGAGGAGGAGAACCCCGTTGCTTTGGCCTACCCAGGGGTAATAACCCCGTCAATATGCTAAGAACTATATCTTCACTGAGATACAATTTTGCCCCCTCTTCTTCAATTAATGCGTCGCAACATCATTTTATCTATTAACTTGTGATATTAATAACATCTTAAATGCGTACTCTTAAATTGCCCACATCTGTTTGAAACGTGCGGTCCGGATGTGTTAGTGTCATCACTACTCCAGAGTGTTAGTGTCACATTCATGTCAGCCTAGAACGGACACGACCACTCATTAGAATTGTAATTGAAACGACGTGTTGACCGAGAGCGCCACCCATTGGAGATGTCTTCGCTCCGCATTGAAACTCCGTCCATATGTCCGCCTACCTCCATTAAACCAGTGTGTGTGCCGAGGAACCAACTCTGGTGCTCACACATCTGTCCACATGTCGACTGGCATCAAACACCATGTCTGTTGGCTTCTCGCATCCATCCGCTATTTAAATTTGGCTAGACACTGGGCAATGTCCACACCACACCTCCACTCTCATCTCCTCTTTGCAACAGCCAACAGTGGCCTCCAGCTCCAAAGCCTCTAGGATGGTCTCTCCGGCTAGTGGAAGAAGGAACTCTTTGGCACTGCACTCGGCTTGGTGGCCCAGCTGTCATGGGAACGAGCCTGACCGTAGAGAATAAGGGTATGTAAGGAGAGGGCAGAGTCCTAGCTACGGCGAGATTGTACACACGGATGTATGGGTTCAAGCCCCTCTCTTGGAGGTAACAACCATATGTCTCAATGCTCGGGAGCTTCTGTCGTGTGGAATATGAGTGTTACAACGTGTGCGAACCCTTGTGCCAGAGGGGAGGGGCGGCTTATATAGAGTGTGCTGCCCCTCATGAATACCCGGCAACCAAGGGTTTGATCGAGACAATAAAGGTATACATTACTGATAACATATGTAATAAATGCTACTAATGGTGACTAGTCGAACGCCTGCCTATTGGCCTCCCTGGGGTGGCTTCTGGTCTTCTACGGTCGACTGGCTATTGGCTCTTCCAAGTGAAAGACGACTGTCGAGTGGACGGAGAAACCTCCGAGTGGATTATTGATGACCCACAAGTATAGGGGATCTATCGTAGTCCTTTCAATAAGTAAGAGTGTCGAACCCAACGAGGAGCAGAAGGAAATGACAAGCGGTTTCCAGTAAGGTATTCTCTAAAAGCACTAAAATTATCGGTAATAGATAGTTCTATGATAAGATAATTTGTAACGAGTAACAAGTAACAAATGTAGCAAAGGTGCAGCAAGCTATCCCAATCCTTTTTGCAGCGCAGGACAGGCCTGGACAAACTCTTATATAAACCAAAGCTCTCCTGAGGAGACATGGGAATTTCTGTCAAGCTAGTTTTCATTATGCTCATTTGATTCGCGTTTGTTACTTTGATAATTTGATTTGTGGGTGGACCGGTGCTTGGGTGCTGCCCTTAGTTGGACAAACCTCCCACTTATGATTAACCCCTCTCGCAAGCATCCACAACTATGAAAGAAGAATTAAGATAAATCTAACCATAGCATGAAACATGTGGATCCAAATTAGCCCCGTACGAAGCAACACATAAACTAGGCTTTAAGCTTCTATCACTCTAGCAACCCATTATCTACTTATTATTTCCCAATGCCTTCCCCTAGGCCAAAATAATGGTGAAGTGTTATGTAGTCGACATTCCCATAGCACCACTAGAGGAGATACAACATACATCTCACCAAAATATCAAACGAATACCAAATTCACATGATTACTTGCAACAAGACTTATCCCATGTCATCAGGAACAAACGTAACTACTCACAAAGCATGTTCATGTTCATAATAAGAGGGGTATTAATTATCATAAAGGATCTGAACATATGATCTTCCATCAAGTAAACCAACTAGCATCAACTACAAGGAGTATTCAACACTACTAGCTACCCATAGGTACCAATCTAAGGTTTGAGAGAAAGATCAGATACAAGAGATAAACTAGGGTTTTGATAAGGAGATGGGGTTGGTAAATATGTTGATGGATATTGATCCCCTCTTGATGAGAGGATCGTTGGTGATGACGATGTCTTCGATTTCCCCCTTCGGGAGGGAAGTTTCCCTGACAGAACAGCCCTGCCAGAGCTCTAGATTGGTTCTATCCAAGTTCCGCCTCGAGACGGCGGCGCTTCATCCCAAAAGATTCCTTATGATTTTTTCTAGGTCAAAACCCTCCATATAGCAGAAGATGGGCATCGGGGACCTGTCAGGTGGGTCACAAGCTTGCTAGGCGTGGCTAGGGGGTGGCCGCGCGTGGCAGGCTTGCCACCTCCTGGTGGGCCCCCTCTGGTATCTGTTTCTCCCAGTATTTTTTATATATTCCAAAATAATTCTCCGTAAATTTTCAGGACTTTTGGAGTTGTGCAGAATAGGTATCTCAGATTTGCTCCTTTTCCAGTCCAGAATTCCAGCTGCTAGCATTCTCCCTCTTCATGTGAACCTTGTAAAATAAGAGAGAAAAGGCATAAGTATTGTACCATAATGTGTAATAACAGCCCATAATGCAAAAAATATCAATATAAAAGCATGATGTAAAATGCACGTATCAACTCCCCCAAGCTTAGACCTCGCTTGCCCTCAAGCGAAAGCCGACATCGATAAATATGTCCACATGTTTAGAGATAGAGGTGTCGATAAAATACAATACGGGCATGAGGGCATCATGAACATCTTTAGAACAAAAATACTTATTGTATAATATTTCTTATGCTAGAGTAACAATTCATTCAGAATATAAAGTATGAACCAAGAACTCTACTGACAACCAACAAACTATGATCTTAGTCATCGAAGCAATTGACAATTTATCATAACATCGGAAAGAGTCTATATAAGGGCTTGTAAAGCAAACCCACATACTCAATCATCTTTGAGTATTTCATAATTGCTAACACTCACGCGGTACTCATGAGATCAGAGGTTCAATCAAACATAGAGAAAGATAGGGGCTTATAGTTTTGCCTCCCAACTATTCACCTCAAGGATGATGTCAACAATAATAACTCATGATCACCAACATCCGAGTGGATATATGTGTCTAGATCATTCCCCAACACATAATGCTTGCCAGGAGAGAAAGGCGAAATATAGGAAGTGGTGCAGATCACCATGACTCTTGCATACAGGTCAGAACTTCAAAAGTAAAAGTAACAGATAGGCCCTTCACAGAGGGAAGAAGAGGTTGTCATGTGCTTTTTGTTTTGGGATGTGCAAACCCTTAGTGCAAAGGAACACTGTGTTACATTGCCCTTTGTGATAGCAACCTTTATTATGCAGTCCGTCGCTTTTATTTATTTACCATCACAAGTTCGTACAACGCTTATTTTCCCTTACAATAAAAGATCTTACATATTTAGGAGCAATTTTTATTGCTTTTTGCACCGATGACAACTTACTTGAAGGATCTTATTCAGTCCATAGGTAGGTATAGTGGACTCTCATGGCAATACTGGGTTGAGGTGTATGGATGCACAAGTAGTATCTCCACTTTGTGTGGAAGTTTTGGCTAGTATGAGGTGGAAGCAAGCACTACATGTTGGAGGATATAAAACCATATAACTTCTATCCGAAGGCAAGCAAACATAACCCAATATGTTGTCTTCCTTGTCCAACATCATCTTCTTGGCATGTAATATTTTAATGAGTGGTCACAATCATAAAAGATGTCCAAGATAATATATTTATATGTGAATCTCTCTTTCGTTATCACTTCCTTTTCAATTGCACCAATGACCAATCACTATGTTTGTTAACTCCCAACAAATTTCAATCGACATACTTCTTATATGTGAAGTCATCACTCCCCATAAGATCATTATGTATACTCTTTGCTTTTATTCTATTCTTCTTTTATTTATTACTCTCAAGAGCAAAGTAAGCTAGCAGAGCCCTCACATCAAAACTACTTTTTATTATATAACTCTCGGACTTGCTTACATAAGGGGAGAAAAAAGCAAAAACTAAAATATGGATCTTACTAAAATTTTATTCTAGTAGATCAAAACAAAATAAAAAAGGATCGAACTAAGAAATACAAGAGGAAGGAAAAAGGAAAAAGGGTGTGATGGTGATACGATACCAGTGCCTCCCCCAAGCTTGGCACAAGCCAAGGGGAGTGCCCATACCCATGTGGTTAGATGTCCTTCTTTGGAGGTGATGGTGCGATATTCTTGGCGATGATACCCCTCAGAATGCGATTGTCCTCCTCAAGCTTGTTACTTTGCCGCCTGAGATCCATTATTTCCTTGTGAAGTTTTCCAGTGACGGTTAGAGATCCCTTCACCCATGGATGTTTCATTGCTGCGGGAAAACACTCCCTTTTAGGTTTTCATAAGTAAGAAATTTGGCATCAGGAGGAATGACCGAATTCGGGATTGCTGAGCTCTGAAGTTCCTCCAACATGACTCCAGGTGGTGGATGAGAGTTGACTTCTTGGTCTTCCTCCATGGCATCCACCCTTTTCAAGTCGGCCTCCATATCCTCCTCCGTGGTTCGCCCAAAGTTATTAGCTTCAATGCATTCTCCATATTCTTGTGTGTGCTGAGATCCACGACTCTCCCCGGTCGACTCTTGCGATGACATCTTGCTCCAAATCTACTGCAGAAATAGCTCAAAACGAAAACAGGAGGTATTGTCGTGATACAAAAGTCCAAACCTTCGAGAGAAGATATAATGAAGTTTTGCCGACCCGAAGGAGTGTACCATAAGAAAACGGAGTCCAGAGGGTGCACAGGGTGGTGGCAAGCCCCCTAGGCACGGCCAGGGGGTGGCTGCGCCTAGCAGGCTTGTCACCTCCTCGTGCGCCTTTCAAACTACTTTTGATTTTCCTAATTTTTTAAATATTCAAAAACTGAGTACACTTCTATAGGGAAAGTTTTGGAGTGGTTTACTTACCATACCACATACCTATTCCTTTTCGGAGTCTGAAACATTCCGATAAATCTCCCTAATATACTCTTCCGGAGTTATGGTATTGATAACATTGGTTTCAATATTTATGGGAGTACGTGAGATATAATGTTTGGTTCTTTGCCCATTTACCACCTTCGGATTTGTGCCTTCGACGTTGTTGATCTTGATGGCACCAGAATGATATACTTCCTCGACAATGTAAGGCCCTTCCTATTTAGAGAGAAGTTTTTCTACAAAAAATCTTAATCGAGAATTGTATAGCAAGACATGTTGGAAATATGCCCTAGAGGCAATAATAAAATGGTTATTATTGTATTTCCTTGTTCATGATAATTGTTTATTGTTCATGCTATAATTGTGTTAACCGGAAACCATAATACATGTGTGAATACATAGACCACAACATGTCCCTAGTGAGCCTCTAGTTGACTAGCTCGTTGATCAATAGATGGTCACGGTTTCATGGCCATGGACATTGGATGTCGTTGATAACGGGATCACATCATTAGGAGAATGATGTGATGGACAAGACCCAATCCTAAGCATAGCACTAGATCGTGTAGTTCATTTGCTAAAGCTTTTCAATATCAAGTATCGTTTCCTTAGACCATGAGATTGTGCAACTCCCGGATACCGTAGGAATACTTTGGGTGTGCCAAACGTCACAACGTAACTGGGTGGCTATAAAGGTACGCTACGGGTATCTCCGAAAGTATCTTTTGGGTTGGCACGAATCGAGACTGGGATTTGTCACTCCGTGTGACGGAGAGGTATCTCTGGGCCCACTCGGTAAGACATCATCATAATGAGCTCAATGTGACTAAGGAGTTAGCCACGGGATGATGTATTACGGAACGAGTAAAGAGACTTGCCAGTAACGAGATTGAACAAGGTATGGGGATACCGACGATCGAATCTCGGGCAAGTACCATACCGATAGACAAAGGGAATTGTATACGGGATTGATTGAATCCTTGACATCGTGGTTCATCCGATGAGATCATCGTGGAGTACGTGGGAGCCAACATGGGTATCCAGATCCCGCTGTTGGTTATTGACCGGAGAGGTGTCTCGGTCATGTCTACGTGTCTCCCGAACCCGTAGGGTCTACACACTTAAGGTTCGATGACGCTAGGGTTATAGGGAAAAGGTATACGTGATTGCCGAAGGTTGTTCGGAGTCCCGGATGAGATCTCGGACGTCACGAGGAGCTCCGGAATGGTCCGGAGGTAAAGATTGATATATAGGAAGTCCAGTTTTGGTCACCGGAAAGTTTTCGGGCTCATCGGTAGTGTACCGGGAGTGCCGGGAGGGTGCCGGAGGACCCCGAGAGGGGTGTGACGACCAGAGGACTTCATGGGCTGTTAGATAAAGTGTGTCAGCCCTTATTGGGCTGGGAAATACTTTTGCTAAAGGCCCATGTGGCTGGAGATAAGGAGATAAGGCAAAAAGGATTTAAAAGGAGGAGATCCACCTCCCTTGTGGGAGGTGGACTCTCCCTTTAATTCGGCCGGCCATCTCCTCTTTGGAGTAGAGGCCAAGCCAGCCCTCCACGTCCCTCCTCCTATATATACTTGAGGTTTTGGATGTTTTGAGAGAGGATTTGATCTCTCTCTCTCACGGCGAAGCCCTACCTCTCTTCTTCCTCCTCCGCAGCGCTTAGGCGAAGCCCTGTCGGAATACCTTGCTACTCCACCACCACCACGCCGTCGTGCTGCTGTTGGAGCCCTTCCCCAACCTCTCCTTCCTCCTTGCTGGATCAAGGTGTTGGAGACGTCACCGGGCTGCACGTGTGTTGAACGCGGAGGTGCCGTCCGTTCGACACTTGATCGGATCTACCGCGATCTGAATCGCTGCGAGTACGACTCCATCAACCGCGTTCTTGTAACGCTTCCGCTTAGCGATCTTCAAAGGTATGAAGATGCAATCTCTCCCCTCTCGTTGCTGGTTTCTCCATAGATAGATCTTGGTGAACGTAGGAAAATTTTGATTTACTACTACGTCTCCCAACAATGATCACCTACATTGAATTCACGCTTTTGTATCCTTTTATCATGCCATCTCTTAACTTTGTCTTTAAACAACTTGGCATTCTCTTAGGCCTGGGTTCTCCATTCATCAAGTGAACAAATGTAAAATAACCTCTTCTTACCAGCAAGTTTGAAATCATAGTTGAGCTCTTTGATTGCCCAATAAGCTTTATGATTTAGCTCTAGAGGTAAGTGACATGCTTTACCATAAACCATTTTATACGGAGACATACCCATAGGATTCTTGCAAACAGTTCTATAAGCCCATAATGCATCGTCAAGTTTCTTAGACTAATTCTTCCGAGATCTATTAACCGTTTTTTGCAAGATCAATTTAATTTCTCTGTTGCTTAATTCTACTTGACCACTAGACTGAGGATGATAAGGAGATGCAATTATATGATTAACATCATACTTAGCAAGCAATTTACGGAAAGCACCATGAATAAAATGTGAACCACCATCAGTCATTAAATATCCAAGGACTCCAAATCTAGGGAAAATAACTTCTTTAAGCATCTTAATAGAGGTTTTATGATCAGCACTACTAGTTGGAATAGCTTCTACCCACTTAGTAACATAATCAACAGCAACTAAAATATGAGTATACCCGTTGGATGTTGGAAAAGGTCCCATGTAATCAAAACCCCAAACATCAAATGGTTCAATAACAAGAGAGTAATTCATAGGCATTTCCTGATGTCTACTAATATTGCTAGTTCTTTGACATTCATCACATGACAAGACAAACTTACGAGCATCCTTCAAGAGAGTAAGCCAATAAAAACCAGATTGTAATACCTTATGTGCAGTTCTATCTCCAACGTGGTATCCTCCGTAGGCCTTGGAATGACACTTGTGTAGGATCTGTTCATGTTCATGCTCAGGTACACAATGACTAATAACACCATCTACTCCTTCTTTATAAAGGTGTGGGTCATCCCAAAAGTAATGTCTTAAATCATAGAAGAACTTTTTCTTTTGTTGGTATGTGAAACTAGGCAGTATAAATTTAGCGACAATGTAATTGGCATAATCAGCATACCAAGGAGCATTATGGGAAGCATTTATGACAGATAATTGTTCATCGGGAAAGCTATCATCAATAGGTAGTGGGTCATCAAGAACATTCTCTAACCTAGACAAGTTATCTGCTACGGGGTTATCAGCACCCTTTCTATCAACAATATGCAAATCAAATTCTTGTAGCAGATGAACCCACCTGATAAGTCTAGGTTTAGCATCTTTCTTTTCCATAAGATATTTAATAGCAGCATGATCAATGTGAACAGTTACTTTAGAATAAACAATATAGGGTCTAAACTTATCACAAGCGAACACAACTGCTAAAACTTCTTTTTCAGTGGTAGCATAGTTTCTTTGAGCACTGTCTAGAGTTTTGCTAGCATAATGAATAACATTTAATTTCTTATCAACTCTTTGTCCAAGGACAGAACCAACTGCATAATCACAAGCACCACACATAATTTCAAAGGGTAGGTTCCAATCAGGTGGTTAAACAACAGGTGCAGAAATCAAGGCATTCTTAAGAATTTCGAAATCTTCTGCACAATCATTATCAAAAACAAATGGAACATCTTTTTGCAAGTTATTAGTGAGCGTCCTAGAAATCTTAGAGAATTTTTTAATAAATCTCCTATAGAAACCAACATGACCAAGGAAACTTCTTATACCTCTGATATCCGTAGGACACGGCATTTTTTCAATAGCATCAACTTTAGCCTTTTCAACTTCAATACCTCTTTCGGAAATTTTATGTCTCAAGACAATACCTTCATTCACCATAAAGTGTCACTTCTCCCAATTCAAGACAAGATTAGTTTCTTCGCATCTTTTTAAAACTCGATCAAGGTTGCTCAAACAATCATCCAAAGAAGTTCTATAAACGGGAAAATCATCCATGAAAACCTCAAAATTCCTTTCACAAAAATCAGAGAATATAGGAGTCATACATCATTGAAAGGTAGCAGGTGCATTGCATAAACCAAAAGGCATACGTCTATAAGCAAAGGTACCAAAACGGCAGGTAAAAGTGGTCTTCTCTTGGTCCTCTTTTGACACAGGTATTTGAGAGAAACCAGAATAACCATCTAGAAAGTAGAAATGTGTGTGTTTGGATAGTCTTTCTAGCATTTGATCAAAAAAAGGTAGAGGGTAATGATCTTTTCTAGTAGCTTTATTTAATTTCCTAAAATCAATTACCATTCTATATCCTGTAACAATTCTTTGCGGGATCAATTCATTTTTATCATTAGGAACTACAGTAATACCTCCTTTCTTAGGGACATAATGAACGTGAATAATCCATCTACTATCGGCAATAGGGTAAATGATACCTGCCTCTAGAATCTTTAATATTTCATTTCTTACAACTTCCTTCATTTTAGAATTTAACAGTCGTTGGTGATCAACAACTTGTTTAGCACCGGGCTCCATTTTAATTTTATGCAGACATAGAGTGGTACTAATGCCCTTAATATCATCAAGAGTATATCCAATAGCAGCACAGTGCTTCCTCAGAGTTTTCAATAATCTCTATTCTTCATGCTCTGAAAGGTTAGCATTAATAATAACATATATATCTCCTTTTCATCAAGATAAGCATATTTCAGAGTATCCGGTAATTGTTTATGTTCAAACACAGGATCACCCATGGGTGGAGGAGGATCCCCAAGTATTTCAACAGGCAAGTTGTGTTTTAGAATAGGATGTTGATCAAAGAAAATCTTATCTATTTCATTCCTTTCATTCATATGCATATTATTTTCATGATCTAGCAAATATTGTTCTATAGGATCAGTAGGAGGCACAAAAATAGAAGCAAGACCAATAATTTCATCCTTACTAGGCAATTCTTTATCATGGGGTTGTCTACGAAATTTAGAGAAATTAAACTCATGAGACGTATCCCCAAACCTTACGGTAACTGTTTCCTTCTCACAATCAATCCTGGCATTAACGGTATTCAAGAAGGGTCTACAAAATATAATGGGACAAAAATCATCTTGCGGAGAGCCAAGAACAAGAAAATCAGTAGGATATTTTATTTTCCCACACAAGACTTCAACATCTCTAATAATCCCAACTGGTGATATAGTCTCTCTATTAGCAAGCTTAATTGTAACATCAATTTTCTCTAATTCAGCTAGTGCAATATCATTCATAATCTCTTTATATAAGGTAAAGGGAATTGCACTCACACTAGCACTCATATCACATAAGCCATGATAACAATGATCTCGTATTTTAACAGAAACAACAGGCGTACCAACAATGGATCTATGTTTATCTTTAGCATCAGGTTTAGCAATTCTAGTGGCTTCATCACAAAATTGAATAACATGCCCACCAATATTATCAACCAAGAGATCCTTAAACATATCAATACTAGGCTCAACTTTAATTTTCTCAGGGGGTGTAGGTGTTCTAACACAGCTCTTACGAACCACAGTTGAAGCTTTAGCGTGTTCCTTTATTCTAACAGGGAAAGGTGGTATTTCATTATAAGTAACAGGAATAACAAGATCAACATTATAAGTAATAGTTTCCACTTCAACTTTAATAGGTTCGGCTACTTTCACTTCAATGGGAGGATGATATTGTGACAGCCCGGGACCGACGCTCCAGAAGATTCCAGTAGATTCCCCTTTAGTTTCCGTTTTCGGCATGTGTTCATCTGGTTGTTGCATTCATCATCGCATCATTCGCATCATCTGCATCGCATCATCTCCCGTTTTTGAAAACTTGCATCCGTTCGTAGTCACCGGTTCTCTCCGTTTCGCCGTTGCCCACTTCAAGACCAGCCACACACGCACGCGCCCGCGGCATCTTTTAAATAAAATCGTTTTTAAGCGCGCGCAAAAATATTCTCGGATCGAGTTGAAACTTGTCGTGCGGTCTTGTTATAGCATAGGTAGACCGCCCGTCGAATTTCGTCGCATTCTGAGTTCGTTAGATACCCCGTCGGTCAGTCGTAGCAGTTAGGTTATCGGTATTTTGTCGGACGTTTCTCGGTGTTCTAAATCTTCGTGTCACGGGCCATCATTCTCTCTCTCTTCCCCTCCTAGCCCATCTGCACTAGCCCACTTAGCCCTCCTCCGTTCTCGGTCATCGGATCGGGATCGTACGGACAAGGTCCGACCCCAGCCCCAAGTGCCTTCCCTATATAAAACCCCATGGAGAGAGCTCCCACTCTCTCTAGGGTTTCCCCCATGGAAAATTGCAGCCACACCACTAGAGAAACCCCCACCTGCTAGTCCTCCTCCTCCAGATCCCGCAGCCCCAACCCCAGCCAAAATCTGGCCCCCGGATCGCAATCTAGAGGCTCAGAATCGTCAGTTTCCCACCTACCGGCCATGTCCGACGGCCAAATCGGACATGTACGGCCGACCGCAAAGACCCGCAGCTCCTCCCGCGCGCTGCCGCAGCCCAGCTCGCCGGAGCCGCATCTCCCTGTCGCCGGCCAGGCCCCCGCCGGAGCCGCCGCCGGCCGGACCTCTCCCTCTCCTCCTCCCCTTCTTTCTTCCCTCCTCTCTCTCCCTCTAAACCCCGTTGGCTCTTCTCTCGCAGGAGCAAGCCGCCGCCATGGAGCTCCGCCACCGCCGCCTTGGGTCGCCGCCGCCTCCCTCCGGCCAACCTGCGGCCAGGCCCCGCCGGAATGTGCGCCCCCCCGCCGCCGGATCTCGCCATCCCCGGCCTCCCTTCGGCCCCCAGCGCCGCTGCTCGCCGCCGCTAGGTCCCTGCCGTGCTCGAGCACGAGCACGGGGACGAGCTCCCTGAGCGTTGATCGCTTGCTGCTCCCATGGGCCAGCGCCTGCGCCTTCGGCTCAGCTGCCCAGCCGGTTGGCCCATGTCAGGCCCATTGGTGAGCCAGCCCCAGCCCTCGTTTTTTTATTATTTATTTGCCAGGTTTTAAAAAAACATCGTTAGTTTATTATACGTGCATCGTTTTAAAATATTTTCCACATGAAACCTGCTTAGTTAAATGTGTAGACATTTATTGTGCCATTTGCATCCATGCTAAAATGTGTAACATATCATTTTCTGTGATTTGTGCATATTTGTCATAATTGCATTTCTTGCATAATTATTTAAACGTGCATCGAGATTAATAAAATCATATGATAAAAATGTCCCTCTAATTTGCACCGCATTTTCATGCACGAGATAAATGTTGGTCATGATGTTTGCATTAAATTGCATTGTTGAAGTGTTTTGACGTGATTAGGCCTAATGCCGCATATTTAATTGTGATTAATTTTCCACACAAACCCATGCATATTATATATGTTTCCGGGGTAGAAAAATCCATAGAAATTATCTGTGCATTTAGTTTTGTCATTTGAGCATGTTTGAGTGCATGTCATTTATACCGTGATGGCCTTTTGTCTTTTTCGTAGGATTTAATCCGGGCATAATATGAGTTAATTTTCAACATGAAAGTTGCTCTTGGATATGTGTCCTAGCCCATGGACATTTTGCTTGTCATAGAAATGCATGTTTAGGTGTTGTTTTGGTGTTGTCAACTTGCTATAAAAATCTGTTATTTTTGAGGGCCCAAAATATTTCTAAGTCTGAATCTGTTATATTTTGTTGCTGCCTTGCCATGTGATTTGCTAGTGATCTAGAACTCTTTTGTGATAGGTGCAATGGAGTTATTTGTTGTTGATATTGCCCTCTAGTATGTTGTTAAGTTTCATGCCATTTCATGATTTGTAGCATATAGTTTTACTTCTGTCAATATGCCTTCGTGATAAACACTGCACTGTCAAAAACTGCTATTTTCACCAAGTCTGAAACTGTTTTCAAGTAGCCTTCTTATGCGCTTCCTACCATGTGATCCATGCTTGTTTTGCTTATGATATGTGAAGCTGAAATGAAGTGGATGTTGTATGCTATTGCCCCATACTTAGTTTGTGTATTTTAGATTAATGTAACTTGTTGTTTTCATATGTACAAAATGCTATGTTGCTGTTTTTGGCAGATTTCAACTAAAACTTGTTTTGATGATTGTGGTTGAACCGTAGCTCTGTTTTGGACATTCCATATGTGAAACTTGCTTAGAATCTCATGTAGTTTCATAACAACTTGTTGCATTCGTGATTTGAGATGTTTGTGATTGCTTTTCCCATGCATTTGCATTCATGACATGTGCATCTTGTGTTGCTCATATCTTTTAGACCGTAGCTCCGTTTGAGATGTTCTATATATGTAAATCAACTAGAATGATGTGTAGAATAACATGGTATGCTTTATTATGATGCTTAACAAATATAAATTATGTTAGGACAGATCTGGACCACATTCATAATATACATGTGGGGTCATTTCGGAAATGCTATAAGTTGTTTCCGGCCTCATTTAAAATGCCTAGATAGTTAGTTTACTTATGATTCACCTCTTGCCATGTTTAACAACATTTAATATTGTCGTGTACCTAACGGGAATGAACTAAATATTTTGAACGTGGAGTTTCATCAATATGTAACTCGTTGCATATTGAGCTTCACTTTAATGTGTAGAATTTGATTGTTGTGAATTGTCATGCATTGCATATTTAAACCGGACATGCATCATATTGTTGTGCATCGTGTCTTGCATATGTTGTGGTGTATCTTGTGTTGATTGTTTGTTTCGGATTGCTTCTTCTCGATAGAGTTCCGGAAGCGTTCGGAGTGTGAGGATTCGTTCGACTACGTTGGTTCGTCTTCTTTATAGACTCGTTCTTCTTCCGAGCGGGATCTCAGGCAAGATGACACATTTCCCTGGATACCATTACTATCATTGCCATGCTAGATGTCTCGTTTTCTATCGCTATGTCTCGCTGCCTACCTCTTGTGTTCATAAGCCTCTCAACATTGCCATGAAAAGCCTCTAACCCTTCCACATCCTAGAAAAACATTGTTTGGCTACATTATCGCTTGCTCAGCCCTTCTTATAGCGTTGCTAGTTGCAGGTGCAATTGCTTCCATGTGTCAACATGGACCTTCTTTGTTATATCACAATAATGCTGCTAATTAATTTAATGCACATATATACTTGGTAAAGGTGGAAGGCTTGGCCTTTTTCTCGGTGTTTTGTTCCACTCTTGCCGCCCTTAGTTTCTTGTGAACCGGTGTTATGTTCCATAAATGAGCGCTCCTAACATGCTCGGGGTTGTTATGGGGACCCCCTTGATTTTCGGGTTAGTATAAAACTTGTCTGGCAAGGCCCAACATTGGTTCTACATTTGCCTAATAATTAATGAACTTGCATAGGGGATATTTTTCTGGACCCCGTGGATAATTAATCAACAACCCGGGCCAGTGCTCCTCATGAGTGTTGGTCCAATCTAGAGCACTGTGTGGGGCCAACCCAGGGCAACTTGGGAGATTTCTATCAGGCCTCCGTATGCGTCGCTTATCTGCCGTGTCTTGAGACTGAGATACGCGGCTCTTATCGGGATCGTCGACACGTCGGGTGGTCTTGCTGGATTTGTTTTACCTTTCTCGAATGTCTTGAGTGAGGAATTCCGATTATTCTTTGGGCTATCTCGAGGTGTTGGATTTCCTTTGGAATTGCCTAGGATGATCACGAGATCCGTGGTTGAGGTTATTCTCGCTGAGTGTGGTTAATTTGTGATGGACGAGTTGGAGCACCCCTACAGGGTTAAATCTTTTCGAGAAGCCGTGCCCGCGGTCATGTGGCAAACTTGGATACTTTGTTTAACACCCAGTCATAGAAAACTTGGAGTAAACTCTAATAAAATACACCAACTGTGTGCGTAACCGTGACTGTCTCTTTTCGTGAGTCCTTATCCGAAAGAGAACACGGTGGGGTTATGTTTGACGTAAGTAGGTGTTCAGGATCAATTAGTGATCATTAGTAGCTCACGTCCGTTGTGCGTAGACCACCATACTTTAATTCTGTACTCGTAAGTTAGCCACTCAAATATATGCTTAGCGCTTGCTGCAGCCTCACCACTTAACCATACCTTACCTAGTAAGCTTTAATAGTCTTGATACCCTTGGAAATGAGATTGCTGAGTCCCTGTGGCTCACAGATTCTACAACACCAGTTGCAGGTACAGGTAATGTGATGATTAAACGTGAGCGCGTTGCCTGATTTGACTTGGAGTTCTTCTTCTTCTTCTTCTTCAATCTTGGATGGGTTCCAGGCGGCAGCCTGGGATAGCAAGTGTGGATGTCATTTTATCGTTTGATTTCGTCCGTAGCCGGACCCTGCTCTTATGTATGATGGCTGTGTTGTTATTGTATTGTTGTGACTCTGATGTAGTTTGTGGTGAGTGTAAGCCAATTCCATATACTCATCTCTTCTGTACATGTACCTGTAATGATATCCATTCTTGCGAACGCATCGAGATGCGCTTCTATCCCTGTTGAGGCCCTCGTGCCAAATAAGGATAGGATCGCATCTTGGGCGTGACAGATATTTAAACCACTTCTCCTTAGTGAGATCAACATGAGAAGCAAAGGATTCACAAAAATAAGCTACTATCTCAGAGTCAAGTCCATATTTAGTGCTAAATTCACGAAAAACATCGGTGTCTATGAAGGATTTAACACAATCAAACTTAAGATTTATGCCTGACTCCTTACCTTCGTCGAGTTCCCAATCTTCAGAGTTGCGTTTAATTTTTTCCAATAAATCCCATTTGAAGTCAATATCTTTCTTCATATAGAACTAGCACAAGAACTATCGAGCATGGATTGATTATTACGAGAAAGCCGAGCATAAAATTCTGAATAGTAATTTCCCTCGAGAGCTCATGATTGGGGCATGAATATAACATTGACTTAAGCCTCCCCCAAGGTTGAGTGATTCTTTCTCCTTCACGAGGCCAAAAATTATAGATATAATTCCGATCACGATGAACTAGATGCATAGGGTAGAACTTCTGATGAAATTCCATTTTCAATCGGTTGTAGCTCCATGATCCAATATCATCACATAGCCTATACCATGTCAATGCCTTCTCCTTCAAATATAAAGGAAATACCTTCTTCTTGATGTGATCCTCGAGCAGACCTGCAAGCTTAAATAATCCACAAACTTCATCCACACAGATTAGATGCAAATCAGGATGTAGTGTTCCATCTCCTGCATAAGGATTAGCCAACAGTTTCTCCATCATACCCGAAGGAATTTCATAATAAATATTTTCAATAGGTTCAGGGAAAACTCTTTGTGTTTCCGCTCAAGGTGAAGATACCCCGAACAAGCCCCTCAAAGGATTACTTTCCATTATAACAAGTGAAAGTAAATTTCAGCACACTATATAAATTTTTCCTTACCAAAGGTGCTTCACTCCCCAACAACGGCGCCAGTCTTAATGACCCACAAGTATAGGGGATCTATCATAGTCCTTTTGATAAGTAAGAGTGTCAAACCCAACGAGGAGCAGAAGGAAATGGCAAGCGGTTTCCAGTAAGGTATTCTCTGCAAGCACTGAAATTATCGGTAACGGATAGTTTTGTGGTAAGATAATTTGTAACGAGTAACAAGTAAAAAGTGTATCAAAGGTGCATCAAGGTAGCCCAATCCTTTTTGTATCAAAGGACATGCCTGGACAAACTCTTATATAAAGCAAAGCGCTCCCGAGGACACATGCGAATTTCTGTCAAGCTAGTTTTCATCATGATCATTTGATTCGCGTTCGTTACTTTGATAATTTGATATGTGGGTGGACCGGTGCTTGGGTGCTACCCTTACTGGGACAAACCTCCCACTTATGATTAACCCCTCTCGCAAGCATCCGCAACTACGGAAGAAAAATTAAGATAAATCTAACCTTAGCAGGAAACATGTGGATCCAAATCAGCACCTTACGAAGCAACCCATAAACTAGGGTTTAAGCTTCTGTCACTCTAGCAACCCATCATCCACTTATTCCTTCCCAATGCCTTCCCCTAGGTCCAAATAATGGTGAAGTGTTATGTAGTCGACGTTCACATGAAACCACTAGAGGAGAACAACATACATCTCATCAAAATATTGAACGAATATCAAATTCACATGATTACTTATAACAAGACTTATCCCATGTCGTCAGGAACAAACATAACTACTCACGAAGCATGTTCATGTTGATAATAGGAGGAGAATTAATTATCATAAAGGATCTGAACATATGATCTTCCACCAAGTAAACCAACTAGCATCAACTACAAGGAGTAATCAACACTACTAGCAACCCAGAGGTACCAATCTGAGGTTTGAGACAAAGATCGGATATAAGAGATGAACTAGGGTTTGGAGAGGAGATGGTGTTGGTGAAGATGTTGATGGAGATTGACCCCCTCTCGATCATAGGGTCATTGGTGATGATGATGGCTTCGATTTCCCTTTCCGGGAGGGAAGTTTCACCGGCAGAACAGCCCTGCCCGAGCTCTAGATTGGTTCTATCCAAGTTTTGCCTCGAGACGGCGATGCTTCATCCCGAAAGTTCCCTTATGATTTTTCTAGGTCAAAACCCTCTGTATAGTAGAAGATGGGCATCGAGGACCTGTGAGGGGGTCACAAGCCTGCTAGGCGCGGCCAGGGGGTGGTCGCGCCTGGCAGGCTTGCCACCTCCTGGTGGGCCCCCTCTCGTATCTGTTTCGCCTAGTATTTTTTATATATTCCAAGATAATTCTCCCTAAATTTTCAGGAATTTTGGAGTTGTGCAAAATAGGTATCTCAGATTTTCTCCTTTTCTAGTCCAGAATTCCAGCTGCCAACACTCTCCCTCCTCATGTAAACCTTGTAAAATAAGAGGGAAAAGGCATAAGTATTGTACCATAACATGTAATAACAGGCCATGATGCACTAAATATCAATATAAAAGCATGATGCAAAATGGACGTATCAATTATCTGTCGAGTGATTCATGTGCCATGGTGACTTTAGTTGGAGTTTTCCTTGTAATCTTTAAGTCCTCCAATGTAGTGTCCTTAGGTAGGGTATCTAGGTTAGGCCTAAGACCCTACCCTAGGTACATATCCTCGTCATTAGCCCCCAAATGGATCGTGGTTCGAGTGAAAAAGGGATCGATGCAGGTTTTGATAAGGCATGGAAATTCCGTATGAATTTTAGGGCTTTACGGAAGTCTGTGTCGACTGGAGTCTTTATCATTCACCCTGATCGATTCTGTCTTTGATATGTGTATGAGTGAACTTGAGCATAGACTCGGGTCCGACTAAACAACAGGATCTTTTGGTGCGATGGGTCGCTTCGTCCGGCCCGTATTTCATGGTATTCAAAAATTTTGAAAGCGCGAGCTACGCAAAGATGCCGCAACGACCAGGGAAAGTGGGAGTATGATGCCTCGATTCTCGCGTCACCTTTTACGCCATGTACCATGTTTCCTCTGCAACCGTGATATACAGAGATTTGGTGGGCCCATAGGTCAGTGACTCACTTGGGCAGATATAAGATAGGACTGTGCAGAGGACGACACAGGGCTCCTTCCTCATTCCCCTCTTTTCCTCCACCTCCGCTGCTCCACGCGCGCCGCTTGGCTCCGCCTCGATGACCGCTGCCATGAGGACGAAGAGCAAGACGAAGAAGCAAGAGCGCGCCAAGAAGGGAGCCAAGGCTAAGAAGCTGTTGGGCGCTCGATCCACGGAGCCGTCGGGGTGGATCCAAGGGGATTTTCTCCCATCGATGGTGACGGTGGAGGACGTCCAGAACCTCGTCGCCGACGGGCTGATAGCCGACGGGTTGTGGAGGCTGTCTGAGGGAGAAATCGAGCCAGATCCACGCAAGGCCGAGCGGGTCCTCCTCCTCACCCATGTCGAGCGAGGTTTTTCTCTGCCTCCCCATCCATTCGTCCATGGGTTCTTGAAATTTTCGGAGCGCAGCTTCACCATTTCCCTCCGAAAGACATCTCGTATCTTGCTACATTCATCACCTTGTGTGAATGCTTCTTGGGTTGTTCCCCTCACTAGGCTTGTTCAAACATATCTTCACTATCCGGTCTCATTCAGTCAAGAAAGCCAACCCCGATGATAGTAAGACCTACCTCATCCAGCTATGCAGTGGCCTGGGACACTAGAAGAGGAGCAGAAGTTTGTTTCCATCAATGACCTTTCCTGAATCTGTTCGTGGCTGGCACTCGACTTGGTTCTACTACAACGATGTTGCATCCCCCAACGTGTCGACTGGCCTTCCCCCTTCACATTAGAGCGATGCACTACTCCCAGATCGTTATCCGTGACAGAGGGAGAAAAAGTCCATGTAGGAATTTTAGTGAACGAGTATTAGATTTGATCTGTGATGGAGTGACGGGTATGGATCTGCTGGAAGCGTTTCTCAGTCGACGAATCCAGCCCCTTCAAGCGAGGGACCATACTATGTGGCACTATGCAGGTGCTGAAGGCACCAATCGTACGCGGCCAGAGGACATCTCTAAGGAGACTGTTGCACAATGGCTCCGAAGCATCAACGGAGCCCGTGACAACCCTCTAGGAGCCAAGCGAATCTTGCCTTTCTCTGCCGAGAACCCGTCGCTGAATCTGGTGAGTTATGTCTTTGTCGAATGCTTTCATATTTCGTCGAGTGATTGGATCCTCAGCCGACTAACTTTACTGTTTGTATCCGGCAGGAATTTACGAACATGTAGTCGCCCGTGCCCAACGGAGAGCATCTTGGTGACGGAGAAGGGAGTACAGACGGCAGCGTAGACATTCATTATGCTGAGGAGAGTGAAGGTAGCGATGACGACTCGAGAGAGAGCGAGCAAGAGGCTCAATCTCCTCCATGCACCGAGTATCCTTTCAAGCAGCGCCAAGATCCAATGGCTGCCCCGAGTAGAACTTTGGCATCGAGCACCCCGAATCTGAAGTGCAACCGGGTTGCAACATCTGAGACGACAGAAAAGTCTGTGAAACGGCCCAGGACTAATGCACCAAAACCTCGGAAGGCTCTGCCCCACGTGAAGATCGTCGTGCCTATCGCGTCAACGTGGCTATTCATTTTCCTTTTTATTTTGCTGTTGTGGAACTTCATGTCTTTGCCGACCAATTGAAAGTCTGCCAGAGTTGCTACCTCGGTGACGTCGCCTCCACGAGATGAAGAGGAGCATATGGAAGTGGACACTGCTGACGCAGCCACCTCCAAATGAGGTATAACAAATCTTCACTATGCTTTGTTTTTTGAGAATGATTTGTCGATTGAATAAGCTAGTGTTGTTGATTGGAAGTTACAAACGCCATCTAGTTGGAGGACGATGAGGAGCCACAGCAGGGTACAGGGGTGAAGGTGTGACCATGGTCACCCCACGCATACGCGCTCAGAGAACGTCATCAGGGCAGACGCCTCATAGGTCGACTGTGGCAACGTCTCAAGGACTTGGCAACTCTTCCCGAGACAGAACTGAACTCGTGGCTCCGCTATCGAGTGTCCCGCCAACCACTTCAACACTTTTGGCCTCGACGCCAATTGGGAAACCTCAAGCAACTCCTGTTACTCCAGTCGTAGCATCAACTCACCCAACGGCGGCCTTCCCTTTGTATCGCGTCCTAGAGGACTAGAATGATCTAGAAAAGAGGCCATGATCCAGGCTGAGCAAATGATGTTGCATACGAAGGAGGCGTACGAGGCTAGTAAATTAGCTTATGATGCTAGCTCAGTGCTACACGCCAATGTTTGAGTAAGTGTGATTGCAAGTTCATTTCTGATTGACTTCATGTCCATCTTGACACTACACCCACTGGGTGTTTTCTTTTTGATACATATTTGCTTATTTTCCCCTCGAGTAGATCAATTCTTAGTCGAGTGGTTTCTAGTCCAGTGGGGGCACGCTGAGTGCACCCACTAGGTGTAGTCCCCGAGACCGCTGTCGAATGGTAATGACATCAGCAGGGGTCTTATATTTGTTTTGATAATCGCTTGACAATCAACAGGTCGGACCTGTTCGTGTGATACTAGCTTTAGTGGGGGCATGCTGAGTGCACCCACTTGGTGTAGTCCCCGAGACCATCGTCGAGTGCTTTCATCGGCGGGGGTCTGATAGAGAAAAGTTTTTTTTGCTCGATAGGTCGGACCTGGCCGAGTGGTGTCGTATCCAGTGGGGGCACACTGACTACACCCACTGGGCATAGTCCCCAAGACTATTGTCGATCATTGACGATGGGCAGTAGTCTGAAGAACTTGGACTCAGGGACCTTTTTCGTATGTGGAGTATGCTTGTCACTCTATTCGCGGACTGAGCTCTTTTTTCTTAGTGTCTCCACCTCTGAATGCTTGTCTTAGGGATGGAGAGGTCGCAACCTATCTTGCAGGTTTCATGGACATCATTTCCATCAACCATGATATGACGCAGGTTTCATGGACATCATTTCCATCAACCATGATATGACGCTTTGCAGGGGGTGGGGTGGGGCGGTGGGCCGCCATCCAATCGACTGAACTTGTTCCTTTCCACTCGGGAGTGGGGAAATTTTAATTTCGACTAAACTACTTCCTTGTTGATTTCAGAAAGCCTGTGAACTTGGTACTCAGAACGTCGACCTGGAGAAGGAGAAGAATCAACTTCAGCTAGACCTGGAGGTGCCAAGAACGACATAGATTGTGCACAAACTAAGCTGAAGACCCTGGTTGGTAATCCTTGTCGACCAACTGCACTATCACTCTCATCTTCCATCCTTTGAACCGACTATTCTCACTCGAATAGACATGCGTGATGAGAACCGCCGACTCCAAGCACAACTCCACAATGTTATTTCTTTAGATACCATGAAGAAGGCACTTGAAGATAAGGACAAGGCACTCGCTGATTCTCAGAAGGTGGCAAGGGAGAAAACCGAGGCTGTCAAGAAGAAGCTTGTCGCAGCCAAGAAGTTGGAAGAAGAAAACACCAAACTCAAGCAGGAACGGGTCGACTGGATCAAAAAGACCGAACAACTAAGCAAGATGAGTAATGGTCTGGAGAAATACTTAGGAGACTTCGCGAAGAAGATGTTCAGCATGCTTGAAGGTAACTTTCTTTCATTGAGTGAGTTTCCTTAATTCCTACAGGACAGTAGCGTGACCATCTTTTCATTCCCCCATCATATAGAATTCTGCCAAGACATTGACAAGGATACTAAGGAGATTGACCCAAATCTGGATCCCACCAAGTTACCCGTCGGGGACATTGTGGCCATGAAAATGTTTCTGGAAATATTCCCTAGAGGCAATAATAAATGGTTATTAATGTATTTCCTTGTTCATGATAATCGTTTATTATCCATGCTATAATTGTTTTGACTGGAAACACATTGCATGTGTGGATACATAGACAACACTTTGTCCCTAGTATGTCTCTAGTAGACTAGCTCATTGATCAAAGATGGTCAAGGTCTCCTAGCCATTCACATGAGATCTCATTTGATAACGGGATCACATCATTGGGAGAATGATGTGATGGAAAAGACCCAAACTACAAACATAGCATATGATCGTGTCAGTTTATTGCTATAGTTTTCTGCATGTCAAGTATCTATTCCTATGACCATGAGATCATGCAACTCAGTGACATAGGAGGAGTGCCTTGTGTGTATCAAACGTTTCAACGTAACTAGGTGACTATAAAGGTGCCTTACAGGTATCTCCGAGGGTGTCTGTTGAGTGGGTATGGATCAAGACTGGGATTTGTTACTCCGTGTGATGGAGAGGAATCTCAGGGCCCACTCAGTAATACAACATCACAACAAGCCTTGAAAGCAATGTGAACAAAGTGTTAGCCACATGATCTTGTATTACATAACGAGTAAAGAGACTTGCCGGTGACGGGATTAAACTAGGTATACAGATACCGATGATCGAATCTCAGGGAAGTAACATACAGATGAACAAAGGGAACAACATACGGGATTAACTGAATCCTTGACATAGAGGTTCAACCGATAAAGGTCTTTGTAGAATATGTGGGAACCAATATGGGCATCCAGGTCCCGCTATTGGTTATTGGCCGCAGAGGTGTCTCGGTCATGTGTACATAGTTCTCGAACCCGCAAGGTCTGCACACTTAAGGTTCGGTAACATTTTGGTAGTATAGAGTTATGTATGGTGGTAACCGAAGGTTGTTCGGAGTCCCGGATGAGATCTTGGACGTCACGAGGAGCTCCAAAATGTTCCGGAGGTAAAGACTGATATATATAGGAAGTCCTGTTTTGGTCACCGGAAAAGTTTCGAGCTCATCGGTAGTGTACCGGGAGTGCCGGGAGGGTACCAGGGGACCATCGGGAGGGGTGTCTCAACCCAACGGGCCACATGGGCTGTGGGAGGAGTTAAACCAGCCCCTAGTGGGCTGGCCGAAACCCCACTAAAGGGCCATGTGGCTGGGGTGGAGAAACCCAAAGGTGGAAGGGGGAATCCTAGTGGAGAGGAGTCCTAATCCTACTAGGATTGGAGGACTCCTCCTCTCCACCTTCGGCCAAAGCAAGGGCTGGTCCCTTGGGGGAAAAGCCTCCTCCCTCCCTCCTCCTATATATACTAGAGGTATTGAGATTTTTTCAACACAGAAAACAGCCACGTGCTACCCTCTTCCTCTAGATCACAGTTTCTCCTCTAGATCGTTCCGACAGTGCTTGGCGAAGCCGTGCCAGAATAGTTCCACCATCATCATCGCCACGCCATCGCGCTGTCGGAGAACTCATCTACCTCTCCACTCCATCTTGCTGGATCAATAAAGTGGAGATCGTCATCGAGTTGTATGTGTGCTGAACGCGGAGGTGCCATCTGTTCGGCGCTAGATCGGGGCGGATCGTGAATGGATCGCGGGACGCTCGGCGATTTGGATCGCGAAGACGTTTGACTACATCAACCGCGTTTCTTAACGCTACCCTCTTAGTGATCTACAAGGGTATGTAGATCCCCTCTCCCCTCTTAGGTTCTCATCACCCTGGATAGATCTTGAGTTTGCGTAGGAGTTTTTTTGTTTCTCATGCAACGTTCCCCAATAGTGGTATCAAAGCTAGGTCTATGTTTAGATGAGATCACGGTTATAACACAAAGGAGTTTGTGGACGTTGATGCTTAGATTGATTCCTCCCTTGGTCGTGTTTTGATTCAGCAGTATAGTGGGATGAAGCGTCACGGACCAACCTTACGCGTACGCTTACGAGAGACTGGTTCCATCGACTGACGTGTAACTTTGTTGCACAAAGATGGTTGGCGGGTGTCTGTCTCTGCTACTCTAGCTGTATCGGATCCAACAAAGGCGATCCTTGAGAAGGTTGAATAGCAATTTGTGTATCACCATTGTGGTTTATGCGTAGGTGAGAATTGTTCTTCCTAGATACCCGTAGCAGCCACGTAAAACTTGCAACAACAACTAGAGGACGTCTAACTTGTTTTTGCAGGGTATGTTGTGATTTTATATGGCCAATTACACGATGAGATATATGTGATGTATAAGATGAGCATGTTTTGAATAGAATACCATGACTTGCATGTCGATGAGTACGGCAACCGGCAGGAGCTATAGGGTTGTCTTTAATTATTTTCGCCGTTTTTGCTTTACTTTATCGCTATGAGTTAGCAATAGTGTTGGAACCAACAGTCGGCGTTGCAACCCCGATGGCGACACGTTGATGGACATCAAGATGATGGGGATCATGGTGTCATGCCGGTGACGATGGAGATCATGTCGGTGCTTTGAAGATGAAGTTCAAAAGCACAAGTTCATGGCCATATCATGTCACTTATGATTCGTATGTGATGTTAATCCTTTTATGCACCTTGTTTTGCTTAGGACGACAGTAGCATTATAAGGTGGTCCCTCTCTTAAATTTCAAGAAGAATTGTGTTCTCCCCGAGTGTGCACCGTTGCGAAAGTTCGTTGTGCCGAGACACCACATGATGATCGGGTGTGATAAACTCTATGTTCACATACAACGGGTGCAAGCCAGTGTTGCACGTGCAGAACAATCGGGTTAAACTTGACGAGCCTAGCATGTATAGACATGGCCTCAGAACAGAAGAGACCGAAATGTCAAACATGAGTCATATAGTAGATACGATCAACATGATGATGTTCACCATTGAAACCACCTCAACTCACGTGATGATCGGACTTGAGTTGGTGAATATGGATCATGTATCACTCAGATGACCTGAGGGATGTCAATTTGAGTGGGAGTTTTAGTAATTTTATTAACTAAACTCATTATCTTGAACAATAGCCTTAGTAACCTTTGCATATTTATGTTGTAGATCAATGGCTCGCGCAGTAGTACCCCTGAATTTTAATGTGTTCCTAGAGAAAGCTAAGTTGAAAGATGATGGAAGTATCTTTGTGGGCGGGCCTATTGTCTGAGGATTGTCATCACGGCTTCCCAGAAGGCTTATGTCCTTGATGCATCGCTTGGTGATCCACCCGCTCCAGTGCAGTCTATAGACATTGCGAATGCCTGAAGGCACGTTTTGATGATTACTCAATGGTTCAATGTGCAATGTTGTATGGCTTAGAATCGGGACTTCAAAGATGTTTTGAACGTCATGGAGCATATGATATGTTCCAGGAGTTGAAATTTATCTTTCATAAGAATGCCCGGATCGAGAGGTATGAGACCTCCGATAAGTTCTATGCCTGCAAAATGAAGGAGAACGGGTCTGTCAGTGAACACATACTTAGAATGTCTAGGCATTCCACCCGTTTGGCTGAATTGGGGATGCCCCTTCCGACAGAGGCGATCACTAATAGAGTTCTTAAATCATTGCCACCTAGCTACAAGAGCTTCGTGTTGAACTATAACATACACGAGATGAACAAGTCAGTCGTTGAGCTGTTTGCGATGTTAAAAGTTACTGATTTTGAGATTCAGAAGAAGCATCAAGTGTTGATGGTCAATAAAACCACTAGTTTCAAGAAGAATGACAAGGGCAAGAAGGGTAACTCTACGAAGAGTTGCAAAGCAGTTGCCCCTCTCGTGAACTAACCCAAGGATGGACCCAAGCCAGCAACCGAGTGCTTTCATTGCAAGGGAACTGGTCATTGGAAGGGGAACTGCCCCAAGTATCTGGAGAACAAGACGGCGCGAACACCAAATAACCTATATATGATATACATGTTATTGATGTGTTCCTTACCAACTCTCGTTGTAGTGCCTGGGTATTTCATACCGATTCGGTTTCTCACATTTGCAACTCAAAACAGGAGCTATGGAATAGACGAAGGTTGGCAAAGGACGAAGTGACGATGCACATGGGAAATGGTTCCAAGGTTGATGTTATCGCCGTCGGCACGCTCGCTCTTCGATTACCATCGGGATTAGTGATGAACTTGAATAATTATTATTTAGTGTATGCGGTAAGCATGAACATTATATCTAGATCTTGTTTATTGCGAGACAGTTACTCATTTAAAACAGAGAATAATGGTTGTTCTGTTTACATGAGTAATATCGTTTATGGTCATGCACCCAATGTGACGGGTTTATTCATATTGAATCTTGATAGTGATGATACACATATTCATAACATTGATGCCAAAAGATGTAGTGTTGGTAATGATAGTACCACTTTCTTGTGGCACTACCGTTTAGGTCATATTGGTGTAAAACGCATGAAGAAGCTCCATGCTGATGGACCTTTGGAGTCCCTTGATTTTGAATCACTTGACACATGTGAACCATGCCTCATGGGCAATATGACTAAAACGTCGTTCTTTGGAAAAATGGAACGGGCAAGTGGCTTGTTGGAAATCATACATACTGACGTGTGTGGTCCAATGAGCATTGAGGCGCGCGGTGGATATTGTTATTTTACCACCTTCACTGACGACTTAAGTAGATATGGGTATATTTACTTGATGAAACACAAGTATGAAACGTTTGAAAAGTTTAAGCAATTTCAGAGTGAAGTTGAGAATCATCGTAACAACAAGATAAAATTCCTACAATCTGGTCGAGGAGGAGAATATCTGAGTTATGAGTTTGGCAGTCACTTAAGACAGTGTGGAATTGTTTCACAATTGACACCGCCTAGAACACCACATCGTAATGGTGTGTCCGAATGTCGTAATCGAACCTTATTAGATATGGTGCGTTCTATGATGTCTCTTGTCGATTTGCCACTATCCTTGGTTATGCATTAGAGACGGCTGCATTCACTTTAAATAGGACATCATCAAAATCCATTGAGATGAGGCCATATGAACTGTGGTTTGGCAAGAAGCGAAAGTTGTCGTTTCTTAAAGTTTGGGGATGTGATGCTTATGTCAAAAAGCTTCAGCCTGAAATGCTGGAACCCAAAGTGGAGAAATGCATCTTCATAGGATACCGGAAAGAAACCATTGGGTATACCTTCTACCTCATATTCTATGGCAAAGTGTTTGTCACGAAAAATGGTACATTTCTTGAGAAAGAGTTTCTCTCAAAATAATTGAGTGGGAGGAAAACAGAACTTGATGAGGTTGTTGAACCTTTGTTTCAACCAGAGAGTAGTGCAGCATAGAAATGTGTTTCTGTGGAGCCTACGACAGTTGAAGAGGAAGTTAATGATGATGATCATGAAGCTTCGGATCAAGTTACTATTGAACCTCGTAGGTTGACAAGGGCGCGTACTGCTCCTCAGTGGTATGACAACCTTGTCTTGGAGGTCATGTGTTAGACAATGATGAACCTACGAGCTATGGAGAAGAGATGATGGGCCCGGATTCCGAGAAATGGTTAGAGGCCATGTAATCTGAGATGGGATCCATGTATGAAAACAAAGTGTGGACTTTGGAACTATTACCTGAAGGGAGAAAGGCCATTCAGAACAAGTGGATCTTTAAGAGGAAGACGGACGCAGATGGTAATGTCACCGTCTATAAAGCTCGACTTTTGGCAAAGGGTTTTTCACAAGTTCAAGGAGTTGACTACAATGAGACCTTCTCACCTGTAGCAATGCTTAAGTCTGTCAGAATCATGTTAGCAATAGCTGCATATTTCGACTATGAAATTTGGCAGATGGATGTCAAAACAGCGTTCCTTAACGGTTTCCTTAAGGAAGAGTTGCATACGATACAACCGAAAGCTTTTGTCAATCCATAGAATGCTAACAAAAGTTTGCAAACTCCAGCGATCCATTTATGGACTGGTGCAAGCATCTCGGAGTTGGAATCTGTGCTTTGATGAGGTGATCAAAGCATTCGGGTTTATACAAATTTACGGAGAAGCTTGTATTTACAAGAAAGTGAGTGGGAGATCTATAGCGTTTCTAATATTATATGTAGACGACATATTGCTGATTGGAAACAATATAGAAATGCATGAAAGCGTGAAGGAATATTTGAACAAGAGTTTTTCACACAGAAGCTGCTTTCATATTAGGCATTAAGACCTATAGAGATAGATCGAGACGCTTAATAGGACTTTCACAGAGCACATACCTTGATAAAGTTGAAGAAGTTCAAAATGGATTAGTCCAAGAAGGAGTTCTTGCCTGTGTTACAAGGTGTGAAGTTGAGTAAGACTCAATGCCCAGTGACTACAGAAGATAGAGAAAAGATGAGTGTCATCCCCTATGCTTCAGCTATAGGCTCTATCATGTATGCAATGATGTTCATAAGACCCGACTTTGGCCTTGCCATAAGTATAGCCGGTAGGTTTCAAAATGATCCAGGAATGGAGCACTGGACGGCGGTCAAGAATATCCTTAAGTACCTGAAAAGGACTATGGAAATGTTTCTCCTTTATGGAGGTGATCAAGAGCTCATCGTAAAGGGTTATGTCGATGCAAGCTTTGACACTAATCTAGAAGACTCTAAGTCGCAAACCGGATACATATTTATTCTCAATGGGAGAGCAGTAAGCTAGTGTAGTTCCAAGCAGAGCGTGGTAGCTAACTCTACATGCGAAGTGGAGTACATCGCAGCCTCGGAGGCGACGAAGGAAGGTGTTTGGATGAAGGAGTTCATAATAGATCTTGGAGTAGTGTCCAGTGCACTGGATCCAGTGGATCTGTTCTGTGATAAAACTGGTGCCATTGCCCTGTCCAAGGAACCAAGGTTTCACAAGAGGACCAGACAAATAAAGTGATGCGTCAATTCCATCCGCGAGTATATCAAGGAGGAGGACATAAATATTTGCAAAGTGCACACCGATCTGAATGTTGCAGACCCATTGATCAAACCTCTTCTGAGGGCTAAACATGATCAACACCAGAGTTGTATGGGTGTTAGATTCATTACAATGTAAATCACATGGTGATGTGAGCTAGATTATTGACTCTAGTTCAACTGGGAGACTGTTGGAAATATGCCCTAGAGGCAATAATAAATGGTTATTATTATATTTCCTTGTTCGTGATAACCGTTTATTATCCATGTTGTAATTGTTTTGACTAGAAACACATTGCATGTGTGGATACATAGACAACACTTTGTCCCTGGTATGCCTCTAGTAGACTAGCTCGTTGATCAAAGATGGTCAAGGTTTCCTAGCCATTCACATGAGATGTCATTTGATAAAGGTATCACATCATTGGGAGAATAATGTGATGGACAAGACCCAAACTATAAACATAGCATATGATCGTGTCAGTTTATTGCTATAGTTTTCTCAATGTCAAGTATCTGTTCCTATGACCATGAGATCATGCAACTCACTGCCACTGGAGGAGTGTCTTGTGTGTATGAAACGTCACAAAATAACTGGGTGACTATAAAGGTGCTCTACAGGTATCTCCGAGGGTGTCTGTTCAGTGGGTATGGATCAAGACTAGGATTTGTTACTCCGTGTGACGGAGAGGTATCTCAGGGCCCACTCGGTAATACAACATCACAACAAGCCTTGCAAGCAATGTGACTAAAGTGTTAGCCACAGGATCTTGTATTGCGGAATGAGTAAAGAGACTTTCCGGGAACGGGATTTAACTAGGTATATAGATACCGACGATCGAATCTCTGGCAAGAAACATACAGATGAACAAAGGGAACAACATACGGAATTAACTGAATCCTTGACATAGAGGTTCAACCAATAAAGATCTTTGTAGAATATGTCAGAACCAATATGGGCATCTAGGTCTCGCTACTGGTTATTGACCGTACAGGTGTCTCAGTCATGTCTACATAGTTCTCGAACCCGTAGGGTCTGCACACTTAAGGTTCAATAACGTTTTGGTAGTATAGAGTTATTTATGGTGTTAACCGAAGGTTGTTATGTGTCCCGGATGAGATCCTGGACGTCCCGAGGATCTCCAGAATGGTTCAGAGGTAAATATTGATATATAGGAAGTCCTTTTTTGGTCACTGGAAAAGTTTCGGGCTCATCGGTAGTGTACTGGGAGTGCCGAGAGGGTACCGGGGGACCTTCACGAGGGGTGTCTCGACCCAAGGGGCCACATGGGCTATGGGAGGAGGTAAACCAGCCCCTAGTGTGCTGGCCGAAGCCCCACTAAAGGCCCATGCGGCTGGGGTGGAGAAACCCAAAGGTGGAAGGGGGAATCCAAGTGGAGAGAAGTCCTAATCCTATTAGGATAGGAGGAGGACTCCTCCTCCCCACCTTCGGTCGAAGCGAGGGATGGTCCCTTGGGGGCCAAGCCTCCTCCTTCCCTCCTCCTATATATACTAGAGGTATTGAGGGGTTTTCAACATAGAAAACAGCCACATGCTACCCTTTTTCTCTAGATCGTAGTTTCTCCTCTAGATTGATCCGATGGTGCTTGGCAAAGCCCTACCGGAATAGTTCCACCACCACCACCGCCACGTCGTTGCGCTGCCGGAGAACTCATCTACCTCTATGCTCCCTCTTCCTGGATCAAGAAGGTGGAAATCGTCATCGAGTTGTACGTGTGCTGAACGCGGAGGTTCCGTCCCTTCAGCGCTAGATCGGGGCGGATCGTGATTGGATCACGGGATGCTTGGTGATTTGGATCGCGAAGACGTTCGACTACATCAACCAAATTTCTTAAAGCTTCCCTCTTAGCGATCTACAAGGGTATGTAGACCCACTCTCCCCCTCGTATATGCTCATCAGCATGGATAGATCTTGCGTGTGCGTAGGAAATTTTTTGTTTCCCATGCAACGTTCCCCAACACATGTTTTGGCTTGACATTCGTCCTAAAACCGTTCAGGAGTATATCACTCGACTAAGGGCTGCGCTAGAGAAGATCGACAAAGAACTGTGGCCAGAAGAAACCCTCCATACTGACTACAAGTCAATGATGACCCCCTCAACGACATTCCTAGTCGAGTGCGGGCATGGAAAAAATCTGCTGCTCGTTGCGGAGCCGACGTGGTGCTTTCACTCGTCTGGGTCCATTGTGAGGAGGCCATCTAGGACAAGCTAAAGACCCTTCAGGTGATCAACAGGAAGAAATTTCAACTCGAGGACTTCATGGAGACCTTCATCGGAGCAGCCACTCGGATCGCTGATGGGATCAATCTGGAAACTTTCATTGAGCCCGCGAGTCTCGCTGGTGCTTGAAACAACTTTGCTCACAGTTAAAACTTTATTTACCTCGGTATGTCAAGTGTTGGCGTAACCATTTAAAACTTTGTTCAGACCTTAAACCTGAGTACTTCCGTTTGCATAGGCAACTTTCATCCGTACTAGGAATTCCGGATTTATCTGCATTTTGCTTTCAATCCTTTGCTTGACTAAGTTTGTTTGGTTCTCGAGTGAAATGGATGTTCATTACTCAGAATAATTTTGAACTTAGGTGAAAACTAGTTCGCAACTAAGTCCCGAGTGAGAGGAATGCTCGTCACTTGGGAGGTTTTTTGACTTAGACGAAGACTGATTTGCAGCTAAGATTCCGAATGAATAGGATGTTATCCACTCGGTAGGGTTTTTAACTTACGCAAAAACTGGTTCGCAGCTAAGCCCCCAAGTGAGAGGGTCGCTCGTCACTCGAAGAAGTTTTCAACTTAGACGAATACTGATCCGTAGCTAAGTTTCCGAGTGAATAGGATGTTATCCACTCGATGTTTTTTTAACTTAGGCGAAAACTGGTTCGTAGCTAAGCCCCCTAGTGAGAGGGTCGCTCATCACTCGGAGAAGTTTTGAACTTAGACGAAGACTGATTCACAGCTAAGTTTCCGAGTGAACATGATATTATCCACTCGGTGGGTTTTTTAACTTAGGCGAAAACTGGTTCGTAGCTAAGCCCCCGAGTGAGAGGGTCGCTCGTCACTCAGAGAAGTTTTCAACTTAGACGAAGACTGATTCGCAGCTAAGTTTTCGAGTGAACATGATGCTATCCACTCGGCATTTTTTTAAACTTAGGTGAAAACTAGTTCGCAGATAAGCCCCCGAGTGAGAGGGTTGCTTGTCACTCGGAGAAGTTTTCAACTTAGACGAAGACTGATTTGCAGCTAAGTTTCCGTGTGAATAGGATGTTATCCACTCCGCATGGTTTTTACCTTAGGAGAAAACTGGTTTGTAGCTAAGCCCCCGAGTGAGAGGGTCGCTCGTCACTCCGAGGAGTTTTCAACTTAGACGAAGACTGATTCGTAGCTAAGGTTTCGTGTGAATATGATGTTATCCACTCGGCATGGTTTTTAACTTAGGCCAAAACTGGTTTGCAGCTAAGCCCCCGAGTGAGAGGGTCGCTCATCACTCGGAGAAGTTTTCAACTTAGACGAAGACTGATTCACAACTAAGTTACCATGTGAATAGGATGTTATGCACTCGGCATAGTTTTTAACTTAGGCAAAAACTGGTTCACAGCTAAGCACCCGAGTGAGAGGATCGCTCGTCACTTGAAGTGTTTTTGAATGTGAGATTGTGCGATCGAAATCGACAAAAGACTGCGGGCATCATAACTTTGATAAACGACATTGTCTAGAGTACTCTTATTACATCAAAACAACTTAGTTGTCAAGTATTAAAAACCTCAAAGTAAATCCGCGTTCTAGACATGCGGCTCATCGATATTCTTCTTGAGGTTGTAGAGGTGGTAGGCTCCATTGTTCAGTACTTTGGTGACGATGAAAGGACCTTCCCACGCGGGGGCGAGCTTGTGAGGTCATTGCTGATCCACTCGGAGCACAACATCACCTTCATGGAACGACCGACTCTTGACGTGCTTTGCATTGAAGCGACACGGATCTTGCTGGTACACAGTCGACCAAATCAGAGCCATTTCACGTTATTCTTCCACGAGATCTGCTCTGTCTTGTCGTGCTTGTTCAGCCTTAGCCTCGGAGTAAAGATCTACACGAGGGGAATTGTGATGGAGATCACTCGGCAAAATGGCTTCGGCATGGTACACCATGAAGAAAGGAGTGTGCCCCGTCGATCAATTAGGAGTCGCCATCAAGCCCCACAGAACAGACGGCAATTCAGTAACCCAAGCTCCAGCTGCATGTTCAAGATCTCACATGAGTCGAGGCTTTAGCCCTTGAAGGATAAGGCCATTAGCTCGCTTAGCTTGACCATTAGTCTGAGGGTGCGCAACGGATGCGTAATCCACCCGAGTGCCTTGGGTGAAGCAAAAGTGTCGGAACTCTTCCGAGTCAAAGTTTGAGCCATTGTCTGTAATGATACTTTGGGGAACTCCATACTGGAATGTTATCTCTTTCATGAATTTGATAGCAGTGCGTGAGTTCAGCTTCTTTATGGGCCTAGCCTCAATCCATTGAGTGAACTTGTCAACTTCTACAAGCAAGTGAGTAAATCCACTCTAGCCCGCTCGAAATGGAACGACCATATCCAAATCCCATACAGCGAACGGCTAGACGAGTGGAAGAGTCTTCAAGGCGCATGCGGGCTTGTGTGACAAGTTTGAGTAGAACTGGCACCCTTTGCAACGATCAACAATCTCCTTAGCCATTTCGTTGGCGCGCGGCCAGAAGAAACCAACTCGGTATGCTTTGGCAACAATCATCCAAGAGGACGCATGATGACCATAGGTCCCCGAGTGAATTTCCTCCAGAATAAGTCGACCTTCCTCAAGAGAGATGCACTGCTGAGTTACGCCAGTTATGCTTTCTCTGTAAAGCTGTCGATCCATCACAGTAAAGGCCTTGGATCTGCGGATAATCTGTCGAGCTTCAACCTCGTCTTCTGGAAGTTCTTGCCTTAGTATATACGCAATATATGGCACCGTCCAATCGGGTGTGATCACCAGAATCTCCATGACCAGATCTATGACTGCTAGGACATCAACTTCAGTCAGATTAGAGGCGCTTATTGCTTGAGGGGGCTCTTCAGTGAAGGGATCTTCCTGCACCGAATGACAATGTAGGTGTTCCAAAAACAAATTGCTAGGTACAGTCTTCTGAGTGGATCCAATCTTTGCTAACTCATCAGCTATTTGATTCTTCACTCGGGGAATATGGTGGAGTTCCAAACCTTCAAACTTCTTCTCAAGCTTTCTCACTGCATTGCAATATCCAGTCATAGCAGGGTTCCTCACATCCCACTCTTTCATCACCTGGTTAACCACCAAATCAGAGTCACCGTATACCATCAGGCGTCAGACGCCGAGTGAGATGGTCATACGCAACCCGTATAGGAGTGCTTCATATTCATCTTCATTATTGGAGGAATCAAAGTGAATCTAGAGGACATAACTGAGCTTGTCACCATTTGGAGATACCAATATTACGCCAGCACCAGACCCATTCAGCATCTTCGAGCCATCCAAGAACATGGTCTAGTGCGTCGAGTGGATTTGAGTCGGCTGCTGCTGTTCTATCCACTTGGCCATGAAATCAGCAAGTGCTTGAGATTTGATTGCCTTTTTTTCTTCAAACTTGGTATCAAAGTAGAGGAGCACAATAGCCCATTTGGCCACTCGACCACTCGCATCTTGATTGTTGAGGATCTCAAACAATGGACCATCACTGACGACTCAAATTGAGTGATCTTGGAAGTAGTGTGCCACCTTCATCGCTGATAGATAGATACCATAGACGATCTTCTGGTAATGTGGGTACCTTTTGTCACGCCCAAGATGCGCGCCTACCCATATTAAGGCACGGGGGCCTCGACAAGGGATAGAGGCGCATCTCGTCATACGCAAGTATAACATCATTACATCATACATTTCATAAGAGAGGAGTATATGAGTTGGCTTACACTCGCCACATGCTACCTTACAATCCACACAAGAACTCAAACATCAATATGAAGACAGGGTCCGACTACGAACAAAAACAAATGATAAAAGCAGATGCAATGAGACTATCTTGCTAGCCCGAAGATCAAGACCATGGTCCTCTACTCATCCGGATAAGTCACGTACATCCTGCCACGTTCCTCGTCATACTCCCACTAGATCTGCGTCAGATCATCCTGCACGAACTCATCTGCACCTGCACCTAGATTGTTGTAGTAATCTGTGAGCCACAAGGACTCAGCAATCATGCGCCCGGGTACCGAGACTATTCAAGCTCATAGGTTGGGAAGGGGTATGTGTTTAGTTTGCAGCAGCACTAATCATTTATGGTGGCTATACTTACGTAACATGAAAATAAATATGTGGCCTACGATAAATTATCGAATCTAGAATGACCTCTATGAGATCCTGAACACTTACTTACGTCATTCATAACACCATCGTGTTCTCTCTCGGATCATGTTCACGAGCAGAGACGATCATGATTACTCACACAGTTGGTGCATTTTATTAGAGTTTACTTCAAGTTAACTATAACCGGGTGTTAAACAAATATCCAAGTTGCCACATAACCGTGGGCACGACTTTCCAAAAGATTTGACCCTTTAGGGGTGCTCCAACTAGTCCATCATAAATTAACCACACTCCGCGGGAATAGCCTCGACCACGGATCTCGTGATCATCCTAGGCAACTCCAAAGGAATTCCAACACCTCGAGATAACCCAAAGAAAGTCAGAGCCCCTCACGCAAGACACTCGATAAAGGTAAAACAAATCCAGGAAGACCACCCGACGTGTTGACGAACCCGATAAGAGCCGCATATCTTGTTCTCAGGACACGACCAGATGACCAGTACGTACGGTGGTGTGACAGAAATCCCTCGAGTTTCCCCGAGGTGGCCCCACAAGTGGCTCTAGTTTGGACCAACACTCATGAGGAGCACTCGTCCGGGGGTTGATTAATTATCCATGGGGTTGCAAAGCCCTATGCAAATTTTATTAAGTTATTAAGAAAATGTAGTACCAAAGTTGGGTCTTGCCAGACAAGTTTTAATCTTCACTGAATAAACAAGGGGGTCCCCATAACAACCCTGAGCATGTTAGGAGCACAAAGTATGGAAACATAACACCGGTAACAAGAAGCTATGGCAGTAACAGCGGAACAAAAAACCTAACAAAAGGCCAAGCCTTCCACCAATACCAAGATATATATGTGCATTAAATTAAATAGCATATAATATTGTGATATGCCAAATCCATGTTATCACATGGATACAACCTTCAACTAAGAACACTATAAGAGGGGCTGAGTAGCGGTAACTTAGCCAATCAAAGGTTTGCTAGGATGTGGAGGGTTAGGGGCTATCATGGCAAATAGGAGGCTGACATTCAAGTGGTAGGTAGCGCAATTGTAACGATAATAGCGAGACAACAAGCAAGCGAAAATACAATCAGGATCCGGGTACAATCATCTTGCCTGTTGGTTCTTCAGTGGAACAAGTAGTCGGATCCTCGTAGTTGTACCCGCCTGGCTCTTCATACTCAGGTTCAACGTTTGCGTCTACCCAAAAGAAACATCAAGAATAAACAAGCAACCAAGGTGCAATCTACAAGCAAGAATGATGCATAATTATGTGAAGAGTTTTAGCATGGCAATTCTAACTAGTCATGTTTCACATACAAAAGATTGGTTATTAATGAACCTGGACAGAACCTTTTGCTAAGTTATTTATACATGCATGAACATGGCAAATATGGATGCATCATGCAAAAATGATACAAATGCATACGTAGAACATAATAAACGGAGTTACGGTTCTCACGATATGCTCACGACAAGATACGACGGCAAAACACAAGACAAGAAGGCCCTGGGCTATTCCTTGGCATTCCAAGGTAGCCACTACTTAGGCAATGAAAAAACCAACCACAACAGAGCCAAAGATCAAGCAATTCCATGGAGTATAGCTCCCACAAGTCACAAAACACTCACAAAAAACAATCTGCCACAAAACAGCAACATAGCAACTTTCAAGCCAATAACTTGAGTGGGAGTTGATCTTCCAGATAGGATAGTGATTGATATAGTTCTCCAAGTCACTGTCACTAAGCTATTAGAACTTGGTGATGAACTATAAAACGCCAGGGATAGAAATAATGATCCCTGAGCTGTTCGCGATGTTTGACACCGCGAAGGTAGAAATCGAGAAGGAGCATCAAGTGTTGATGCTTAGTCAAAACCACTAGTTTCGAGAAGGGCAAGAGCAAGGAGGGAAACTTCGTGGATAGCAAGTCAGTTGTAGCTCCAGTGAAGCAACCTAAAGTCTAATCCAAACCCGAGACTAAGTGCTTCGATTATGAGCAGAACGGTCGCTGAAGCGGAACAACCCTAGATACTTGGTAGATAAGAAGGCTGGCAAAGTCGACAGAAGTATATTTGATATAAGTGTTATTGATGTGTACCTTGCTAGTACTCCTAGTAGCACCTGGGTATTGGATACCAGTCCGGTTGCTAAATGTTAGTAACTCTAAGTAAAAGCTACGGAATAAACGGATACTAGCTAAGTGTGAGGTGACGATGTGTGTTGGAAATGTTTCCAAGGTTGATGTGATCAACATCGCACGCTCTCTCTACCTTCGAGATTAGTGACGAACCTAAATAAATGTTATTTGGTATTTTTGCGTTGAGCATGAACGTGATTAGATCATGTTCATTGCAACACGGTTATTCATTTAAGTTAGAGAATAATGGTTATTCTATTTACATGAATAATACCTTCAATGGTCATGCACCCAGTAAGAATGGTTTGTTGAAACTTGATCGTAGTAATACACATGTTCATAACATTGATGCCAGAAAGATACAAAGTTAATAATAATAGTACCACATACTTGTGGCACTACCGCTAAATGTCATATTGGTATAAAACGCATGAAGAAACTCCATGCTGATGGATATTTGGACTCATTCGATTTTGAATCGGTTGAGACATGCGAACCATGCCTCTTGGTCAAGATGACTAAGGACCCCGTTTTCTGTTTTGATGAAGCGGGCAAGTGATTTATTGGAAATGATACATGTTGATGTATGAAATCCAATGAGTCTTGTAGCGTGCGGTGGATATCGTTATTTTCTTACCTTCACTGATGATTTGAGTAGATATAGTGTATATTTACTTAATGAAACACAAGTCTGAATCGTTTGAAAGGTTCAAGCAAATTCAGAGTGAAGTTTAAGATCATCGTGACAAGAAGATAAAAATGTTTGCGATATGATCGTGGAGGTGAATATCTGAGTTACGAGTTTGGCATACAATTTTAGACAATGTGAAAGTTGTTTCACAACTCATGCCACCTGGAACACCATAGTGTGATGGTGTGTCCGAACGTCATAGTCATGCTCTATTGGATATGGTGCGTGCTATGATGTCTATTATCGTTTTGTTACTATAATTTTGGGGTTATGCATTAGAGACAACTACATTCACTTTAAATAGGGCACCATCTAAATCCGTTGAGATGACATCGTGTGAATTATGGTTTGATAGAAACCTAAGCTGTCATTTCTTAATGTTTGGGGCTGCGACGCTTGTGTGGAAAATGTTTTCACCTAATGAGCTCGAACCCAAAGCGGACAAATGCATCTTCATAGAATACCCTAAGAACAGTTGGGTGAACCTTCTATCTCAGATCCAAGCATAAAATGTTTATTGCTAAAACTGGGTCCTTTCTCGAGGAAAAGTTTCTCTTGAAATAATTGAGTGGGAGGAAGATAGAACTTGATGAGGTTATTGAACCTCTGTTTCAACCAGAGAGTAGCGCAGCGCAGGAAGTTGTTTCTGTGAAGCCTACGTTAGTTGAAGAGGAAGTTAATGATGATGATCATGAAGCTTTGGATCAAGTTACTATCGAACTTCGTAGGTCGACAAGGACGTGTACTGCTCCTGCGTGGTGCGGCAACCCTGTCTTAGAGGTCATGTTGTTGGACAACGATGAACCTACGAACTATGGAGAAGCAATGATGGGCCCGGAAACCAACAAATGGTTAGAGGCCATGAAATATGAGAAAGGATCCATGTATGAAAACCAAGTATAGACTTTGGTGGACTTGCTCGTTGGACGGCAGGTCGTTAAGTACAAACGGATCTTTGAAATGAAGACAGACACTGATGGTAAATGTCACCATCTGTAAAGCTCGACTTGTTGCAAAGAAGTTTACGACAAGTTCAAGGAGTTGACTGCGATGAGACTTTCTCACTTGTAGCGATGCTAAAGTTTGTTGAAACTATGTTAGCAGTTGCTGCACTTTCAATTATGAAATCTGGTAGATGGATGTCAAGACATCGTTTCCTCAACGGTTTACTTTGAGGAAAGGTTGTATGTGATATAACCAGAAGGTTTTGTCAATCCTAAGGATGCTAAAAGGTGTGCAAGCTTTAGTGATTCTTCTATGAACTGAAGCAAGCATCTCGGAGTTGGAATATACACTTTGATGAGGTGATCAAAGTTTTTGAGTTTATACAAAGTTTACGAGAAACTTGTATTTGCAATAAAGTGAGTGGGAGCACTGTAGAGTTTCTGATAAGCATATGTGGTTGACATATTGTTGATCCGAAATGATGTAGAATTTTTGGAAAGCATAAACGGTTGTTTGAAAAGAGTTTTTGAAAGGAAGGCCTGGATAAAGCTACCTAATTGTTGAGCATCAAGATCTATAAAGATAGATCAAGATGTTTGATAAGACTTTCAATGAGTACATACCTTGACAAGATTTTGAAAGAGTTCAAAATGGATTAGTCAGAGAGAAGTGTTCTCGCCTGCTTTGTAAGGTGTGAAGTTGAGTGAGACTCAAAGCTCGACAATGGCAGAAGAAAGAGAAAGGACGAATGTCGTCCCCTATGCCTTAGCCATAGGCTCTGTATAGTATGCCATGCTGTGTACCGCACCTGTGTGTGCCTTGCCATGAGTCTGTCAATGGGTACAAGAGTGATCCAGGAGTGGATCATTGGACAGCGGTCAAGATTATCCTTAGTAACTAAAAAGACTCAGGAGATGTTTCTCGATCATGGAGGTGATAAAAAGTTCATCGTAAAGGGTTATGTCGATGCAAGCTTTAACACCAATCCGGATGACCCGTAGTAGCAATCTAGATACATATAGTGGAGCAGCCATTTGGAATAGTACCAAGTGGAGCGTGGTAGCAGTGTTTATAGTTTGACATAGATATTTGCAAAGTACATACGGATCTAAATGTCACGGACCCGTTGACTATAATACCTCTCTCACATGGAAAGCATCATCGAGCCCCGGAACTCATTGGGTGTTAGATTCATAAGAATGCGCATCACATGGTGATGTGAACTAGATTATTGACTCTAGTGCAAGTGGGAGACTATTGGAAATATGCCCTAGAGGCAATAATAAATTAGTTATAATCATATTTCCTTGTTCATGATAATCATTTATTATCCATGCTATAATTGTATTGATCTGAGACTTAGATGCATGTGCGGATACATAGACAAAACCATGTCCCTAGTATGCCTCTAATGGACTAGCTCGTTGATCAAAGATGGTTAAGGTTTCCATGGACATGATATGTCATTTGATAACGGGATCACATCATTAGAAGAATGGTGTGATGGACAAGACCCAAACTACAAACGTAGCATACGATCGTGTCAGTTTATTGCTACTGTTTTCTGCATGTCAAGTATATGTTCCTATGACCATGAGATCATGCAACTCACTGACACCGGAGGAGTGCCTTGTGTGTATCAAACGTCATAACATAACTGGGTGACTATAAAGGTACTCTATAGATATCTCCGAGGGTGTCTGTTTAGTTGGCATGGATCAAGACTGTGATTTGTTACTCCGTGTGACGGAGAGGTATCTCAGGGCCCACTCGGTAATACAACATCACAACAAGCCTTGCAAGCAATGTGACTAAGTGTTAGTCACGGGATCTTGTATTACGGAACGAGTAAAGAGACTTGCTAGTAACGAGGTTGAACTAGGTATGGAGATACCGACGATCGAACCTCGGGCAAGTAACATACCGAAGAATAAAGGGAACATCATACGGGATTAATTGAATCCTTGACATAGAGGTTCGACCGATAAAGATCTTCAAATAATATGTAGGAACCAATATGGGCATCCAGGTCCCGCTATTGGTTATTGACCGTAGAGGTGTCTCGGTCATGTCTACATAGTTCTTGAACCCGCAGGGTCTGCACACTTAAGGTTTGGTGACTTTTCGTTAGTATAGAGTTATGTATGGTGGTGACCGAAGGTTGTTCGGAGACACGGATGAGATCCCGAACGTCACTAGGAGCTCCAGAATGGTCCGGAGGTAAAGATTAATATATAGGAAGTCCTATTTTGGTCGCCAGAAAAGTTTCGGCCTCATCGGTAGTGTACCGGGAGTGCCGGGAGTGTATCGGGAGACCATCGGGAGGGGTATTTCGACCCAAGAGGCTACATGGGCTGTGAGAGAGTAAATACCAGCCCTTGGTGGGCTGGTGTAAGTCCCACACAAGGCCCATGCGGCTGGGAGAGAAAGCCCAAAGAGAAAAAGGTGGAAAAAAGCAAAAAAAGGCAAAAATAAGGAGGAGTCCTAGTCCTACTAGGATTGGAGGAGGAATCCTCCAATCCCACTAGGTTTGGCCGACCCAAGGGCTGCCTCTTTGGAAGCCAAGCCTCCTCCTCCTCTCCTCCTATATATACCAGAGGATTTTAGGGTTTTGGCACAGAATTTTCAGCCACGTGCTACCCGTTCCTCTAGTGCATAGTTTCTCCTCTAGATCGGATTTCTACAGTGCTTAGGCGAAGCCCTGCCGGAATAGCTCCACCACCATCTCCGGAGCGCCGTCAGGCTGCTGGAAAACTCTTCTACCTCTCCACTCCCTCTTGCTGGATCAAGAAGGCGGACATCGTCATCGAGCTGTACGTGTGCTAAACGCAGAGGTGCCGTCCGTTTGGCTCTAGATCGGAAGGACCGTGATCAAGATCGCGAGACGGATCGTGATGAGTTCACGAGACGGATTTTGATGAGTTCGCGGGACGGATCGTGATGAGTTCGCGGGACAGATCGTGAACAAGATCGTGAGACGGATCGTGATGAGTTCGCGGGACGGATCGTGATGAGTTCACGGGACGGATCGTGATCGGATCGCGGGACGGATCGTGATGAGATCACGGGACGCTCGCAATTTGGATCGCGAAGACGTTCGACTACACCAACCGTGTTTGTTAACGCTTCCCGCTTAGTGATCTACGAGGGTATGTAGATCCACTCTCCCTCTCGTAGATTCTCATCACCATGGATAGATCTTGCGTGCACGAAGTAAAATTTTTGTTTCCCATGCAACGTTCCCCAATAGTGGTATGAGAGCTAGGTCTATGTGTAGATGAGATCTCGAGTAGAACACAAAGAGTTTGTGGGTGTTGATCCTTAGATTGCTTCCTCCCTTGGTCGTGTTTTGGTTCAACGGTATTGTGGGATGAAGCGGCCCAGACCAACATTACTCGTACGCTTACGAGAGACCGGTTCCCTCGACCGCAACTTGTTGCATAGATGGCTTGGGGTACCAGTTTCTCTCACTTTAGTTGGATCGGATTCGACAAAGGCGGTCCTTGAGAAGGTTGAAAAGCAACTAGTGTATCACCGTTGTGGTTTTTGCGTAGATGAGAATTGTTCTTGCTACATACTCGTAGCAGCCACGTAAAACATGCAAAAACAATTAGAGGACATCTAACTTGTCTTTGCAGGGTATGTTGTGATATGATATGGCCAATTACATGATGTGATATATGTGATGTATGATATGATCATGTGATGTATAGATTATCACGACTTGCATGTCGATGAGTACGGCAACCGGTAGGAGCCATAGGGTTGTCTTTAATTATTGTATGACCTGCATGTCAATCATTAAGCGCTATGTAATTCTTTACTTTATCGCTAAATGGTAGCAATAGTAGTAGAAGCATGTTGGGCACGACAACCCCGACGGCGACAAGTTGATGGAGATCAATATGATGGAGATCATGGTGTCTTGTCGGTGACGATGGAGATCATGCCGGTGATTTCAAGATGGAGATCAAAAGCACAAGTTCATGGCCATATCATGTCACTTATGAGTTGCATGTGATGTTAATCCTTTTATGCACCTTGTTTTTCTTAGGACGATGGTAGCATTATAAGGTGATCCCTCACTTAAATTTCAAGATGAATTGTGTTCTCCTGGAGTGTGCACCGTTGCGAAAGTTCTGCGTGTTGAGACACCACGTGATGATCGGGTGTGATAGACTCTACGTTCACATACAACGGGTGCAAGCCAGTGTTGCACATGCAGAACACTCGGGTTAAACTTGACGAGCCTAGCATGTACAGACATGGCCTCAGAACACAAGAGACCGAAAGGTCGAACATGAGCCATATAGTATATATGATCAACATGCTGATGTTCACCATTGAAACCACCTCAACTCACGTGATGATTGGACTTGAGTTGGTGAATTTGGATCATGTATCACTCGAATGACTGGAGGGATGTCAATTTGAGTGGGAGTTCTTAAGTAATATGATTAATTGAACTCATTATCATGAACATAGTCAGTAGTGTCTTTGCAAACTGTGTTGTAGATTACTAGCTCACGCTGTAGCTCCCTTGAATTTTATTTGTTCCTAGAGAAATAGAGTTGAAAGATGATGGTAGCATTACTGCGGACTGGCTCCATGATCTAAGGACTGTCCTCATTGCTGCACAGAAGGCTTATGTCCTTAATGCACCGCTCGGTGCGCCAACCCCTCTAGCGTTGTTTGTAGACGTTGTGAACATCTGACAGGCACGTTCTGATGACTACTTGATAGTTTAGTGCGTCATGCATTACGGCTTAGAATTGAGGCTCCGAAACGTTTTGAACGTCACGGAACATATGAAATGTTCTAAGAGCTGAAATTAGGATCTCAGGCCCATGCCCATGTTGGGAGATATGAGATCTCCAACAAGATTCTTTGCCTGCAAGATGAAGGAGAATAGCTCAAGAGTTGAGCATGTGCTCAGATTGTCTGGGTGCTACAATCGCTTGCATCGAGTGGGAGTTGATCTTCCAGATAGGATAGTGATTGATATACTTCTCCAAGTCACTGTCACTAAGCTACTAGAACTTGGTGATGAACTATAAAATGCCAGGGATAGAAATAATGATCCCTGAGCTGTTCACGATGTTTGACACCGCGAAGGTAGAAATCGAGAAGGAGCGTCAAGTGTTGATGGTTAGTCAAAACCACTAGTTTTGAGAAGGGCAAGAACAAGGAGGGAAACTTCATGGATAGCAAGTCAGTTGTAGCTCCAGTGAAGCAACCTAAAGTCTAATCCAAACCCGAGACTAAGTGCTTTGATTATGAGGAGAACGGTCGCTGAAGCGGAACAACCCTAGATACTGGGTAGATAAGAAGGCTGGCAAAGTCGACAGAAGTATATTTGATATACGTGTTATTGATGTGTACCTTGCTAGTACTCCTAGTAGCACCTGGGTATTGGATACCGGTCCGGTTGCTAAATGTTAGTAACTCGAAGTAAAAGCTATGGAATAAACGGATACTAGCTAAGTGTGAGGTGACGATGTGTGTTGGAAATGTTTCCAAGGTTGATGTGATCAACATCGCACGCTCTCTCTACCTTCAAGATTAGTGACGAACCTAAATAAATGTTATTTGGTGTTTTTGTGTTGAGCATGAACGTGATTAGATCATGTTGATTGCAACACGGTTATTCATTTAAGTTAGAGAATAATGGTTATTCTATTTACATGAATAATACCTTCAATGGTCATGCACCCAATAAGAATGGTTTGTTGAAACTTGATCGTAGTAATACACATGTTCATAACATTGATGCCAAAAAGATACAAAGTTAATAATAATAGTACCACATACTTGTGGCACTATCGCTAAATGTCATATTGGTATAAAATGCATGAAGAAACTCCATGCTGATGGATCTTTGGACTCATACGATTTCGAATCGGTTGAGACATGCGAACCATGCCTCTTGGTCAAGATGACTAAGGACCCTGTTTTCGGTTTTAATGAAGCGGGCAAGTGATTTATTGGAAATGATACATGTTGATGTATGAAATCCAATGAGTCTTGTAGCATGCGGTGGATATCGTTATTTTCTTACCTTCACTGATGATTTGAGTAGACATAGTGTATATTTACTTAATGAAACACAAGTCTGAATCGTTTGAAAGGTTCAAGCAAATTCAGAGTGAAGTTTAAGATCATCGTGACAAGAAGATAAAAATGTTTGCGATATGATCGTGGAGGTGAATATCTGAGTTACGAGTTTGGCATATAATTTTAGACAATGTGAAAGTTGTTTCACCACTCATGCCACCTGGAACACCATAGTGTGATGGTGTGTCCGAACGTCATAGCCGTGCTCTATTGGATATGGTGCGTGCTATGATGTCTATTATCGTTTTGCTACTATAATTTTGGGGTTATGCATTAGAGACAACTACATTCACTTTAAATAGGGCACCATCTAAATCCGTTGAGATGACACCGTGTGAACTATGGTTTGATAGAAACCTAAGCTATCATTTCTTAATGTTTGGGGCTGCAACGCTTGTGTGGAAAATGTTTTCACCTAATGAGCTCGAACCAAAAGCAGACGGATGCATCTTCATAGAATACCCTAAGAACAGTTGGGTGAACCTTCTATCTCAGATCCAAGCATAAAATGTTTATTGCTAAAACTGGGTCCTTTCTCGAGGAAAAGTTTCTCTTGAAAGGATTGAGTGGGAGGAAGATAGAACTTGATGAGGTTATTGAACCTCTGTTTCAACCAGAGAGTAGCGCGGCGCAGGAAGTTGTTTCTGTGAAGCCTACGTTAGTTGAAGAGGAAGTTAATGATGATGATCAAGAAGCTTCGGATCAAGTTACTATCGAACTTCGTAGGTCGACAAGGACGTGTACTGCTCCTGAGTGGTGCGGCAACCCTGTCTTAGAGGTCATGTTGTTGGACAACGATGAACCTACGAACTATGGAGAAGCGATGATGGGCCCGGAAACCAACAAATGGTTAGAGGCCATGAAATCCGAGAAAGGATCCATGTATGAAAAGCAAGTATAGACTTTGGTGGACTTGCTCGTTCGACGGCAGGTCGTTAAGTACAAATGGATCTTTGACATGAAGACAAACGCTGATGGTAAATGTCACCATTTGTAAAGCTCGACTTGTTGCAAAGAAGTTTACGACAAGTTCAAGGAGTTGACTGCGATGAGACTTTCTCACTCGTAGCGATGCTAAAGTCTGTTGAAACTATGTTAGCAGTTGCTGCACTTCCAATTAAGAAATCTGGTAGATGGATGTCAAAACATCGTTTCCTCAACAGTTTACTTGAGGAAAGGTTGTATGTGATACAACCAGAAGGTTTTGTCAATCCTAAGGATGCTAAAAGGTGTGCAAGCTTTAGTGATTCTTCTATGAACTGAAGCAAGCATCTCGGAGTTAGAATATACACTTTGATGAGGTGATCAAAGTTTTTGAGTTTATTCAAAGTTTACGAGAAACTTGTATTTGCAATAAAGTAAGTGGGAGCACTATAGAGTTTCTGATAAGCATATGTGGTTGACATATTGTTGATCGGAAATGATGTAGAATTTCTGGAAAGCATAAACGGTTGTTTGAAAAGAGTTTTTCAAAGGAAGACCTGGATAAAGCTACCTAATTGTTGAGCATCAAGATCTATAAAGATAGATCAAGATGTTTGATAAGACTTTCAATGAGTACATACCTTGAAAAGATTTTGAAAGAGTTCAAAATGGATTAGTCAGAGAGAAGTGTTCTCGCCTGCTTTTCAAGGTGTGAAGTTGAGTGAGACTCAAAGCTCGACCACGGCAGAAGAAAGAGAAAGGACGAATGTCGTCCCCTATGCCTTAGCCATAGGCTCTGTATAGTATGCCATGCTGTGTACCGCACCTGTGTGTACCTTGCCATGAGTCTGTCAAGGGGTACAAGAGTGATCCAGGAGTGGATCACTGGACAGCGGTCAAGATTATCCTTAGTAACTAAAAAGACTAAAGAGATGTTTCTCGATTATGGAGATGATAAAGAGTTCATCGTAAAGTGTTATGTCGATGCAAGCTTTAACACCAATCCGGATGACCCGCTGTAGCAATCTGGATACATATAGTGGAGCAGCCATTTGGAATAGTACCAAGTGGAGCGTGGTAGCAGTGTTTATAGTTTGACATAGAGATTTGCAAAGTACATACGGATCTGAATGCCGCGGACCCGTTAACTATAAGACCTCTCTCACATGTAAAGCATGATCGAGCCCCAGAACTCATTGGGTGTTAGATTCATAACAATGCGTATCACATGGTGATGTGAACTAGATTATTGACTCTAGTGCAAGTGGGAGACTATTGGAAATATGCCCTATAGGTAATAATAAATTAGTTATTATCATATTTCCTTGTTCATGATAATCGTTTATTATCCATGCTATAATTGTATTGATCAGAGACTTAGATGCATGTGTGGATACATAGACAAAACCATGTCCCTAGTATGCCTCTAATGGACTAGCTCGTTGATCAAAGATGGTTAAGGTTTCCTAGCCATGGACATGAGATGTCATTTGATAACGGGATCACATCATTAGAAGAATGGTGTGATGGACAAGACCCAAACTACAAACGTAGCATATGATCGTGTCAGTTTATTGCTACTGTTTTTTGGATGTCAAGTATATGTTCCTATGACCATGAGATCATGCAACTCACTGACACCGGAGGAGTGCCTTGTCTATATCAAACGTCGCAACACAACTGGGTTACTATAAAGGTACTCTACAGGTATCTCCGAGGGTGTCTATTGAGTTGGCATGGATCAAGACCAGGATCTGTTACTCCGTGTGACGGAGAGGTATCTTAGGGCCCACTCGGTAATACAACATCACAACAAGCCTTGCAAGTAATGTGACTAAGTGTTAGTCACGGGATCTTGTATTACGGAACGAGTAAAGATACTTGCTAGTAATGAGGTTGAACTAGGTATGGAGATACCGACGATCGAATCTCGGGCAAGTAACATACCGAAGAACAAAGGGAACATCATACGGGATTAACTGAATCCTTGACATAGAGGTTCGACCGATAAAGACTTTGTAGAATATGTAGGAACCAATATGGGCATCCAGGTCCCGCTATTGGTTATTGACCGTAGAGGTGTCTCGGTCATGTCTACATAGTTCTCGAACCCGCAGGATCTGCACACTTATGGTTTGGTGACGTTTCGGTAGTATAGAGTTATGTATGGTGGTGACCGAAGGTTGTTAGGAGTCCCGGATGAGATCCCGGATGTCACGAGGAGCTCCGGAATGGTCTGGAGGTAAATATTCATATATAGGAAGTCCTATATTTGTCGCCGGAAAAGTTTCGGGCTCATCGGTAGTGTACCGGGAGTGCCAGTAGTGTACCGGGAGACCATCGGGAGGGGTATTTCGACCCAACAGGCTACATGGGATGTGAGAGAGTAAATACCAGCCCTTAGTGGGCTGGTGTAAGTCCCACACAAGGCCCATGCAGCTGGGAGAGAAAGCCCAAAGAGAAAAAGGTGGAAAAAGGCAAAAAAGGCAAAAATAAGGAGGAGTACTAGTCCTACTAGGATTGGAGAATTCCTCCTCCAATCCCACTAGGATCGGCTAACCCAAGGGCTGCCTCTTTGGCATACAAGCCTCCACCTCCTCTCCTCCTATATATACTAGAGGATTTTGAGGTTTTGGCACAGTATTTTCAGCCACGTGCTACCTGTTCCTCTAGTGCATAGTTTCTCCTCTAGATTGGATTTCTGCAGTGCTTAGGCGAAACCCTGCCGAAATAGCTCCACCACCATCTCCGGAGCGTCGTCACGCTGCCAGAGAACTCTTCTACCTCTCTGCTCCCTCTTGCTGGATCAAGAAGGCAGAGATCATCATCGAGTTGTACGTGTGCTGAACGCGGAGGTGCCGTCCGTTTGGTGCTAGATCGGAAGGACTGTGATGAAGATCGCGAGACGGATCGTGATGAGTTCGCGAGACGGATCGTGATGAGTTCGCGGTATGGATCATGATGAGTTCGCAGGACGGATCGTGATCAAGATCGCAAGACGGATTGTGATGAGTTCGCGGGACGGATCGTGATGAGTTCACGGGACGGATCGTGATCGGATCGCAGGACGGATCGTCATGAGATCGCGGGACGCTCGGCGATTTGGATCGTGAAGACGTTCGACTACACCAACCGCGTTTCTTAACGCTTCCCGCTTAGCAATCTACAAGGGTATGTAGATCCACTCTTCCTCTCGTAGATGCTCATCACCATGGATAGATCTGCGTGTGCGTAGAATTTTTTTTGTTTCCCATGCAACGTTCCCCAACAGTAGGACAGCGAGCCCAGTAGAACTAACTAACGTGCCTTAACTGACGAAACTAAAGCTCGCCACACCGGCGACAGAAACGGCGGAGCCGACGAATTCCGGTGACCACACGGGCTCTTTGGCGATGCTAACGGGCACAAACGAAGAGGGGATCTATGGGGTCCCATTCCTCTACTCATATTGCGACGAGGAGGACGGAGGCGAGCTCAAGCCCTCACCTTTCCGACCGGCGGTGATGGCACTACGGCATCGACACACGGGTCTATGCGGGGGAAGAAGGGGCGGCGGGGACGCGGCAGCTCACCGAGGTGTCTCGGAGGTGCGGGGGATGCGGACGATGGTGAGACGGAGGGGAAGAAGACGCTGGCGACGATCTTGCTCCTTGCGGACGATGGCGACGCGAAGCAGCGTTGCGGGGAGGTGCTCCTCACCTCCCAAGCAGCGGGAATGGAACACGGGCGACGACCTCATGCTCCACGCCATCTCCACCGGTGACGAGGGCCACTGAAGACACGGCGACAACGGTGAAGACGACCGGCATGACCTTCTCTGAACTTACCTGCGCTTCTCTGAACCTCACCGAGGGGAAAGAAGAAGGGGAGGAGGAGAAGGCTAGCGGGGGAGATGGGAGCGGCGGCGGCTGGGAAGCAGAGACGAACCCTAGGACGAACGGGCACGCACGTCGAGGGGGGGTTAAATACCCCGGAGCTGATGGCATCGGACGGCGAAAAGGGACGGTGAGCGCACTCTATCCTCTAAAGACTTTGACAGAGATGACGACAGGGCAGGTAGCCGTTCCGCATGCGGCTGGACCGCACGGGAGCCTCCTCGGACGCGAGGGAAAGGAGGCAGCCCACTCACTCTCTCTCTCTCTCTCATAGAACCAAACCAATAGGTTTTTCCCTTTAAAAAAAGAGCTCACTTACAAAAGCCCCACAGAAATGAATAAAAGGGTTTTTGATAAAACAAAAGCACTTTTACTTACAAAGATATAAGACCCTTTTAATAAAATTAACATGTTGATTTTTTAGAGCAACTAATTTAATAGTTTTAAAACACATCAGCCCCTTGTTATTTAAAGCCCCAAATTCATTGAGCTGAAAACATCAAAAGAACTACACACACACCTAAAATATTATAGACTACCTCCTGAACATTTTAAACAATTTTTATAGCAAGTTAATTCTGTTGATTAAATGCCAAAGGAACAAGAGCAAATATTGGGTTTGTTTGAAAAGAATAAGAGAGGGGGAAGGAGATGAAGCCCACTCAAACCACACATCCATAACAACACTCACATTACTACAAGGTCAAGAAGCACATCACAAAACAATGTGCATGGCATGATGATGAATGATATGATGCATGATGCATGAATGCATGAGACAAGGCATGACAAGGAGCAAACTCATTCATTAAACTCATGAGAACAAGGTTCACATAAGATTACATGCCATACAAGGTAGGGGCAGCACTTGGGCTGTCACAACTCTCCCACACTACAAGAGGATCTCGACCCGAGATCTAGGAACGAAAGAACTCTGGAAATTTGGAACGGAGAAGGTCCTCACTTTCCCAAGTAGATTCTTTGTCAGAATGATGAGACCACTTCACCTTGAGGAACTTGATTGACTTGTTGCGAGTCTTACGCTAAGTTTCTTCGAGAATAGCCACTGGATGCTCACGATAAGCGAGGTCTTCTTGGAGATCAATGTCTTGGAGGTCAATGGTACGCTCGGGAGTCTTGAAGCACCTCCGAAGTTGAGAGACATGGAAGACATCATGCTCATTTGCGAAGTCTGGAGGAAGCTCTAGTTGATATGCAAGTTCACATCTCTTGACAACAACTTTGAAAGGACCAACAAAGAGAGGAGATGGCTTCCCTTTAACTCCAAACCGCTGAGTGCCCTTCATGGGAGAGACTCTGAGATAGACTAGATCATCAACTTGAAAGGAAACATCCCGATGTTTGTTATCGTAATAACTCTTCTGTCGGGACTGAGCTGCTTTGAGGTTCTCACAAATGACACAGCACATCTCTTCTGCTTCAGTGATCATGTCATTGCCCAATATTTGACGCTCACCGGTTTCAGACCAGTTAAGCGGGGTACAACACTTCCTGCCGTAGAGAATCTCGAAAGGAGCCTTGCCTGAGCTAGCTTGAAAGCTATTGTTGTATGAGAATTTAGCGTATGGAAGGCAGTCTTCCCATTTCATGCCGAATGAAATCACACAGGCTCTAAGCATATCTTCAAGGATCTGATTGACTCTCTCAACTTGACCACTTGTCTGCGGATGGAATGCAGTGCTGAAACGGATCTTGGTACCCATAGTAGTCTGGAAGGACTCCCAAAACTAGGAAGTAAAGAGGCTTCCACGGTCAGATGAGATGAGTTGAGGAATACCATGCAAAGATACTATCCTTGACGTATACAACTCTACAAGCTGAGGTGTCGAGATAGATTCTTTGACTGGCAGGAAATGAGTAACTTTGGTCAGCTTGTCGATAACCACAAAGATGGCATCGTTGCCTCTCTTGGACTTGGGAAATCCAGTGACGAAATCCATCTCCACATGATCGAATTTCCACTCTAGAATAGGCAAAGGATGAACAAGACCTGCTGGACATTGATGTTCTGCCTTCACTCTGCGACAAACATCATACTCGTTCACGAACTGAGCAATTTCACGTTTCATGCGAGTCCACCAGAAGGTTTGCTTGAGATCCTGATACATCTTGGAACTGCCTAGATGAATGGATAGAAGAGAATTGTGTGCTTCGTCCATGATAACCTTCCTGAGATCACCTTTAGGAACCACTAGACGGTCCTCAAAGAACAAGGTGTCTTTGTCATCAACTCGAAAGCACTTATACTTCGGAATGCCCTTGGCCACACCTTTCTTCACTTTCTTCACCATAGCATCAAGAAGCTGCGCTTGGTGAACCTAATCTTCTAGAGTCGGAGAAACTTGAAGATTGGCAAGAAATCCTTGCGGAATCATTTGAAGGTTGAGCTTGCGGAAGGCTTCACAAAGCTCGGGTTGAAGAGGCTTCAAGAGGAGACTGTTGCAGTATGCCTTATGGCTGAGCACGTCTGCAATGACATTTTCTTTTCTAGGAGTATACTTAATGCATGGATTGAAGCCCTCAAGCATTTCCACCCAACGAGACTGCCGAAGATTAAGATTGGGTTGAGTGAAAATATATTTAAAGCTCTTGTGATCGGTGTATACCTCAACTGGTCTATCCAACAACAAATGCCTCCAAGTCATTAGAGCATGCACAACTGCTGCCAACTCGATATCATGAGTGGGGTAGTTCTTCTCAGCAGGCTTCAACTAACGCGAGGTATTAGCAACAATCTTCTTATCTTGCATGAGAACACCACCAAGACCTTGGAGAGAAGCATCACAGAAAACTTGGAAAGGCTTTGACTGCTCAGGAGGAACAAGAACTGGAGCTGAAGCCGGTCTCTGCTTGAGCGTATTGAACGCCACATCACACTCAGGAGACCAAACATACTTCACACTCTTCTGGAGGAGATTGGACATAGGCTTAGCACTTTGAGAGAAGTTCTCCACAAATCTTCTGCAATAACTACCAAGCCCGAGGAAGCTACGAAGCTGCTTCACATTCTAAGGAGGCTCCCACTTCAAGATTGCCTCAACTTTCTCAGGGTGCACTTTAATTCCCTCGGCAGAGATCACATGCCCAAGATACACCACTTCATTGAGCCAAAACTCACACTTGGAAAACTTGGCATAGAATCGATGCTCTCTTAACTTGTCAAGCACAAGGCGGACATGCTCTGCATGCTCTTTTCTGTCTCCGAGAACACAAGGATATCATCCAAATAGACCAAGACGAACTCATTCTTGAAAGGAGAGAATATGAAGTTTATCATTCTTGAGAAGGTTGGAGGAGCATTGGCAAGACCAAACGACATGACGGTGTACTCGTAAGAGCCATAACTCGTCCTGAAAGCGGTCTTAGGAATATCTTCTTTGCGAATGCGAATCTGATGATAGCCCATGCGAACATCAAGCTTCGATAAAACCTTGGCACCTTTCAGTTGTTCAAACAACTCATTGATGTTTGGAAGTGGGTACTTGTTTCTGATTGTCTTCTTGTTCAATGGACGGTAATCGACACAAGGCTGGTCCGTGCCATCCTTCTTCTTCACAAACAGAACACCACAACCCCATGGAGAAGAACTTGGTTTGATCAGACCCAGACGTTCTTGTTCATCTAGCTGCTTCTTCAACTCTTTCAGCTCTTCGAGGCCAAGTTTATAAGGGCGCTTGCAAAGCGGTTCAGTTCCGGGCTCGAGATCAATCACGAACTCGACTGGTCGGTGCGGAGGCATTCCTGGCTATTCTACTGGAAAGACATCTTCATACTCATTAACCACCGGAATTTGAGAAACCGCCGAGATTTCACCCTTCTCATTAAGAGCAAAGAGACGGATTGTGTCATCGCGAGCCGCGAAAATAATCACATCTTTTGAAGGATGAGTCAGCTTGACTTCTTTAGCTTGACAATCAACATAAGCCTTGTTCATAGCCAGGAAATCCATGCCAAGGATGAGGTCAATGTCGGAGTTGCCGAGAACAATTGGAGAAGCCAGAAAAGAATAATTGCCCATCTTGATAGAAGCATCCCAAACCATCACATGAGAAGTCATTTGCATTCCTGGAGAAATAATTTTTAGGGGTCTAAGGGTTTCCTCAGTCACAAATTCATGTTTAGCAACAAAAGGCCTAGAAATGAATGAATGTGATGCACCAGTATCAAAAAACACTTTTGCAGGAATAGAATTAACTAAGAGATTACCCATAATCACTTCATTGGACTGCTCTACTTCAGCTGCATTCACCATGTTCACCCTTGCGGACTTGGGATTATGCTTCACCATTGCATTACCTAGAGGCCTGACTGGAGGAGGAGGCGGAAGACGTCGCTGGTTGCACTTGTTTGCGTAGTGACCCTTCTGGCCACACTTGTGACAAGTAACCTCAGAAAGAGGACGAACGTTGCCTAGAGGAGGAACAAAAGCTGCCTTGGACGCCTGGGGTCTCTGCTGATATCCTGGGTTGGGTGGGTGGGAAGAACCACGGCCACCGAACTGCTTCTGCTACTGAGGAGGACGAAACGGAGGAGGATTTGGCACCCAATACTTCTGCTGCTTAGGAACCATCTGAGAGCTGGAAGAAGATGAATATGAATCCCACGCTTCCTTGAGTTCTCCAACTTGAGCTGGGTTGCCTCGACCTTCAAAGCCATGTTGTAGAACTGATCAAACTCACGAGGCTCTTGAAGGACTAGACCTGGAAGAAGCTCATCCTTGAGACCACCTCTGAATTGATAGATCATCGCTTGTCATCTGGAACATCTTGCTTAGCATAGCGGGCCAAATTCTAGAACTCGATGTTGTACTGATAGACAAACTTGCTTCCCTGCTTCAGGTGCCTGAACTTCTCATGCATCTCCTCGACAAAGCTTGTCGGAATGTAATGGGCCCTAAAGTCACGACAGAAATCGTCCCAAGTAACAACACGATCACCCCTGGAATCCTTGTATTGCTGCCACCAATCAGCTGCCTGACCCTTGAGCTGGAACGATGCAAACCTGACAAAGTCCTCTAGCCTAACATTGCTGCACTCAAAATGCTTACTCATATCACGGAGCCAATCATCAGCATCAAAAGGCTGCTCACAACAGGTGAAAGACTTGGGCTGGTTGGCAAGGAACTGGTTGAGCGTCGCAAACTGAGGTTGATTCTGAAAATTCCCTTGAAAGCCTTGCTGACCCTGATCTCTTTCTTGCAATAGCCTGAGCAACATCTGAGTGTTCACATTGGTTGTAGCCATCACAGCTTGCCAAGCTTCTGGAGGAGGAGGTGGTGGCGGGGGTGGTGGAACATCAGCCTACTCCTCACCATGACCCGGATTCCCGCGAGTTGGTGGAGCCATCCTGAAGATGGACAAAAACATCAGCACCTCATGGATAAGATGAATTCAATAGCTGAATCAAATGCTTTGAAATAAATTGAACAAAACATCACAACCTTCCTATTGAAAAATTAGTAAGAATGCTTCTTCGGTTCATGATAACATCTTCAGATATTAGAAGCCACCTGCAATAACACAAAAGTATTGAGCTAATGTTGCTCGGAACAAATGTATATGCCCACATACATCTGAAGAAGATAATCCTAGATGACTACAATATTTCCCACCTAAGAACTACTAAAAACTTTCTGGTTATGCAATCTGGTGTGGGGGATACAAGGAGTAAATATCTCACACAACTAGCAATCCTACACCCCAACTGTATCCATCCTTCAACATGTAACCAGAGGCTTTCGCAAATTCATCTAACTCGAATCCTCGAACTCACAACGATACTAAACCATGGTGGTACCCCGGACGCCTCCCCGGTACTGGGTGACTCCGACCTTATCTCACCACAACAAGTATTGAAGTAATTCCGAACACTCTCCGTCCTGAGATATCAATGAAGCTGAATGATAACGATGTGCCAACATTCCCTGGAGCTCGACTCCCCGGAAGAAATCAAGTCAGACAGGAGGCACCAAGACAGAACCCTATCACATCGGTATCATATAGACTCCAAAAAAAACCCGTGATCCTAAAAAAATTGAGCAAGAAGAGGAGTAGAATCAAAATTCCTAAGTCAAATACCTCACCAGAGCATAGAAGAGGAGTAAAAAGAATCCTACTCTCCAATATAACTAGACTCAAAATAGTTTTACTAGACTCGACTCGGCCAAGTTCGATCAAGCAAAGGCTCATATGGTCGTATGGCTCTGATACCAACTTGTCACGCCCAAGATGCGTGCCTATCCATATTAAGGCACGGGGGCCTCGACAAGGGATAGAGGCGCATCACGTTGTTCGCAAGTATAGCATCATTACATCATACATTTCAGAAGAGAGGAGGATATGAGTTGGCTTACACTTGCCACATGCTACCTTACAATCCACACAAGAATTCACACATCAATATGAAGACAGGGTCCAACTACGGACGAAAACAAATGATAAAAGAAGATGCAATGAGACTATCTTGCTAGCCCAAAGATCACGACCATGGTCCTCTACTCATCCGGATAAGTCACGTACATCCTACCGCATTCCTCGTCATACTCCCACTGGATCTGCGTCAGATCATCCTGCATGAACTCATCTGCACCTGCACCTGGATTGTTCTAGTAATCTATGAGCCACAAGGACTCGGCAATCATGCGCCCAGGTACCGAGACTATTCAAGCTTATAGGTTGGGATGGGTATGTGTTTAGTTTGCAACAGCACTAAGAATTTATGGTGGCTATACTTACGTAACATGAAAATAAATATGTGGCCTATGATAAACGATCGAATCTAGAATGAACTCTATGAGATCCTGAACACTTACTTACGTCATTCATAACACCACCGTGTTCTCTCTCGGATCATGTTCACGAGTAGAGACGATCACGATTACTCACACAGTTGGTGCATTTTATTAGAGTTTACTTCAATTTAACTATAACCGGGTGTTAAACAAATATCCAAGTTGCCACATAGCCGTGGGCACGACTTTCCAAAAGATCTGACCCTTTAGGGGTGCTCCAACTAGTCCATCATAAATTAACCACACTCCGCGGGAATAGCCTCGACCACGGATCTCGTGATCATCCTAGGCAACTTCAAAGGAATTCCAACACCTCGAGATAACCCGAAGAAAGTCAGAGCCCCTCACGCAAGACACTCAATAAAGGTAAAACAAATCCACCAAGACCACCTGACGTGTCGACGAACCCGATAAGAGCCGCGTATCTCATTCTCAGGACACGACCAGATGAGCAGTACATACGATGGCCTGATAGAAATCCCTCGAGTTGCCCCGAGGTGGCCCCGCAAGTGGCTCTAGTTTGGACCAACACTCATGAGGAGCAATGGCCCGGGGGTTGATTAATTATCCACGGGGTTGCAAAGACCTATGCAAATTTTATTAAGTTATTAAGAAAATGTAGTACCAAAGTTGGGTCTTGCCAGACAAGTTTTAATCTTCACCAAATAAACAAGGGGGTCCCCATAACAACCCCAAGCATGTTAGGGGCGCGAAGTATGGAAACATAACATAGGTAACAAGAAACTATGGCGGTAACAACGGAACGAAACACCTAGCAAAAGGCCAAGCCTTCCACCAATACCAAGATATATATGTGCATTAAATTAAATAGCAGATAATATTGTGATATGCCAAATCCATGTTATCACATGGATACAACCTGCAACTAAGAACGCTATAAGAGGGGCTGAGCAGCGGTAACTTAGCCAATCAAAGGTTTGCTAGGATGTGGAGGGTTAGAGGCTATCATGGCAAATAGGAGGCTGACATTCAAGTGGTAGGTACCGCAATTGTAACGATAAGAGCGAGACAACTAGCAAGCGAATATAGTATCAAGATCCGGGTACGATCATCTTGCCTGTTGGTTCTTCAGTGGAACAAGTGGCGGGATCCTCGTAGTTGTACTCACCTGGCTCTTCGTACTCAGGTTCAACATTCGCGTCTACCCAAAATAAACAGCAAGAATAAACAAGCAACCAAGGTGCAATGCACAAGCAAGAATGATGCATGATTATGTGAAGAGTTTTAGCATGGCAATTCTAAGTAGTCATGTTTCACATGCAAAAGATTGGTTATTAATGAATCTGGACAGAACCTTTTGTTAAGTTATTTATACATGCATGAACATGGAAAATATGGATGCATCGTGCAAAAACGATACAAATGCATACGTAGAACATAAGAAACGGAGTTACTGTTCTCACGATATGCTCACGACAAGATACGATGGCAAAACACAAGAGAAGAAGGCCCTGGGCAATTCCTTGGCATTCCAAGGTAGCCACTAGTTAGGCAATGAAAAAACCAACCACAACAGAGCCAAAGATCAAGCAATTCCATGGAGTATAGCTCCCACAAGTCACAAAACACTCACACAAACAATCTGCCACAAAACAGCAACATAGCAACTTTCACAGCCAATAACTTGAGCTATAGGAATCCTACAACCATAACCAAGGCATTGACAGCAAATACATGACATGCTTATCAACTTATCAAACTACACAATCTGTAAAGGAGGCACACATCAGTAAGCATGAAGCTCACAAGTTGGCATGATGAAACAGAAATCTGGGAGTTAGTTTTCTGGAATCTGAGTTAATCTGATAGCAAGTTGACAACAGAAACTAATGGTGTTAGAGACCATCTCATGTAATGAAAATTAACAGGATGCTAGAAGACAACATATACTTCAAAACACTAGCACTGAGCTTGAGCTAATTCACAACATATCACAAGATAGCAACCACTCTTCATGGCATAAAAATAACAGCAGATTCCTAGACTTAGAAATATTTGGCATGGTTTAAAACAGCAACATTTTAGCGGCCACTTTAGAGCATGGTTCCCACTTGTTTGTAAGTGATCATGACAAAGATAAATACCATGGCATTCTACCCATCAAAGACTACCATATTCATGTTGGCACAAACATCATAGCATGCATGGATTAAACATAGCAAAAATGACAAAATGGCACTATGAGGTAAAATGACATTTTGTCAAACTTTCTCAAAAGACCAAACCAATAGCACCAATGAATTCCTGGGATTTTTCTGCCCCAAACTCATGTATCATACCCATATAGTCACATGGAACATCATGTCAAAAACTACATAGCAAAATCATCATCCACTCCTATAAGTGAAAACATACCCAAAATGCTCATGTGCAAAAATGAACATGTCCAGATTTAGAATTATAGATATAATTGGAAAAGATATAATTAACACCATAAATCAACAAAACACACATTAAAATAGATAGGGTATGACAAGTGGGGCATGGACCCACTTGTCACACACACACACACTCAACACACACACACACTACACAAGCATGCACACACACATAGCTACATATGCACAAGTGCATATGGGCACACCCACACTCATGTACACACACATACCACTATGTGTGTGGGTGCTCATCACACACACATATGTGCACACATATATGCACAAGTGCATATATGCACATACACATGTATTTAAGCACCACACACACACACACTCACATACACATATACCTACTAAACAGAAAACGGAAGAAAGTAAAAAAAACACATCTATACATGTAGGTATACACATACACACATACATACATACCACATCAAAAAAGAAGAAAATAAAACAAAAGGATAGAAAAAAATAAAAAAGGGGGGCTTGGGGATCGAACCCCAGACCTACTGGTTTGCACCCCCGAGCGCACACCACTGCGCTACTGCATCGGATCTCAACAGAGTATGATAGCGAGCCCACTAGAACTAACTGATGCACCTTAACTGACGAAACTGAAGCTCGCCACACCGGCAACAGACACGGCGGAGGCGACGAATTCTGGCGACCACACGGGCTCTCCAGCGATGCTAATGGGCACAAATAAAGAGGGGATCTATGGGGTCCCATTCCTCTGCTCATCTCGCGACGAGGAGGACGGAGGCGAGCTCAAGCCCTCACCTTTCCGACCAGCGGTGATGGCACTACAGCGTCGACACAAGGGTCTATGCGGGGGAAGAAGGGGCAGGGGACGCGACAGCTCACCGAGGGGTCTCGGAGGCGTGGGGGATGCGGACGACGGTGAGACGGAGGGGAAGAAGACGCCGGCGACGACCTTGCTCCTTGCGGACGATGGCGACACGAAGCGGCGCTACGGGGAGGTGCTCCTCACCTCCCTAGCAGCAGGAATGGAACGCGGGCGACGACCCTGTGCTCCACGCCATCTCCACCGGTGACGAGGGCCACCGGAGACGCAGCGACGACGGCGAAGACGACCGGCGCGACCTTCTCTGAACTTACCTGTGCTTCTCTGAACCTCACCGAGGGGAAAGAAGAAGGGGAGGAGGAGAAGGCTAGAGGGGGAGATGGGAGCGGCGGTGGCTGGGAGGAGGAGAGGAACCCTAGGACGAACGGGTACGCACGTCGAGGGGGGGGTTAAATACCCCGAAGCTAACGGCGTCAGACGGCAAAAAGGGACGGTGAGCGCACTCTCTCCTCTCAAGACTCTAATGGAGACGACGGCAGGGCAGGTAGCTGTTCCGCGTGTGGCTGGGCCGCGTGGGAGCCTCGTGGGCCACGAGGGAAAGGAGGCGGCCCACTCTCTCTCTCTCTCTCTCTCACAGAACCAAACCAATAGGTTTTTCCCCTTAAAAAACAGCTCACTTACAAAAGCCCCACAGAAATGAATAAAAGGGTTTTTGATAAAACAAAAGCACTTTTACTTACAAATATATAAGACCCTTTTAATAAAATTAACATGTTGATTTTTTAGAGCAACTAATTTAATAGTTTTAAAACACATCAACCCCTTGTTATTTAAAGCCCCAAATTCATTGAGCTCAAAACATCAAAAGAATTACACACACTCCTAAAATATTATAGACTACCTCCTAAACATTTAAACAACTTTTATAGCAAGTTAATTATGTTGATTGAATGCCAAAGGAACAAGAGCAAAGATTGGTTTTTTTTGAAATGAATAAGAGAGGGGGAAGGAGATGAAGCCCACTCAAACCACACATCCACAACAACACTCACATTACTACAAGGTCAAGAAGCACATCACAAAACAAAGTGCATGGCATGATAAGATTATGATGCATGATGCATGAGACAAGGCATGACAAGGAGCAAACTCATTCATTAAACTCATGACAACAAGGTTCACATAAGATTACATGCCATACAAGGTAGGGGCAGCACTAGGGCTGTCACACCTTTGCTTTGAAGTAAACTGGTTGGTGGACTTTATAAGCCTTGCCCTCTTCTTCCCGCTCGACAGTGAGAACCAAACTAACGACGTGATTAGTGGTTGCAATGTATAGGAGCAAGGGATCTTTGCGTGTGGAGCAACAAGCACCGACTGGGTGGAAAGCAGGGCTTTGAGCTCGACAAATGCTTCTTCACCTTCAGGAGTCCACTCGAACGTATCATACTTCTTCATTAGTCGGTATAAAGGCAATACCTTCTCTCTGAGACGAGAAATGAACCTACTCAATGCCGCCAGGCAACCCCTGAGCTTCTAGACATCGTGCACACACTCAGGGCTTTTTCATTCGGGTGATGGCACCGATCTTCTTAGGATTAATGTCGATTCCCCGTTCGGAAATGAGGAACCGAGCAACTTGCCACCAGGAACCCCGAAAGTGCACTTGGACGGGTTTAACTTGATACCATACCTCCTCAGATTGGTGAATGTTTCTACCAAGTCAGTCAGCAGGTGGGAACCTTTGCGAGATTTGACAACAATATCATCCATATAAGCCTCGACATTCCGAGGGATTTGCTCGAGTAGGATTTCTGAATCATACGCATGAAACTAGCGCCGGCATTTTTCAAACCAAAAGGCATGGTGGTATAACAAAAACACCCGAAAGGGGTGATCAAGGTTGTATTTATTTCATCTGGACTAAACAGATGGATCTGATGGTAACCAGAGTATGCATCGAGAAAAGATAAGCGCTCGCACCCCACAGTTGAGTGGACAATCTGATCGATGCGGGGGAGCGGAAAATGAACTTTCGGGCAGACCCAATTAACATGTTTAAAGTCAATACACATGCAGAGTGACTTGTCCTTCTTGGTGTCCATGACGAAGTTCGAAAGCCACTCGGAGTGTTAATCTCGCGTATGAACTTAGCCGCCAAGAGTCGAGCCACCTCTTCGCCGATTTCCTTCCACTTCTCTGCTGCCGACCGGCGCAAGTGCTCTTTCACAGGCTTGGCCTTCGGGTCAACTCTCAGTCTGTGCTCACCGAGTTCCCTGGGCACACCCGGGATGTCAACAGGCTTGCATGCGAAGATGTCCCAGTTCTCACGGAGGAAGAGGATGAGCGCGGCTTCCTATTTGTTGTCGAGTGTCGTCGAGATGTTGGTCGGGGCAGCATTACGATCTATCGGGTGAATGTGCACTTGCTTCACTTCGCCTGCCGACTGAAAAGTAGACTCAGAGGCGGGCTTCTTGGCATGCAGCAGATCGGCATGATCAACATTCCTCTTTTATTCTTCCAACTCAACCACAACAATTGGATGGTCGGTAATTTTGGAGCCTTGTTGAAGACACTCCTCAGCTCTTTGTCGATTCCTTGTTAATGTGATCACGCCCTTGGGCCCGGGCATCTTCAGATTGAGGTACACGTAGCATGGACGGGCCATGAAACGGGCATAAGCCGGTCGATCAAGGATGGCGTGATATGCACTCTAGAAGTCCACAACTTCAAACGTCAACTTTTCCTTGCAAAAATTATTGTCGATGCCAAACACCACATCCAATGCGATCTGACCGAGTGACTTGGCCTTCTTCCCAGAGATGACTCCGTGGAACTGCATGTTGCTCTCACTGAGTGGGGACATCGAAATGTCCATCCCCTTGAGGGTATCCGCATATCAAACCACTCCCTCTATCCATGAGAACCTTGCCGAGTCGAGTGCCTCCCACAACGGGATAAACCACCAGAGTTTGCCGGCCGAGGGTAGTGACATGAGCAGGGTGGTCCGACTGGTCAAATGTGATAGCAGTCCGAGACCATTTGAGGTAAGTGGGGGTTGCAGGAACAACCATGTTGACCTTCCTATTGATAACTTTCAGTCGACTCTTGCTTACTATATCAGCAAAAATTATCAAAGTGGCATTAACCTCAGGAAATTCCTCTTCGTCTTCATCATCTTCTGTTCTAGGAGATTTCTCACTCGACTGACCTTCCTTAAGCTGTTAGATTAGTAATCTGCATTGTCGAGTGGTGTGTTTCGGCAATATCAAATTGCCTTCCTCATCCTTCTTTGTGTGGATTGCACATGCTAAATCCATAATGTCTGTTCCCGACTGATTCTTTACTTTCTTGGGGGTAAAGTGCCCTTTGGTTTTCCCCTTATTCTTTCCTTGCGCCGCTAGAGCTACCGCCTCTACCTGAGCAGGGCCATCAACTTTGTGCTTTTGTTTCCGACAGGAATTGCCGTCGGCATCATTGTCGACTGCCTTTCCCTTGCCGCTGCGGAGGTGGTCTTCCTCTTCACCATTGGCATAACGATTTGCAATCTCCATCATCTTGCCCAAGGAAATATCTCATGTCCGACCAAACTTCAGGTAAAGCTCTATGTACTTAACACCGGCCTTCAAGGCGCACACAGCTTGGTGCTGGGAAACATTTTCCACCGTGTGGTGCAGGGTTGACCAATGCTAAATATAATCCCTCGAGGTTTCATTAGGCTTCTGAAAACAGTGCTTCAAATCGATCAAACCAGCTGGACGCTTGCATGTGCCCTCAAAAGTTCTGATGAACACTCGGGAAAGATCCTCCCAGCAGTAGATACTAGAAGGAGCCAAACTATTCAACCACGCTCGGGCCGAACCATCCAACATAAAGGACAAATGCTTCATGGCTATGTTGTCATTTCCACCACCAATCTGCACCGCCACTCGGTAATCATCTAGCCACGTTTCCGGCTTCTAATCACCGGTGAACTTGCTTATCCCATCCACCAACCTGAAGTTGGGGGGAATCTTTGCAGATCGAATAGCACTGTTGAAACACTCGGGCCCAGAGACAACGGCACCACTTCCACTCGGATAGTCCCTATCGTAACCATCCCTATGAGCTCTGCCCCTGTCAATCCGCTTCTGTGCGAGGATATCCCTCGCGTCAAACCCGGGATTCCGCTCATCACCGAATGGGCGCCTACCGTCATAGTGTCGGGGCACATATGAACCACTCCACGGAGGAGTAGGCACTCGATGGTGGTCATCACGGTGAAAATGAGGAGCAAAATGGTCATCACGGTAACCTTCGCCCTTGCGACACAGAGGTGACCCTAGGCTGTGTGCCGACTGAACTATATCTGCCTTAGGTGAATTGTTGTGTAACCTATTGTGCGACTAAGAAACAGCCGAATTCTACTGTTGCGCTGCATCAAGCAATGCTCAGACCTTCTGCAGACCTCTGCCAGCCTCTGAATGTGATGGTTGAATGGAATCTGCAATTCTAGCGGCTAATGCAACATTCAGAACTCGAGTACGAAATACATGGACGTTGTTCTGAGATCCACTCGGAAACAACCGTCACTGACGTCGACTGGAAACTGGTGGACGCTGGCGGAGACGCTCGTCAAATTCTTTCTGTATTCCTTCAAGTCGAAGGCGCGTGGCCTCCAAGGCCTGGGCCTGCTCATTCGACAGTCTTCCAGCCTCGCGTCTTCCCCGACCGAAGCCAGGCAGCGGTCTTTGATTTGAACCCGCCATAAGAACCTCAGCCGCTGGATCCTAGCTCTCGCACTCGGAAGGAATGTCAGATTTATCCGACGCCGAGTCGAACACATCGTGAAGTGATTCAGCGGGCTCGATAGCCACAATCTACGGAGATGACGCTTGGCGAGCCGCGGCATGACTCACCCAGCGCTGGAGCCGCGAACGACGAGATCGCTTGCGGTGACGAACAACAGGGAGGGCCGACAGGTACGGAGTCGATGGCTGCCGAAGAAGAACACGCAGGAGCTTGCATGGACGTGTGTCACCCCGCGGATCGGGAGTGCCTCAACATCTAGAGGCGCTTCTTGAAGCCATGTCGAGTCGTCGGCGACGAAGGTGAGCGCTCCGAGACGGATCTCTTGGCCAAGGAACAAGCCGCCACCGGAAGACATGACAAAGGAGAAAATCACAACCTCGCCGGAGGTCGCTTAGACGACTGCCCCACGGTGGGCGCCAACTGTCGTGGGAATGAGCCTGGCAGTAGAGGATAGGGGTATGTAAGGAGAGGGAAAAGTCCTAGCTACGGCGAGATTGTACACACGGATGTATGAGTTCAGTGCTCGGGAACTTCTGTCGTGTGGAATATGAGTGTTACATGAGGTGCGAACCCTTATGCTAGAGGGGAGGGGCAGCTTATATACAGTGTGCTGCCCCTCATGAATACCCGGCAACCAAGGGTTTGATCGTGGCAATAAAGGTATATGTTACTGATAACATATGTAATAAATGCTACTAATGGTTACCAGTCGAACGCCTGCCTGTTGGCCTCCCTAGGGTGGCTTCTGGTCTTCTGCGGTCGACTGGCTATTGGCTCTTCCGAGTGAAAGGCGACTGTCGAGTGGAGGGAGAAACCTCCGAGTGGATTATTTGTCGAGTGACTCATGTGCCATGGTGACTTTAGTCGGAGTCTTCCTTGTAATCTTTAAGTCCTCCAATATAGTGTCCTTAGGTAGGGTATGTAGGTCAGGCCTAAGACCCTATCCTAGGTACATATTCTCGTCACCGGCAAGCCAGACAGACACATGTTGGCTTGTAGGCAAGCTCTTCGGAGCAAGTGTCGGCACCATCGCCATGCTTTCCTCACCCGTCAAGGCTAGCCAAAGCCATAGCCTGCCAAATCTGTCGTAAGCGATGGCGGCGACGTGTGTGGCGGGCGGAGAAAGAATCCATGTTTGCGGAGGTTGACACGGGCGAAAGAATTTTATTGGGGCACCAACGACAACGTCAGAAACTCCGCACCAACCACGCATGTGGCCACGCCGACGAAGACGGGACATCTGCGGCCATCGCCAATGACAAGGAAAACTAGACCATGGGAAGTTGCCGCCGCTTGGGTCCCGGGAAGGCTGCTGTCACCACTTCATCGGATACACAACTCGTGACTTGTCTGCTTCCCAGGGACGTAGGCCACGACGATCGTCTTCCAGCCGACAAAAACCAACTGTTGATCCTGTCTTCGTGAAGGCGGAGGCTATTCTTCTCCTCCCGTCTCCTCCCGTCGAAGCATTTAGTTTCGAGGCTCATGTCTGCCTGGTGAGCTAACTGCCGGACATAGAGAAGACATGTCATGAGAAATGGGATCTGTCACGGCTGGCAATGAACTAGGTTAGGATAGCATAGACTAGTCCGTTATAGTTTAGTTAAAATATTTCTGAAATATAAGTATATTCGTCCATCCTATATGAAAATCATTTAGTATACACGAATTTTGTTCAATCTGATAAAATCCATCTTAAAATGAACGCAGTTGGATAGTTGGCTTTGGTATCGGTGTGTGTGGAGTCCCCACCGAGCATGGATTGCCTACACAATGCCTCGGTTGTTTAGATGCCTATATGTATCCTTTATATTTGGAAAACGTTTGGCTCCGGAGCGCCGACCGAACATTGGGCCGGTCGCTCCTTCTTCCTTGTGTCTCCTTCTTCCTCGTGACTCCCGCATCTCGCGCACGCAACACCCCCACATCTGGCACGCTCGTCGAGGCGCGCGTGCCACACTCTCTTGCTGCCCCCCCCCCCCCGGGTCGCAACATCATGCCTGCCCTCCCTCTCGACCATGGTCTCAAGCTCGCGGCGACCGTCGCAATTCTGCGAGGTGACCATCCCATCTCGCCGGCGAACGGGGTGACCACGGGAGATGCTGCAACCGGGGGCGACGGGGTGCTACCACGGCGATGTCCATGTGCTGCAACCCCGCGGCGGCCGGGGTGCGCGACGGCGATGACCGAGGTGACCGCGGGCTGCAACCACATCTTTTCTGTCGCCGGTAGCCATTGGAAGCTTTTCCCATATACGGTTGAAGCTTTTTCTATTAACGTTGGCAACTTTTCTCTCGTTTGCAGTGCCTGGTTGGAGCTTTTTTTCCCAACGGTTGAAGTTGTTTTCAAAGCTTTTTCCATCCACGATTGAAGCTTTTTTGTAACGATTTGAAACTTTGTTCGTTCTTGAGCGGCGCTTGATTGAAGCTCTCTCTATCATCTGGTTGAAACTTTTTCAATCTAAGGTTGAAGCATTTTGCGCGAGCAGTTGCACCCCCCTGATTCGCGGTGCCGGTTGAAGCTTTTCCATATAGGGGTTGAAGCTTTTCCATATAGTGGTTGAAGCTTTTTTTCTCGCGTTTGCAACACAGGGTGTTTGCGATGGTTTCATTGGCGTTGACTGACTGGGTGGCCGTCGTTGTCGGCTGGAGCGAGCATCAACGGCAGGTGCAGCTGTTGCATGGGTCGAGGCGACGATGAAGACGGCCGATGAGGATGGGAACTGGCGACTAAGACGGCCAGCCGGCGATGATGGGGACTAGCGAACGAGGACGAACGACAAAGGTGGGGACCGACGATGAGGACGGCCACTAGAGGGGACTGAGGCACGGCGACGAGGACACCGAGCGGGAGCTGCAGATCTAGCCCGAGGTAAAAAAAGCCCGCGACGAATATTTTTTTCTGCATCCAATGGTCACGCGGTTCGCATCGAAGGGCTGGGGCGCGACTTGCCGAAACTTTTCGGCCGGCACGCCGGCGCCTAGCATCGCCCTTTATATCTCCTCAAAATAACGTAGACTCATGCCGTCATATTTGTCCCTCTTTTCTCCTTGCTACCTGCCTCCTTTTAAGTTCCTCGAGCACGCACCAGGAGTCCCCGCGCGATCCGATCGCGAGGAAACAAGCTGATCCACGATTGCATCTCGAAATAAGATACCCACGTATCGTATCCCCTGCTCGCCATTATTAGGTTGTAGTGGTACAAATAATTGTCAGGTTCAGGCTGGACCACGCGGTCGGCACGGCCAAGTGGGGTGTAGTAGGAGTATCTTCTTTTATTTGTGTATCTTCTAGCTCCCCGCAAATAATTATAGTATCCATTTTTGCTTTGATGAGCCCTTGGAGCACCTGCATTCCTCACGATCGGATCACTGACCGTGCTGTCAATTGGAGTAGGAGCAGGCTCCGCCGTCGATCACCAGGGCGGATCACGATTCTGTATGCGGTCAACGGATCATCGAGAACTCTACCGATGATGGTGAGCGCCCGACGACAGCGCACGACGGCCTGCTGCATCTCCAGGCTATTGGCTGCGATCTGCAGATCATCATAACTTTTGTTATTTATAAAGGATTTTCAACGAATTTGCCAACTACAATTATTACGGTAACGTTTGAGTGGGGGCATTTTTAAATTATCCACAATAGGAATAATATAGGTAATAACATATATGTCACCTAAGCAAAATATACAATGTGACGGCTAATTAATAAAAAGAAAAAGAAATTGAATAACATAACGTAACATAATACATACAAAGACAAGATGAGTTTATAAGTTAATAAATAAAAAGTCTAATGTTACTATTTCTATGTTACTGTTCATTGTGAAGTTAGTAACTTAATTAATAACTTATGTATGTTACTATTCTATGTTACTTTTCATTCTGAGTACTCTTATTGTTAATGAAATTACGCGTTGCGAGGACCAATGAAGGGTTTTCAATGAATTTGTCTCATTATTAGTAAAACAATGATAAAATGTTGTTATGAAAACAACTCTCGACCACAGGTATTTAAATCATGATGAATAATACAGTTAACAATTATTTATTAATAGTTGTCCCACTTACAATCTTACAAAATGTTTTGGGCTCGTGTTGTAGTTGACTATTAATATATAGTCCGCTTCTCTTTGAAAATTGCTTTTGGAGGCCGAGCTCCATGGAAATCTCATAATGCAAATTTCAAATTTCATAAAACTTTGTATTTTAACATTTCAAAAAAAATTTAAACTATACATAGATAAATGAAGGTATAATACACAAGTGTGTAAAATTTTAGAACTAAATACGTTGAAATAAGGGCTATGTAAAAAAGACAAATCAGAGGCTTTTTAACACATGATACTATTTATCATTTTAGGTCATGAATTTGTCTTTTTTGTACGGGTCGTATTTTAAAGTATTTTGGCCTGAAATTTTACACACACACGGGTCACATCCTTGTTTAGTTAATTTTTTTTCAAATTTATTGAAACAAAAAAAATTGATTTTTGTTTTTTTTCAAAAATTTCGGCCTTCATGGTGGCCGAGTGCCAAAACGCCATTCTCGCTTCTCTTTACGCTCTTTTACTCTTTCCTCTAACTAAGCAAAGATATAATATTTAGATCTCTATAGCCTACTCATGTCATCCTATTGTATTTGCTCTTAGTAACATTGTCGTAAGTGTTCTGGCAAAAAAAAAACATTGTCGTAAGTAAGGGTGCAGACACGACCTTATCGATTGTCGTAAGTGAGGGTGCGGACACGACCTTATAGCGAAGGTAGCTGCACACCAACAAAAGTGGCACAATGATGTATCTTTAAAAAAAATTAATAGGTCAGTCGGCTCAACGTGGCCTTATGCTATGTTAGGAAGGTCTCATGGGGGGTCTCGTTTTCTTCGCAAATCATGACATCCTCTCTCAATCCCTAGCCTGAAGTCGATGCAAGTCATGCGTGCCTCCTCCGAATTGGCCTTTGGGGTTACATGAACTTTAAACATGCTCCATGTAATCTGGTGTCCTCATGTTAAGTTTATTCAAGAAAGAGTGGATGAGAGTACATGCCAATGAGTGTGTGGGCTACGAGCGCCTACGCACCCTATGGCACCTCTAGTACTCCCTCTGGCCAGGAGGCTTTATGTACCCATAAGACCTTCGTCATATTCATCGGCTATTTTCTCACCACCATCACTTTGCATTGTGAGGCAATTTTTGTTTCTCATCTCCAGCTTCATCGACGTCTATCCTCGCCACTTCAAGATCAACAGTGAGTAGTTCACCTCTGGTCTATAGGTTTGTGGTAATAGCCAAGATGTAATCACCCCGCTTTGTAGATCAACACAATAGTCATAAAAGCTAGTTTACATAATTATCGTTAATCTACTCTAAACCCTAGCATTGATGTTGATATGTGTGAATTATTTCTTTATGTTCTTATCCTATGGATGCCCTACGTTTGATTTATAGATGCATAATTTTCTTTATTGCATGTCTATTCTTGGCCATTTTAGATGAGTAATCAATAATGGGAAGTGTGTGCATTTGTTGCGTTTAATCTTGCAAGTAAACTACCACAATGATATAAGGTGGAAAATGCTTGAATTGTATTATTGTCACTAAGAATATATGTTTGTATGCGGACTCTAATGAAATCTTGGAAACAAAGGTATGTCATCTTTTCTAAGGCAATTGTCTTACTTGATGCTTTATAGGTGGAGGGAGGGTGTCGAAGCAGATTATTAGTCATAAATGCATGGAGGGTCTCAGTCTATAGAATTACGAAAGTGATTACCTTCAATCCAGTTTTGCATTCTTCCCTAGAAACCCTAGGATTTACTCAGTCCAGGAGATGGTGCTTGTAATGGAAATTTCTACAAGACCTTATTGGCGTAAAAACATTCAAGTTCCCTAGACGAAGCACATTCAGGAGAGTATAACTGAGCCTAATCTTTGCCTTCTCATGACTTGGACATTTTTTGTCGTTCGCGTTTTACTGATTGGATCGTTTTTGGCCGTTAGATCTGTTATCCTAAAGGGCTGCTGCTCCAGAAGAAAAACCGAGCCATCTCATTAACTGGGCTGGACAGCCCATTTATCCAACGGAGCACAAACAGCCCAACACGGTCCTCAGTATGCTCCCGGCCTCTGTACAAAAAAAAAACCTTCGTTCCAAGAAGAATAGGCGAAATGGCCGACGCATGAGTAAAATACATGTATGGTCCTCAAACTTGGTGGCGATGTCTAGAATGGTCCTCGAACTCCTAAACTGCTTCAATACGGTCCCGGAACTTAAGAATACCGCTACAATACGGACCTTAAGCCGGGTGAACCGGTCCTGCAATACTTCACAAATACCATTCGTATTAAATAGCGTGAAGTTTTGTGGTAGAAAAGTGCCTGAAATTTCATTCGGTTACATAAAAAACAGTGAAGTTAGAAATGTGGGTTCCACAAGCCCACACAACACAGTGACCAGGCCATATGCTTGTTTGGGTAAATTAAGTAGGTAGAATATATATATTGCGTTCTACATACCTCTTTAAGCGATTTTTTCATAATTTTATATTTAGTGCTCCTAAAGGCCCGCACAGCCTTCATATTGTTTTCAAAGTTCTTATATTTTATACTATTTTCCCCTTTCGGGAAAAAATCAAAGAAAAAAATAAGTTGTCATAAAACATAAGGAAAGTGTTAGTGCACTTAAAAAATGTTTACCATGTTTTTGGAAAAAAATTCACGTGTACTAAGAGGCTGTAAACATGTTTCTGGAAAATGTTTCATATGTATCACAAATCGACAAATGCGTTTTTGAAAAATGTGGGTCGTGCACTCAAAAAAGTGATAGCGTGTATTTCAAAAAATGTTCAAACTGTATTAAAAAATATTGTGTAAATTTATGTATTGCCTTTCGGGACCACAAATACACATAGTTATTGTGTATTGTCATTGTGTTCTTACAATACACAATTATTAATAAAACGATAATGTTGTATTTTGAAAACAGTTCAACGTGTATTACAAATTATTGTGTGACAATATTAAATTCTAGAAATGTAATAAAACATATTAAATGCTCTTGTAGCAATGCAAGAATTATTTTAGATGATATTTTTTAATACACGTTGAACATTTGTTTAAATACAAGTTGCCAAAAAAATTTGTATGCATGATGAACATTTTTCAAAAAAACACATTTTCAATTTTTGATAGACATGAAACATTTTCCAAAAACATGTTGAACATCTTTTTTACATGCACTAACATTTTCATCAAATTTTATGGCAACATTTTTTAAAGGCACTCACACAAAACGTATGTGAGACATATCGCAAGACAAGTTTGACAAGTTTAAGGATCACATTGAAGCAGTATTTTCAAGTTACAAGACCGTATTGAAACATTTTTTTAACTTTGAGTACTATTATGGACATCACCACCAAGTTTTAAGGACCATACATGTATTTTACTCGCCCACGTGTCGTCTTCCCTTCTTCCATGAGGGAATCCAGCATGAGGGAATGCAGCGGGATGCGGCTCCGTGATCCTCGCATGGGATGCGGCGTGGAGTCTCCCAACACCGCGCCAACGCTCAATCTCCGCATGAGTCGGCGAACCTCCCCCTGAAACCCCTCTAACCACGGCGAAGATATGACGTTTTGCCCTTGCCTTCACCAGTTTTCCAATTCACACAATGAGAGAGGTAAGGCGAGCAGCTGCACCACCATGCTCGTGTGAGAGCCCTCGCCTTCACTCTCCGTGCAGGGGACCAAGTCACCATCGTTGTCTTCCAAGCTTTATCGTCTGGAAGGCAAACACAAGGGATCTTCAATCGGCATGTATGGTTGTGCAGTGCTGATAGGATGTGAGTCACTGTTACTTGATTGGCTTGGTCTCATACTCTAACGCTTCCTGTGTTTTGGAAGGCAAGCACTGGTGTGATGATGATGATGATGATGGTGGTGCTTAGTCCAATGTGGTGATTGTCGTGGTTTTGTCACGGCAGATGTCCTAGCAATAGGACTAAGTCTAGGAACCATTGCAACTAGGTGGTTGGTTGGACGGGGTTGATCGGAAATGAGAGACGAGGGTTTACCCAGGTTTGGCCCCCTCCAATGGAGGTAAAAGGCTACATCCTGCTTGTGTGTCTATTGATGATGATGTCGATTACAAGGATGCAAAATCGCCTACCTATCTCTCCAGGGTTTCTCTCTTTTTCCGTACTTCCATCTAAAGGGCTCCCCTTTATATATAGATCGAGGTCCTGCCGTTACAATGGAGTTCGGGTCAAATTACAACCCGTACCTTAATAAACTTCCTACCAATTTTGTCTCGATAAGAAAAACTCCTTAGACCTTCCCGCTCAAGCCGGCCTTCCAGGTACTGAGCCACGAGCCGGCCTTCTCGATGAGCCACCTCCTGTTAGTGTTGGGACAAATCCAACCGTTATCCCCACTCAGCCCACACATAAGTGGTACTACCGCTCCTGAGGGCGGTACTACCGCTGGGGCGGCAGAGCCAGCCACACAGTGCAATGGCACGAGGCCACGGGATGGTAGTGTCGCCGAAGCGGTACTATCGCTCGCCCCAGTGATAATACCGTTGAGGTTGAAGTGTAGCAGCCCACGGTCATAGAGTGAAAGGAGTGGAGGTAGTTCCGCCAGAGCGGTACTACCGCTGTCTGGAGCGGTACTACCGCAGATAAGAGGTAGTATCGCTTCCTCCTGGCGCTCCGATTCCGCTGAGGATTCCAGGCCCAAAAAGAAGGGCGGAAGTGGTGCAATAGTAACACGTGGTACTACTGCCGTCGAGCGTACTACCACGTTGAACTACCGGCCAGAAACTGCCTAGTCTGATACGAAAAGTGTCGAGACACCGAAGCCAGCGATACTGTGTGCGACACTGGGCAAGGGCACAACTTCCCATAAGCGGTACTATCGCTGCCCAGGGCGGTACTACCACACATAAGAGGTAGTACTGTTGCCCGAAGAGGTATTACCGCTTGTTTCTTTCCGCACCATAATAAGGACAATGTTGGTGCTCCAAAGATGCGGGAAAGGAACATGGGTGCGAAAGAATGTGTACGTGTTGATTCCACTCAAACCTTTCTGATGTGGACCCCCTCTTGATAGTACGTTTTTCCAACGACTCAAATCCACAGAAAATGAAACGCAGGAAAGAAACCATCTTCAGTCTAATCCACCGAGGGGCATGTGCCATATGGCCAAATATCTGAAAGGCTTAATGCACATGACTAGTCCACAAAAGCATTTGTCATCAATCACCAAAACCACTAGGGTAGAAATATGCCCTTACACCCTTCCTTAGAGCAAACAAAGCTCCTGAATTGTATAATTCATGAAAGACCTTTCCCTCGTTTCACCTTCTATTTCCTTATGTTGAACCCACGCTCTTTGGCATGCTTGTTGTAGAACATATTGTTGGGGAACGTCGCATGGGAAACAAAAAAATTCCTACGCACAAGCAAACCTATCCATGGTGATGAGCATCTACGAGAGGGAGAGTGGATCTACATACCCTTCTAGATCGCTAAGCGGGAAGCGTTAAGAAACGCGGTTGGTGTAGTCGAACATCTTCGCGATCCAAATCGCCGAGCGTCTCGCGATCTCATCACGATCCGTCCCGCGATCTCATCACGATCCGTCTCACGATCTGTCCCACAAACTCATCACGATCTGTTCCGCGATCTCATCATGAACTGTCTCGCGATCTCGATCACGGTCCTTCCGATCTAGCGCCGAACGGACGGCACCTCCACGTTCAGCACACGTGCAGCTTGATGACGATCTCCACCATCTTGATCCAGCAACAGGAGGTGGAGAGGAGAGAGAGTTCACCGGCAGCGTGACGGCGCTCCGGTGATGGTGGTGGAGCAATTCCGGCAGGGCTTCGCCTAAGCGCTGTAGAAATCCGATCTAGAGGAGCACCGATGAAACGGGTAGCACGTGGCCGTAAAATCTGTGCAAAAACCCTCTATTCCACCAGTATATATAGGAGGGAGGGAGAGGCAGCCTTGGCGCCAGCCCAAGGCCTCCTAGGAGTCGGCCGGCTAGAGGGGGAGGAGTCCTACTCCTCCTCCACTCCTAGTAGGAGTAGGACTCTTCCTTTTTAGCTTTTTTTCCACCTTTTCCTTTAGGACTTTTGCCTCCTGCGCCATGGGCCTTGTTGTGGCTGTTTCTCTAGCCCACAAAGGGCTGGTTATCACTCTCCACAGCCCATGGACCCTCTGGGGTCGAAATACCCCTCCCGGAGGTCTCCCGGTACACTACCGATGAGCCCGAAACTTTTCCAGCGACCAAACTGGGACTTCCTATATATGAATCTTTACCTCCGGACCATTCCAGAGCTCCTCATGATGTCCAGGATCTCATCCGGGACTCCTAACAACCTTCGGTCACCACCATACATAACTCTACACTACCGAAACGTCACCAAACCTTAAGTGTGCAGACCCTGTGGGTTCGAGAACTATGTAGACATGACCGAGACACCTCTATGGTCAATAACCAATGGCGGGACCTGGACGTCCACATTCGTTCCTACATATTCTACGAAGATCTTTATCGGTCGAACCTCTATGTCAAGGATTCAGTTAATCCCGTATAACGTTCCCTTTGTTCTTCGGTATGTTACTTGCCCGAGATTCGATCGTCGGTATCTCCATACCTAGTTCAACCTCGTTACTGGCAAGTCTCTTTACTCGTTCCGTAATACAAGATCCCCCAACTAACAATTAGTCACATTGCTTGCAAGGCTCATTATGACGTTGTATTACCGAGTGGGCCCTGAGATACTTCTCCGTCACACGGAGTAACAAATCCCAGTCTTGATCCATGCCAATTCAACAGACACCCTCGGAGATACCTGTAGAGCACCTTTATAGTCACCCAGTTACGTTACGACATTTGATACACACAAGGCACTCCTCCGATGTCCGTGAGTTGCATGATCTCATGGTCATAGGAACATATACTTGACATGCAGAAAACAGTAGCAATAAACTGACACGATCATATGCTACGTTTGTAGTTTGGGTCTTGTCCATCACATCATTCTCCTAATGATGTGATCCCGTTATCAAATGACATCTCATGTCCATGGCTAGGAAACCTTAACCATCTTTGATCAACGAGCTAGTCTATTAGAGGCATACTAGGGACATGGTTTTGTCTATGTATCCACACATGCATCTAAGTCTCCGATCAATACAATTTATAGCATGGATAATAAACGATTATCATGAACAAGGAAATATGATAATAACTAATTTATTATTGCCTCTAGGGCATATTTCCAATAGTCTCCCACTTGCACTAGAGTCAATAATCTAGTTCACATCACCATGTGATTCGCATTGTTATGAATCTAACACCCAATGAGTTCTGGGGCTCGATCATGCTTTGCATGTGAGAGAGGTCTTATAGTCAACGGGTCTGCGACATTCAGATCCGTGTGTACTTTGCAAATTTCTATGTCAAACCGTAAACACTGCTACCACACTCCACTTGGTACTATTCCAAATGGCTGCTCCACTATACGTATCCAGATTGCTACTACGAGTCATCCGGATTAGTGTTAAAGCTTGCATCGACGTAACTCTTTACGACAAACTCTTTATCACCTCCATAATCGAGAAACATCTCCTTAGTCTTTTAGTTACTAAGGATAATCTTGACCGCTATCCAGTGCTCCATTCCAGGATCACTTTGAAACCTTCTGGCCATACTTATGGCAAGGCTAACATCGGGTCTTGTGCACAGCATTGCATACATGATAGAGCCTATGGCCGAAGCATAGGGGATGACACTCATCTTTTCTCTATCTTCTGCAGTCACTGGGCATTGAGTCTTACTCAACTTTATACCTTACAAATCAGGCGAGAACTCTTTCTCTGACTGATCCATTTTGAACTCTTTCAAAATCTTGTCAAGGTATGTGCTCATTGAAAGTCTCATCAAGTATCTTGATCTATCTCTATAGATCTTGATGCTCAACAATTAGGTAGCTTTATCTAGGTCTTCCTTTGAAAAACTCTTTTCAAACACCCGTTTATGCTCTCCAGAATTTCTACATCATTTCCGAATAGCAATATGTCATCCACATATACTTATCAGAAACTCTATAGTGCTCCCACTCACTTTATTGCAAATACAAGTTTCTCGTAAACTTTGTATAGACTCAAAAACTTTGATCACCTCATCAAAGTGTATATTCCAACTCCGAGATGCTTGCTTCAGTTCATAGAAGAATCACTGGAGCTTGCACACCTTTTAGCATACCTAGGACTGACAAAACCCTTCTGGTTGTATCACATACAACCTTTCCTCAAGTAAACCATTAAGGAAAAGATGTTTTGACACCCATCTGCCAGATTTCATAATTGAAAAATGCAGCAATTGCTAACATAATTCCAACAGACTTTAGCATCGCTACGAGTGAGAAAGTCTCATCGTAATCATTTCCTTGAACTTGTCGTAAACTTCTTTGCAACAAGTCGAGCTTTGTAAATGGTGACATTTACCATCAGTGTCTGTCTTCATCTTAAAGATCCATTTGTACTCAACGACCTGCCGTCCAACGAGCAAGTCCACCAAAGTCTATACTTGGTTTTCATACATGGATCCTTTCTCGGATTTCATGGCCTCTAACCATTTGTCGGAATCCGGGCCCACCATCGCTTCTCCATAGTTCATAGGTTCATCATTGTCCAACAACATGACCTTCAAGACAGGGTTATCGTACCGCTCAGGAGCTGTACACATCCTTGTCGACCCACGAAGTTTGATAGTAACTTGATCCTGAAGCTTCATGATCATCATCATTAACTTCCTCTTCAACTAATGTAGTCTTCACAGAAACATCTTTCTGCGCTGCGCCACTTTCTGGTTGAAGTGAAAGTTCAAAAAACCTCATCAAGTTCTATTTTCCTCGTAGGTCGATAGTAACTTGATCCGAAGCTTTATGATCATCATCATTAACTTCCTCTTCAACTAACGTAGGCTTTACAAAAACATCTTTCTACGCTGCGCTACTTCTTGGTTGAAGCAGAGGTTCAATAACCTCATCAAGTTCTATCCTCCTCCCACTCAATTCTTTCAAGAGAAATCCTTTCTCGAGAAAGGACCCAGTTTTAGCAACAAACATTTTATGCTTGGATCTGAGATAGAAGGTTCACCCAACTGTTCTTAGGGTATTCTATGAAGATGCAATTGTTCGCTTTGGGTTCGAGCTCATTAGGTGAAAACATTTTCCACACAAGCGTCGTAGCCCCAAGCATTAAGAAATGACAGCTTAGGTTTCTATCAAACCAAAATTCACACGGTGTCATCTCAACGGATTTAGATGGTGCCCTATTAAAAGTGAATGTAGTTGTCTCTAATGCATAACCCCAAAATTATAGTAACAAAACGATAAGAGACATCACAGCATGCGCCATATCCAATAGAGCACGACTATGGCGTTCGGACACATCATCACACTATGGTGTTCCAGGTGGCGTGAGTTGTGAAAACAATTCTCACATTGTCTAAAGCTGTATGCCAAACTCGTAACTCAGATATTCACCTCCACGATCATATCGCAGTCATTTTTATCTTCTTGTCACGATGATCTTAAACTTCACTCTGAATTTGCTTGAACCTTCCAAACGATTCAGACTTGTGTTTCATTAAGTAAATATACACTATATCTACTTAAATCATCAGTGAAGGTAAGAAAATAACGATATCCACTGCATGCTACAAGACTCACTAGATTGCATACATCAACATGTATTATTTCCAATGAATCACTTGCCCTCTCCATCCAACGGGGTCCTTTAGTCATCTTGCCCAAGAGGCATGGCTCACACGTCTCAACCGATTCGAAATCGAATGAGTCCAAAGATCCATCAGCATGGAGTTTGTTCATGCGCTTTATACCAATATGACATTTAGCGGCAGTGCCACAAGTATGTGGTACTATCATTATTAACTTTGTATCTTTTGACATCAGTGTTACGAACATGTGTATTACTACGATCAAGATTTCAACGAACCATTATTACTGGGTGTATGACCATTGAAGGTATCATTCATATAAACAGAATAACCATTATTCTCTAACTTAAATGAATAACCGTATTGCAATAACCATGACCTAATCATGTTCATGCTCAACGCAAAACACCAAATAATATTTATTTAGGTTCGTCACTAATCCTGAAAGTAGAGAGAGCGTGCGATATTTGATCACATCAACTTTGGAAACATTTCCAACACATATCGTCACCTCACCCTTAGCTAGTTCTCCGTTTATTCCGTAGCTTTTATTTCGAGTTACTAACATTTAGCAACCGAACCAGTATCCAATACCCAGATGCTACTAGGAGTACTAGCAAGGTACACATCAATAACTCGTATGTCAAATATACTTCTGTCGATGTTGCCAGCCTTCTTATCTACCAAGTATCTAGGGTTGTTCCGCTTCAGTGATCGCTCTCCTCATAACAGAAGCACTTAGTCTCGGGTTTGAGTTCAACTTTGGGTTGCTTCACCGGACCAGCAACTGACTTGCTATCCATGAAGTTTCCCTCCTTGCTCTTGCCCTTCTCGAAACCAGTGGTTTGATTAACCATCAACACTTGACGCTCCTTCTTGATTTCTACCTTCGCGATATCAAACATCGCGAACAGCTCAGGGATCAATATTTCTATCCCTGGCGTTATATAGTTCATCACCAAGTTCTTAGTAGCTTAGTGACAGTGACTTGGAGAACTATATCAATCACTATCTTATCTGGAAGATCAAATCCCACTCGATTCAAGCGATTGTAGCACCCAGACAATCTGAGCACATACTCAACGATTGAGCTTTTCTCCTTCATCTTGCAGGCAAAGAATCTTGTTGGAGATCTCATATCTCGCAACACGGGCACGAGCCTGAGATCCTAATTTCAGCTCTTAGAAACATCTCATATGTTCCGTGACGTTCAAAACGTTTTGGAGCCTCAATTCTAAGCCGTAATGCATGACGCACCAAACTATCAAGTAGTCATCAGAACGTGCCTGTCAGATGTTCACAATATCTATAGACGACACTAGAGGGGTTGGCGCACCGAGCGGTGCATTAAGGACATAAGCCTTCTGCGCAGCAACGAGGACAATCCTCAGATCACGGACCCAGTCCGCAATATTTCTACCATTATCTTTCAACTCTATTTCTCTAGGAACATATAAAAATTCAAGGGAGCTACAGCGTGAGCTAGTAATCTATAACATAATTTGCAAAGACACTATTGACTATGTTCATGATAATGAGTTCAATTAATCATATTACTTAAGAACTCCCACTCAAGTTGACATCCCTCCGATCATTCGAGTGATACATGATCCAAATTCACCAACTCAAGTCCGATCATCACGTGAGTTGAGGTGGCTACAATGGTGAACATCGTCATGTTGATCATATCTACTATATGACTCATGTTCGACCTTTCGGTCTCTTGTGTTTCGAGGCCATGTCTGTACATGCTAGGCTCGTCAAGTTTAACCCGAATGTTCTGCACGTGCAAATCTGGCTTGCACCCATTGTATGTGAACGTAGAGTCTATCACACCCGATCATCACGTGGTGTCTCAACACGACGAACTTTCGCAACGGTGCACACTCGAGGAGAACACAATTTATCTTGAAATTAAGAGAGGGATCACCTTATAATGCTACCGTCGTCCTAAGCAAAACAAGGTGCATAAAAAGGATTAACATCACATGCAAATCATAAGTGACATGATATGGCCATGAACTTGTGCTTTTGATCTCCATCATGAAAACACCGGCATGATCTCCATCGTCACCGGCATGACACCATGATCTCCATCATTTTGATCTCCATCAATGTGTCGCCATTGGGGTTGTCACGCCCTGCATGCTTCTACTACTATTGCTACCGCTTAGCGATAAAGTAAAGCATTACATAGCGCTTAATGATTGACACGCAGGTCATACAATAATTAAAGACAACCCTATGGCTACTGCCGGTTGCCGTACTCATCGACATGCAAGTCGTGATAATCTATACATCACATGATCATCTCATACATCACATATATCACATCATGTAATTGGCCATATCATATCACAACATACCCTGCAAAAACAAGTTAGATGTCCTCTAATTGTTGTTGCAAGTTTTACGTGGCTGCTACGGGTATCTAGCAAGAATGATTCTCACCTACGCATAAACCATAACGGTGATACATAGTTTGCTTTTCAACCTTCTCAAGGACCGCCTTTGTCGGATCCGATCCAACTAAAGTGAGAGAAACTGTCACCCGCAAGCCATCTAAGCAACAAGTTGCGTCGAGGGAACCGGTCTCTCATAAGCGTACGAGTAATGTTGGTCCGGATCGCTTCATCTCACAATCCCGCTGAACCAAAATACGACCAAGGTAGGAAGCAATCTAAGCATCAACGCCCACAAACCTTTTGTGTTCTACTCGAGATCTCATCGAACCATCAACCTAGCTCATGATGCCACTGTTGGGGAACGTCGCATGGGAAACAAAAAATTTCCTATGCACACGCAAACCTATCCATGGTGATGAGCATCTACGAGAGGGAGAGTGGATCTACATACCCTCGTAGATCGCTAAGCGGGAAGCGTTAAGAAACGCGGTTGGTGTAGTCGAACATCTTCGCAATCCAAATCGCCGAGCGTCCCGCGATCTCATCACGATCCGTCCCGCGATCTCATCACGATCCGTCTCACGATCTTGATCACGATCTGTCCCGCGAACTCATCACGATCTGTTCCGCGATCTCATCACGAACTGTCTCACGATCTCGATCACGGTCCTTCCGATCTAGCGCCGAACAGACGGCACCTCCGCGTTCAGCACACGTGCAGATTGATGACGATCTCCACCATCTTGATCCAGCAACAGGAGGTGGAGAGGAGAGAGAGTTCACCGGCAGCGTGACGGCGCTCCGGTGATGGTGGTGGAGCAATTCCGGCAGGGCTTCGCCTAAGCGCTGCAGAAATCCGATCTAGAGGAGCACCGGTGAAACGGGTAGCACGTGGCCGTAAAATCTGTGCAAAAACCCTCTATTCCACCAGTATATATAGGAGGGAGGGAGAGGCAGCCTTGGCGCCAGCCCAAGGCCTCCTAGGAGTCGGCCGGCTAGAGGGGGAGGAGTCCTACTCCTCCTCCACTCCTAGTAGGAGTAGGACTCTTCCTTTTTAGCCTTTTTTCCACCTTTTCCTTTAGGACTTTTGCCTCCTGCACCATGGGCCTTGTTGTGGCTGTTTCTCCAGCCCACAAAGGGCTGGTTATCACTCTCCACAGCCCATGGACCCTCTCGGGTCGAAATACCCCTCCCGGAGGTCTCCCAGTACACTACCGATGAGTCCGAAACTTTTCCGGCGACCAAACTGGGACTTCCTATATATGAATCTTTACCTCCGGACCATTCCAGAGCTCCTCATGACGTCCAGGATCTCATCCGGGACTCCTAACAACCTTCGGTCACCACCATACATAACTCTACACTACCGAAACGTCACCAAACCTTAAGTGTGCAGACCCTGCGGGTTCGAGAACTATGTAGACATGACCGAGACACCTCTATGGTCAATAACCAATGGCGGGACCTGGACGTCCACATTGGTTCCTACATATTCTACGAAGATGTTTATCGGTCGAACCTCTATGTCAAGGATTCAGTTAATCTCGTATAACGTTCCCTTTGTTCTTCGGTATGTTACTTGCCCGAGATTTGATCACCGGTATCTCCATACCTAGTTCAACCTCGTTACTGGCAAGTCTCTTTACTCGTTCCGTAATACAAGATCCCGCAACTAACAATTAGTCACATTGCTTTCAAGGCTCATTGTGACGTTGTATTACCGAGTGGGCCCTGAGATACCTCTCCGTCACACGGAGTAACAAATCCCAGTCTTGATCCATGCCAATTCAACAGACACCCTCGGAGATACCTGTAGAGCACCTTTATAGTCACCCAGTTACGTTGCGACGTTTGATACACACAAGGCACTCCTCCGATGTCCGTGAGTTGCATGATCTCATGGTCATAGGAACATATACTTGACATGCAGAAAACAGTAGCAATAAACTGACACGATCATATGCTACGTTTGTAGTTTGGGTCTTGTCCATCACATCATTCTCCTAATGATGTGATTCCCGTTATCAAATGACATCTCATGTCCATGGCTAGGAAACCTTAACCATCTTTGATCAATGAGCTAGTCTATTAGAGGCATACTAGGGACATGGTTTTGTCTATGTATCCACACATGCATCTAAGTCTCCGATCAATACAATTTATAGCATGGATAATAAACGATTATCATGAACAAGGAAATATGATAATAACTAATTTATTATTGCCTCTAGGGCATATTTCCAACACATGTATGCATCCCCTGGGGTCAAAAAGTCATATTCATAACATTCCAATGTGTCTCTAGCATATGTTGCTTGTATTGAGCCTGCTCGATTTCCATCTCAGCTTCGTCGTCATCACCACCACGAGCATCTACGCCCTCCTACAAAATTGCACATAAAACCATGTAAGTTATCAACACTTAGTTCATACTACTGTGTGTCGTACGAAATGTTTGAACGAATCTTACTGAAGTTATCAGGGAAAGATTCCTCAAAATCATTTTGCTCATTCTGAACGTCCATGTCTTCTTGTACATTTAAAATGTAGACAAATAAGTAGCCATGCGGTAGATTGTAAATTATAAAATGAAATCAAACTACACGTCACTTACGTTTTCGCTGCTTGCACCATCCTTGTTTTTTTAGAAGTCCTCTGAAGGTAAGTTATCATATGACAACCATGATTTGTTGTCACTGCTATATTCAACTTCGTTAGTAGAATCATTATCAGTCCTATTGACATTATAAGTACCATACTCTTCACCGGTATATCCAGTTTCTTCCTCCATTCAAAGACACCCCACTATCAACACTGCACAACATTCATACAAATATCATACCCCTCTTTAAATGCAAACTAGATGTAGTGGGGTCATGCAGATGCATAATTAACAAGATCAAAATTGCTTCAATTTACTCTTTCAAAAACTAAATCATTTTCATGCGTCTTAGATGGTTTAGATGGCAAACCTAGGGTGGCGGTGTCAATGTTGCGCGGCAAGACCGACGGGGCCTTGAGGCAGGGACCTCCGACGTGATTGCTCATGACGTTGATGTTGAAGACGAGTACGACGACTTTTGTAACCCACAAAAGATGGCATGGGACGAGGCGATGACAGCCGATGTGGGACGGGGGTGGTCACAGCCGACAGGGGCCTCCGGCGTGATTGTGGACGGCGACGTTGAAGACGAGGACGACGACTTCTATAAACGGCAGGAAAATCGATTGGAGCCACGACGTGGGACACGGGAGGAGGGAATGACAGGCGGCGTGTGACGGGGGGCGGTCAGGGTCAGAGTCGTCATCGGACTGGGTGTTGAACGACGTCTGCAGCCACCAATGAAGGTCGTCCACTCGGGCGAGCGCGTACGCCAATCGGTCAATTGGGCAATGCTGGATCGGAGGCGCGTGATCGTCTGGCGGACGGTGAGATCATGAAATTTTTATGGGCATCTGGCATGCGAATTGTTATGTTAATCTAGTTGCACATGTTCTATTTCCAGTTATTAGTTTTCTGAATAATCGTGAATGTGTTGTATACACGGCCAGGTTCAGTTTAGACAGGCTAGTGTTAGGCTAGTTCCTTGTTCTTCAGACTTAGTCGTATCCTTTCTTTGCTGTTGTAATCGTGGGAGTAGTGGCCACGACTCCGTCCGTGGGATGGCGCGGGTAAAATGGATCGTGGGCAGTACTTGCTGCGAGTTTGTTACGCTTTGAAATAAAGAGAAGGAAACAGAAAAGGCGCAGGTTGTGGCGTCACAAAATCCGCTCCGTTCGTCAGTCTCCTTTTCCTCTCTGTTCATCTGAATTTTGGCAAGGTTCAGGTGTGGGTGTGTCCACCTCGCGTGTGTTGATCCAGGTTTTGGTCCAACATTTGGTATTCAAAGCGTTGGTTCACGGGAGGCGGTGCACGGCGGCAGAGTCACGACGAGTTGTGGTGGCGGTGATCGGCGATGGGAGATACGTCGCCAAAGAAGGATCAGATCATCGGCGGCGGCAGTGGAAAGTACACGCCACCGGTAAGGAGGCCCGGAGATGATGGCGTTGTGGTCGTCCAATGCGCGCCGACAAGGACCGGCGGCGTCCCGATCCAATATCCGATGCTCAACGACTCTAACTACGGTCTGTGGGCCGTAAAGATGAGAGTGCTGCTCCGTCCGTTCGGCGTGTGGTCGGTGTTGGAGGGCACCGCGGAGTTCGACCAAGGAAAGGATGACGAAGCCTTCGCTGCTCTCTCCCAGTCCGTCCCGGACGCAGTGATGATGGTGGTGGCCAACTGCGAGACTGCTCACGACACCTGGGAAGCCATCCGACGCATGCGCGTCGGCGAAGATCGTGTCCAAAAGGCACGAGCGAAGCAACTCAAGCGCCAGCTCGATCGTATGGAGATGGCGGACAACGAGTCAGTCGGTGTGTTCGCGCAGAAGCTCATGACACTCGTCGGAGAAATCCGATCGCTGGGCGAGACGGTGTCGGATGAGTCGATCATTGAGGTCCTCTTCAACGCCGTCCCGAGCCGGTTTGGGGACATCGTGAGCACCATCGAGCAGTGGGGTGACCTCACTACCATGACCATGTCGGAGGTAGTCGGTCGCCTCGCCGCGTTTGAAGAAAGCCAACGCGGACGACGCCATCACTCTGGTGGGAAGGAGGACCAGCTGATGCTGATGACGCAGGCCCTCGAGCATCTTATGAAAGGCAAAAAGGGGTCACCTGGAGCCAGCAGCAGTAACGCCGGTCGTGGTCACGGAGGTAGTTGAGGTCGCGGTGGTGGCCGCGGTGGGCGCGGTGACCGTGGACAGCAAGGGCACGGCGAGAGCAAGGACGCGGCCAAGCAAAAGAAGCACCGGAAATTTGATATCACCAAGGTGAGGTGTTTCAATTGCAATGAGATGGGTCACTTTCAGTCTGATTGTCCGGTGCCCAAGCACGAGCAGGCGAACTATGTGCAGGAAGACGAGGTAGAGGATGAGGGCTTGCTCATGTTGCAGGCCTGCGAGCTCGCGCCTCCTGAGCCAGCACCGTCAGAGCAGGTGTTGCTCAACGAGGAGAAGGTGGTGCCAAAGCTGACAGGTGCCCATGACATCTCGTGGTACTTGGACACGGGAGCGAGCAATCACATGACTGGCAACTCTGAGAAATTTGCTGAATTGGACAGAACAGTAAAAGGCAAGGTCCGATTTGGAGATGGGTCTGTAGTTGAGATATGTGGGCGAGGATCGGTGCTCATGCAATGTCTGACTGGTGAGCATCGTGTTCTCTCTGACGTTTACTTCATACCTCGCCTGAAGAACAACATCATCAGTCTTGGGCAACTTGATGAAAATGGGTGTAAGTATGGCAGTGAGAATGGGGTGATGACACTCTGGGATAGGCAGAGAAAGGTTCTGGCCCGTGTGCAACGCACCCGCAACAGGATGTACATCCTCAATATTCAGCCATCCAAGCCGGTGTGCCTACTCACGCATGCAAAGGAGGATGCGTGGCTCTGGCACATGCGGTTCGGGCATGTGAATTTTCGTTCATTGAAGGCACTAGCAGCAGAGAAGTTAGTCGAGGGAATGCCATGCATTGATCAGGTCGAGCAGGTCTGCGATGGGTGCATGATTGCGAAGCAACGGTGTCTGCCCTTTCCTGCACAGGCTACATACCGTGCCACACGACAACTTGAGCTAATCCATGGAGATTTATGTGGTCCCATCTCACCGGAGACACCAGGAGGGAAGAAGTACTTTCTTCTTCTGGTTGATGACTTCTCAAGGTATATGTGGATTGCCCTGTTGCGCAGCAAGGATGAGGCCATAGAGGCAGTGCAGAAAATTCAGAAGGCTGCTGAAAATGAAGTTGGTCTGAATCTGAAGGCCATCCGGACTGATAGAGGTGGGGAGTTCACTTCCAACGAGTTTGCTGAGCACTGCAATCACCATGGGGTAAAACATTTCCTGACTGCACCTTATACCCCGCAACACAATGGTGTAGTTGAGAGAAGGAACCAAACCGTCGTCGGTATGGCGAGGAGCTTGCTAAAGAGTATGGGGGTACCAGCAAGGTTCTGGGGTGAAGCGGTGTGCACAGCGGTGTATCTGCTCAACAGATCACTCACTAAGAGTGTCAAGGGTATGACCCCATATCAAGCCTGGCATGGAAGGAAACCTATTGTCCAACACTTAAGGACATTTGGGTGTGTGGCTCATGTCAAACTGGTTGGTCCAGGGCAAACAAAATTGTCAGATAGGAGCAAGCAAATGGTGTTCATTGGCTATGAGGTTGGGTCCAAGGCGTATCGCATGTATGATCCAGAGAAGAGGAAATTGGTCGTATCATGCGATGCAGTTTTTGAAGAAGACAGATGTTGGGAGTGGGCCCCACAGTCAAGTCTAGGGGAAGATGATCGCAGCTCCTTCACAGTTGTATACCCGGAGCTAGTTGAACAACCTGAAACAACAATACCAGAAGGAACTGCAGCAGTCGAGCCGACGGTTGAACCTGAAACGTTAGTTATGGGACTCAAACCAGTCGGTGCATCTGCTCCCATGGTAGTACCACGGCCAGGTGTGAAGTCGCGCAAGATAGGGTGTGGAGTCGCGATTCCTTGTGACCTCACCCCTTCGCCGGTGACCCCTGGAATTGCATCAGAAATGCCGGAAACACCATGGACAGAACCATCACAGGGGCCACAAGGGAAGCGGCTGCTCGAAGAAATTTATGAAGAAACAATGGAGACCAAGCAAGCAGATGCCGGGCTATGTCTGTTTGCTCTGGGGGAGCCTGCAAGTCATGTTGAAGCACTAGAAGAGGCTTCTTGGAAGAAGGCCATGAAGGAGGAACTGACAGCCATAGAAGAGAACCATACTTGGGAATTGTGTGATCTGCCTAGAGGACAGAGACCGATTGGACTGAAATGGGTGTACAAGTTAAAGAAAGATCCGAACGGAGAAGTAATCAAGCACAAGGCCAGACTGGTTGCAAAAGGTTATGTGCAGCGAGAGGGCATAGATTTTGAGGAAGTCTTTGCCCATGTGGCTCGCCTTGAGTCAGTTCGGTTGATTGTAACTCGCAACTCAGTTCGGTTGGAAAATACACCATATGGATGTCAAGTCAGCATTTCTCAATGGCGATCTGCATGAAGAAGTGTATGTCACCCAGCCACCTGCGTTTGAAAAAGAAGGGAATGATAGCAAGGTATACAAGCTGAACAAGGCACTGTATGGGCTCCGACAAGCACCAAGAGCCTGGAATTTTAAGCTTGACACAACACTCTCAGAACTTGGGTTTGAGAGATGCCCATCGGAGTCTGGCTTATACAGAAAGCAAGTGGGCAAGACTGCACTCATAGTGGGAGTGTATGTGGACGATCTTGTTATTACAGGAGGGAGTGATAAGGCCATTGATGATTTCAAGAAGCAAATGTGCTCCAAATTCAGTATGACTGACTTGGGGTTGTTGAGCTATTACCTTGGAATAGAAGTAAGGCAATCAACAGAAGGGATCACTCTATGTCAGTCAGGGTATGCAGCTAGAATTTTGGAGAAAATGGGCATGTCTGACTGCAATACAACTCACATTCCCATGGAGCCAAGACTAAAACTGAGCAAAGCTAGCAAGGCAGAGGAAGTTGATCCAACTAGCTACAGAAGTGTGGTTGGAAGCTTGAGGTACCTGCTCCACACTCGACCTGATCTGAGTTTTTCAGTAGGCTTTGTGAGCAGGTTCATGGAAAGGCCCACAAAGGAACATATGACAGCAGTAAGACACATACTGAGATATGTGAAGGGCACACTGAGTCTTGGATGCAACTACAAGAGAACCACAGGGGAGCCGCAACTAGTTGGGTACAGCGACAGTGACCTTGCCGGAGATGTGGACGACCGGAAAAGCACTGCAGGTGCGCTGTACTACTATGGAAATTGTCCTGTGTGTCCTGGACATCTCATAAGCAAAAAATTGTCGCTCAATCCTCTTGTGAAGCAGAGTATGTAGCTGCTGCTTTGGCTGCATGTCAGGGTATTTGGCTAGCAAGACTTGTTGGAGAATTGCTTAGACATGAACCTGAAAAATCAGTGCTCAAGATGGACAATCAGTCAGCGATCGCCTTGTGCAAAAATCCTGTGTTCCATGACAGAAGCAAACATATCGATGTGCGCTATCACTTTGTGAGAAATTGCGTCGAAGAAGGAAAGATTGTTGTGGAACATGTCAGAACAAAAGAGCAGCATGCTGACATTCTTACAAAGGCCCTACCCAGAGCTACCTTTCATGAAATGAAGGAGAAGATTGGGTTACAAAGTGTCAAGCTGGTGCAACAAGCTTAAGGAGGTGAAATGTTATGTTAATCTAGTTGCACATGTTCTATTTCCAGTTATTAGTTTTCTGAATAATCGTGAATGTGTTGTATACACGGCCAGGTTCAGTTTAGACAGGCTAGTGTTAGGCTAGTTCCTTGTTCTTCAGACTTAGTCGTATCCTTTCTTTGTTGTTGTAATCGTGGGAGTAGTGGCCACGACTCCGTCCGTGGGATGGCGCGGGTAAAATGGATTGTGGGCAGTACTTGCTGCGAGTTTGTTACGCTTTGAAATAAAGAGAAGGAAACAGAAAAGGCGCATGTTGTGGCGTCACAAAATCCGCTCCGTTCGTCAGTCTCCTTTTCCTCTCTGTTCATCTGAATTTTGGCAAGGTTCAGGTGTGGGTGTGTCCACCTCGCGTGTGTTGATCCAGGTTTTGGTCCAACACGAATTGGTTGTGCAGGCGGCTTGGCTGTACGTCTAGAATACGGCAGTGGTGGGCGATTTCCTTTCAACTCCAGCTTTTATAGTTTTCGAAGCATCTCCTAAAAAGCTTCACAAAAATCATGGAGTTGTATCATAGATTTTAATTTTTTTGTGGAGCAATATATCGTGAAGTCATCCTGTTTGGCTTGTGTTTTTTAGAACGGAGCTGAAATTTACGGGAGTAGAGTAATCCCAAATAGTTCCTAAGCATGCTTCTTTTTGAAATTATTGGAAGAAAGAGAAGGATTGATGAAATAGTTGATTGTATTGCTTAAGCTTCGTGAGAATATATATAGAAGTATATGATCAACATGGAATACAAAGAGGTGAGATATCCCTTTAAACTGTTAATGGTGACCGGAACATATGATAATCCATTTCACGCCAAAGCAAATATGCTGTTTTTTAGCGTCAGCAAACAAATCATGTAGGACCATCAGATCTTTATCATCGCTGGTCCACGTACGAGAGAGAGAGAGACTGTGTGTTTGTGGCAAAGCAGCGTCCCACGAGATAAACGGTGAGATAATTAATGGGCTGGGCGCGCGTGCATCGTCTCCATTGGCTGCTCTTGGGATCCCGATCTGAGGCAACAGCAGAAAATGATTTCCACTTCAAGAAAAACATACTACTGTAATACGTCCAGTTGTTCTCAGATGATTGGGTGCAAGTGGCAATATATTAGCTTTGGAGTTGGAGGTAGCTCGTGGCCATGTACCATTTTCATAAAGCTTTGCTAGTATAAAGCTAGTCCCATCAGTAGATCCTTCTCCCTTTAGCTCCGTTTTGCTTCCGCCGATCTCCACCTTATGCTTCTTGCCCGCATCGTGGCCAGGCGCCTCGGGCTCACGCGGCCGTGCGGTTGGTCATCGGCGGGTGTCGTCTCGCGGACAGGCGCCGGAACGACGGTTGGTAGGCCGCCGTGCCAGCCGTCCATCGAGCGATTCTTCCTGCGCAAGATGGCCGACGCAGGTGCGTGGGAGTGTGATCTCTCTCTCTCTCTCTCTCTCTCTCTCTCTCTCTCTCTCTCTCTCTCTCTCTCTCTCTCTCTCTCTCTCTCTCTCTCTTCCCCGTGTGTGTGTGTTCATATGAGTTTGAGCAATGGAGATGGAGGATGTTTTGGTCAACTGGGCCAGCAGTATAGGATAACCCCAAGTGACCCAAGAAGAACCATCCCTGCCGCTGCAGCTTCTTCTCAAGCGCCAACCATCGCTCTCTGTTGGGAATTATCAAGCTTCTCCGGTTCTCCGGCCATGCCAAGCTCGAGCGGAGCTTGGTAAACATCACTTGAACGGCCCAGACGTGCGTCGGTGGCGGCGGCACCGAGCTCGGTCAGCAAAGACCCTAGTTGGCACCTATAACTAACGTGGACGCCGTAGCCGGCCGGCGACGACCAGTTTGGTGAGCATGAACTTGGCTACGCCGCTGTTCCTCCGGCAGCTCGTAGTCATAGGTACAACTTGGCATGTGCTCCTTCCAACGCCCCCTCCTGTCTTGCTAGCTCGATGAGGCAGCTACCGGATTTGGATCTGGGCTCGTTGCGGAAGGCTTTCTTTTTCAGTAGGTGGAGCCAGGTACGTCTTATCAAGAACATCGTTGCTGCTACCTTTGTTCCTGGCATGGGCCATGGATTTTTTCCTTATAAAGCCAGATGGAGGTTTCTAACTTCGCTAAGCTAAGTCACATCATAACTCAGCTTATAATGTTTAAAACGGCAGTACCATTTCTGGTGCAGTATTCAATAAGAAGATTGTTCACTTTAGAGATGACAAATTTTAACTTAGTCCCTCTTACCTTCTCTTTTCACATGAGAGGTAAAAGTATCTAAATGTAGATCCGAGCCTAGCAAGTTGGAGATCTGGATTGTACTGGCGCTGCTACAAGTGATCCATTTTTTGCATTTTATGTTTAAAATTTAAACACATGTGGACACTGCTATACTATGTGATCATGTATTGTTTTCGGAAAACACATTCTCTGATTTTTGGAACATGTGTCCTGATGAAGTCAATGCTTAAAATTAATGATTGTTTGATCTGTATAAAGGAAAAAATAGACATGCGCTAGAAGAAAATATATAGCGTCTAAAAGCTAAATGCACAAACGTTTCTTTTTTGTGCACATTTGTAAATTATTAAATTTTACCCTACGATATATATATATATATATATATATATATATATATATATATATATATATATCCCCGTAATGTACATATGTGAAAGTCCTCTTGGAGCTTTTCAAAGTCCAAATTTATGTTAATTTCTTTTTACATTTTTCTAAAACAGGTTCATGTGCCGCCAAGAGTAAATCAACTTTTTTATGCATTACTCGAGCTGTGAAATAAGTAAATAGATAAATTATGTGACCCAGCTAATTCGTACCATGGACAACTCTTTCATTTTGTACGTGCGCAAGCCAAAAAAAATCCGAAAAGGAGCGCTTTATTACTTAAAAGATTTAGTGCGCAAGCCAAATGAAAACATATTTTTCACGAAGTTTTGCATGTATGTAGTACATTTCCACGTGAGCACATGGAGCATTAGTGCTCTGGGCACTGGGCCTCTGGTGACATTTTTCTTTAAAACAGTAACATAATCTTTGAAATTTTCAATATAGTTGGAGTGTTTGTGTTGTGGTGCCAAAAATCTTCTCTAGCATCTATAACAATCGACAAGAAATAGGTGGAGACTTTTGTAATATTTTGTGTGTGTAAATAATAGTAAAATATGTTATTATTGGTCATACACCAGTTTAATATTGCAGTGTAGACCATGCATGCGCAAATGAACACTTATATGTCTATAAAAATTGTTGGATATTTTTTGAGTGAGAAAAACATTGTTTGTACTTGTAGTAAATACCAAAACCATGGTATCTCCGTGACTTCTAGAATGTATATGCTCCTGATTCGTATAAATTTAAGAAAATAGTAATCAATGGTTAAGATGTTGCCACATGCATGTACGTGGACCACTATGCTAGTTATATATTAAAATCACATAACAGTTGACCCAAAAATCAGATAAAGATGTTCAAAAATCTGAAAAACTGCTAATTGTTTGATCTCTTGGGTACCTTCTCAATATAACTGAACTATGACTGATATATCTTCATGCATGTTCATGGGAAAAGGTGACCTTATATGTAAGAACATGGACAATGTGGATTGGTTGTAAGGGCATCTCCAAGGCCATTCACTAAATCAAGCGCCTCGTTTGTAGGTGGACACGTCCGAATGTGTCTGTGATATCTCACATTTGACCGTAAAAAAATGGTACTCAGTGGCTTTCTTAAATTTCTTGGCACGGGCACATGATTGGACAAGGAAGGGATGATTGGTTAGGTGTGGAATAGCACTGACGCGGGAATAGTTCGAGCATATGGGGAGTTTTGGACGATCATGTCTAGACGGACAAAAAAGCAAGAGTAGAGGATGCCTTGGGCATTCCCTAAGTGAACGGCAAGAACCAGAGTTCAAGAAAAATGAAAGTGGTGCAATGCTAAGCATCCTTAAGGATCTGATGCGTTAGAATTAAAAAAAAAAGACATTTTGTAGAGTGGTTATAGAAGAGTCAGATCGGGGCCAACTGATAGACACACATGACGGGTATGTCACCAGCCCCGGTTCAAATCTCACTCTAGAGTTTCTACTATAAGAATAAGGCAGGGTGGCTTCTAATTTCCCTTTATCCTCATTTCTATTTAGAACCGTTATAGATGTACTCCTTTCGTCTTAAAATAAGTGTCGTTGATCAGTTATATCAATTGTTACTCGTATAAAAGTATTATCATGTACGAACTATAGTGTACTAATAGAACTATTGGGCAGTAATGTCATCACATGCAGATCGACTGAATTGATGGGCCACATACGTATGGATAACCGGTCAGTGAGAAATAATACCTCGTGTGGTACTCATGTCGCGTACAAATTCGCGCATGTAGATGTTGCACATGGGTTTTTTCAATAGTTTTCTTTATTTTTAAGGGACTAGCTAGGTATCAGTCGATTGAAAAAGTAATTGGGTCAGTGGATTTTTTCCGAGCCATCCGAAATGGCCAGATTTTCTCTTTCAACCTTCTACCCTCTTGTTCATCTTCTTCAAACCGCTCCACGTACCACAGGTCAGTGGTGCAAACAAGCCGCGGGCAAGAGGGGCCTTGGCCTGGGGCGTGGAGGCATAATCCTTTGTATATTGTTCATTTCTACAGCTACTATTCAAGACTGTAGCTATTGTAGATGCAAGGTTGGCCCGGGGCCTTCATCAATCCTAGCTGCCATAGGTCCAACAGCCTGTTTTCGGCAACGCTCCCGCGCCAGCCTCGTCGCACTGCCCTCCCTGCACTAGGTCCATCGTCGATCCCCGTTGTGTTGGCGCCATCCCCTTTCATCCCTCTAAACCGGTGACCATCAGATTTTTTTTTTCCAACGAGCCTGCACCTGCACCGGTCAAAGCCTTGCCGGCGGTTGCGGCTCATTCCTGTCCAAAGCCTTGCCGGCGTCCTCAGGCCTCGCTTCGCTTATTACCCCGCCGCCGTCTATGGCCTCGGTGCTCCACGCAGCTGCTGCTTCCTTCCCAATATAATCGAATACCCAAATTTCAAATTCAGTCCAGCTAAACTGCGGTTTTAATGCTCCCTCATTTTCGTTTGCCGCGACGGGGATGACTTTGCCTGCTGCCAGCCGTGTGTTTGCTTCCTCCAACTTGCTTTCATCTGTTTCCGAAAAAACAAACTTGCATTCATCTGCTGGCTACGGGCTACGGTGCTTGTACTGGCCCCACAAGCTCTCCGTCAATCACAGCAGATTATTCCCTCCAATAATTCCTCCTCCACTGATTGGCCATTACGATTCGACTGCTTTCCTCTCCCGTGGTGCGTTTTCTCCGGGGAATCCTCCCATGGCGTCCACGGCTGGACTCCAAACTCCCCACGGCCACTGGTTCAGCACCACCATCACATCCTCTCAGTCCCACCCCTGCTTCCGCTCCTCCTTCCCGCGTCCTCCAGCTGGCCATTTTCTTGATTGTTCTCCTCCTCGTTGCTCCCGACGATGCTCGCATGCGGTCGCGGCGGCGGTGGTGAAGAAGCTGGGGCAGGGAAGGTCTCTTGGATCAGGGACTCGACAAAGCCGCAAAGGCTTCTTGGCGCGGCAGGGACGTCAGCAACTTGCTGCCGCCCTCTGTTGCAGCGCTGTAGAGGAAGCGGCAGCGGCTCCAGGTACGCGCGCGAGCATCCGCTGGTCGTCGGAGCGGCTGCGGCTGTAGCTCTGTAGAGGTAATATACACCATACTGTAGCTGTGAATCCCATCCGCTAGTGTATTATCACCAACGCACCGGGTTGATAGGTTTCTCCAGTTGACTTTGATTAGAGTGAGGCATTTATGTCCTCAAGCTCTATGGTGCACTTTCCTTGAAAAAAAAATCAAAATATGAATTTTAAAGTTTGAAAAAATTCCGAACTATTTGTACATGTTCATATAGATGGATATTTTTTTGGATTTTTTTAACATATTCATCTAACTTTCTGCCAGTACAAAGAACTCAAGGAGTAACCAAAAATAAATATACGTTCGTAGATCAGTTAGCGGCGGTTACAAGCACTAGAGCGAGCCAAAGATGTGCCATCCATCATGGTCGCTCTTTTTCACTGAAGCCAGGCAAATCTTATAATAGACAGTCAAAAGATCATCGTGTTAAGACTCTAAAAAAATAACGCACCAGAATAACAATAGCTATCAATAGTGACAGAGGACGATATCTTTTTTTCGAGGTAGGGCAAACTCTAACCATAAAAGTTGTCATCGCTATTAATACAATGGAAAACCAGAGAATGAGGTTTGCCGAACTCGATTATGATGCTTCTACTGATCACTACAGCGAATGTAACCGCATAATCAAAGACCCAAGGCGATTGCCCTTGCTCGCCCCAATGATGAATCTAGCAATTTTAACTGAATAAGGCAATAATAAACTTTATAAAATACAATGTGCCTCCAAGTTTAACCATCTGGGCTAGCTATGCTAGCAACATCATGATAACATCCATTCCACTTTGTATCCATCTTCTTTCCCTTCACCGGCAACGCCGCCCATCACACATTAGAACATGCCCGAAATGTCCTCCACTGCTTTTCATTATTAGTTGATCTCATGTACACATCACACCTCATCACACATGTCACCTTATCAGAGGTCTACATAACATGCACGTTTTCTTTTTTGCGAAGTACTCAACATGCACATTTATGCCACTTATATTCAAACTATTTTTACTACCCAATATTCAAATACAAAATATTATATATATATATATATATATATTAATTTGGTTTTAGTTTATATATTATTAATTCATCTATGAATGATTTGTACAATTAAATCATTGAAATATATTGCGTCGATTCCCACAAGAACGAACATGGTATTTTATAGGATAGAAACCCAAATAATCTCACGTTAGCCATGGTTTATTTAGTTTATTACTTTTACGGCATGCACATGAAAAAAATTAGTAAATGGTTACCAGACCATTAACTATCAAACACGATAATGGATTAATCATTTGTTGTTTGTCTTTGCATGCAGCAACCAATCCCTACGCCAAGTGCTTGACCAGCCTCCCTAAGCCTGGTGGTGGAGAATATGGCAAATTCTACAGCATTCCTGCACTGAATGATCCAAAGATAGGTAATGACTCTGCTTCTATTTTTCATTTATTTGCTTGACTTTTCTCCTCCTCTATCGTTGCATACAACGTGGAATTTTTATTCGTACTAGCAACCGGGAACGCACAATGCACGTTTGCCGGTACAGCAAAATTCCAATTGCATACAACTCGTCAATAATTGTAAGACGTTTTAGAGACTGATAATCATACCTCACAATATTTAACCTGTTTCTCATCAGACAACTCATGCGCTGCAGGTGCATGAATATTCAAGGAAAAATTACGTAGAGCTAATGGATAGTAGATGTCATTAATTTGTATCCTAATCCAAATCACAATGTTAATAACTGTATATACTCCCTCCGTTTTTAAATATAAGTCTTTAGAAACTACATACGGATGTATATAGATATACTTTAGAGTATAGATTTATTCATTTTGCTCCGTATTTGATTCATAGTGAATTTTTTTAGAAGACTTATATTTATAAACGGAGGGAGTATAAATTTGGAAATTGTATGATCCGTTGAGCAAGATAGTAGATGTCATTAATTACTAGAGTAGATATAATGGCAGTTTGCCAAACAACTGCGCCCATGCTTCAACCCAGCTTAAATAAACAAACGTCTACGTTGAACAAGACGGTTGCTCCACAAAACGTCTACTTCTTTAAAAGAATGGAGTAGTTCATTGCCTCTTCTTGATAGAGCTAGATTTTTGCACTAACATTTCACTTGCCAATATACTTCGCATCCACAAAGTGTCAATGTGTATCATTTGACCTGCCCTTAGTTAGATCCTTATTTTGCATACTTATATATTGTAATGATATACTCTTTTTAGATTTGCAAAATAAAATAAAATCTGACAAGTATTATTCTTTTCTGCTTTGTCAGATAAGCTTCCCTACTCAATCCGTATTCTTCTAGAATCAGCTGTCCGCAACTGTGACGACTTCCAAGTTACGGAGAGTGATGTCAGGAAAATCATCGACTGGGAGAACACATCCCCAGAGCTTGCCGAGATACCTTTCAAGCCCGCACGGCTTGTTCTTATGGTATTGAACTGACACATCACACAAGATTCCCCATGTTTCTTAATGTATTTTTCTTATGAGTGACCTTACTCTTTAGGACAACACTGGGGGGCCAGCCGTTGTAGATCTTGCAGCGATACGAGATGTGATAGCGGAGTTAGGCAGCGATGCCAAAAAGATCAATCCACTGGTACACATCTACCATCTTTGTTACCGAAAAAGTTCTATTCCATCAGTTTGTTCTGTATCATAGCAAAATCACTTCAAGTAGCCGAAGATTTAGAGCAGATATTTTGTTTGTCTTGAACTTTGTTTTCCAATACATATCTTTCATTTGGAACATTGCAGGTTCCGGTGGATCTCGTTATTGACCACTCAGTGCGGGTGGACGTAGCCAAGTGTGCCGATGCATTGAAACAAAACATGGACCTGGAGTATAGCCGCAACAAAGAAAGATTTAGTTTCTTCAAGTGGGCATCGTCTGCTTTCAACAATATGCTGGTTCTGCCCCCTGGTTCTGGGATCCTTCATCAAGTAAATGATCTGGATTCAAGGGCCATTTTCTGTACGGCTAATAAGTCTCGTGTCAGAACAACTAGTCGTACTCATCTTTGGTTTTGTAACACAAATTTCAGGTCAATCTTGAGTATCTTTCCAGAGTTGTCTTCAAAGCAGATGGAGTCTTGTACCCTGACAGCGTGGTTGGCACCGATTCTCACACCACTATGATTAATAGTCTCGGTGTTGCAGGTTGGGGAGTCGGTGGTATCGAAGCAATGGCTGCAATGCTTGGGCAGGTAAATTTCAAGTGGAAACCGTGTGCTCTTAAGAATGATCTTCTTGTTTCACTGTGGTTTCTTTTTGGGACACTATTGTCCGCTCACACGCGACTAAATCTCAGGAAGGTCAGAAAAATATGTCCATACTTGCTCTTATTAGATGATACTCCGTCCTTTCTGAAATAAAGGGCGTATTTTAACTGGTCGAGGTAGGACTTAGACTGATAGACTCTCTAATGAGTGATTTACATGTTGTAAAATATGAGAGTTATCCCACAAAAAATCGGCAACCATGTAGTGGTACGACAATCCATCCTCAGATGAGGCAGTCCCTCTAGCCAAGAACACTATAAGTTCCGAGGAAGGGTCCAACCACTTTGGGTCTGTAGTACGCAGTCTTTCCCGACATTTCTGTAAGAGGCTGTTTCCAGGATTTGAAATCAAGGCAACAACTTTACCATTGTGCCAAGGCTCCCCTTCAACCATTCGCAATATAAGTTCCGCAATATAATAATGATAAATTTGACTATTACCGGTTAACATTTAGCTGCATCTGACCATATGTTATTACAATATGCAGCCAATGAGCATGGTTTTACCAGGTGTAGTTGGATTCAAGCTCACCGGAAAGTTACAAGATGGTGTCACTACTACAGACCTTGCCCTTACTTTGACCCAAATGCTAAGAAAGCATGGTGTTGTTGGCAAATTTATTGAATTCTACGGTAGGCGTTCGTGCTAAATAGCGCTAGATAACATGTTCATATAAATCAGTCATATTTACTTAGTGTTTTCTCTTCTTTCGATTACCTTCAGGTGAGGGTGTTGGCAGCATCCCTTTGCCTGCCAGGGCCACAATCGCAAACATGACTCCGGAATATGGAGCTACCATGGGATTTTTTCCTGTAGATCAAGTGGCATTAGATTACCTCACACTGATAGGCCGAAGTGATGAAACGGTATGTTCCACTATCTACTACTCTTAACCTATGATATACATTTTTATTTGCTGATAGCTAAATAAGCATGACATTGGTGGTTAAACTGATATCGTGAGAAAATCATAGCGGTTCACAGAAGAAAGCTAAAAGCTTGTTTGGTTGGGGCTAGCTCTTCACAAAAGAAATCTAAAAGCTTTCGTCATCTCGAAAGCCTAATAGTTAAAAGACATGAGTAATTTGGGGCTTGATTTTTTTGGCTATTGCGAGTTTAGCCTTTTACTTATCCTGTTGATCGACTGACCTACAAACAAAAAGTTATGTAAGCAGAGAGAATTCCATATTTCTTTTTTTTTATGGAAAGAAGTCCACATTTCAACCCCGAGTTAACATGAATGTCGAAGAAAAAACCCTGAACTTTAGAACCATCTAAGATAAAAAAAAACACTTAACAATACCATGCACATTTAAACCCTGACTCTCCTCAAACTAACTTCTGGTTAGTTTGACTCGTTTTGATGGGTTGACCCAGCCAGTCAGCATTTACATCAGCTGCCATGTCACCAGCCCACTCTTGTTATCCAAAAAATGAAAGTATTCAGAAAAAATTGAGTATGTAAATTAAACACTGCCATAATGACAATTATGTGATAATTTCAAAGTTTTTGACAAACAAATTAAAAATACAATGAAAATACATATTCAGGACTTTTTTCTCAAATTTTGTACCAAAAATTTAATTGTCCGAACCAATTCAAAACTTTCGCTAAAATGAAAACTACCATATTGATCATTCTTGGAAAGTTTCAAACATTTTTTGCTGGACATATTAAAAATACAAGGAAAATACATATTTAGGACCTATTTTGGTCAAATTTTGTGCACAAAATAAGTGCAATTTTTTTTTGAAATAATTCTCTAAGAGAAACACTAACATCCTGTTCATCTTCAAAAATTTCAACTTTTTTCAACCAGATTGGAAATACAGGAAAAACACATTCAGGACCTTTTTTTGTTCAAATGTTGACCAAAATATGAAAGTTTTCAGAAAAATTAAAAAGCGTCCCTAGCAAAAGCCAGTGCCATGCAAATCATCCCTAGAATGTTTCAAACTTTTTGCCAAACAGATTAGAAATACAATGAAAATACATATTCAAGACTGTTTTTTGGTCGAATTCTGACCAAAAATAAAATTGTCCAATAAAAGTGAAAACTTTCTCAAAAATGAATGCTATCATGCTGACCATTCCGGGAAAGTTTCAAACCTTTTTGCTGGACAGATTAAAAAATACAAGGAAAACACATATTTAGGACCTTTTCTGGTCATATTTTGGGCAAAACATAAGTGTCCAAAAAATTGAAATACTTCTCTAACATGAACACTACCATGCTGATCATTCTACAAAGTTGAAACTACTTTTCTAGTCAGATTGTAAAATACAAGCAAAAACACATTCATGACCTTTTTTCTTCAACTTTTGACCAAAATATGAAAGTGTCGAGAAAAGTAAGAAGCTTCTATAAAAAACACTACCATGCTAATCAACACGGGGAAGTTTCAAACATGTTTGCCAAATAGGTTAAATAATACAAGGAAAATACATCTCGGTACCTTTTTGGTTAAATTATGACAAAAAATGGAAGTGCACATAAAAAAGTTGAAAAATTATATAGAATGAACACTACAATGATGATCATTTTGGGAATATTTCAAACTTCCTTGCTAAACAGATTATAAAATACAAGGATAATACATATTCAAGACCTTTTCTCATGACATCGAAGCTGATGTGGATGTTGACTAGGTCGGTGAACTGCTCAAAACTAGTCATACTAACGAGAAACCAGTTTGAGGAGAGTCGGGATTGAAAGTTGCATGGTTCTAAAAGTTCAGTGTTGTAACTTAGCTGGTTTTGAAGTTTAGGGTTGTTTCTCTGTCATTCATGTCAATTCAGGGTTTAAATATGGACTTCTCTGAACAAAAACCCACAAAACAAAAATGATACTAGTTTATTTCTAAAGCATGACCACATCTCCACGGCATCCACTCAACTGCTTTTAATAAACTGCAATGCACATAAACATGCATACAGAATACTACGTGGTAAGTTAGTTGCATCCTTATGCAAACTAATCAAATATTGCATTTTGATTTAGGTATCAATGATTAAAGCATATTTGCAAGCTAACAAGATGTTTGTGGACTGCAATGAGGTATGGCTTTGTTCTTTGTTTGTTCATTACGTCGCTCGAGTTTGAGTTTTATGTTACTCAAAATATTGACAAACTTGCATTCATGATGACAGCCTCAAACCAAACCTGTTTACTCTTCATATCTTGTGCTGGACCTTGCTAAGGTGGAGCCTTGTGTTGCCGGCCCAAAGAGGTGTGGTATTAAATATATTATTCTCATAGAATAATAATAAAGCTCCAAAGTTTTAGTACTCATGCTTGAATTTGGGTGCATAATTACCCCCTATTTAGAGGATATTTAGTTCCTCCGATATCTTCCTCATGTGTTTAGGTGATATAATTATTCTACTAGTGGGGAGGTGCATTACGATGTATTGTTTGATTAATCAAATTGTAGGCCTCATGACCGGGTTCCTTTGAAGGAAATGAAATCTGATTGGCATGCTTGCCTGGGAAATGAGGTTGGTTTCAAGGTAATATTTTGGTTTACCGGCATATGGCTAATGGATGACATTACTGAAATTTCATATATGACATTTGTCACCAAATACCTGTAATTTCTTTACAAACATTTCAGGGTTATGCAGTGCCTAAGGAAGAACATAATAAAAATGTGAAATTTCACTTCGATGGACAACCCGCTGAAATAAAACATGGCAGTGTGGTTCTTGCAGCAGTATGCAGTTCCACAAACTCATCAAACCCTAGTGTTATGATCGGTGCTGGCCTTGTAGCAAAAAAGGCATATGAATTGGGTCTTGAGGTATGTTCTTTCATAATGTGTTCACCTCTTCCATTTGTATGGATAACTCGTTGGCCTCCGTCTCTTCTCCGGCGGTGAGGATCATCTTTTAACTATGCAAAAACACTTGTATTCAGGTGAAGCCATGGGTGAAGACAAGCCTGGCCCCTGGATCTTTGGTTGTCACCAAATACTTGGAACACAGGTATGTATGTCCTTCTGCCACCCCACAAATTTTTAACGAAACGTGGAATCACAGTTGAAACATGGAATCACAGTTGCAACATATAGTATATATATGGGGAATGGACTTAAAAAATGTTGGCGTTTATTCATGTAGTGGCCTTCAAGAATATTTGGACCATCAAGGCTTCCATCTGGTCGGATATGGTTGTACCACGTGCATCGGAAACTCCGGTGACCTTGATAAATCTGTATCAGATGCCATTGTAGATAACGGTAATACAATGCACACTGAATATTTTCCAATGCAACATGTTTGTTCTTATGGTTTATATGTTTTGTTTAGATGTTGTTGCTGTTGCTGTTTTGTCTGGCAACCGTAACTATGAGGGTCGTGTGCACCCGCTAACTCGAGCTAACTACCTCGCCTCGCCACCTCTTGTTGTTGCCTATGCTCTTGCTGGCACTGTAAGTCCACTACATTTCCCCATCTTGATGGTCACACGTGCTTAACTCCCTCTTTTTCCTTCGCATGAGGGTTAACTAGGGCTAAGTACAAATTGTTCCATTTTAGGTTGACATTGATTTTGAGAACGAACCTATTGGAATTGGGAAGGATGGCAATGAGGTTTACTTCAAGGATGTATGGCCCACAAATGAAGAAATCGAACAGGTATCATAACTTCAATATCCCTATCAGTGTTTTAGCTATCTTTATATGTATAGTTCAACCTGATTAAAATTGATGATAAATTAAGCACGCTCAAAATTGACTCACTCTGATTACTAATATGTGAGATAATTTTCTTTCATGAAGCGTAATAGTGTCACTATTTTTTCCATGGAAAATAAGATTTGTGTTACGATAACTTATTAGATCCTTCATGTATAACTCAAATGATACATGATGACCAGGTTATCAAGTCAAGCGTGTTGTCGGAGTTGTTCGTGGACACGTATGGTTCCATCACTAAGGGCAACGATGCATGGAACGATTTAGTGGTCCCAAAAGAGACGCTCTACCCGTGGGATCCGAAATCCACCTACATTCACAAGCCGGCGTACCTGGAAAACATAACCATGACCCCACCCGGCCCGCCCTCAGTGAAAGATGCCTACTGTCTTCTAAACCTTGGAGACAGCATCACCACCGACCACATCTCTCCGTCAGGGGTCATCAAGCCAGGAACCCCCGCTGCCAAGTATCTGTTGGAGCGTGGCGTGAAGCCCGAGAACTTCACTACGTATGGCAGCCGACGTGCCAACGATGAGATCGTGGTGAGAGGGGCGTTTGCCAACATTAGGATTGTGAACAAGCTTTTGGACGGAGAGGTGGGTCCCAAAACCGTCCATGTCCCTACCGGGGAGAAGCATTATGTTTTCGACGCGGCCATGGTATGTGATCGTCTATGTTTAACATTGCATGATAATTACCTGTATTCGAGTACTTAGTCACTGAATTAAGATCCAGCCACCCACATTGACACCTTGGTCCATATACAATACATCGACCAAAAGTATACTATTGATGTTTTGCTAAAACTGCACACATTTCTAAACTACTTCTTACAACTCTTTTGTTCCTTGTTGTAATTAATGTAATGCAGAAATACAAATCCGATGGTCATGACATGGTCATTCTTGCTGGTGATGAGTATGGGGCCGGTAGCTCTCGTGACAGCGCCGCCAAGGGGCCATTGCTCTTGGTAACCAATTCATCTCCATAGAAAGACCCTATGTCGATCCTCAATCTTGCTCCGGATGAAGCTAATCAATGTCGTGTAATGTTTTGGAATAGGGTGTCAAGGCAGTTATCGCCAAGGGCTTCGAGCGCATCCACCGGAGCAATTTGGTGGGGATGGGGATCATCCCTCTTCGCTTCAAGGACGGCAATGATGCAGACTCACTCGACCTCAGTGGGCGTGAGCGTTTCACCATTGACCTCCCTTCCAAGATTACCGAGATCTATCCGGGCCAGGATGTAACCGTGATGACACAAAATGGGAAATCCTTCACTTGCACGCTTTGCATCAACACAAAGGTATGTTATATCTAAGCCAAAACGTAAATTGGCTGAGGTATTGATATTCTTCAAACTAAAATTTAGCCTCCATGTATGTTTAGTCATGTAACATGTTGGTAAATTTTCTAAACTTATGGCCAAACGTAAAAGTGTGCCACTTGCACATATTCTAAAACAACATGCCTTGTTCTGTTCTTGCTTGTGATGTAGGTGGAGCTGGAATACTTCAACCATGGAGGCATCCTGCCCTACCTTATCCGCAAATTGGCATGACCGACCGAGGAACTACAGATAAATTGTATTAGCTAATGTGCAATGTCAATTTTATTCTTTATAAATTGATTATTTGTACCCCCTTGATTCCACTTTGATTTTCATATTTTAATAAGTTTGTCATGAAACATTTAACAAGATGGAGCGGAGTTTCAACAACAATTAAGAGGGGACAATTTACTTGATAGTGTATTGATAATTTCTTAGTGAATGATAATCTGTGTGTTGGGGCGTACTTATATGCACATCAGCAAAGCTTTCTCTTCGGGTGTTTGTGGTAGCACGATGATGGGGCGAAGTCCGATGGTGGGTGATGATAGGCTATGTAGGACTGAACACATGGTGGCTGATGCACCACTAACAGGCCAACGCTAGGTCTGTCTGTCACTGTTGTAGATAACAACATCTACAACCCAACACGTGGGTCGTCATCAGTATATGTTTATCAGTTTTAATAAGGTCGAGCTCGCCATTTTCCTTTGGTGCTAGTCATATTGAGTTTTCTCCGACACTGGCGTCGTCAACACTACGATGGGGCAAGCCATATTGTACGCTCCCTCTCTACGCGCATTTCTCGTGTGGAACTACCTTTTAGAAACTCTTGTATCAATTGGACTAGTGTGTGGAGAAATGCAATTCATTTTCTTTAAACATAGTACATATGCAAACCCTCATACATACGTATATACATCCTATGAACACATGTACGTACACTCTATCATTATAAGCACATTTCAGAGACTGAACCGACTATCATCTTGAGTTGACAAAATCTTCATAGACACCTTCGTAGTCGACAGAAACATCTTGTCCCACGCACATCATCGAAAAGCCTGAAATAAATTCAGAAAAATATGAGCACCGGTGTGTAGGACTTAAATCCCGGCGGGCTGAAGATATAACGGTTCTTCTAATTATTAAAAAAAAACAATCTTTTTTCCATTATGAAAGGAACCATGCATCATCGATCTACTATAGATAGACTTATTGAACATTTTACTGTCAGAAACACAGAAAAAAAATGTTGACAAACTATTTTTCTTTTGCTGTTTTTGTTGTTGAGAAAGCAATACTGTTTTCCGTTATGAAAGGAAACATCTACTACCACATATAAACCTATTATAGAACCTAAAAAAATGTTTGACGAAATCGAATGTGCATGCATTTGTAGATTTTAGTCCTGGATGTTTCAAAATAATGCTACATTACTTGGACTATGTTCATACGTGCACCTACTCCGTGTCCACTTTCAGTACGTGCTGCTATATAAGCGACAATATTATACATGTCAACTGAATAATTTTGATAAGTTGACATATAAATAAATGAAGAAAGGAGAATTAAGTATCATATCACATCACTACACCGTATCATAACAAATATTATACCATTACATGTCTTGTGTGACAATAAATAAAGTGCATGCTCGATTTCTCTCCGCTCCCTCGACTGTGCTTCTGGAGCGGAGCAGGCTGCAGCTTATTTTAACAGAGCGGTTTAAACCGAGCTCCATAGCTCCGCGGAGTGGAGCTAAGGCTAATTATAGCGAAAAGTAACTTAAACTATAAACATGCCTATGTTAATACTCTACTCTATCTGTTCCAAAACAAATTAACAACTTTTACACAAAACCATATCCTCCCTTCATTTGAGTTGCTGGCAGCAGTTGTGTTGCTTCGATTCAAATGTAGAATTAATGCAAACACAAGCAGAAAAGCCACCCAAACAACAAAAACGACTTCCCGCCAGCTAGTTTAGCTAAGTTACTCTCACTATAAGAGCATCTACAACCGGACCTCTCAAACCCGCCTCATACATCCAGGTAGGCCGTCCGGTCACTTTTTTTTTATCTAGACGGACCCCTCAAATGGCCCTCAAACGCCCGATCTGACCGGCACCCCCCATATCCAGCCCAAATATGAGGCGGGTATGGGGGCGCCCGGGCGTGCCCGGGCACGCCCGCCACGTCGGAGCCGGTCCATGCTGGCCCACCCCTATCCCACATATATTTGTCCCCATCCGCTTGCCGAACCAAACCCTAGCCACTTCACTCCCTCCTCTCCACTCCCCTCCGCCACCCGAGCTCTCCTTCAGTGGATTCCGGTCGTCTCCGACATGGCGGGCAGTGGATCCGAGTCCTTCAACTCCAGATCCATCGACCCCGAGCTCATCCCGCGCGGCCCCGAGGAGGAGATGGTCGTCCGGCTTGCGCTTCGCCGCGCCCGGGAGGATGCCCGTGGACGGCTCTACTCGGACTCCCTCCGTAGGGAATCCATTGCGTCCATCCAAATGGCGCATGGATCCGGTGTTAGGCAGACCGCCACAACCTCATTGGAGGCCGTGTCGTCCGCCTGGCGTCCGAACGCGCTGGCGGACGTGCAACCCCTTCGGTGGCGTGCTGATTCTCGGGACGAAGGCATGGCTCGGCGTGGACGCCATGCAAGGCAACGGGCGCGGGAGGCGGGGGAAGCCCTCGCGGCGGCGGACGTCGGCGAGGCGGAGTCGCATTCTCCGGCGCCCCGTATGGCGCATCAGTCCAGGCGCCGCAAACCGCATCGTGGTGGACGTCGGGGGCTCTTCCCCGGACGGATCAATCATTGATCTGACGTCCACCGGCACCGTTTGGGTTCCGGTCTCCGATGAGGAAGAGTAGGGAATGGGAGACGGCGAGGCATCGAATCCCGTGAGCCAGCTCGTGTCCCATGCCCTATTCTACCTTGCCGGCGACCGGACCAACACTCTGGGGAGCTGGCCGCCGGACATGGCCATGGCGGAGGGGTGAGCTCGGAGCGGAACCAGACGAGCTCCACTCAAAGATCGGATCACGTTGCATGTAATAATATGGATTTGAGGTTTTTAATTTGAGATGTCCGGTTGTGAAATGCGTTTTATGAGGGATGACCGGTCACCGTCCACGGACGCAGTCGGACGCGTCTGCGGGCATTTGAGGGGTCGGATTTGCCAAGTCCGACTATAGATGCTATAACCAGCCTAAGATATTGATATATGAAACTATGAATTGATATTATACACTAATATTATATGCATGATATTAACTTACGATACTATTCGTTACGTGCAGCCTTATGAAAAAAAAACCATCTACAACTACCATACAACAAGAAGAAAACTTAACGAACATGAATGTGCATGATTTTGCACATTTTAATCATGCATGTTTTAAAATAATGCTACATTATTACTTGTATTACTTGGACAATGTTCATGTGCACCTGCTCCGTGGCCCCTTATCGGTATGTGTAGCTATATAAGCAGCGATCGCTATATATATATATATATATATATAGGTGAGCTGTCCCTCTCAGATTACTGCGCACGTGAAAATGATCTGGCGTGCGTGGCCAGACGGCGATGCACATTGCACCACTGCGGTTGTGGGTCACAGATGCGTAATTAAGTAGGGGCCGCACGATGCACACATGAGACATGACATATGGACTGACTGACTTGGCTTGGCCGTCCCATCCTTCGTAGCCGCCTCGCCGGCCGTTTGATTAGTGCAACGAGATGCACATAAAAAGAAGGGTGAAAAGATGGTCACACTCGCATAAATGGCATGCGGTCAAAAATCTACAGAGAAAGCGAAGAGGGTCACACTCACATCGTGCCTTTACTCCTGGACCCACTGGAGACAAAGACTGAAAGCGACGCATCTGATAATTGAACATCGTCATCATTTCCAACAAACAAGAACATGAATGTGTTGATAGCGCTTTCCAATCAGAATATATGTGTATCACTTGCGTACGTATGTTTGTATGGAGCTTTTTGTTAAAGAAAATACTCCTATTAGCCGCGAAAAAAAATCCTCTATGGTACTAGTATTTGTGGGTGGAGTGATATGCGTGTGAAGCATGGCGCCTGATCGGGCGGCCTCGACACGTGCTAGCAATATGTCGTCGTTGTCTAAAACAACTGCTTTGTAAATAGTGTTAGAACATCTATAATCAGATTCCTTAGAACATCTTTAGCAGATCCCGTAAAAATGATCAAATCTATAAAAAAATTGTGTTTTACAATTTTAATCGAAAAAAGCGTTCAGAACAAAAACCGTAAAAATGATCCAACCCGTAATTTTTTTAAAGGGCTTGAAAAATCCACACCCGAATCCCTTTATATCTGAAGGTTGGAAGGCCGAACTTAAAGGACGCCGTATACCGATCAAACCTTGTTGGAGCAAACACGCCGTCGTGGAGTTTGTCGGAATCCACCTTAAACTCGTCGAAATTCATCACCGCACACCGGAAAAGGCCGCTAGACGCCGCAATCGATCGCCACCGTTCGAATTGCACGAGCTCGACCTTGCCGTGGCCTCCCATGACCTCAGTTTGGCCGCCGGAATCTTCCCGGCACGGTCGGCAAAGGGGCACGGCTCGGCCGACGCAACTGGCAATGGTGCAGGGCGCAGTTCGCGGGCGACGGGGCGTGACTGGCGAGGCTGGGCACGGACGGCATGGTGATGGGGTGCGGCAGGCGGGGACGGGGCGCGACCGACGGACGACGGGGCACGGCCGACGAGCGATGTGGCGCGGCCGACGGCATTGGGCGCGGCCGTTGTGGCTGGCACGGTCGGCTGGGGGAAGGGCCGGCGGCCGCCGGACTAGAGAAAGGGGCTCTTTATCCCAGTTTTTAAGTTTGTTTTATAGTTTTTGTTCGACCGCAGCTAAAATGGACCCTTAAAATGCCTTTTTTGACCCGTATCTCAGTTTTACAGTTTGCGATTTTAAGGAGTCTGCTAGAGATGCTCTTATATCCGTCTCAAACGTCCGACAGGACATTCGATCACTGATCGCTCATAAAAATTCGACCCAGTCGGGTCTCTCAAACTGGCCTCAAGCGTCTGGGGTGGCCGGCACCCCTCATATCCAATCCAAATATGAGGCGGATATGGTGTGCCCAGGCACGCCCGCCACGATGGCGTGACATCGTGTACCCACGCGAAATCGCCCGAAAACCGGGTGGTCTGACGGACGCCTCCTCCGTCGTCGGAGTGTGAATGCCGCGTGGCGCCGCATCGACGGTCGCGTAATCGCTTGCCCGGCTATTTAAGCCGACCGTCGGCACCAAAACTGTACCCCTCCACATTTTCCTCCTCCCGCCCGCTGCAGCCGTCAGCCATACCCCCACGCCTCCGCCACTACACGACAAAGCATCGACTTTGGCTACTTGATCAGATCTGGATCCGGAGGCCGCACGGCTACCTCTAGACCCGGAGGAGGAGGAAGAGGAGGAGGAGCAGGAGTCAGCGGAGGATGTGGGGAGTGAGGAGGACGAGGCCGGCGCTGGAGGAGGACGTGAATCCGCCGACAAAGCAGTAAAGCCATCCTGAACTCCATTCGTTCAGAGTCGGTTGCGAAGGCCAGACGTATTCGTCAGCAGGAGATGGAGGCAGCGCAGGCTGCGGCGGACAAGGATGAGCTAGAAACCATCTGTGACGACGAAGACTGGAATAGTACGTGGTACATAGGATTTTCTTTTGCATGCTTTGTATGGATCTAGGGGATCAAATATGAAGATTTGGATATGAACGGACAAATTTAAATACTAATCTATCAGTATCCACTAACGTGCCCGGATGCGTCCAACATTTAGGCCTTGTTCAGTGGGCAGGAAAGTAAAGAGGATTTGGCAGGGATTGAGGGGGATTAAATCCCTAACAAGTCAAAATCCCCTCCAATCCTGTGCAATCCCCCTTGGGAGAAGGATTAACCGAACGAGGCCTCAAGAGTCCGAATTTGTAAATTGTAGTTGTAGATGCTCTCAGGCCCCTTTCAATGTTCCACCTTGTACAGGTGCTAAGGATGCCACGTAAGCAAAAAATCTAACATGACAAAGTATTTAAGAAGAGAGAGATGGATGTGGTGACCCCAGAAAGAAAGAAACGATGCCACACACGTGAATCTAGGCAAAATGGTTAAATGAAACAAAGCCCACCAATTTTAATAGCTAAATCATTAAATAGAATATGCTTAGTTACAACAAGTTAAACATCTATGCATTAAAGTTTTTGATTGCTAAACTTTTAAATATATTTAACACCTCACTTAACATTAATGCATTGAAAATAGCCTTAAAGATACCTCTTACGTCTCTGCCCGTACAGCTAGGCCCGCCGCTCTTGAGAAGAGCTCATAATCAGAGCTCTACATCAATAAGTGAAGAGCTCATTAGCTTGATAAGAAAGAGCTCTTCTACTTCCATCGTCTTCCTAGACAACGCATTAGATTTATTTATTTATTTTTGAAAAGAAAGATAGCCCCGGTCAGTGTATTAGCATAATTCATGCAGTCATTTTGTTTATCAAAAATACTAACATAAAGTCTGAGATCCAGTGCTGGCTCACAAAAGAAGTCTAAATAAAGCAAAAAAGAGAGAGAGTAAAATTTGCTACATCAAACAGGCTATAATGACTAAACATATAACGATGACAACGCACTAGATAACCACGTTAATCCACGTTAATCCAAGATAACCATGTTAATCCAAGTCCACAACTGGATATGATTTGTGCGCATGCTATTTCTACTCCCGCCTGCACGTCTTGAAATGTGTTCTGTGTCTCAGGAGATACCCCTGTGATGACAGAGCCAACTTTTTGAGTGAGAGGAGCCTATATTTTTCCATTGCACCGATACGAGCTAAATGGAGAACGCGTTATGCACAGGCGATAACACTGATAAATACTTCTTTCGTTACTAAATATTTATTTTTTTAGAAATTTCACTATGAATACATACGGATATATAGACATAATTTAAAGTGTATAATCATTTATTTTATTTTATATGTAGTTCGTAATTGAATTTAAAAAAACGAATATTTAAAAACGGAAGGAGTAGATCGCACGAGCTGCCGTTATCAACCGGCCGTTGTCAATTTAAAAGGTTAATTGGTGCCTGGTCACAACGAAGGCATCTGAATATGGCCTTTCATTATTGCGTGGTCCAATCAATTATGAGAATGGCCGACAAGACTGATGTATGCATGTGGTATTCCCAGCATTTAAACTGGACATTAGACCGCTACAGTAATTCAGATACCGATGATGAGACAGTTGATGTTGGGGTACAGTGTTTTTCGCAACCTGTTTTTCCTCTTCCTCCCTTCTTTCATTTTTGGGTTCGTGGTGTTCAGATCGAAGAAAATTTAGAGCATCTACATTCGGATTTGGTAAATCCATCTCTTTAAATGTTCGCAGATGGCGTTCAGTGACGAACACTTATCGTTCACGCCTTAAATAATGCATTTTAAAATCAGATACTTCAAATTAGAAATCTCAAATTCATATTATTACATGCAACGTAAACCTAATACAAGCGGAGCTCGTCCAACTCCGTTGTGTCCATGTCTGGCGGCCGGCTGCATCTCTCGTAGTGTCGATCGGGTTGCCTACGAGGTAGAATAGGACATGGGACAGTAGCCGGCTCACGGGAGTCGAGCTCCCTCCGTCTCCCATGCCCTACTCTTCCTCGTCAGAGCCCGTAACCCAGGCGGTGTCGGTGAACATCAGGTCGATGACAGATCCTCTGAAAGGAGAAGATATCCACCATGACGAGGTTGCGGCGCCTACACCCATGCATTATACGGGGCACCGGAGAGTGTGACTCCACCTCTCCAACGTCCACCGCCACGAGGGCCTCCACCGCATCCCACGCCCGCTGTCTCGCACGGTGGGCACGCGCCACCGTGTTAGCGTCCAATGAAGGGGTCACGCGTCCGCCACGGCGTTCGGACGCCAGATGGACCACTCCGCCTTCGGTGTGGCAAAGACACCGGATCCAAGCACCGGTTGTACGGACGCAATGGATTTCCGACGCTGCGAGTTCGAGTGTTGCCATCGGGTGGCCGCCTCTCGGGAGCGGCAGAGCACAACCCGGACAGCCATCTCCTCGGGGCTGCGTGGGATGAGCTCGTGGTCGACAAATCTGGAGGTGAAGGACTCAGATCTGCTTCTCGCCATGCCGGAGAAGGCCGGAGATCGCCAGAGGTGAGCTTGGGTGTCAGATCGGAGTGGAGCGAAGTGGAGCGGAGTGGCTAGGGTTTGGTCCGACGAGCGGATGGAGAGGAATACATGTGGGGTCAATGTGGGCCTAAGCGGGGCAGTCCGACATGGCGGTCGTGACCGGGACCCCTATATCTGCCCTATATTTGGACTGGATATGAGGGGTGCCGGTCAGCCCGGATGTGTGAGGCATGTTTGAGGCTTCCGGTTGGGTCGAAATTTCGTGACCGGGTGGCCTGTCAGGGCGTTTGAGACGGGTACGAGGGGTCCGGATGTAAATGCTCTTAGGGTACGGAAGTGCGGGCCACGCAGTTTGTGGGGCACTAATCTGCGTCAGGATTCAAAAAAATTGAGATTGTATTTCGTGTTTTCACGAGTGTATATCGGTTCACATATATCTGTATTCACACTGTAAAGCTAAAGTATTATATCTTTTCATGTGAGTCCCGTTTCTAAGATACAGATATTTTGATGAACAATTCATGTAACAAGTGCCTACTAAACGTTACTCTCGTGCTTAAAGTATTAGTTATGTTCTTTATCTCATTGTTCTCTTGAAGTACATTGTGCTTCTTTTAAAAAAATACTTTCTTTAGTACTGCTATTGAAAAAGCATCGATATAGACGAGAGGGGATTGAAGCTATTTGTTGCGAATTACACATAGTCCGGAACAACTCAAAGGCAGGAGGAGAAGTATTGCGTAAAGTTTTCCAGCACAGGTTAGTCGATGCTCTACTCCTAGGTATGTTTGATGTTCTTTGAATGTTTTTGTAAGCACGGTCTTGGCATAAAGTTTTTCAGCACAGGTTAATCGATGCTCTATTCCCCTGTATAATTGATGTTCTTCAAATATTTTTTGTGATCCAAGTGTTGACATAAGGTTCTTGGAGTCGTCTCTTCTTTAACTATTTTCTTTTCAACAACTCAAAGCTTTGGGTTAACCAATTTTGGAATATTTTTTTGCCATAGATCTTAGAACAAAAAATATCATGGTAGGGATAAAGTTTCGAATCTAGGACGTGATTGTATATATATCAGAAATTAAAAGTCAGAGACTTGGAAAGGTTGTATGTTCGGGACATTGAAACTTACACAATTACGTTAGTAAATCAGACAAAAATTGTAGCACACATGTACTCTCCTGTACCTTTAGAAGATATATCAACACAAATTCTCAAATATTTCTACAATGTAAATTTAGCAAATACATCATTGTCTCTGAAACCAAATACATGTACTTAAATATGTATACGAAAGGTTATTTAATTTTATGTAAAATATATAGAAAGTTAACAAGACGGCTACATATAGAAAGAGTGTATATTTAAGCTTGAATTCATGTTTTCTACTGTTATACTGGAAAATGAGTTTATATATTAATCTATTTGGATTTGAAAGTAAATTTATTTATTAATAACATTAATAATTAGTACTTGTGCCTTACAATATTTACTTTAACAAGTAGTTGCTGAAACAACTAATTTTAATGAATTATCTAACCCATTAAATTATGGATTAATCTTATTGTTTTCATTTACATTCTACTGATAAAATATGTCATTCATGTCAAGTCATTCAGCAAGTGGTATAACGAGACTTAAGATATTATTACACTAAGGAGATGTTCCAAGCGGAGAAAATGAGGATGACAAGCGTAACTTTGAATCTAGGTGGAAGGTAGATCATGTCCGTGTTGTTTTGAATGCATTCATTGAATACAATAAAATTATGTTGTAAGAAATTAATTATTTTGGGATGCTGAACTTACCTACAATTAAAAAGGTCTGTCTTAACTTTACTATATTATTGGTAAGTTCAACATATGTGAAAGATTAGTGCATTAAGATTTGTCAAGATAGGAAAGTCAAATTCTATGATGCACATATGCACAAAGTTCTTGGGTTTCCTTGTGGACCCAAAGATATGTATGGTGTTTAGTATTGACGCACATACAACTACTGCTTCTATTGAATTTTTGAAAGAAAAAAAATCTAGGTATGTTTGGAAATGATTCTCACAATTTAAATGCAGCCTCAAATTTCTTAACTAGAGATATAGTTGAGTTATCAAGTGAATTTGAAAACGCATGTTGTAAGGAAACATGTGTTATGTTCATTATGCTCCATTTGGGGACACCTTCTTTTAAACACGACTACACTACTATTAATTATTGGGGAGCTCTATGTAGTACTAATTACATAGAAGAATATAACCGGTGTGAGTATGCAATGAATTATCTACTTGATGCTATTACAAAGGCACAACAATTGATTCACGCAAATAGCCATGTCATATATTTGTATGGTTGTCACTTCTTTCTACAAGTGAGTTATCATGCGTATCCTATTTACGATAACATATGTTTGGTATTTCTGTAATGATATACATTGTAAGCAAATATTCTATCTTGATAATCATTACTAAGTTGTACCAAGGAGACACACGAAACTGCCTAAGATTATCGACTATGATAAGCAGCACATAAATCTTATGGTTTTAGCTTGTAAAAAACAAGAGTTGGACCCACAATGTATGATGCATACATAGTATGTAGTGTGTTTTACAATTACTGGGTCAACACAATTGTTGTTATAACTAACTAAAATACTCTGTTTTTAATGATATGCACATTGAAAGAGTTGAACTTGTATGTTATGTGGGGAGCATTAGTGAGAGGAAGCTAGAAAATTTTATTGCTGGAAAAATTAAAGGGTAATAGTTTCACAGAAATCACACTCAGTTGGATATGGTGGTCATATTTTGTCTAAAGAATCAGTGAAGAGTAGTTCAAATATCAAAAAGCCTGAAGTTGTAAGAAAAGACGTGTAGTTTTATTACCTTCAACAAATCTAGGCAAGTGATAGAAATTTTACTTGCAAATACACTATCTTGGGCATCTTTTGTGATTGTGAACCCACAATGAATGTTTCCATACTTGATCAAATAGTTGATGTTGGACAAGGATGACCACATAATGATTATGTTTGTGTATGTTTGCATAAAAGTTATATTGTCATGGATCCTCCAACATCTCAATGTTTATTTATAATATTTGTTAACCAAGCGCATCTGCACTTTTACTATCAATTTTATTTTTATGTTGAGTCAACTTCTTATTCTAACCTCAGTACTCTTCACTTGGCAACTAGTATATGTTGGGAAAAGATCTAGACACATATATCCAGTTTAACATATATTATTATAATTCATTATTGTTGACCATTATCCCTGAGATAAGTAAGTTGTGTGGTTAATCATATACCTTTATCTTCATTTGTGTTTGGTGAAAACGGTTTGCTCCAAAAATACGCTTCTTGGGGTCGGCAATCATTGAAAGACCAAATGATAGTTTAGTATGTGAATTTTGCCAAACCAAAACTCTCAATGTACTATTCTGAAAAAAATCACAAGAATTGTAATTGTTTGATGACTAAGAACATTGGTTGTTGCATTTCAAAAAAGTTTACCTTTTAAACCTTAACACGTGAATAGACTGCTACTTGATCATGAGAAGTTTTTATGAGGGAGAGTTAATAAATATGATGTTGTGATGTCTATATTATTTATTATCAAGACCTTTCTCCACAAACTTGAGGTCATGTTTAGTAAGCTCAATACTTGCTTGGGGACACATGGAGTCTAAGATTGGGGGAGCTGATAATTCCATCTTGCGTCACTATTACCTACTGTAATTTCTCCTATTTAAATGATATGTTTTACATTATGATGCAATTTTAATGTATTTTCTCCTAAAATGCAAAATAAACAAAGAGAGGAAAATTCTTGGACAACTGGAAATCTAAACAAAAAAATACAAAAGAAGAAAAGGCAATTTTCCAGAGATCCAAATGAAGCGTGCATTTTAGTGAATTAATTCCAAAAATGAAGCCATAGGACCAAAAATGGGCCTGATCGGGCCAACTAGGCCTCCACGCAGCTAGGAGGCGAGGGTCCACCCCTTGTCGCACCCCATGCCCAGGTGAGGCCCTGGTGGCTCACCTTTGGATCCCTTTGTCCAAAAAATCCCATTTGCCCTGGAAAACTTAGAAAACTCCCCGGGACATTTTGCTGCCGTTTGCGAGGCAAAACTTCGGTGGGGCACTTTTTCTCTTTGGCGGATCAATTTTGCCGGGGAAACTTTCCTCCGAGAGGGGGAAATCGAAGCCATCATGATCACCAATACTCAGTTCATCGTGGGAATGATCATCTTCACCGGCACCATGCCATCTCCAAACCCTAGTTTATCCTTTTTCAATATTTGTATTAAATCTCAGATTGGTAACCGGGAGCACTTATGTGTGTTACCTTGTAATTAATGCATGCAGATTTATGAGTGAAAGATCATTGTGTTTAGATTGTTCATCATATATTTATACCTACTGATCATGATCCATATGATGTCTTATGAGTAGAACCATTATTAGGTCTTGAGGACATGGGAGAGGTTTTTTACTAGTAATCATGTGAAGTTGATTATCGTTTAATGTTTTGATTATATGTGGTGTTGTTCTTCCTCTAGTGATGATATGTGAACATCAACTACATGACACTTCACCATATTTAGACTAGGGTAAGACATTGTGGAAATAGTTTGTAGATGATGGGTTGCGAGAGTGATATAAACCCAAACCCTAGTTTTTGAATTATTCTGTGAGGGGCTGTTTTGGATCCTATTGTTTAATGTTCTGATTATATTTATCTTAATTACTTATTTTGTATTTGTAGATGCTTGCATGGAGATTATAATTATAAGTATATTTTTTGTCCAAATAAGGACTGTAACTTAGCTCTGGTCCACCCACACGACACTTATCGAATCAATGAATGATAAAATGAATTGTAGTGAAAGTAACTCGACGAAATTGCTATGTGTCCTCAAGAGTGTTTTAGTTATTATAAGAAACACCACCGACATTTGTTTAGGATACACAAGGATTGGGACATTTGGTGCACTCTATTACTTTCGTTACCACTTATCTAGTTATTAATTATCTTGCTATCACATTACCTGTCAAATTATCTTTACAACATTTGAAGTGAAACCTTATTCAAAACTAATTGTCATTCCTCCTATTTCTCATTGTAAAGAAGAAGGGGATTAACCAATGTAGGAAGTACGAGGCGGCGAGGCGGCAATGGCAGCAGCAGGCGCAGAACGGCTGGCAACCGCTTAGAGCACGAGGCACGGATGGCGGCCGCGGCGGAGCATGTGGAATGGATGGCGTCCGACGAGTTCATCATGTTGGCCTGAAGTGGCCCGAAATTTAATACAATTTCGACATGTCCAGATTGTTGGATTGTGATTTATTTTTCTTTGTTGCATTGTTAAATTATTAAATTATGACAAATTGTGCTATATGCTAATGCTATATGTGCATAGATTCCACGAATTTGGAGCTTTGAGTGTGGTTGTCCGGGAAAACATATGTGGGGTCATTCGGTGTTGTACATGGCCACACCCAGATGCGTCCATGGAAGTTTAGGGAATGGATTTGTCAAGTCATGTTCTTAGGCCCTTTACTAAAATTCCATTGGCTGGTAAAAGAATGTTAGTATCTCAACTATGTGAGTATGGGGATCTACAGCCGGACGTTTCAAACCCGCCTCAAACGCCCGAGCGAACGTGTGGTCACTGATCAGTCACGAAAATGCGACACGGATGGACGCCTTAAACGAGCCTTAAATGTCCAGGCTGACCAACACCCCTCATATGCAGGCCAAATGTAGGGTGGATATGGAGGCGTCCATACACGACCGCCCAACAGGCCTACCCCACCATAAATTGCGCCAAATCCACCAAACCTTTCCTTCTCCTCCCGCCTCTCCTTTCCCTTTCACGCATCCGAGCCCTCGCCATCCCACACCCTTGCTCCACATCCTCATCACCGGTCCCGATCCGTTAGCCAAGATGTTGTCCATCCCCTCCCCAACTGTCGCGACAGAGGTTGCGTCCGCCTCGTCCGTCGGCGTCTCTTCCTTCGCTTAGTCCTGCAAGCCGGAGAACATCGTTCTGTGGAACAGGCGTCGCCAACAGCATGAGAGAGAGAAATGGTTGCGGCGTTACAGCGAGCGAAAGAGGACATGGAGGAGCGGTTGTTCCCCAGTCACGCGTGGAACCTCGTACCCCATCCATCTGCCCACCGACAAGGATTGCATCGGCGGGCCTTGTTGGGACAGAGGAGGATCCGACGGCTGGCTAGGGAATTCCGGACAACTTTCCACCCACGCAGATGCCTATGGTGGAGTGTGTCACTCGTCGCAGCTCGTCTGGACATGGATAAGCATGGGCGACGGGGCAACTGAGCATGCGGCAAGGATGCTGGCAGAGCATGCAGCCTGTCGTGGTTTTGTCACGACACTTGTCCTCGTAGGAGAACTTAAGTGTGAGGCCATGATACGTCTCAACCATATCTATAATTTTGCTTGTTCCATGATGTTATATTATCAATCTTGGATGTTTTACAATCATTTTATAGCAACTTTAAATCATTTTTTGGGACTAACCTATTGACATAGTGCCAAAGTGCCAGTTCTTATTTTTTGCTTATTTTTTACTTCACGAAAGTCAGTACCAAACAGATCCCAAATGCTGTGGTGATTTTTGTGGATTTTTTTATGGACCAGTAAGAAGAAAGATGGGCCAAACAACACCAGAAGAGGGGACCCGGGGTGGCCACCCTCCACCAGGGCGTGCTAGAGGCCCCTGGTGTGGCCTGGTGGGGGGTGGGCACCTTAGGCACCCCCCAACTGACTGTCAAGCCTATAAATTCCCTAAAAATCCAAAAACCCTAGGGGAGTCGACGAAACACAATTCCAACCGCCACAAGTTCCAGAACCTCGAGATCCAATCTAACACCATTACGGAGGGGTTCATCTTCCTCATAGGTGCCTCTCCGATGATGCATGAGTAGTCCACTATAGACCTACGGGTTCGTAGGCAGTATCTAGATGGCTTCCTCTCTCTATATGTTTCTCAATACAATGGTCTCTTGGAGATCTATTTGATGTAATGACTTTTGCGGTGTGTTTGTTGGGATGCGATGATTTTTGAGTTCATGATCAGTTTCTATCCATGAATACAATTTGACTCTTATTTGATCTCTTATTTGCATGATTACTTATAGACCCGTATTTCTTGTTCGAATCTCTGGTTTAGTTAGGCCAACTAGATCGATTTTTCTTGCCATAGGAAGAGGTGCTTTGTGATGGGTTCGATCTTGCGGTGTTCTTTCCCAATGACGGAAAGGGTAGCAAGATACGCATGTATCGTTGCCATTAAGGATAACAAGATGGGGTCTATTCCTATATGAATAGATCTTGTCTACATCATGTCATCGTTCTTATTGCATTACTCCGTTTTCCCATGAACTTAATACACTAGATGCATTCTGGATTGCGGTCGATGTGTGGATTAATATAAGTAGATGCAGAATCGTCTGAGTCTACTTTTCTTGGATGTGATGCCTATATAATGGTCATTGCCTGGATATCGTCATGATTATTTGATCTTCTATCGTTTGCCCAACAGTAATTTGTTCACCCACCTTGTGCTATACTCATGAGAGAAGCCACTAGTGAAACCTACGGGCCCCGGGTCTACTTTTCCAACATATTGCTTTCCGATCTACTATTTGCAACTTTTGTTTTCAGATATATTATTCCAAAAAAGCCCAAAATACCTTGATGCACTTTTTGTTTATTTATTTGACTTTGTGTTCTTGCGAGATCTATTTTCCAAAACTACCACTACCTAATCTATCTTGTTACCATAGAGAGCGTGGCAACCTCTCTTTCGCGTCGGCTTGCAAGTATTTGTTGTTTGTGTGCAGGTGCTGTTTACATGGGTGCGTGATCTTCCTCTACGGATTGATACCTTGGTTTCATAAACTGAGGGAAATGCTTACCGTCACTATGCTGCACCATCCCTTCCTCTTTGGAGAAATACCAACGCAGTCTCAAGCCACGTCAGACCGTCACCGCTGGGTGGCGACTCAAAGGGGTTGATCGGGAATGAGAGACGAGTTTACCCAGGTTCAGCCCCTCCGATGGAGATAATAGCCTATGTCCTACTTTGTGTGTATTTATGATGATCTCGATTGCAAGGGTGCGGAATCACTAACCAAGATCTCAAGGGTTTGTTTTTTTCTTCTTTCATCTTTCTTACTCACGGGCTCCCCTTTATATATAGGTGAGGCCCGGAGTTTACAACAATGTCAAGGTCGGAATCCAACTCGTGTTCTAGTCTAATTCCTACCTTCCCTTGCTTTCGAAGGAAAAGAGAACTCCTTACATCCTTATGCTTAAGTCGGCCCACCAAACGTCTCCACCCGAGTCAGCCTTGAACTAAGCCGCCTTCTGGGCCTTGCACCTCTTGCGAGCATCCTTCCATGGGTTGCATCACTACATCGGGTCATATATTGGGCGGGTCATACCCATGGGGTATATCCCCCAAATTAGCCCCCAGTTTAGTTTGGATTCATCCATGCTAAACTCGATCTTGAGAATGCGGGGAATTCTGAACCTGAAGCTTTTGAACCTAAGATCAATTTATGAGCCGACAATTCTTTGTCCTTTATCTGTTTAAAACTTCATCTGGGTCAATATTGTGTCGGTTCATCCTTTCTCTTGTTAGGACATAGTACTTTTCAACCAATGTTTTCATGAGGTCATGTCGCTGACCGTTGTCACCTGAAGTCATCATAGCGAATCTCTTTTTCAAAACACCACCAAATCCGGTTTGGCACGAAAATCTAGGCGCCATCTCAGCCACTAATGCATCATGCCCATTCCATTTCTCGCGGCATCGCTTCACCTTTCACCTCTCCTTATAAATAGACCAACCGGACCCTTGCTACCTCTTGAGCTTGCGTTGGTTTTCGCTTGAAGAGGAAAGCGTGATGCAGCGAAGTAGATAAGTATTTCCCCCAGTTGTTGAGAACCAAGGTATCAATCCAATAGGAGGAACAAGCAAGTCACGAATAGATGCACCTACAAAAACAATCAAACTCTTGCACCCAGTGCTATAAAGGGGTTGTCAATCCCTTCACGGTTACTTGCAAGGATTAGATCTGATAGAGATAGATATGGAAGATTGCGGAAAGTAAAAAAGGTAAATAAATTGCAGCAAGGTATTTTTGGTATTTTTGATATATATAGATCTAAAAATATAATATGGAAAATAGACCCAGGGGCCATAGGTTTCACCAGAGGCTTCTCTCTTGAAGGAAATTAACACGATGGGTGAACAAATTACTGTCCAGCAATTGATAGAAAAGCGCATAGTTACGACGATATTCAAGGCAATGATTATGCATATATGCATCATGTCCGTGTCAAGTAGACTGAAATGATTCTGCATCTACTACTATTACTCCACACATCGACCGACTCCTGCCTGCATCTAGATTATTAAGTTCATGAAGAACAGAGTAACACATTAAGTAAGATGACATGATGTAGAGGGATAAACTCAACCAATATGATGAAAACCCATCTTTTTACCCTTGATGGCAACAATACAATACATGCCTCGCTACCCCTACTTTTTTCACTAGGTGAGGACACCGCAAGATTGAACCCAAAACCAAGCACTTCTCCCATTGCAAGAATTACCAATCTAGTTGGCCAAACCAAACCAATAACTCAAAGAGACTTGCAAAGATATGAACTGATGCATATAAGAATCCAGAGAAGAACCAAATAATATTCATAGATAAGCTGATCATAAACCCACAATTCATCGGATCTCGACAAACACACCGCAAAAGAGTATTACATCAGATAGATCCCCATGAAGATCATGGAGAACATGGTTTTGAAGGACAAAGATAGAGAAGAAGCCATCTAGCTACTAGCTATGGACCCGTAGGTCTGTGGTGGACTACTCATGCATCATCGGAGGGGCAATGGAGTTGATTTAGATGCCCTCCGTGATTGAATCCCTCTCTGCCAGATAACTAGAAAAGCTCCAAGGTTGGATCTCTCGGGAACAGAGGCTTCTGGCGGCAGAAAAATATTTTCTTGGCTCTTTTTGGTATTGGGAGTTAATTCAGGAATTTATAGGCCGAAGATTAGGTTAGGAGACCTGCTGGGGGGCCACAAGCCAGGGGGTGCCCCCCTGGCCGTGCCAGGGTGGCTTGTGACCTCCTGGCAGGTGTCCAGCCTTCCTCTCCAAATCTGGTAGATTTCTTTTAGTCCAAGAAAAATCATCGCGAAGATTTTATTCCGTTTGGACTCCGTTTAATATTCCTTATCTACAGTACTCAAAAACAATGAAAAAACAGAAACTAGCATTAGGCTCTAGGTTAATAAGTTAGCCCCAAAAATAATATAAAATAGCATATTAATGCATATAAAACATCCAAAATAGATAATATAATAGCATGGAACAATCAAAAATTATAGATACGTTGGAGATGTATCAGCATCCCCAAGCTTAATTCCTGCTCGTCCTCGAGTAGGTAAATGATAAAAACCGAATTTTTGATGTGCATTGCTACATAACATATTTATCCATGTAATATCCTTTATTGTACATGAATGTTCAAATCTATAAGACTCAAAACAAAAGCTTAATGTTGACAATAATATTCAAGCATACTAACAAAGCAATTGTATCTCTTCAAAATATAATGGCAAAAGAAAGTTATCCCTACAAAATCATATAGTCTGGCTATGATCCATCTTCCCCACACAAATTATTTATATCATGCAGAACGCCGATGACAATTCAAGCAATTGTTTCACACCTTTTATGTTCTCAAACCTTTTCAATTCTCACGCAATACATGAGTGTGAGCCATGGATATATCACTATAGGTGGAATAGAATATGGTGGAGGTTGTGAAAAAAAAGGAGAAGATAGTCTCACATCAACTAGGCATATCAACGGGCTATGGAGATGCCCATTAATAGATATCAATTTGAGTGAGTAGGGATTGCCATGCAATGGATGCACTAGAGCTATAAGTGTATGAAAGCTCAAAAAGAAACTAAGTGGGTGTGCATCCAACTTGCTTGCTCATGAAGACCTAGGGCAATTTGAGGAAGCCCATCATTGGAATATACAAGCCAAGTTATATAACAAAAAATTCCCACTAGTATATGAAAGTGACAAAATAGGAGACTCTCTATCATGAAAATCATGGTGCTACTTTGAAGCACAAGTGGAAAAAAATATAGTCGCATTGTACCTTCTCTCTTTTCTCTCTTTTTTATGGGCATCAATGGCCTCTTTTTTTATTTGGCTTTGCTGGCCTATTTTATTTTTCATAAATTCCAGACTCTCATCCCATCTTGTGAGGGAATCATAGCTTTCATCATCCTTTCCTCACACGGGACAATGCTCTAATAATGATGGTCATCACACTTTTATTTACTTACAACTAAAGAATTACAACTCGATATCGAGAACAAAATATGACTCTATATGAATGCCTCCGGCAGTGTACCGGGATGTGCAATGATCTAGCATAGCAAATGACATCAAAACAGACAAGCCATGAAAACATCATGCTAGCTATCTTACGATCATGCAAAGCAATATGAAAATGATGATGTGTGTCATAATAAATGGAATGGTGGAAGTTGCATGGCAATATATCTCGAAATGGCTATGGAAATGCCATAATAGGTAGGTATTGTGGCTGTTTTTAGGAAGTATATATGGTGGGTTTAATGCACCGGCGAAAGTTGCGCGGTACTAGAAAGGCTAGCAAAAGTGGAAGGGTGAGAGTGCATATAATCCATGGACTCACATTAGTCATAAAGAAGTCACATACTTATTGCAAAAGTCTATTAGTCATCGTAGCAAAGTATTAGACGCGTGCTCCTAGGGGAGAGGTTGGTCGGAGTAAACCATCGCCCGCTCCCGATCCTCACACAAAGGCTAACAATCAATAAACAAATCATGCTCTGACTTCCTTACATAACGGTTCACCATACGTGCATTCTACCGAAATCACAAACCTTTACACAAGTATTTTTATCAATTCACAATTACTTACTAACATGACTCTTAATATTACCATCTTTATATCTCAAAACTTTATGCAAGGAATCAAACTTCTCATAACATCCAATGCACTTTATATGGAAGTTTTCATTATATCCCTCTTGGATGCCTATTATATTAGTACTAAATTCATAACCTAAACCAATTACCATGTTGTTTCAAGACTCTCAAAATAACATTAGTGAGCTACGAGAGTTCAATTATTTCTATAAAACAAAACACCACCGTGCTCTCAAAAGATATAAGTGAAGAACTAGAGAAAAATTGCCTAGCTCAAAAGATATAAGTGAAGCACATAGAGTATTCTAATAAATTAACAATTCATGGGTGTCTCTCTCAAAAGATGTGTTTGGAAAGGATGATTGTGGAAAACTAAAAAGCAAAGACTCATATCATACAAGACGCTCCAAGCAAAACACATATCATGTGGTGAATAAAAATATAGCCTCAAGTAAATTTATCGATGGATTGAAGACGAAAGAGGGGATGCCTTCTGGGGTAACCCCAAGCTTTGGATTTTTGGCATGCTTGATTCCTTGGGGTGCCTTGGTCATCCCCAAGCTTAGGCTCTTGCCACTCCTTATTCTATAGTCCATCAAATCTTTACCTAAAACTTGAAAACTTCACAACACAAAACTTAACAGAAAACTCGTGAGATCCGTTAGTATAAGAAAATAAATCACCACTTTAGGTACTATTGTGAAATCGTTCTTTATTTATATTGGTGTAATATATACTGTATTCCAACTTGTCCATGGTTCATACCCCGCGATACGGTGCATAGATACATCAAAATAGGTAAACAACACAAAGAAAAAAGAATTTTTCAAAAACAAAACATTCTGTATCAATCTGGAAACTTCATATACTTATGTAAGTCCAAAAATTAGGAAAAATTAGGAAAACCTGGGAAATTTGAATATACATAGTGTATAAAAGTTTAAGACTTATTAGACGCTCTGATAAATTTATAAAATTCCTGGACTGGGCGCAAAAGTTTCTATTTTTCAGCAAGATCAAATCAACAATCACCATAGACCATCCCAAAGGTCTTACTTGGCTCAAACACTAATTAAAACACAAAAACACAATTACTACAGAGTTAATAACGTATGAAACACTCAAAACAGAAGCAAAAAACATAACATAAAAATAAAATTGGGTTGCCTCCCAACAAGCACTATTGTTTAACGCCGCTAGCTAGGCATAACAGAATAGATCTAGGTAGTGTTATCTTTGGTATGCAATCCAAAAGTAGCTCTCATAATAGATTCATAAGGAAATATTATTTTCTTTCTAGGAAAGTGTTCCATGCCTTTCCTTAATGGAAATTGGAATCTAATGTTTCCTTCTTTCATATCAATAACTGCACCAATCGTTCTAAGGAAAGGTCTACCAAGAATAATAGGACATGTAGGATTGCAATATATATCAAAAACAATGAAATGTACTTGAACATAATTCCTATTTGAAACAATAAGAACGTCATTAACCCTTCCCATATGTTTCTTAATAGTGTAATCCACTAGATGCAAATTCAAAGAGCAATCATCAAGTTCATGGAAACCTAGCACATCACATAAAGTTTTCGGAATCGTGCAAACACTAGCACCCAAATCACACAAAGCATGGCACTAATTTTTTTTAATTTTAATCTTAATAGTAGTTTCCCACTCATCATGACGCTTTATAGGGATAGAAACTTCGAACTGAAGTTTTTCTTCAAAAGATTTCATCATAGCATCAACGATATGTTTAGTAAAAAGCCTTATTTTGATTATAAGCTTGCGGAGAATTCAACATGGATTTCAACAAGGAAATACAATCAATCAAATAACAACTATCATAATTGAAGTCCTTGAAATCCAAAAGATTGGTTTCATTGCTATTTAAAGTTTTGACCTCTTCAATCCCACTTTTATCAGTTTTAGCATTAAGATCTATAAACTCCGAATCATTGGGATGACTTTTAACTAAAGTTGAATTTATACAGTACCATATTTATTAAGATTTATATTGTAAAACAAATATTCAATAAGAGTCACATAAATCACTTTGAGATCTTCATCATTATTATCACAAGAACACACTTTTTCAAGCCATTCACGCTTAGCACGTATTCTAGCAGTTCTTTCCTTACACTCATCTATAGAAATTCTCATAGATTTTAAAGACTCATTAATATCATTCTTGGGAGGAGTAGATCTAATTTTCAAAGAATCAATCTCAAGCGAAATTCTATCGACGTTCCTAGCCAAATCATCAATCTAAGCAATTTTTCTTCAATCAAAGCATTGAAAACCTTTTGCGAACTAATAAATTCTTTAATATTGTTCTCAAGATCAGAGGGAATATTATTATAATTTCCATTAGGATTTTTGTAGGAATTACCATAATTTTTGGAGGAATTACTAGGAAATGGCCTAGGGTTGAAATTACCTCTATACGCGTTATTACCAAAATTGTTGCTACCAACAAAATTCACATCCATAGATTCATTATTATTCCCAATCAAATAAGATAAAGGCATATCATTAGGATCAATAGGAGCACTCTTACTAGCAAACAATTTCATTAATTCATCCATCTTTTCACTCAACGTATTTATTTCTTCAATAGCATGCACTTTTTTTCTAGTAGGAGATCTTTCGGTATGCCATTGAGAGTAATTTGCCATAATATTATCTAAGAGTTTAGTAGCTTATAATAATGTTATTTCCATAAAAGTACCACCAATGGTGGAATCTAGAAGATTCCTAGAAGCAAAATTTAATCCCGCATAGTCAGATCATCCATAAACTCAAACCATGTGCGGGACAATTTCTAATCATTAATTTCATCCTCTCCCAAGATTGTGCAACATGCTCATGATCAAGTTGCCTAAAATTCATTATATTGTTCCTAAGGGAGATGATCTTAGCGGGCGCAAAGTACTTGGAGATAAAAGCATCTTTACACTTATTCCATGAATCAATACTATTTTTAGGCAAAGATGAAAACCATGTTTTAGCACAATCTTGTAGTGAGAACGGAAATAGCTTGAATTTAACAATATCATTATCCACATCTTTCTTATTTTGCATATCACACAAATCAATGAAAGTATTTAGATGGGATGCGACATCTTCACTAGGAAGGCCGGAAAATTGTTCTTTCATAACAAGATTGAGCAAAGCGGCATTAATTTCATAATTTTCCGCACTAGTGGCAGGAGCAATCGGAGTACTAATAAAATCATCATTATTAGTATTGGAGAAGTCACACAACTTGGTATTCTTAGACATCATGACAAAGCAAGCAATCTAGCACACAAGCAAAAAAAAGCAAACGAAAAGGCGAACGAAAGAAGGGCAAAGAAAAAGGCAAATATTTTTTTTTCTGAAAATCGTTTTAGAAGTGGGGGAGAGGAAAATGAGAGGCAAATGGAAAATAATGTAAATGCAAGAGATGAGTTTGTGATGGGTACTTGGTAGGCTTGATGTGTATCCTCCCCGGCAACGGCGCCAGAAATCCTTCTTGCTACCTGTTGAGCTTGCGTTGGTTTTCCCTTGAAGAGGATAGGGTGAAGTAGTGAAGTAGATAAGTATTTCACTCAGTTGTTGAGAAACAAGGTATCAATCCAGTAGGAGGAACAAGCAAGTCACCTATAGATGCACCTACAGAAACAATCAAACTCTTGCACCCAACGCTATAAAGGGGTTGTCAATTCCTTCATGATTACTTGCAAGGATTATATCTGATAGAGATAGATATGGAAGATTGCGGAAAGTAAAATGGTAAATAAATTGCATCAATGTATTTTTGGTATTTTTGATATATATATCTGAAAATATAATATGGAAAATAGACCCGGGGGCCATAGGTTTCACTAGAGGCTTCTCTCTTGAAGGAAAATAACACGGTGTGTGAACAAATTACTGTCGAGCAATTGATAGAAGAGCTCCTAGTTATGAAGATATACAAGGAAATGATTATGCATATAGGCATCACTTCCATGTCAAGTAGACCGAAACGATTCTACATCTACTACTATTACTCCACACATCGATCGACTCCTTCCTGCATCTAGAGTATTAAGTTCATGAAGAACAGAGAAACACATTAAGTAAGATGACATGATGTAGATGGATACTCAAGCAATATGATGAAAACGTCATCTTTTTACCCTTGATGGCAACAATACAATACGTGCCTCGCTACCCCTACTTTGTCACTAGGTGAGGAAACCGCAAGATTGAACCCAAAACCAAGCACTTCTCCCATTGCAAGAATTACCAATCTAGTTGGCCAAAATAAGCCAATAACTCGAATAGACTTGAAAAGATATGAAATCATGCATATAATAATTCAGAGAAGAACCAAATAATATTCATAGATAAGTTGATCAGAAACCCACAATTCATCGGATCTCGACAAATACACTGCAAAAGAGTATTACATCGGATAGATCCCCATGAAGGTCATGGAGAACATGGTATTGAAGCACAAAGAGAGAGAAGAAGCCATATAGCTACTAGCTATGGACCCATAGGTCTGTGGTGGACTACTCATGCATCATCGGAGGGGCAGTGGTGTTGATGTAGATGCCCTCCGTGATCGAATCCTGCTCCGGCAGATTACCGGAAAAGGCTCCAAGTTTGGATCTCTCGGGTACAAAGGCTTCTGGCAGTAGAAAAGTATTCTCGTGTCTCTTTTTGGTATTGGGGGAATATTTGGGAATTTATAGGCCAAAGATTAGGGTTAGGAGACCTGCTGGGAGGACACAAGCCAGGGGTGCGCTCCCCTGGCTGCGCCAGGGTGGCTTGTGACCTCCTGGCAGGTCTCCAGCCTTCCTCTCCAAGTCTGGTAGATGTCTTCTGCTCCAAGAAAAATCATCACGGAGATTTTATTTCGTTTGGACTCCGTTTAATATTCCTTATCTACAATGCTCAAAACAAGGATAAAACAGAAAGTGGCACTAGGCTCTAGGTTAATAGGTTAGTCCCAAAAATAATATAAAATAGCATATTAATGCATATAAAACATCCAAAATAGATAATATAATAGCATGGAATAAAAAAATTATAGATACGTTGGAGACATATCAACCCCATCGTCCTCTTTGCACTCTTCTTCTTCCTCATGCCTCCTCTATACAAGAGAAACTCGCTAGAGCTTGGAGCCAACACCAGGATCTTCAATACGTGCCGCCCATGCCATAAGACCCCGCTTGCATCTGTCGGAGAAGACGCGACCATGTGAATGTCCTTTATTGTCTGGATCGGGTACCTTCCGCCCATCCATTAGGGTTCGGGTTCTTTCCAATGTTCATCATCCTTTTTTTATCTTTGAATGGCTACTATAGATCTAAAAAGTTCCATTTTCTTTCGGTGAACATTGTCTTAGTTTGATTGTCGCTCTTCATTTTTTGCAAAGTAGATCTAAGATATCCCTCCTATAGAGCGTCGTAAATGCTTCAGTTTCGGTTTCTCCATGGACTAGAGTATATTTTCCTTCTATTTTCGTGCATATATTAGATACGTATGATCCTCCACCTATTGTAGAAAGACGTTTGCCCATAAGAGAATTTAGCTAACTCCTTTTGAGCACTCTTACTGTCACTCTTTTCGCTCGTACTAATGTCGGCTTAGATTTCATCACTTGTTAGTCCATTATTTCACCGGCTCAATGTACAGCGCTGGCTCATTAATTCATGGCCCTAGTCCATATCATGTACTTGAATACCAGCTTGATCTGGAGGAAACTCTTTAGTCATCCATACCTTTAGATCCAGTTGAAATTATAGTTTCCTGGAAAACGCCATAAATACTGGTTTGCTTGAGTCGCCTTTTCGTTTTTGGCTCTCATTCAAAGCCAATTTTATTGTGTCACAAGTCGGCTTAAACTCCAGCTCATCATATTTGCCCCCTTTCCGTATTGTAGTTCAGACTGGAAAGTCATGATGCCTCCCAATAATAGCAAAGCTTGTGGCTGGGTCAGGTCCCATGAGTCAGTACTCACCTTGGAGAATCTCATAACTCAGGGCATGTTGCCGACTCAGAATGAAATAGGCTGGCGAGCGCATGAAGAAGAACCATCCCCACAGCCTGGCGTGGGGGAAGTAGTTTGTTTTACTGATCACGTGCAAAGGGGTTTTCGACTTCCCGAGTTGAAATTCTATAGAGGCCTCCTTCAATTTTTCAAACTCCGACCACAAGATATTGGCCCCAACTCAATGACCAACATCTGTCAATTTCAAGTGTTATGCTTAGTATATCTTCAGATCGAGCCGTCTTTGACTCTTTTTAGAGATTTTTTCTACCTTAACTATCAAACAGAGACAAAGGATGGACCTAGTGTGGAACTCGACGGTGTCTCTGTGCAGAAGAGGAAAAACAATCTTTTCCTTGAGACCAAGTTGGTGAGTCATCCAAAAGGATGGAACAAACCTTGGTTCTACCGTAAAAACACTGCCCCCGAAGGCCAGAGCCCATTGTCGGGTTTCAGACCAGACCGGCTTGGCATCACCGACTTTCCGGGTAGGCCAACCAATGAAGAGAGGAAGCTGCTGGCCCCCGTGTTGCTGAGGTTGTGGTCCCTCAACACCAACGGCCTTACTGGGATCGACCTGATCCGGTGCTGGATACCCTAGCGGATTCAACCCGTAAGTGTGAGGGGTGATTTAATGAGCAACTACTCTCGCGAGTCCAAAGATGTGCAACATTTCAGCACAAAAAACTTGAGGGATGCTACCATGAACAAGCAAACCAAGAAATTATTTTCCCACTCCAAAGAGAAGTGTAAACTGACCGAACTGGTCCCACTTAACATGAAGAATCCAATTCCTTCAGTATGTACTGTGCAAACTTGAATGTTAATTTATTCTTTACTTTTGTTTGGGGTCCCATGCTTATCAACCGGCTTGCTTTCCTGCAGGCTAACTCGGATTTCTGGAAGGCTTCTTCAAAAGCTGATGCTCCTTCTTCAAGACGGATGAAGTAACATCTCAAGATCATCTTCATGAGAGGAATCTGAGGTAGAACTTGACTCACTTGGTCGTCTGTTTATCGAACTTGCCGATGCGCCTACTTCTCAGGATGGCTCGGGGTCCAGTGAAGCCAACAATGTTGAGGTAATTCTAATTTCCGCCAGTTCCTCAGAAACATTTATCCCAAGAAAACCAAGGCAAGCCATCCGGAAGGTTAAGTTTTCACATCCACATGCTTACTTAGATCCCAATTTTATTTTGAAGAAAGCTCAACTCGCCAGCAAATCAAAATGCAAGACCTGAAGTAGTCCGGGCGACTAAGATGCCGGCTTGTCGCATGCGCAACCGGCTCGCAGACCACGTGTCGATGTGCCACATAGTCCAACCACTTCTTCTCCTAGAGATGGTATCTTTAAGCAACCACTTAGTCCTTCAAGATCATTTATCAGAAATCTCCTCCATCCTCCGGCGACTCGACGGCAACACAACTTACTTCCTTTAATGTCAACCGCTGGTATGTCTTGAGTTTATATTGGTTTATTTATTTAGTCTTGGAATGTATCTTTATCTTATCTTAATGTTTGATCTCTCATCACTACATGGCCAAAGCTATTTTGTCGAAGCGTGCCGCCAAGTAATCTTCTAGTGCAGCAAGCCAGGACATCCCGAGTCCTCCACCAGAAGAAATGGCCACCAGGGTTGATCCTTCTGGGGAAAATAACCCGGAGGCCAGGATTGAGCTGACCATCGACATAGAGATGGCCAATCCGAATGAGCCGGTTTTCGCGGATACGTCGGTGGAGACCCAAGGCGCGTCAATAGAGCCGTCCTCTTGATCGCCCAACGCGGATCACCCTTCCAGTCCTATAGCTCGTGTGGATGACACCGCTCCGCTGGCTAATAAGAGGAGGTTGTTGTTGTTAAGGAAAACTTGCACGCTCCTGTCATCTCCACCACCTTGGCCAAGATTATAACCAAGGATGAGTCGTCGCACTTGGACAAACGAAAGGCCAAGTTAGACCTTCCAGATCTATCCGCTCTTGATCCTGAAGACATTTACCAATAGTACTTAGCCCGGCTAAACGAGAGCCAGAAAATTGAAATCAACTTAGTCAACACCCTCAAGGAGAATTATGAGGTAAAATTATGATACTTGTTGTCGGTGCACTAGAGTTTTGGGTTCTCTAGTGCCCCTTACTCGTGCACGGGCAGTGGTAGCCACTCCGACGAAAAGGCCCGACTAGGAATTGCTAGATGCAGATACATGAGAATCAAGAGAACATCCAAACAATCAGGAAAGAAGGCAAGACCCCCGGCAAGACCTCGCCGGGATGGCCTTCAAGCCCCTGGCAAGGTGAAGCCCCAGCAAGACCCCGCCAGCACAGAGGCCAGGTGTTGACCCCCATGATACGTGTCGGCAATGGAGGGGCTAAGCGGTGCCGATGGGATGGGGTCCTGTCCTGTCCCGTGGACGGTCAGAGGCACCAGACGGAGCATTAAATGCACCTGTCTTACACTGTTAGTGTTAGGTATGATAGCATTGTAGCTCGGTAAACCTCGTGTACTCACTGTACGTCGCTGTTGGGATCCCCTTAGTCATATTAAAGGAGTCCGACGGCGTTACAGTGAGGGACTTTTTTCGGGCTTTTTGACCAATCTTCTAGTTCACGCGTGTAGCAGCTATGCTCTACCGCACACACAATGCTCCTAAGTGGGTGTGCATCCAACTTGCTTGATCATGAAGACCTTGAGCATTTGAGGAAGCCGTCATCGAAATATACAAGACAAGTTTATTATGAAAAGGTAATTCCCACTAGCATATGGAAGTGAAAACATAGGAGATTATCTTTATGAAGAACATGGTGCCACTTTGAAGCACAAGTGTGGTAAAGGATAGTAGCAAAGTCCCTTCTCTCTTTTTCTCTCATTTATTTTCCTATGGTGGGCTTTTCTCCTTTTTTGCCTCTCCCATTCATATTTTTTATATGGTGGGATTATTTGGCCTCCCCATCTTTATTTCATTTTTCGTCTGGAGTCTCATCCCGACTGGTGGGGGAATCATAGTCTCCATCATCCTTTCCTCACTGGGACAATGCTCTAATAATGATGATCATCACACTTTTATTTACTTACTACTCAATATGAAGGACTGATAGCTATGGAAATTACATGGCAATATGATGATGGACGAACTAGTCATGTGAAGTGACGATGGAATTTACATGGCAATATATCTTGGAATGGCTATGGAAATGCCATAATAGGTAGGTATGGTGGATGTTTTGAGGAAGATATGATGAGGCTTATGTGCAACAGAGCGTATCATGTCATGGGGTTTGGATGCATCGACAAAAGTTGCACCTATCCTCAAGGTGAGAATGGACTATGCACAGTACCGAAGAGGCTTGCAAATATGAGATGGTGAGAATACGTATGTCCATCATGTCACATTAGTCATAAAGAACTCACATAATTATTGCAAAGTTTTGTTATTTTTATCACAAACAAAAGACTCCTTGCATGCCGGAGGGAGGAGGTTGTTAGGAGTTAAACATCGTGCGCACCCGACTTGAAACAACACTAGGATTTCAATGAGGAATAAAAATGCTCTGTAGGGACCCCGACTCATAAGTCGTGATCACCGAATGCACGTGTACAGTGATCCCAGAGATCAATGCTCACTAAACACACATAAGCTGAATAACAAGAGTCTTACATCCATACTTAACATCTTACACAAATAATGACCACGAAGGTCTTAGTCTAACATAGATAGGGCCACACGGGCCAAACACTTAAAATAGAACAAGCAATGGAAATCTTTGTCGAAAGCGTGAACCCATGCCATCTGCCTTAACCTACATGCATTCTGACTGGGAAGGATCCTAGTTCGCATGTTTGTCTCCAACGAACACTTCAACATACTCCTGTTCTTCCATACCTGGCCAATTAAATAACTAGTGGCAATCCAATGAGTACTTTGAATGTACTCGCAAGCAACCCAAGTTGTGGAACAAGGTAATAAAGATGCATGGTATAGCACTAAGTAGGTAACTTTACGGAAAGCTAATTTTGAGTGCAAATGTCATGATCAAGTAACTTGTACCATGCATCAACAATAAGCAAGTATCCATATGATCAAGATACCGGTATCATCATAGGTATCGGTTGAACATCTCATGTTCACTCATCATGCTATGTCATCGGACTTAGTCCAATCCTCACACCAAGTCATTGGACTTAGCTCATGTGACCTCTTGTCACCATCACACCCATACTCACACCAAGTTTCATGAAAACATCCGGACGTAGTCTAAGAAGGACCTCCAACTGTCCACGACCATGGACGCGGCTATTCGAATAGTTTTATACTCTGCAGAGGTTGCACACTTTACCCACAAGACTCGGGGAACTTCCGTTTCATCCAGAACTCGTGGTATCTAACATACCCGAGGTAAGAACCCGAACAATGCCTTTCCCATGGTGATACTAAACCAAGATTCCACTCGTTGGTGCCATCCCTCATGATATACATCACTTGTATCATCGATGAGGGCATGCTATGGTGTGCCCAGTGCCTGTAAAGACAGCGCATGACCTTTCACTCTGGGACGACCCCGTCTCAAGAGTGACCACTTCACTCTTCCCACTAGTAATGCGGGCTCCTTGCTAGTACCAACCATAGTAAACAACAAATCCCCGTCCCATAAGGGGTATCGTGGTTGCGCATGTAAGGTTGGGATGGTCAGCAGACCTTTGAACTCTCCGTTTTCGAAAACACACACTCACTTGCTCCAGCATACCACTTCTTTCTGAAGTGGTTACCCAACTCATCATCATCTCCCTCAGGCATTAGTGGCACCCGACGGGGTTTTCGAAAGAGTCTTTGAAATCATTTCTTTCCATCACCATGCATAAGTCCCATCTCATTTGCGTAGCATCTATTAGCAACCCACATAACCCTCATAAGGTGGTAGGGTCATGCACGATACAAGTGTCAAAGGAAAAGTATCGAAGGCATCCCACCGAAAGGGGGACACCACATCACACTGTCAAATATGATGAAAGTAAAGTGCTATATTACATGCAATAAAAAATGGTTTCTCATCATGGTCAAAGGGCTGCTTGCCTGGCTCAACAAAGTCTTCGAGGTCTTCGAAGTCTTTGGGTCCAACTTCTTTGTCAACCGCACAATCTATCGTCGCGAAATAAAGCGATAAAAATAAGCAATCACACAAAACAGAGCACTGAATCTATTTCCAAAAAATGTCCACCTACTCTGCTAAATACTACAAGTCATACTAAAAATATTCTCTTAGGGTTTTGCTATGGAAAAGATTTTGAAAATAAAATAATAGAGGCAAAAAGGTGGGAATATATAGGTTTTAAAATAGTACAGTACTAAAAACATTTTTAGAAATGGCACTACTAAATTCTAGGGATTATTTTATGAATTTAGGTGGAAGTAAAATTGGCATTGGATAAATATTTAATTTTGTGGGATTTTTGCAATGTCCACAAAAAACAGAAAAAAGAAAAGAAAGAAAAGGCCACTAGGACCTGGGCCAAAGGCGGACAGAGGCTAGGCCGGCCCAGCTGGCCAGCCAGCCGATCTCACGCGCGGTCAGGTTCGAACCTGATGCGCGAGGCCCGATCGTCAGCGACACGAGGGGGAGGAGAGAGAGCTCGGGAGAGGGGAAGAGAGGCCGACAGGTGGGCCCCACCTGTCAGGTCCTTCTCCCACCTCAAGACAGGGAGGGAGGAGGGCTCATCGGCGGCAGCGCAGGGAATGACGGAGGCAGGCAAGAGCAGGGATGGTCTCGGGATCGAGTCGCCGGTCCAGGGAAGGTCGAAGGGAGACCAGAGGTGGCCGGAGTCGCTGACGGCGAGTACCCGCGGCGGAGATGGCTTCGGGAGGAGGTTGTCGGGGCCGTTCCAGGCTGCAAAGAAGACAGGGATGAAGGGGAAATGCGTCAGCGTGACGAGGTAGGACCAACGGGGGAAGAAACAGGGCTAGAGGAGCTTGCTACCTCAAGATCGATGGAGAGATGGCCACGGCGGTCCTCGGGTCGATCCCGAGCGTAGAGAGGTCGAGCGGTCCTTAGAGCGCGAAGGGGGGGCTATTGGGGGAGAGGAGAGAGAGACCAGAGGGGAGAGATGGGCTCGGGAGGCCCTTTTATAAGAGGGACGCGAGTCCACCACACTGCGGTGCACCGGCGAGGGCAAGGTTAGGGCCAGAGGCCCTGGGAGAGAGAGGGTGCGAGTCAGGGGCGCTCCTGGGACTGGTCTAGGCCAAGGGGGAGGAGAGAGAGACAGGGGAGCGCGCACATGCGAGCCCTGTGGTTGGCCGGCTCAGGCGGCCACGACGCTTGCGAGGAGGGCCAGAGGAGGGGGAGAGAGGAGGGGCCCGACATGGTGGCGTGGCAGGGACGCCGAGGCCGACCATCTGGCGAGAGGGGGAGCCCGAGGTGGTCAGGGCCATGCAGTGGCCACCCGCTACAGTGCCTGTCGACACTGTAGTGTGCTCCAGAGCGCGGGTTTGGCATGCCACGACATGCCATCGACGTCTTCTGCGTGGCCTCTCATGTCTAGGGGATCTAGATTTTTTTACAATAGAGGGTAGGTCATTGGATGCTCTGATTTCCTTAGGAGAGAAGGAAGGATGAGGAAGAGGGAGGAAATTTACTGTCTAGAGGGGAAAAATGGGGGTTTTACCCCACTTACCGATGGAGTTTTGGCCAGGGAGAGTTACTGGAGGTAGCTAGTAACTCAGAGAGGTTGTGGTAAAAAGCTGGGGCCAAGGGTAAAGTGATAAGAGGTAGAAATAGGGGTTTTATCTAATCACCAGAAGGTGTTTGGTGGAGTTTTGGGCAAGAAATAATTACCAGCTTACTGAGATATTTACCAGGGTCAAAGGCTAGGTAGAAATGATATGCTTCACCAAATTTGATCTCAAGAGGAAGAAGTTGATAATGGAAACTTGATGAACCCTAGAAATTGGCAGAATCAGATTTCTGTAGATCCAATGATGCTAGGCTTTAACCCTTGACGCACCACTTAGTGTATCATCACTATTTGGTCATTAGAGCATTCCCACAAAGTTTGAGGCCAAGGGGAGACACTTCACAATGTAAAGTTGCTCAAATTTGATTCTGGACAGGAATGGTTTTGGGATGATGATGAACCAAACCAACTTGGATTAGGATGAAACTTTTCAAGATCACCACCCATGACAGTGTTGACTTGCTGGAATTTTCCTGGAATTTATTGAGAATATTTCTTATAGAAATATTCTAAAAGTTTGATCTGAACATAAAGGGTTTTGAGGGGTTTTGCCCATGATCTGATCATGCCCTTGTGTTGAAACTCATATATATGGAAAATATATGTCCAGTGAGTTTCTCTAAATTTTCTCAAATATTTTTAAAGCATTTAAATAATTTTTCCCTAGGAAAAACGATTTCTGGCCTTAAGAAAAAGCCTTTAAATAAAATATGAAAATAATCTTTAAAAATAATATTTGGTGGTTTTGAGAAGTCATATATATAGTAGGTTTGAAATAAAGCCTTTGGGAAAGAAGGGTCCACCTGATTTGAGGACTTGCAGTGCAACCTCATTTCAGGGGTTTTTGGAAACTTAAATTAAATAAATCATTTTTGGTTAAAGCAAAATTTGATAAATATAGTTTTGGGCACTAATCACATGGCATGATCATTGGGCAAGGGGTTTGGATCAAGTAAGTTGATTATGAAGTGGAATAGAACCTAGTAGTGCCATAAAACACAATCAACAAGCAAGCAAACAACATAGCAAGCAAGCATAAACACATAGAAAAAGTTTTAGTTGGCTCCAAATTTTATAAACCAAAACATATCAAGGTGCTACAAACATAGGGTGTGACAGATCTCCCCCCCTACAAGAATCTCGTCCCCGAGATTCCTAGGCTAAGCGCTAAAAAGATACGGAAACTCCGATCTAAGATAATCTTCATGCTCCCAGGTTGCTTCCGGTTCAGTGTGGTTGCTCCATTGGACCTTGAAGTACTTGAGGGTGTGGCTCCGGGTGCAGTGCTCGGTTTCATCCAAAATGTGAACTAGCCTCTCACGATAAGTGAGATCTGGCTGAAGATCGATGGCTTGATGGTCGATGTCCTTGTAGAGGTTGGGGCGGTTGGGAACGTGCAAACACTTCCGGAGTTGTGACACATGAAAGACGTTGTGCACATCCGATAGATCGGAAGGTAGCTCTAACTAGTAGGCAACTTCTCCACACGCAGTGGTGATCTTGAAGGGGCCGATGAATCTTGGTGCGAGCTTTCCTCTGACGTGGAAGCACTTGATTCCCTTGAGAGGCGTGACCCGGAGGTAGACATGGTCACCAACACAGAAGTTCACTTCTCGGCAATGGGAGTCGGCGTGGCTCTTCTGTCTTGACTTAGCGGTCTCGAGGCGCTCTCAGACAAGTTGAACTTGCTCTTCGGCTTCGCGGAGGATGTCTGGTCCAAAAATTAATCCTTCTCCGGTCTCTGACCAGTTGAGGGGAGTACGGCACTTGCGTCCATACAACACCTCAAATGGTGCCATCTAAAGACTTGATTGATAACTGTTGTTGTAGGAGAACTCAGCGAACGGTAGGCAATCTTCCCACTTGGCTCCATATGCCAAAACACAAGCGCGGAGCATATCTCCGAGTATCTGATTTACTCGTTCCGTTTGCCCACCGGTCTGGGGTGAAAAGCAGTGCTGAAGGAGAGCTTGGTTCCCATAGCTTCTTGAAACCTCTTCCAGAATCTTGAGGTGAACTGGGTGCCTCGATCTGACACAATGTCATTTGGAACTCCGTGAAGGCTCACGATACGCTTGATGTAGAGGCTGGCTAACTTGTTACCGCCATAGGTGGTCTTGACGGGAATGAAATGGGCTACCTTGGTCAGGTGGTCGACAATGACCCAATTGGAATCATGCCCCTTGCTTGACCTTGGTAAACCGGTGATGAAATCCATTCCGACTTTATCCCACTTCCATTCAGGCACTTTGAGAGGTTGCAATAGTCCAGCGGGTCACTGATGCTCAGCTTTGACCCTCTGGCCTATGTCACACTTAGCCACGAACGTGCGTATCTCCTGCTTCATGCCATGCCACCAGAATCTTGCCTTGAGGTCTTGATACATCTTGGTTCCTCCAGGATGGATGGAGTAGGGAGTGTCGGGAGCTTCTTGCAAGATCAAGTTCTTGAGCTCCTCTTTGTTGGGTACGCAGATGCGATTCCCAAACCATACAACTCCTTGTTCATCCACCGAGAATCCTAGGGCCTTGCCTGCCTTGATCTTCCTCTTGATGCCTTCAATGCTCTCTTGTCCCTTGTGGGCTTCCTTGATATCATCCATCAAGGTAGGCTTTGCTTCAAGGTTGGCGAGGAATCCTGGTGCAACCAGTTCCAAGCCGAAGCTCTCAAGCTCTTCATACAGGGCAGGTAGCCTTTCCTTAATTATAGCATTCAAGGATCAAGCCTTTCTGCTCAAGGCGTCTGCTACCACATTGGCCTTTTCGGGGTGGTACTGAACACTGAGGTCGTAATCCTTAATCAATTCCAACCATCTTCGCTGCCTCATGTTCAACTCTCTTTGAGTGAAGATATACTTCAAACTCTTGTGGTCTGTGAATATCTCACATTGCTTCCCCAGAAGGTAATGTCGCCATGTCTTGAAGGCATGAACCATGACTGCCAACTCGAGATCATGAGTTGCGTAGTTCTCTTCATGATGACGTAGTTGTCTGGACAAATATGCTATGACTCTTCCTTCTTGCATCAGAACACCTCCAAGCCCGGTTCTTGATGCATCACAATAAATCACAAACTCCTTGTGAATATCAGGGGTGGCCAAAACTGGGGCTGTGGTCAATCTCTTCTTGAGCTCTTGGAAACTTTCCTCACACTTAGCTGTCCACTCGAACTTCTTGTCCTTCTTCAAAAGTTGGGTCATGGGTCAGGCAATGCTTGAGAACCCTTCCACAAACTTGCGGTAATAACCTGCGAGTCCGAGGAAGCTTCTGACTTCCTTTACTATGGTAGGGCTTTGCCATTCAGTCACGGCTTCAATCTTGGCAGGATCCATTGATAATCCTTCTGCAGTTAGCACATGACCCAAGAATCCAACTTCGTGCAGCCAGAATTCACACTTTCTGAACTTGGCATAAAGCTGGTGCTCTCAAAGCTTTTCTAGGACTAATCTCAAGTGCTCCTCATGTTCTTCTTCAGACTTGGAGAAGACAAGTATGTCATCAATGAAGACAACAACGAACTTGTCCAAGTACTCCATGAAGACCTTATTCATGAGGTACATGAAGTAGGTAGGGGCATTAGTTAACCCGAATGACATGACCGTATACTCATACAGGCCATACCGGGTTACAAATGCCGTCTTCGAGATGTCTTGGGGTCTGATCTTCAGCTGGTAGTACCCAGACCTAAGGTCGATCTTGGAGAACACCTTGGCTCCATTCAACTGATCAAATAGGTCTTCAATCTTGGGGAGTGGGTACTTGTTCTTTATCGTGACCTCATTGAGAGAACGGTAATCGACACGAAGTCTAATAGTTCCGTCCCTCTTTGAAACAAATAGAACAGGCGATCCCCAATGAGAGGCAGTAGGGCGAATAAATCCTTTTCTAAGCTACTCTGCCAGTTGCTTCTTCAACTCTGCCAACTCTTCGGATCCCATCCTGTAGGCCTTCTTATAGATGGGCCTTGATCCGGGCATAAGCTCAATGATGAACTCCATGTCGCGGTCAGGAGGCATTCCGGGCAGCTCATCAGGAAACACATCCGGGTACTCACATACCACTGGCACTTGATCCAACTCAACTCCCTATAGGCAGTTAGCCCGAGGGGCTTGAGTGGAGGCAGGGCTTGGGACATACTTGACTTCCACTCCTTGGCTATTGGTCATGGTGATAATCCTCTTGGCACATTCCAGCTTGCCTTGGTGCTTAGTCAACCAATTCATGCCAAGGATGACATCCAAGCCCGGTGAGTCCAAAACTATAAGGTTTGCTAGGAAGTCTACCCCGTTGATGTCAATCTTCACTCCCTTACACCCTATCCCAGACTTCATAACTGAATCGGGGGTTTGTATCAACATACGACTACCCACGGGTGTAGGTTTCATGCCACTCTCTAGTGCAAACTTTTAGGTGATAAAAGAATACGAAGCTCCACAATCAAACAATACTGTTGCTGGGGTTGAGTTGACAAGGAACGTACCCAGTATGACGTTCGGGTCTTCCTGGGCTTCCTCTGTGGTGACATGATTCACACGACCCTTGCCATTGTTGGGCTGGTTGCGGGGAGCCGGGTTCCTTGGTGGTGCTCCACGGGCTTGACCTTGGTTTGGCGCATTGGGGCGCGGTGCATCTAGCTTCCTGTTGGGACAAAGCTTGGAGATGTGTCCAGACTGACCACACCCAAAGCAAGTGACCTGCCTAGGGTTGTTGTTGAAGCTTTTGCCACCGTTATTGTTATTGGGGTTGTTGTTGTAGGCTGGCCTGGGATTGGCATATTGCTGAGGCTGGTAGCTCGGGCAAGGTGCTGGAGGTCTAGCATGCTGCGGCTGATAGGTTGGCCTGGCTGGGGCTGGCTGCCATGGGCGAGGCTTCTAGTTGCTTGAACTTCCCTTGCCGATCATCTTGCGCTTGCGAGTGTCGTTGATGGCATGACGCTTGTCTTTCAACATGAGGGCCTTGTTCACCAGGTCGAAGAAAGTACGACAGTCGCAGATGATGAGCTGATACTGCACGACCTGTTGAAGTCCTTCCAGGAAGCGTTCCTTCTTGGCATCCTCCATGCTGACATCTTCAAGTGCATACCTTGACTGCAGGTTGAACTTCTGCAGATACTCCTTGTCAGAGCCACTTCCTTGCTTCACCGCTCGGAACTCTTTCTTCTTGATAGCCATGATCCTAGAAGGAATATGGGCAGTGTGGAATCCATCCTTGAAGTCATTCCACGTGATCACATGTTCTCCTTGCATGACCTTGAATCCATCCCACCAAGCTCGGGCAATACCTCCGAGGCAGTGAGAGGCATAAAGCACCTTCTCACGATCCTCATTGCAGTTGACCAGTGCAAGGAGGTCCTCGATGGTGCGAATCTAGTCATCAGCATCTAACGATTCAGCAGTCTCGGAGAAGGTTGGGGGCGTGTTCCTCATGAACTTAAACAGCATGGAGCGGCCATTGCCATTCTTGCCTTGCTGCTGGTTATTCACGAGGGCCTGAGCCATCTGCTGGATAGCAACATTGTTGGCTTGGTGCTCCTCCCGGAGAACTTGGAGAAACTGAGCTATGGTCATGTTCTCCGGTGGAGGTGGTGGCGGGGGAATGTTGCCTTGTGGCTGCTCCTGGTGTCCTCCGGCATGAGCAGACCCACCAACTCCCTATTGCTGGCTCGAGTTGCCAACTTCAGGGTTGGTGAAGGAGCTGTTGCGGGTAGCAGTCACCATCCTATTTGGAGCAGCCAAGTCAAACAACTGGGATTGACAAGAGGACAAGCAATAACAGAATAACGCGCCTAAGGGGGTCGGTCAAGTGCAAGTGTGTTAAAACAAAGGTTGAAAGACCAACAACATATATTAAGATAGACGATGGAGTCGCTTACATGTTGCCTAAGGCGAAAGCGTGACTTGCATCAGAACACAAACAACAAAACAAACAACAAGCACGCATGGTTTCATATGAACCAATACATGGACTCGACTTCGCATGAGGGATACATGACTGATCCTACCCTAGGGGTTCTCGGACTCAGGTGGTGGAGTGCTCGGTCTCATAGTTACGCTCCTCTGGGTCTTCCTCCTGTTCGTCATCTGAACGGGCATCATTCCCTATCGAAGGGGTCGGGGAACGAGGAGGTCCATCCCGACGATGCTTTGCAGGTGGGTCGGTGAAGAGCTCACGGTACTCCTTCACACTCATGCGATGACTACGTGTAGATGCATGACTAGATGGGGGTACTCCTCCTCGATAAGCGACAGCTGGTCGTCCCTCGGGGGCTCCATCCTTCTTGATCTTGTCTGGATTCGTCTTGGCTTGTCGAAGTAGCTCTCGGGTGTGGTGAAGTTCCTCGCGGAGCTTCACGGACTCCTTCATCAAGTTATGAACCAGACTATCGGCGGAGAGGCTGAAGTAGGTCTGGAACCTGGGTGGTGTGCCATCTTCCTTGGTCGGAATCAGTGTCCAACTCTCACTAAAGTCATCCTTCCTGAAGGGAAGGTAGCGAGTAGCTGGCTCGTCAGCCATCTCTAGAATGATGTCTCGAAGGTGTAGGAGTGCCTTGCGTGCAGCTGTCTCGACGGCAAACATGATGGTCTCCATCCGTGGTACTTCAAAGAACGACTTGGTCGGGGAGTCGTTTGCCTTCACGACCACATCTACATGGTACTCCTTCGTGACGCCATCGACCCAGTGCTTGTGGTAGAGAAAAATGGGTGGTTGGCGAAACTGTCACTTCTCCAGGCCATCCCCAAGGAGTAAGGGAAAGATGGATGTCAGGAAGGCTTCGGGTACGATGGCCATCTACAATGGTTTGAAAGGAGGAGAGTCAGCAAAGTGTTGTGTGAAGCATAGGAGAGGTAAATAGTGCAGAACTCCTAAGTTCCAATACTAGGTTTAGTTTTGAAAGCGACTTTATCCTATCTAACGTCCATGCTAACTAAGGGCTTCCTACAGTCAGGATGGCTCTGATACCAGCTCTGTGGGGACCCCGACTCATAAGTCGAGATCACCAAATGCACGTGTACAGTGGTCTCAAAGATCAATGCTCACTGAACACACAGAAGCTGAATAACAAGAGTCTTACATCCATACTTAATGTCTTACACAAATAATGACCACGAAGGTCTTAGTCTAACATAGATAGGGCCACACGGGCCAAACACTTAAAATAGAACAAGCAGTGGAAATCTTGGTTGAAAGCATGAACCCATTCCATCTACCTTAACCTACATGCATTCTGACTGGGAAGCGTCCTAGTTCGCATGTTCGTCTCCAACGAACTTTTCAACATACTCCTGTTCTTCCATGCCTGACCAATTTAAATAGCCAGTGGCATGCCAATGAGTACTTTGAATGTACTCACAAGAAACCCAAGTTGTGGAACAAGGTAATAAAGATGCATGGTATAGAACTAAGTAGGTAACTTTACGAAAAGCTAATTTTGAGTGCAAATGTCATGATCAAGTAACTTGTAACATGCATCAACAATAAGCAAGTATCCATATGATCAAGATACCGGTATCATCATAAGTATCGATTGAACATCTCATGTTTACTCATCACTCTATGTCATCGGACTTAGTCCAATCCTCACACCAAGTCATTGGACTTAGCTAATGTGACATCTTGTCACCATCACACCCATGCTCACACCAAGTTTCACGAAAACATCCGGACGTAGTCTAAGAAGGACCTCCAACTGTCCATGACCATGGACGCGGCTATTCGAATAGTTTTACACTTTGCAGAGGTTGCACACTTTACCCACAAGACTCGGGGAACTTCCGTGTCATCGACGACTCGCGGTATCTAACATACCCAAGGTAAGCAACCAAACAATGCCTTTCCCATGGTGATACTAAACAAAGAGTCCACTCGTTGGTGCCATCCCTCATGATATACATCACTCGTATCATCCATGAGGGCACGCAACAATGTGCCCGGTGCCTGTAAAGACAGCGCATGACCTTCCACTCTGGGACGACCCCGTCTCAAGAGTAACAACTTCACTCTTGCCACGCATGACATGATACATCACTCATGTCAGAGGCACCAAACGGAGCATTAAATGCGCCTGTCTTACACTGTCAGTGTTAGATATGATAGCATTGTAGCTCTGTACACCTCGTGTACTCACTGTACGCCGTTGTTGGGATACCCTTACTCATATTAAAGGAGGCCGAAGGCGTTACAGTGAGGGACTTTTTTCGGGATTTTTGACCAACCTTCTAGTTCACGCGTGTAGCGGCTATGCTCTACCGCACACACAATGCTCCTAAGTGGGTGTGCATCCAACTTGCTTGATCATGAAGACCTCGAGCATTTGAGGAAACCCGTCATCAAAATATACAAGCCAAGCTTATTATGAAAAGGTAATTCCCACTAGCATATGGAAGTGAAAACATAGGAGATTATCTATATGAGTAACATGGTGCCACTTTGAAGCACAAGTGTGGTAAAGGATAGTAGCAAAGTCCCTTCTCTCTTGTTCTCTCATTTATTTTCCTATGGTGGGCTTTTCTCCTTTTTTTCCTCTCCCATTCATATTTTTTATATGGTGGGATTATTTGGCCTCCCCATCTTTATTTCATTTTTCGTCCGGAGTCTCATCCCGACTGGTGGGGGAATCATAGTCTCCATCATCCTTTCCTCACTGGGACAATGCTCTAATAATGATTATCATCACACTTTTATTTACTTACTACTCAATATGAAGGGCTGATAGGAAGACATGACTCTATATGGATGCCTCTGGTAGTGTACCAAGATGTGCAATGATCTAGTGGGACAAGTATAGAAAACATGATGAACGGTGGCTTTGCCACAAATAATATGACATCTCTATATCATCATGCAAAGCATTATGATGATGAACGATCTAGTCATGTGAAGTGACGATGGAATTTACATGGAAATATATCTTGGAATGGCTATGGAAAAGCCATAATAAGTAGGTATGGTGGCTGTTTTGAGAACGATATGATGAGGCTTATGTGCAACAGAGCGTATCATGTCATGGGGTTTGGATGCACCGACAAAAGTTGCACCTATCCTCGAGGTGAGAATGGACTATGCACGGTACCAAAGAGGCTTGCAAATATGAGATGGTGAGAATACGTATGTCCATCGTGTCACATTAGTCATAAAGAACTCACATAATTATTGCAAAGTTTTGTTAGTTTTATCACAAATCAAAGACTCCTTACATGCCGGAGGGAGGAGGTTGTTAGGAGTTAAACATCGTGCGCGCCAGACTTGAAACAACACTAGGATTTCAATGAGGAATAAAAATGCTCCATAGGGACCCGACTCATAAGTCGTGATCACCGAATGCACGTGTACAGTGATCCTAGAGATCAATGCTCACTGAACACACATAAGCTGAATAACAAGAGTCTTACATCCATACTTTCATCTTACACAAATAATGACCACAAAGGTCTTAGTCTAACATAGATAGGGCCACACGGACCAAACACTTAAAATAGAACAAGCAGTGGAAATCTTGGTCGAAAGCGTGAACCCATGCCATCTGCCTTAACCTACATGCATTCTGACTGGGAAGCATCCTAGTTCGCATGTTTGTCTCCAACGAACTCTTTAACATACTCCTGTTCTTCCATTCCTGGCCAATTAAATAACCACTGGCAATCCAATGAGTACTTTGAATGTACTCACAAGCAACCCAAGTTGTGGAACAAGGTAATAAAGATGCATGGTATAGAACTAAGTAGGTAACTTTACGGAAAGCTAATTTTGAGTGCAAATGTCATGATCAAGTAACTTGTAACATGCATCAACAATAAGCAAGTATCGATATGATCAAGATACCGGTATCATCATAAGTATCGATTGAACATCTCATGTTCACTCATCACGCTATGCCATCGGACTTAGTCTAATCCTCACACCAAGTCATTGGACTTAGCTCATGTGACCTCTTGTCACCATCACACCCATGCTCACACCAAGTTTCACGAAAACATCCGGACGTAGTCTAAGAAGGACCTCCAACTGTCCATGACCATGGACGCGGCTATTCGAATAGTTTTACACTCTGGAGAGGTTGCACACTTTACCCACAAGACTCGGGGAACTTCCGTGTCATCCACGACTCGCGGTATCTAACATACCCGAGGTAAGCACCTGAACAATGCCTTTCCCATGGTGATACTAAACAAAGAGTCCACTCGTTGGTGCCATCCCTCATGATATACATCACTCGTATCATCCATGAGGGCACACAATGGTGTGCCCGGTGCCTGTAAAGACAGCGCATGACCTTCCACTCTGGGACGACCCTGTCTCAAGAGTGACCACTTGACTCTTGCCACTAGTAATGTGGGCTCCTTGCTAGTACCAACCATAGTAAACAACAAAGCCCCGTCCCATAAGGGGTATCATGGTTGCACATGTAAGGTTGGGATGGTCAGCAGACCTTAGAAATCTCCGTTTTCAAAAACACATACTCACTTGCTCCGGCATACCACTTCTTTCTCAAGTGGTTACCCAACTCATCATCATCTCCCTCGGGCATTAGTGGCACCTGACAGGGTTTTTGAAAGAGTCTTTGAAATCATTTCTTTCCATCACGATGCATCAGTCCCATCCCATTTGCGTAGCATCTATTAGCAACCTAACTATACCCACCCACGTAACCCTCATAAGGTGGTAGGGTCATGCACGATACAAGTGTCAAAGGAAAAGTATTGGAGGCATCCCACCGAAAGGGGGACACCACATCACATGATCAAATATGATGAAAGTAAAGTGCTATATAACATGCAATACAAAATGGTTTCTCATCATGGTAAAAGGGCTGCTTGCCTAGCTCAACAAAGTTTCCGGGGTCTTCGAAGTCTTCGGGTCCAACTTCTTCGTCAACCGCACAATCTATCGTCGCGAAATAAAGCGATAAAAATAAGCAATCACACAAAACAGAGCACTCAATCTATTTCCAAAAATGTCCACCTACTCTGCTAAATACTACAAGTCATACTAAAATATTCTCTTAGGGTTTTGTTGTGGAAAAGATGTTGGAAATAAAATAACAGAGGCAAAAAGGTGGGAATATATAGGTTTTAAAATAGTACAGTACTAAAAACATTTTGAAACATTTTTACAAATGGCACTACTAAATTCTAGGGATTATTTTATGAATTTAGGTGGAAGTAAAATTGGCATTGGATAAATATTTCATTTTGTGGGATTTTTGCAAAGTCCACAGAAAATAGAAAAAAGAAAATAAAGAAAAGGCCACTTGGACCTGGGCCAGAGGCGGACAGAGGCTGGGCCGGCCTAGCTGGCTAGCCAGCCGATCTCGCGCGCGGCCAGGTTCAAACCTGACGCGCGAGGCCCGGTCGTCAACGACACGAGGAGGAGGAGAGAGAGCGCGAGAGAGGGGAAGAGAGGCCGACAAGTGGGCCCCACCTGTCGGGTCCTTCTCCCACCTCGGGACAAGGTGGGAGGAGAGCTCACCGGCAGCAACGTAGGGCACGGCGGAGGCAGGAAAGAGCGGGGATGGTCTCAGGATCGAGTCGCCAGTCCAGGGTAGGTTGAAGGGAGACCGTAGGTGGCCGGAGTCGCCGACGGCGAGCACTCGCAGCGGAGATGGCTTCGGGAGGAGGTTGTCGGGGCCGTTCCAGGCTGCAAAGAAGACAGGGAGGAAGGGGAAATGCGTCAGCGTGACGAGGTAGGACCAACGGGGGAAGAAAGAGGGCCAGAGGAGCTTGCTACCTCGAGATCGACGGAGCGATGGCCGCGGCGGTCCTCGGGTCGATTCCGAGCGTAGAGAGGTCGAGCGGTCCTCGAAGCGCGAAGGGGGGGCTATTGGGGGAGAGGAGAGAGAGACCAGAGGGGAGAGATGGGCTCAGGAATCCCTTTTATAAGAGGGACACGAGTCCACCGCACTGTGGTGCACCGGCGAGGGCGAGGTCGGGGCTAGAGGCCCTGGGAGAGAGAGGGTGCGAGTTAGGGGTGCTCCTGGGACTGGTCTAGGCTGACGGGGAGGAGAGAGAGACAGGGGAGCGCGCACATGCGAGCCCTATGGTTGGCCGGCTCGGGCGGCCGCGGTGCGTGCGGGGTGGGCCAGAGGAGGGGGAGAGAGGAGGGGCCCGACATGGTGGCGTGGCAGGGACGCCGAGGCCGACCATCTAGTGAGAAGGGTAGCCCGAGGTGGTCGGGGCCATGCAGTGGCCACCCGATACAGTGCCTATCGGCACTGTGGCGCGCTCCAGAGCGCGCATTTGGCATGCCACGGCATGCCATCGACGTCTTCTCCGTGGCCTCTCATGTCTAGGGGGATCTAGGGGGTTTTACAATATAGCATAGGTAATTGGATGCTCTGGTTTCCTTAGGAGAGAAGGAAGGCTGAGGAAGAGGGAGGAAATTTACTGTCCAGAGGGGGAAAATGGGGGTTTTCCCCCAGTTACCCATGGAGTTTTGGCAGGGAGAGTTACTGGAGGTAGCTAGTAACTCAGAGAGGCTGTGGTAAAAAGCTGGGGCCAAGGGTAAATGGATAAGAGATAGAAATAGGGGTTTTACCAAATCACCAGAAGGTGCTTGGTGGATTTTTGGGCAAGAAATAATTACCAGCTTACTGAGATATTTACCAGGGTCAAAGGCTAGGTAGAAATGATATGCTTCACCAAATTTGAGCTCAAGGGGAAGAAGTTGATAATGGAAACATGATGAACCCTAAAAATTGGCAGAATTAGATTTCTGTAGATCCAATGATGCTAGGCTTTAACCCTTGATTCACCACTTAGTTTATCATCACTATTTGGCCGTTAGAGTATGCCCAAAATGTTTGAGGCCAAGGGGAGACACTTCACAATGTAAAGTTGCTCAAATTTGATTCTAGACAGGAATAGTTTTGCGATGATTTGATGAACCAAACCAACTTGGATTGGGATGGAACTTTGCAAGATTATCACCCATGATAGTGTTGACTTGCTGGAATTTTCCTGGAATTTATTGAGAATATTTCTTATATAAATATTCTAAAAGTTTGACCTGAACACAAAGGGTTTTGAGGGGTTTTTCCCGTGATCTGATCACGCCCTTGTGTTGAAACTCATATATATGTAAAATATATGTCCACTAAGTTTCTCTAAATTTTCTAAAATATTTTTAAAGCATTTAAATAATTTTTCCCTAGGAATAATCATTTCTGGCCTTAAGAAAAAGCCTTTAAATAAAATATGAAAATAATCTTTAAAAATAATATTTGGTGGTTTTGAGAAGTCATATATATAGTATGTTTGAAATAAAGCCTTTGGGAAAGAAGGGTCCACCTGATTTGAGGACTTGCAGTGCAACCTCATTTCAGGGGTTTTTGGAAACTTAAGTTAAATAAATCATTTTTTGTTAAAGCAAAATTTGATAAAGATAGTTTTGGGCACTAATAACATGGAATGATCATTAGGCAAGGGGGTTGGATCAAGGAAGATGATTATGTAGTGGAATATAACCTATTAGTGCCATAAACACAATCAATAAGAAAGCAAACAACATAGCAAGCAAGCACAAACACATAGAAAAAGTTTTAGTTGGATCCAAATTTTATAAACCCAAACATATCAAGGTGCTACAAACATAGGGTGTGACATGCTCACACATCATCACCATGCCTATTTAATTTTTGGATGAATAACAAGTTAACACCTATTGATCTCAACACTTCTATGAATTAACAATTGTGGACTCACACCATTTTCATATTACCACATCAATGTCAATCACCCACGACTTCTCTATATGTGCTACACGATGGTTTTGATTATCATTCATTGAATACCTAATATTCTTGGACTAGTCTGATGACCCATGCAAATTACTGTCACTATTTATTCAGCTCTCAAACAAATATAAGTGAACAACGAGAGCATATTATTTCTATAAAATCTAGATGCCACCATGCTAAAAAATATATAAGTGAAGTACTAGAGCAACTGCCAAACTCAAAAGATATAAGTGAAGCACATAGAGTATTCTAGCAAATCATCATGAAGGTGTGTCTCTCTCAAATAGGTGTGTCCAACAAATGATGATTCTGACAAACTTAAAGTAAAAGCAAACAAAACCAAATGATGTTCCAAGCAAAACACATATCATGTGATGAATAAAAATATAGCCCCAAGTGACATACCGATGGATTGAGACGAAAGAGGGGATGCCTTCGTGGGCATCCCCAAGCTTAGATGCTTGATCCTCCTTAGAATTTTACTTGGGGTGCCTTGGTGAAAGAACATTTTCTCCCTTGGTGGTTTTGGTAATGAATAACAACATATAAGTCATTGAACTAATGTTTCCACTAAGTATATTTCAGGAAATGTTCAATGATAGGATTAGCAAAAGGAGATTGTGGACATACCCCAAGATGCAAGGAAATAGGTTGGCCAAGCTTCAAGCAAGAGGACTCTACATCTTATATTTGTGAGAAATCACTTTGAGTCCATAAGAAAGCCAATACTATTAATTGGGGTAAGGTTTTGTTGGTGAACAATATGCTCAAACGTGCACAAGTGATAGTCGCCAAAAACATCCACAAACTCTCCAACCAAAGTCTGTTCTATACCTAACACTCAAAATTGGTGGAACCAACTTTCCCATACCGGTGCCATCGATTCCAGAACCTAGATAGACTCATCCAAACCCTAGCCACTTCGGTGCAACCGATTCCATACCGGTGCCACCGAGTTTAGGTTGCCAACTTTCTGTTATGCAAATTCACATTAGCGGTACCACCGAGAATGTTGGATCGGTGTCACCGAGATTGGAAATCTGACCGTTGGTCACCTTATCGGTGCAACCGAGTTTCCTATATCGGTCTCATCGAGATTCAAAAGTTTCCACCTTTTGGTCACTTCGATACCACCTACCCTTTTGTTGAGATCAAGATCTTCCACTCCAACCATATGGATCTAGATTTCTAGCCTCCCCAAGTAGCTTTCCACCAATCCCATCTCGTCCACCATGCGAATTCTATGAGAGAGAGATTGGGTGCTGAGGAGTTTATCATCTTGAAGCACAAGAGCAAGGAGTTCATCGTCATTACCGAGTCTATTACCTTTTGGAGGGTGGTGCCTCCTACATTGGTTAGGTGTCTCTTGGGAGCCTCCTACTTCATGTTCTGGAGTGAACCAAGAAGTTTGTAAGGGCAAGGAGATCGCCTACTTCGTGAAGATCTACCCATAGTGAGGCTGGTACTTCATGGACGGAAGCCGTTATGGGATAGTCAAGGTTGCTACTTCGTGGACCCTTTTGGGTGGATCCCTCCATGGACTCTCGCGACCGTTACCCTCCGTGGGTTGAAGACTCCATAAACGTGGATGTACGATAGCGCCACCTATCGGAACCACGGGAAAATCATCGTGTCTACATCTGCGTTTGATCTTCCTACCCTATCCCTTCTAGACATGCTTGTTGTTACTTTCTGCTGTTATATACTCTTAGACTTGCATGTGTAGGGTGTACTTGACTTCCCATGAAATGCTAAAAACTATCAACCCTAAAACTTGGTATAGGCAAAACTTTTATTTGTTCAAGTAGTCTAATCATCCCCCCTCTAGACATACTTTTGGTCCTACACTTGGGCATCCCCAATCTTAGGCGCTTGCTACTCCTTATTTCGTGGTCCATCGTGATCACACCCAAAAGATGAAAACTTCAACCACACAAAACTCTACAGAACTTCGTGAGATCTATTAGTATAAGAAACATATTGCATACTATAGGTAATGTGATAAATTATTCTGAATTTATTTTTGCGTAATAGTCACTGTATTCTAACTTCTCCATGGCTTACACTCCCAACATAATCCATAGCATAATCAAACAAGCAAGCTATACAAGCAAAACAGAATCTGTTTAAAACAGTACCGTGTGTAGTAATCTGTAAAGAGACCATACTTATGGAACTCTAAAAATTCTTAAAAAATAGTAAAGCATCAATAATGTGTATAGAAATACTGTGTAAAAGTATCAGATCATTATCACGCTCGAGTAAAAAAATGAAAATTCCTGTACTGGAGTCAAAAATTTTGTTTTATTTTAGCATCGTTTCTACTCATCTTGTGAGTCATCCCAAAGGCTTTACTTCGCACAAACACTAATTAAAACATAAAAAATCATTAAATAGGCAAAAATCATGTTATCACAAAATAACAGAAAGAAAAAACAAAAATATCGTTTCATATTGGGTTGCCTCCCAACAAGTGCTATTGTTTTATGTCCTTAGCAAGGCATAATGCATAGTTTCGAGTGTTGTCATCTTTGACACTCAACCCATAAGTAGCTCTCATAATTGATTCATAAGGTGGTTTAATTTTCTTCCTAGGGAAGTGTTCCATCCCTTTATTTAATGGGAATTTGAATCTGATGTTTCCCTCTTTCATATCAATAATTACACCTATAGTTCGTAAGAAATTCCTTCCAAGTATTATGGGACAAGAAGGATTACAATCAATATCAAGTACAATGAAATCTACAGGCTTTTTAGTACCCCATTCTTGTGCACGGGCAGTTGTAGCCAAACCAGCGGCGAGTCCTACCAGGGGACTGCTAGAAGAGAATATGAAGACGTCAAGGAACATTCAAGTCAACAAGCACAAGACCGAAGGCCAAAGGCTGGAACCCCGACAAGATCTTGCCGGGGGTGACCCATGGAACCCCGACAAGGAGCGCACCCGGCAAGGCCTCGCCACCCTGCCAGCTCAGAGGCCAGGTGTTGACCCCTAGGTTACGTGTGGAGGCGCTGGCGATGGAGAGGCTAAGCGGTGGCGATGGGATGGGCTCCTGTCCCGTCCCGTAGAAGGTCAGGGATACCTGACGGAGCATTAAATGCATTTGTCCTACATTGTCAGTGTTAGGTATGATAACACTAAAGCACTGTGCACCTCGTGCATGCACTATACGCCACTATTGGGATCCCCTTAGTCGTATAAAAGGAACCCCAAGGCGTTATGAGAGGGGGCTTTTTCTTCCACCTTCTGGCTCACGCACGTAGCAACTGTTCATAGCGCTCCTGTAGCCAGAACCCTAAAAACACTCATAATACACCGAAGCAGGAGTAGGGTTTTACACTTCTCAACGGCCTGAACCTGAGTAAAAATCTCCCCTTGCACCATTCGTTCGATCTGCTCTTTGCGCATACCTTCTCCCTGCCGAACCACAAAGGGATCCTCACGATCCCATAGGTGTCATGCACCGACATCTTTGGCGCACCAGGTAGGGGCGCAAGGTTGTGTGAACCTCACCACACGATCGGTGTAATAGTTCCTTCATCATCTTCATCACCATGGCCCCTAAGAAGAAGGGTTTCACGATGGTGGACCCATCCACATCCTGCACGCCCGTAGACACTCAGACGGGCGGCGGTGTGGATGCAAGCGGAGCCCTCGAGCCTCCACGACGTTCTAGTAATCAAGGCCAAGCCAGCGGTGCCGTTCATAGTGACGGTGGTAATTCACGCGCCACTAGATCTCAAGACGGAGCTGTGCGGCCTACGGGCTGCCCGGTGAACTCCAGAGACGGTAGGGAGCCTTCCAAGACACCTACGCCGGCGCATACGCTGCGGCCTTCTTAGGTCGCGCGTGATGAGCAACACCGCGACGTCGGTGGTTCTAAGTGCCCCCATGGAAAGGCCACTGCGCATCACTCCCAAGGTACACGAGACCAACATGCGTGCAAAAATGCTGACGGAGGTGGCGCGCGGTCGCATGATCGTGATGGAGCTTCTTCTAACACACTTAGGAGTCAGAGCACCTCACGTTCATCGCACCTTCCGCTGGCAACCTCGTCAACAAAATCATTGGCACGAGCGAAGCTGCTCCTGAATTTCCCTCCTGCGGCGGAGAAGCTTGATGAGTGGAGTGCTACTATCCAGAGCCTCGTTAGCTTTGCCGATAGGGGTGGACCGTAGCGGGCGGAGCCTTCACAGCAGCAGTCTGTCGAGTCAGCACGCACTAATGACGACAAGGCCGGAGGTGGCACGACCACGGTGCACTCTCCCCCGCGACGGCAGCGGCGGTCGCCGACTCGACTGGTAGGCGCTGGTGGTGACGACTCCACGGCATCGTTTGATCCACGAACTTGCTGCGATCAACGTCGAGTTCTTCGGGAGCGAACCAAAGAGGATGCTCGGACCACCATCGAGCGGCAGCGGGAAATGCGCCAATCCGATAAGCGCGGGGGTACTATAGATAGGCCTGCACCAGGGTATTCTGTCGGTCTAACTTATGAGGTAGGTTGTCCAGATTTTACCCATGAGCTACGACGAGTCCGGTGGCCCAATTCCCGAACGTTCAAACTGGAGTCTCGGAGAAATACAATGGCAAGACCCACCCGTCGGAGTTCTTGAGCATCTACACCATTGCGGTGCAGACTGCTGGGGCTCACGACGACAAGATACTTGCCAACTACTTCCCGTTGGTGCTCAAGCCCAACGTCAGGTCGTGGTTGATGCATCTGCCGGAGAATTCCATTTCTTCCTGGGCAGACTTGTGCCATGAGTTTGTTGGCTCCTTTACTGGAGGCCACCAAGCTCCTGGCCAAGCAAGCGATTTGCATTTTATCCCCCACAAGGAAGGCGAAACCTTGCGCAAGTACATTCAGAGATTCAGCCGTATACATCACAACATCCCAGATGTTCATCCTACTGTTGTTATTAGCGTGTTTCAGCAGAACGTGCATAACCACAGGATGCGTGAAGAGCTAGCGATGAATAAAGTCAAGGATGTCACCGAGCTCTATGCTCTGGCTGATAGATGTGCTTGAGATGAAGAAGGGACGCGGCTCCCCGGCAAGGATGCCGGTGCTAGAGTCGACTCTGATGAATACACCACCGCCCCGACAAGGAAAGGCCAACGGCAGAACAAGAAACACAAGGACAAGGTCGTGCTTGCTGTCGAGGAATACGACAACCTTGGCGCCGCCAAGAATAAAAAGGTTGACAACCCGACAAAGAGGTTGCCGGGTGCACCTCTTGTCAGGCCTTGGTGGCTGCCGACAAAACGGAGGGCTCTAAGAAGCAGTATTGCAAGATCCATCGCACCAAGGGCCACGATCTCCAAAACTGCCGACAAGTCGAGCAGCTTGCCGAGAGGCAGAAAGCTCAGTACGTAAGGCAAGACAAGGAGAAGGCCCAAGAACTTGTAGACGGATCCAGTAAGAAACACAGTGGCCGAGGAGGTCACTGCGGCAAGACCAAACAGCAGGAGAGGCCCGCTTGAGGTCGTGACAAGGAAGAGGTAGATGATGGTGGCAATGAAGAGGACATCGAGTCCAGCGAGCACAAGTTTCAGAGAGCTAGAGATGTCATGTGTGTCGACGGAGGTGCCTCGTTGCATTCTCCCATTGCAAACTCAAACAGTGGGCGCGCGAGATTAATGCGAAAGAACCATCTGTCGAAGCCCGGAAACCTCTGAGATGGTCCCATGCGCCTATCATTTTCGACACTGAGGATCACTCCGATCGCACAACCGCGGTCGGGTGTCTGCCATTGTTGGTTTCGCCAACAATTTGCAACTTCAAAGTGACAAAATGTTAGTTGTCGGTGGGGCCGGTCTGAATCTGATCTCGCCTGATGTGATCAAGAGGTTGCAAATTCCTGACGAAGATCTCGAGGAGACATGCACTTTTCAGGGGATCAATCTGAGAAGGTCTCAGACGAAGCGCAAGATCACATTACCGGTAACATTTGGTAGTGACATGAACTTCAAAACAGAGAAGATTGTTTTTGACGTCGCCAAGATACCCTTGCCATATAATGGAATCCTTGGACACCCGGCACTGGCCAAGTTCATGGTGGCATCACACTATGCTTACAATGTGTTGAAGATGCCCGGGCCGATCAGCGTCATCAAGATAAACTCTGACAAGAAGGATGCACTTATGTGTGTCGATCAACTTTACCGAGAGGCAGTTGCAGCACCTGCCGCCAAGGAACCTGCTCCTGCCGTTGAATCTCCCGGGGCAAAGAAGACCGGCAAGGCCTTTAGTGCAGACTCCGGCAAGCACGCCTCTTCAGGGTGCTGCGCTCTTGTCGACGATGTGCCAGAGAGCTCCACAGGCAAGAACAAGAAATCCAAGGCAGCTCCACTAGAAACCAAGAAGGTGCCCGTCAAGGAGGATGGCACGGGAGGAACTTTCACCATAAGTTCCACCCTCGACGACAAATAGGAAAGCACCATCATTGCCTTCCTATGGGCGAACGTCGATGTGTTTGCATGGCACCATCTGATGTCCCCGGTGTTCCCAGGGAGGTAATTGAGCATCACCTTGCTGTCTGTCCCCACACACGGCCCGTCAAGCAGAAAGTTAGGAATCAAGCCTTGGAGCGGCAAGAATTTATTGCCAAAGAAATCAGGAAATTGGAAGTGGCAGGCTTGGTCAGAGGAGCGCTCCATCCAACATTCTTGGCCAATCCAGTTGTAGTGCGCAAGGCGAATGGAAAATGGAGGATGTGCATTGATTATATAGATCTCAAGAAAGCCTGTCCAAAAGATCCTTCCCTTGCTGCTTATCGACTAGATTGTGGACTCCACTGCAGGCTGTGATTTGATGTCATTCCTCGATGCTAATCCAGGATATCACCAGATCTTCATGTCCAAGGAGGACGAAGAGAAGACTGCATTTATCACCCTATGTGGTACGTATTGCTTTGTACGTATGCCTTACGGGTTGAATAGTGCTAGTTTGACATTTGCAAGAGCAGTCCAGATTGGTTTTGAGCCTCAGCTACATAGAAATATGGAAGCCTATATGGATGACATAGCGGTTAAAACCGAGGACAAAGCAACGCTCATACAAGATCTGGATGAGAGGTTTGCAAATCTGTGCAAGATCAACTTGAAGCTCAATCCTAAGAAGTGTGTGTTTGGTGTTCCATATGGCAAACTTCTCGGGTTCTTTGTGTCTTAGCGCGGGATCGAGGCGAACCCCGACAAAATCAAAGCAACTGAGCAGATTGAAGCATCAAAACGCATCAAGGATGTGCGTCGTCTTGTCGGCTGCTTTGCGGCTCTGAGTAGGTTCATCTCAAAGTCTATTGAGCGCGCCCTGCCCTTTTTCAGAATCTTGAAGAAGGCGGGTCCAATGAAGTGGACTCTGGAAGCAGAGGTAGCGCTATAGGATTTGAAGAGGTACCTCTCCTCTCTGCCAATACTAGTCGCGCCTAGACCAAAAGAGCCGTTGTTGCTATACTTGGCGGCAACGAATCAAGTGACTAGTACTGCGTTGGTGGCATAGAGAGAAGCCGACGAAGAAGCAATGATAGGGGTAGGACCGCCAAGCGACGAACCGGGATCTTCCTTGGCAAGGTTTGGTGTCGACAGTCAGGACCTGCGTAGATGAACGAAGTGACACAGAAGAAGAAGATGGTGCAGCGCCCAGTGTACTTTGTCAGCTCCCTTTTACAAGGGGCTAGGTTAAGGTACTCTTGCGTGCAAAAGATACTTTTTGGCCTCCTCATGGCCTCAAGGAAACTACACTGTTATTGCCAAGCACATAAAATTACCGTCGTCACTCACTGTCCGCTGCAACGGATTTTGCAAAACCCAGATGCGACCGACAGGATTGTGGAGTGGGCTTTGGAGTTGTCAAGATTTGGCCGCAAGTTTGAAAGCACTTCAACCATCCGGAGCACAGCCTTCATAGAATTCATTGCAAAATGGACTCCAATGCCAGATGAACATATCCAAGAAATGACCCTCCATGACAAGGAAAGAAGCCAAGAATGGGTTATGTATTTTGATGGGGCTTTCTCCCTGTAGGGAGCCGGCGCTGGCGTGCTGCTTTTCGCACCCACCGGAGAGCACCTCAAATATGTAATTTAGATGCACTTTCCCCGGGAGAAGTCGACGAACAACACCGTAGAATATGAGGGGATGCTTGCCGGTCTCAGGAATATGGCAGAACTTGGGATCAAGAAGCTTATTGTCAGAGGAGATTCACAACTTGTCGTCAAGCAAGTCTACAAGGATTATCAGAGCCCGTTGATGGAAGCTTACGTAGATGAAGTGAGGAAGTTGGAGGAGCGCTTTGACGGTCTGCAAACAGAGCATGCTCCTCGTGCAGAGAATAGTCTTGCTGATGAACTCTCGAAGCGTGTTGCCCTCAAGTTACCTGTGGAACCAGGGACTTTTGTGGTCCGACTGACTCATCCATCCATATCGCCGTCGACAAAGCAGAACAAGAGAAGAAGTTGAATTCCGACCAGTACTTCCCGGCAGAGCTCACAAAAGCTGCCGGCAAGGAAGTTTCCGGGATCGACGCCAATCTTGCCAGGGAGCAATAGGCTCTGGCAAGGCCTCGAGCCCTTGCCGTGGAGCCAAGAGCCCCCGTGGCAGAAGATATTCCTTTAGTCCTTGTCGGCGAGCCTCAGGCTCCAGCATGGGAACACCACATAGTTCAGTTCCTTCTAACAGGGGAACTCCCAGAAGAACATGAAGAAGTGGAGAAGGTAGCCCATCAGTCTAGTATGTACGAGTTTATGGATGACGTCGTGTATAGTAAGAGACCAGACGATGTGAAATTGAAGTGCATTCCTCGGGAGGATGGACTGGAGCTGTTGGCAGAGATACATGGAGGCATATGTGGCTCCCACATAGGATCAATAGCTCTTGTCGTAAAGGCCTTCCAACAAGGTTTCTTTTGGCCTATTGCTCTCCAAGATGCAACTGCACTAGTAACCAAGTGTGAAGCGTGCCAGTTCCATTCGAAGAAGCTACATCAACCAACTCAAGCTCTTCAAACAACCCCTCTTACCTGGCCATTTTCGGTCTGGGGGCTCGACATCTTGGGCCCCTTTCCCCATGTTACCAGGGGCTTTGAGTACTTGTATGTCGCAATATACAAGTTCACAAAGTGGCCAGAAGTGGAAGAAGTGAGAAAGGTGACAACGTAATCAATCGTCAAGTTCTTCAAAGGACTGGTTTTCCGTTTTGGTGTACCAAATAGGGTCATCACCGACAATGTCAGACAGTTCACAAGCCGCACCTTCACGCAATATGTTCAAGACCTTGGCGGCAAGATCTACTTTGCTTCTGTCGCTCATCCAAGGAGCAACAGCCAAGCGAAAAGGGCTAATGCTGAAGTGTTGCGAGGGCTTAAGACAAGAACTTTCGACAGGCTTCGCAAGTGCGGAAGACGTTGGATTGATGAGCTACCGGCGGTTCTTTGGTCGATTCGAATGACGCCAAATTGAGCCACCGGCCAGACGCCCTTCTCCCTGGTATACGGGGCGGAGGTATTTCTCCCCACAGAACTCATATACGGGTTGCCTCGAGTGCTCGTTTATGATGAGCTTGAGCAAGAGCAGTTGCACCAAGACGTCGTAACGCTCCTTGAGGAAGATCGTCTTTGGGCCGTTGTGCGAGCTACACGCTACCAGCAAGCTTTGCGCCGCTACCATATCCGCAAGGTTCATGCCCGAAGTCTTGAGGAAGGCGACCTTGTTCTTCGGCAAGTTCGGTCGGCCAAGAATTCAAACAAGTTGACGCCAAAGTGGGAAGGCCCTTATCGGGTAGTATGAGTCACCAGCCTGGCGAAGTCCGCCTGGAGATCGAAGATGGCGTCCCAGTGAGAAAATCCTAGAACATCGAACATCTTCGTAAGTTCTATCCATAAGGCGCGGTTGTCAAGCCCCCCGACAACCACCTTTTGTACAAGTATTGTCGGCACGGCATGTCATCCTTTGTACAAAGCCAGGCGCAGACCCTGTGCATTGTTGAATAGGATCAGGCGTCTTGCAACTCTTGTCGATTCCCATGTTTCTTTGCACGCATGTTTATCTGGGATGTTGAATTACTCTTATTCCCAGCAAGTGCTAACGAACCGCCAAGGTTCCATACCTCTATTTTCTCTTGTTTTTCCTAAAGGATAGAAGGTTCCTTCGCGTGAAAGTTTGCCGGGGGAGATGAGATAGTGTGGAAAGGAGTACAACAATGAAAATCGAAGTTACAAACCTCTGAGTAAACTTTAACTATGAGGTTATTTTGTCCTTGGACGATTTTAACTTTTGTGTGGGAACTTGCACTCGAGGGAACCTTGTCGTGACCAGTTGTGCCTTTGCTCTGTTTCAAGTCTGCACAACAGTTTAAGTGGATGCACTGAGAACGTCAAGGTAACTTTTCATGATTGGTCATGCCCTTACTCTGTTTCGAGTCTGCTCATTAGTTTAAAGTGGATATAGTAAAAATGTCAAGATATCTTGTCGGCAGCGGCACCGCCAGCAGGATGCTAAGGACTCGCTCCTCAAAGCGCTCGTAGCTGTGTTGCATATGCCGACAAGTTTCCGATAAAAAGTAGGGGGCACACCATACAGAAGAAAATCAGACATGAAAAATAGCATGCATCCATTCGAAACACAGAGAATTATATTACACCAAGGAGTTGCCATAGTTCTGACTTAAGATAGAATCGTCTTTGACATGAAACAGCGGTGACAAGAAAAGGTGGAGCAGCTAGTTACTGCGATCGCCCTCGCCCCCCGGCCATGCCTAAGGACAAAGACAACCCAAGATCGGGAATGTATAGAAGGGCACGCTTTGGAGGTTTGCACAAGGAGGAAGAAGGATGGATGAGCATTGCCCCTCTCTACCCCCCACCAATTTCTGGGGAGGGTGCAGAGGCTAGCTCTCCTCCGCCCCAAGAGTCGCCGCCCATCTCCACCAATCCCGCCGCCCACGATCACGGGGCGAACAGTTAACCGCCCCATTGCTCCAATCTATGGCGGTGCAGTTTCTGCCATGATCAAGACTTTAAGTCACGGACGCCCATTGCCAGCCCCCTCGCTTGCATGCGGTGCACGTGGTGGAAACGACCGCTCCCCGCACGTATCCCATGGTGTCCACTTAACGCGCATCGGGAGGGGGGGGGCAGTAAGCGGAATAATTGCAACCACAGGCTCCTTCCACGCGTACCCATGCACTGTTTGGGCCTAGCCCAACAACTCCTTGCACTCGTGTGTGGACCAGGCCCAGGGGCTCCTGTCGGTCTACTAAAGTTTGGGCTTTTTTGTACCCCATACTTGTGCACGGGCAGTTGTAGCCACACCAGTGGCAAGGCCTACCAGGGGATTTCAAGAAGCAAATATGAAGACGTCAAGCAACATTCAAGTCAACAAACACAAGACCGAAGGCCAAAGGCTGAAACCCCGACAAGATATTGCCGAGGGTGACCTGCGAAGCCCCGACAAGGAGCGCACCCGGCAAGGCCTCGCCACCCTGCCAGCGCAGAGGCCAAGTGTCGACCCCCAAGATACGCGTTGAGGCGCTAGCGATGGAGAGGCTAAGTGGTGCTGATGGGACGGGCTCCTGTCCCGTCCCGTAGAAGGTCAGTGACACCTAATGGAGCATTAAATGCATTTGTCCTACACCGTCAATGTTAGGTATGATACCACTGTAGCACTGTGCACCTCATGCATGCACTCTACGCCACTGTTGGGATCCCCTTAGTCATATAAAAGGAGGCCCAAGGCATTACGAGAGGGGGATTTTTCTTCCACCTTCTAGCTCATGCATGTAGCAGCTGTTCATAGCGCTCCTATAGCCAGAACCCTAAAAACACTCATAATACACCGAAGCAGGAGTAGGCTTTTCCGCTTCTCAGCGGCCCGAACCTGGGTAAAAATCTCCCCTCGCGACGTTCGTTCGATCTTCTCTTTGCACATACCTTCTCCCCACGGAACCACAAAGGGATCCTCACGATCCCATAGGTGTCGTGCGCCGACAACAAGTTTAGGGAACACTCTTCAATATTAGTGAGACCAAGCATATCACATAAAGTTTTAGGTATGGTTGAAACACTAGCACCAAGGTCACATAAAGAATTGAATTCATGTTTATTTATATTTATTTTGATAATGGGTTCCCACTCATCATGCAATTTTCTAGGAATTGAAACTTCAAGCTCAAGTTTCTCATCATAAGCTTTTATCATAGCTTCTACTATATATTCAGTAAAAGCTTTGTGTTGCTCATAAGCATTGGGTGAGCTAATAATGGATTGCAGCAAGGAAATACATTCTACTAAAGAGAATTTATCATAATTAAAGTCCTTGTAGATAGTGGGCACGTCACTAGTTAAAGTTTTGACCTCTCCAAAGCCACTTTTTTAGTTTTTGCATTAAAATCATCACCCTCCAAGCAAACAGGATGCTCCTTGATACTTCTCCATCGTATCTACTTCTCCTAACGCTTTTGTTCTTGTTTTGGACTCTAATTTGCATGATTTGAATGAAACTAACCCGGACTGACGTTGTTTTCAGCATTACTACCATGGTGTTGTGTTTATGTAGAAATAAATGTTCACGGAATGGCTCCCTTGGTGGTTTTGGTAATTAATAACAACATATAAATCATTGAACTAATGTCTTCACCAAGTATAGTTCAAGAAAATTTAATGATGGGAATGGATAAAGGATTTTGGAATTACCCCAAGATTCAAGGAAATAGGTTGGCCAAGCTTCAAGCAAAAGGACTCAACCTTTTACATTGGTGAGAAATCACTTTGAGTCTATAGGAAAGCCAATACTATTAAAAGGGGGTAAAGTTTTGATGGTGAACAATATGCTCAAATGTGCACAAGTCACAGTCACCAAAACATCCACATACTCTCCCACCAAAGTCTGTCCTAAGCCAAACATGCAAACGGTGCAACCAACATTCCTATCCTGATGCCACCGAGTTCCAAACCCTAGACAGACTCAACCAAACCCTAACACTTCGGTGCAGCCGACACTACACTCGGTGCCACCGAGTTGGGTTGCCAACTTCCTGTTACGCAAGTTCTCATTTTTGGTCCGACCGACAATGGTGAATCAGCGTCACCGAGTCTGGTAAATCTGACCATTGGTCACCTTGTTGGTGCAACCGAGAATTGTATATCAATCCCTCCGAGATTCAAAAGTTGCCACTTTTAGTCACTTCGGTACCACCAAGATTTACACATCGGTGTCACCGAGTCTGACTTACTGTGTGTAATGGTTGGATTTTTGGGGATGCCTATATATACCCCTACATGACCACCCACTCGAAAGAGAAGCACTCAGGACTATTCCATACCTATCCTACTCAGTTTTCTGAGAGAGAACCACCTACCCTTGTGTTGAGGTTAAGATCTTGCACTCCAACCATATGGATCTTGATTTCTAGCCTCCCCAGGTTGCTTTCCACCAATCTCATCTCTTCTACCAAGCCAAATATGTGTGAGAGAGATTGTGTGTTGAGGAGTCTATCATGTTGAAGCGCAAGAGCAAGGAGTTCATCGTCATTACCGAGCCTATTACCTTTTGGAGGGTGGTGCCTCCTAGATTGGTTAGGTGTTGCTTGGAGCCTCCTACTTTGTGTTGTGGAGTGAACCAAGAAGTTTGTAAGGGAAAGTAGATCGCCTACCTCGTGAAGATCTACCCATAGTGAGGCTAGTCCTTCGTGGACGGAATGTAACATCCCAAAATTTCATTTTGGAATGTTATGAAATATAGCTATGCATCATCATCACTTTGTACGAATAAAATGAATTGTTGAAGTTTTCTTTTGGAATTATGAAAGGCCATTTCAATTTCTTCTTATACTTGTTTCCCTCCTATTTGAAAACCCTTGGAATATTCATAAAAAGAGAGGAGTAATATGACACTCCACACCAGGGGCATCTTGGTGAGTTATCTGAATAGTAAAACCAGGGGGTTCTTTGAAAGTTTATCTCAAAAGAATTTAAAATCAATTAGGCATTTTCTAAAAAATAATAATTTAAAGTATTCATTTTGACAGAGGAAAAATGTTCATTAAATAGAATTTATTCCGCTAATCATTTTGATATATATATTCCCTATGTTTGGAAATGAATTGAATGCTTTAAAGAGTTCTAAACGCTCTGGAGAATAGAAAAGGAAACAGATTTAAAGCGTTTAATTAGCAAAACCGGCCGGCCCACAGTCTTTAAACCCCAAGATCCCTCCGGATCGGTCAACCGACGCGCTAACCTCGCCCTCTCTCTCACTGACACGCGGGACCCACTGTCCGACAGCGTCATCCGCGCGCCCGTCTCCTTCCTCGCGCGCGCCACCTCGCCGGAGATCTCTCCTCTTCGGATCTCCCTCCTCTCTCCCTCTCCCGACCCCACACCTTGCCTATAAAAAGCCCTGGCCTCGCCACTCTCCGTTCCACCCCGCTACCCCCTCTACCCTCGCCGGAACGCCACCACGCCACCTTGCCGGAGTTCTAACTCCACCCGAAACCCCTTGAGCTCCTGGCCGTCACCACACTCACCCCCACTCCCTTCTGACGCCGCCATTCAACGTCGTATCTTCGCCGCCGTCGCCTGAGCATTTCGGACGCCGCCCTCGACCACCGCAGCACCCTCTCCGAGCATCTCCGACCTTCGGCCACCGTCGACGTCGCCGGAACTCTGACCCCCTCCTCTGTAAGCCGCCACCTCCACCCGCATCCGTTAGATCTAGGATCTACTCTCCAGATTAGAAAGTTTATAAAAACGAACCGGTACGCTTTAGTTTTCGGACGTCCGCTGCAAACACCCCGCACCCTCACGACCTCAGCAAATCACAGCACGCCACGTAGCCCTGTCCGTTCGCTAGGAATTTTGTTCTTTTCTGTTTTGTTTTAGGAAACAGAATGTTTTTTGTTTTTGTTTTAGTTATAACTTTTAAACTAATTAGTGTTTTAATTGATTATTTTTGCATTAGGTCACAAATTTCATGTAGTTTCATCCTGTAGTCTTAGATTTCAAATTTGAACTTTTAAATTTGAATCTAACCAAATTTGCTCAAATTACTAAAATCTGTATAACTAGAGTTTAAAAATATATTTTTGTATGAATCTTTTTGCCACTGGTTTGTATTAGTTAGACCTATCATCCTACAAAGGTTGAGAACTTTTAAGATAAATTTGGTTAGTGTTTTTAGCAAAAACAGAATCTGTTCAGTTCCTCATAAAGTTTAGTTAATTTGATTTAAGTTTAGTTTGAATCTGAGATAGTTTAACTTTTGTTTTTAGTTTTCATTAGTTCTGTTGCTTCAACATTAGGTGAAATAACTTGGTGTTAATAAAAATAATTGTTTAGTTTTATACCTTATTGTTATATGAAATCTTCATTCCTTTCCATTAAGTATAGTTTTATAAAGCAATTGAGTTTTACTTTTCACAAAACATTTAGGAGATTTAATTCTGTCTTCTAATAAAGAATTTTAGTAATTCTTTTCTATTAAGTGATGTTCTATTTATAATAATAATAATAATAATTTTGTCTCATACTCAAATACTATAGGAAACTCTAGTATCTACATTAAGTGGTGTTTTATAAAAAATTATAATTTTAGTAGCATTTCTTTTCACTAAAGTTTTAGTTGATTTAATTCTGTTTACTAATTTTTTTTATTTCTTTTCTGTTGACTATTGTTTAGTTATAAAAAAATAGTTGATTGGTCTTATTTCTTTTGTAGTTTTGACAAAAAAAATTGTGAGACAAATATTGGTTTTGAATTTCTTTCTCTTGATTGATACTATTGAATTGTTTTATTTTAATCTTGCTGATTGTGTGAGTTGTATTATTAGTTGTATGCTTATTGTGTGCTTTCTTTGATTCGTTAGATCATCCGGAGTGCGAAGCTTGTTATCTAGAGTCACTTGAGTACGAGGATCGTCAACAAGGCAAGTCACTTTGATCATGTTTACCCATGTTTTTATTGCATTAGTTCTACCATCTTCCCAATTGCATGCAAAGTAGGTAATTTGGAAACTTGGTTACTTGATGTAGTATCATGTGGTAGGCACCCCTCAACCCTTTGACACATTGGCCCCGGGAAACGTTGATTTAATTTTGCTATGCTATTAGTAGACGGGGTGGGTTGTGTGATTCATGAGAGTTGTGAGTTTATAATTTCAAGACCTACAAGATGATCAAGACTTCAAGACTCTGAGTTTTCAACATACCTCTGGGTGGATGATGGTTGAATGGCGCCCTGGAGAAACCAGTGGTTAGCCTAGATGTTGGTGGAGAAGTGCCAGTATTCATGCGGAAAGGTCCACCCAGGCACAAAGAGATGGATGTATGCTTCAAGACCCAAGGCTTACCTGCACAGCCACAAGCCATTATGGGCTCTGGCTTGGTTGGATATCGTGGTGACCCTGGACACGTGGTGCTATAAGATGTAGAAGAACGGTAGGAAAGGATGGGCACTGCCAAAGTCTCGGGGAAACCCTTTAGAAGACCATGTTTTGGTCATCCGTTTCTCAAACACCCTGAAGTGCGAGAAATCCAACGGAGGCGATCAAATCTTGTGGGGAACGTGTGCAAAACTCTGTAGTGTACCCAAACCTAATCGATTAGCCGTGTCCACGGTCATGGACAGTTTGAGCCAAAGGAACTAAACTATCTAGAACTCTCAACACAATAAGTATATTGATGTGGTTTTTTAATGACAACTTGGGTATGAGAATTGGTTGGTGGAACTATCTCATTAATCAACCAACATTGTAGTAATAATATTTTGCCCCCTCTTGTTGTAGGAAAAATTCGCTTTATGCAAAACTTACTACCCCACCTGCCATATATGCATATAGAATAGATGATTACTTTACCCCCTCTTTTGTGACATTGCCAGCATATTCAATATGCTGACCTACACGGCTGCAACGTATCATGTTGCAGAGTACTTTTCTGACCAGGAGTGAGGATACGCTCTACGCTCGGTGAGATGCCCTTGGAGTCAGATGGACTCAACTACATATGAAGCTTCTGCAAGATTAGTTATTCTCATGAGTTGGCCTTCAGCCACTTTATTGTAATTCTTATTGTAATAAAGGACTCGATATGAGATTTTTCGATTATTAAAGTTGTGTGATTTCACTTTGATATATACATTGATGTACCGTGTGTGTACCAGCATGATCTTGGGATGGTACAGAAACACCAGAGATTCGATCTTTCAGGTCGGGTCGTTACACGAAAGCCGCATGGAATAGTCAAGGTTGCTTCTTCGTGGAACCCTCCGTGGGTAGAGCCCTCTGTGGACTCTCACGACTGTTACCCTCCGTGGGTTGAAGACTCCATGAACGTGGACGTACGATAGCACCACCTATCGGAACCACGGGAAAATCATCGTGTCATCACTTGTGTTTGCATTCCTAACCCTCTCTTTACTTATATGTGCAATGTCTTTACTTTCCGCTACTACACTCTTAGACATTCATGTGTAGGGTGTTACTTGATATGCTATGAATGCTAAAACTTGCCAAGAATTAAAATTGGGAAAAAGGAAAAACTTTCATTTGGTCAAGTAGTCTAATCACCCCCCTCTAGACCTACTTTCGATCCTACAAGTGGTATCAGAGCTTTGGTCTCCATTGCATTGGTTTCACAACCTAGGAGAAGTATGGCATCTAGTGAGGGAAATTATCACCGTAGAGGTTCGTACTTTGATGGCAGGAATTTTGCTAGTTGGAAGCATAAAATGAAAATGCATTTGCTTGGTCCTAATCCTGCCGTTTGGGCTATTGTTCGTGCTGGCTTGCAAGGTGAATTCTTTGCGGATGTAAAGGAACCGGATCGTGAAGCGTCAGTGGATGAATTGAAGATGTTGCAACTCAATGCTCAAGCATGTGACATTCTCTTCAACTGCCTATGTCCTAAAGAATTCAACAAAATCAGCCGTCTTGAACACGCAAAAGAGATTTGGGATACTTTGGTTGATATGCACGAAGGAACTGAGTCCATGAGAGAATACAAGTTATATGTTCTTCAAGGTCAACTTGACAAGTTAAAGATGAAGGATGGTGAAGGAGTCGCTGAAATGTACTCTAGGCTAGCTCTCATCACCAATGAGATTGCCGGCTTAGAAAGCGAAGAAATGACTGACAAGTTCATCATCAAGAAGATACTTCAAGCTTTGGATGAGAGATATCACACCGTGTGCACATTGATCCAAATGATGCCCAACTACAAAGATATCAAACCAACGGAAGTGATTGGTAGAATTGTTGCTCATGAGATGGCACTCAAAGACAAGGAAGACCTTCATCACAAGTCTAGCAGTGCTTACAAAGCCACAAGTGATGCTCCCACTACCTCAAGCGACAACCTTGTCACAAATGAAGAGATAAGCCTCATAGTCAAGAAATTCAACAAGTTCTACAAGAATAGAAGCAAAGATCACAACTCCAACTCTAGATATCAAGAGAAGCATTCGTCAAGTCGTGATCGAAACTGCTGCAATTATGGGATGCCTGGACACTACTCCAATGAGTGCTCGGCTCCTTACAAGCGAAGAGAAGAGTCACCAAGAAGACGAAGCTCAAGGGACGAATCACCTCGAAGAGAGAGAAGGAGTAGAGATGATCGTTATGAACGAAGACCCTTAAGGAGAAGTAGGGACTCTGAGAAGAAGGACAAGCACACCAAGAGCTACTCAAGAAGAAAGCATCAAGCTCATGTTGGTGAATGGGTTTCCGGCTCCGGCTCCGACAACCACTCCGAGAGAAGCTATCACTCCAACTCCGACTATAGTCAAGATGATAGTGTTGCCGGAATTGCACTAGTGACAACCAACTCCTATGATCTATTTGATTCACCGAATGAAGGAGGTGGAAGTTGCTTCATGGCTAAATGCCCCAAGGTATGACATCCCGAATATCTTGATTTCGATAGTGATGAAGATGATTTACTTTACGATGATGACTTACTATGTGTTAAAACTAGTGATGTTAATGAACTTGATAATTCTCATACTAGTCAAGATAAGTCAATTGACGATGATAAGATTAAAATAGAAGAACTAACTAAAGAACTCAACACTCTTAAGTTATCTCATGAATCTACTCTTGAAGATCATAGAGAGCTTGTAAGAACTCATGAGAAGCTATGCTTTGAGAAGCTCAATTTGGATCAAGAACATGAATTTCTTAAAGCTATCAATGATGATGTCTGAAAGTAGACTTCATCTTATATTGGCAAACGGCTACTCTTGTCTACATTCATGCCACAAGTCAAATCTAAGAAAACTAGTAACAAAGAAAGAAAGGTTCGTCATCTGGTAGCAACAATAAAAATGCTAAACCCAATGATGTTGCTCCTAGTAGTTCTATTGATTCCACTAATGATGATTCTCTTAGCCAAGTTACACTTGAGCAAGAAAATGCTTTATTGAAAGGAATTTTAGAGAAAGGTATCTACAAGAGTCTTGAAGGGTACAGACAATTTGATGAGATTGTACACAAGCATGGAGGATACCAGAAGAATCATGGTGTTGGCTACTTCAATGCAAATGGAGTTGAATGGGAAGAAGGTCAATATCCCAATCCCAAGTTTGTTCTTGAAAAGGAGAAGTATCAAAATACTCTTCCCAAGGGGACAAACACTCAAGATGACCTTCCACAACAAGACACCATGCTCAAGGGCAAGAACAAGCTCTAAGAGGACTTTGACTCATATGAAGATGAAACCCAAGCTTTGGTGAAGTGGGTTCCCAAGGCTACTACAAGATCAACTTCTACAAGTGCTACTTCAACACCAAGGATCCCCATCAACTTGATGTGGATTCCAAGAAGAAAAACTAGAGAGTTATTGAGGGGTGACTCTGCCAATGAAATTCACTCACATTCTTTATTGGCAAGATCTATTTGCAATCAACATCAACCCTATGCAATATATCAAGGAGTCACACATTCCCTCAAAGGTAAGCAAGGGACAAGGTAATCAACAAATCAATGGACATCATTACACATGCTTTGCCCTCCATGTCCATAGATATCCTTGTATTTGTCCCTTGTGTGTTGGGACTAACCCATGTAGGTGAGAATAGTAAGGAAACAACAAGGATGCTCCCAACTCTTGGCGATCTTCATCAACCTTGAGCATCCATCACTACCTCACCAACATGAAGTCTTCATCGACAAAACCCAAGGTTAGTTTAACCCTCTTATGGGGGGATGTCACATCAAGGGGGAGCTTTACTCTAAGACTTGATTCAAAGCATCTCTTAGTATGTGACAACATTAAATACTTTATGTAAAAGTGGTAACCCCACTTGTGCTTAAATGATGAGTATGACCTCTGATCAATACTATTACTTGGATCCTAAGTCAAATACTCATATACAGATGACTTCGTCGTCGCCCAAGTGCTTGTTAGATGCTAGAGTGTTAGTGCTTATTTGCCATGATTTCATTTAACATCTTATTGTGTGAGCATGTTGGTCTGCATTTATTTTCTCATTCGAGGATATGCAATTGTTGCTATGTGGCTTTTGATTTATCTTTTGCCAATTGGATATACAAGAGTGACTAGGACCACTTCTTTAGCTATCTATGCTTTCTCACCTGATACTCTATTCATGCTGCATCACAAAATTTGAACAAGTGCTTTTCGATCCCTGTGTGTGTGGAGAACTCGGAGTTCCGTATCGACAAGGACTGGCCATTAAAACCTCCTAAGTGCATCTCAGTGGAACCAACCACAAAATCTCGGTTTCACTGAATGCCTAGGGTTGATCTGGTTTTTCAGTCTCGGTACCACTGATTCCATTTTCTCGGTTACACCGAGTGTCCCTATTAGTAGACAGTTGAGGCACTCGGTGACACCGAAAACATAGAATCGGTGTCATCGACAGTGGTTTGTATGAAGGCTGTGGACCCTGATGCATTGAATTTCTGTCTCATTCGTCGCACTCCAAAACCTAAGCTGCCATTCCAAAGACCCCTCGTCGTCGCCCTTTTCTCCCCGTGCTCCTCCATCACTGGGAATCGCCGTCGTCACCGAATTCCTCTCCCTCGTCGCTGCCATAGAGGATCCGCATCAAGCTAGGGTACGGATTCGATCTCTATTACGCTCCTCATTCGATTCTTGTGCATTAGATCCTTGTTTATCATCATTACACTCTTTGCACATGTTCCTATCCTCTCAAAACACTGAAATCTCACGAAAGATCAATTTTCTAGGGTTTTGCCATCTGCCCGATAGATCTCGGTGGAACCAAAACGGAAATATCGGTCTCACCGATATACTTTCTTGGTGGAACCGAGTTGCTCTTTTCGGTCTAACCGAAAAGGCTACCAAGTTTCCGTTAGTGAGTTAGTCAGTCTCGGTCTCATCAAAAATTCTGTTTTGGCTGCAAAGATATTTATTTGACTTGAAAAATCTTGAAAATTCATTACTCAAACTTCAAAAATCAGCCGCATTTTTTGATGTCCCATCTTATTCTGCTCTCCTATACTCTATTCACAGGGTCAGTATGTCAGGCTCATAGGACAGTCAGAATCTGGCAGAGCAGGGAGTTGACATGAGTTCTGGAACAAGCCTCGAAGCCAGTTCTTTCTCATATCCAGGCACCCCCAGCTCTCATGGGTTGCCCAAGGCTGCCATCAGGACCAGGAAGAAGCTCAATTCAGATGAAGAAGATTCTAATTTCATTCCTGAGGAGATTCTTGCTAAGAAGCAAGAAAAGGCTGCCAAGAAGTCAGCAACTGAAGCTACTTCTTCCCGAAGAGTTGTCAACAAAGTTTGTGCACCTAATGAAACTCATCAACTCTCAGTTGGAGAAGCGCATTTTTGTTCTAGATCATCCACATCTGCCCCTACAGTCGGAGTTCGAGGATAATGTTGTGGTGATGAACCCAGATCATCCCACATCTGCTACAGCACAGGCAGAGGCAGAAGCTGTTCGAGCCGCTAGTGCTCAAGCCCCCAGATCCTTGAACAAGAAAATGGATCTTCTGAGCTCAGTCATCCAGGGCATGTAGAAGGATATCAAGGGGATTCTAGAGAACCAGGATAGCCTTGTGAGGATCTTTGTGTCAAGGATCAAGGTTCTTGGTGATACGGTGGACAACTTTTCCAAGACAGTGATAGAGCTCCAGAAGGAAGTTGACTCCATGCACATTCCTCGGGTCTCTTCAACTTCTGATGATGATGATGAGGATGAGGATGAATCACCTCCCGAGCTAGGCACCCAGTTCACCACTCAGATGAGATCAGACATAGTGTCTGCACCAGAATCGAGGCCTTCTTCATCAGCTCCATCCACGGTCAACACAACTCCTGCTCCATCAACCCCAGTTCCTCCTGTGTCCACTCCAGCTCCATCAACGACATCTGCAGAGATCTTTGCCGACACCATACTCTCGACTCCTTCATCAACAACCGGAGGAGATCGGCCCAAGAACGCTTAGATAGATACCTTTGAAATTTTTGGTAACTTGTTGCCAAAGGGGGAGAAGTGTATATAGATCTTTAGGCTTCGAGAGAGAGAGAGTGTTTGGTATTTTGGCGTTTGGTGTTTTGTTGCCTTTTCAAAAACAATTGCTTTTGGTTGCCGTGATACTCTTTTGTCTTGCTTGTGATACACGCTTGATGATGTTTGATCATACGCTTTAATGTGTGATACTACTATTTCCTATCATCTTAATGCTTATGTGTTGATCATTCATCCTTGGTTGATTGTGTTGTGCTATGATATTCATTCAAATTACTCTCGCCCAACACCAAGTGGTATGTGACATGTAAGAAGTGACCCATGTACCTAATCGATTGTGCATTTGCATTCAAACGCAAATTTAAAAATAATGCACAAATTTAGGGGGAGCTCTTGCTTATCACATACTTCTCAAAGCGACAATTATATTCTATGATTAAATCTTTGTTGAAGCTTTGATCTATATGTTGTCATCAATTACCAAAAAGGGGGAGAGTGAAAGCACATTTGCTCCCTTGGTGGTTTTGGTAATTAATAACAACATATAAGTCATTGAACTAATGTCTTCAGCAAGTATATTTTAGGAAAGTTCAATAATGGGAATGGCTAAAGGATTGTGGAATTACCCCAAGGTTCAAGGAAATAGGTTGGCCAAGCTTCAAGCAAAAGGACTCTACATTTTACATTTGTGAGAAATTACTTTGAGTCTATAGGAAAGCCAATACTATTAAATGGGGGTAAAGTTTTGATGGTGAACAATATGCTCAAACATGCGCAAGTGACAGTTAGCAAAACATCCACATACTCTCCCACCAAAGTCTGTCCTAAGCCAAACATGCAAATCGGTGCAGCCAACATTCCTATCCCGGTGCCACCGAGTTCCAAACCCTAGACAGACTCAGCTAAACCCTAACACTTCGGTGCAGCCAACACTGCACTCGGTGCCACCGAGTTGGGTTGCCAACTTCCTGTTACGCAAGTTCTCATTTTCGGTCCGACCGAGAATGGCCTAGCAATCGCTACTAATAACTATGTGTAGCGCTTGGACAAACGAAGCGCTGCTGCTATTAGATGATTTCCGGCGCTACTGCTAGTATTCTTGCTTTCGCAGATTTACACATTCTACGTATTTATACATGATCTATATAGTAGTTTCATCAGATCATCATAATACATCATTGTCATATAAGAACTCCTCATCATCATCATTTTCGTCAATGAGACATCATATAAAAAGTTGGTCACTAGTCATAATTACAACTCCTCCTCCTCATCATCATCAACTCTAATGCATTGTCGCACATAATAACACATTGTACCTAGGACCTAGTCCTCTCTCATAGGACCTACTCTACCCTCTCTTAGGTACAATATCATAAAACAAGATAGGCCCTCACTCTCCATTATGGAGAACGGAGATCATCCTGTCTCCATTCTTGGCCTATGCACAATGTTGCTTCCAAGTAGCTCTCTACGATTGACCATACATTTTTTCCAATCTTTGATTCTCATGACTCCATCGGTTTTAGAAATCTGGTACGGACAGGAGTGATGTGTAGGCTGACTTGGCCGTGGTGGCCCTAAGCTCGTAACAACAATGCGACCTCTCGGAAACATCAGATGAGGCACACAATCCTTTGGGATTTTCTATTGAAAAACATAGTAATAACTTTGTAGTTAGTAATGTAGTTTAGTTTTAGAAGAATTTATGCAAAAGATGCATGGATGTCGTAATACTAGAATTAAAATCTTACCATGCAATATCCATGGATGTTACCGTAGTTCACCACGTGCACTAGTGGCACGTATTGACCATAATGTGCAGGAGTTTGATGATAGCTATTGTAATTCTCAAGATGACTAAGAAATGCGGTAAGATGATCTTTCTCCTTATAAGTTAATTCTGCTTCATTACTTGTAACATCCCAAATTTTGGAATGTTATATTAATCAATAGAATGATAGATTGTTTGATTGAGTGATTGAAAAGTGAGTGAAATTTGAAAAAAATTGAAAGTCTAATGAGAGGGAATGAAATGACCTTCCCAAAACATTCACTCTGCATTTTTGATCCTCAGGAATTCAAATTTATTTCATCACAAAACCCCAGAGTGAAGATGATATGACTTCTTACAATTAAAGAAATGAAAAGGGATTTGAAAATGGTTTGAATTTCATTTCAAAATATTTCAAATTCAGAAATAGGATAAAAGGATTTCTTCAAATTATGAAATATGAGTTGGAAGTTTAAAAGAAGGATTTGAAAGTGGTTTCAAAATTCAAATTCAAAACCACTTAGGAGTTATTTGGTTTTTATTCAAATTAATTTTCTCCAAAAATAAAATAAAAATAGGGTAAAATGATTCCCTTCAATATAAAAATGGAGATAAAGGAATTTGAAGCCATTTTTGTATTTTTAAAAATGTTTCATTTGCATTTTATTTAAAACAGTAGCACTGTTTGATTTTTCTTATTTTGTAAGAACTTTATTTGACAGTGAAAATATGTTCATGTTTTAGAATTTATTTTTCTGGTCATTTTTATATATAATATGTTTATATAAAACTACTTTAGATTTTCATTTATTTAGTTTCCTTTTCTATTTTGTTTATAAAAAAGGAAAATATTTTATTTAGGAAACCCCGAAGCCCAACTAGGAAGGTTTCGGCCCGCACCCCTCCACGCCAGATCTGAAAAGATTCGGATCGGCCACCGATCCCTTTCCCTCTCTCCTCTCTCTCTCTCTGATGATGGGCCCCACCGACTGCCCGCGCGATTCCTGCGCTCGCCTTCCTTCTTCCTCCTCCCTCCTTCCTTTCCTTGCCGGCGAGATCGAAACCGCCTTGGATCTCCCTCTATTTCCTTCCTCGAGCAGCCTCGAGCCCCTGGCTATTTAAGCCACCCCTCCTGCACCCCGTTCCTCCCCTAACCACCAAGCCCCGTGCCCTCTCGCTGCTGCAATCGCTCGCCGAAGGTCCGCTCTACCACCGCACCATTGCCGCCCCACCGAGCTAGTCCAACACCCCACCGCCTCCTAAGCCCACCATCTACTCCCCCACAATCGTGTGCATCTCCCCGTGCACTCTCCCATGCTCCAGAGCCACCGGAGCGACCTCCCCGTCCACACCCGAGCGCCATCGCCGCCTCGAAGCTCACCGTCGTCCCCGAGCTCACCTTCGACCACCTCTGGATGCGACGTTCACCGCCGCATCGCCTGGACCCCTTCGCCGTCGTCCCCAACCACCGGAGCGTCATCCCCGTCCACGCCCGAGCTGCCAGCCACCGTCGAACTCGCCGGAGTTGACCTCCCGCCGCGGTGAGCCTCTCTCTCCTCCGTTCGATCTTATTCCAACGACCCCGATTAGATCCCGCGTACCCCTTCGGTTCTTTTAGAAGAACCGACCGTTTTTCTGTTTAGTTATTTTAGACGAACCGTTTTTTTAGTATCGGTCGTCAGCCCAAAACGTTAGAACAGGCACGCCTTATGGCCAATCATAGAGCGCCACGTAGCCCCTGTCCGTTAGTTAAATTTTTTCTTTTTCTGTTAAAAAACAGAATAGTTCTGTTTTTGTTTTTATTTATATCTTTTATGTTTTTAATTTTTTTAATTTGATTCTTTTTTAAATGTGTCTATAGATATCAAGTTTGACCATGATTGACCATGATTGAATATCAAGTTTCTGTAGATATCAAGTTTGACCATGATTGAATATCTTAAATTTGAATTCAAACAGATTTGCTTCAAACACTAATTTGCTTATAACTTGAGTTTAAAAATAGGTTTTGAGTTGATTCTTTTTGCTACTTGTCACTAGTGACTTTATTTAACAGTAGGTAGAATTTGAGAATTTTTAGAATATTTTAAATTAGTATTTTAAACAAAACAGATTCTATTTTGGTTGTTTTTAGGTTTATTTCTATTTGTTTTGTTTTAAATTGTTTTTAATTTATTTTATATTATTTTAGATGACAAGTTTTATCTTGTTTTATGTTTGTGAGCAATCTTATTTCACCCAAGTTATGTTTAGGTCATTTATTATTATTTGGTTGCATGAAATCAAATCAAGTTGAATCATAACTTGCAAATTGATTTCATTGCTAGTATGATTTCAGATTTGAAAATATTTTGTAAATTGTTTTATAAGTTTTAACTTCTATTAATTTAGTTGTTTTATATTATTTTTCTCTTATTGATTTTCTTGTTTTATATTTTATTGTTTTCTTGTTGTTAAGTTTATTAGGCAAAAACTTATGGTGTTTAGTGTGTTGTTTTCATAGTTCTTACTTGTTCTTCAAAAGTAATTCTTTTTGATAATAAAGTATTTACAAAAACACTTTTGTTTTATTTTACTTTGTTTTTGTTTTGTTACTTTTGAAAATAGGTTATTTGTAGGGAAAACTACACATGGTTGATTAGATGAAGTTTTGTTATTTTAACTTTTTTCTTAAGTATTTCCTTCATCACAACCCTTTTGTGTTTTGGTTTTGTGTTACCTTTTTGATTGTTAGTATTGATTGCTAGTATGATTGCTTATATGAATGCAATGTTTGATTTTATATATTTTCATCAGAGAGTGACGAATAGTTCTATCAAGTTATTTCTGAGAGCAATATTTTCTTCATCAACAGTACATGCAAGTTCACTTTGATCATCTTACATTACCTATGTTTTATTTGCATTAGAATCAATCTTTCCATCACACATCTAGTAGGTTATTAAGCTTGAACTTTTAGTAGTATCATGAGGTAGGAGAAACCCAACACCCTGTTACCATTATCCGGGAAGGGACGTTACTTCACAATGGCTACACTTTAGTAGAAGGGGTTGGTTGTGAGATTCAGGACTGTTGTGAGGTTAATTAATCATCTCAATACTTGCATGATGATCAAGACTTCAAGACTTCAAGGACTCAATATACCTCTGGGTGGATTGGACATGCATTTTGGCAGCCTGATATCTATCATGGTTATGCCCGAGAATCCTGGTATCTACCTGTGATCATCCTAACGGAATGCCACCTAGGCTCAAAGAGATGGATGGATACTTCAAGGCCGGAAAGCTTACGTGTGCAACCACAAGTCAATATGGGCTCTGGCTTGGTTGACCCTAGTGATGACTTCGGTAGGTCAGTTTCTACGAGATGTAGAAGAACGGTAGGATTTAGATGGGCACCGACTTTCTATCGGAGGATCACTATGGAAGACCATGTTTTGATCGTCCCGTTCTCAAACACCAGGTAGTGCGAGGACATAACAGGAGGGATCGATTCTTGCGGGTAAAGTGTACAAACCTCTACAGAGTGTCAAACTAATCGATTAGCCGTGTCCCCGGTTATGGACAACATGAGCACCGGAGATGATACTATCAGCCATTCTCAACACAAAATTAATAAATTTCATGATGAGTGGGTCTATTAATAATTTTTGGGACATGAGAATTGGTTGGTGGAACCATCTCATTAACAACCAACTGTTAGTAGTGGTTTCCGTTCCATACCTTTGTCGTAGGGAAAATAAAACCAGCTTTTTCTACAAAAACTCAGACATCGAGCCACAAAGCCTTTTGCATATAGAATAGTCTTTATCATTCTTTCTATGGTGATCTTGCCAGTACATTCAATGTACTGACCTACACGGCTGCAATGGCAGATACTTTTCTACAACGAGTACGAGTACGATTCAGGGTTACGGTCTACACTCAACCTGTCGTTTGTGTTTATTGGGACTCCACTCCCGTTGACTGTTTCCGCTGTGATTTAAGAGGTATATATCAACTTTACGCTATTTACAAGTGATTGCACTTTGATATATACATTGATGTACTGTGTGTGCCAGCATACTGATCCAGGGATGGCACTAACACACAGAGGCTTGACTCGTTTTGAGTCGGGTCGCTACATCATATAGTAGTAGGTTCTGTCTACCATCTTCCGTACATTTTTTGAAGAATTAAAATAAGCTGTCAATGCAAATAAGTTGTCAACTATTTTTAAATAAACAATATAAATTACTTAATAAATATTGTTGAGAAAATCATATAATGGTAGAACTGGAGGCGTCTGCACATCGACCCAGATGTCAATATTACCTTCAATTTCATCTTCTGGACGAATATCAAAGGTGATAAGCATATTAGGCTCAAATGCATAAGCCTTGGATAGTGCTTGCCAAGTTTTGCATTCAAAATATTAGGCTCAAATTCATCATGGGTTGACTATCGGTTTGTCGGGATTCTCCTTCCTCTCATATATGGTGGACACTCCCTCATTGATTTTTCGACCGTCGATGATGGTCGTGACTCCTTCTTCCCCTAGTGCATAACAAAGGTCTAGCACAAGGAGAAGAAGGAGAAGCGACCCCCACGATAACGGTCGGCATTCTTCTTCTCTCATATATGGTGGAGACTCTCCCTCACTGATTTTTTGACTATCATGTATGGAGCCCCGACAGACTTATAGTCAACTCAAAATGTCGTTTAATTCTCTTTCTAGCAAATCTGGATCACTCGATATTTCCTACATATTCTAGCACAGGTCATGCTAAAATTCATAAAAAAATCCGGCATGACCTTTGCTAAAATAGGACATATCGAGCGCCTGAAATTGACCAGAACGGAAATGAATCAACACTCTGGCAAAATATAGGCCACTATGAGGTGTTCCCTGCAAACATAGGCCACTTGGGCAAGCAATAGTACTACAGAACACTACATATCACATATTCCATGAAAATTGTCACAACTACTCATGTAGCTACTACTCTACTACAACTATCAAAACATCTACATCGTCATCAACATGGGGATTTGGCTGGTCTCACCTCGAGGTTAGAGGTGGTCGGTGACGGGGACGACGACGGCGATGATGCAGGGGCTCCTTCATTTCTGCAAAAACAAAATATAAACAAAAACATTATTATCCTCATCTTAGGACTTAGTGAAACCCTATGTCTAAAACATCCTAGTTCTAGCCCTAACATTTACTAAAAATACCTTGTTCTAACCCTCAAAATTGAAAAGACCTATACATTTACTAAAAATACCATAGTTCTAGCCCTAACATCTGTCCATCCATCCATCTATCTATATATCATCATAAACCCTAGTTCTAATCATCGACATGGGCATTTTCATATTTTATTTGATACCAAGATCGAACGAAATCTATTGTATTGAAAAACCTACACTTACTAAAAAAATATCATATAGCATAATACATTTTTGTACCTAAAAATTTCTATTACTAATTTCTTTAACTAAAAATTCTATTACTAAATTCTATTACTAAAAAACTTTGGATTATAGAAAGGAGGACGAGGAGGAGGTGGGAGGAGGAGGGAGGAGGAGGGAGGAGGAGGAGAGAGCATGAGGAGGGAGGGGGAGGTGGAGAGAGGAGGAGGGGGAGGGAGGAGGAGGAGGAGGGAGGAGGAGGGGCCCACCAAAGGGAGGAGGAGGAGGGGGCCGCCGGAGGGAGGAGGGAGGAGGAGGGGGAGGAGGAGGGAGTAGGAGGGAGGGAGGGACCTTGGGGCCGACGGTGGCAACGGCGACAACGGCGGTGACGGCGGCAATGATGGCGACGGTGGCGACAGCGCGCGGCGGAGTGAGTGAGAGGGGGCAGTGTCCGGAGGGAGTGAGAGGGCGCGGATCAGTGAGTGAGAGGAGGGAGACTGAGCAATGCGGGCGAGGGAAGAGGATAGGGTACATTAGTTGTAGCCCTTTTAGTAAAAGCATGCTACCGATACGACTTTATCAGTAGTGCTTTTTTCTAGGGAGTGCTGCTACTACAAATAGTGGCGGTGGGTTCGTCGGGTCCCGCTTAGCAGTAGCGCTCATTATGTTTCCAACGCTACTACTAAGCATTTACTTGTAGCGCTTCCACGAGACAACGCTACTGCTTATTACCAGCAGCGCTTGCTATTTTCCAGCACTACTAATAGTGTCCTGCCTATAAGGTTTTTCCTAGTAGTGTGGGTTGCCAACTTCCTATTATGCAAGTTATCATTTTTGGTCTGACCGAGAATGGTGAATTGGTGTCACCGAGTCTGGTAAATCTGACCGTTGGTCACCTTGTTGGTGCAACCAAGAATTGTATATCGGTCCCTCCGAGATTCAAAAGTTGCCACTTTTATTCACTTCGGCACCACCAAGATTTACACGTCGGTGTCACCGGGTCTGACTTATTGTGTGTAACGATTGGATTTTTGGGGATGCCTTTATATACCCCTTCACCACCACCCACTCGAAAGAGAAGCACTCAGAACTATTCCATACCTATCCTACTCAGTTTTGTAAGAGAGAACCACCTACCCTTGTGTTGAGGTCAAGATCTTGCACTCCAACCATATGGATCTTGATTTCTAGCCTCCCCAAGTTGCTTTCCACCAATCTCATCTCTTCTACCAAGACAAATTTGTGTGAGAGAGATTGTGTGTTGAGGAGTCTATCTTCTTGAAGCACAAGAGCAAGGAGTTCATCGTTATTACCGAGCCTATTACCTTTTGGAGGGTGGTGCCTCCTAGATTGGTTAGGTGTCGCTTGGGAGCCTCCTACTTCGTGTTGTGGAGTGAACCAAGAAGTTTGTAAGGGAAAGGAGATCGCCTACTCCGTGAAGATCTACCCATAGTGAGGCTAGTCCTTCGTGGACGGAAGCCGCATGGAATAGTCAAAGTTGCCTCTTCATGGAACCCTCCGTGGGTAGAGCCCTCCGTGGACTCTCACGACTGTTACCCTCTGTGGGTTGAATACTCCATGAACGTGGACGTACGATAGCACCACCTATCAGAACCACGGGAAAAATCATCGTGTCATCACTTGTGTTTGCATTCCCAACCCTCTGTTTACTTACATGTGCAATGTCTTTACTTTCCGCTGCTACACTCTTAGACATTCATGTGTAGGGTGTTACTTGATATGCTATGAATTCTAAAACTTACCAAGAATTAAAATTGGGAAAAGGGCAAAACTTTCATTTGGTCAAGTAGTCTAATCACCCCCCTCTAGACCTACTTTTGATCCTACAGAGTGCCATGATTTCAGATCTGAACCGTTTATGTTATCATCATTATATCTATGTTCTTGATCCGATCTTGGCTAGTCATATGCACCTATTAAGTGTTATGATCCGTCAACCCCATAGTGACCATATTTGGGATACTTCATGATGATGACCGTAGTTTGAGGAGTTCATGTATTCACTATGTGTTAATACTTTGTTCCGGGGCTCTATTAAAAGGAGGCCTTAATATCCCTTAGTTTCCTTATGGACCCCGCTGCCACGGGAGGGTAGCAAAAAATATGTCACACAAGTTCTTTGCATAAGCACGTATAACTATTTACGGACCATGCCTACATTATATTGATGAACTGGAGCTAGTTCCGTGTCACCCTTGGTTATGACTGTGTCGGGGCACAAATGCTTACGATCACCTATGGGATCAGGAATCCCTTGTGGTTCGGCAGGGGGTCACGTTGCACGAAGAGCAGAGATCATGAGATGGTGTAATGATCAGGACGCATGTATTTTACCCAGGTTTGGGCCACTGCTAAGCGTAAAACACTACTCCTTCTTTTGGTGGATTGATTGGGGGATCACGAAGAACACAGAGCACCTAGCCCGACAAACATTGATGTCTGGGAAGGAGCGGCTGCGTTAGTACAAGTGTTCGGTGGTATGAATTGCCAACCTTGAGCTAGGTTGCCTTGGGCCTCCTTTTCTAGCTCAAGGGGTCACCACAATGGCAAAACAAACATTATCTATTGATTAGATAGCTTAGCAGAGCTATCATACCCGACTTTGGCATTTAGGACAAAATACCATGATTACCTGCCTACGTGGCGCTTGGGGGTGCATCCCCGGCAAGCTCTAGCTACAGCTTGGCATGTCGTTCCTTAAGAACTTGATACGTTGCACGGCGGGTGTTGATCGAGCGTAACTTCCCTTCGATGTGTCGCCACGTGCTTAACGAGAGCTAATTAGCTGCCTGACGGCTCGACACCGCATTGATAAGTGACGGGCGTAGCGATGTAGTGGAGCGGTGGCTGGCTGCCTCATGCTTGCCGGGGAATGGCCTGCCGGTTCTTCTGGGAAGGTGTGCGTCTTGGTCCCAGACAAGCGTTGGGGACATGCTTGGCGCGTAGCAGTCCAGGCTTGTGTCACCGTGTTAAGATTGCAGGAGTCTTGTCTTGATTGTTGGGGGGTTCTTTGCTTCTAGCGCCTGTGCATAAGTCAGGGGCACTGGGTACCCTTGTACTAGTGCACCGACAGGAGCCCCTGGGACTCACCTTGACGTGCTCACCAAGTGTCGTTGGGTCAGGCCCAAATTTTAATCAAAGCATGCAATGTGAGGGGGTAACTGCCAATGTATTGGTCAGCACTGACCCACCACATTAGGCCGGTTCAGCCACGTGCGTTGCATGCATAGTGGGGAGTTAGGGATGGGCGCAAATGACTTAAAGTACTGATCATGGCAGGAAACCGCAGCGCCATGGATTGGAGCAATGGGGCGGTTACCTGTTCACCCATGACCGTGAGCGATGGAATTGGTGGAGATGGGCGGCGACCCTTGGATTGGAGGAGAACCAGCCCCCATGCTCTCCCTATAAATTGGGAGGTTTGCGAGAGGCGATGCTCATCCTCCCTTTCTTCCTCCCCGAGTTCATGCTCACAGAGCTCACCCTTTGCCTCTTTGTTTCGAGTTGCGCTCGCCACTACCATGCCTAGGGGATGAGGGCGGCCTCCGGCCTCCTCCTCGAAGGCGAGGTATTCCCGTCGAAATCATGATATCGCTTCAGCCACGGAAGTGGACGGTGGCCTGAGTGCGTGCGGCAAAGGAGCCGGGAGGGGCTGTGGTTGACGCGGAGCCCGTGGTCGGGGGAGGCGGAGCACCACTCCACTCCCTCCTCCAACACTAGATCCTCTCCTTGAGGAGACCCATGCCAAGGGGAAGACACCGGTGTTCGCCATCAAGCTACGTGATCCCCTTCGAAGCCACCTGCGCCTTCCTCACCCCTTCGCTAGGGGGATGAAGGTTGACAAGCCGCCCGCCCTATGGCTGCGGGCGCACGGTTGCTGTAATGGCACCGTGCGTATGGACGCCAAGTATCCAGAGTGTCGCGTCATGTTCCTCAGGCCTGGATGGAAAACTTTCGCCCGTGCCCACAACCTCATGGACGGGGACGTCCTTGATACGTCTCCAACGTATCTACTTTTCCAAACTCTTGCCTTGGTGTTGTTTTTGTGCAGAACAAAAAGTTCTCGGATCACCCTAAAAATTTACGGAGAATATTTTTGGAATTATAAAAAATACTGGCGCGAGAATTGACCAAAGGGGGGCCATCAGCAGGACACAAGCCTGCTAGCCGCGGCCACCCCCTAGCCGCATGGGGCAGGCTTGTGGGCCCCTCATGGATCCTCCGACGTCCTCTCCAACTCCATATAACCCTATTTGTCGAGGAAAAAATCAGAGAGAAGAGTTCATCACACTTCAATGTACGGAGCCGCCGCCATCGCCAGTTGTTCCTCGGGACACCAGATCTAGAGTCTGTTTTGGGCTCCGGAGAGGGGAAATCAACACCTTCATCATCACCAATTCCATGATGCTCCCCACCGTTCGTGAGTAATCTCATCGTAGGCTTGATGGACGGTGATGGGTTGGATGAGATTTATCATGTAATCAAGTTAGTTTGGTTAGGGTTTGATCCCTAGTATCCACTATGTTCTGAGATTGATGTTGCTATGAATTTTTCTATGCTTAATGCTTGTCCCTAGGGCCCGAGTGCCATGATTTTAGATCTGAACCTATTATGTTTTCATGAACATATGTTTACCGTAGTTTCTTTTTGGTGATTATCGTAGTTTGAGGAGTTCATGCATTCACTAAGAGCTAATGCTTTGGTCCAGTTCTCTATTAAAAGGAGGCCTTAATATCCCTTAGTTTCCAATAGGACCCCGCTGCCATGAGAGGGTAGGACAAAAGATGTCATGCAAGTTCTTTTCCATAAGCACGTATGACTATATATGGAATACATGCCTACATTACATTGATGAATTGGAGCTAGTTCCGTGTCACCCTATGTTATAACTATTGCATGATGAATGCCATCCAACATAATTATCCATCACTGATCCATTGCCTACGAGCTTTCCATATATTGATCTTCATTCAGTTACTTTTTAGTTGCTACTGTTACAATCACTACAAATCTGCTACTATCGCTTTGCCACCGTTACCGTTACTACCATATTACTTTGCTATTGAACACTTTGTTGCAGATATTAAGTCTTTTGGGTGTAGTTGAATTGACAACTCAGCTGCTAATACTCGAGAATATTCTTTGGCTCCCCTTGTGTCGAATCAATAAGTTTGGCCTGAATACTCTACCCTCAAAAACTGCTGCGATCCCCTACACTTGTGGGTTATCTGTCCTCCGCTTCAAGATGACTGAGGCTGAACTGCTCTCCGTCAAGACTTACGGGTGTTCTGGCACCCGTCTTGGATGTTGCGAGAAGAGCTGAAGCAATGTCGAAAGCTCCTCCTTGAGCGATGGTGACAAGGAGGACAATGTCGGTGAAGATGACGACGACGAGACCTAGGCCATCAAGTCAGAATACAACCTAGGCTCTAGCTGATCGTCGGCCACAGCATCAGCGTCATCGCGCTCCTCCTCCTCCCCCAAGCAAATCGATTTGCCGGGGGTTCTTGACTTGGGTGTCGCCTCTGCTTCTCAGCTGGACCCCAGCAGGCTCGTGGACTTCAGGTTCGCCCTCCGCACAATGCTGGTCCTGATGGGGCAGGATAGGCTTCTGTCAGGGGTTTCCCTCTACTCTTTTTGTTTTTGTAATGTGTCCCTAGGGGAGAAAGTCAAATAAAGAGTTTGTCAGAAAGGGGTGTCCTCCCGTGTAATTTTCATCCCATTTTTGTATTGAAAATGAATGAGAATAGAATGTTGTTTTTCTCTCGCAAGTACTATCCCTTTCCTTCCTTTACTTGTTCTGTGTTGGCATGCTTCGTCTCTGCCGCATGAGGTTACTTGCCAGGTCATCATTCAAACCACGAGCGCCAGAGTGGGGGGATGAGCCCCGGCAACAGGTTGGCGATGTTTCCAGACAAAGGCCCATGTTGGTATGGGCATTGTCGCCCCTGTGTGTACGGACAGGGGGACGTCTCGTCCTGACAAGGGTTTTCACTGCGCGAATGACTCGACATCCCACAATAAGGAAGATACTAAGGGTTTCCTCGAGAAGTACTAAATTGGAAATATATGATACACTTGTGTTTTCCATGTAGTGTCTCCTTTTCGAGTGGGATAGATCGCCATCTTTGTTCCCTTGTCTTCCTCCCCTGTTTTCTTGATGATGAAACATGTAAGGTGAGAACAGTAACAAAGATTACGGTCTCATCAAGAATTCTAGCAAATCTATCATATCTAGAGGGTGTTAACATCATAGTCATGAAAGAAAATGTGTAATGAGCATGTAGTGATGATGATATGATGCAATGCCTAGCTTTTATTACTGCTCCACAGGGTCTACGTCTGGCTTTGTACAAAGGGTTACATGCAACATCGGCAAGGTTTGTATAAAAGGTGGTTGTCGAGGACTGATCCCGTCAACCACGCCTTATGGGTAGAACTTACGAAGATGCTCAATGTTCCATGAGTTCTGCACCTTGGTGCCATCTTCGATCTCCAAACGGACTGCGCTAGGTCTGGTGACTCGTACTACCCGTTAAGGGCCTTCCCACTTTGGCGTCAACTTGTTTGTACCCTTGGCTGACAAAACATGCTGAAGGACAAGGTCACCTTGCTCAAGGCTCCGGGCATGAACTTTTCGGCTATGGTAGCGGTGGAAAGCTTCCTGGTAACGTGTGGCATGTACAACATCCCAGAGACGGTCTTCCTCAAGGAGCGCAGCATCGTCATGCCGCAGCTGCTTTTGCTCTACTTAGTCATAGACAAGCACTCAAGGTGACCCATATATGAGTTCCATGGGGAACACTGCTTCTGCCCCGTACACTAGGGAGAAGGGTGTCTAGCTGATAGCTCGATTCTATGTCGTTCTGAGGGACCAATGAACCACCACCAACTCATCTATCCAGCGCCTGCCGCTTTTCTGGAACTTATCGAAAGTCCTTGTCTTGAGACCTTGCAGCACTTTAGCATTCATCCTCTCGACATGCCCTTTGCTCCTTGGGTGAGCAACAGAGGCAAAGGAGACCTTGCTTCGAAGGTTTTGGATATACTACATAATGGCACAACTCGTGAATTGGGTGCCATTGTCGGTGATCACTCTGTTAGGTACTCCCAAACGGCACACTAGTCATTTCTGAACTTGATAGCTTCTTGTGCGGTCACCTTTCTCACTGATTCCACCTCTGGCCACTTTGTGAACTTGTCGGTTGCCACGAACAATAACTCAAAGCCCCCAACAACACGAGGGAAAGGGCCCAAGATATCGAGCCCCTAGACCGAAAATGGCCAGGATAGAGGGATTGTTTGCAGGGCCTGCACTGGTTGATGGATGTTGTTGGAATGGAGCTAGCAGACTTCACATTTGATGACCAGCTCAGTAGCATCCTGGAGGGCAGTGGGCCAATATAAACCCGGTCGGAAAGCTTTCCCGAAAAGGGCCCTTGATCCAATTTGGGAACCACATACTCCTTGAATCTCCGCCAACAGCTTTAGTCCATCCTCCCAGCAGATATACCTCAATTTCATGCCGTTCAGTTGTCTTCTGTACAAGGTGTGATCGACAAACTAGTACATACTTGACCGATGGGCTACTCTTTTGGCTTCTTCTTGTTCTTCGGGGAGTTCTCCTGTTTACAGGAAATGGACTATATGATGCGCCTAGGTTGGAGCCTGCGGCTCGACAACAAGGACGAAAGGCATCTCCTCATCTCCGGGAGTGCTTGCCTCAACCGCTAGACCCTGAGCTCCCGTGGGAGGGAGCTTCTTGCCAACCAAAACGGGATTTCCCACGACAGCCGATGGCGACACCGATGGTTGGGTGAGGTGGAGAACAAAAGTCGCTAGCTCCACAGGAAGCTTCTACACAGCGCACTTCGATAGGTGATCAGCAATGATGTTCTCTTCTCGTGGCACATGTTCTTCTTGCAACGCGTCGAAGTGCTCCTCCAATTTCCTCACCTTCTTCACATAGGCTTCCATTAGCGGGCTTTGGTAATCCTTGTTGACTTGCTTTACCACAAGTTGATAATCCCCTCGGACGATCAACCTCTTTATCCCCAATTCAACCACAGTTCTGAGTCCGGCAAGGAGTCCCTCGTACTCAGCGGTGTTGTTGGTGGCCTCCTCTCGGGTAAAGTGCATCTGGACGACATACTTGAGGTGATCTCTGGTCGGTGCGATGAGGAGCACGTCTGCTCCAGCCCCCTGGAGAAAGCACCATCAAAGTACATGATCCAATCATTTGGTACTTCCTTGCCGGGGAGGACTGTCTATGGGGCTTCATCATCTGGTGTGGGTGTCCATTCAACAATAAACTCTGCCAAGGTTCTGCTATAAATAGTGGAAGTGCTCTCATACTTTAATCAGAAGCTAGACAACTCCAGTGCCCACTCATCTATCCTGCCAGTGGCTTTGGGGTTTCTCTGTATGCATTGCAATAGGAAACGGGTGACAACTGTTATCTCATGAGCTTGGAAGTAGTCGCACAGCTTCCTCAAGGCCATGACGAGGCCGAAGATCAACTTTTGTACCCCAGAGTACCTTGACCTAGACCCCTGCAGTAGGGAACTGACAAAGCACACAGGTCGCTGCACCATTTTGTTCTTCGCCACTCCCCCAAATCCACGGTCAACCACTTGATGAGACCCCTCTTGACCAGTGTCGAGTCCTGCCGCAGATGTTTCTTTCTCGCCCCCGGAAGCATCAGCAACGGTCCTCAAATCTTCATCCACCCCCATTGCACCACCAGCGCTGCACAAACCACTTGGCTCGTTGCCGCTAAATATAGCAGCAACAGCTCTTGCGTCTTAGGAGCGACCAAGATCGGAGCAGAGGACATGTATTTCTTTAGGTCTTCTAGTTTTGCATCTACTTCCGGGGTCCACTTCATCGGTCTAGCCTTCTTCAAGATTTTGAAGAACGTCAAGGCGCGCTCAGCGGATTTGGAGATGAACCTACTCAATGCGGCAATGCATCCGGTCAGGCGTCTGATATCCTTGATGGTTTGGAGGGCATGTATCTGCTCGATCTCCTTGATCTTGTTGGGATTGGCTTCTATTCCTTGCTAAAATACAAAGAACCCAAGCAGCTTGCCGGATGGGTCACCGAACACACATTCTTGAGGGTTGAGCTTCAGGTTGATCTTGCGCAGGTTTGCGAAAGTCTCCTCCAAATCTTGTATGAGAGTGGCCTCATCCTTGGTTTTGACCATGATGTCATCCATATAGGCTTCCACATTTCTGTGCAGCTGAGGTCCAAAACCAATTTGAACAGCCCTGGCGAAAGTTGACCCCTGCATTTTTAACCCGAAGGGCATACGTACTAGCAGTACGTGCCATAGGGAGTTATAAATGCGGCCTTATCCTCATCTTCCTTGTTCATAAATATCTGGTGGTAGCCGGAGTAAGCATCCAAAAAGGAAACGAAGTCACATCCGTAGGTGGAATCAACAATTTTATCTATGTGCAACAAGGGGAAAGGATCATTTGGGAAAGCTTTGTTCAAGTCGGTGAAGTCTATGCAAAGCCTCCATTTCCCATTTGTCTTCCACACACCCATCGGGTTTGCTAACCAAGTTGGATGCAACACTCCTCTAACCAAACCAGCTGCTTCAAGCTTCTTAATTTCCTTGGCAATGAACTGTTGCTGCTCCAAGGCATATTTCCTAACCTTTTGCTTGTCGGGCCGGGCATGAGGGCACACAGCAAGGTGGTGCCTGATTACCTCCCTGGGAATGCCAGGGATGTCAGATGGTTGCCAGGCAAACACATCGACATTGTCCCACAGGAAGGCAATGAGCGCGCTTTCCTATTTGTTAGTAAGGGTAGCACTGATGGTAAAGGTACCACCCGTGTCTTCCTCCCTTGTCGGGACTTTCTTTTTCTCAGGATAGGTCGCCTTGGTCTTCCTGTTGTCGGAGCTCTCCGACAGGTCATCGTCGGGTGCGACACACTCCGTAGAGGCATGCTTCCTAGAGTCCTTGCCACTATTCCATCCACCCTTCTTCATTTTCTTTGTATCCTTGGCGGGAGCTGGCATTTCTGTGGCTTTAGCTACTACCGCATCGTGATACATCTAGTCCACGCAAATAACTGCATTCTTCTTGTCGGATGTAATGGAAATGACTCCAATGGGCCCTGGCATTTTCAAAGTGTTGTAGGCATAGTGGGATGCCGCCATGAACTTTGCCAGAGCTGGGCGACCGAGGATTCCGTTGTAAGGCTGTGGGACCTCGGTGACGTCGAACACTATCCTTTCTGTTAGGAAGTTAACCTCCCCGCCAAATGTCACGGGTAAAGTGATCTTTCCCTTAGGTCGGCTCCTGTCGGGGTTGATCCCTCAGAACGTACTCGTGGCTTTGAGCTCTTCATCAAGGATCTGTAGTTTCAAGATCAATTTCAATCTGGCCCCATCGTCAACTAACATCTTCGACACCTTGAGGTTGCAGATTGTCGAGGAAACCAACAATGTCAAACATCCAACCATAGTAGTACGGTCAGGATGATCCTCTTTGTCAAATATGATAGGCATGCGGGACCATCTGAGTGGCTTCCTAGTTTCTGCAGACGGTTCTACAACATTGACCTCGCGTGCCCACTGCTTGACTTGGCGGCGAGAGGAGTGCAAGGGTACGGCTCCATCGACGCACATGACATCAGTTGCTTTCTGGAACTCCCTGTCACTGGAATCCTCATCATAATCCTCATACTCACTCACATCATCTGTTTCTTTCTTATCTCAGCCCGTGGCGTGTTTTTCCTTTTGCTGATAGGTTTTGCCCAGGCGACCACTTCTGCCGCCTCGACCTCTCCCGGCAGCGTCGTCTTGGACTTTTTCTTTGTCGCGTTTCTAGTACTCGGCCCTCTGTTTCTCAACAAGTTGCTGGACCTATCGGCTTTCTTGGAGATCATGGCCCTTGGTAAGATGGATTTTGTAGTACGGCCCGTCGAACTTCCTGGCCTTCTCAGTGACAGCAACCTCCCTGCAATCAGTGCATGCGGAAGCTCCCTTGTCGGGACTTTGTATTTTTCCTTTTTGCCTGTACTAAGGTCCCTAGAGCTCTCGACAACCATCACTACTTTTCCCTTACGGTTCTTTTTGCACTTCTTGTTTCTTCCCTTCGGGTCGGGGGCATCATGGTCATCATCAGAGTCCATTTTGATGCCCACCTCTTCCCCGGGGACTTGCCTCCCTTCTTCAGCTCGAGCACACTTATCCACCAAGGTGTAAAGCTTGTTGACAGTCTTAGGGAGCATGACATTCATCTTGGCTCACATCCTCATGTTGCGCACATTTGAGTGGAACGTGGCAATCACTGCTGCTGGATGGATCTCTGGAATTTTGCGGTGCACCCGGCTGAATCTCTGGATATACTTCCTCAAGGTCTGCCCCTCCTATTGAGGGAGGACTTGGAGGTCGCTGGGCTGGCCTGGTTCCTGATGGACATCCGTAAAGGCGCCAAGGAACTCGTTGCATAGATCAGCTGAAGAGGAAATGCAGTTCTCCAGCAGGTGCATCAACCATGACCTCACATTTGGCTTGAGCGCCAAAGGGAAGTAATTGGGGAGCACCTTTTCATCCCTTTCTCCTACGGCTTGAACATCTATTGTGTAAATGCCCAAGAACTCTATGGGGTTCAACTTCCCGTCGTATTTCTTCGGTAGATCAGGCTTGAAAGCTCGGGTTGACGGCCAGCGGACTCGGCATAGCTCGCAAGTGAAGGTAGGGAAACCAACCTAGTAAGGAAGGTACCCGCCGACACTGGGCCCAGGGTCGCCAGGGTCTAGACCGTTGCGCCTGTCGGATTGACAGTATGCTTCCCGGCGTCGCTCGATAGTGATGCGTGTGTCTTCCTTCCGCCAGTCTTCAAGGACACACCGTTGATCCAGGCTGTCACGCGGGCCGGACGAGACTATGGATACCTCGTCATGATCGTCAGCATGCAAAGTTTGCTGTGGTAGCATATGGGCCTATGGTCGCTGAGGGGATTGAACCATTGGGGTGGCCCTTCAAAGCGCTCACCGCCCCAGGCCACCATAGTTGTTCATGTATGTCGCGACGGCTCCGCATGGCGGGTCTTGTTGGCCTCAAATAAGGAAATTAGACTCTAAATGGTGGCTCTCCATTCATCCATCTTGTCCACCTATGGCATGAAATTGAGCAGAATCTGGACCCGCACCATAGCCTCCGCCGTGGTGTCCTGCATGGAGAAAGAGGCGGACCACGATGTTGCTTGACTCTTGGTAGGACCAAGAGAAGCGTCGCTCCGCCCCTGACGCTCCGCGCCATTCGCTGGAGGTTTCTGGCGGGCAACGAGTGATACGTATCCAACGTATCTATAATTTTTTATGATGGCATGCTATTATGTTATCTATTTTGGATGTTTTATATGCATTATTATGCTGTTTTATATGATTTTTGGGACTAACCTATTAATCTAGACCCTAGTGCCAGTTTCTATTTTTTCCTTGTTTTTGAGTTTTGCATATATGGAATATTAAACGGAGTCCAAATGGAATAAAACCTTCAGAAATAATTTTTCTAGAAGGAAACAAATCAACCAGGCTTGGAGTGCACAGCAGGAAACCTACCAGGGAGCCACAAGCCTGCTAGGCACGGGCCCCCTGGCCGTGCCTAGCAGGTTTGCTGTCTCCCGATAGGTCTCCTAACCCTAATCTTTGGCCTATAAATTCCCAAATATTCCCCCCACATCAAAAGAGCCACGCAAATACTTTTCCGCCGCCAAAAGTCTCCATTCCCGAGAGATCCAATCTTGGAGCCTTTTCTGGTAATCTGCCAGAGGGGGTTTCGATCACGGAGGGCACCTACATCAACTCCATTGCCCCTCTGATGATGTGTGAGTAGTCCACCACAGACCTACGGGTCCATAGCTAGTAGCTATATGCCTTCTTCTCTCTCTTTGATCCTCAATACCATGTTCTTCATGATCTTCATGGCGATCTATCTGATGTAATCCTCTTTTGTGGTGTGTTTGTCAATATCCGATGAATTGTGAGTTTATGTTCAGATTATCTAGGAATCTTATTTGAATCTCCTCTGAATTCTTATATGCATGATTTCATATCCTTGTAAGTCTCTTCGAGTTAATGGTTTGGTTTGGCCAACTAGATTGGTAATTCTTGCAATGGGAGAAGTGCTTGGTTTTGGGTTCAATCTTGCGGTGTCCTCACCCAGTGACATTGTAGGAGTAGCGAGGCATGTATTGTATTGTTTCCATCAAGGGTAACAAGATGGGGTTTTCATCATATTTCTTGAGTTTATCCCTCTACATCATGTCATCTTTCTTAATGTGTTACTCTGTTCTTCATGAACTTAATACTCTAGATGCAGGAAGGAGTTGGTCGATGGGGGGAGTAATAGTAGTAGATGCAGAATCGTTGCGGTCTACCTGATACGGACGTGATGCCTATATGAATGATCATTGCCTTGTATAACTACATGATTATTCACTTTTCTACCAATTGCTTGACAGTAATTTGTTTACCCTCCATGATATTTTCCTTCGAGAGAGAAGCCTCTAGTGAAACCTATGGCCCCCGGGTCTACTTTCCATAATATACTTTCATATCTATAAACCGAAAATACCAAAAATAATTTGCTGCAATTTATTTACCCTTTACTTTCTGTTCTCATTTACATCTATCTCTGTCGGATCTAATCCGTGGAAATAATCGTGAAGGGATTGACAACCCCTTTATAGCGTTGGGTGCAAGAGTTTATTGTTTGTGTAGGTGCATCCATTGCTGACTTGCTTGTTCCTCCTAATGGATTGATACCTTGGTTCTCAACAACTAATGTAAATACTTATCTACTTCGCTGAATCATCCTTTCCTCTTCAAGGCAAAACCAACGCAATCTCAAGAGGTAGCAAGAAGGATTTCTGGCGCCGTTGCCGGGAAGGATACACATCAAGCCTACCAAGTACCCATCACAAACTCATCTCTTGAATTTACATTATTTGACATTTGCCTCTCGTTTTCCTATCCCCCACTTCTAAAACAATTTTCAGAAAATACCAAAAAGATTTGCCTTTTTGTTCGCCCTTCTTTCGTTTGCATGTGTGCTTGATTGCTTGCTTTGTCACGATGTCTGAGAATACCAAGTTGTGTTACTTTTCCAATACTAATAATAATGATTTTATTAGTACTCCGATTGCTCCTGGTACTAGTGCGGTATCTTATGAAATTAATGTTGCCTTGGTTAATCTTGTTATGAAAGAACAATTTTCTGGCCTTCCTAGTGAAGATGCCGCATCCCATTTAAATACTTCCATTGAGTTGTGTGATATGCAAAAGAAGAAAGATGTGGATAATGATATTGTGAAATTGAAGCTATTTCCGTTCTCGGTACGAGGTCTTGCTAAAACTTGGTTTTCATATTTGCCTAAAAAAGTATTGATTCATGGAGTAAGTGTAAATATGCGTTTATCTCCAAGTACTTTCCACCCGCTAAGATCATCTCCCTTAGGAACGATATAATGAATTTTAAGCAACTTGATCATGAGCATGTTGGACAATCTTGGGAGAGGATGAAATTAATGATTAGGAATTGTCCCGGACATGGTTTGAGTTTATGGATGATTATACAAATTTTCTATGCGGAATTGAAACTGGCATCTAGGAATCTTTTAGATTCCACCGGGGGCGGTACTTTTATGGAAATCACGTTAGGAGAACCTACTAAACTCCTAGATAATTTTATGACAAACCACTCTCAATGGCATACCGAAAGATCTCCTACTAGTAAAAAGGTGCATGCTATTGAAGAAATAAATACTTTGAGTGAAAAGATGGATGAATTGATGAAATTGTTTTCTAGTAAGAGTGCTGCTATTGATCCTAATTATATGCCTTTGTCTTCTTTGATTGGAAATAATAATGGATGTATGGATGTGAATTTCATTGGTAGGAACAATTTTGGTAATAATGAGTATAGAGGTAATTTCAACCCTAGGTCGTTTACTAGTAATTCCTATAATAATTATATTAATTCCTACAACAATTATTATGGAAATTATAATAAGATGCCCTCTGATCTTGAGAATATTTTTAAAGAATTTATTGGTTCACAAAAGGTTTTTAATGCTACTATTGAAGAAAAAGTGCTCAAGATTGATGATTTGGCTAGGAGCGTTGATATAATTTTGCTTGAGATTGATTCTTTGAAATTTAGAACTACTCCACCTAAGCATAATATTAATGAGTGTTTAAAATCTATGAGAATTTCTATGGATGAAAGTAAGGACAGAACCGCTAGAATACGTGCTAAGCGTGAATGGATTGAAAAAGTGTGTTCTCATGATAATAATGATGAAGATATTAAAGTGATTGATGTGACTCCTATTGAATCTTTGTTTTACAATATAAATCTTGATAAATATGGAGCTCGAGATAAGTCAACTTTAGTTAAAGAGCGTCCCAATCATTCGAAGTTTATAGATCTTAATGCTAAGATTGATAAAAGTGGGATTGAAGAGGCCAAAACTTTAAATAGCAATGTACCCACTCTTTTGGATTTCAAGGACTTTAATTATGATATTTTCTATTTCATTGGTTGTATTTCCTTGTTGCAATCCATGATGAATTCTCCTCATGCTTATAGTCAAAATAAGGATTTTACTACACATATAGTTGATGCTATGATGAAATATTTTGAAGAAAAACTTGAGTTAGATGTTTCTATTCCTAGAAAGCTTCATGATGATTGGGAAACTACTATAAAGATCAAAATCAAAGAATATCAGTGCCATACTTTGTGTGATTTGGGTGCTAGTGTTTCCACGATTCCGAAAACTTTATGTGATGTGCTAGGTTACCATGATCTTAATGATTGCTCTCTGAATTTGCATCTTATGGATTCCACTATTAAGAAACCTATGGGAAGTATTAATGATGTTCTTATTGTTTCAAATAGGAATTATGTGCGTAGCAATTTCATTGGTCTTGATATAGATTACAATCCTGCATGTCCTATTATTCTTGGTAGACCTTTCCTTAGAACGATTGGTGCAATTATTGCCATGAAAGAAGGAAACATTAGATTCCAATTTCCATTAAGGAAAGGCATGGAACACTTTCCTAGAAAGAAAATTATATTTCCTTATGAATATATTATGATAGCTACTTTTGGATTGCATACCAAAGATGACAATACCTAGATCTATTGCGTTTTGGCTAGCTAGGGGCGTTAAACAATACCGCTTGTTAGGAGGCAACCCAATTTTATTTTTGTGTTCTGTTTCTGCTTATGTTTTTGAGTGTTTGCCACATTATTACTTCTGTATTAATTGTGTTTTGGTGTTTTAATTATTTTTTGAGCCAAGTAAAACCTTTGGGGTGATCTATGGTAGTTGTTGATTTCATCTTGCTGAAAAACAGAAACTTTTGCGCTCAGTCCAGGAATTTTCTTAATGTTTCAGAGCGTCGAATGAGTCTGAAACGTTTACACAAGATTTATATATAAATTTCCTGGGTTGTAATAATTTTTCAGAAATTTTTGAGTTACAGAAGTATACGAAGTTTTCAGATTGCTACAGACTATTCTGTTTTTGACAGATTCTGTTTTCTTTGATTGTTTGCCTATTTTGATGAATCTTTGGGTTGTATCATGGGGTATGAACCATGGATAAGTTAGAATACAGTAGGTATAACACCGATATAAATAAAGAATGATTTCACAACAGTACCTAAAGTGGTGATTTATTTTCTTATATTAACGGATCTCACGAGTTTTCTGTTTAGTTTTGTGTTGTGAAGTTTTCAAGTTTTGGGTGAAGATTTGATGGACTATGGAATAAGGAGTGGCAAGAGCCTAAGCTTGGGGATGCCCATGGTACCCCAATTCATATTCAAGGATTCCAAAGAGCCTAAGCTTGGGGATGCCCTGGAAGGCATCCCCTCTTTTGTTTTCAATCCATCAGTAAATTTACTCGAGGCTATATTTTTATTAACCACATGATATGTGTTTTGCTTGGAGCGTCTTGTATGATTTGAGTCTTTGATTTTTAGTTTTCCACAATCATCCTTTATGCACATATTTTTTTAGAGAGACACGCTGAATCTTGAATTTTTTATAATGCTCTATATGCTTTACTTATATCTTTTGAGTTAGGCAATTTTGCTCTGTGTGCTTCACTTATATTTTTTTAGAGGACGGTGGTGTTTGCATTTTGAAAAAATAATTGTACTCTCATACCTCACTTATATTATTTTGAGAGTCTCTAAACAGCATGGTAATTTGTCTAGGTTATGAATTTAGTCCTAATATGATAGGCATCCAAGAGGGATATAATAAAAACTTCCATATTAGGTGCATTGAGAAGTTTGATTCCTTGCATAAAGTTTTGAGATATAAAAATGCTAATGTTAACAGTTATGTTAGTAAGTAATTGTGATTTGGAAAAAATACTTGTGTAAAGGTTTGTGATTCCCGTAGCATGCATGTATGGTGAACCGTTATGTAAGGAAGTCGGAGCATGACTTGTTTATAGATTGTCGACCTTTGTGTGAGGGTCGGGAGCGTGCGATGGTTAACTCCTACCAACCTCTCCCATAGGAGCATGCATTTAATACTTTGCTTCAATGACTAATAGAATTTTGCAATAAGTATGTGAGTTCTTTATGACTAATGTTGAGCCCATGGATTATAGGCACTCTCACCCTTCCACCTTTGCTAGCCTCTCTAGTACCGCGCAACTTTCGCCGGTACAACAAACACCTTCCTCAAAACAGCCACCATATACCTTCCTCAAAACATCCACCATATATCTTTCCTCAAAAGAGCCACCATACCTACCTATTATGGCAGTTCCATATCCATTCTGAGATATATTGCCATGCAACTTCCACCGTTTCCTTTTATGACTTGCACCATCACTTCCATATTGCATATAGAGTCATACTTTGTCATAGGTATCGAGTTGTAATTTTCTGTTGGATTATAAGTAAATAAAAGTGTGATTATTATCATTATTAGAGCATGTCCCATGTGATGAAAGGATGATGGAAGCTATGATTCCCTCACAAGTAGGGCTGAGATTCCGGACTTTATGAAAACATAAAAGAGGCCAGCAAAGCCCAAATAAAAAATAAAAGAGGCCTTAGATGACCACCAAAAAATATATATATATATAATGAGAGAAAAGAGATAAGGTACATTGCTACTACCTTTTTCCACACCTGTGCTTCAAAGTAGCACCATGATCTTTATGATAGAGAGTCTCCTATTTTGTCACTCTCATATAACTAGTGAAATTTGTCTTCATGATGCACGTCCACTTAGTTCCTTTTTGAGCTTTCAGATAGTTATACCTCTAGTGTTCCGTTGTATGGCAATCCCTACTCACTCACATTGATATCAATCAATGGGCATCTCCATAGCCCGTTGATACGCCTAGTTGATGTGAGACTATCTTCTCCCTTTCCTTGACAACCTCCACCATATTCTATTCCACCTATAGTGCTATATCCATGGCTCACGCTCATGTACTGCGTGCGAGTTGAAAAAGTTTGAGAAAATAAAGGTCTCAAAACAATTTATTGACTTTTCATCGGGGTTGTGCATGATATAAATACTTTGTGTGGGGAAGATAGAGCATAGCCAGACCATATGACATTTTATGGATAACTTTCTTTCGCCATTATATTTTGAAGAGATACAATTGCTTTGCTAGTATGCTTGAAACATTATTGTTTTTATATCAATATTAAGATTTTGTTTTGAGTCTTATAGATCTGAATATTCATGCCACAATAAACAATATTACATGGATAAATATGTTAGGTAGCACTCCACATCAAAAATTCCGTTTTTATCATTTACCTACTCGAGGACGAGCATGAGTTAAACTTGGGGATGCTGATACGTCTCCAACGTATCTATAATTGTTGATGATGGCATGCTATTATATTATCTATTTTGGATGTTTTATTTCCTTTCTTATGCTATTTTATATGATTTTTGGGACTAACCTATTAATCTAGATCCTAGTGCCACTTTCTCCCTTTTCCTTGTTTTTGAATTTTGCAGATATGGAATATTAAATGGAGTCCAAACGGAGTAAAACCTTTGGAAAGAAATTTTCTAGAAGGAAACAAATCAACCAGGCTTGGAGTGCACGGCAGGAAACCTGCCAGGGAGTCACAAGCTTGCTAGGCGTGGGCCCCCCTGGCCGCGCCTAGCAGTCTTGCCATCTCCCGGTAGGTCTCCTAACCCTAATATTTGGCCTATAAATTCCCAAATATTCCCCCAACATCAAAAAGAGCCACGCAAATACTTTTCCGCCGCCAGAAGCCTCCATTCCCGAGAGATCCGATCTTGGAGCCTTTTTTGGTAATCTGCCGGAGGGGTTTCGATCACGGAGGGCACCTACATCGACTCCATTGCCCCTCCGATGATGCGTGAGTAGTCCACCATAGACCTACGGGTCCATAGATAGTAGATAGATGGCTTATTCTCTCTATTTGATCTTCAATACCATGTTCTTCATGATCTTCATGGAGATCTATCCGATGTAATCCTCTTTTGTGGTGTGTATGTCAAGATCCGGTGAATTGTGAGTTTATGTTCAGATTATCCCTGAATGTTATTTGAATCTCCTCTGAATTCTTGTATGCATGATTTCATATCCTTGTAAGTCTCTTCGAGTTATTGGTTTGGTTTGTCCAGCTAGATTGGTAATTCTTGCAATGGGAGAAGTGCTTGGTTTTGGGTTAAATCTTGCGGTGTCCTCACCCAGTGACATAGTAGGGGTAGCGAGGCATGTATTGTATTGTTGCCATCAAGGGTAACAAAATGGGTTTTTCATCATATTGCTTGAGTTTATCTCTCTACATCATGTCATCTTTCTTAATGCGTTACTCTGTTCTTCATGAACTTAATACTGTAGATGCAGGTAGGAGTCGGTCGATGTGTGGAGTAATAGTAGTAGATGCAGAATCGTTTTGGTCTACTTGATACAGACATGATGCCTATATGCATGATCATTGCCTTGGATAACTACATGTTTATTCGCCTTTCTATCAATTGCTTGACTGTAATTTGTTTAGCCACCATGATATTTTCCTTCGAGAGAGAAGCCTCTAGTGAAACCGATGGCCCCGGGTCTACTTTCTATAATATACTTTCAGATCTATAAACCAAAAATACCAAAAATAATTTGCTGCAATTTATTTACCATTTACTTTCCGTTCTTGTTTACATCTATCTCTATCGGATATAATCCTTGCAAATAATCGTGAAGGGATTGACAACCCCTATAAAGCGTTGGGTGCAAGAGTTTGATTGTTTGTGTAGGTGCATCCATAGGTGACTTGCTTGTTCCTCCTACTGGATTGATACCTTGGTTCTCAACAACTGAGGGAAATACTTATCTACTTCGCTGCATCGCCATTTCCTCTTCAAGGGAAAAGCAACGCAAGCTCAAGATAGCGGGCCGATCCGGCGGAGCCGTGGCTCCGCTGGGCACCCCATCTCGCTACGAACGGGGTGTGCACCCAACGATCTCGCTGGCAACGGGTGCGGCCGGAGGGTCACGACTCGCGACGGACTAGACGCCGCTGGGGCGGCTTTGGCCATCCATGCGGCAAGGAGGTGACAAATGGATGTTCCCTCCGAACGTAGCGTCGAGGCCGAGCCTGCCAGGCTTTTGCTGGTATCTATCCCCTATGGCGCCTCCCGCTCCATCCCCAGCAGTGATGGGGTGGACGGGTGATGGGGAACGTTGCTGGGAAACAAAAAAATTCCTACGCTTCACCAAGATCAATCTTGGAGATGAGCATCTACGAGAGGGGAGAGTGGATCTACATACCCTTATAGATCGCTAAGTGGGAAGCGTTAACAAACACGGTTGATGTAGTCGAACGTCATCACGATCCAAATTGCCGAGCATCCCGCGAACCAATCACGATCCGTCCCGATCTAGCGCCGCACGGACGACACCTCCGCGTTCAGCACACGTACAGCTTGATGACGATCTCTGCCTTCTTGATCCAGCAAGAGGGAGAAGAGAGGTCGAAGAGTTCTCTAGCAGCGCGACGGCGTTGCGGCGATGGTGGTGGAGTAATTCCAACAGGGCTTCGCCTAAGCACCGCTGAAAACCAATCTAGAGGAGAAACTACGATTAGAGGAGAGGTAGCACGTGGCCGTTTTTCTTTGTCAAAAACCCTCAAAATCTCTATTATATATAGGAGGTGTGGAGGGAGGAGTCTTGGCTCCCAAGGGAGCCAACCCTAGTTTGGCCGAAGTGGCAGGGAGGAGTCCTCCTCCTCCACTCCCAGTAGGATTAGGATTCCTTTCTTATTTCCCACTTTTGCCTTCTTTCCACCTTGGGTTTTCTTCCCTAGCCGCATGGGCTTCCTGTGGGCCTTCAGCCAGCCCACTAAGGGCTGGTATTCCTTCTCCAATAGCCCATTTAGCCTCTTCGGTCGAAATACCCCTCCCGATGGTCCCCCAATACCCTCCCAGCACTCTCGGTACACTACTGATGAGCCCAAAACTTTTCCGGTGACCAAAAAAGAACTTCCTATATATCAATCTTTACCTCCGAACCATTCCGTAGCTCCTCGTGACGTACAAGATCTCATCCGGGACTCCGAACAACCTTCGGTCACCACAATGCATAACTCTATACTACCGAAACGTCACCAAACCTTAAGTGTGTAGACCCTATGGGTTCGAGAACTATGTGGACATGACCAAGACACCTCTATGATCAATAACCAATAGTGGGACCCGGATGCCCATACTGATTCCTAAATATTCTACGAAGATCTTTATCGATCGAACCTCTATGTCAAGGATTCAGTTAATCCCGTATGATGTTTCCTTTGTTTTTCAGTATGTTACTTGCCCGAGATTCGATCGTCGGTTTGTCCATACCTAGTTCAACCTTGTTAATGGAAAGTCTCTGTACTCGTTTCCGTAATACAAGATCATGTGGCTAACACTTAGTCACATTGCTTGCAAGACTTATTGTGATGTTGTATTACCGAGCGGGCCCTGAGATACCTCTCCGTCACACGGAGTAACAAATCCAAGCGTTGGTCCATGCCAACCCAACAGACACCTTCGTAGATACCTATAGAGGACCTTTATAGTCACCCAGTTACGTTGCGATGTTTGATACACACAAGGCACTCCTCCGGTGTCCGTGAGTTGCATGATCTCACAGTCATAGGAACATATACTTGATATGTAGAAAACTGTAGCAATAAATTAACACGATCATATGCTACGTTTATAGTTTGGGTCTTGTCCATCACATCATTCTCCTAATGATGTGATCCTGTTATCAAATGACATCTCATGTCAATGGCTAGGAAACCTTGAGCATCTTTGATCAATAAGCTAGTTCACTAGAGGCACACTAAGGACAAAGTGTTGTCTATATATCCACACAAGCAATGTGTTTCCAGTAAATACAATTATAGCATGGATAATAAACAATTATCATGAACAAGGAAATATAATAATAACCATTTTATCATTGCCTCTAGGGCATATTTCCAATAGTCTCCCACTTGCACTAGAGTCAATAATCTAGCTCACATCACTATGTGATTTACACTGTAATGAATCGAACACCCATACAGTTCTGGTGTTGATCATGGTTAGCCCTTGGAAGAGGTTTAGTCAACGGGTCTGCAACATTCAGATCTGTGGGCACTTTGCGAATATTTATGTCCATCTCCTTGATGTAATCGTGGATGGAATTGAAGCGTCGCTTTATGTGTCTGGTCCTCTTGTGAAACCTTGGTTCCTTAGCCAGAGCAATGGCACCAGTGTTGTCACAGAACGGAGTCATTGGATTTAGTGCACTGGGTGTTACTCCAAGATCTATAATGAACTCCTTCATCCAGACACCTTCCTTTGCTGCCTCCGAGGCTGCGATGTACTCCGCTTCGCATGTAGAATCAACTACCACGCTTTGCTTAGAACTGCACCAGCTTACCGCTCCCCCGTTGAGAATAAATACGTATCCGGTTTGCGACTTAGAGTCATCCGGATCAGTGTCAAAGCTTGCATCGACGTAACCCTTTACGATGAGCTCTTGATCACCTTCATAAACAAGAAACATTTCCTTAGTCCTTTTCAGGTACTTAAGGATATTCTTGACCGTCGTCTAGTGCTCCATTCCAGGATCAGTTTGAAACCTTCCAGCCATACTTATGGCAAGGCTGACATCGGGTCTTGTGCACAACATTGCATACATGATAGAGCCTATGGCTGAAGCATAGGGGATGACACTCATCTTATCTCTATCTTCTGCAGTCACTGGGCATTGAGTCTTACTCAACTTCAGACCTTGTAACACAGGCAAGAACCCCTTCTTGGACTGATCCATTTTGAACTTCTTCAAAACTTTATCAAGGTATGTGCTTTGTGAAAGTGCTATCAAGTGTCTCGATCTACCTCGATAGATCTTAATGCCTAATATGAAAGCAGCTTCTCCTAGGTCCTTCATTGAAAACTTCTTGTTCAAATATTCCTTCTCGCTTTCCAGCTTTCTATATTGTTTCCAATCAGCAATATGTCATCCACATATAATATTAGAAATGCTATAGAGCTCCCACTCACTTTCTTGTAAATACAAGCTTCTCCATAAACTTGTATAAACCCAAACGCTTTGATCACCTCATCAAATCGCTTACTCCAACTCTGAGATGCTTGCACCAGTCCATAAGTGGATCGCTGGAGTTTGCAAACTTTGTCAGCATTCTTTGGATCGACAAAACCTTCTGGTTGCATCATATACAACTCTTCCTCAAGGAAACTATTGAGGAACGCTGTTTTGACATCCATCTGCCGAATTTCATAGTCAAAATATGCATCTATTGCTAACATGATTCTGACAGACTTAAGCATCACTACGGGTGAGAAGGTCTCATCGTAGTCAACTCCTTGAACTTGTGAAAAACACTTTTCCACAAATCAAGCTTTATAGACGGTGATATTACTGTCCGTGTCCATCTTGTTCTTAAAGATCCATTTGTTCTGAATGGCCTTTCGCCCTTCAGGTAATACTTCCAAAGTCCATACTTTGTTTTAATACATGGATCCCATCTCGGATTTCATGGACTCTAACCATTTCTTAGAATCCGGGCCCATCATCGCTCCTTCATAGCTCGTACGTTCGTTGTTGTCCAACAACATGACCTCCAAGATAGGGTTGTCGTACCACTTAGGAGCAGTACGCGCCCTTGTCGACCTACGAGGTTGAATAGTAACTTGATCCGAAGCTTCATGATCATCATCATTAACTTCCTCTTCAACTGTTGTAGGCTCCACAGAAACATCTTTCTACGCCGCGCTACTCTCTGGTTGAAGTAAAGGTTCAATAACCTCATCAAGCTCTATTTTCCTCCCACTCAATTCTTTCGAGAGAAACTCTTTCTCAAGAAATGTTCCATTTTTAGCGACAAACACTTTGCCTTCGGATCTGAGATAGAAGGTATACCCAACTGTCTCTTTCGGGTATCCTATGAAGACACATTTCTCCGCTTTGGGTTCCAGTTTCTCAGGCTAAAGCTTTTTGACATAAGCATCACATCCCCAGACTTTAAGAAATGACAACTTTGGCTTCTTGCCAAACCACAGTTCATATGGCGTCGTCTCAACGGATTTCGATGGTGCCCTATTTAAAGTGAATGCAGCTACCTCTAATGCATAACCCCAAAACGATAGTGGCAAATCGGCAAGAGACATCATAGAACGCACCATATCTAATAAGGTTCCATTACGACGTTCGGACACACCATTACGCTGTGGTGTTCCAGGCGGTGTCAATTGTGAAACAATTCCACACTGTCTTAAGTGACTGTCAAACTCATAACTCAGATATTCACCTCCTCGATCAGATCGCAGGAATTTAATCTTCTTGTTACGATGATTCTCAACTTCATTCTGAAATTGCTTGAACTTTTCAAATGTTTCAGACTGGTGTTTCATTAAGTAAATATACCCATATATACTTAAGTCATCAGTAGGTGAGAAAATAATGATATCCACCGCACGCTGCAACATTCATTGGACTGCACACATCAGTATGTATGATTTCCAACAAGTCACTTGCCTGTTCCGTTGTTCCAGAGAACGACGTTTTAGTCATCTTGCCCATGAGGCATGGTTCACATGTGTCAGGTGATTCAAAATCAAGTGACTCCAAAAGTCCATCAGCATGGAGCTTCTTCATGCGTTTTACACCAATATGACCTAGACAGCAGTGCCACAAGAAAGTGGTACTATCACTATCAACTCTACATCTTTTGGCATCAATGTTATGAACATGTGTATCATCACTATCAAGATTCAGTATGAATAAACCCCTCACATTGGGTGCATGACCATAAAAGATATTACTCATATAAATAGAACAACCATTATTCTCTGATTTAAATGAGTAACCGTCTCGCAATAAACAAGATCCAGATATAATGTTCATGCTTAACATAGGCACTAAATAACAATTATTCAGGTTCATCACTAATCCCGATGGTAATCGAAGAGAGAGCGTGCCGACGGCGATCACATCAACCTTGGAACCATTTCCCGTGTGCATCGTCACTTCGTCCTTCACCAGCCTTCATCTATTCCATAGTTCCTATTTTGAGTTGCAAATGTGATCAACCTAACCGGTATCAAATACCCAGGAACTACAACAAGAGCTAGTAAGGTACACATAAATAACATGTATATCATATATACCTTGTTTGTTGTTGGCCGCCTTCTTGTCAGCTAGATACTTGGGGCAGTTCCGCTTCAAGTGACTAGTTCCCTTGCAATGAAAGCACTCAGTTTCTGGCTTGGGTCCAGCCTTGGGTTTCTTCACGGGAGGAGCAACTACTTCGCCACCCTTCTTGGAGTTACCCTTCTCGCCCTTGCCATTCTTCTTGAAACTAGTGGTTTTATTGACCATCAACACTTGATGTTCTTTCTAGATTTCGGACTCAGCGACTTTCAGCATCGCAAACAGCTCAGCGACTGACTTGTTCATCCTGTGCATGTTGTAGTTCATCACAAAGCTCTTGTAGCTAGGTGGCAATGATTGAAGAACTCTGTCAGTAATCGCCTCTGGCGTAAGGGGTATCCCTAACTCTACAAGACAAGTCGAATACCCAGACATTCTAAGTATATGTTCAGTGATAGACCCGTTCTCCTCCATTTTGCAAGCATAGAACTTATCGGAGGTCTCATACCTCTCGATCCAGGCATTCTTCTTAAAGATAAACTCCAACTCCTAGAACATCTCATATGCTCCATGACGTTTAAAACCTCTTTGAAGTCACGGTTCTAAGCCATATAATATTGCACACTGAACTATTGAGTAATCTCCAGAACGTGCCTCCCAAGCGTTCTTAATGTCTTCGGATGACATGTCAGTGGGTTGGTCACCAAGCGGTGCATCAAGGACATATGACTTTTGGGAAGCCGTGAGGATAATCCTCAGATTACGGGCCCAGTCCACAAAGTTACTTCCATCATCTTTCAACTTAGCTTTCTCTAGGAATGCTTTAAAATTCAGGGGTGCTATTGCGCCAGCCATTGATCTACAACATAAATAAGCAAAGTTTACTCAGACTATTGTTCAAGATAATGAGTTTAGTTAATCAAATTACTAAAGCTCCCACTCAAATTGACATCCATCGGGTCATCTGAGTGATACATGATCCAAATTCACCAACTCAAGTCCGATCATCACGTGAGTTGAGGTGGTTTCAATGGTGAACATCATCATGTTGATCATATGTACTATATGACTCATGTTCGACCTTTTGATCTCTTGTGTTCTGAGGCCATGTCTATACATGCTAGGATCGTCAAGTGTAACCCGAGTGTTCTGCACGTGCAACACTGGCTTGCACCCGCTGTGTGAACGTAGAGTCTATCACACCCGATCATCACGTGGTGTCTCGACACGATGAACTTTCGCAACAGTGCACACTCGGGGAGAACACAATTTTACCTTGAAATTTAAGTAAGGGATCACCTGATAATGCTACCATCGTCCTAAGCAAAACAAGGTGCATAAAAGGATTAACATCACATGCAAATCATAAGTGACATGATATGGCCATGGACTTGTGCTTTTGATCTCCATCTTGAAAGCACTAGCATGATATCCATCGTCACCGGCATAACACAATGATCTCCATCATCATGATCTCCATCATTGTGTCACCATCAAAGTTGTCACGCCCACCATGCTCATACTACTATTGCTATCGTTTAGTGATAAAGTAAAGCATTACATAGCGCTTAATGATTGACACGCAGGTCATACAATAATTAAAGACAACCCTATGGCTCCTGTCGGTTGCCATACTCATCGACATGCAAGTCGTGATATTCTAGAAATCAGATGATCATCTCATACATCACATATATCTCATCATGTAATTGGCCATATCACATCACAACATACCCTGCAAAAACAAGTTAGACGTCCTCTAATTGTTGTTGCAAGTTTTACGTGGCTGCTACGGGTATCTATTAAGAACAATTCTCACCTACGCAAAACCACAACGGTGATACATAAGTTGCTTTTCAACCTTCTCAAGGACCGCCTTTGTCAAATCCGATCCAACTAAAGTAGGAGAAATAGACACCCGCCAGCCATCTTTGTGCAACGAAGTTACACGTCAGTCGATGGAACCGGTCTCTTGTAAGCGTACGAGTAAGGTTGGTCCGGGCCGCTTCATCCCACAATACCGCTGAACCAAGACACGACCAAGGGAGGAAGAAATCTAAGAATCAACGCCCACAAACTCTTTGTGTTCTACCCGAGATCTCATCTACACATAGACCTAGCTCATGATGCCACCGATGGGGAACGTTGCATGGGAAACATAAAATTTCCTACGCTTCACCAAGATCAATCTAGGAGATGAGCATCTACGAGAGGGGAGAGTGGATCTACATACCCTTGTAGATCACAAAGTGGGAAGCGTTAAGAAATGCGGTTGACGTAGTCAAACGTCTTCCCGATCCAAATCGCCGAGCATCCCGCGATCCAATCACGATCCATCCCGATCTAGCGCCGCACGGACGGCACCTCCGCATTCAACACACGTATAGCTTGATGATGATCTCCGACTTCTTGATCCAGCAAGAGGGAGCGGAGAGGTAGACGAGTTCTCCGGCAGCGCGACGGTGTTGCGGCGATGGTGGTGGAGTAATTCTAGCAGGGCTTCGCCTAAGCACCGCTGAAAACCCATCTAGAGGAGAAACTATGATCTAGACGGGAGGTGCACGTGGCTGTTTTTCTGTGTCAAAAACCCACAAAACCTCTAGTATGTATAGGAGGAGGGGAGGGAGGAGGCTTGGATCCCAAGGGAGCCAACCCTAGTTCGGCCGAAGTGGGAGGGAGGAGTCCTCCTCCTCCACTCCTAGTAGGATTAGGACTCCTTCCTTATTTTGCACTTTTGCCTTCTTTCCACCTTGGGTTTTCTTCCCTAGGCGCATGGGCTTCCTATGGGCCTTCGGCCAGCCGACTAAGTGCTGGTATTCCTTCTCCCATAGCCCATGTAGCCTCCTGGGTCGAAATAGCCCTCCTGATGGTCCCCTGGTACCCTCCCGGCACTCCCGGTACACTATCGATGAGCCCGAAACTTTTCCGGTGACCAAAGCCGGACTTCCTATATATCAATCTTTACCTCCGGACCGTTCCGGAGCTCCTCAATATGTCCGGGATCTCATCCGGGACTCCTAAGAACCTTCAGTCACCACCATGCATAATTCTATACCTGAAATGTCACCAAACATTAAGTGTGCAGACCCTACGGGTTCGAGAACTATGTAGACATGACCGAGAAACCTTTACGGTGAGTAACCAATAGCGGGACCTAGATGCCTATATTGATTCCTACATATTCTACAAAGATCTTTATTGGTCGAACCTCGATGTCAAGGATTCAGTTAATCCCGTATGATGTTCCCTTTGTTCTTCGATATGTTAGTTTCCCGAGATTCGATCGTCAGTATCTCCATACCTAGTTCAACCTAGTTACCGGCAAGTCTCTTTAATTATTGACGTAATACAAGATCCCATGTCTAACACTTAGTCACATTCTTGCAAGGCTTATTGTGATGTATTGCCGAGTGGGCCCTGAGATAGCTCTCCGTCACACGGAGTAACAAATCCCAGTGTTGATCCATGCCAACCCAAAAGACACCCTCGGAGATACCTGTAGAGCACCTTTATAGTCACCCAGTTACATTGCCACATTTGATACACACAAGGCATTCCTCCGATGTCTGTGAGTTGCATAATCTCATGGTCATAGGAACATATACTTGACATGTAGAAAACTGTAGCAATAAACTGACACGATCATATGCTACGTTTATAGTTTGGGTCTTGTCCATCACATCATTATCAACTGACATCTCATGTCAATGGCTAGGAAACCTTGAGCATCTTTGATCAACGAGCTAGTTCACTAGAGGAACACTAAGGACAAAGTGATGTCTATATATCCACACATGCAATGTGTTTCCAGTCAATACAATTATGGCATGGATAATAAACAATTATCATGAACAAGTAAATATAATAATAACCATTTTATTATTGCCTCTAGGGCATATTTCCAACAACGGGCATGCCGCCTGCACCGATTGCGTCGTCCATGATGCCTACCTCGCCTGCACACGCTGTGGCGCCTAAGACACTGGTGGCCGCGTGTGAGGGAGCCTTCGAAGTGGAAGGATGTGCGGCCGTGCTGGGCTTCTTCTTCGGGGACATTGTTGAAGAAGATGATGATGAATATCGATTTGTCATTCACGAACTCGGGTTCGCGTAAATGACGCACGCCCCCCTACCTGGCGTGCCAAACATGTCGGGACACGGATGCTCACGATCACCTATGGGATCAGGAATCCCTTCTGCTTCGGTAGGAGGAGGGGGTGACGTTGAACAAAGAGAGGAGATCATGAGACAGCGTAACGATCAGGACACATGCGTTTACCCAGGTTCGGGCCGCTGCTAAGCGTAAAATCCTACTCCTGCTTTTTGGTGGATTGATTGGGGGAACACGAAGAAGACAGAGCGCCTAGCCCCGGCAAAGATTACTTCCGGGGAAGGAGCGGTTGTGTTAGTACCAGTGTTTGGGGGTATGAATTGCCAACCTTGAGCTAGGTTGCCTTGGGGCTCCTTTTGTAGCGCAAGGGGTCACCACAATGGCAAAACAGACATTATCTATTGATTAGATAACTAAGCAGAGCTATCATACCTAACTTTGGCATTAATGACAAAATACCATGATTACCTGCCTAGGTGGTGCTTGGGGGTGCATCCCCGGCAAGCTTTGGCCACCGCTTAACCGATTGTTGCTTAAGAACTTGACACGCCACAGGGAGGGTGTCGATTGAGCGTAACTTCCCTTCGATGTGTCGCGACGTGCTTAGCGAGAACGGATTAGCTGCCTGAGGGCTCTACACCACATCGATAAGTGATAGACGTAGCGATGTGGTGGAGTGGTGGCTAGCTGGCTCATGCCTGTCGGGGAATGGCATGTTGGGTCTTCTGGGAAGTGTGTGCGTCTTGGTCCCCGGCAAGCGTAGGGGACGTTCTTGGCGCGTCGCTATTCAGGCATCCGCTGCCGTGTTGAGCTTGCAAGAGTCTTGTCTTGATTGCTGGCGGGGTTCTTTGCTTCTACCGCCTATGCGTAGGTCAGGGGCACTGGGTACCCCTGTACTAGTGCACTGACAGACTGTTATATGATGAACATCATCCAACGAATACACCGATCCAGTGCGTACAAGTTTTCCACATATTGATTTTGCTAAGTGACTACTACTGTTGTTACTATTGCACTTGCTACAAAATGATTACTGCTACTGTTACCGCTATTGTTACTATCACCACTACTATCAAACTATCATATTACTATGCTACTGATCACTTTGCTACAGATATTTATCTCTAGGTGTGGTTAAATTGACAATTCAATTGCTAATACTCTCGAATATTCGATGGCTCCCCTTGTGTCCAATCTATAAATTTGTGTTGAATACCCTTACCTCAAAAACTGTTGCGATCCCCTATACTTGTGGGTTATCAATACCTTTTTCTAGCGCCGTTGCCGGGGATGGCTAGCTATATTTGTTGAGTCACTTTGGATTTATATCAATATATTACTATGAATAATCTGAAGGATACTAAAACCAAAAAATTCCCCTCTACTATGAGGGGAGGTAAGGAATTGCCATCTAGCTCTACACTTGATTCACCTTCTGTTATGAGTAAGTTGCAACACCACCACATGCTAGTAATCCTGATATTGATGATGCTACTTTTGCTATGAATGATGCTTATGATGATGTTAGTACCATGCTTGATGATAATGTGCCGCTAGTTGAATTTCTTGATGAACAAATTGCTAAATCTACACAGAATTAAATCATTGAAACTGATGAGATCTTTGAAGCCGATGAGATCTTTGAAGCTGATGATTATGAAACACCTATTAGGCCTAGCTCTCCTAGATTTTGAATGCCTAAGATACCTTAAGGTTATGCTTTAGATGGAGAAATGGCTAGAGAGATTCTTGCTTGTAAGGATAGAAATGATCTTAAGAAACTACTATGCAAGTATAAAGAAAAGACATTGAATGCTAAAATGAAATGTGATCCTAAGTTTGTTACTTCACATATCTTTGTTACTGATGAGGATTATGAATTCTCTATTGACCTGGAGTTAATTACTTTGATTGAATCCGATCCTTTTCATGGCTATGGAACTGAAACTATGGTAGCACATGTTACTAAGCTGAATGATATAGCCACCCTATTTGCTCATGATGAGAAGATTCGCTACTAATATATTCTCAAACTATTTCATTTCTCATTAAAGGGTGATCCTAAGATATGGTACAATACTCTTACTCTTGGTTGTGTGTGTAGTCCCCAAGATATGATCTACTACTTCTCTGAAAACTATTTTCCTACTCATAAGAAACAAGTTGCCTTACAAGAAATATTTAACTTTGTTTAAATTGAAGGAGAGAGTCTACCACAAGCTTGGGGGAGGCTTCTCCAATTATTTAATGAGTTGCCTGACCATCCTCTTAAGAAAAAAGAAATACTTGATATCTTCTATAATGGACTAACTGATGCTTCTAGGGACTTCCTAGATAGTTGTGTTGGTTGTGTTTTGAGGAAACGAACCATTGAACAAGCTGAGGAACTATTGAATAATATATTAAAAAATTATGATGATTGGACTCTCCCTGAACCACCACTTGAACCCACTCCGAAGAATAGGGGTATCTTATTTATGAGTCCTCAAGATATGCAAGAGGAAAAGAAATGTATGAAGGAAAAAGGTATTAAGGTTGAGGATGTTAAGAATTTACCACCTATTGAGGAAATACATGGACTGAACACACCACGACCTCCACCGGTGGTAGAGGTAAATTCTTTATTAAAGTTTGATGAAGGTGATATCCCTTACAATAAACATCCTAGTCAATGCTTATATGAGTTTGATAACTACATTAGGAAACAAGATCACTTCAATGCAAATGTTGTGAAATAATTTAAATAAAATTCTGATATGATTGCTCGCTTGAGTGACTTGTTATTTAGAATGAATAATGTTGTTAGAGGTGTAGGAAAACATGCCTCTATGGTTCAAACTCAGTTAGAACAAGTTGGTAAATGACAAAGAGAATTGCTTGATGAAATGAAAAATAACATATATGATCATGCTATTAGCATAGTGACAAGAGGAGGTAGAATTACCTAGGAACCTCTTTATCCTGAAGGTCATCCTAAAGGAAATGAACAAGACTCTGAAGGACTTAATGCAGATACACCTAGTCCTTCCGAGAAGAAAAAGAAAAGGAAAATGATAGGACTTTGCATGCTTCTAGTGAACTTGAGGTAGAAAAACCTCCTGATGATAATAGCGATGTTTCTATTTCTAATGCTGAAACTCAATCTGGTAATGAACATGCACCTAGTGATATTGATAATGATAATGATGTTCATGAAGATACTCAACCTAGTAATGATAAAGAACCAGATAATGATGTAGAAATACACCCAACTGTGATCTTGATAACCCACAATCTAAAAATAAATGATATGATAAAAATGATTTTGTGGCTAGAAAACATGGTAAAGAACGAGAGCCATGGGTTCAGGAACCCGTGCCTTTTCCACCTAAACCATCTAAGAAAAAGGATGATGAAGAATTTGAACGCTTGGCTGAAATGATTAGGCCAGTTTTTTTGCATACCCGCTTAACTGATATCTTAAATATGCCTCCTTATGCTAAATACATGAAAGATATCATCACTAATAAACGAAAGATACCAGAAGTTGAAATCTCCACCATGCTTGCTAATTATTCTTTTAAGGATGTAGTACCTAAAAAACCTGGAGATCCCGAAATACCAACTATACCTTGCTCCATTAAAAGAAATTATGTCAAAACTTGCTTATGTGATTTGGGAGTTGGTGTTAGTGTCATGCCTTTCTATTTATATAAAAGACTTGATTTGGATAAACTCACACCTACTGAAATATCATTGCAAATAGGTGACAAATCAACTGCCATACATATCGGTATGTGTGAGGATGTGCTCGTTGTTGTTGCAAATGTTACTATCTTAACAGACTTTGTTATTCTTGAGATGCCCGAGGACGACAACATGTCGATTATCCTTGGTAGACCATTTTTGAATACTGCAGGGGCTGTTATCGATTGCAATAAAAGCAAAGTCACTTTTCATATCGATGGTAATGAGCATACGATGCACTTTCCGGAGAAGCAATTCCAAGTGAATGGTATAAATGTTATTGAAAATTCTCCGACACTCACTATTGGAAGCTTTCATGTACCTCTACCTACTGCCAAAAAGATATATGATATAATTATAGTTGGGGATATGCATATCCCTGTTGAGGTAACTTAGTGTTGTACGGAAGTTCTTCGGTTTCATGCTAATTGAAAGTTATTGTTAATAAGACTTGATCAACCTTATTAATGGATCACTTTTGAGAGGTATGAAGTTGATGAATTTACGAGACACAACTTTCTGTATCCACCTTTTGTTTTCTGTTTTTCTTAGTTAAATAAAACAAAATGCCATGTTTATCCGTTTTCTGAATTTCCCGTGCAATAAAAAAATGACCCAAAAATAAAAGTTCTCAGAATGTCCTGAAAATTCAATACGATTAATTTCCGAATGTTTATAAATTTTTGGTACAAATAACACCAGAGGGGAGTGCACCTGGTGTCCACAAGACACCAGGGCGCGCCAACCACCCCTCGCATGGACTGGTGGGTCCCCTCACTTATTCCCTTAGCCCATGTCATATCCTACCTCTAGAAAAAAATAACCATTGCTCTCTGCCTCATGTTCTTTCTCAAGAACCCGTGGATTTCTATCTCTTTGCTCGAAGCTCCATTTCCGAAACTGTTTTAGGGGATTGCTTCTTGGTATGTAACTCCCCCATTGATCCAATTAGTTTTTGATTTAGTGTTTATTTTTAGAATAATCAGTTACTATTGGAGCCGTTGTAGATGAGCTTGCATGTTTAATTCTTAGAGTTCTAAGTAGTTTGAATGCTTGATACGGTCTCTAGGCATCCGTATGAGTAGTTGCTATCAATCTTATTAAGTTCCGTTAACAAAATTTTGTGTCAATTTTTTTCCAGAAATTGTTTGCAAATAAAAATGCTCGGGGGCATCATCGAGTGAAAGCTCTGTATGACAATCTTATGTTGAGCCAAGTGCAAGCTTGATATGGAACACTGAAACCAAATCATGCCTTTGGCCGTGTAATACCTTCATGGAAGGTGCATGTGTTAAGGAAGAATTTGAGCGGTATGTTCGCAATCCGATCTGGTTCCCTTCATCAAATATTAGTGCACTCAACACCTCGCTCCCACAAAGACATTTACTAAGAAATTTAAATATTTCCCTCGTGAATCTAGAGTGTCATTTAGTCTCTATAATAATGCTTTCACCATGTTTTTAGACATGTTCTATGAAGCGTGTAAAATTCCATATTGGGGTTCGCTAGACAAACCAACAAAATGTGAGTAAGAGTCATTATTGAGTAACCTTTGTTGCGATGAAATCAGAGGGGTGACACAAGGCAGAATAAAAAGCATCCATTTCCCATCTATACAGTACTTTGCACTCTTTAATGGCAAATGCATTATAGGCAAACAGGATTGTAGCACTCTATGTGCCCATGACTTGAGTCTTATACACACTGCTTTAACAGGAATTAAAGACTACAATTTAGGAGCAATTGTTGCATGGAGACTGACTCTCAATGCTTCTAATGGTAATTTCTATGGAGGGATTTATGCATCTCGCCTCACTACGAGGTTGGGAGTGTCCCCTTGGCCTAATGATCTTATTTTACCTAACCACTATTTAGACTTTGATGCCATGAAACTCCATAAATTGCTTCAGGGCACAGTCAATAACTATACTTACAACTTGAGGATCAATAACCGTCCCATTGTGCCTATTGTATTGCCTGCTCCTACTCTCTTTGATTATAATAGGAAGGGAAGATACTACGTCCTTGAGAATGAGGCCCACACATACAATGCAGAGATTGATGCTATCAGAAGGGCTGATGTGGTACACTTTTCATGCTTTCTTCTTGTGTGCTTGAAAAACTTTGAAAAATCCAAAATTACTTCTTGCTTATTTTCGGTTTTTCTTTTCAATTTAGTTAGTTGTAGTATTAAAAGAAAACCCAAAAATATGTATCACTTCTTCTTTTGCTTGTTTGGAGTTCTCCCGTGTAAATAGTTTTTCTCGTTTTTGTTTTCCCTTCTCTTATTTGGTTTCTTCAAGAACAACTAAAAAATCCCAAAAATATTTCGGTGTGTTTCTCTAAAATTCTCTTCCTTTTTATTGAGTCATACCAAGGAGAAGACCACGATGAAAATGTTGAGTGGCTCTCATATGCTTTGCTGTTGATTTAACATAGAGCTCATTACCTTGTCTTCTCCTCTTGAATAAAATCTTTACATATTCTAGCTTAGTCCGTGACACTCTTGCCCTACTATTATTTCCATATCATTCGATTGTGAAACTGAAAGCAATAATGACGATATTTGATGAATTGGTTGTGGTAGAGAGAAGCGGGTATGAACTCAACTTGTTCTTGTTTTTTAAAATATGTTTAACCTAGTATCCATGATTCACTATATTATGATTGAACATGTTTGTAATGAAAATTAAATATTATAGTTTCTCATGTCATGCTCAAGTAGCTAGGAGTGGATGATGATTTATCTTAGACGCCAACATGCATTAAAATGGTTGTGATGTAGTATGACGATATGGTATCCTCCTCGAAATGTTTCAAGTGGCTTGACTTGGCACATGTTCACGCATGTAGTTGAATCAAAACGAACATAGCCTTCATGATCTTTATGTTCATGGTGTTCATATACTACTCATGATAGCATTCAATGTTTATTATCCATAATGCATGTTTATGACCGTACTCGCTCTCAAGTTGGCCGCTTATCAATCTATTTACTAGACTTCACCTGTACTAAGTGGGAATTCTCCTTTGGCATCAAAATCCTTAAACCAAATTTATTGCAGATGAGTCCACCATATCTACCTATATGCGGTATTACCCTGCCGTTCCAAGTAAATTTGCATGTGCCACCTCTAATATTTCAAATGAACATCTGTTTTCTGTGCCTGGACCGCTCATGGAGCGACAAGGGGTGGTCAGTATCTTCCATGTTAAGTGGGTTCCTCTCATGACGAGTGTTTATTCACTCGTCCTTGCACGAGAAGGGCAATAATAGGGATTCCCAATCCCGAAATCAAAAGAAATGCAAATAATTCAACAAAAATCCGACAGGAACGTTGTTGGTTTGGACGGTACCTATGGATTCGGCTCGCCGTAGAGTGTGTTTGTTGGTGGAGGGGAGTAATCCTTTACTTTTACCGCTTGGGAACCACCGCTAATTTGTTTAACATGGAACATATTGATAGCTCTTGGTCGTAACGTGGATAGGAAGGGTGTACCTCTCAAAATTATACTTATCTCTTATTTATGTCTTGAGCTCTGGCACATCTGCAAATCCCTGCTTCCCTTTGCTAAGGGACTATCTGTTTACTTTAATGTTGAGTCATCACATTCTTAAATAAGCGCTAGATCTGAGAGCACTATTGTCATCCTCCTGCATTGTGTATAGTGAATATTGGATGCATCACGACTCGATCTTTTCTACCACGAATTACAATGTTTAGTCACTGCTTGAACTTTGGAGGTGCTCTGCATTTATGTTTTGCGGTCTCAGAAATGGCTAGCGAGATACCACTATTGTCATATTATATCATGATTGTTTTGAAAAAAAATTGCACTTGAGATATCTTATTATTGCTCGCTAGTTGCTTGTGACACTGATATGAGTTAATTTAATCTTTAAGAGTTATTGTTGACATAGTTAGTCATAATCTTTGCTGAAAACTTGGGTGCTACTTAAGCATATGTATGTAAACAAGAACAAAAGAGTTCTTAAAAGTTTTTCTTTCTCACTTTCAGTTTGTCAACTGAATTGCTTGAGGACTAGCAAGGGTTTAAGCTTCGGGAAGTTGATACGTCTCCATCGTATCTACTTTTTCTAACGCTTTTGTTCTTGTTTTGGACTCTAATTTGCCTGATTTGAATGAAACTAACTCAGAGTGACGCTGTTTTCAGCAAAACTACCATGGTGTTGTTTTTGTGGAGAAATAAAAGTTCTTAGAATGGAACGAATATATTCGGAGAATTATTTTGGAATATATGAGGAATATTGGAGCTAGTAGCCACCAGAGAGGGGACCCAAGGTGCCCACCACACACAAGGGCACGCCAGCCCCCCTGGCGTGGCCTAGTGGATGGTGCTCACCCCATGCCCCCCGTCCCTGATTCCAGTGCTTTAAAATCCTATTTTTCCAGAAAAATATCAACGAGAAAGTTTCATCACGGTTCACAATACGGAGCTGCCGCCACCTCCTGTTCTTAATCAGGAGGCCAGATCTGGAGTCCATTTGGGGCTCCGGAGAGGGGAATCTTTGGTCTTCGTCATCATCAACCCTCCTTCATTGCCAATTCCATGATGCTCCCCACCGGGAGTGAGTAATTCCTTTGTAGGATTGCTGGTCGGTGACGAGTTGGATGATATTCATCATATAATCGAGTTAGTTTTGTTAGGGCTTGATCCCTAGTATCCACTATGTTCTAAGATTGATGTTGCTATGACTTTGGCATGCTTAATGCTTGTCACTAGGGCCCGAGTGCCCATGATTTCAGATCTGAACCGTTTATGTTATCATTATTGTATCTATGTTCTTGATCCGATCTTGCCAAGTCATTGATACATCTCGAACGTATCTACTTTCCTAACACTTTTGCTCCTGTTTTGGACTCTAATTTGCATGATTTGAATGGAACTAACCCGGACTGATGTTGTTTTTAGCACACCTACCATGGTGTTGTTTTTTGTGCATAAATAAAAGTTCTCATAATGGACCAAAACTTTTTGGAGAATCATTTTGGAATATATGTGGAATATTGGAGCCATAAGCCACCAGAGAGGGGCCCCAGGGTGGCCACCCTCCACCAGGGCACGCTAGGCCCCCCTGGCGTGAACTGGTGGAGCGTGCCCACCTTGTGGGCCTTCCGACCCTAATTCCATTGCTCTAAAATCCTAAGTTTCTAGAAAAAAAATCAGGGATAAAGTTTCATCATGTTTTATGATATAGAGCTGCCACCACCTCCTGTTCTTCATTTGGAGGCCAGATCTGGAGCCCGTTTGGGGCTCCGGAGAGGGGAATCTTCGGTCTTTGTCGTCACCAACCCATCTCCATCGCCAATTCCATGATGCTCCCCACCTGTAATTCCTTTGTAGGCTTGTTGGTCGGTGAGGAGTTGGATGAGATTCATCATGTAATCAAGTTAGTTTTGTTAGGGCTTGATCCCTAGTATCCACTATGTTCTAATGTTCATGTTGCTATGACTTCTTCAGGCTTAATGCTTGTCACTAGGGCCCGAGTGCCATGATTTCAGATCTGAACTGTTTATGTTATCATCATTATATCTATGTTCTTGATCCGATCTTGCCTAGTCATATGCACCTATTACGTGTTATAATCCGTCAACCCCATAGTGACGATATTTGGGATACTTCACGGTGATGACCGTAGTTTGAGGAGTTCATGTATTCACTAAGTGTTAATGCTTTGTACTAGTTCTCTATTAAAAGGAGGCCTTAATATCCCTTAGTTTCCTTATGGATCCCATTGCCACGCGAGGGTAGGACAAAATATGTCATGCAAGTTCCTTTCCATACACACGTATGACTACATACGGAATACATGCCTGCATTACATTGATGAACTGGAGCTAGTTTTGTGAAGCCCTAGGTTATAACTATTATATGATGAATATAATCCAACGAATACACCGATCCGGTGCCTACAAGTTTTCCACATATTGTTCTGGCTAAGTTACTACTACTGTTGTTACTATTGCACTTGCTACCAAACTACTACTACTACTGTTACCGCTACTGTTACTGTTACTGCTGCTATCAAACTATCATATTACTATGCTACTAATCACTTTGCTGCAGATATTTATCTCCAGGTGTGGTTGAATTGAGAACTCAACTGCTAATACTCACAAATATTCTCTGGCTCCCATTGTGTCGAATCTATAAATTTGGGGTGAATACTCTTCCCTCGAAAACTGTTGCGATCCCCTATAGTTGTGGGTTATCAAGACCTTTTTGTGGCGTTGTTGCTGGGAAGCATAGCTATATTTGTTGAGTCACTTGGGATTTATATCAATCTATCACTGTGAAGAATCTGAAGGATAATAAAACCAAGATTTTCCCCTCTACTATGAGGGGAGGTAAGGAACTACCATCACACTTTGCACTTGATTCACCTTATATTTTGAATAAGTTTGCAACACCACCACATGCTACTAATCCTGATATTGACGATGCTACTTCTGCTATGAATGATGCTTATGATGATGCTAGGACCATGCTTGATGATAATGTGCCATTAGGTGACTTTGTTGATGAACAAATTGCTAGAGCTAGAGAGAATGAAATCACTGAAACTGATGAAACTGCTGAAACTAATGATTATGAAACACCTATTAGTCCTAGATCTCCTAGATTTGAAATGCCTAAGATACCTGAAGGTTATGCTTTAAATGGAGAAATATCTAGAGAGATTCTTGCTTGTAACTATATATATGATCTTAAGAAACTGATATGCAAGTATAAATAAAAGACTTTGAATGCTAAAATGAAAGGTGATCCTAAGTTTGCTACTTCACCTATCTTTGTTACCTTACAGGGTTATGAATTCTCTATCGATCCAGAGTTGATTACTTTGGTTGAATCAGATCCTTTCCATGGCTATGAAACTGAAACTGTGATAGCACATCTTACTAAGCTGAATGATATAGCCACCCTATTTGCTCATGATGAGAAGATTCGCTACTATTATATTCTCAAATTATTTTCGTTCTCATTAAAGGGTGATGCTAAGATATGCTACAATACTCTTACTCCTGGTTGTGTGTGTAGTCTTGAGAATATGATTTACTACTTCTCTTAAAAATATTTTCCTGCTCACAAGAAACAAGCTGCCTTACAGGAAATATTTAACTTTGTGCAAATTGAAGAAGAGAGTCTCCCACAAGCTTGGGGGAGGCTTCTCCAATTGCTTAATGCTTTGCTTGATCATTCTCCTAAGAAAAATGAAATACTTGATATCTTCTATAATGGACTAACTAATGCTTCTACGGATTTCGTACATAGTTGTGCTGGTTGTGTTTTCAGGGAATGAACTATTGAACAAGTTGACGAACTATTGAGTAATATATTCAAGAACTATGATGATTCTACTCTCTGTGAACCACCAAATGACCCCATTTTGAAGTAGAGGGGTATCTTATTTATTAGTCCCGAATATATGCAAGAGGAAAAGAAATGTATGAAGGAAAAACGTATTAAGGATGAGGATGTTAAGAATTTACCACCTATTGAAGAAATAGATGGACTAAACACACCAACACCTCCACAAGTAGTAGAGGTAATTGCTTTATTAAAGTTTGATGAAGGTGATATCCCTTACAATAAACATCCTAGTCAATGCTTACATGAGTTTGACAACTACATCATCAAACAAGAGCACTTCAATGCAAATGTTCTAAAACACTTGAAATACAATTCTGGTATGATTGACCGCTTGAGTGACTTGTTATTTAGAATCAGTAAGGATGTTTGAGGTGTAGGAAAACATGCCTCTATGGTTCAAACTCACTTAGAACAAGTTGCTAAATCTCAAAGAGAGTTGCTTGATGAAATGAATAATAATATGAATGATCGTGCTATTAGAGTAGTTATTAGAGGAGGTAGAATGGCCCAAGAACCTCTTTATCCTGAAGGTCATCCTAAAATAATTGAACAAGATTCTCAAGGAATTAATGCTCATACACCTAGTCCTTCTAAGAAGAAAAAGAAAAGGAAAATGATAGGACTTTGCATGCTTCTAGTGAACCTGAGATAGAAAAACCTCCTGACGATAATAACGATGTCTCTATTTCTGATGTCGAAACACAATCTGTAAATGAACATCCACCTAGTGGTAATGATAATGATAGTGATGTTCATGAGCTGTAACAGCCTGGGACGCTCCAGAAGATTCCCCTTTTATTTCCATTGTCATCGTGTGTTTCGTTTGGCTGTTGCATTCATCATTGCATCATTCGCATCATCTGCATAGCATCGTCACTCGTTTTCGAAAACTTGCATCCGTTCGTAGTCGCCGGTTTTCTCCGTTCTTGTTGTTGCCCGTTTTGAGACCAACCACACATGCACGCGCCCGCGGCATTGTTTTAAAAAATATTTTAAAAGGCGTGCTAAAAATATTCCCGGATTGAGTTAAAACCTGGCGTGCGGTCTTATTATAGTGTAGGTAGACCGCCTCTCAAATTTCATCGCATTCCGAGTTTGTTTCATACCCCATCAGTCAACCGTAGCAGTGTGGTCATCGGATATTCGTCGGATGTTTTCAGGTGTTTTCAAAACTCGTGCCACGGGCCACCACTTCCCTCTCATCCCCACCTAGCCCATCTACACGGACACCGCAGCCCACCTAGCCCCCCTCCGCTTCCGGGTCGTCCGATCGAGATCGAACGGTCCGAGAATGGACAAAAACCCTAACCCTAGCCCTAATTACTATAAATAAACCCCCTCCCTAATCTGGCCTTCTCCCTCCTCCTCCCTCGTTTTTCGTGCCTCATCAACCCCCAACCGCCACCTGCCCACAACCTCCCTTCTCCCCCAGCCGCCAGGGCCCTCCAGTCCCAGATCGGGGCCCGCCCAAGCCTATCTGGGCCCAGACGAGCCGTTCGTCGCCGCCAGCCATGGGAGGATCCCGATCTCCCTACTCCTGCAACCTCCAGCAATGCTGCCACCGCTCTGCCCCGCCGCATGCAGGCCGCCGCCACCGTTGCACCGGGCCACCGCTCGTGTTGGCTGTCGTCCCCCGCCTGCCACCTTGCACGCTGCCCTGCCTCTCGAGCGCCGGATCTCACCTTCACAGGCGCCATTGCTTCACAGGCGCCCAGCCATGCCTGCATCGCCGCCGTCGGTGGCCTCCCCAATCGCGCGGTCACCGGGTCCGGCCCGTCCCATGCCCGCCGCCCTTGCCGGAGTCCTGCCAGCGCTGCCACATCATGAAGCTCCACCGGTCTTGATCCAGGCAGGATCGGGACAGGGATGGGATGACTCCCTCTAGAGCATCCGCCCGCGTCGCCAGCGCTAGGCCTGCTCGCCCGCGCGTGGGCCTGTGCGGCCCAGCCGCCCCAGCTAGCCTAGCCGCCCTCCAACCGGGCCTCGGCCCACTAGGGTGAGCGCCCTCAGCCGACCCTCGCTCGTGGGCGCATTATATTATGTTGCGCCCTATTGACTATTGCTCTAGCTAGATTCGGCCCATATGTTTTTTCCCTAATGCGAATATTTCTATTATTCCAGGAATTACTGTTTTGCAGAAAACCCCCTAACTCATGCATTTAATAACTTTTCATCCGTGCATCATATGTAAAAACTTTATATATGAAATGTGGCTGGAATTTTATGTAGATTCACAATATCCAACTTTCACATGTGATAAAAATGTTTAACCTTGCTGTTTGCATTGATTTGCATAATTGCCATGTGAAAATGATTTATTTCATAACTACAAAACCGTAGCTCCGATAAAATTGTTCCACATATGTAACTTGTCTAGAAAAACATGTAGAATCACATGGTGACATTTATTTTGCTGTTTAATAATTCTAAAATATTGTTATTTCAGATCTGTACCAAACTTAAAATATGCATATGAGGTCGTTCCGGATTTTTTATTTGTTGCTTCCGGCCCCATTTAAAATGCCTAGATGATATAGTTGTTCATGCTTCACCTCTTGCCATGTTTAACAACATTTAACATTGATGAGTACCTAAATGGGAGTGACCTAAATAATTTGAACGTGGAGTTTTGTCAATATGCAACTCATTGCATATTGAACTTCACTTAATATGTAGTAGTTGTTTGTTGTGCTTGTCATGCCATGCTTGTGTTGCATATTTAAACTGGACATCGCATGTTGATTGTTGTTTCCGGTTTGCTTCTTCTCGATAGAGTTTCGAAAGCGTTCGGAGTGTGAGGATTCGTTCGACTATGTTGGCTCGTCTTCTTCATGGACTCATGCTTCTTCCAAGTGGGATCTCAGGCAAGATGACACATTTCCTTGGATACCACTACTATCATTGCTATGCTAGTTGTCTCGCTTTTATCATTATGTCTCGCTACCTACCACTTGTTTGACAAGCCTCCCAACATTGCCATGAAAAGCCTCTAACCCCTCCACATACCAGCAAACCTTTGTTTGGCTATGTTACCGCTTCCTCAGCCCTTTTTATAGCGTTTCTAGCTGCAGGTGAAGTTGTTTCCATGTGTCAACATGGACATTCTTTTGTTATCACCATATTATTGCTATTTAGTTTAATGCACTTATACATTTGGTAAAGGGTGGAAGGCTTGGCCTTTTGCTTGGTGTTTTGTTCCACTCTTGCCACCCTAGTTACTTGTGAACCGGTGTTATGTTCCATAATTGAGTGCTCCTAACATGCTCGGGGTTCTTATGGGGCCCCCTTGATTTTCGGGTTAGGATAAAGCTTGTCTGGCAAGGCCCAACATTGGTACTACATTTGCCTAATGACTAATAAACTTGCATAGGGACTTTCTGGACCCCATGGATAATTAATCAACCCCCGGGCCAGTGCTCCTCACGGGTGTTGGTCCAAAATAGAGCCACTTGCGGGGCCACCTCGGGGCAACTCGAGGGATTTCTATCAGGTCGCCGTACGTAGTGTTCATCTGGTCGTGTCCTGAGAACGAGATACGCGGCTCTTATCGGGTTCATCGACGCGTTGGGCGGTCTTGCTGGACTAGTTTTACTTTTGTCGATTGTCTTGCGTGAGGAACTCTGATTTTCTTCGGGCTATCTCAAGGTGTCGGATTTCCTTTGGAATTGCCTAGGATGATCACGAGATCCGTGGTCGAGGTTATTCCCGCTGCGTGTGGTTAATTTGTGATGGACGAGTTGGAGCACCCTTGCAGGGTTAAATCTTTCAGACAACCATGCCCGCGGTTATGTGGAAAACTTGGATTTCTTTTAACACTGGGTCATAGCAAACTTGAAGTAAACTCAAATGAAATACACCAACTGTGTGCATAACCATGATCATCTCTTCTTGTGGGTCCTTTATCTGAGAGAATACGGTGGGGTTATGTTTGACATAAGTAGGTGTTTAGGATCAGTTAGTGATCATTACTAGTTCACGTCCGTTATGCGTAGACTACCATACCTCACTTTCTGTATTCGTAAGTTAGACACTCAATAAATGCTTAGACGCTTGCTGCAGCCTCACCACTTACCCTTACCTCACCCATTAAGCTTTAATAGTCTTGATACCCTTGGAAATGAGATTGTTGTGTCCCCGTGGCTCACAGATTACTACAACAACAGTTACAGGTAAAGGTAATGCGATGATTTGACGTGAGCATGATGCTTGTTTGGTTTGGAGTTCTTCTTCTTCTTCTTCATCGTTCTAGGATGGGTTCCAGGCGGCAGCCTGGGATAGCAAGGATGGATGTTTTTTTGTCGTTCGTTTTCGTCTGTAGTCGGACCCTGCTCTTATGCATGATGTTTGAGTATGTTTTTGTATTGATGTGATCTTGATGTAGCTTGTGGTGAGTGTAAGCCAATTCCATATACACATCTCTTATGTACATGTACTTGTAATGATATCCATTCTTGCAACACGACGAGATGTGCTTCTATCCCTGTCGAGGCCCTCATGCCAAAATAAGGATATGACCGCATCTTGGGTGTGACAAGTTGGTATCAGAGCCGGTTTTGACCTAGGAGCCCCCTTGATTGATCGAACTTGGCCGAGTCGAGTCTAGTGAAAAACTATTTTGATTCTAGTTATATCGGAGAGTAGGATTCTTTTTACTCCTCTTCTATGCTCTGGTGAGGAATTACGACTTAGGAATTTTGATTCTACCCTCTTCTCACTCAAATTTTATTTAGGATCACGCGGGTATTTTGGAAACTATATGATGCCGATGTGATGGAGTTTTGTCTTGGTGCCTCCTGTCTGACTTGATTTCTTCCGGGGAGTTGAGCTCCAGGGAATTCTTGGCACATCGTTATCATTCATCTTCCTTAGTATCTCAGGACGGAGGGTGTTCGGAATTGCTTCAATACTTTTCATGGTGAGATAAGGTCGGAGTCACCCAGTACTGGGGAGGCGTCCCGGGTACCACCATGGTTAGTATCGTTGTGCTTTCGAGGATCCGAGTTAGATGGATTTCCGGAAGCCTCTGGTTATGTGTTGAAGGATGGACACAGTTGGGGTGTAGGTTTGTTAGTTGTGTGAGATATTTCCTCCTTGTATCCCCAACACCAAATTGCATAACTAGAAAGTTTTCGCAAGTTCTTAGGTGGGAATTCAAATAGTTACCTAGGCTATCTTCCAACAGATCATGATGTGAGGTTGGGGTTCGATATCTAGTGGATTTGTTTGTTCACGGTCTTTCTTACAGAGGACAGTCTCGATTTATGCTTCGTCTAGCCTTGTAGTTCGCTACGCTTAGGGAGCATATTTGAGTGTCATTTCAATATGACAATCCAATGTACGATCGAGCCCGTGCGAACCTTACCACGAAAATATTGGACCAAATCTCTATTATGCATTTGTTTCTGGCTTGTTTCGTAAGCCCCATCCTTTGTTTTGTTTGCAAATATGGTATTCCGAGTTGCTTCGATGTCGAGTGGTGATTTAATATCTTTCCTAAGTTTCTCATATTCTGTGGGATTGCTAATTCTTGTGCTCAATCAAGTTGTCGTATCAATTCTTTTCATCCGGTGTGCTCTCTTCAAGATATTCAATCATCTCCAATATTGCAAGATCAATCCTCATATTCTTCTCCGGAGTTTGTCTCATCTGTCCCAAGTTTTCTTTGTTTTCCCCACCCTCCCGCCCTTTTATTCAATCATTAAATTCTCATCCAAGTGCCTTTCTATTCATGTGATGCTTTCGCTATCTTTTCTTCCGTTTTGTATCCGGTGATTTATTGTGGAGATTCGCAAGAGTTTCAGTTTCAAGATCAATTCTCATATCCTTATTGTTGTTGTTATTCTTCTCCGGTGGATTCAATACTAGATCTCGGTGTTCATCATATTCTTTTCATTCATTAAATTCTTTCCGTGTTCGAATTCTCATCAAGCCTCTCTTGTTTTTCGTCTCTCTCTATTCTATCCGGAGTGCTGAAGATATCTCAGAAGACTTTCATTTCCATTCATATCCTCTAAAATTATTTTGAGGTTCTCACCTCATCAAGTTCTTAATTTTCTGGTGCAATATCTCTTGCTAAGCAATTGTTTCAACAGTGATCTGTTTGAGTGGCCCCATAACCCACAGGTTTTTCCCCAGGATCTTACCTGACTCTTCTAATCTTTTCTGAAGATGTTCTCAAGTTCTCTTCTAATATATGACGTAAGAATGAATTTCATTAGTCATGTGCCTTCTCAAAGATCGCTTCTAAATCATTTTCATTATTGTCTCAACCTTCTTTATTCATTGTTTCGGGGTGTCTCAATAATCATGGTGTTGCTTCTGGTCATGATTCTCAGTATTGAAGACCGAAGAAGAGTTTCTCTTAAATCTTGGTCCATTCTCTTGAAGATTTGTCATCGCATCTTGATGCTATCCTCTTGAATTGTTTTTTATCATGAGAATTTCTCCCATACCTATCCGGTTCATTCATAGTTGTTTTCATTTCCCGATCCTCCCGAAGGCCATCGTTTCAGAAGATTTCTTTGTTCTCAGCTTTCAGCTTTCGTTCTCAAATTCTTCTCAAGTGTTGTTCCTTCGTTCGTATCTCAATTATTCCAGTGCTTCGTTCAAGTTTTCTATTAGGTGGATCATTCTCTCTTTGTTGTCAGGTTATTCCATTCATTAAAAGTATCCTCATTCATTTGCAAATTTTTACCGGCGTTCTCATTCAAGACTTGTTCAAGTTTGTGCTCTATCTCTCTTTTCAATCCTTCAAGAAGAATAAGTGGTGTCTGAAATCCGTTGGTTGTCATCAATTCAACTTGATGAAGGATAAGCATAACACAATTCTTATTCTTGTTGGTCAAGGTGATCTCAATCCTTCTTCCAGAGTTGTTTATGGTATCAATTCTCAATTCTAAGTTGCCTATCTTTTCTTTTTTAGAGTTCCAAGCTTTCTCAAGTATCTCTTCATGAATATTCTTCTAAATCATGGCAAGGCTTCCATCTTATTCTTCCCAACCTTCATTGTTTGATCATCATTTGTTCCGGAGTTCTTTAAGATGCTTCTTCATGGTGGTTTGTTACGACGTAATTCTTCTCGAATTGTTCTTCAAGATTGTTGTTGGAGGTGCTCAAGTGTTCTTTATCTTTGATTTCCAAGTTCCATTCCTTCTTCATTGTATTTTAAGATGGTGTTATTAAATTCTTGATTATAAGGAGTCTGGAAGGCAAATTGTCAAGAATGAGATAAGTAAACCCATCATGTCTTTCTCCGAGTTATCTTGGGTTGGATTTCACCTAAAGCATTTCCTAAGGACTGTTGCTATCATGGTGTCTTAAATGATTCAAGTGTCTCCTCCATCTCTTGGTGAAAGAAGTTTTGCATATCTTGTTGCTCTCAAGTAATCAATTGTTTCTGTTGTGGCAGGTTGTCACCTCATAATTTTGAGATGTTTTACATAAGCCCATAACAAGCTATTCTTTCATTGTTGATTCTTCATCAACTCCATTCAACCTATGCTTTTCAAATTCATTTGTGCTGGAAATTGTCATTTTATTATCCGTTATTTTCCTTCCATCAATCTAGTTTCTATTCTCTTGTTACGGAGGCCTCGTGATGTTGTTCTCTTCAATCTATCATCTTGCCTTGTTAAGATCATGTTCTTCCCTTGCTTGTCCATTCACCGGAGTGTTGTGAAATCTTTTCATGATCCTTCCATATTATGAAGTTTTGATTGCAATCCAATTGAAGTTTGGGGTCTCTCTTTCAAATTCTTTCCATCATATCAATTTTTCCTCTCTATCCTACCGAAGTGCTGCCGAAATTTCTTGTGAATTCTTCTTTGTTCCTTGTGTCATCTTTCATCTCGTTGAAACCTTCATGTTTCATTTGTTTCGGTCGTTCATCAAAGAAGCGACTAAGTTTTATTTCTTGCTCTTTCTCTTCCCCTTCTCATTCTATATCTCGGGACGAGATCCTCGTGTAGTGGAGGAGAGTTGTAACAACCCGGGACCGACGCTCGAGAAGATTCCCCTTTTATTTCCATTGTCGTCCTGTGTTTCATTTGGCTGTTGCATTCATCATTGCATCATTCGCATCATCTGCATAGCATCGTCACTCGTTTTCGAAAAACTTACATCCGTTCATAGTCGCCGGTTTTCTCCGTTCTTGACGTTGCCCGTTTTGAGACCAACCATACACGCACACGCCCGCGGCATCATTTTAAAAAATGTTTTAAAAGGCGCGCTAAAAATATTCCCGTATTGGGTCGAAACCTGGCGTGCGGTCTTATTATAGCGTAGGTAGACCGCCTCTCAAATTTCGTCGCATTCCGAGTTCGTTTGATACCCCATCGGTCAACCGTAGCAGTGCGGTCATCGGTTATTCGTTGGATGTTTTTCGGTGTTTTTAAAACTCGTGTCACGGGGCACCACTTCCCTCTCATCCGCACCTAGCCCATCTACACGGCCACCGCAGCCCCCTAGCCCCCTCCACTTCCGAACCGTCCGATCGAGATTGAACGATCCGAAAACGGATAAAAATCCCTAACCCTAGCCCTAATTACTATAAATAAAACCCCTTCCCTTCCTAATCTGGCCTTCTCCCTCCTCCTCCCTCGTTTTTCATGCCCCGTCAACACCCAGCCGCCACCTGCCCGCAGCCTCCCTTCTCCCCAAGCCACCAGGGCCTTCCAGGCCCAGATCAGAGCCCGCCCAAGCCCATCTGGGCCCGGACGAGCCGTTCGTCGCCGCCAGCCACGGGGAGAGCCCGATCTCCCTGCTCCCACAGCCTCTAGCAGTGCTGCCGCCGCTCTGCCCCGCCGCAGTAGACCGCCGCCGCCGTCGCACTGGGCCGCCGCTGGCGTTGGCTGCCGTCCCCCGCCGGCCACCTTGTGCCTCCGTGCCTCCCGAGCATCGGATCTCGCCTTCGCGCCGCCCCGAGCCGCCATTGCTTCGCGACCGCCCGGCCATGCCCGCGTTGCCGCCGTTAGTGGCCTCCCTAGTCGCGCGTTCACCGGATCCGTCCGGTCCCGTGCCCGCCGCCCTTGCCGGAGTCCTGCCAGTGCCGCCGCGTCGTGAAGCTCCGCCGATCCCGACCCAGGTGGGATCGGGACAGGGACGGGACAACGCCCGCTCGAGCCTCCGCCCGCGTCACCAGCACAAGGCCTGCTCGCCCGCACGTGGGCCTGTGCGGCCTAGCCGCCCCAGCCAGCCAGTCGCCCTCCAACCGGGCCTCGGCCCACTAGGGTGAGCGCCCTCAGCTGACCCTCGCCCGTGGGCACATTATATTATGTTGCGCCCTGTTGACTATTGATCTAGCCATATTCGGCCCATATGGTTTTTCCCTAATGCGAATTTGTCTATTATTCCAGGAATTACTGTTTTGCAGAAAAAACCCCTAACTCATGCATTTAATAACTTTTCATCTGTGCATCATATGTAAAAACTTTATATATGAAATGTGGCTGGAATTTTATGTAGATTCAAAATATCTAACTTTCACATGTGATAAAATGTTTAACCTTGTTGTTTGCATTGATTTGTGTAATTGTCATGTGAAAATGATTTATTTCATAACTACAAAACCGTAGCTCCGATAAAAATGTTCCACGTATGTAACTTGTCTAGAAAAACATGTAGAATCACATTATGACATTTATTTTGCTGTTTAATAACTCTAAAATATTGTTAGTTCAGATCTGTACCAAACTTAAGATATGCATATGAGGTCGTTCCGGATTTGTTATTTGTTGCTTCCGGCCCCATTTAAAATGCCTAGATGATATAGTTGTTCATGCTTCACCTCTTGCCATGTTTAACAACATTTAACATTGATGAGTACCTAAACGGGAGTGAACTAAATAATACGAACATGGAGCTTCGTCAATATGCAACTCGTTGCATATTGAACTTCACTTAATATGTAGTAGTTGTTTGTTGTGTTTGTCATGCCATGCTTGCGTTGCATATTTAAACTGGACATGCATCATATTTGTTTGCGCATCATGTCATGCATATGTTGTGGTGCTATCGTGTGTTGATTGTTGTTTCCAGTTTGCTTCTTCTCGATAGGATTCCAAAAGAGTTCGGAGTGTGAGGAATCATTCGACTATGTTGGCTCGTCTTCTTCATGGACTCGTGCTTCTTCCAAATGGGATCTCAGGCAAGATGACACATTTTCCTGGATACCACTACTATCATTGCTATGCTAGTTGTCCCGCTTTTATCATTATGTCTCGCTACCTACCACTTGTTTGACAAGCCTCCCAACATTGCCATGAAAAGCCTCTAACCCCTCCACATCCCAGCAAACCTTTGTTTGGCTATGTTACCGCTTCCTCAACCCTTTTTATAGTGTTTCTAGCTGCAGGTGAAATTGTTCCCATGTGTCAACATGGACATTCTCTTGTTATCACAATATTATTGCTATTTATTTTAATGCACTTATACATTTGGTAAAGGGTGGAAGGCTTGGCCTTTTGCTCCATGTTTTGTTCCACTCTTGCCACCCTAGTTACTTGTGAACCGGTGTTATGTTCCATAATTGAGCGCTCCTAACATGCTCGGGGTTGTTATGGGAACCCCCTTCATTTTCGTGTTAGGATAAAGCTTGTCTGGCAAGGCCCAACATTGGTACTACATTTGCCTAATGACTAATAAACTTGCATCGAGACTTTCAGGACCCCATGGATAATTAATCAACCCCCGGGCCAGTGCTCCTCACGAGTGTTGGTCCAAAACAGAGCCACTTGCGGGGCCACCTTGGGGCAACTCGAGGGATTTTTATCAGGTCGCTCTATGTAGTGTTCATCCGGTCGTGTCCTGAGAACGAGATATGCGGCTCTTATCGGGTTCGTCGACACGTCAAGTGGTCTTGCTAGACTTGTTTTACTTTTCTCGAATGTCTTGCGTGAGGAACTCTGATCTTCTTCGGGCTATCTCGAGGTGTCGGATTTCCTTTGGAATTGCCTAGGATGATCATGAGATCCGTGGTTGAGGTTATTCCCGCTGTGTGTGGTTAGTTTGTGGTGGACGAGTTGGAGCACCTTTGTAGGGTTAAATCTTTTTGAAAAGTCGTGCCCGCTGTTATGTGGCAAACTTGGATATTTTGTTTAACACCCTATAATAGCAAACTTGAAGTAAACTCAAATAAAATACACCAACTGTGTACATAACCGTGGCTGTCTCTTTTCGTGGGTCCTTTATCCGAGAGAGAACACGGTGGGGTTATGTTTGACGTAAATAGGTGTTCAGGATCAGTTAGTGATCTTTACTACTTCACGTCCGTTATGCGTAGACCACCATACTTCACTTTCTGTATTCGTAAGTTAGCCACTCAATAAATGCTTAGACGTTTGATGCAGCCTCACCACTTACCCTTACCTCACCCATTAAGCTTTAATAGTTTTGATACCCTTGGAAATGAGATTGCTGAGTCCCCGTGGCTCAGAGATTACTACAACAACTGTTGCAGGTGCAGGTAATGCAATGATTTGACGTGAGCGTGATGCTTGTTTGATTTGGAGTTCTTCTTATTCTTCATCATTGTAGGATGGGTTCCAGGCGGCAGCTTGGGATAACAAGGATGGATGTCATTTTGTCATTTGTTTTCGCTCGTAGTCGGACCCTGCTCTTATGTATGATGTTTGAGTATTGTTGTTGTATTGATGTGATCTTGATGTAGCTTGTGGCTAGTCTAAGCCAATTCCATATACTCATCTCTTCTATGCATGTACTTGTAATGATGTCCATTCTTGCAACACGACAAGATGGGCTTCTATCCCTATCGAGGCCGTCATGTCAAAATATGGATAGGACCGCATCTTGGGTGTGACATGAGGTTACCCAACCTAGTAATGATAAAGAACCAGATAATGATGTACAAATAGAACCTGTTGTTGATCTTGATAACCCACAACCTAAAAATAAATGATATGATAAGAAAGAATTTGTGGCTAGAAAACATGGTAAAGAAAGAGAGCCATGGGTTCAGAAACCCATGCCTTTTCCACCTAAACCATCTAAGAAAATGGATGATGAAGAATTTGAACGCTTTGTTGAAATGATAAGGCCAGTCTTTTTGCGTAGCAGCTTAACTTATATACTAAAGATGCCTCCTTATGCTAAGTACATGAAAGACATCATCACTTATAAAATAAAGATACCTGAAGTTGAAATCTTCACCATGCTTGCTAATTATTCTCTTAAGGATGGAGTGCCTAAAAAACTTGGAGATCCTGGAATACCAACTATACCTTGCTCCATTAAAAGAAATTATGTCAAAAAAGCTTTGCATGATTTGGGAGTTGGTGTTAGTGTTATGCCTTTATCTTTATATAAAAGACTTGATTTGAATAAACTCACGCCTACTGAAATATATTTGCAAATGACTGACAAATCAACATCCATACCTATCGGTATTTGTGAGGATGTGCCCGTTGTTGTTGCAAATGTTACAATCTTAACGGACTTTGTTATTCTTGAGATGCCCGAGGATGACAACATGTCGATTATCCTTGGTAGACCTTTTTTCAATACTGCAGGGGATGTTATTGATTGCAATAAAAGAACAGCCACTTTTCATATCAATGGCAATGAACATACGGTGCACTTTCCAAAGATACAATTCCAAGTGAATGGTGTGAATGTTATTGAAAATTCTCCGACACTCATTACTGGAAGCTTTCAATTACCTCTACATACTGCCAAAAAGAAATATGATACTATTATGGTAGGGGATATGCTTATCCCTGTTGAGGTAACTTAGTGTTTTATGAAAGTTCTTCGGTTTCATGCTAATTGAAAGTGGTTGTTAATAAGACTTGATCAAACTTATTAATGGATCATTTTTGAGAAGTATGAAGTTGATGAATTTAGTAAACACAACTCTCTATATCTACTTTTTAGAATCTGTTTTTTAGTTAAATAAGATAAAATGCCATGTTTATCCTATTTTTTGATTTTTCCAGTGCAATAAAAATGACCCAAAAATAAAAGTTCTAAAAATGTCCTGAAATTTTAACATGACTTTTTACTGATTATTTATGAATTTCTGGAACAAATAACACCACAAGGGGTGCATCTGGTGCCCACCGTCCACCAGGGCGCCAGACACCCCTGGCGCGACCTCGTAGAGGGTGGGCCCCAGGTGAGTCCCCCCCCCCACTTATTCCTTTAGCCCATGTCATCTCTTACTTCCAGAAAAAATGCACCATTGCTCTTTCCCTCGTCTTCTTTCTCAAGAACGTGTGGATTTCGATCTCTTTGCTTGAAGATCTATTTCCGAAACTGTTTTGGGGGATTGCTTCTTGGTATGTAACTCCCTCATTGTTCCAATTAGTTTTTGATTTAGTGGTTTATTTTCAGAATAATTATCTACTCTTGGTGCTATCGTAGATGAGCTTGCATGTTGAATTCTTAGAATTCTAATTAGTTTGAATGCTTGATATGGCCTCTATACTTTCCTAGGAGTAGTTGCTATCAATCTTATATAGTTTTGTTAAGAAAATTTTGTGTCACAATTTTTTTCAGAAATTGTTCGCAAATAAGATGCAATTCTTCAGGAGTTCTTCTAGGAGAATATCCTCGGGGACATCATCAAGTAAAAGTTCCATACGCCAATCTTTTGTTGAGCCAAGTGCAAGCTCGATACGGGACGCTGAAACTAAATCATGCCTTTGGTCGTGTAATACCTTCATGGAAACTACACGTAATAAGGAAGAATTTAAGAATATGTTCACAACATCAATCTGGTTCCTTTCATCGAAGATAAATGCACTCTACACCTCACTCTCATAAAGATATTTACAAAGAAATGTAAATATTTCTCTCGTGAGTCTATAGTGTCATTTAGTCTTTATAAAAATTCTTTCATCATGCCTTTAGATGCGTTCTGTGAAGCGTGCAAAATTCCATAATTGGGTTCACTAGACGAACCAACAAAATCTGAGTATGAGTCAGTAACTTTTGTTGCGGTGAAATTAGAGGGATGACACTAGGCAGGATACAAAGCACCGATTTTCCATCAATTCAATAAATTGCAATCTTTAATGGCAAATGCATTGTAGGCAAGGAGGATTGTAGCATGCTGTGTGCCCATGATTTGAGTCTTATATGCACTGCTTTAACGGGAATCAAAGACTACAATTTAGGAGCAATTGTTGCACAGAGACTGACTCTCAATGCTTCTAACGGTAATTCCTATGGAGGGATTTATGCCTCTCGCCTCGCTACGAGTTGTGAGTGTCCCCTTGGCCTAATGATCCTATATTACCAAACCATTACTTAGACTTTGATGCCATGAAACGCCATAGATTCCTTAAAGGCACGGTCAATAACTCTACTTATAACTTGAGGTTCGATAAGGGCCCCATTGTGCCTATTGTATTGCCTGGCCCTGCTCTCTTTGATTATAATAGGAAGGTAAGATACTACGTCCTTGACAGCAAGGCCCGCACGTACAATGCAGAAGTTGAAGCTACGAGGAGGGCTGAGGTGGTTGCACCACGAGCCTCGGTAGGCTATCACTCAGGCCATTATCCGATCTACGGATGGTAATTACCAAGCTAGGCCAAAAGCCTGAGCTTGGGGAGTATGGATTACCACCGACATTACATTCATGTTCAAACATTTCATTTTAGTTGTTGGTGTCCACAATCTTTCATTGTATTGTCCATGCTAGATTTATTTTTCTCGTTTTCTTCTTGTGTGTTTGAAAAACTTTGAGAAAATCCAAAATTACTTCATGCTTATTTTCAGTTTTTCTTTTCAGTTTAGTTAGTTGTAGTATCAAAAGAAAACACAAAAAGGTTTCTCATTTCTTCTTTAGCTTGTTGGGAGTTCAGCCGTGTAAACAGTTTTTCTCATTTTTGTTTTCCTTCTCTTATTTGCTTTCTTCAAGAAAAACTAAAAACTCAAAAAATATTTCACTGTGTTTTTTAAATTCTTTCTTTTATCGAGTCATACCAACGAGAAGACCGCGATGAAAATATTTAGTGGCTCTCATATGCATTATTGTTGATCTAACATAGAGCCCATATTACCTTGTCTTCTCCTCCTGAATAAAATCTTTGCAGATTCCAGCTTAGTCCACGACACTCTTCCATATCATTCGATTGTGAAAGTGACAGGCAATAATGATGATATTTGATGAATTGGTTGTGGCAGAGAGAAGCGGGTATGAACTCAACTTCTTCTTGTTTTTGAAAATATGTTTAACCTAGTATCCATGATTCAGTATATTATGATTCAACATGTTTGTAATGAAAATTAAATATTATAGTTGCTCATGCCATGCTCAAGTAGCTAGGAGTGGATGATGATTTATCTTAGACGCCAACATGCATTAAAATGGTTGTGATGTAGTATGACGATATGGTATCCTCCTCGGTATGTTTCAAGTGGCTTGACTTGGCACATGTTCACGCATGTAGTTGAATCAAAACCAACATAGCCTTCATGATCTTTATGTTCATGGTGTCCATATACTACTCATGATAGCATCCAATGTTTATTATCCATAATGCATGTTTATGACCGTACTCGCTCTCAAGCTGGCCGCTTCTCAATCTATTTGCTAGACTTCACCTGTAATAAGTGGGAATTCACAACACAAGGTAGCAAATAGGGTTAATGCTGAGGGCACATCTCAACAAGTCCTGGAAACAGAACAACACACTCACACACAACAACCGAAAAGGCAGGTCTAATCGTGCTCCGGAGGAGGGGGCGGCAGCGGGGGTGCCACGCGGAGGGCCATCGAGCGGAGGTCGGCGAGGAGGGTGTTGATGGCGTCCCGGTCCTGGGGGCAGCTAAGCGGCCGCCAGAGTTGCAAGTAACCACACATTTTGAAGATCACATCAGTCGCACGTCGAAGAGGCACTTTCTGAATGACAAGCTTGTTGCGGATGGTCCAAAGCATCCAGGCGAGAATCCCAATGCACAACCATCTAATATGGAGGTAGCGAGGGGGGAGGCGTGGATCTCATCAAGCAGGTCGGGGGAGTTGGTGTTGCACCACTGTCCAATGACCATCTTGCGAAAGCAGGACCATAGGAATTGGGATGTGGAGCAAGAGAAGAAGATGTGGTTAGCATCCTCCACCGTGCCGCACAGGGGACAAATCCCATCTCCTGGTCCATTACGCTTGAGGACCTCTACCCCAGAGGGAAGGCGTCCCTGGATCCACTGCCACGGGAATATCCTGATCTTTAGAGGGAGGCGAATGTCCCAGATCAGGCTAAAGGGCTCATGGGTGGACGATGGTGCGATGGCCGTGTATAAGGACTTAGTGCAGAAGCGGATGGAGGGCTTCAGTCGCCAAGAGATGGAGTCAAGGGCACCCTCGATGTCCATCAGAAGAAGAGTGATGTCCTGGAGGAGGGTGTCCCAAGCGGCCACCTCAAGGGGGCCGAAGGGACGCCGGAAAGTGAGACGCCCTAAGTCAATAAGGGTCATCTCGATAGAGACCCAAGGGTCAACCGCTATGGCGAATAGTTTCGGGAACCGAGCGGCCAGGGGGGAGTCCCCAAACCAACAATCGAACCAGAACAAGGTCGAGGACCCTGAGCCAACCGAGATGGAAGAGCCGATGCGGAGCACGGGAAGTAGCTGGATCACAGCCTGCCAAAACTGGGAGCCACCATGCTGACATAAGGCTAGGGGTTGGACCCGAAGGTACTTATTTCGGATGATGGTAAGCCATAGGCCTCCCTCCCCATTGGCGATACGCTAGAGCCATCTGGTCAGGAGAGCAATGTTCATGCGCCGAGACGACAAGATCCCCAGACCCCCTGGTCCTTGGGTTTGCAAATGTCGGGCTAGCTCACCATATGGTACTTCTGCTTGTCACCCTTGCCTGCCCAGAAAAACCTGGACTGGAATTTGGTGATCTCCTGATGGAGCGCCTCATGGAGGCTATAGAAGCTCATGAGAAACCATAGGATACTGGCAAGCGAGGAGTTTATTAGGATTACGTTGGCTGCTTTCGAGAGCCACCTCCCCTTCCACGACTCTACCCGGTGCTGCATCCGGGTCATTGTCGGGCGGAGGTCAGTCACAGTGAGTCACGAGTCACTAATGGGTAACCCCAAATAAGTCGTGGGGAAGGTACCGAGTCGATAGTTCAACCGACCAGCTATGGCCTAGGTCTCCTCCGGGGGATAGCCCAGGATCATCACTTCGTTCTTATCGAAGTTGATTGTGAGCCCAGACATCTGTTGGAAGCACAGGAGGAGGAACTTCAGGTTGGTTATGTCGGATGCGGAACCCTCCACCATTATTATGGTGTCGTCAGCATATTGTAGGAGTGAAACCCCTCCCCCTCCTACCAGGTGAGGGACTAAGCCGTGGATATGGCCAGTAGATTTGTCCTTATCCAGGATGACAGCAAGGGCATCAACCACCATGTTAAACAGAAACAGGGAGAACGGGTCGCCCTGGTGAACCCCACAGAGAGTGGGGAAGTAAGGCCTGGTCTCACCATTAATGTTAATCGCGGTCTGACCGCAGGAGACGAGTTGCATAACTCTGGTCACCCACCGGTCATCGAAACCCTTGTGGAGCAGGACTTCCCGAAGGAAGGGCCAGTGAACCGTATCATAGGCCTTATGGAAGTCGAGCTTCAAGAAGACCGCCCGATGGTGTTTGGACCGGACTTCATGAAGGACTTCGTGGAAGACCAATACCCCATCCAAAATAAACCGCCCTTGAATGAAGGCGTATTGGTTGGGGTGAGTGACAGTGTCGGCTAAAAGGGTCACCCTATTGGTGTACCCTTTTACCAGGATCCGGGATATCACATTGATCACAGTGATAGGCCAAAACTGGCCGATGTCCGAAGCACCCAAAACTTTGGGGATGAGAGTGATGACCCCATAGTTCAGGCCCCCAAGGTCCATGGTTCCCGAGAAGAATTCGTCAAAGAGGGCCATGACCTCCGGTTTGATGGTCTGCCAGAATGTTTTGAAAAACATCACTGGTAGTCCATCCGGCCCCGGCGCCGAGGAGGGGTTCATACCATTTATGGCCGCGAGGACCTCCTCCTCTGAGAAAGGCGCCAACAAGCCAGCATTAGCCTCATCGGACACTAACTGGTTAACCGACCAAGTGTCGGGGGCCAGTGCCGCCCCAGCCCGAGGGGTGGGGAGAATAGGGCTTTATAAAAGCTGTCTACATGGACTCGGATGTCCCAGGGACGGACAAGCTGTGAATCTCCATCCCACAAGCAATGGATGGAGTTTCGTCGTCGATGCCCATTTGCGATCGCCTGGAAATACGCCATATTAACGTCTCCACGGAGCACCCATCTTTGGGTACCACGGAGCCTCCAGTATGCTTCTTCATCCATGTAGATGGTTGAGAGTTGATCCTCGAGATCATATCTCAGCATCCACTCATCCAAGGAGATCTCAGAAGTGTCAACGCGGGCATCCATGGTTTGGATGGCAATCAAGAGAGCTTTCTTGCGTTCGCGGAGGTCTCGCCCAAGGTTCGTGCCCCATCCCTTCATAAATTGGCGGGCGAGGTTGGCACAAAACTGCCATGAGTCTATGGCGCACATGGAGCAGTGGGGATATGAGTGCGCGGCGATCCACTTAACTGCAACCACCTCGAGGAAACCCGTCTGGTTGATCCAGAAGAGCTCAAACCGAAACCACGGCGGTATCGAGGGAGTTCATCGGTGATGGAGAGGAGGAGAGGCACGTGGTCGGAAGCAATCCGGGTGATCACCCGAAGCTATGCCAAGGGGCACCTAAGTTCCCATTTTGGAGAAACTAGGACGTGACCTAGGACGGATCGCGTCGGGTCCGCCTAACGGTTTGTCTAGGTGAACCTGGCACCCGTCCTCTCAAGCTCATGGAGGCCGAGCTCCGCGATGCAATCGGTGAACATCTGCATCCGGGGGAGGTTGACCCAGACATTGTTCTTCTCATCTGGGGAGCGGATGAGGTTAAAGTCTCCTCCCATCACTACAGGGAGGAGGGAAGAGGAGATCTTCTGTTGCAGCTCAGCAAGGAAGGCCGGGGAGCGATGGTGGTCTGCCAGTCCGTAGACGAGCACAACCTCCCATTTGATGTTGAGCGTTCGTTCAAAGATCTCCAAACCAACGAAGAATTCGCCCCAGTCCATCCTGCCCACCTCAAAGGTGGCATCCTTCACTCCTCAAAGGATGCCACCCGAGTGCCCAGTGGTCCCACTAGAAGGGAGGCAATGCCAGGCGAATAGGTGGGGGCTAAGAATGTCGAGCTTGGGAAGGGAGAACTCTGTATGCATGGTTTCCTGGATGGCAATGATTTCAATGTGCTTGTCATGCATGATCTCGATGAGTTGGCGGCGACGGCCGTCATGGCCGAAGCCACGGATGCTCCAGGAGAGGACTCGCATTTAAACTGCCATCGGGGGGCTGCTTGACCCCAGGACACGGGAAGCGCTCTGCGCCCGAAGGGCCGTAGTGCGAGAGCGTGTGCGCCCATGGTCACCTCACCGGGCACCACCGGAACCACTGGGGGTGGCGGCCGGTTCCGCGGGCTGGCGGCGGAGGCGCACCCGAATTTCTGCAAGTTTGCCATCTAGGATCTCGTAGGGCTGAATGGTCGTGATCTGCTCTAAGGGGGGGGGGTCCAACTTCCCCCTTTAAGATGATGGCCGAGTCAATGGCAACCTTGGCGAGGAGGCCAAGGGGAATGGCCTCTAGTGCGGAAAAGGAACAACTGGAAGAACTAGGGGATGGAATCCGCACCTGGCTCGAGGTTCCTAGCCGCCACCCGAAGCTCAGCATGCTCGGGGACGGACGGGGCCGGGGAATCTGTTGGATGGGCCGCATTGAGGCAGACACTGCGGCAGGAGGCAGTCAGCGGCGTCGAAGTGGAGCGGGGCCGTTGAGCGTACGCCACCGTCCGTAGGGGGTGCGCAGTGACAGGGGTGGTCACAATGTCGGGCACCCCAATGGCCAATGGTCCTGGAGAGGCAAGTGGGTCGTCAGGGGCCACCAACGGAGGAGGCAGGGTGTGGGGGTCCAGGGTGCCCCCGGCCGAGTCCTCAGCAGGTGGAGGAGTAGGCGGAGTCATGGTGAGCGGGTCCCCATCGTCGCCACCCATGGGAGCCGAGGAGATCGGTCCAAGACGGGGCGAGGGTGGCGGGCTCAAAGGAGTCGGGATCAGGGCGGAGTCGGCGGACGGGGAGTGAGGCGACAAGGGCGGGAGAACAAGCAGGCCCACACTGGAGATGTCACTGGTCGCCTCTGACAAAGCAGGAGAGGCCGGAGGAGGGGCGGCCAGCCGGAGAGCAGCCTCGAGGGCGGAGGCCGTCACCCGGGTGCGCCCGGCCCCGGAACCACCACGACCCGGAGGTGGGTTGGATAGCTCTCGAGAGGGGGAGCGTGAGTGCTCCGACAGGTCGTCGTCGTCCTCTGGGTCATCATGGAGAGAGGGGCAAGGGCACCGATGGTGGGAGTCAATGGCATCACACGGCCCACCCCTCTGGTGACCATCATCGGAGAAGCGGGGGCGGCCAACATGGTTCGGCGGCTCGGGGAAGATCTTGAGGTCAAAACCCTCGTCGTTGAAGAACACGCGGACTGTGGCGCGGAGTTTGGAGGAGTCCAAGGATTTCACCTTCACCCAGACCTCCTCCTCCTTGCGAAGTGAGAGCTCATCGACCACCACCACCTTGCCGAGGATCTTGGACATACTATGGATGACCTGCTCAAACCAGGCAACATCGGGCAAGCCGGTGATGAGGATCCAAGCCGTGTCCAGAACCGCCACCGCCTTGGGATCGCAATTTGGCTCGGATATGTCCATCACCAACTGGTTGAGAACCAAGGTGATGTTGCCACAGCGGGTGCAGTAACCCATGTTGATGGCATCATTGAAGACCACCGTGAAGGTGTTGGCAGAAGTGGGGGCCACCTGCCAGTCCCACGTGCACCTACATAGGTGGTTGAGCTTGGCCTCGATCATCGCAGGGGAAGCGACGTCCTCGCCCACGAGGGAGACAATTGCCAGGATTGAGGGGAGGGCGGAGGAGCATCTGGCACCTCGACATGGAAGAATCCCATGCCCACGATGTCGTGTCCATACATCATGATCTCCTCGGTCATCGGCCGGTCCGGGCAAAGAACCGCGGGGTGGCTGAAGTCCATGCAGAGGTAGCACATCGGCGAGTGGAAATGCCACCTGGAAGTGGCCAGCAAGCCCACAGTTGAAGAACGGCGGAGAGTCACGCGGGGCACCGGTGTCCGACGGAGGGGCCGGCGTGGTGGATGACGCGGGAACAGGAGGGCGAGCCGGCCCCTTCTTCTTCTTCTTCTTAGCCCCTTGGCGGCCGCGGTTGACATTGCCACCGTTAGCCGGAGGGAAGGATGGCAGATTTTGAGGTGGCTGGTACCGGCACGGGGCTTGAGACTTGTCGGACTGCTGCTATTGGAGTCTTGGAGGGGAGGGAGAGTGGTCCTAGTACCGGGGAGGGGACAGCGAACGCCGCCAGGAGGAGTGCCATTGCTCATTCACGGGCAAGCGAGGGCGGTCCTGAGGGGAGGCATGGCGAACAGGGGAGCGGCGGTCGCGGTCCGGGGTGCGATGCTCCACGTGTGCGGGCGAACAGCGGGAATCGCGAGCGGGGGACTGGCGGGTGGGAGGCCAAGATGCGAGCTGCTGGCGTAGGTCAGCCTCACGGCGCAGCCCATCCGGGGAGGAGCGGGGAGCATCCCGATGATTGTCGCGGCCGCGCTTGGGCCGGTCGGCATCATCCCCCCAGTTCTAAGGCATGGCCGCTGGGGGCAGGGTGGGACGGCGCCGGAGCCGGAGAAGGGGAAGCAGCGGTGAGAGCGAGGGGAGGTGAGGATGTGTCGAGGCAGCGGGGGGAGGAATAGGAGAGGTGACCGGCTGGATCGGGAACCCTAGGGGCGGTCAAATGTGTGGCCTGGCTGGGCCCGCAGCCACGGTGGTCCGCGGCCCATTACTGCCCCTGCCTGTAGTGGGCCACGCAGGCCGGCCCAGGGGGAGGCCCAGGAGCGACGGGCGGTCCAGCTCCAGCATCACGGCCGAGCTGGGCGGCAGGGTTTCTCCCAGCACCGCCGGCGGCACCGCGGTCGGGGTAGGGCAGCGAGGGCACGGCCGTTGCAGGCCCCAAGGAGGGCCGGGCGAACGGGGAAGAGGGACACCGAATGCGGAGATGAACGGGCGAAACGGAGACCGCCGGGACATGACTGCAGCCACCGCCGGCCACGCCATGGTCGACGCCACGACCGGACCCGAGGGAGAATCATCGCCATCGGGCGATGACAGACGCGCAGCACCGCGGTCGGTGCAGCCCACGACCCCCCAGCCCTGCGGCTGGCGGCGACGGCGCCCCGACCCCAAGGTCGCCCCTTGGCCCCCCGGCGACTGAGACAAGCTCAGAGGCCGGTGCCGATGCCGGGCGGACGGGCGGGCGGCCGAACTCCTAGCCCTGGGAGTAGGGCCACCGGCACCATCCGGCAGCCGGACACGAATAGGAGCAGGGGGGCACGGTCGCGACACACCACCGGGCGGCCAGCCTCAATGTCGGCGGCCTCAGCGATGTCAGCCCAGATGACCCACGCGGGGGCAGGGGGCGACGAAGGGAGCGGCGAGGAGGCGGGCGACGAAGCCACGACAAGGAGGGCGGGGGTGGGGAGGGCAGCCGATGGGGAGGACGGTGGTTGCGGGGCATGGGGAGACTGTTGGAGAACGTAGTAGTAAATCAAAAAAAATCCTACGTGTCAGCAAGATCAATCTATGGAGAAACCAGCAATGAGCAAAGGGGGGGGTGCATCTTCATACCTTTGAAGATCGCAAAGCGGAAGCGTTACTAGAACGCGGTTGGTGGAGTCGTACTCGCAGCGATTCAGATCGTGGTGGATTCCGATCTAAGCGCCGAACAACGGTGCCTCTGCGTTCAACACACATGCAGCCCGGTGACGTATCCTACGCCTTGATCCAGCAAGGAGAAAGGAGAGGTTGAGGGAGAGCTCCGGCAGCACGACGGCATGGTGACAGTGGAGCTGTGTGGTACTCTGGCAGGGCTTCGCCAAGCGCTACGGAGGACGAGGAGGAGGAGGGGTAGGGCTGTGCCAAGAGAGAGAGATCTGCAATGTGGGCGGCCCCAAAATCCTCACTATTTATAGGAGGAGGGGAGGAGGGTGCGCACCCTCTAGGGTTCCCACCCTAGGGGGTGCAGCATCCCTAGATGGGACTTGTGGCCGGCGGCCAAGAGGGGGCGCGCCCTAGGGTGGGCCTAGGGCCCATCTATGCCTAGGGTTTGCCCCCTCTCCTCCTTTGCTGCGCCTTGGGCTGAGGTGGGAGGCGCACCATCATACCTAGGGGCTGGTTCCCTCCCACTCTTCTCCCATGTAGCCTTCCGGGGCCGGTGGCCCCTCCCGGTGGACCCCCGGAACCCTTCTCGTGTTCCCGGTACATTACCGGTGATGCCCGAAACACTTCCGGTGACAAAATCCTCACTTCCTATATATGAATCTTTACCTCCGGACCATTCCGGAACCCCTCGTGACATCTAGAATCTCATCCGGGACTCCGAACAACCTTCGGTAACCATGTACACAATTCCCCTATAACCCTAGCGTCATCAAACCTTAAGTGTGTAGACCCTATGGGTTCGGGAGGCATGTAGACATGACCAAGACACCTCTCCGGTCAATAACCAACAGCGGGATCTGGATACCCATGTTAGCTCCCACATGCTCCATGATGATCTCATCGGATGAACCACGATGTCAAGGATTCAATCAATCCCGTATACAATTCCCTTTGTCCATCGGTATGTTACTTGCCCGAGATTCGATCGTCGGTATCCCTATACCTTGTTCAATCTCGTTATTGGCAAGTCTCTTTACTCGTTCCGTAACACATCATCCCATGGCTAACTCCTTATTCACATTGAGCTCATTATGATGATGTCTTACCGAGTGGGACCAGAGATACCTCTCCGTCACATGGAGTGATAAATCCCAGTCTTGATTCGTGCCAACCCAACAGATACTTTCGAGGATACCCATAGTGTACCTTTATAGCCACCCAGTTACGTTGTGATGTTTGGCACACCCAAAGTATTCCTACAGTATCCGGGAGTTGCACAATCTCATGGTCTAAGGAAACGATACTTGACATTAGAAAAGCTTTAGCAGACGAACTACACGATCTTGTGCTATGCTTAGGATTGGGTCTTGTCCATCACATCATTCTCCTAATGATGTTATCTCGTTATCAACGACATCCAATGTCCATGGTCATGAAACCGTGACCATCTATTGATCAACGAGCTAGCCAACTAGAGGCTCACTAGGGACATGTTGTGGTTTATGTATTCTCACATGTATTACGATTTCCGGTTAATACAATTATAGCATGAACAATAGACAATTATCATGAACAAGGAAATATAATAATAATCACTTTATTATTGCCTCTAGGGCATATTTCCAACAGAGACGCCGCGTCGGGCGAGTCGCCCCTTGGATCGCCGGCATAGTCCGCCATCCTCCCCCTAGGATTGCAACCTTTCAGGTGAAGCCCGAATCCAACTGGATCTTTTCTACCATGAATTACAATGTTTAGTCGTTGCTTGAACTTTGGAGGTGCTCTGCATTTATGTTTTGTGGTCTTATAAAGGGCTAGCGACATACCACTATTGTCATATTATATCATGATAGTTTTGACAAATGTTTACACTTGAGATATCTTATTATTCCTTGTTAGTTACTTGCATCATTGATATGAGTTAATATAATCTTTAAGTGTTATTTTTGACATGGTTAATCATAAGGGATAATTGTATTTGAGCCATTAGTTGTGTCACCGTTGACAGGAATACCCCTAGTTTTGGAAAACACACGGTCATGCCCACATCACTTTACTCGTCTTGTGCTTTTGCCCTTTGACCGTTTGACTTTCATTTTGAAAAATTCATAACTATTTCATACTAACTCGGAAAAAATCAAATAAGATATCAAAATATTCAGAAACACATCACCTGTATGTGTATGACATTTGCATTCATGAGAAAATTCTTGGGAAGTCCCCATATCAGTTTTAGCTCATATAGGTGATGGGGACTTTCCAACAGTTTTTTCATGAATGCAAATGACATGCACATATAAGTGGTGTGTTTCTGAACATTTTGATATCTTATTTGCATTTTTCCGAGTTAGTAAGAAATAGTTATGAAGTTTTCAAAATGACAGTCAAACGGTCAAAGGGCAAAATCACAAGACAAGCAAAATCATGTGGGCATGACCACATGTTTTTCAAAACTAGGGGTATTCCTGTCGACAGTGACACAATTAAGGGCACAAATACAATTATTCCTAATCATAATATTTGTTGAAAACCTGGGTGCTACTTAAGCATATGTATGTCAACTGAATTTCTTGAGGACAAGAAAGGGTTTAGGCTTGGGGAGTTGATACGTCTCCAATGTATCTACTTTTCCTAACACTTTATCTCTTGTTTTGGACTCTAATTTGCATGATTTGAATGGAACTAACCCGCCTGACGCTGTTGTTAGCAGAACTGCCATGGTGTTGTTATTTGTGCAGAAATAGAAGTTCTCGGAATGGAACAAAACTTTTTCAAGAATTATTTTGGAATATATGAGGAATATTGGAGACATGAGCCACCCAAGAGGGGCCCCAGGGTGACCACCATCCACCAGGGCGCGCCAGACCCCCCTGGCGCGGCCTGGTGGAGCGTGCCCACCACATGGGACCTCCAACCCTAATTCCAGTGCTATAAAATCCTAAATTTCGAGAAAAAAATAAGGGAGATAGTTTCATCATGTTTTATGATACGAAGCCGCCGCCACCTCCTAATCTTCATTGGGAGGCTAGATCTGGTGCCTATTTGGGGCTCCGGAGAGGGGAATCTTCAGTCTTCGTCATCGCCAACCCTTTTCCATCGCCAATTCCATCATGGTCCCCAACGGGATCATAGGCTTGGTGGTCGGTGAGGAGTTGGATGAGATTCATCATGTAATTGTGTTAGTTTTGTTAGGGATTGATCCCTAGTATCCACTATGTTCAAAGATTGATGTTGCTATGACTTTGCCATGCTTAATTCTTGTCACTAGGGCCCGAGTGCCATGATTTCAGATCTAAACCGTTTATATGATCATCATTATATATATGTTCTTGATCCAATCTTGCCTAGTCATATGCACCTATTACGTGTTATAATCCGTCGACCCCATAGTGACAATATTTGGGATACTTCACGGTGATAACCGTAGTTTGATAACTTCATGTATCCACTAAGTGTTAATGCTTTGTTCTGGTTCTCTATTGAAAGGAGGCCCTAATATCCATTAGTTTATTTACAGACCCCGCTGCCACGAGAGGGTAGGACAAATGATGCCATGCAAGTTCTTTTCCATAAGCACGTATGACTACATACGGAATACATGCCTACATTACATTGATGAACAGGAGCTAGTTCTGTGTCGCCCTAGGTTATGACTGTTATATGATGAATACCATCCAACGAATACACCGATCCAGTGCCTACGAGTTTTTCACATAATTTTCTTGCTAAGTTACTACTTCTCTTCTTACTATTGCACTTGCTAGCAAACTACTACTACTGTTATCGCTATTGTTCCTGTTACTACTGCTATCGAACTATCATATTACTGTGCTACTGATCACTTTTCTACAGATACTTATCTCCAGGTGTGGTTGAATTGACAACTCAACTAATAATACTCTCGAATATTCTTTGGCTTCCCTTTTGTCGAATCTATAAATTTGGGTTGAGTACTCTACCCTCGAAAACTATTGGGATCCCCTATACTTGTGGGTTATTAGTCATATGCACCTATTACGTGTTATGATCCATCAACCCCACAGTGACAATATTTGGGATACTTCACGCTGATGACAGTAGTTTGAGAAGTTCATGTATTCACTATGTGTTAAAGCTTCGTTTTGGTTCTCTATTAAAAGTAGGCCTTAATATCCCTTAGTTTCCTTATGGACCCCGCTGCCACAAGAGAGTAGGACAAAAGATGTCATGCAAGTTCTTTTCCATAAGCACGTCTGACTATATACGGAATACATGCCTACATTATATTGACGAACTGGAGCTAGTTCTGTGTCGCCCTAGGTTATGAATGCTATATGATGATTATCATCCAATGAATACACCAATCCAATGCCTACGAGTTTTCCACTTATTGATCTTGCTAAGTTACTACTACTGTTGTTACTATTGCACTTGTACAAAACTATTACTGTTACTGTTACCGCTACTGTTACTATCACCACTACTATCAAACTATAATATTATTGTGCTACTGATCACTTTGCTGCACATATTTATCTCTAGGTGTGGTTGAATTGACAACTCAATTTCTAATATTCTCGAATATTCTTTGGCTCCCCTTGTGTTGAATCTATAAATTTTGGTTGAATAGCCTACCCTTGAAAACTATTGCTATCCCCTATACTTGTGGGTTATCACTCCTCAACTAAAGTTGACTCATATCCAGTCCCTTTATCATTCATATTCAGAGAAGTAAACAAAGATTCAATAGGATAAACACCAATCGTCTTAAGATCTTCATCATGATTCCGGTTAAAAACGGGTGGAAGAGCTTTTTCTAAGAATTCCCGCTTAGCTCTCAACTTAGCGGTGCTCTCCTTATTATCATTAATAGATAATTGGATAGATTTAATAATCTCATTAAAATCATGCTTGGGTGTCAAATACATATTTTTTAAGAGTTTCAACATTAAGAGCAATTATATCCATGTTTTTAGCCAAAGTATCAATCACATGCAACTTTTCTTCTACCGTAGTGTTGAAAAGATTTTGAGAATTAATAAATTCTTTAATTGCGTTATCAAGATCACAAGGTATCCTATTACAATTTGTATAAGAATTACCATAGTTGTTAGAGGAATTACCAGGATACGGTCTAGTATTGAAACTTCCTCTATAAGCATTGTTATTGAAAATATTTCGGGAGATGAGGTTCACATCAATAGCATAGTTATTTCATTCAATAAAAGTAGAAAAATACATATCATTGGGATCAACATTAGTTTTTTTATTAGCAACCATATTCATAAGAGCATCCACTTTTTCACTCAAAATAGCGATTTCTTCGACAGAATTTACCTTGTTACAAGTTGGAGCTCTTTCGCTATGCCATTGAGAATAATTTTTCATAATGTTGTCCAGAAGTTTTATGTCCTCTCCTAAGGTCACATCCATAAAGATACCACCTACGGCAGAATCTAGAAGATATCTAGACACAAAGTTTAGTCCAGCATAGAAACTTTGGATAATCATCCACAAGTTTAAGCCATCAGTTGGACAATTTCTGGTCATCAATTTCATTCTCTCCCAAGCTTGTGCAACACTCTCTTGATATTCTTGTTCAAAATTCATTATTTTATTTCTAAGGGAGATGATCTTGGTTGGGGGGAAATACTTGGAAATAAAAGCATCTTTACACTTATCCCATGTTCCAATACTATTACGAGGTGAAGATGAAAATCAAGCTTTAGCTTTATCTCTTATAGAAAAAGGAAATAATTTTAATATAAAAATATCATTATCCAAAACATTTTTCTTTTTCATATCACATAATTCAACAAAGGTATTGAGATGTGATGCGGAATCCTCATTAGGACTTCCCGAAAATTGATCTTTCATGACAAGATTCAGCAATGCAACATTAATATAAAATGCCTACGCACTAGTGGAGGGTGGTATAGGAGTACTAATAAAATCATTATTATTAGTATTTTAGAAATCACACAACTTAATAGTATCTTGAGACATGGTGATCGAACAAACAAAGCAACAAGCAAGACAAGTAAACTAGCAAGTTAAGCAAACTAGAAGTAAACTAGTAACTTGCAAAGATAAATATTTTTGTATTTTTTTTATGAGACAAACTAAATATAACAGAAAATAAAAAAATAACAAGTGAATGAAATTTTGTGCAAAGTTACTTGATAGTTGGTGATGGTATTCCTCGGTAACAGCGCCAGAAATCCTTCCTGATACTCGTGATCTGCGTTCGGTTTTCCGTGAAGAGGAACGAGTTATTGCAGCACAAAGTGGGTAAGTATTTCCCTCGATTATGAAACCAAGGTTTATTGAACCAATAGGAATACCAATCCTCAACCGCCTTCAGCGGCTGCACTCAAAAGAACAAACAACTTGCACCCAACGCTGGCAAGAGGGTTGTCAATCCCCTAGATCTCGTTATTTGCAAGCAAGTGAGTTGTGTAGATAATTGTATATAATTGTAATTTCAAAATAAAATCAAAGAGAAAAATGAAAGAAAGGTAATGAAAGCATCTGTCAATATATAAGTGAATAGACCCAGGGGCGTAGAGTTCTCTAGTGGCATCTCTCGTAGAAATAGCATACGGTGGGTAAAAAAATTACTGTCGGGCAATTGATAGAAAAGCAAATAATTATGTGATTTTCATGGAAATGATCATGTTTATATAGGCATCACGTCCATAAGCAAATAGGTCGACTCCTGCCTACACCAATTACTATTACTCCACCCATCGACCGCTATCCAGCATGCATCTAGAGTATTAAGTAAAACAGAGTAATGTTTGGAGAACAATGACATGATGTATACAAAGTAAACTCGTTTAATATGAATAAACCCCATCATTTTATCCTTAGTAGAAGCAACATGATGACTCAACTTGTCCCCTTCTGTCATTGGTATATAGAAACTCGTCGGGTTGAACCTACTGCAACGCACCACTCCCATCGTAGAAATATCAATCTAGTTGGCCAAAGTATCTCAATAAATCGGAGAGCATTACGAAGCTATGATGATCATGCAAATAAGAATCTTAATATTCAAATTTGACTCAAATACTTTTTATGAGTAATCTGAACATAAACTCACAATTCATCGGATCCGAATAAACACACCATACAAAGGGATTACATCAGACAGATCGAGGCAAAGATGTGATGAACATTGTACTGAATATCGAGAGAGGGAGAGATATTTCCATCTAGGTACTACCTATAGACTCGTAGGTCTATGGTGAACTAATCACATGTCATGGTGAGGGCAGCAAGGTTGATGAAGAGGCCCTTCATGATCGATCTCCCGTGTGGCAGGGTGCCGGAATGGAGGTGTAGATGGCCTTCCATCGGAATAGAGACTTGCAGCGGCGGAAAAGGGGGTTCCGGAGCGCTTCTGGGTTTTTTAGGATAATTGTGAATTTATAGGCTAGAGAGGGCCATTTGGAGGCGCCCGAGGGGGGCAGAAGCCATCAGGGCGCCCCGTAGTGGCGCGCCTTGTTCGCTCATGGGCCCCTCGTGGCTCCTTTGGCCTCCTCCCGAAGCTTCGAGGTCTTCTTTTGGTCCAGAAAAAAATCATCAAAATGTTTCCTATCAATTTGACTTTCTTTAGTACTATAAACCTGAAAAGTCAAAAACATGCAGAATGGATTGGGTACTGGGTCAATAAGTTAGTGCTCAAAATTATTATAAATTGGTAAATAAATGCCCAAAAAGTATCCTAGAATGATAATTTATAAGCATGGAATAATCAAAAATTATAGATACATTGGAGACGTATCAAATTCCTGCTTTTATTGTCGTGTCTTTATATACTGTCTTCAGGCCCCAAGGGTCTACTTAATATGAAAATGGTAGGCTAGTTATTCAAAATATTTATACTAAAAGTATCCATAGCCCCCAAGGACCGAGTCCTTTTGATGATAATGAGTCGGTACTTATGCTTTAATATATAATAGAACGTTGATATAGCCCCCAAGGGTCAGCTTACCTCGTTGAGTTAGCCGGGTCTTCTTTCATAAGAAGGAGATGTTTGTCTTGTGAGCTTAAATACCCTATAGCCCCAAGGGCCGGTTTATTTTTGTGAAATAGACGGGTCTTGTTGTTTGTGTATGTGAGAAATCGACACATTAGCCACCAAGTGTCGTGTGGATTGTTTACAACTACACGGGACTTTCTTGTAAGATAGAAATAACTTTGAGGTGGCATAGCCCCCAAGGGTCAAGTCGCCTTCAATAGGGTGGCTTGCGACTTTGTAGAAATAGGTGTTGATAACATGTGCATGCCTGACATGGATTTTTAGAACATGTTGAATATGTTGTTGTAAAACTCCAGAAACATCTCAAAGAGGAGATGGAACTGAAATATGATGCTGAACTTGCGACGTCTCTCCTTGAAAGCTCTGCTCGTCATGCAAATGATATTGTTGATCAAACCAAGAAGTTATTTGAAGAAGAAAAGGTGCCCTTATAAAGCGTGAGGAAAAGGCTGAGGAGCAGCTTGAAACTGTGAAGGGAGAACACTTCCTTCTCGTGAAGGAGATAAACGAGATGTTGACTGCCATCTTTGGTATGTACTCATAGCTCTATTGTTTGTATTGTCGGGTTAGGATGACATGGCATCTTATTAGCTAACTTGTATTTGTATGCAGGTCGAAAAGATTAGAGCCTGGTGAGGGAGCCCATTATGAAGTAGAAGGCCATATTCATTTATGTGGAGCAATTATTCACAAGATCTGTCTTTTCCATCATGGCAGTGAAGAACTTAAAATAACCGCCAAGGAACATAAAGAAATGCTGAAACAAATGTCCATCGTGCCTCAGTGGGTTACCGAATTCCGCAAGACAGCAGCTCAAGCTGAAGCTAATATGGCTCTTGCTTGTGCAAAATCATACTTGCTTGAGCTTAATCTGGCGGCTTTAAAAGATGGATTCCCTGAGTACAAATTGGACGGTTCAGAATTCACATGATGATTTTGCCAGCTTAATGAGGGAGACCCAGCCATTGGTGACTATTTTAGCTAAGGAAGTTCACTTGTCTCATTATCATGTTGCATATTCCAATGATAATGAATGCATCAATGCACCAAAAGATGAGCCCTTTGAGTTGGTGCCACCCCAAAGTAAGAACACCTTTGCCTCTGATATTGATGCCTTGGATTTAGTCGCGGGGCCTTCAAATTTTGAATCTTTGAGATCAATCCGGTGGGTACAGAAGGACCAGCAGGGTGATTATGAAGATGAGTCGGTGAAGTCGGGCCCTGAGGTTGATGACGCAGAAGAACATTGAAGACGGGTTGCAGCATGCCATCAACACGTACTAGCCCCCATGTGTTGGGCAAAAAACTCGAATATTTTTGTAGCTCCTGATGTGAGCCTATAATAGGGGTAGTAAAAACTTGGAAATGTTTTGTCATGCCATCGTGCACGCTCGTACTCGTTTTGTCGTGGCTAAGTTGCCACGGAACTCTGAACTTCTGATAAGTCGCCGGAATACAAGTGTGCTTCTCTTCTTTGTCTTTGAATGCTTCTACTATTGTGCTCAATGAGCCGCTAATTGAATCAGTATGGGTGGGTCAATATTAGCCAACCAAATTTAATAATCTCTAAACAATTATTTGCTTGTAGACGATGTATATAATCGAGCTAGTAACGATATGACTGCAATTCTGAACTTGGGCGTCCACTTATCAACCAGTAATAAGAACAATATTGCACCTGAAAAGTCATGAGGTAATACAATAACGTGATAACATAACAAAAACATGTTAATAAGCCGACTTAGCACTACTGCACGATGTTGCTAATGCGACACATCAACCAGAGACCCTTCGACGAAACTGTGTGTGATCCACCAATTGCAAACGGTATTGTTCAACCTCCGTCGCCAATGACACGAACTGTGTGCGATGGTGTATCCATCTAATATGATTTAGAAAGTAGTTGCGTGTGCGATCCACGGTAGACAGTTTATTCTTATGAACTGTTTGGGGTTAGGTAAGATAAAGAAACAGTTAAAAAACTATGTATGTGTGTGAAGTACGACACACAGTTCACTCGGATAAACTGTTTGCGTTGATCCAGTAGAACACAAACGGGTTAATGTAAGAAGGTGTGTGTGATCCGCAGCAATCGGGTCATTCAGCAGAATTGTGTGGGAAGACCAATAATAACCGAAACGATTCATTCAGACAAGTTGTGTGTGTTGTGGGCAGACGATTGTTGCCAAACAATTTTCAGCAATTGATGAAATCATTATCAATGGTACGTACGTAAGTATCGTTTGCCCGTATTAATATCACAGACATTTGAAATCGCACTCTTGCCCTAATAGAGTAATTACCCATGGGGACGCGGGTAATAGTTAACCATGCATTGCTAGCTTTGACATTTGTCAAAGCTTATCTCGAACAAGCCGTTACTTTGATCATGACATCTTGGCCCCATGTCAGGAAATCATTCTTATTTTCATGTACTTCGGCGCATTTTTTCACTCATGACTTTAAAAACCTAGATTCCCAATGCTTTTGGGTCAAAACCATCACTCAAGATGTTTGGAATCCTTCAAATTTCTTGCATGTGGCATATATACGGAAGCAAGTAGTACGTAAATATGATTTTCCAGCAGTGCTTTATCTTGCTTGTTAAAGTGTTTCTTTTTTGAACTATGGCCATTAAGTTTCTGGAAACTAACTTCACGTATAAAAATGCCAATTGAATGCCGTAAAAAAATTCAGATGTTAGGATGACAGTCGTATTCGTACATTGCATCGATGAAAACAAAAATAGGCCGAATGAGGTAGCTATCCGTTTTGTCATCACACAACACCCCACGTCCCCCGTCGGAACTATACAAGCATGCGTGTGGTGCTCCGTTTTGTGAGAGGCAGGTGTCAAAGCTTATCTCGAACAAGCCGACACTTTGACCACGACATCTTCGCCCCATGTTAGGAAATCATGCTGATTTTCATGTACTTCGTAGCATTTTTATTTATTTTTTGTATTTAAAAATCTAGAATACTCTCAATGCTTGTGTCCAAACCGTTACTCAAGATGTCTGGAACTCCTTCAAATTTATTGCACGCGGCATATAGACGGAAGCACTAGTACATATATAAAAATGATTTTTGTGTAGTCTTTGCTTCATCTTGAACATGTCCATGCGTTTTATTTGTGAATTATGGCCACTAGATATCTAGAAACTAAATTCATGTACAAAAATGCTCATTGAACCCCGAAAATGTCAGGTTGACGGGCGGACTTGTGCATAGTAATGAAATTCAAAAAAGGTAGGCCAAATGAGACAATGACTAGCGGCTCGTCATCAAACAAGGATCGTGTCCCCTCTCGAATCCATGACCCTTCGTGCCATGCTACGTTTTGTGAGAGGCATGTCTTAAAGCTTATCTCGAACAAGCCATTACTTTGACCCCCACATCTTGGCCCCATGTCGTGAAATCATGCACATTATTATCATGTACTTCAGAACATTTTTTTCATTTTTAGAATTTTAAAAACTAGATCCCCAACGCGTGCACGTGGGTGCAAACCGTTACCCAAGATGTTTGGAACTCCTTAAAATTTATTGCAAACGGCATATATAGGGAAGCAAGTAGTACATAAATATGATTTTTCCAGCAGTTTTTACTTCATCTTGCATGTTCGTGTGTTACAAATTTGAATTATGGCCATAAAATCTGTACATAAATATGGAATCGTGTGTTACTAATGTATAAAGGTGCCAATTGTACCCTGAATATTTCTTAATTTTAGGATGTCGTCAGTGGATTTTGATGGTAGGGACCTTTTTCTTACCAATAAAACAATACCCGTTACCGCTGTACCAAAAAATAGATTTAGAATTCAATACAAAAAGTGAACTACATACACACGGTTCCAAACGAAAACCATTTGCGATGAAGATTGCGGATCTATTTATGTCTTACGAGGGAAGCTTCGTCGGCTTCTTCGAGCTCGGATTTTGTTCACCCTCGACCCCTATTCCCCAACAAACCTTTGTGCAAAGAATGATGTCATGGAAACGCTTCGTAAGGGTGCATACGACTGCCCCCTCGCCCCCGAGTGTTCCCACTTCTGCCGAGAACACGTCCGCCTCGGCTGAGAGCACAACCGCATCTGCCGAAAAGGGCCTCTGCAGCGGCCGATAGGGCTTCTCCGGTGGCCGAAAGGGCGTGTGTAGCCCGGGAGACGGCAGTTGCACCTGCTATGATGGCGGCTGCAAACGCCAAGAGCACTCGAGCAGCGTGCCGTGTCGCGGAGGCTGCCCTGGCCTAGGTCGAGGCCATCCAGGCCTATATCATCGAGAATGCCCATGCCAAGATACTCCAAGGTTCATCGGAATCCAGCATGCACCACCCATCCGAAGTGGCGGCTGCTGCAGATGCCGAGATGAATGCCGATGATGCGACGGCGGAGGCCGCGGATCCCCTTCCGCACGAGACCTCCGAGCGAGAGCTGGAGATGCGGGAGCCGTCCGAGATCATCGAGTTCTCGGAGGAGTTGCGTGTAGCTAAGGTGGAGGTTGAGAAGTACCTGTCCATCGAGGAATCGATGGTGGAGTACCAACGCGAGCTATGGCAGCGCCACTACTACGAGTACTACGAAGATGAGGGCGACGCTGATAATGAGGACAAGGCCGAGGAAGAGCATGTCGACGGAGTCGAAGTCATGCTGGGGGACGCGGAGTCGAGCACCGGTGGAATGTCAGCCAGACAACTCATCGACATCTCATCGAACAGCGGCTAGGCATAGGGCGACTACTCGTCGGTGTCTTTGTTAAAATTATCCGTATTACTAATAGCCTTTGTTCATAAAGCCGGTCTTTTGTATGTGAACTTGGTGAACTTGGTTATTTAGTGAACTTGGTGAACTTGGTTAACTTTGGTTAAAATTATGTCTAGTTAAAGTAGCTTGATTATTTAGTGAACTTGGTCGGTTTAGTAAGTCTGAGCTATGTGTGTCTGCTATTTTCTATACCCAAGTTAGCAGTTGATGTTACATTATGACATGACGTGGATGTGCACTATAACCAGCGAATACGTGGGGAGGGGCGAATTTTTGTATGTTCTGTATCATCGCACACAATAAAAGATGAAACACCGTGTATGATGAATCTTTGCGTGCCAAGATTCCCTACAACGAGCGAAAATTTTTGCCGACCGCCAAAATATCTGCCTACCCCCCAAAGGGCCACATTTCCCTTGCAACCCCTCCACACCCCCCGTGCCACCGCCCACATCTCTCCCTCTAGTATCCGACCGCCGCGAACACGCCATGGTCTCCTCGAGTGACCCCTCAAGCGGTATCTCCGACGACAACAAATCTCTCACCAGCCAGGTATTCGTCTCTCTTGTCTCTGGCTCAACTAGGCCTAGGGTTTTGCTTTGGAATTGGGAATTTTAAAGCGGCAGGTCCATTTGCGCCATTTCTTTCTCTTGTAGATTCCTAGGACAATCACTTCCAACGAATAGAGAGGGGTAGGTGAAGACCTGCCTGTTCATGGTCAACATCAATTTCAATCCGTGAAATTACGAGCTTTTGAATCTGGGTACAGTGGGAGGAATTATCTACGACATGCAAAGAAGGTAATCCTAACTATTGTTGTTAGAAATCATTTGTTATATTAGTTGTGATTCAGAATTCTCGTGTGCTATTTGATTCTGGATGTGATTAAGACCTTGTCATAGTTTTAACCTGAAGGCATATTGACAGCAAGAAAACTATATACGACATGACTTATCATCGCATGAAAATTTACTGAAATGTAGTACACATGAAGCACTTCATTTCATTCAGCACGAGCAAGGTCTAATTATGCATAGAAAGATGACTAGCATCAAAACAACATGGCAATCTGAAATAAACAGATTCTCAGACTTAGTGAAAAAAACATGGTGCAAGACAGTAGTTTTTAGGGACAATTACATTTGTGCCCTTAATTGGAACCCACTACTCAAATTTTCCCCTCTCCTGTTAAGTGTTGTTATAGAAATGCCCTTCCGTACATTTTCCATCTGGTCAAAGTGCTTTGACCGTTAAGTGCGCATATAGAAAAATCTAACGGTCAAAGGCCTTTGACCGGACGGTAAATGTATGGAAGGGCATTTCTATAACCGCACTTAATGGAACAGGGGAAAATTTGAGCACACTTCGGAATTAGGGGCAAATGTGAGTAGGTGGTTTGAGTTAGGGGCTGAAATGTAAATGGCCCTAGTTTTTAACATATTGGAATGTTTGACAGCAGAATGTACATAACTGTCACTGTTAATATTTTTTCATTCAAACACTGCCGATGTGCGTCCTATACTACAAAGACTGTTGCATTTATGTTTAGCTTCCTGGTAAAATTGGCAATTCGTTATTACACATGATAGAAACACCGGAGGGACGAGTACCAGAGCATCCTACTACAAAGACTCTTCGAGTAGAACCATGGCATTGACAACGAAGACCCATCTAATCCCGGTTCTGATGAAGACCCATTTGAAGCATTGAAGTACAAGAATGGCCAGCAATTTCTTGTTAGGGAATACTTTGATGAGTGCAGTTTCAGTTATCGCAAGTTACATAAATATTGCATGGACATAATGTCAAAAGGAGAAGATCATAACATTGTGGAATTGCAGTACGACCGTCATCATTTTTGTCACATTCCAGGTACCATCAGTGTGGAAATCGAGGACTTTCATCTCTTCTTCTAGTTCCATGCGCTTGCTGCCACTCTTGTCAAATGGTTGATGTTGTAAGTACTTCACAAACTCTAATCAACTTCTCCATACAAGGCTATAAATGACAAAAAAAGCTAACTGTATTGTATTCCTCTAAGGGGATTGACGACGCAGAGAACATCAAGTGTGCATGCGTATTTTATAGATCCTGATTTAGCAAACAGTGTTTATTTAAAACATAGTGACTCACGCATGGCTTCCATTGATTATGTCGCCAAGATATTGTTCGACTTAAAAATAGGAGAATCCTTCATGTGGCCATATTATGAAGAGTAAGTTAAATATACAACCACGCATACATTGAGCGTCTTTCAGTTTTAGACACAGTTCGTACGTTCATGGTTTTCTTAAACTGTAGAGGTCACTAGATCTTGGTGGTCATTGTTCGAAAACGCAACACAACATACTACATGGATTCACTTAGAGATTCAAATACGCGTCAGGATCTGAGTCATCTTTAGGATTTGATGGATAGGCATTGAATTCTTTGATGTTAATGCGTTGTGTTCATATCTGGTTCCAGAATTGAGTTTGTGAAAATTCATCTTCATTTGCACTGTATTGTCAAAGAACAATACTTTAGGGAGGTAAGGTTCGGCCGCCAACAACATTTGTAGCACGTGATCGTTTCTTCGGTGAGACAACGATATCTGTTATTTGTAGAAAATGGTAATCAGATGTTCAAATTTCTAAGTAAACCTTTTTCTATTCTCTCCATAGAAAAAACAACTTACACCGATTATGTTGTTCCTAATAGGGCAAATACATAACTAATATGGTAAAAGAAATTTCAGTGTCCTCACCAACAACAAGGTACCAGCCTATGTGGATACTATGTTTGTGCACACATGATGTGTTGGGGAATGTTGCATGGGAAACAAAAAATTTCCCACGCTTCACCAAGATCAATCTAGGAGATGAGCATCTACGAGAGGGGAGAATGGATCTACATACCCTTGTAGATCGCTAAGCGGGAAGCGTTAAGAAATGCGCTTGATGCAGTCGAACGTCTTCACGATCCAAATCGCCGAGCGTCCCGCAATCCAATCACGACCCGTCCCGATCTACCGCCGAACGGACGACACCTCCGCGTTCAGCACACGTACGGCTTGATGACGATCTCTGCCTTCTTGATCCAGCAAGAGGGAGTGGAGAGGTAGACGAGTTCTCTGGCAGCGCGACGGCATTGTGGCGATGGTGATGGAGTAATTCCAGCAGGGCTTCGCCTAAGCACAGTTGAAACCGATCTAGAGGAGAAACTACGGACTAGAGGAGAGGGCAGCACGTGGCTAAAATTCTGTAGCGAAAACCCTCAAAACCTCTAGTATAAATAGGAGGAGGGGAGGGAGGAGACTTGTCTCCCAAGGGAGCCAAATCCACTTCGGCCGAAGTGGAGGGAGGAGTGCTTCTCCTCCACTCCTAGTAGGATTAGGACTCCTTCCTTTTTTCCACTTTTGCCTTTCTTTCCACCCTGGGTTTCTTCCCTAACTGCATGGGCTTCCTATGGGCCTTCGGCCAACCCACTAAGGGCTCGTATTCCTTCTCCCACAGCCCATGTAGCCTCTTGGGTCGAAATACCCCTCCTGATGGTCCCTCGGTACCCTCCCGGCACACCCGGTACACTACCGATGAGCTCGGAACTTTTTCGGTGACCAAAACAGGACTTCTTATATATCAATCTTTACCTCTGGACCATTCCGGAGCTCCTCGTGACGTCCGAGATATCATCCGGTACTCTTAACAACCTTCAGTCACCACCATGAATAAATCTATACTACCAAAACATCACCAACCCTTAAGTGTGCAGACCCTGCGGGTTCGAGAACTATGTAGACATGACCGAGATACCTCTACGATAAGTAACAAACAGTGGGACCTGGATGCCCATATTGATTCCGACATATTCTACAAAGATCTTTATCGGTCGAACCTTTGTGTGAAGGATTCAGTTAATCTCGTATGATGTTCCCTTTGTTCTTCGGTATCTTACTTGCCCGAAATTTGATCGTCGGTATCTCCATACCTAGTTCAACCTCGTTACCGGCATGTCTCTTTACTCGTTTCCATAATACAAGATCTCGTGGCTAACACTTAGTCACATTGCTTGCTAGGCTTATTGTGATGTTGTATTACCGAGTGGGCCCTGCGATACCTCTCCGTCACACGGAGTAACAAATCCCACTGTTGATCCATGCCAACCCAACAGACACCCTCGGAGATACCTGTAGAGAACCTTTATAGTCACCCAGTTACATTGTGACATTTGATACACACAAGTCACTCCTCTAGTGTACGTGAGTTGCATGATCTCATGGTCATAGGAACATATACTTGACATACAGAAAACTCTAGCAATAAACTGACACAATCATATGCTACGTTTATAGTTTGGGTCTTGTCCATCCCATCATTCTCCTAATGATGTGATCCCATTATCAAATGACATCTCATGTCAATGGCTAGGAAACCTTGACCATCTTTGATGAACGAGCTAGTCTACTAGAGGCACACTAGGGACAAAGTGTTGTCTGTATATTCACACATGCAATGTGTTTCCAATCAATACAATTATAGCATGGATAATAAACAATTATCATGAACACTTTATTTATTGCCTCTAGGGCATATTTCCAACAGTCTCCCACTTGCACTAGAGTCAATAATCTAGTTCACATAACTATGGGATTTACATTGTAATGAATCAAACACCCATGCAGTTTTGGTGTTGATCATGTTTAGCCCTTGGAAGAGGTTTAGTCAAGGGGTCTGCAACATTCAGATCCGTGTGTCTGATCCTTCTCCTTGATGTAATCACAGATGGAATTGAAGCGTCGCTTTATGTGTCTGGTCCTCTTCTGAAACCTTGGTTCCTTGGCTAGAGCAATGGCACCAGTGTTGTGACAGAACAGAGTCATTGGATTCAGTGCACTGGGCACTACTCCAAGATATGTCATGAACTGCTTCATCCAGACACCTTCCTTCGCTGCCTCTGAGGCTGCGATGTACTCCACTTCGCATGTAGAATCAGCTACCACAGTTTGCTTGGAACTGCACCAGCTTACCGCTCCCCTGTTGAGAATATATACGTATCCGGTTTGCGACTTAGAGTCATGCAGATGAGTGTCAAAGCTTGCATCGACGTAACCCTTTACGGCAAGCTCTTGATCACCTTCATAAACGAGAAACATTTCCTTAGTCCTTTTCAGGTACTTAAGGATATTCTTGACCGCCATCCAGTGCTCCATTCCAGGATCACTTTGAAACCTTCCGGACATACTTATGGCAAGGCTGACATCGGGTCTTCTGCACAGCATTGCATACATGATAGAGCCTTTGGCTGAAGCATAGGGGATGACACTCATCTTCTCTCTATCTTCTGCAGTCACTGGGCATTGAGTCTTACTCAACTTCACACCTTGTAACACAGGTAAGAACCCCTTCTTGGACTGATCCATTTTGAACTTCTTCAAAACTTTATCAAGGTATGTGCTTTGTGAAAGTGCTATCAAGTGTCTCGATCTATCTCTATAGATCTTAATGCCTAATATGAAAGCAACTTCTCCTACGTCCTTCATTGAAAAACTCTTGCTCAAATATTCTTTCACACTTTCCAGCATTTCTATATTGTTTCCAATCAGCAATATGTCATCCACATATAATATCAAAAATGCTATAGAGATTCCACTCACTTGCTTGTAAATACAAGCTATTCTATAAACTTGTATAAACCCAAATGCTTTGATCACCTCATCAAAGCGCTTATTCCAACTCTGAGATGCTTGCACTAGTCCATAAATGGATTGCTGGAGTTTGCAAACTTTGTCAGCATTCTCTGGATTTACAAAACCTTCTGGTTGCAGCATGTACAACTCTTCCTCAAGGAAACTGTTGAGGAACGCTGTTTTGACATCCATTTGCCAAATTTCATAGTCGAAATATGCAGCTATTGCTAACAGGATTCTGATGGACTTAAGCATCGCTACGGGTGAGAATGTCTCATCGTAGTCAACTCCATGAACTTGCGAAAAACCCTTTGCCACAAGTTGAGCTTTATAGACTGTGACATTACCGTCCGTGTCCGTCTTCTTCTTAAAGATCCATTTGTTCTGAACGGCCTTTCGCCCTTCAGGTAATACTTCCAAAGTCCATACTTTGTTTTCATACATGGATCCCATCTTAGATTTCATGGCCTCTAACCATTTCTCGGAATCTGGGCCCATCATCACTCCTCCATAGCTCATAGGTTCATTGTTGTCCAACAACATGACCTCCAAGATAGGGTTATTGTACCACTCAGGAGCAGTACGCGCCCTTGTCGACCTACGAGGTTCAAGTAACTTGATATGAAGCTTCATGATCATCATCATTAACTTCCTCTTCAACTGCCGCAGGCTCCACAAAAACATCTTTCTGCGATGTGCTACTCTCTGGTTGAAGCAAAGGTTCAATAACCTCATCAAGCTCTATTTTCCTCCCACTCAATTCTTTCGAGAGAAACTCTTTCTCAAGAAATGTTCCATTCTTAGCGACAAACACTTTGCCTTTGGATCTGAGATAGAAGGCATACCCAACTGTCTCTTTCGACTATCCTATGAAGACGCATTTCTTCGCTTTGGGTTCCAGCTTTCAGGCTGAACCTTTTTGACATAAGCATCACATCCTCAAACTTTAAGAAATGACAACTTTGGCTTCTTGCCAAACCACAGTTCATATCGCGTCATCTCAACGGATTTTGATGGTGCCTTATTTTAAGTGAATGCAGCTGTCTCTAATGCATAACCCCAAAATGATAATGGCAAATCGGCAAGAGACATCATAGAACACACCATATCTAATAAGGTTCGATTACGATGTTCGGACACACCATTACGCTGTGGTGTTCCAGGCGGTGTCAATTGTGAAACAATTCCACACTGTCTTAAGTGACTGCCAAACTCATAACTCAGATATTCACCTCCTTGATCAGATTGTAGGAATTTAATCTTCTTGTTACGATGATTCTCAGGTTCACTCTGAAATTGCTTGAACTTTTCAAACATTTCAGACTTGTGTTTCATTAAGTAAATATACCCATATCTACTTAAGTCATCAGTGAAAGTGTGAAAATAATGAATCCACCGCACGAAACAACATTCATTGGACCGCACACATCAGTATATATGATTTCCAAAAAGTCACTTGCCCATTCCATTGTTCCAGAGAACGGCGTTTTAGTCATCTTGCCCATGAGGCATGGTTCACATGTGTCAAGTGATTCAAAATCAAGTGACTCCAAAAGTCCATTAGCACAGAGCTTCCTCGTGTGTTTTACACCAATATGACCTAAACGGCAGTGCCACAACAAAGTGGTACTATCACTATAAACTCTACATCTTTTGGAATCAATGTTATCAACATGTGTATCATCACTATCAAGATTCAATATGAATAAACCCCTCACATTGGGTGCATGACCATAAAAGATATCACTCATATAAATAGAAGAACCATTATTCTCTGATTTAACTGAGTAACCGTCTCGCAATAAACAAGATCCAGATATAATGTCCATGCTTAACGCTGGCACTAAATAACAATTATTAAGGTTCATCACTAATCCCGATGGTAATAGAAGAGAGAGCATGCTGACGGTGATCACATCAACCTTGGAACTATTTCTCACGCGCATTATCACTTCGTCCTTTGCCAGCCTTCGTCTATTCTGTAGTTCCCGTTTTGAGTTGCAAATGTGAGCAACCGAACCGGTATCAAATACCTAGGCACTACTATGAGAGCTAGTAAGGTACACATCAATAACATGTATATCATATATACCTTGTTTGCTGTTGGTCGCCTTCTTGTCAGCCAGATATGTGGGGCGGTTCTGCTTCTAGTGATCAGTTCCCTTGCAATGAAAGCACTCAGTTTCTGGCTTGGGTCCAGCCTTGGGTTTCTTCACGGGAGGGGCAACTGCTTTTCCACTCTTCCTGGAGTTACCATTCTTGCCCTTGCCATTTTTCTTGAAACTAGTGGTTTTATTGACCATCAACACTTGATGTTCTTTCTGGATTTCAAACTCAGTGACTTTCAGCATCGCAAACAGCTCGGCGACTGACTTGTTCATCCCGTGCATGTTATAGTTCATCACAAAGCTCTTGTAGCTAGGTGGCAGTGATTGAAGAACTCTATCAGTGATTGCCTCTGGTGGAAGGGGCATTCCCAACTCCGCCAGACGAGTCGAATACCCAGACATTCTGAGTATATGTTCACTGATAGACCCGTTCTCCTCCATTTTGCAAGCATAGAACTTATCGGAGGTCTCATACCTCTCGATCCAGGCATTCTTCTTAAACATAAACTCCAACTCCTAGAACATATCATATGCTCCATGACGTTCAAAACGTCTTTAAAGTACCGGTTCTAAGCCATACAATATTGCACACTGAAGTATTGAGTAATCTACAAAACGTGCCTCCCAAGCGTTCTTAACATCTTCGAATGACATATCTTCGGGTTGGTTACCAAGTGGTGCATTAAGGACATATGACTTTTGGGAAGCCGTGAGGATAATTCTAAGATTACGGGCCCACTCCACAAAGTTACTTCCATCATCTTTCAACTTATCTTTCTCTAGGAACACATTAAAAATCAGGGGTGCTACTGCGTGAGCCATTGATCTACAACATAAATATGCAAAGGTTACTAAGACTATTGTTCAAGATAATGAGTTTAGTTAATCAAATTACTAAAGATCCCACTCAAATTGACATCCCTCAGGTTATCTGAGTGATACATGATCCAAATTCACCAACTCATGTCCGATCAACACGTGAGTTCAGGTGGTTTCAATGGTGAACATCATCATGTTGATCATATGTACTATATGACTCATGTTTGACCTTTCGGTCTCTTGTGTTCCGAGGCCATGTCTGTACATGCTAGGCTCGTCAAGTTTAACCCGAGTGTTCTATAGATGCAACATTGGCTTGCACCCGTTGTATGTCAACGCAGAGTCTATCACACCCGATCATCACGTGGTGTCTCGACACGACAAACTTTCGCAACGGTGCACACTTGGGGAGAACACAATTATTACCTTGAAATTCAAGTGAGGGATCACCTTATAATGATACCATCGTCCTAAGCAAAACAAGGTGCATAAAAGGATTAACATCACATGCAAATCATAAGTGATATGATATGGCCATGAACTTGTGCTTTTGATCTCCATCTTGAAAGCACCGACGTGATCTCCATCGTCACCGGCATGACACCATGATCTCCATCATCTGATATCCATCAACGTGTTACAATCGTGGCTGTCGTGCCCATCATTCTTCTACTACTATTGCTACAGTTTAGCGATAAACTAAAGTATTACATAGCGCTTAATGATTGACACGCAGGTCATACATAATTAAAGACAACCCTATGGCTCCTGTCGGTTGTCGTACTCATCGACATGCAAGTCGTGATATTCTATACAACACATGATCATTTCATCCATCACATATATATCATCATGTAATTGGCCATATCACATCACAACATACCCTGCAAAAACAAGTTAGACGTCCTCTAATTGTTGTTGCATGTTTTACGTAGCTGCTACGGGTATCTAGCAAGAACAATTCTCACCTACGCAAAACCACACCGGTGATGCATAAGTTGCATTTCAACCTTCTCAAGGACCACCTTTGTTGAATCTAATCCAACTAAAGTAGGAGAAACAGACACCCGCCAGCCATCTTTGTGCAATGAAGTTACACCTCAGTTGATGGAACCGGTCTCTCGTAAGCGTACGAGTAAGGTTGGTCCGGTCGGCATCATCCCACAATACCGCTGAACCAAAACACGACCAAGGGAGGAAGAAAACTAAGCATCAATGCCCACAAACACTTTGTGTTCTACTCGAGATCTCATCTACACATAGACCTAGCTCATGATGCCACTATTGGGGAACGATGCATGGGAAACAAAAAAATTCCTACGCTTCACCAAGATCAATCTAGAAGATGAGCATATACGAGAGGGGAGAGTGGATCTACATACCCTTTTAGATCGCTAAGCAGGAAGTGTTAAGAAACGCGGTTGATGTAGTCGAACATCTTCGCGATCCAAACCGTCGAGTGTCCCGCGATCCAATCATGATCCGTCCCGATCTAGCGCCGAACGGACGGCACCTCCGTGTTTAGCACACGTATGTCTTGATGACGATCTCTGCCTTCTTGATCCAGCAAGAGGGAGAGGATAGGTAGACGAGTTCTCCGGCAGCGCGACGGTGTTGCGGCGATGGTGGTGGAGTAATTCCAGCAGGGCTTCGCCTAAGCACTGCTAAAACTGATCTAGAGGAGAAACTACAAACTAGAGGAGAGGGCATCACGTGGCTAAAATTCTGAAGTAAAAACCCTCAAAATCTCTAGTGTATATAGGAGGAGGGGAGGGAGGAGAGTTGTCTCCCATGGGAGCCAAATCCACTTCGTCAAAGTGGAGGGAGGAGTCCTCCTACTCCACTCCTGGTAGGATTAGGACTCCGTCCTTTTTTCCACTTTTGCCTTTCTTTCCACCTTGGGTTTCTTCCCTAGCCGCATGGGCTTCCTGTGGGCCTTAGGACAGCCCACTAAGGGCTGGTATTCCTTCTCCCACAGCCCATGTAGCCTCTTGGGTCAAAATAACCCTCCCGATGGTACCCCGGTACCCTCCAGGCACTCTCGGCCCACTACCGATGAGCCAGGAACTTTTCCGGTGACCAAAACAAGACTTCCGATATATTAATCTTCACCTACGAACCATTCCGTAGCTCCCCGTGACGTCCGGGATCTCATACGGGACTACGAACAAACTTTGTTCACCACCATGAATAACTCTATACTACCGAAACATCACCAAACCTTAAGTGTGCAGACCCTGCGGGTTCGAGAACTATGTAGACATGACCGAGACACCTCTACGGTCAATAACCAATAGCGGGACCTAGATGACCATATTGATTCCTACATATTCTGTGAAGATCTTTATCGGTCGAACCTCTATGTGAAGGATTCCATTAATCCCGTATGATGTTCCCTTTGTTCTTCGGTATCTTACTTGTCCGAGATTCGATCGTCAGTATCTCCATACCTAGTTCAACCTCGTTATCGGCATGTCTCTTTACTCGTTTCCGTAATACAAGATCCCGTGGCTAAAACTTAGTCACATTGCTTGCAAGGCTAATTGTGAAGTTGTATTAACGAGTGGGCCCTGAGATACCTCTCCATCACTCGGAGTAACAAATCCCACTATTGATCCATGCCAACCCAAGAGACACCCTCGGAGATACCTGTAGAGCACCTTTATAGTCACCCAGTTATGTTTTGACGTTTGATACACACAAGGCACTCCTCTGGTGTCCGTGAGTTGCATGATCTCATGGTCATAGGAACATATACTTGACATGCAGAAAACTAAAGCAATAAACTGACATGATCATATGCTACGTTTATAGTTTGGGTCTTGTCCATCCCATCATTCTCCTAATGATGTGATCCCGTTATAAAATGACATCTCATGTCAATGGCTAGGAAATCTTGACCATCCTTGATCAACGAGCTAGTCTACTAGAGGCACACTAGGGACAAAGTGTTGTCTATATATACACACATGCAATGTGTTTCCAATCAATACAATTATAGCATGGATAATAAACAATTATCATGAACAAGGAAATATAATAATAAAAAATTTATTTATTGCCTCTAGGGCATATTTCCAACATGATGAACCTATGCACACATCCTCAATGTAGTGTCGATACTGACAAGATAAAACCAGTAAGTCTGCTTCTTAATTACTCCCTCCGTTCCTAAATATAAGACTTTTTAAAGATTCCACTATGGACTACATTCAGATATATGTAGTTGTATTTTAAAGTCTAAATTCACTCATTTTGCTTCATATTTAGTCTATAGTGCAACCTCTCCAAAGTCTTATATTAGAAACGGAGGGAGTAATGTGTTCTACTCCACACGTATGTCACATTCTCATCTAAAAGTCATGTTGCTAATCTTCGGACCGATGACTTCTAAACTGCTCGCCGCCGATGAATGTTGTTTGTTAGTAAATTTATCAGCACCTTCTTTGTGAAACACCATATCAAGCCCCCTAAAGACGTCAAAGATTTCTGGATTCAAATCTCCTAAAAATAAGTATGCATTCATATAGTGTTATCAGCTAAATATATACACATGGATGCATTATTTTCCATGTGATCATGTCTTCGTATTTCGTACGCTATGATTATGTACTAGATATGTCAGTTTAACAGCTATGGAATTTAGCTAGCATTTTCTCAATTGCAGATTGCCATGAATTATGATGAATCCTCTGCTTGTGGACACTATTCGTTCAATTGCATATTGTGGCAAATTATGACGAATGTTCTTCATGTGGACACTATTTGTCGATTGCATATTGTGGCGAAATTTCTATTTGCACGTTGAATTAAATGTGATATTTTACAATAACCTGGCAATTTCAACTCATACGGTTCAAGCAACTAAGCATGTGCGGTCCAGAACGGAAAACACACGCAACTCGTAGCGCAACTGCCTGTGATACACAGTAAATGTACACGCGATATAATCTAAAACGTTGGTGATACATAAGAAATCACACACGGTTTGCAACACTTGTACGTGTGCATAGGAGCTACTCAATCGTTTGCGATAGCACCGTATCGCACACGTTAGGCAACAGGTAACCGTGTCTGATGCAAAGACCATCCCACGCATACATTTTTCAGGAAACGTGTCCGATGATGTTATACATGGTCCACGGTTCCTAGAGAAATCTCGTGTGCGATGAGGATATCACACAGTGTCTACAATGGCCTGTGTGGATTAGGTAACGTTTTGCAAATGGTCAAAGGTCAAACTCAGTTTGTTTTCCATCAGCAATTAGACGTGTTCCACCCGTCTTGGACTTGTGTGATTGATCCCAAATCCCACACGTACGCCCAAAAGATTATGTGTGCGATCTGTTCCTGCACCGCACACGATTATATTTGCAGATCGTTTGCATTTTTTGGCCACCATCGCCAGTGGGTTTCGGTGTCCAGTGGGATGCCCCCCCATATCGCCCACACATGCAAGGCAGTGGTTTGGAAACTATGTCGCGGAAAGGGGTTAAAAACCATTTGTATAGCACGTCGTTGCACCAGTGTAGTAAGACTCGACAAGGAGACTGGCCTTCGAGGCTCAAGTCTTGCTTCAATGAAGCGGGTGTGAAAACCCATGGTTTATGCTAGATCTCTGTATGTCGGTTGTCACGTGACTCAAGTCGGTGTTTTAACCGTGATAAGTTCAGGGTCTAGATGGATTGACTTTCCATGAGTACACGGGGTTAGCTGTTCGGAGTCGCATCGAGCAAACATGTAGGTTTAACCATCTTTTATCAGCTTATAGCCTAGTCAAGAGGGATATTAAAGGCTGGCTCATTGAGTTTGAAGCCCCCAAGTGACTTATGTTCAAGAAATAAAGACTCATGCTCAATTTGCTAGGCTGAAATGACATGGACCCCGAGTTTCGGGGGTGTCGGCTTTATTATACTTGAACATAGGGAAGTATATACAGAGAAGGAGGGTACGAAGGGGAAGGAGTCGGTGGCCCTAAGTATAATAAGGCCAAAGGTGAGCAATGTTCCAAGGACGGGTTGTTTCCTCTTCAGAGGTATATGATCCTTCTCGTAAGTCTATCAGGTAATATGACCAATTATTGAGGTTCTTGCTGATAATGAAAGGACCTTCCCAAGGTGGTGAAAGTTTATGCATCCTTGTTTGATCTTGAATCAAACGGAGCACCAAGTCACCAACTCGCCTTCTTGAAAAGTACAACTTTAGACTCTACAGTTGTGATAGCGACGTAGGTCTTGCTGATATATAGCAGATCTCGTTGCTGCTAAGTCATGCTCTTCTTCCAAGGCATCCAAGGAATCTTGGCATGCTTGCTCATTGTCTGCTTCAACATAAGCAGTAACTCGAGGGGAATCATGGTGAATATCGCTTGGTAATACTGCCTTAGCTCCATAAACCAGAAAGAACGACGTGTATCCAGTGGATCTGTTTGGAGTTGTTCTAATGCTCCAAATTATTGCGGGGAGTTCTTCGACCCAACAACCTGGAGTGCGCTAGAGTGGAACCATAAGCCAGGGTTTGATCCCTCTCAAAATCAATTGATTAGCTCGCTCGGCCTGTCCATTGGACCGTGGATGCGCAACTGCCGCCAAGTCAAGTTGGATATGCTCACGCTAACAAAACTGCTCCATAGCTCCTTTAGATAAATTAGTACCATTGTCAGTAATAATGCTATGAGGATAGCCAGAACGGAAGATCAACTTTTTCAAAAATTTGACTGTTGTTTCCATGTCACAAATGCTGAAAGGTTCTGCCTCGACCCACTTGGTGAATTTATCAACCGCCACGAACAGGTGGGTTTTCTTGTCAAAAGACAGCTTGAACATGCCGACCATGTCGAGCCCCCAGACCGCAAACGTCCAAGTAATTGGGATCATGCGTAATTCTTGAGCTCGCACATGAGCTTTCCGAGCGAACTTTTGACATCCATCACACTTGCGCATAGTGTCCTCTACGTCTGCATGAGTTGTCAACCAATAAAACCCGTGCTGAAAAGCTTTCACCACTAGAGACCATGAGCCGGCATGATGTACACAATCACCAGCATGAATTTCATTGAGAATCTCATGTCCTTCCTCAGGGGAAACATGACGCTAGAGAACACCGGTACTACTCTGTCTGTGTAACTCACCATTAACAATAGTCATGGATTTGTATCGTTGAATGCTAACCCACAAGTATAGGGGGATTGCAATAGTTTTCGAGGGTAGAGTATTCAACCCAAATTTATAGATTCGACACAAGGGGAGCCAAAGAATAATTGGGAGTATTAGCATATGAGTTGTCAATTCAACCACACTTGGAGATTAAATATCTACAACAAAGTGATTAGTAGCACAGTAATATGATAGTTTGATAGCAGTGGTATCAGCAGTAGTAATGATAACGGTGATAACAATGGTTTTGTAGCGAGTGTAACAGTGACAGCAGCAGTAGTAACTTAGCAACAACAATATGTGGAAAACTCGTAGGCACTAGATCGGTATATTCATTGGATGATATTCCTCATACAATAGTCATAACTTAGGGCAACACAAAACTAGCTCGAGTTCGTATATGTAATGTAGGCATGTATCCCGTAAATAGTCATACATGCTTATGGAAAGAACTTGCATGACATATTTTGTCCTACCCGCCCGTGGCAATGGGGTCCATAAGGAAACTAAGTGATATTAAGGCATCCTTTTAATAGATAACCGGAACAAAGCATTAACTCATAATGAGTACAAGAACTCCTCAAACAACGGTCATCACCAAAAAGTATCCTAACTATTGTCACTTTGGGGTTTATGGATCATAACATGCAATAGGTGCATATGAATAGGCAAGATCGGATCAAGAACATAGATATAATGGTGAAAACATAAACGGTTCAGATCTGAAATCATGGCACTCGGGCCCTAGTGACAAGCATTACGCATGGCAAAGTAATAGCAACATTAATCTGAGAACATAGTGGATACTAGGGATCAAGCCCTAACAAAACTAACTCGATTACATGATGAATCTCATCCCACTCCTCACCGACAAGCAAGCCTACGAAGGAATTACTCACTCCTGGTGGGGAGAATTGATATGTCTCTGTCATATCTATAATTTTTGATTGTTTCATGCCAATATTCTACAACTTTCATATACTTTTGGCAAATTTTTATACTATTTTTGGGACTAACATATTGATCCAGTGCCCAGTGCAAGTTCCTGTTTGTTGCATGTTTTTTGTTTCACAGAATATCCATACCAAATGAAGTCCAAATGCGATAAAAACTTATGGATATTTTTTTGGAATATATGTGATTTTTGGGAAAAAGAATCAATGCGAGACGATGCCCAACGAGGTGACAAGCCTGCCAGGCACGGCCTACCCCCTGGCTGCGTGCTGGTCCCTTGTGACCACCCCTTAATGCGATTGGTGCCCTTCTTTATCTGCAAGAAATATAATTTTTGGGTAAAGATCCCCTCAAAATTTCAGCCTGATCGGAGTTATGGATCCACGGATATTTAAGAAATGGTGAAAGGCCAGAATCTGGGAGCACGGAAACAGAAGGAAACTCAGAGAGAGATTCAACCTCGAGGGCTCTCGCCCCTCCCCCACCATGGAGGCCATGGACTAGAGGGGAAACCCTTCTCCCATCTAGGGGCCATCAAGGAAGAATAATAAGGAGGGGGGCTCTCTCCCCCTCTCTCCCGGTGGCATCGGAACACCACCGGGGCCATCATCGTGACGACGATCTACTCCAACAACTTCGTCATCTTCACCAACACCTTCATCACCTTCCCCCATCTATCTACAGTGGTCCACTCTCCCGCAATCCGTTGTACCCTCTACTTGAACATGGTGCTTTATGCTTCATATTATTATCCAATGATGTGTTACCATCCTATGATTTTTGAGTACATTTTTATTGTCCTATGGGTTGATTGATGATCATGATTGGTTTGTGTTGCATGTTTTATTATTGGTGATGTCCTATGGTGCTCTCCATGTCATGCAAGCGTGAGGGATCCTCGCTATAGGGTGTTGCAATGTGTTCATGATTCGCCTATGGTGGGTTGCTTGAGTGACAAAAGCATAAACCCGAGTAGGTGGGTTGTTGCATATGGGAGTAAAGAGGGGTTGATACCTATAATGCTATGGTTGGGTTTTACCTTAATGATCTTTAGTTGTTGCGGATGCTTGATAGAGTTCCAATCAAAAGTCCATATGATCCAGGTAGAGAAAGTATGTTAGCTTATGCCTCTCCCTCATATAAAATTGCAATAATGATTACCGGTCTAGTTATCGATTGCCTAGGGACAATTCCACAACTCTTATCACCACTTTTCCACACTCGTTAAACTAACTTAATTGTTACTTTATCTTAGCATCCCCTAGTTTTTATTTACGTGCTCTTTATTACCTTGCAAACCTATCCTGTTACACATACAAAGTACTTCTAGTTTCCTACTTGTTCTAGGTAAACCGAACATTAAGCGTGTGTAGAGTTGTATCGGTGGTCAATAGAACTTGCGGGAATATTTGTTCTACCTTTATCTCCTCATTGGGTTTGACACTCTTACTTATCGAGAAAAGGCTACAATTGATCTCCTATACTTGTGGGTTATCAAGACCTTTTTCTAGCGCCATTGCCAGGGAGCAATAGCATGGGGTGAATATTCTCGTGTGTGCTTGTTTGCTTTATCACCAAGTAGAATTTATTTGTTGTTCTAAGTTGTTATCTATCTTTAGTTGTGGATATGGAACACGAAATACCAAAAAAACTAGGTGTACTTGCTACTCATGGAGATGGGGAACCTCCTAAAACCCTAGATGCTCGTTATGTGAAAGATATTATGCAGTACTTTAATAATCCTGAGAAAACCCCATTCAATTATATAGTGGGACACGCGTTCGATCAACGTGAATACTTTAGGGATTGTCGCTTGACTCAAAAAGGGAAACTGGTATGGGATCAAATTCATATGTTGAAATGGTATGCTTGGAATCTATGCTTGAGATATGATATTACTTGTTGCTCTAGGATGAAGGCTCAACACCTTCCCTTTTAATGTAAATTTAATGATAATGAAACCTTGGCTTCTTATGCTAATGGTATATATGATTACTATGATGTGGGACAAATAGAAGAGTTTATTTCTTTTAAGGGTGCTTATGAAATTGAAGCTTTGTTTGAAAAGTATGAAGATTATGATGATGTTGTTTACCGATCCCAAAATTTGGCTATGCTTTGTTATTATTATGAAAATTATGAATATAATGCCCATATTGATCAATTTATTGAGAAAGTCTCCTCTATCCAAGAAGAGACTAATATTTTGCAGGAATCTATGGATAAAGAAATTTATGACACTGTGAGCTCATTGGATGAAAAAGATGAGGAGGAGAGCGAAGAACAAAAGGAGGAAGAGCAGACTAGCTACCCGTTCCCACCTTCTAATGAGAGTAACTCTTCAACTCATACATTTTGTAGATTCCCTTCGTTCTTACTGAAGGATGAATGTTATGATAATTGCTATGATCCCTTGGATTCGTTTGAAATATCCCTTTTTGATGAACTTGATGCTTGCTATGCTTGTGGCCATGATGCCAATATGAATGATGCTTATGGACATGAACTTCCTATAGTTCCTTATGTTAAACATGAAATTGTTGATATTGCACCCACACATGATAGTCCTATTCTCTTTTTGAATTCTCCAAACTACACTATATCGGAGAAGTTTTCACTTATTAAGGACTATATTGATGGGTTGCATTTTCCTATTGCACATGATGATTTTAATGAATATAATATGCATGTGCTTTCTGCTCCTACTTGCAATTATTATGAGAGAGGAACTATATCTTCACCCCTCTATATTTCCGATACAACAAAATTGCAAGAAACTACGTATGCTATGCATTTGCCTTTACTTGGTGTGAATGAATTGTTCTTGTATGACATGCCAATGCATAGGAAGAGAGTTATACTTCAATGTTGCATGATATATGTTATTTTGTGCTCACTACTAAATTACAAATCATTGTTAATTAAAATTGGCTTTGATATACCTTGGGATGCGGGTGGATCCATTAGTTGTGCACTATATGCCTAGCTTAATGGCTTTAAAGAAAGCACTGCCAGGGAGACAACCCGGAAGTTTTAGAGAGTCATTTTATTCTGTTGTGTGCTTTTATATTGTTTAAAAACAAAAAAATAAAGTGGGTAACTTAAAAACTTTTCAAAAATAAAAGTGAAAGTGAGAAAGACGAGCAACGTTGAAGTGGGGGCTAGCCTTGAACATTGTTCATGCCCATGGAAACTTTGTGAATCTTAATTACAGAAACTTTTCAACAAAAATAATTATCCCCTTGTATAAATCCATTGTATTATAAAAATAATTTGCCAATATTTGCCTTTAGGATGATTAGATTGCTTGTTTGGTGTGTGCAGTGCAAAAACAGAAACTTTGGATGTAGTGCGTGAATTTACATTTTTTACTGCAATGTTAAAAGTTTCTGAAATTTTTACACGGTACTTCTATCAAAAAAATATGTCCTCATTTTTTAGAAGTTTTAGAGTTGCAAAAGTATCGATTTTATCGATGGTATAAGCCATAAAGAAGTTATAATAAAATAGATACAATGCAAAAAATTATGAATGGGTTTTAAATAGTACTTAAAGTGGTAATTTGCTTTATTATACTAACGTATCTCACAAGGGTTTTGTTAAGTTTTGTGTGATTGAAGTTTACAAGTTTTGGGTGAGATCACGATAGATGAAGGAATAAGGAGTGGAATGAGACTAAGCTTGGGGATGCCTGATATGTCTCCAATGTATCTATAATTTTTGATTGTTCCATGCTATTATATTATCTGTTTTGGATGTTTTATATGCATTAATACGCTATTTTATATTATTCTTGGGACTAACCTATTAATCTAGAGACCATCGCCAGTTTCTATTTTTTTCCTGTTTTTGAGAATTGCAGATAAGGAATATTAAACGGAGTCCAAACGGAATAAAACCTTCGGAATGATTTTTTTTGGAACGAAAGGAAACTACAAGACTTGAGAACCAAGGCAGAGGAGCCACCCGTGGGGCCACAAGTCTTAGGGTCGCGCCTAGGAGGGTAGGGCGCGTCAGGCAGGCTTGTGGGCCCACGGTAGCTCCCCTAACTCTAATCCTCGGCCTATAAATTCCCAAATATTCCATCATTATCATAACGAGCCACGAAAACACTTTTCCGCCGCCAGAAGCCTCCGTTCCCGAGAGATCCAATCTTGGAGCCTTTTCGTTAATCTGTCAGAGGGGGATTCGATCACGGAGGGCATCTACATCAACTCCATTGCCCCTCTGATGATGCGAGAGTAGTTCACCACAGACCTTCGAGTCCATAGCTAGTAGCTATATGGCTTCTTCTCTTTCTTTGTTCTTCAATACCATGTTATTCATGATATTCATTGAGATCTATCTGATGTAATAATATTTTGCGGTGTGTTTGTCGAGATCCGATGAATTGTGGGTTTATGTTCAGATTATCCATGAATATTATTTGAGTCTTTCCTGAATTCTTATATGCATGATTTCATATCTTTGCAAGTCTCTTCGAGTTATTGGTTTGGTTTGGCCAACTAGATTGGTAATTCTTGCAATGGGAGAAGTGCTTAGTTTTGGGTTCAATCTTGCGGTGTCCTCACCCAGTGACAAAGTAGGGGTAGCAAGGCACGTATTGTATTGTTTCCATCAAGGATAACAAGATGGGGTTTTCATCATATTGCTTGTGTTTATCCGTCTACATCATGTCATCTTACCTATTGCATTACTTTGTTCTTCATGAACTTAATACTCTAGATGCAGGCAAGAGTCGGTCGATGTGTGGAGTAATAGTAGTAGATGCAGAATCATTTTAGCCTACTTGACACGGACGTGATGCCTATATGCATAATCATTGCCTTGGATATTTTCATAATTATTTGCTTTTCTATCAATTGCTCGACAGTAATTTGTTCACCCACTGTAATACTTGCTATCATGAGAGATGCCTCTAGTGAAACCTATGGCCCCCGGGTCTATTTTCCATCTTATACTTTCAGATCTAAAACCAAAAATACCAAAAATACTTTGTTGCATTATTTTTACCTTTTGTTTTACTTTCCGTTTAAGCAATCTATCTCTATCAGATCTCATCCATGCAAGTAACCTTAAAGGGATTGACAACCCCTTTATAGCGTTGGGTGCAAGAGTTTGATTCTTTGTGTAGGTACACCTATTGTGGACTTGCTTGTATCTCCTAATCGATTGATACCTTGGTTCTCAACAACTGAGGGAAATACTTATCTACTTTGCTGTAGCAAGAAGGATTCCTGGCGCCGTTGACGGGGAGGATACACATCAAGCCTACCAAGTACCCATCACAAACTCATCTCTTGCATTTACTTTACTTGCCATTTGCCTCTCGTTTTCCTCTCCCCCACTTCACCAATTTGTCATTTTATTCGCCCTCTCTTTGTCATTTGTCTTTTTCTTGTTAGATCTTTTGTTTGCTTGTGTTACGATGTGCCTTCTATTTGCTTGCATCTTTGCTTGCTAAATATCTATTGATATGAATCCTCATCCACTTGATAATCTTTTCAAAAAAAAAAATTATGATAAACCAATTGCTAGTGATTTGAGTGCACTTGATTATCTCTATGAAGTTTTGCTTGAACATCATGAAAATTTTGATGAAGTGTTGAAAGAAGAAAATTATAAAGTAATTCATGATATCTCCTTGAATGAAAAACATGATTGCCATGTTGTTAGTATGAATTCTCTGAATTTCCATGATGCTAACGATATGAAAAACCACAAGCTTGGGGACGCTATGCTTGATGAAGACGATATTTTTTGTTCCCCAAGTTTTGGTGATGACACGTATGCTATAATTGATCATGAAAAGAATGCTTTGTGTGATAGTTATATTGTGAGATTCCTTCATGATGTTACTGCAAATTACTATGAGAGAGGAACATATGCTTTTACATATTGCAATAATATCAAGTTTCCTCTCTATGTGTTCAAAGTTTGGAAGTTATGCTTGTTTTGCCTTCCTATGGTAGGTGATTTTTGTTTCCATAATTTGTTTGCTCACAAAATCCCTATGCATAGGAAGTGGGTTAGACTTAAATATACTTGCAATGTGATTCATGATATTACTATTGTTGCAAATAGGAATTATGTGACCGTAGTTTTCATTGTTCTTGATATAGAATGCAATCCTACATGTCCTATTATTCTTGGTAGACCTTTCCTTAGAAAGATTGGTGCAATTGTTGATATGAAGGAAGGGAATATTAGATTCCAATTTGCATTAAGGAAAGGCATGGAACAATTTTCTAGGAAGAAAATAAAATTACCTTATGAATCTATCATGAGAGCTACTTATGGATTGCATACCAAAGATGACAATACCAAGATCTATTGCGTTTTGTCTAGCTAGGGGCGTTAAACAATAGCGCTTGTTGGGAGGCAACCCAGTTTTGTTTTGCTTTTTGCTTTTTGCGTCTATTTTGGCGTGTTTGGCACATTATTACTTATGTAGTAATTGTGTTTTTGTGTTTTGATTAGTGTTTGAGCCAAGTAAAACCTTTGGGGTGATTTATGGTAGTTGTTGATTTGATCTTGCTGAAAAATAGAAACTTTTGTGCTCAGTCCAGCAATTTTCTAAATTTTTTAGAGCGTCGAATCGATCCGAAATTTTTACACAAGATTGTTATACAAATTTCATGGATTTTCCTAATGTTTCCGAAGTTTTGGAGTTTTATAAATATTCTAAGTTTACAGATTGCTACAGACTGTTCTATTTTTGACAAATTATGTTTTCTTTGTGTTGTTTGCTTATTTTGATGTATCTATGGGTAATATCGGGGGGTATGAGTCATGTAGAAGTTAGAATACAGTAGGTATTACAAAAATATAAATAAATAATGAGTTCACAACAATACCTAAAGTGGTGATTTATTTTTCTTATACTAACGGATCTCATGAGTTTTAAGTTGAGTTTTGTGTTGTGAAGTTTTCAAGTTTTCGGTGAAGATTTGATGGACTATGGAATAAAGAGTGGCAAGAGCCTAAGCTTGGGGATGCCCCAGAAGGGATCCCCTCTTTCTTCTTCAACCCATCGGTAAATTTACTTGAGGCTATATTTTTATTCACCACATGATATGTGTTTTGCTTGGAGCGTCTTGTATGATATGAGTCTTTGCTTTTTAGTTTGCCACAATCATCCTTGTTGCACACATCTTTTGAGAGAGACACGCTGAATCGTGAATTTATTAGAATAATCTATGTGCTTCACTTATATCTTTTGAGCTAGGCAATGTTGCTCTAGTGCTTCACTTATATCTTTTTAGAGCATGGTGGTGTTAAATTTATAGAAATTATTGAACTCTCGTTCCTCACTTATATTATTTTGAGAGTTTCTTAAAACAACATGGTAATTTTTTTAGGTTATGAATTTAGTCCTAATATAATGGGCATCCAAGAGGGATATAATAAAACATTTCAGATTAAGTGCATTAAAAACTATGAGAAGTTTGATTCCTTGCATATAGTTTTGAGATAATAGAGATGGTAATATGAGAGTCATGCTAGTGAGTAGTTGTGAATTGGAAGAGATACTTGTGTTAAAGATTATGATTCGCGTAGCATGCACGTATGGTGAACCTTTATGTAATGAAGTTGGAGCATGATTTGTTTAATGATTGTCGACCTTTGTGTGAGCGTCGGGAGCGCGCGATGGTTAACTCCTACCAACCTATCCCCTAGGAGCATGCGTCTAATGCTTTGTTTGATAACTAATAGACTTTTGCAATAACTATGTGAGTTCTTCATGACTAATGTTGAGTCCATGGATTATACGGACTCTCACCCTTCCATCTTTGATAGCCTCTCTAGTACCGCACAACTTTCGCCGGTGCACCAAACCTTCCTTCCTCAAAACAGCCACCATACCTACCTATTATGGTATTTCCATAGCCATTCCGAGATATATTGCCATGCAACTTCCACCATGTAGTATTTTTTATGACTTGCATCATCACTTCATATTGCATATAGAGTCATATTTTGTCATAGGAATCGAGTTGTAATTTCCTTTCTTTGAGATATAAGTAAATAAAATTGTGATGATTTTTCATTCATAGAGCATTTTCCCGTGAGAGAAAAGGATCATGGAGGCTATGAGTCCCTCACAAGTTGGGATGAGTATCCGGACTTTACAAAAAATAAAAGAGGCCAGCGAAGCCCAAAAAAAAGAGGCCAAAGAAGCCCACCAAAAAAGAAAAAAAGATAAAAAATGAGAGAAAGAGAGAAGGGACAATTGCTACTACCTTTTTACAAACTTGTGCTTCAAAGTAGTACCATGATCTTCATGATAGAGAGTCTCCTATTTTGTCACTTTCATATAACTAGTAGATATTCATTAAGCACAACCACTTAGTTTTCTTTTTGAGCTTTCATACACTTATATCTCTAAGTGAATTTGTTGCATGGAAATCCCTACTCACTCACATTCATATCTATTGACGGGCATCTCCATAGCCCGTTGGTACGCCTAGTTGATGTGAGACTACCTTCTCATTTTCCCCTTTGCAGCTCCTTCATATTATATTCCACCTATAATGCTATATCCATAGCTCACGTGATGGGGAATGTTGCATGGGTAAAAAAAATTCCTACGCTCATGCAAGATCTATCCATGGTGATGAGCATCTACGAGAGGGAGAGTTGATCTACATACCCTTGTAGATCGCTAAGCGGGAAGCGTTTAAGAAACGCGGTTGATGTAGTCGAACGTCTTTGCGATCCAAATTGCCAAGCGTCCCGCAATCCCATCACGATCCATCTCGCGATCCGATCACGATTCGTCCCACGATCCCATCACGATCCCTCCCGCGATCCAATCACGAATCGTCTCACGATCATGATCACGGTCCTTCCGATCTAGCACCGAACGAATGGCACCTTCGCGTTCAGCACACGTACAGCTCAATGACGATCTCCTCCTTCTTGATCTAGCAAGAGGGAGCGAAGAGGTAGACGAGTTCTCTGGCAGCACAATGGCATGGTGGCGGTGGTGGTGAACTAATCCTGCAAGGCTTCGCCTAAGAACCGCAGAACTAATCTAGAGGAGAAACAGATCTAGACGAAGAAGAGGGAAGCACGTGGCAATTAGGGTTCTCTTTCCCCTCTAAATCCTCTAGTATATATAGGAGGGAGGGGGGAGGAGGCATCCTCAAACCCTCAAGAGTTGGCCGAAATTGGAGGTGGAGGAGTCCTATTCCAATCCTATTAGGAGTAGGATTCCTCCTTTCCACATGGAAACTCTTTCCACCTCTCCACCTTTGGAGTTTTTCCTTCTCAAACCTCATGGGATTTAGTGGAGGCTTCGGCCAGCCCACTAGGGGATGGTTTGTCTCCTCCCACAGACCATGAAGCCCCTCGGGGCGTGAAACCCTTCCCGATGGTCCCCCGATACCCTCCCGGCACTCCCGGTACACTACCGATGAGCCCGAAACTTTTCCGGTGACAAAAATAGGACTTCCTATATATCAATCTTTACCTCCGGACCATTCCAGAGCTCCTCGTGACGTCCAGGATATCATCCGAGACTCCAAACCATCTTCAGTCACCACCATACATAACTCTATACTACCAAGATGTCACCAAAACTTAAGTGTGCAGACCCTACGGGTTCGAGAACTATGTAGACATGACCGAGACACCTCTACGATCAATAAAAAATAGCGGGACCTAGATGCCCATATTGGTTCCTACATATTCTACAAAGATCTTTATCGGTTGAACCTCTATGTCAAGGCTTCAGTTAATCCCGTATGTAGTTCCCTTTGTTCTTCGGTATGTTACTTGCCCGAGATTCAATCGTCAGTATCTCTATACCTAGTTCAATATCGTTACCGGCAAGTCTCTTTATGTTGGGGAACATTGCATGGGAAACAAAAAAATTCCTATGCTTCACCAAGATCAATCTAGGAGATGAGCATCTATGAGAGGAGAGATTGGATCTACATACCCTTGTAGATCGCTAAGCAGAAGCGTTAAGAAACGCGGTTGATGTAGTCAAACATCTTCACGATCCAACCCGCAATCTCATCATGAGCTGTCCCGCGATCCCATCGTGGTCCTTCCGATCTAGTGTCGAACGGACGGCACCTCCGCGTTTAGCACACGTACAGCTCGATGACGATCTCCACCTCCTTGATCTAGCAAGCGAGGGTGGAAAGGTAGATGAGTTCTCTGGCAGCACAATGGCGTGGTGGCGGTGGTGGTGAACTAATCCTGTAGGGCTTCGCCTAAGCATCGCAGAACTATTCTAGAGGAGAAACAGATCTAGAGGGAATAGGCCAGCACGTGGCTTTTCGTGTGTTGGGATGCCCTCAAAACTCTAGTATATATAGGAGGAAGGGGGAGGAGGCCCCCTAGGGTTTCCCCTAGGACTTGTCCACCAGCCAAGGTGGTGGAGTCCACCTCCTACAAGAGGTGGGCCGTCGGGAGGAGTACTAGTCCAACAAGGACTCCTCCCACCTCCACCTTTTCCTCCTCTTTGGGCGCATGGGCCTTATGGGGCTGGCTGCCCAGCCCACTAGGGGTTGGTGCGCCACCTCTTCGGCCCATGTGGCCCCAGGGGTGGGTGGGCCCCTCCCTGTGGACCCTCGGAACCCATTCGTCACTCCCGGTACACTACCGGTAGTGCCCGAAACTTTTCCGGAACCCAAATACCTCTTTCCTATATATCAATATTTACCTCCGGACCATTCTGGAGCTCCTCGTGATGTCCGGGATCTCATCTGGGACTCCGAACAAACTTAGGTCACCAACATACATAACTTAATACTACCGAAACGTCATCGAACCTTAAGTGTGTTGTAACATCCCAAATTTTGGAATGTTATAATAAATATTAGAATGAGTGTTTGTTTGATTGAGTGATTGAATTTGAGTGAAATTTGAAAACTTTTAAAAACTTTTGAATGAGTGGGAATGACATGACTTTCCCATCTGCTTTTGAATTCAAATTCAATTCCATTTCAAATCAGTGAGAGAAGATAACATGACTTCTTCATAAACAAGGAATTTGAAATGTGGATTTGAAAATCTCTGGATTATTCTTTTTGGAATCCATTTCATATTTGGTTCCATTTTAAATTTTGAAAGAATTCAAATATCCTTGACAAGATTTTGAGAGGAGTAATATGACACTCCAAACCAGGGGCCATTTGAATCATATTTGAATTTATAAAACTCAGAAAACTATTTTTTTAAATATTTCACAAAAGGGTTTCAAAGCCATTTTTGGAAGTGGTTTTAAAATTTATTTTTCTCCATTAATAAACCATATGGAAAATAGGGTAAAATGATTCCCTTAAATATAAAAGTGGAGGGAAATGAATTTGAAATCATTTTGGTATTTTAAAAATATTTTATTTGCATTTTATTTGAACCAGCAACACTATTTGATTTTGTCGATTTTGTGAGATTTTATTTTGCCTCTGAAAATATGTTCATGTTTTAGGATTTATTTTTTCTGCAAATTTTGATATATAATATGTCTATATAAAAGTATTTTAGATTTTTTTATTTAGTTTCCTTTTCTGTTTTGTTTTATAAAAAGGAAGTTTCAAAAAAAGGAAACGCACCCGTGGCCCAATAGGAAAGGATTCAACCCAAATCCCTTTCGGATCGGACCGAATCGCTCTCAATCGGCCACCGAATCTCTTCCCCGCACCCCTCTCTCACAGACACATGGGCCCGACCTCCCGATCTCCCTCCCTCGTCGGCCACCTTCCTTCTTCCTCCTCCTCTTTCCTTACCTCGCCAGAGCACAATCGGATCCAGCCTGATCTCTCTCTCCTTTCCTTCCCCGACCACCTCGAGCCCCCTATAAAGCACCATGCCCCTCCGCACTCTGTTCCACCCAATCCCCGCATCCCTTGTCGCCACAACGCCACTCCCGCACCTTGCCAGAGTTTGGCCTCCACCCGAAGCTCCCCGAGCTTGTAGCGCTCGCCCCCGATGCTCCCTCGCCTCGCCATCACCACCCACAGACGCCGGAGGTCCGCCATCGTCGACTAGACCCCTTAGACACCGTACCCGACCACTGGAGCGCCGCCCCCGAGCACAACCGAGCCACTGCCACCGTCGGACATTGCCGGAGCTCCACTCCCCATTGTAAGTCATCGACGATGCCTCCACTCCGTTGGATCTGGATCCAACTATCCAGATTAGATCGCTTAAGCACCCCGAAACGTTTTTTCTACTTTGTGAACATTCGTTGTTTTGGCTAGCGTGCGCACAACTACGACCAACCAGAACATGCCATGTAGCCCCCCTTGTTCGCTAGTGAGGATTTTTTTTTTCTTTTTCTGTTTTCTGTTTTTTTAAACAGAATAGTTCTGTTTTTGTTTTCTTTATATATTTTATGTTTTTAATTGTATTAATTTTATTCTTTGTGCATTGTATCACATATGTTATGTAGTTTCCGAAAATATAAAGTTTGACCATATTTGAATAATTTAAATTTGAGTTCAAACAGATTTGATTCAAATCTTGTTTTGTGAATATCTTGAGTTTAAAAATAGATTTTGAGTTCATTCTTTTTGCCACTTGTCACTAGTGACTTTATTTAACAGTTGGAAGAATTTGAGATTTTTTAGGATAATATAAATTAGGGTTTCAAGCAAAACCGATTCTGTTTTAGTTCTTTTTTAGGTTTATTCATATTTTCTTTATTCTTAATTGTTTTACTTTATTTTCTTTTATGTTAGTTGACAAGTTTTACTTTGTTTTCTGTTAGTTAGCACTAGTATTTCCACCAAGATTATTTTATGTTATTTATTATTATTTTGTTTTGCATGGAATCAATTCTAGTTCAATGAATAACTTGAAATTGATTTCAAATGCTAATAAGATCCTTTTGGAAAATACATTCTATAAATTGTTTTGGATTTTATTTCCTGTTAACTTTATTTTAGATTAGAAACAATTTTTATTAAAGTTGAAATTGTTTGTGGTTTAAATTCAAGGTTAACATTGTTTAGGTCATAAGAGGAGTTTGACAAAAGCTTTTATTAGTTCTTTAGTTGTTCTTCAAGAGTGATTCTTTTGGTAGTAAGAGGTTTACTAAAATAATTTTGTTGTATTTTATTTCTTTTTGTTGTTTTCTTGTTGCTGTTGTAAATAGGATTAATTGTAGGTAAAACCAACCTTTGGTTGTTGTGATGAAATTTTGTTGTTTTAACTTTTGTCTTAAGTATTTCCTTCATCACAACACTAGTGTGTTATAGTTTTTGCTTGGGATTTTTGATTGTTAGAATTGATTGCTAGTATGATTGCTTATATGAATGGAATGTTTGATTATATAGATTTCATCGGAGAGTGACGAATAGTTCTAACAAGTATTTTCTGAGAGCGATATTTATCTTCATCAACAGTACATGCAAGTTCACTTTAACCATCTATTTCATACCTATGTCTTATTGCATGTAGTGACATCATTCAACAAATCCATCCATTAGTGTTATTGAAATTTTTGTAGTTGATTAGAATGCATGAGGTAGGAACTCACCACTTGTTACTAAAGCCCCGAGAACGCTAGTTATTTTAATGCTATGCTAAAGTCGACGGGGTCTGGTATGAGTGTTCGTGAATGGTGTGAGAAGGAGGACTCCACGTCAAAACGACAACTTCATGAAGGCATCTTCAAGTCCTGCATCTTCAAGACCTAAGACTTCGAGACTCGCGAAACAAGCTTTCAATACACACTACTGGGTGAAGGATGGATTTGATGGGCACCCTCGAGTAACCAGTGGATGGTCGGGATGCATGGAGAAGCGCCATGACATCTTGCGGAAAGCTTCACCCAGACTCAAAGAGACGGATGAATACTTCATGCCCGGAAGCTTACCTGTGTAGCCACAAGTCATTATGGGCTCTGGCTTGGTTGATCTTTGTTGTGGCTCTGGCTGGGCAGTGCTACGAGATGTAGTCGACGTTACGATTGGATGGGCACTGACAGTAGTCAGGGAAACAGTCTGAAAGACCATGTTTCGTTCATCCTGTTCTCAAACACCATGCAGTGCGAGGACTTATAAGGAGGGAACGAATCTTGTGGGTAAAGTGCACAACACTCTCCAGAGTTAAACCTAATCGATTAGCCGTGTCCCTGGTTATGGACAAGTTGAGCCTCTGGACTTGGATCTATCTCTAAACTCTCAACACAGGACTGATAATTAATTGTGGGCAACTTATGATACTTGTGGGCATTAAGACATCGGTTGGCGTGTCACAACCCTAGCAAGTTTTCCTAGGATAGCATTTGTGTTTGCATCATCATCATCATCATCATTGCATTAATGTGAAATGGGGAGAAAGAAAAGAAACCCCAAGCACTTAATGAAATAAAGAAATTCAAGTTTAGTGAAATTTCAACAAATCCAAAATGCCCATCAAAAATGTTCCCTATGTCTGATAAATTTGGACAAAGTTATAACATGGAACATTTAAAATATTTGAGCATCAGAAGGAATTTAAAAATAATGATTTAAGTCTCTGAAATTGATAAATAAATCATTATCATGACTATTGTTTTCATAATAATCTGAAACTTTTATTACAAGTTTGAAATATTCAAACTTTACTTTAGAAAATGGTTGGGATATTTTGAGAAGTCAATTGAACCTCCAAATAAAATAAAGAAAAGTTAGAAAACAGAAAATAGAAACAAAAAAAAAGGAAAAGCCTACCTGGGCCAGGGAAGAGAAGTCGGCCCAGCCCACAGGGGCGAACCGGTCATCTCCCACCTATGGCCAGGAGGACTCCGGGCGTGTGGTCGCCGCGCGTCGGCCACCTCCTCCCTGCCTGGCTCCTTGCCTAGAGGGCTGGGAGAGCGCCAGCGCGAAGGCCGCCGCCGTGCCTTCTCCTTCCTTTCCTCTCTCTCTCTCTCTCTCGCATTCTCCCCCTCTGTCCCTCCATGGCCGCGCTGCTCCTCGCCGTCGTGCCGCCGTTCTAGCCGCCCCCGAACCCATCTGAGCCTGCCAGAAGCTCCGCCTGGACCTCCTCTTCCTCCTAGCCAAGCCACGCCCTGCCGGAAGCCTCGCCGTCGCACCGTCGTCTTCTTCCTCGGGTCGCCGGAGAAGGAACCAAAGCTTGCCGCCGCTCCAGGCCCTCCCCGAACCAGCTGTCGACGCCCCTGCGATCGCTGTGAGCTCCTGCTCCTTCTCCCCTCCTTTCCCCCTTCGATAGAGCTCTACAAGCGCCGGATTCCTCCGAACCCGAAAGCTTCCCGCCGCCGGCGAGGTCGTGGTCGCCGTTGTGGCGACCCAAGCTTGCATCTGAGCACGCGGTCGTGCTCAGAAGGCTTCCTGGTAGCTTCCGGAAGCCTCAACTGCCCCGTTTGAGCTCCGGCTCGACAAGCCTATGCTCGCCCAAGTTCCGGCAGCCGCCATGCTCGTCGCCGGCGTCAATTCCGACCACCCCAGCCCCTGGGAGGTGTCGGGTTCGACGCGCGCGAGCAGTGCGAGTCGTCTGGAGCCCTCCGCCGTCTGTTTGGTCGCGGGAGACGCGGTTCCGGCGAGTCACCGCCATGCGGATGGTCGTCGCCGGCCTCACTCCGGTGGGTGCTGATGTGGCAATCATTAGGGGGCTAATCCCCCTAATTAGTTCGGCCCCAGTCGCTGACAGTGGGACCCCAGAGGTGGGTCAAACCTTAGTCAGCGCGGGATTAAGACCCCTGACACTGACAGGGAGGTCCCACCTTGTCAGGTTTGACTCTGGCTGGTCAGCCGACCAGCTGACGTCAGGTTGACATCACGCTAACGCATTAATTCATTTTCTAATTTAAAAATAATTCCAGAAATTGTTTAAAACTTTGAAAATTCATATAAATTAATCTGTAAGTCAGATGAAAATAATTTATATATGAAAATTTATCAGAAAAATCCAATGAATCCAATGGTGCTCTTCTCATGCATGTTAGAGCAATCTAAATAGGTGAACATGGACATTTGCCATTAGGTTAATATATGGAATTTGAAAGAAGAGCAACTTTGAACCTATATTCAAATCCATTTCAAATTGACATGATCACCAGTTGCATTAGCTCAACCATGCATATTACTATGCCATGATCATGCATCATATTGTTGCACTTGCGTGTATTGAATGCTCTTATCTGCGTTGCGGTAGGCACTAATTCGGAAGATACTACCCCGTATCCCGACGAAGGAGAGAACTCCTCCGCAACTCAGCAAGGCAAGCAACCCCATTGATCATTCCGATAACATCCCACTCTCTCGCTCCTGCTCTTGTTTATTACATTAGGACAAATGGTCACATGTTAGTCATACACGATAGATGATCCTATTCCTATGCATGACCTGATCTTGTCACTGTAAATAGCTAAACCTTGCAACCTAGCATACCTGGTAGATGCTTGTGCCATGATGTGCTTAGCTTACTTTGCCTGCTATGCTTGCTATGCTTAGAGTTGAGTCAGGTCTGATTCATCTGGGTGATGAACTGAGTGAAACAGTGTTGTCTGATGTGATGAGCTCATACTGAATACGATTTGGTAAAGGTAGCGATGAGAGGCTATGTAGGAGTACATAGTGGGTTGTCTCATTGGGACCGTTCTTAGGAACTGGGTTCCGTGTTTGTGATCCAAGATTAGATACTACCACATGCTGGGCCCTGAAATATGACCCCGCTCGACTCATTAGTCGCTTAGTCTTTGGTCCAGGTATTGCAAGTAGTTTCTGGTGTTTATAGTATGCTGGAGGCCGTGCGTAGCGCTGACCCTCGGGGTGGGTTACGACGCGGTAGGCAGTGGCATGGTGTACCAAGGGTCACCCGAATGGTGGGCTTGGGAACCCTGCGCACATCGTTTGGGGCCGTTGCGGAAACTTCGGCCGGACTTCCGTGCGGGTTCAGTCTCAAATAGGCGGTAGCCTGGACTACTGGTCTTATGTGATTGACGGTCGTGGCCGACTCCCTTGCTGGGCATCCGCTTGAAGGTTGCCGAGGTGCATGGTTTATGGCACACAGCGATAAGTGGCGAGAGCGTGTCTGAAGAAGTACACCCTTGCTGGGTATGAAACTATTCAAATAGCCGCGTCCTCGGATATGGACTACTTGGAGAACTTATGTTGTTCATAGATAATCAAATGGATACTTCTAAAAATATCAAGACAAGTGTGAGTACCGTGGATGGCACTCTTCCGAAAGGGGAAGGTGAATACATGGTAGTGTATTGTGATGGAGATAGTGGACTCGTGTGCGATAACTAAAATTGTACCAAAGAGTTTAAAACTGAGTAGTGTAGGTTAGCCATGAGTTAAAGCTGGCATTGCTACTTAAACTCCACCACTCCCCCTTGTTGATACATGAGCATAAATAGACTAGGACTGTTTTAAAGACTTGCTGAGTATGATTGTACTCATCCTTGCTTAATTAATGTTGTAGAAGAAAACTAGGACCCATCAGGTGGGTTCTTTCTAGACGTTGACGATGCCGAATAGCTGGTGTCCCAGCTAAGATCTTGCCCGTGTGGTGGGCTGTAGATAGTCAGGCCGTGTGCTTCTTTTCTATTTTCGCCGTCTGTACTCAGACAGCTTAAGTTTCCGCTGGCTTGTATGACTTTGTTTGTATGACTTGAGTGTCGGGTCATGTGACCCCTATCTATAAGAACATATTATGCAAGGCTCGTCTGGGCCTCTTAAATAAAAGTCATGTTGTTGTATGGTTATGTTGTGATGCCATAGTTGTATCTATGCATATCGGGCATGTCGTGCGTACGTGTGACGTGCAACGGTATGTATGGGATCCGACACCTAGTCGTGTGCCTTTAGTAGTACTCTTTACGGGAAACTGCCTTTTTGTGCTTCCACCGAGCCATGGTAGCTTGCTACTGCTCCGGACACATTGATTGACCGACATGTATCCTTCTTTGCTGCTGTGTCTGTCCCTTCGGGGAAATGTCTCGCAGTGTAATGGAGTCCCTGTAGCTTGCTACGACTCGTCTACGTGCAGTGATGACATCCGTGTCTCGCGACGTAATGGAGTCCTTGTAGCTTGCTATGACTCGTCTACACACGCTTGAGGCCGACACCTGCATTGCTAGGTTATGTATGTCCGTTTCCGTACGGATGTGCCACTTGGGTTCTATGACTAGTTATGTCGGTCCGGGTTCTTTGTTGCGTGATTGCCAACGATATGTTCACATTCGTGAGCCAAAAGACGCAAACGGTCCCGGCCAAGGTAAGGCTGCAGCCGAGGAGTTTACCGTGCGTGAGGCCGCAAAGTGATGTGACTTGTTACAGTATGGAATCATATGACTTAGGATCGGGGTCCCGACAGCGTTGGTATCAGAGCCGCTTGACTGTAGGACTACCAAGCCAAACCGGTTGAAGTTGAGTCCAGAAACACTATAGATAAGTAGGGGAATTGATTGTGGAAGGAAACGTAAGGCTCTTTTTACTCCTCTTCCCAAGCTATTCTATGCTGGGTCATTCTCATCTTTTCTACGGGGATAGGAACTAGGATTCTCATCTATTGCTTAGGATGACGAGTTACTAGCCATGGACCAATAGCTAGCTTGTTTGTAAGTGAGTGCAATTATTCAAGTATTGTTGGTGTGACAAACAGATGGAGAAGAGATTTGAGTCTAGATAGTCGAGTGGTTATGCCTTTCCAATCTTTTTCAATTGTCTCAAAATATTTCTTGAGCAATTACAGTCGTTATTCTGTCCAACTTCTGCTAGGATCTCTAATGCCTTTGCATCATTCTCTGTTTCAGATGCCCTCTTGTCCTTTCCGTCAGGTGGTCCGTTTGACCAGGTGCATCGATGTGCCGGGTCACATGGCCATGTTGGTTAGAGTTATGATGGAGGCTGGATACCGCTGGTACCCAGAGTACACAGTGGAGGAGCAGTATCGAGATTTCAACCAGAGTCAGTATCTGTGTACCGTTAGGATATATCCTTCATATCCTGGAGCTGCAGAGCCGCTTCACTGGACTCATGGATTGGGAGTTACCATAGATATGGCAGTTCAGGAAGCCGCATACACCATGATGACTATCATGAGGTTTCACCATGCTCTGCTACAGAACACGGAGTTCTGCTATGTTCCTGCTTCCATGGGAGGAGAGGATGGATATCTTAGTGCAGCCTACTTTGATCATTCTCATGAGGACCCTAGGCTGCAGGTGACTGCTCACATGTTGGAGAACAGGGATCGTGATGCATGTGCTCTTCGCATGGAGCTCTATGCTACCCATGCCCGTCTTTGGACAGCCTTGACGCAGTTGGCACCTGTCATGCAGACAGGCTATGGAGATTTGGAGATGCTGACCCCATCGCACACTCATTTGCCAGCACACGTAGACTGGCCTGATGTTGGAGGCATCACCCCTCTTCGAGGACCGCTGTTGCCACCGACAAGGGGACCAAGGCCATGTCCGTGTCCTTATGGTTTCCAGGGATCCCAGGCTAGAGTGTTTCCAGATCCTCAGGTTCAGCTCCCAGGTCATGGGGGTAACCTGTACTAGGCATTCTACGGTGATGTTTGAGTGCCTGGATGTTAGTCCTAGTATGTTAGTAGTCGTATCGCCACAGTCCTGCATGTCTTGTGGGATATGACCTAGGTCGAGAGTTGAGTTCCGAAGGTGTAGATAGATAATGTATAAGAAGCTTGTAATGCCTCCGATGAGTTGTGTCATCTCTCCGTAGTTGTTTTCAGCTTGGGCTTGTACTGGAATAAGTCATGGTGTGTATGAAACCTAATGTTCATATGGTAGTTGCTTTACCATGTTGATTGGTGTTTATCCTACCTGCCATGTTGACCAATACATTCCTTATCTCTTGTCTTAGAGTTGATGTTCTCTATGTCTAAGCTGTGGATTGCTTTTCCCAGGATGGTAGCAACTAGGAACAATCCCGTGCCTGCTCCTGAGCAGGGCGAAAGTAGCCAGCCAAGGCAAGAGGAGCTGCCACATGCACCATCCCTGGAAGAGGTGATGCTAGAGGCTGAAAGGAATAAGAGGGAGACCAACAGGTTGTTGGAAAGAATTGAGCAAAACACGGCTCGTGCTCCCCGCAATGATCACCACGATGGAGTATCACTTGGTGACTTTATCAAGCTATGTCCGCCCAAGTACCATCATTCGATCGACCCCCTCGATGCGGATGATTGGCTGACGAGTATGTTCCGCAAGATACGGGCTGCTAATGTGCCTGAGGCCAATAGGGTGTCTTTTGCCACCTACTTTCTGGAGGGACCTGCCAACTTGTGGTGGGAAAGCTATGAGGCTATGCGTCCCCAGGGACCTGCACCAACCTGGGCAGAGTTCAGCGCCGCATTCCGTATCCATCACATCCCGGAAGGGCTGATGGATCGCAAAAAGAGAGGAATTTTGTGCCTTCACCCAGGGCAGATTGTCAGTGGATGCATACAGTCGCGAGTTTGGTAATCTTGCTCGCTATGCTCCAAAGGAAGTCTCAACTGATGCTAAGAAGCAGGCTAGGTTCCGCAAGGGACTTAATGCTGAGCTTCGCCGAGATCTTCGCTTGCACGAGTGCACCACCTTCCAGGCTGTCGTCAATAAGGCCATCAATGCCAAGTCAGGATAAACTGACTACGAGGCTACGAGGAAGCATAACCGTGACTTCAACCCTGCATCGGGTTCAGGCCCTAACAAACGCCGAGTGTGGGTGCCCAATGCAGCTTTGCCGCCAAGATACACCGCGAGGCCATCCTTCCAGGCACCTCGTCCAATTCAGTCCAACCCTCCACCCAGACCATTTGGAGGACGGCCTACAAATGTTGCACCTCGTGCTACAGTGGTATGCTACAAATGTGGAGAATCGGGACACTATTCTCGTGAGTGTCCCCAGAACAATGCTAAGCCCGCTGGACGTGGAAAACCAGGAAAAGCTTTCTATGTGAAGCCAGCCCCTGTCCGTGGGCGAGTGAATTATGTGTCTGCTGAAGAAACCCTTGAAGATCCTGATGTTATTCTAGGTACGCTTCTTGTTAATAGCCATCCAGCATCTATTCTATTTGATACTGGGGCATCTCATTCTTTCATCTCTGAAAGTTATGCACAGTTGCATAACATGTCCTTCTGTGACATGCCCACTCCTTTAGTAGTTCAGACTCCTGGTTCAAAATGGCAAACTTCTAGAGTGAGCCATGACAATGAAATTCTGGTGGATAGACTAGTATTTCTAGCATCCTTGATAGTTCTTAAGTCTTCGGACAACAATATCATTCTAGGCATGGATTGGATGAAATTTCACTATGCCAAGATTGATACTCATTCTAGGAATGTTCAACTTACACATCCATCGGGTGAGATAGTTAATGTCTCTACTCGAACAACCAAGCGCCAACTCTATTTCCTAAATGCTAGCCCTCTTCCAGAGTTAGAAGATATTCCGGTAGTCCGTGATTTTCTGGATGTCTTTCCAGAAGAACTGCCAGGTATTCCACCTGTCAGAGATGTTGAGTTTGTGATAGAACTTATTCCAGGGACAGTCCCAATAGCCAGAAGACCCTATAAGATGGCACCCTTAGAACTAGCCGAGCTTACAACCCAACTCGATGAAGCTTTGAAGAAAGGTTTCATTCGTCCTAGCTCTTCTCCTTGGGCTTGCCCCACCCTCTTCATTAAGAAGAAAGATGGATCGGATCGGATGGTTGTGGATTACCGACCAGTGAATCTGGTCACTATCAAGAACAAGTATCCGCTCCCCAGGATCAACGATTTGTATGATCAACTCGCTGGATCCTCTGTCTTCTCCAAAATGGATTTGAGGTTGGGATACCATCAAATCAGAATTAGAAACGGGGACATTCCAAAAACGGATTTTGTCACTCGTTATGGCCAATACGAGTACACCGTCATGTCCTTCGGTTTAACCAATGCCCCAGCCACCTACTCTCGTTTGATGAATTCGATCTTCATGGTGTATTTGTATAAATTCGTCGTGGTTTAGCTCGATGACATACTTATCTACTCAAAGAACGAAAAAGAACATGCCGAGCATCTAAGGCTGGTATTGATGAAACTTCGAGAGCACCGCTTATATGCCAAATTCTCCAAGTGTGAATTTTGGTTGCCGGAAGTGACCTATCTAGGCCACGTGATCTCTGGCAAAGGTATTGCTGTCAATCCCAAGAGAGTTCAGGCCATCCTTGATTGGACTCAACCTGAATCGGTTAAGCAAGTTCGAAGTTTCCTTGGCTTAGCGAGCTATTGTCGTCTCTTTGTTGAGAACTTCTCCAAGGTTGCGAAACCTCTAACTGAACTCCTCAAGAAAGATAAAAAGTTCGAGTGGACCCCACAATGTGAGCATAGTTTTTAGGAGTTGAAAAGACGACTGACCTCTGCTCCCGTTCTGGTGCCACCAGATTTTTCTAAGGACTTTATTATCTACTGCGACGCCTCGCGACAAGGATTAGGTTGCATTCTTATGCAAGATCTTCATGTGCTTGCATACGCATTTCGACAGTTGCGTCCACATGAGGATAATTATCCAACACATGATCTTGAGCTTGCAGCTATAGTCCATGCACTAAAAACATGGCGACATTACCTTCTGGGTAATCGTTGCGAGATATACACTGATCACCAAAGTCTGAAATATATTTTCACCCAGCCGGATTTGAATCTCAGGCAAAGACGGTGGGTAGAGTTGATTACAAATTACGACTTAGGGATAACTTACACCCCGGGGAAAGCCAATGTCATGGTTGATGCACTAAGTCGTAAATCTTATTGTAACAATCTGATGTTACAACAAGGTCAACCGCTTCTCTATGAGGAATTCCGGAAGTTAAACCTTCACATTGTTCCTCAAGGATTCCTATCCAACCTGGTGGCGAAACCTACTCTTAAGGATCAAATCATAGCTGGCCAAAGGTGTGATAAGGGAATTTCCCGGATCAAAGAGAACCTCGTTAGCGGTCTCGCTAAGGAATTCTCTATAGATGATCAAGGTGTAGTGCTCTTCCAAGGCCGTTTGGTGGTTCCTAAGAGCCAACATCTCAGGCAGCTGATTCTTAAGGAGGCTCATGATTCTCCTCTCACATTTCATCCGGGTAGTACCAAAATGTATCAAGATCTACGCCATAGGTTCTGGTGGACTAGGATGAAGAGAGAAATTGCTCAGTATGTTGCTAACTGCGACGTTTGTCGTCGTGTGAAAGCAGAACATCAAAGGCCTGCTGGCACCCTTCAACCTTTAGCTATTCTTGAATGGAAATGGGATAAGGTCGGTATGGATTTCATCACCGGTTTTACCAGGACCAAGAGAGGGAACAATTCTATATTCGTAGTCATTGATCGCCTCTCCAAAGTGGCTCATTTTCTTCCTATTCGTGAAAGCATTACTTCTAGTCAGCTAGCGGAGTTATATGTTTCTCGAATAGTTTCTCTTCATGGTGTTCCTTTGGAGATTAACTCAGACCGCGGAAGTATCTTTACTTCTCGATTTTGGGAAAGTTTTCAAACCTCTATGGGGACTCATCTATCCTTTAGCACTGCCTTCCACCCTCAATCAAGTGGTCAAGTTGAGCGAGTCAATCAAATTCTCGAAGACGTGCTCCGAGCTTGTGTCATATCTTTCGGTATGAATTGGGAGAACTGCCTTCCATTTGCTGAATTTGCATATAACAACAGTTATCAATCAAGCTTGGGCAAATCCCCTTTTGAAGTTCTCTATGGACGAAAATGTCGAACACCTCTTAACTGGTCAGAAACCGGATAGAGGCAACTCTTTGGTCTGGACATGATCCAGGATGCAAAGAAGCAAGTTCGCATTATTCGTGAAAAGTTGAAAACAGCCCAATCCCGTCAAAAGAGTCAATATGACCGTCATCATAAGTCTGTGACCTATGAAGTTGACGAGAAGGCTTACTTCGGGTTACACCTCTGAAGGGTACCCATCGATTCGGTATCAAAGGCAAGTTGGCTCCTCGTTACATTGGACCCTTTCGCATTCTTGCTAAACGAGGAGAGGTTGCCTACCAATTAGAACTTTCGCCACATCTTTCCAAGGTTCATGATGTCTTCCACGTCTCGCAACTCAGGCGCTGCTTTTCGGACCCTGTCCGCGAAGTAGACCACGAAGCGCTTGATCTCCAAGATAACCTTACATATCGAGAATACCCTGTTCGTATTCTCGACCAAGCTGAGCGCACCACTCGGCGTCGAAACATCAAGTTTCTCAAGGTTCAGTGGTCACATCATTCTGAAAAGGAGGCGACATGGGAAAGAGAAGATCGTCTTCGACTAGAGTACCCTGCGCTCTTCCCGACGACTTCAAAATCTCGGGACGAGATTCTTTTGAGTGGGGGTGAGTTGTCACAACCCTAGCAAGTTGTCCTAGGATAGCATTTGTGTTTGCATCATCATCATCATCATCATCATCATCATCATCATTGCATTAATGTGAAATGGGGAGAAAGAAAAGAAACCCCAAGCACTTAATGAAATAAAGAAATTCAAGTTTAGTGAAATTTCAACAAATCCAAAATGCCCATCAAAAATGTTCCCTATGTCTGATAAATTTGGACAAAGTTATAACAGGGAACATTTAAAATATTTGAGCATCAGAAGCAATTTAAAAATAATGATTTAAGTCTCTGAAATTGATAAATAAATCATTATCATGACTATTGTTTTCATAATAATCTGAAACTTTTATTACAAGTTTGAAATATTCAAACTTTACTTTAGAAAATGGTTAGGATATTTTGAGAAGTCAATTGAACCTGCAAATAAAATAAAGAGAAGTTAGAAAGCAGAAAATAGAAACAAAAAAAAGAAAAAGCCTACCTGGGCCAGGGAAGAGAAGCCGGCCCAGCCCACAGGGGCGAACCGGTCATCTCCCACCTATGGCTAGGAGGACTCCGGGCGTGTGGTCGCCGCGCGCCGGCCACCTCCTCCCTGCCTGGCTCCTTGCCTAGAGGGCTGGGAGAGCGCCAGCGCGAAGGCCGCCGCCGTGCCTTCTCCTTCCTTTCCTCTCTCTCTCTCTCTCGCATTCTCCCCCTCTGTCCCTCCATGGCCGCGCTGCTCCTCGCCGTCGTGCCGCCGTTCTAGCCGCCCCCAAACCCATCTGAGCCTGCCAGAAGCTCCGCCTGGACCTCCTCTTCCTCCTAGCCAAGCCACGCCCTGCCGGAAGCCTCGCCGTCGCACCGTCGTCTTCTTCCTCGGGTCGCCGGAGAAGGAACCAAAGCTTGCCGCCGCTCCAGGCCCTCCCCGAGCCAGCTGTCGACGCCCCTGCGATCGCTGTGAGCTCCTGCTCCTTCTCCCCTCCTTTCCCCCTTCGATAGAGCTCTACAAGCACCGGATTCCTCCGAACCCGAAAGCTTCCTATCGCCGGCGAGATCGTGGTCGCCGTTGTGGCGACCCAAGCTTGCATCTGAGCACGCGGTCGTGCTCAGAAGGCTTCCTGGTAGCTTCCGGAAGCCTCAACTGCCCCATTTGAGCTCCGGCTCGACAAGTCCGTGCTCGCCCGAGTTTCGGCAGCCGCCGTGCTTGTCGCCGGCGTCAATTCCGACCACCCCAGCCCTTGGGAGGTGTCGGGTTCGACGCGCGCGAGCAGTGCGAGTCGTCTGGAGCCCTCCGCCATCTGTTTGGTCGCCGGAGACGCGGTTCCGGCGAGTCGCCACCGTGTGGATGGTCGCCGCCGGCCTCACTCCGGTGGGCGCCGACGTGGCAATCATTAGGGGGCTAATCCCCCTAATTAGTTCGGCCCCAGTCGCTGACAGTGGGACCCCAGAGGTGGGTCAAACCTTAGTCAGCGCGGGATTAAGACCCCTAACGCTGACAGGGAGGTCCCACCTTGTCTGGTTTGACTCTGGCTGGTCAGCCGACCAGCTGACGTCAGGTTGACGCCAGGCTGACGCATTAATTCATTTTATAATTTAAAAATAATTCCAGACTTTGGTAGACTTGCTCGTTGGACGGCAGGTCGTTGAGTACAAATGGATCTTTAAAATGAAGACAGACACTGATGGTGAATGTCACTATTTGTAAAGCTCGACTTGTTGCAAAGATGTTTGTGACAAGTTCAAGGAGTTGACTACGATGAGACTTTCTCACTCGTAGCGATGCTAAAAGTCTGTTGGAATTATGTTAGCAGTTGCTGTGTTTTCAATTATGAAATCTGGCACATGGATGTCAAAACATCGTTTCCTTAATGGTTTACTTGAGGAAAGGTTGTATGTGATACAACCAGAAGGTTTTGTCAGGCCTAAGGATGCTAAAAGGTGTGCAAGCTTCGGTGATCCTTCCATGGACCGAAGCAAGCATCTCGGAGTTGGAATATACGCTTTGATGAGGTGATCAAAGTTTTGATGTTTATACAAAGTTTATGAGAAACTTGTATTTGCAATAAAGTGAGTGGGAGCTCTATAGAATTTCTGATAAGTATATGTGGATGACATATTGTTGTTCAGAAATAATGTAGAGTTTCTGGAAAGCATAAAACGGTTATTTGGAAAGTGATTTTCAAAGGAAGACCTGGATAAAGCTACCTAATTGTTGAGCATCAAAGTCTATAGAGATAGATCAAGATGCTTGATGAGACTTTCAATGAGTGCATACCTTCACAAGATTTTGAAAGAGTTCAAAATGGATCAGCCAAAGAAATAGTTCTCGTCTGATTTGTAAGGTGCGAAGTTGAGTGAGACTCAAAGCTCGACAACGGCAGAAGAAAGAGAAAGGACGAACGTCGTCCCCTATGCCTTAGCCATAGGCTCTATATTATGCCATGCTGTGTACCGCACCTATGTGTGCCTTGCCATGAGTCTGTCAAGGGGTACAAGAGTGGTCCAGGAGTGGATCACTGGACAGCGATCGGAATTATCCTTAGTAACCAGAGGACTAAGGAAATGTTTCTTGATTATGGAGGTGATAAAGAGTTCGTCGTAAAGAGTTACGTCGATGCAAGCTTTAACACCTATCCGGATGACTAGTAGTAGCAATCTGGATACGTATAGTGGAGCAGCCATTTGGAAATAGTACCAAGTGGAGTGTGGTAGCAGTGTTTACGGTTTGACATAGAGATATGCAAAGTACACACGGATCTGAATATCGCAGACCCGTTCACTATAAGACCTCTCTCACATGAAAAGCATGATCGAGCCCCAGAACTCATTGGGTGTTAGATTCATAACAATGCGAATCACATGGTGATGTGAACTAGATTATTGACTCTAGTGCAAGTGGGAGACTGTTGGAAATATGCCCTAGAGGCAATAATAAATTAGTTATTATCATATTTCCTTGTTCATGATAATCGTTTATTATCCATGCTATAATTGTATTGATCAGAGACTTAAATGCATGTGTGGATACATAGACAAAACCATGTCCCTAGTATGCCTCTAATGGACTAGCTCGTTGATCAAAGGATGGTTAAGGTTTCCTAGCCATGGACATGAGATGTCATTTGATAACGGGATCACATCATTAGGAGAATGATGTGATGGATAAGACCCAAACTACAAACATAGCATATGATCGTGTCAGTTTATTGCTACTGTTTTCTGCATGTCAAGTATATGTTCCTATGACCATGAGATCATGCAACTCACGGATATCGGAGGAGTGCCTTGTGTGTATCAAACGTCGCAACGTAACTGGGTGACTATAAAGGTGCTCTACAGGTATCTCCGATGGTGTCTGTTGAGTTGGCATGGATCGAGACTGGGATTTGTTACTCCGTGTAACGGAGAGGTATCTCGGGGCCCACTCGGTAATGCAACATCACAATAAGCCTTGCAAGCAATGTGACTAATTGTTAGTTGCGGGATCTTGTATTACGGAACGAGTAAAGAGACTTGCCGGTAACGAGGTTGAACTAGGTATGGAGATACCGACGATCGAATCTCGGGCAAGTAACATACCGAAGAACAAAGGGAACGTTATACGAGATTAACTGAATCCTTGACATAGAGGTTTGACCGATAAAGATCTTCGTAGAATATGTAGGAACCAATGTGGACGTCCAGGTCCCACCATTGGTTATTGACCGTAGAGGTGTCTCGGTCATGTCTACATAGTTCTCGAACCCGCAGGATCTGCACACTTAAGGTTCGGTGACGTTTCGGTAGTGTAGAGTTATGTATGGTGGTGACCGAAGTTTGTTCGGAGTCCCGGATGAGATCCCGGACGTCACGAGGAGCTCTGGAATGGTCCGGAGGTAAAGATTCATATATAGGAAGTCCCAGTTTGGTTTCCGGAAAAGTTTCGGGCTCATCGGTAGTGTACCGGGAGTGCCGGTAGTGTACCGGGAGACCTCCGGGAGGGGTACTTCGACCCCAAGAGGTCCATGGGCTGTGGGAGAATAATAACCAGCCCTTAGTGGGCTGGGAAAACAGCCACAAAGGCCCATGGCGCAGGAGAGAAAGTCCTAAAGCAAAAAGTGGAAAATCAGCCAATAGGAGGCAATCCTACTCCAACTAGGATTGGAGGTGAAGTAGGATTGCTCCCACCTCCTATTTCGGCCGACCCAAAGGCCTTGGCTGCCTCTTATATACTAGTGGATTGGGTGGTTTTTGGACAGAATTTCCGGCCACGTGCTACCCGTTTCACCGGTGCACAGTTTCTCCTCTAGATCGGTTTTCCGCAGCGCTTAGGCGAAGCCCTGCCGGAATCACTCCACCACCATCACCGGAGCGCCGTCACGCTGCCGGTGAACTCTCTCTCCTCTCCACCTCCTCTCGCTGGATCGAGACGGTGGAGATCGTCATCAAGCTGCACGTGTGCTGAACGCGGAGGTGCCGTCCGTTCGGCGCTAGATCGGAAGGACCGTGATCGAGATCGCGAGACAGTTCATGATGAGATCGTGGAACGGATCGTGATGAGTTCGCGGGACAGATCGTGATCAAGATCGTGAGATGGATCATGATGAGATCGCGGGACGGATCGTGATGAGTTCACGGGACGGATCGTGATTGGATCGCGGGACGGATCGTGATGAGATCGCGGGACGCTCGGCGATTTGGATCGCGAAGATGTTCGACTACACCAACCGCGTTTCTTAACGCTTCCCGCTTAGCGATCTACAAGGGTATGTAGATCCACTCTCCCTCTCGTAGATGCTCATCACCATGGATAGGTTTGCGTGTGCGTAGGAAAATTTTTGTTTCCCATGCGACGTTCCCCAACATAGCCATGAGTCAAAGCTGGCATTGCTGCTTAAACTCCACCACTCCCCCTTGTTGATACATGAGCATAAATAGATTAGGACTGTTTTAAAGACTTGCTGAGTACGATTGTACTCATCCTTGCTTAATTAATGTTGCAGAAGAAAACTAGGACCCATCAGGTGGGTTCTTTCTAGACGTTGACGATGCCGAATAGCTGGTGTCCCAGCTACGATCTTGCCCATGTGGTGGGCTGTAGATAGTCAGGCCGTGTGCCTCTTTTCTATTTTCGCCGCCTATACTCAGACAGCTTAAGTTTCCGCTGGCTTGTATGACTTTGTTTGTATGACTTGAGTGTCAGGTCATGTGACCCCTATCTATAAGAACATATTATGCAAGGCTCGTCTGGGCCTCTTAAATAAAAGTCATGTTGTTGTATGGTTATGTTGTGATGCCATAGTTGTATCTATGCATATCGGGCATGTCGTGCGTACGTGTGACGTGCAACGGTATGTATGGGATCCAACACCTAGTCGTGTGCCTTTAGTAGTACTCTTTACGGGAAACTACCTCTTTGTGCTTCCACCGAGCCATGGTAGCTTGCTACTGCTCTGGACACATTGATTGACCGGCATGTATCCTTCTTTGCTGTTGTGTCTGTCCCTTCGGGGAAATTTCTCGCAGTGTAATGGAGTCCTTGTAGCCTGCTACGACTCGTCTACGTGCAGTGATGACATCCGTGTCTCGCGACATAATGGAGTCCTTGTAGCTTGCTATGACTCGTCTACACACGCTTGAGGCCGACACCTGCATTGCTGGGTTATGTATGCCTGTTTCCATACGGATGTGCCACTTGGGTTCTATGACTCGTTATGTCGGCCCGGGTTCTTTGTTGCGTGATTGCCAGTGACATGTTCACATACGTGAGCCAAAAGACGCAAACGGTCCCGGCCAAGGTAAGGCTGCAACCGAGGAGTTTACCGTGCGTGAGGCCGCAAAGTGATGAGACTTATTACAGTATGGAATCATATGACTTAGGATCGGGGTCCCGACATGGCGGAACCATGTCATGATAGATAACTCTGTAGTGAAAAATCCTGATATTCCTTTGTTGTAGGAAAAGAAAATTAAATTAGCTTTTATGAAAAAACTCATACACAGAGCCACAAAGCCCTAGTGCATATAGAATACTCTTTATCTTCTGTTTTGCTATGGTGATCTTGCCGGTACATTCAATGTACTGACCTACACGGCTGCAACGTCTTATGTTGTAGATAAGTTCTACGACGAGTAAGAGTATGATTCAGGGTTACGGTCTGCACTCAACCTGCCATTGGTGTTATTGGGACTCCACTCCCGTTGACTGTTTTCGCTGAGATTTTGAGGTATATATCAGTTTTACGTTAGTTACATGTGATTTCACTTTGATATATACATTTATGTACTGTGTGTGCTAGCATACTGATCCAGGGATGGCACAGAACACACAAAGTCTTGACTCATTTTGAGTCGGGTCGCTACAGAAATGGTATCAGAGCACATGTTGACTGTAGGACGCGACCCTAGGAAATGGCTTAGAAATAGGAAGACCTTATAGTAACAACTTTTGTTTTCACTACTCCCGTAACTTATGAATTCTTTTACTGAACCCTCTCTGTTTCAAACTATAGATGGAAAACTACATTGTGAATGAAAGAGAGCACTGCGAGGATGTTCCCGGAGGCTCATTCCTCATGGAGTTGGTGCAGATGGTGAAGCTGCTGATACTTGAGATCAAGGTGACTAAGAGGAAGTCTGGATTTTCGGGCATCAGAACTAAAATATTTGGACGTAAAAAAGACCCCAAGACTGAAGACATCAACTATGGCACACTGAACCATGAATGTGAGATGGGTATAAACACCGCCGTCCATGATGCTATCGCACGTTTGAGCTATCGTCATTGTGTTGAGTTAAGTGCCCACTACTTTGGAAGGCTTGGATGGCAGAAGCCTGATGGAGCACACATTCTCCTGACAGACGAACAGAAGATGAAGTTCTCACCTATACTTGTGTACAATCAAGAACTGGAGCACTACATCAAGAACCTTCAACTGGACCTTCTCTCAGAGTTATTTGAGAAGGAAGCACTTCATGAAAACCTCAAGAACGAGAAGCTAAAGGTAGCCAATCTGAAGAAACATGATCCCGAGATTAAGAAGCTTCATCAAGACTTGAAGAATAGTCAGGCCATGGCCCATGCTGGGGATGTTGAAATTCAGACGCTCAAGAACCAACTCATGGAACTACAAGGACGACATCGGAAACTCCGCGTAAACAGGCATAATCTTGCCGAAGAACTTGAGAAGATCAAGCATGACCAGAAGAAGACCACTGAAGACGAAGACATGATATAGACTAGCTTAGTAGTAGCCCCACCATGAGAGAATAAAAGAAAAAAGGTTTTACGTTTTGAGTTATTGACCATACCAACCTTATGTGGGTGGCGATACTATAGTTTGATTGAAATTTATGAATGTGTGGACTTGAGTTTGATGTTTTGTGTCTTTGAGTTGTTTGTATCCCTTCTCTCTCTATCTCTCTCTCGCGCGCATCTCATCCCAAAACCTTGAACCCAATAGATGATGAATGAAGCTGGACTCGTGTATTCTGGATAGATGACTCGGTTAGAGATAGAAGAATGGATTCAAAACATGGAGGATCACCTAAGGAGTAACCATGTTGCAAGGAACGAGATGGTCCAGTATGCTCTTCGGTACTTTGCAGAAGGTGCTGCAAATTGGTGGAGGATGCATGAAGCTATCCATGATAGGCAAGCATCAATCACTTGGGAAGAATTCAAGATGACTCTGAAAAAATCTCATGTTGTCACCAACACCCTGAAACCTCGCTGCAAAGATGTGAAGAAGATTTGTGCATGCAAGATATGTGGAGAGATAGGACACACCCAGGAAGAACACAAGGAAGGATGCCCTCATTGTGAAGAAAATCACCCTGCTGAGGAATGCCCAACTTGGCAGGTGACATGTTTCTTGTGTGAAGGAACCACTCATTTTCCGGCACAATGTCAAATATACTCCAAGGTACAAGAAGTCATGAAGCAGCAGAAGGAAGCAATAAAAGAAGCCCTCGGGAAAAAGTTAGAAGAACCATGATGATGGGAGATATACCAGATCCAAACATAAGTACCAAATCATGTTATTCATGTGGAGAAGAAGGACATATCTCTTAGGATTGTCCGAACGAGTATCTGGGAGACTTCCCAACAGAAGAAGTGCAATATGATCCTCAAGAGATAGAAGGAATGATCAACCTGGACAAGAAGAAAGGCCAAGTAAGCGGAGGCATCAGATGTTTGCATTGTAGCTTGGAGAGGCCACACTGTTTTTGCAAGAGGTATGAGCCAAGCATCAGGAAAGGAACCCAACCCAAGAAGAAGAAGAACACTCCATGGTTTTCTACATGGAAGGATCTGAGCCACATCACTTGTCATCGGTGCAACAAGACAGGACACTACTCCTATATCGGCCCAGAGAAGAAGGTTAAACATGAGTAGTTTGAGTTTTGGATTTTGGAAGTAATAAATGTAGTAGGTAGCACTCTTATTATTTTTGAAGTTATGTAACGGAAGTCTCAAATTTTGTAATAAATTCATGAGTCAATGGAATTTATGGTGTCATGATTCTCCTATGTTGAATTATATGAGCTATTACTCTATGAACAAAGATCTCTGACCATTTTCGAGGATATGAGAATATATGGTCTATACAGGCATGTGTACATTTCATTTTAAGTGTGGTAGTAACCACACGGACCAATGAATAAAGAAAGTACCATTCCTGTTAAGGAGTTTGGATAAGTGAATACAGGTGAAGAGAATGTGGAACCATATCCAACTATGTGGATGACAACACCTGAAATAATATACCTTGGATTTTGAATATGATGAACCCAAAACTTTTATTGGTAAACATACCAATGGAAAGGAAAAGCATATTCAAGGAATAGAACCTGTATCAAGGATGGATCTCACGGTTTCATGAAGGTTACCCCAAGATCATGAAGCAAGAAGTTGTGATTTGATCAGCAAACATTTTTCTTAGGAGGATACGAAACCCCGAGAGATATAAAGAAATGATAGATGTTTTATTCAGTTTGCAGAATCAATGGATTTATTCGAACTTTGTTCGTTGACAAGAGAAATTTCTGCAGTGCTTGTGAGGAAGCCCCAAGTGTTAGAATACGAGATTCACTAAACTTTATACAAGGCAATGATTTCAGTGTGACATGGCTTAGCCACCATGACGACTTACTCTTATCATTCTCTTGCTATTCGGATTGGTAAATCTGAGTGACTTACCCATAAAAAAGAGACGATGCTCTTTGAAGCTTTTGTTTAAGCCTTAGAATGGTATGATGAAAACCCCTTGTACATGACAATTGCTGTCACGCATAGGAATTTTTATGGTGAGGAATGATGCCAAGACCCATTTCACTGCAGAATAACCACTAATGGTAAGCCACCATGAGATCATCGATAAGTTACTTATAATGAACGCGAGATTTATCAGTTAACAACACCCAGTATCGGAGGAAATACATTTTGTTATGAGAACACAAGATTATGATTTAAACGGAAGAGCATCACTGAAGGAGCTATCGTAAAGAATGTGAAGAGACAGATGCACCCACAGGATTGTCATGATTTTGAGGGACCAATAATTCTCATTTTAAGTGTGGTAGCCCCCACACTTTCGGGACAATGGATTTGTTAGAAGACCCCCAAACCCTAACCTTTTCTTTCTAGCCTCTTAGAATCTCGAGGACGAGATTAATTTTAAGTGTGGTAGGTTTGTAACATCCCAAATTTTGGAATGTTATAATAAATATCAGAATGAGTGTTTGTTTGATTGAGTGATTGAATTTCAGTGAAATTTGTAAACTTTTAAAAACTTTTGAATGAGTGGGAATGACATGACTTTCCCTTGTGCTTTTGAATTCAAATTCAATTCCATTTCAAATCAGTGAGAGAATATAACATGACTTCTTCATAAACAAGGAATTTGAAAAGTGGATTTGAAAATCTCTGAATTATTCTTTTTGGAATCCATTTCATATTTGGTTCCATTTTCAATTTTGAAAGCATTCAAATACCCTTGACAAGATTTTGAGAGGAGTAATATGACACTCCAAACCAGGGGCCATTTGAATCATATTTGAATTTATAAAACTCAAAAAACTATTTTTGAAATATTTCACAAAAGGGTTTCAAAGCCATTTTTGAAAGTGGTTTTAAAATTTATTTTTCTCCATTAATAAACCATATGGAAGATAGGGTAAAATGATTCCCTTAAATATAAAAGTGGAGAGAAATGAATTTGAAATCATTTCGGTATTTTGAAAATATTTTATTCGCATTTTATTTGAACCAGCAACACTATTTGATTTTGTGAGATTTTATTTTGCCTCTGAAAATATGTTCATGTTTTAGGATTTATTTTTTCTGCAAATTTTGATATATAATATGTTTATATAAAAGTATTTTAGATTTTTTTTATTTAGTTTCCTTTTCTATTTTGTTTTATAAAAAGGAAGTTTCAAAAATAGGAAACGCACCCGTGGCCCAATAGGAAAGGATTCAACCCAAATCCCTTTCGGATCGGACCGAATCGCTCTCAATCGGCCACTGATTCTCTTCCCCGCACCCCTCTCTCACCGACATGTGGGCCCGACCGCCTGATCTCCCTCCCCCGTTGGCCACCTTCCTTCTTACTCCTCCCCTTTCCTTACCGCACCGGACCACGATCGGATCCACCCCGATCTCTCTCTCCTTTCCTTCCCCGACCGCCCCGAGGCCCCCTATAAAGCCCCCTGCCCATCCGCACTCCGTTCCACCCAATCCCCGCATCCCCCGTCGCCACAATGCCGCTCCCACACCTCGCCGGAGTTTGGCCTCCACCCGAAGCTCCCCGAGCTTGTAGCACTCGCCCCCGACGCTCCCTCGCCTTCCCGTCACCACCCACACACGCCGGAGGTCCGCCGCCATCGAGTGAACCCCTTAGACGCCGTCCCCGACCACCCGAGTGCCGCCCCCGAGAACAACCGAGCCATCGCCGCCGTCGGACATCGCCGGAGCTCCTCTCCCCTTTGTAAGTCACCGGCGATGCCTCCACTCCGTTGGATCTGGATCCAACTATCGAGATTAGATCACTTAAGCACCCCGAAACGTTTTTCTACTTTGTGAACATTCGTTGTTTTCGCTAGCGTGTGCACAACCATGACCAACCAGAAGATGCCACGTAGCCCCCCTGTTCGCTAGTTAGGATTTTTTTTTCTTTTTCTGTTTTCTATTTTTCTTAAATAGAATAGTTCTAGTTTTTTTGTTTATATCTTTTATGTTTTTAATTGTTTTAATTTTATTATTTTTGAATTGTATCACAAATTTTATGTAGTTTCTGTAGATATAACGTTTGACCATATTTGAATAACTTAAATTTGTGTTCAAACAAATTTGATTCAAATCTTGTTTTGTGAATATCTTGAGTTTAAAAATAGATTTTGAGTTGATTCTCTTTGCTACTTGCCACTAGTGACTTTATTTAACAGTAGGAAGAATTTGAGAATTTTTTGGATAATTTAAATTAGGGTTTCAAGCAAAACAGATTCTGTTTTAGTTCTTTCTAGGTTTATTCATATTTTCTTTATTCTTAATTGTTTTACTTTATTTTCTTTTATGTTAGTTGACAAGTTTTACTTTGTTTTCTGCTAGTTTGCAGTAGTATTTAAACCAAGATTATTTTATGTTATTTATTATTATTTTGTTTTGCATGGAAGCAATTCTAGTTCAATGAATAACTTGAAATTGATTTCAAATGCTAATAAGATCCTTTTGGAAAATACTTTCTATAAATTGTTTGGAATTTTATTTCCTGTTAACTTTATTTTAGATTAGAAACAATTTGTATTAAAGTTGAAATTGTTTGTGGTTTAAATTTAAGGTTAACATTATTTAGGTCATAAGAGGAGTTTGACAAAAGCTTTTATTAGTTCTTCAGTTGTTCTACAAGATTGATTCTTTTGGTAGTAAGAGGTTTAATAAAATACTTTTGTTGTATTTTATTTCTTTTTGTTGTTGTTTTGTTGCTATTGTAAAGAGGATTAATTGTAGGGAAAACCAACATTTGGTTGTTGTGATGAAATTTTGTTGTTTAAACTTTTGTCTTAAGTATTTCCTTCATCACAACACTAGTGTGTTATAGTTTTTGCTTTGGCTTTTTGATTGTTAGAATCGATTGCTAGTATGATTGCGTATATGAATGCAATGTTTGATTATATAGATTTCATCGGAGAGTGACGAATAGTTCTAACAAGTAATTTTGAGAGCGATATTTATCTTCATCAACAGTACAGGCAAGTTCACTTTGACCATCTATTTCATACCTATGTTTTATTGCATGTAGTGACATCATTCAACAAATCCCTCCAGTAGTGTTATTGAAATTTTTGTAGTTGAGTAGAATGCATGAAGTAGGAACTCACCACTTGTTACTAAAGCCCCGGGAACGCTAGTTATTTTAATGCTATGCTAAAGTTGACGGGGTCTGGTATGAGTGTTCGTGAGTGGTGTGAGAAGGAGGACTCCACGTCAAAACGACAACTTCATGAAGGCATCTTCAAGTCCTACATCCTCAAGACCTAAGACTTCGAGACTCGCGAAACAAGATTTCAATACACACTACTGGGTGAAGGATGGATTTGATGGGCACTCTGGAGTAACCAGTGGATGGTCGGGATGCATGGAGAAGCGCCATGACATCTTGCAGAAAGCTTCACCTAGACTCAAAGAGACGGATGAATACTTCATGCCCGGAAGCTTACCTGTGTAGCCACAAGTCATTATGGGCTCTTGCTTGGTTGATCTTTGTTGTGACTCTGGCTGGGCAGTGCTACGAGATGTAGTCGACATTAGGATTGGATGGGCACTGATAGTAGTCAGGGAAACACTCTGAAAGACCATGTTTTGTTCGTCCTGTTCTCAAACACCATGCAGTGCGAGGACTTACAAGGAGGAAACGAATCTTGTGGGTAAAGTGCACAACACTCTGTAGAGTTAAACCTAATCGATTAGCCGTGTCCCCGGTTATGGACAATTTGAGCCTCTGGACTTGGATCTATCTCTGAACTCTCAACACTCGACTGATAATTAATTGTGGGCAACTTATGATACTTGTGGGCACTAAGACATCGGTTGTCGGAACCATGTCATGATAGATAAATCTGTAGTGAAAAATCCTGATATGACTTAGGATCGGGGTCCCGACATGGCGGAACCATGTCATGATAGATAACTCTGTAGTGAAAAATCCTGATATTCCTTTGTTGTAGGAAAAGAAAATTAAATTAGCTTTTATGAAAAAACTCATACACGGAGCCACAAAGCCCTAGTGCATATAGAATACTCTTTATCTTCTGTTTTGCTATGGTGATCTTGCCGGTACATTCAATGTACTGACCTACACGGCTGCAACGTCTTATGTTGTAGATAAGTTCTACGACGAGTAAGAGTATGATTCAGGGTTACGGTCTGCACTCAACCTGCCGTTGGTGTTATTGGGACTCCACTCCCGTTGACTGTTTTCGCTGAGATTTTGAGGTATATATCAGTTTTACGTTAGTTACATGTGATTGCACTTTGATATATACATTTATGTACTGTGTGTGCTAGCATACTGATCCAGGGATGGCACAGAACACACAAAGGCTTGACTCATTTTGAGTCGGGTCGCTACAGAAATGGTATCAGAGCACATGTTGACTGTAGGACGCGACCCTAGGAAATGGCTTAGAAATAGGAAGACCTTATAGTAACAACTTTTGTTTTCACTACTCCCGTAACTTCTGAATTCTTTTACTGAACCCTCTCTGTTTCAAACTATAGATGGAGAGCTACATTGTGAATGAAAGAGAGCACTGCGAGGATGTTCCCGGAGGCTCATTCCTCATGGAGTTGGTGCAGATGGTGAAGCTGCTGATACTTGAGATCAAGGTGACTAAGAGGAAGTCTGGATTTTCGGGCATCAGAACTAAAATATTTGGACGTAAAAAAGACCCCAAGACTGAAGACATCAACTATGGCACACTGAACCATGAATGTGAGATGGGTATAAACACCGCCGTCCATGATGCTATCGCACGTTTGAGCTATCGTCATTGTGTTGAGTTAAGTGCCCACTACTTTGGAAGGCTTGGATGGCAGAAGCCTGATGGAGCACACATTCTCCTGACAGACGAACAGAAGATGAAGTTCTCACCTATACTTGTGTACAATCAAGAACTGGAGCACTACATCAAGAACCTTCAACTGGACCTTCTCTCAGAGTTATTTGAGAAGGAAGCACTTCATGAAAACCCCAAGAACGAGAAGCTAAAGGTAGCCAATCTGAAGAAACATGATCCTGAGATTAAGAAGCTTCGTCAAGACTTGAAGAATAGTCAGGCCATGGCCCATGCTGGGGATGTTGAAATTCAGAAGCTCAAGAACCAACTAATGGAACTACAAGGCCGACATCGAAAATTCCGCGTCAACACGGACAATCTGGCCACAAAACTGGATCTCTCTTATACCCCTTGACAGGTGCGCTACATAGCATGGCTTACTATACAGAGCCTATAAATAAGGCATAGGGGCGACCTTCGTCCTTTCTCTTTCATCTGTCGTGGTCGAGCTTTGAGTCTCACTCAACTCCACACCTTACAAATCAGGCAAAAACTCCTTCTTTGACTGATCTGTTTTGAACTCTTTCAAAATCTTGTCTAAAATGTACTCATTGAAAGTCTCATCAAGCATCTTGATCTATCTCTATAGATATTGATGCCCAACAATTAGGTAGATTTATCTAGGTCTTCCTTTGAGAAAACTCTTTTCAAACAACCTTTTATGATTTCGAGAAATTATATATCATTTCCGATCAATAATATGTCTACCATATATGCTTATCAAAAATTATATAGTGCTTCCACTCACTTTCTTGTAAATACAAGTTTCTCAAAAACTTTCTATAAACCCAAAAACTTTGATCACCTCATCAAACTGTATATTCCAACTCCGAGATGCTTGTTCCAGCCCATAGAAGGATTGTTGGAGCTTCCACACCTTTTAGCATCCTTAGGAGTAACAAAACTTTCCGGTTGTATCACATACAACCTTTCCTCACGGAAACCATTAAGGAAACAATGTTTTGACATCCATCTGCCAGATTTAATAATTGAAAAAATGCAGCAACTTCTAACATAATTCCAACAGACTTTAGCATCACTACGGGTGAGAAAGTCTCATTCAAGTCAACTCCTTGAACTTGGCAAAACCTCCTTTGCGACAAGTCAAGCTTTATAAATGATGACTTTCACCATGAGCGTCATTTTTCATCTTAAAGGTCCATTTGTACTCAACGACCTACTGTTCAACGGGCAAATCTACCAAAGTCTATGATTGGTTTTCATACATGGATCCTTTCTAGGATTTCATGGCCTTTAGCCATTTGTTGGAATCCGGGCCCATCATCACTTCTCCATAGATCGTAGGTTCATCGTTGTCCAACAACATGACCTCTAAGACAAGATTGTCATACCACTTAGGAGCGGTACGCGTCCTTGTCAACCTACGAGGTTTGATAGTAACTTGATATGAAGCTTCATGATCATCATCATTAACTTCCTCTTCAACTAATGTAGGCTCCACAGAAACATCTTTCTGTGTTGTGCTACTCTCTAGTTGAAACAAAGGTTCAACAACCTCATCAAGTTCTATCTTCCTCCCACTCAATTCTTTCGAGAGAAACTCTTTATCGAGAAAGGACCCAGTTTTAGCAACAAACACTTTGTACTTGGATCTGAGATAGAAGGTATACCCAACTGTTCTTAGGGTATTCTATGAAGATGCATTTTTCCGCTTTGGGTTCGAGCTTATTAGACATAAGTGTCGCATTCCCAAACTCTAAGAAATGACAGCTTAGGTTTCTACCAAACCATATGGTGTCATCTCAATGGATTTAGATGGTGCCCTATTCAGAGTGAATGTAGTTGTCTCTAATGCACAACCCCAAAACGATAGTGGCAAATCGATAAGAGACATCATAGTTCGCACCATATTCAATAGAGCATGACTATGACGTTCGGACACACCATCACACCGTGGTGTTCTAGGTGGCGTGAGTTGTCAAACATCTTCCACTTTGTCTTAAGTTGTATACCAAACTCGTAACTCAGATATTCACCTTCACGATTCATATCGTAGACATTTTATCTTCTTCTCACGATGATCTCAAACTTCACTCTGATTTTGCTTGAACTTTTCAAACGATTCAGACTTGTATTTCATTAAGTAAATATACACTATATCTACTCAAATCATCAATGAAGGTAAGAAAATAATGATATCCACCGCACGCTACAACACTCATTGGATTTCATACATCAACATGTATCATTTCCAATAAGTCACTTGCCCGCTCCATCAAACCGGAAAATGGGGTCCTTAGTCATCTTGCCCAAGAGGCATGGTTCGCACGTCTCAACCGATTCAAAACCGAATGAGTCAAAAGATCCATCAACATGGAGTTTGTTCATGTGATTTATACCAATATGACATTTAGCAGCAGTGCCAGAGGTATGTGGTACCATCATTATCCACTTTGCATCTTTTGGCATCAATGTTATGAACATGTGTACTACTATGATCAAGATTCAACAAACCATTCTCATTGGGTGCATGACCATGGAAGGTATTATTCATGTAAAAAGAATAACCATTATTCTCTCACTTAAATGAATAACCATATTGCAATAAACACGATCTAATCATGTTCATGCTTAACGCAAACACCAAATAATATTTATTTAGGTTTGTCACTAATCCTGAAGGTAGACAAAGTGTGCGATGTTGATCACATCAACCTTGGAAACATTTCCAACACACATCGTCACCTCACACTTAGCTAGTCTCCATTTATTCTGTAGCTTTTATTTCGAGTTACTAACATTTAGCAACCGAACCGGTATCCTATACCCAGGTGCTACTAGGAGTACTAGCAAGGTACACATCAATAACACGTATATCAAAATATACTTTTGTCGACGTTGCCAGCCTTCTTATCTACCAAGTATCTAGGGTTGTTCCTCATAATAGAAGCACTTAGTCATGGGTTTGGGTTCAACTTTGGGTTGCTTCACTGGAGCAGCAACTGACTTGCCGTCCATGAAGTTTCCCTCCTTGCACTTGCCCTTCTCGAAACTAGTGGTTTTACTAACCATCAACACTTGATACTCCTTGATTTCTACCTATGCGGTGTCAAACATCGTGAATAGCTCAGGGATCATCATTTCTATCCCTGGCACTTCATAGTTCATCACGAAACTCTAGTAGCTTAGTGATAGTGTCTTGGAGAACTATATCAATCACTATCTTATCTGGAAGATCAACTCCCACTCGATTCAAGCGATTGTAGTACCTACAAAACCTGAGCACATGCTCAATGATTGAGCTATTCTCCTTCATCTTGCAGGAAAGAATCTTGTTGGATATCTCATATCTTAGAACACGGGCACGAGCCTGAGATCCCAATTTCAGCTCTTAGAACATCTCATATGTTCCGTGACATTCAAAATGTTTTTGAGCCTCAATTCTAAGACGTAATGCATGACGCACTAAACTATCAAGCAATCATCGGAACATGCCTGTCAGATGTTCACAACATCTACAGATGACACTAGAGGGGGTGGCGCACCGAGCAGTGCATCAAGGACATAAGCCTTCTGTGCAGCAACTAAGGATAATCTTCTGACCACGGACCTAGTACGCAAAATTGCTACCATTATCTTTCAACTTACTTTCTCTAGGAACATATAAAAATACAAGGGAGCTACAGCGCGATCTATAATCTACAACATAATTAGCAAAGACATTATGACTATGTTCATGATAATGAGTTCACTTAATCATATTACTTAAAACTCCCACTCAAATTGACATCCCTATGGTCATTGGAGTGACACATGAACCAAATCCACCAACTCAAGTCCTATCATCACGTGAGTTGAGGTGATTTCAATGGTGAAGATCTTCATGTTGATCATATCTACAATATGACTCATGTTCGACCTTTCGGTCTCTTGTGTTCCGAGGCCATGTCTGTACATGCTAGGCTCGTCAAGTTTAACTCAAGTGTTCTGCATGTGCAACACTGGCTTGCACCCGTTGTATGTGAACGTAGAGTCTATCACACCCAATCATCACGTGGTGTCTCGACACGACGAACTTCCTCAACGGTGCACACTCGGGGAGAACACAATTGATCTTGAAATTTTAGTGAGGGATCACCTTATAATGCTACCGTCATCCTAAGAAAAACAAGATGCATAAAAGGATTAACATCACATGCAAATCATAAGTGACATGATATGACCATGAACTTGTGCTTTTGATCCCCATCCTTAACGCATTGGCATGATCTCCATCGTCACCGACTTGACACAATGATCTCCATCAACGTGTCGCCATCGAGGTTGTCTCACCCACCATGCTTCTATTACTATTGCTACCGCTTTGCAATAAATCAAAGCATTACAAGGCGCTTAATGAGTGACACGCAAGTCATACAATAATTAAAGACAAACGTATGGCTCCTGTCGGTTGTCGTACTCATCGACATGCAAGTCATGATATTCTATACAATACATGATCATCTCATACATCACATATATCTCATCATGTAATTGGCCATATCACATCACAACATTCCCTGCAAAAACAAGTTAGACATCCTCTAATTGTTGTTCCAAGTTTTACGTTTCTCCTATAGGTACCTAGCAAGAACAATTCTCACCTACGCAAAAATCACAACGGTGATACATAAGTTGCTTTTCAACCTTCTCAAGGACCGCCTTTGTCGAATCCGATCCAACTAAAGTAGGAGAAACAGACACCCGCCAGCCATCTTTGTGCAACAAAGTTACACGTCAGTCGATGGAACTGGTCTCTCGTAAGCATATGAGTACGGTAGGTCCAGGACGCTTCATCCCATAATACCGCCGAACCAAAACACGACCAAGGGAGGAAGCAATCTAAGCATCAACGCCCACAAACTCCTTTGTGTTCTACTCGAGATCTCATCTACACATAGACCTAGCTCTGATACCATTGATGGGGAACGTTGCATGGGAAACAAAAAAATCCTACGCTCACGCAAGATCTATCCATGGTGATGAGCATCTACGAGAGGGAGAGTTGATCTACATATCCTTGTAGATCGCTAAGCGGGAAGCGTTTAAGAAACGCGGTTGATGTAGTTGAACGTCTTCGCGATCCAAATTGCCGAGCGTCCCGCGATCCCATCACGATCCATCTCATGATCCCATCATGATCCGACCCATGATCCCATCACTATTTGTCCCACAATCCAATCATGAATCGTCTCGCGATCTTGATCACGGTCCTTCCGATCTAGCGCCGAACGGACGACACCTCCGCGTTCAGCACATGTACAGCTCGATGACGATCTCTGCCTTCTTGATCCAGCAATAGGGAGTGGAGAGGTAGATGAGTTCTACGGCAGCACAACGGCATGGTGGCGGTGGTGTGAACTAATCCTGCGGGGCTTGGCCTAAGCACCGTAGAACTAATCTAAGAGAAACAAATCTAGAGGAATAAGAGGGCAGCACATGGCAATTAGGGTTCGCTTTCCCCTCTAAATCCTCTAGTATATATAGGAGGGAGGTAGGGGAAGAGTCAGCCTCAAACCCTCAAGAGTTGGCCGAAATTGGAGGTGGAGGAGTCCTACTCCAATCCTATTAGGAGTAGGATTCCTCCTTTCCACTTGGATTTCCACCTCTCCACCTTTGGGTTTTTTCCTTCTCAAACCTCATGGGCTTTAGTGGAGGCTTCGTACAACCCACTAGGGGATGGTTTGTCTCCTCCCACAGCCATTGAGTCCCCTCGGGGCATGACACCCCTCCCGATGGTCCCCCGATACCCTCCCGGCACTCCCGGTACAATACCGATGAGCCCGAAACTTTTCTGGTGACCAAAACAAGACTTCCTATATATCAATATTTACCTCTTGACCATTCCAGAGCTCCTCGTGACATCCAGGATCTAATTCGGGACTCCAAACAACCTTAGGTCACCATCATACATAACTCTATACTACCGAGACGTCACCGAACCATAAGTGTGCAGACCCTGTGGGTTCAAGAACTATGTAGACATGACCGAGACACCTCTATGGTTAATAAAAAATAGCGGGACCTAGATTCCCGTATTGGTTCCTACATATTCTACGAAGATCTTTATCGGTTGAACCTCTATGTCAAGGATTCAGTTAATCCCGTATGCAGTTCCCTTTGTTCTTTGGTATGTTACTTGCCCGAGATTCGATCGTCAGTATCTCTATACCTAGTTCAATCTCGTTACCGGCAAGTCTCTTTTCTCGTTCCATAATACAAGATCCCGTGGCTAACACTTGGTCACATTGCTTGCAAGGCTTGTCGTGATGTTGTATTACCGAGTGGGCTCTTGATCCATCCCAACTCAATAGACACCCTTGGAGATACCTGTGGAGCACCTTTATGGTCACCCAGTTACGTTGCAATGTTTGATACACACAAGGTACTCCTTTGGTGTCAATGAGTTGCATGATCTCATGGTCATAGGAACAGATACTTGACATGCAGAAAACTGTAGCAATAAACTGACACGATCATATGCTATGTTTATAGTTTGGGTCTTGTCCATCACATCATTCTCCTAATGTTGTGATCTCATTATCAAATGACATATCATGTCCATGGCTAGGAAACCTTGACCATCTTTGATCAACGAGCTAGCCTATTAGAGGCATACTAGGGCCATGGTGTTGTCTATGTATCAACACATGTATCTGAGTTTCCAATCAATACAATTATAGCATGGATAATAAACGATTATCATGAACAAGGAAATATGATAATAACCAATTTATTTTTGCCTCTAGGGCATATTTCCAACATCACGCTCATGTATTGCCTGAGAGTTGAAAAGGTTTGAGAACACCAAAAGTGTGAAACAATTGCTTGACTTGTTCATCGGGGTTGTGCATGATTTAGATACTTTGTGTGGGGAAGATGGAGCATAGCCAGACCATATGATTTTGTAGGGATAACTTTCTAAGGCCACGTTATTTTGAAAGGACACGACTACCTTGTTGGTGTGCTTGAAGTATTACTGTTTTTATGTCAATATTAGACTATTCTTTTGAATCTTACGGATCTGAATATTCATGCCACAATAAAGAATATTACATGGATATATATGTGAGGTAGCATTCCACATCAAAAATACTGTTTTTTATCATTTACCTACTCAAGGACGAGCAGGAATTAAGCTTGGGGATGTAGATACGTCTCCAACGTATCTCTAATTTTTTTTATTATTCCATGTTATTATATTATTTGTTTTGCATGTTTTATATGCATTAATATGCTATTTTATATTATTTTTGGGACTAACCAATTAATCTAGAGCCTAGTGCCAGTTTCTGTTTTTCCTTGTTTTTGAGAATTGCAGATAAGGAATATTAAACGGAGTCCAAACGGAATAAAACCTTCTAAATGATTTTTTCTAGAATGAAAGGAAACTACGAGACTTGACAACCAAGGCAGAGGAGCCACCGTGGGGCCACAAGCCCTAGGGCCATGCCCAGGAGGGTAGGGCACGCCGGGCAGGCTTGTGGGCCCACGGCATCTCCCCTAACCCTAAACTTTGTCCTATACAATTCCACATATTCCATCATTATCAGAACGAGCCACGAAAACACTTTTATGCTGCCAGAAGCCTCCGTTCCCGAGAGATCCAATCTTGGAGCCTGTTCCGGTAATCTGCCGGAGGGGGATTCGATCATGGAGGGCATCTACATCAACTCCATTGCCCCTCCGATGATGCGTGAGTAGTTCACCACAGACCTTCGGGTCCATATCTAGTAGCCAGATGGCTTCTTCTCTCTCTTTGTTCTTCAATACCATATTCTTCATGATCTTCATGGAGATCTATCCGATGTAATACTCTTTTGTGGTGTGTTTGTCGAGATCCGATGAATTGTGGGTTTATGTTCAGATTATCAATGAATATTATTTGAGTCTTTCCTGAATTCTTATATGCATGGTTTCATATCTTTGCAAGTCTCTTCGAGTTATTGGTTTGGTTTGGCCAACTAGATTGGTAATTCTTGCAATGGCAGAAGTGCTTAGTTTTGGGTTCAATCTTGCGGTGTCCTCACCTAGTGACAAAGTAGGGGTAGCGAGGCACATATTGTATTGTTGCCATCAAGGATAACAAGATGGGGTTTTCATCATATTGCTTGAGTTTATCCCTTTACATCATGCCATCTTACCTAATGCGTTACTCTGTTCTTCATGAACTTAATACTCTAGATGCAGGCAGGAGTCGATTGATGTGTGGAGTAATAGTAGTAGATGGAGAATCGTTTCTGTCTACTTGACACGGATGTGATGCCTATATGCATAATCATTGCCTTGGATATATTCATAATTATTCGATTTTCTATTAATTGCTCGATAGTAATTTGTTCACCCACCGGAATACTTGCTATCATGAGAGAAGCCGCTAGTGAAACCTATGGCCCCCAGGTCTATTTTCCATCTTATACTTTCAGATCTAAAACCAAAAATACCAAAACTACTTTGCTGCATTATTTTTACCTTTTCTTTTACTTTCCGTTTAAGCAATCTATCTCTATCAAATCTCATCCTTGCAAGTAACCTTAAAGGGATTGACAACCCCTTTATAGCGTTGGGTGCAAGAGTTTGATTCTTTATGTAGGTACACCTATTGGGGGCTTGCTTGTATCTCCTACTAGATTGATACCTCGGTTCTCAACAACTGAGGGAAATACTTATCTACTTTGCTGCATCAACCGTTCCTCTTCATGGAAACCAACGCATGCTCAAGAATTAGCAATGCCCGAGGCGCCCCATGGTAATATTCAAGGACTCCCAAGAAACTAAGCTTGGGGATGCCCCGGAAGGCATCCCCTCTTTCTTCTAACAACCATCGGTAATTTTACTTGGAGCTATATTTTTATTCGTTACATGATATGTGTAAATCTTGGAGCGTCGTGTGCTTTTTATTTTTATTTTAATAATGCACCATGCTGGTATGAGAAAGTCCTTGGTTTATTTATAGAAGGATCTTTGCACCTCACTTATATCTTTTTAGTATGGCTTTACAGAATGCTTCATGTGCTTCACTTATATCATTTGAAGTTTGGATTGCCTATTTCTCACACATAGAAAACCGCCATTTGTAGAATGCTATTTTGTTTCACTTATATTTGTTAGAGCATGGGCATATCTTTTGTAGAAAGAATTAAACTATCATGCTTCACTTATATCTATTTAGAGAGTTAACAGGAGTTGGTCATTCACATGGTTAGTCATAAAATCCTACATAAAACTTGTAGATCACTGAATATGATGTGTTTGATTCCTTGCAATAGTTTTGCGATATAAAGATGGTGATATTAGAGTCATGCTAATGAGTAATTGTGGATTGATAGAAATACTTGTGTAAAGGTTTGTGATTCCTGTAGCATGCACGTATGGTGAACCGTTATATAAGGAAGTCGGAGCATGATTTGTTTATTGATTGTCAACCTTTGTGTGAGGGTCGGGAGCGCGCGATGGTTAACTCCTACCAACCTCTCCCCTAGGAGGATGTATCTAATACTTTGCTAGACTTTTGCAATAAGTATGTGAGTTCTTTATGACTAATGTGAGTCCATGGGTTATACGCACTCTCACCCTTCCACCTTTGCTAGCCTTTCTTGTACCGCGCAGCTTTCGCCGGTACATTACACCCACCATATATCCTTCCTCAAAACAACCACCATACCTACCTATTATGGCATTTCCATAGCCATTCCGAGATATATTGACATGCAACTTCCACCTTTCTGTTTATTATGACATGCACCATCATTTTCATATTCCTTTGCATGATCGTAAGATAGCTAGCATGATGTTTTCATGGCTTGCCCATTTTTTGATGTCATTTGCTATGCTAGATCATTGCATATCCTGGTACACCATCAGAGGCATTCATATAGAGTCATATTTTGTTCTAGATATCGAGTTGTAATTCTTGAGTTGTAAGTAAATTAAAGTGTGATGACCATCATTGTTAGAACATGTCCCATGTGAGTAAAGGATGATGGAAGCTATGATTCCCTCACAAGTTGGGATGAGACTCTGGACTTTATGAAAAATAAAAGAGGCCAGTGAAGCCCAAATAAAAAAAGAGGCCTTAGATGCCCACCAAAAAAAGAGAAAAGAGAGAAGGGACAATGCCACTACCCTTTTTCCACACTTGTGCTTCAAAGTAGCACCATGATCTTCATGATAGAGAGTCTCCTATTTTGTCACTTTCATATGCTAGTGGGAATTTTTCATTATATAACTTGGCTTGTATATTCCAGTGATGGGCTTCCTCAAATTGTCCTAGTCTTCATGAGCAAGCAAGTTGGATGCAGACCCACTTAGTTTTCTTTTTGAGCTTTCATACTCTTATAACTTTAAGTGCATTTGTTGCATGGCAATCCCTACTCACTCACATTGATATCTATTAGTGGGCATCTCCATAGCCCGTTGATACGCCTAGTTGATGTGAGACTATCTTCTCCTTTTTCTTCACAATCTCCACCATATTCTATTCCACCTATAGTACTATATCCATGGCTCACGCTCATGTATAGCATGAGAGTAGAAAAAGTTTGAGAACATAAAAGGTGTGAAACAATTTCTTGACTTGTCATCAAGGTTGTGCATGATATAAATATTGTGTGTGGAGAAGATGGATCATAGCCTGACTATATGATAATGTAGGGATAACTTTCTTTGGCCATTATATTTTGACCAGATAAAATTGCTTTATTAGTATACTTGAAGTATTATTGTATTAATGGCAAATGATAGACTATTGCTTTGAATCACGCGTGTCTTAATATTCATGCCATGATTAGACTATATGATCGAGATTATGCTAGATAGCATTACACATCACAAATTATCTTTTTTATCATTTAACTACTAGAGGATGAGCAGGAATTAAGCTTGTGGATGCTGATACGTCTCCGTCATATCTATAACTTTTGATTGTTTCATGCCAATATTCTACAACCTTTATATACTTTTGGCAAGTTTTTATACTATTTTTGGGACTAACGTATTGATCTAGTGCCCACTGCCAGTTCATGTTTGTTGCATGTTTTTTGTTTCGCAGAATATCCATACCAAACGAAGTCCAAACGAGATAGAAACTTACGAAGGTTTTTTGGAATATATGTGTGTTTTGGGAAAAAAGAATCAACGCGAGACGATGCCCAAGGAGGTGACAAGCCTGCTAGGTGCGGCCTACGCCCCTGGCCGCGCCCTAGGCCCTTGTGACCACCCCTTAAGGCAGTTGGTTCCCTTCTTTGGCCGCAAGAAAGCTATTTTTTGGATAAAGATCCCCTCAAAATTTCAGCTCGATTAGAGTTACAGATCTCCAGATATTTAAGAAAGGTGAAAGGCCAGAATCTGGGAGCGTGGAAACAGAAGGAAACAGAGTGAGAGATCCAATCTCGAAGGGTCTCTCGCCCCTCGGCCGCCATTGAGTCCATGTACCAGAGGGGAAACCCTTCTCCCATCTAGGGGGGAGTCAAGGAAGAAGAATAAGGAGGGGGCTCACTCCCCCTCTCTCCCGGTGGCGTCAAAACACCGTCGGGGCCATCATCGTGATGGCGATCTACTCCAACAACTCCATCATATTTATCAACACCTCCATCACCTTCCCCCATCTATCTACACTGGTCCACTCTCCCGCAACCCAATGTACCCTCTACTTGAACATGCTGCTTTATGCTTGATATTATTATCCAATATGTGTTGCCATCCTATGATGTCTGAGTAGATTTTTGTTGTCCTATGGCTTGATTGCTGATCATGATTGGTTTGAGTTGCATGTTTTATTATTGGTGTTGTCCTATGGTGCTCTCCGTGTCATGCAAGCATGAGGGATCCTCGCTGTAGGGTGTTGCAATGTGTTCATGATTCGCCTATGGTGGGTTGCTTGAGTGATAGAAGCATAAACTCGAGTAGGTGGGTTGTTGCATATGGGAGTAAAGAGGACTTGATACCTTATAATGCTATGGTTGGGTTTTACCTTAATGATCTTTAGTAGTTGCGGATGCTTGCTAGAGTTCCAATCATAAGTGCATATGATCCAAGTAGAGAAAGTATGTTAGCTTATTCCTCTCTCTCATTTAAAAATGCAATAATGATTACCGGTCTAGTTATCGATTGCCTAGGGGCAATTCTGCAACTCCTACCACCACTTTTCCACACTCGTTAGGTTAACTTAATTGTTACTTTGTCTTAGCAGCCCCTAGTTTTTTATGTGCTCTTTATTACCTTGCAAACCTATCCTGTTACACCAACAAAGTACTTCTAGTTTCATACTTGTTCTAGGTAAAGCGAACGTTAAGCGTGCGTAGAGTTGTATCGGTAGTCGATAGAACTTAAGGGAATATTTGTTCTACATTTAGATCCTCGTTCGCTTCGACACTCTTACTTATCGAGAAAGGCTACAATTGATCCCCTATACTTGTGGGTTATCAAGCATCATGGAATTTGCGATGAAGGAGGGTTGATGATGACGAAGACCGAAGATTCCCCTCTCCGGAGCCCCAAACGGGCTCCTGATCTGGCCTCCCGATAAAGAACAAGAGGTGGCAGCGCCTCTATCTCGTGAAACATAATAAAACTTACTCCTTGATTTTTATCTACGAAAATAGGAATTTATAGTGCCGGAAATAGGGTCAGCGGGGCCATGAGGTGGGCACAACCCACCTTGGGGGCTGGCGTGCCCTGCTATCTTGTGCCCAGCCAGGCCCCCTCCTCCGATGGTTTTTGTGTGCAATATTATTTTTATTCTGAAATAAATCTCCAAAAGTTTCGTTCGATTTGGAGAACTTTTATTTCTGCACAAAAACAATACCATGGTAGTTCTACTGAAAACAGCATCAGTCCGGGTTAGTTTCATTCAAATCATGCAAATTAGAGTCCAAAACAAGAGCAAAAGCGTTAGGAAAAGTAGATGCGATGGAGACGTAGCACCGAATTATCTGTCTAGTGGTGATTTCCTTAGCAGGGAGCTTGCCTCAAGTCAGATAGGCCAGGAATGGCACTGTCTAGTAAGGAATAGAATGGAGAGCCACCACCAGGTGTGCCTCTGGGTCAAGTATAGCTATGTCTTCCTCAGATGATAACTTAACTGAAGGGTTGTGAAGTACATCCAGAAATACATTAGGAGGGACCAGCTTGCGCTAAGAGCCAAGTCGTGATAGATCATCTGCCGCCTCATTGAACCAGTGATCAATGTGATCCACCTAATAGCCTTGAAAATGTCCCGCTATGTCGGTGAGTGCTCGTCAATAAGCCGCCATCAGGCGGTCCTTTTAATCACAAGTCCCTAAGACATGTTGAGCCACCAAATCTGAGTCGCCCAAACACCTGACTCGGCTAAGATTCATTTCCTTAGCCACTCTGAGTCCGTGTAGGAGGGCCTCATATTCAGCTGCATTGTTAGTACAAGGGAACATGAGCCGTAAAACATAAAAGAACTTGTCACCTCATGGAGAAGACGGAATAACTCCAGCCCTCGAGCCCTCCAATTGTCTGGACCCATCAAAATGTATAGTATAATACGTGTTGTCTCGCCTATCCTATTGAATTTGTAATTCAGTGTAGTCTTTGATGAAATCCACCAGTGCTTGGGATTTGATGGTTGTGTTGGGTTAATATTTTACCAGATGAGGACCAAGCTCAATTGCCCACTCAACGATTTGACCAGTGGCCTCCTGGTTTTGTATGATAGTCTGAACAGACCACAGTAATTGGATGCTCCTAAAAATAATGCTTTAACTTCCGACTTGCCATAAAAAAACCGAAGACTAAGTTTTGCCAATGTGGGTATCGCTGTTTGGACAAATTTAGGACCTCACCTAGAAAATAGACCGGACGCTACACTGGGTACTCTTTTCCTGCCTCCTTTTATTCGACGAGAACTGCAACACTTATCGCTTTGGAATTGGCAGCAATGTACATCAGCATGGGCTCTTTGTCAATCGGGGCGACTAGGACGGGCGGCTCAGCTAGTTGTTTCTTGAGTGCTTTGAAGGCTTCGTTAGCTGCATCTGTCCAAACAAAACTATCTGTTTTCCTCAACAATTGATAAAGAGGAATTGCTTTCTCTCCCAGGAAGCTTATGAAATGGCTCAACGTCGCGATGCGGCCGACCATGCACTAAGCTTGATTTATATTGGCCGGCTTAGCAAGTGAAGTCACTGCCTTGATTTTATTCGGGTTAGCTTTGATACCTTGTTTAGAAACAAGAAACCCCAGTAACTTGCCTGCAGGAACACCAAAAACGCATTTGGTCGGGTTGAGCTTCATCTGGTATACTCAAAGATTATCAAACGTCTCCTTGAGATAAAAGTGTCTCTTTTTTTCTAAGATTTTACCACAATACCATCAACATAGGCATGAACGTTGAGCCCAATCTGTGGGTGAAGGCAATTCTAAACACAACGCTGGTAAGTAGTCCCCGTACTCTTAATCCCAAAAGGCATAGAGACATAGCAGAAAGCACCGAAGGGAGTTATGAAAGTTGTCTTCTTTTGATCCTCAATGGCCATCTTGATCTGATGATAACCAGAAATGCATCCATGAAGCATAAACGCTTGCAACCCACCGTAGAATCAATGATCTGATCGATGCGTGGGAGGGCAAAGGATCCTCGGGACAAGCTTTGTTGATATCTATGTAATCAACACACATACGCCAAGTGTCATTCTTTTTCAGAACGAGCACTGGGTTAGCCAACCACTCAAGGTGAAAACCTTCAACGATGAACCCGGCAGCTAGGTGCCGGGCAATATCTTCTCAAATAGCTTTGCATCTCTCTTCGTTAAAACGATGGAGGTCTTGTTGTACTGGTTTCATCTTTGGATACACATTAAGGTGGTGCTCATCATGTTCCCTCGGTATTCCAGGCATGTCAGAAGGTTTCCATGCAAAGATGTCCCGATTCTCATGGATGAACTCGATGAGCGCGCCTTCCTATTTTGGGTCCAAGCCGGTCCCAATGGTGAACTGTTAAGATGAATCGCCTTGCGCGAAGTCAGTTTGCTTTGTATCTTTAGCCGTCTTGAACTTTAGCAAAGACTCAGACTCGAAGGTGTGTTTCTTGAGAGGGCTCATATCAGCCAGATCAACATTAGTTGTATAGTATTTAAACTCTTCAACTGTGTAGGCCGAATCAGCATAGGCTACATCTCCTTCTTCACACTCCTAGGCTATCTCTCTGTTGCCACCCAGAGTTATAGTGTCATTTGGACGGGCATTTTAAGGTTGAGGTAAACATAGCAAGGTCGAGTCATGAAACGGGCATAAGCCGACCGTCAAAAGAGGGCATGGTAAGGACTCTTGATCTTGACCACCTAAAATGTTAAAGGCTCATCTGAGGTTAAGTTCGTCGCCAAAAGCAACGTCAAGCTCAATCCGCCCAATCGGATATGTTGACTTCTCGGGAACTATACCATGAAAAATTGTTTGCAAGGTTTGTAATCTGCTCTCAGGGAGGTTCATCCACCGAAAGGTCTCATAATATAAGATACTGATGCTACTACCCCCATCCATGAGGACCTTTGTGAGGGTATAACCACCAACCTGAGGCACCACCACCAAAGCGAGACCACCTGGGTTGTAAACCCGGGGGGGTGATCTTCCCTGCTCCAAGTTATTGGTTGCTCAGACCAATTGAGATACCTGGGAACCGCTAGCTCGACCATTGATGGCCCTTTGTTTGAGTTTATTGTCTCGCCTGCAGGTACTGTTGGTGAAAAGATGGTATTGACCGTTGTTCAACTACTTAGGATTGCTCTGAAATCCAGTCTAATTATCATGATGTTGATTGCCCTGGCCAAAACGTTGTCCATTGCCACTATTTCCTTGATGCTGAAAACCAGTTCCCGATCCACCCAGGCAATGAAAACCTGATCCTAAAAATCAACCGGACGAGCCACCATGCGACCCACCGGGGACAAGATGACCCAGATGTCCTGCACCATTACCTCCTTGGTGATTCTGGAAAGCTTGATTACGGAATTCCTTCATGATGTAATAATTTTCCCCTGAGTCGGTAGACAGCTTGTCCTGGGTGCTATGTTTGGGACAAGGCGCCTTGAGTGCCTACTCATAGTTGAGAGGCTTATTTCCATTATAAGCTCCACCAGGGAAATTGTTACAACACTGGTTCTTGAAACCATTGTTGGTATTACCAACAAAGTCTGACCCGCCATCAAGTTGTTTTCGTTTACTATTATTGCCTTGACCCCCCCTGGTTTCCCATTGTGCCCATAGTTTCGTTGATGGCCCTTACCACCTTTGCCTTTCTTGTTCTTGCCAATTTTGTCCTCGTCCGAGTCGGGATCCTTTGTGATGTCTGACTTAGAATACCTAGTAAGAACGTACAGCAAATCCCCATATCTTGAACTTTCCGTTTCAGACGTCCAAGCTTCTGGATCAGCGGGAGGAAGTGGCAATTTTTCTCCAAGATTAGGATGGCTTGAGGAGTCGTGATGTTGTCCGATGAGTGAATGGTTTCGGAACCCCAGCGAGTCCAATGGTGGGTCGACTCATCCATGCGCTGGATGCAATGTTGAAGATCCACAATTTTCATTGGCCGTTTGCGCGTTCCCTGGATTTTTTTGATAAATCGCTCCTTCAGCTCCGCCCAAGTGTTGATGGAATTAGGTGGAAGATTCTTCAACACCATTCGAGCTGGCTGATATGTCTCCAACATATCTATAATTTATAAAGTATTCATGCCATGTTTACAACAATTTTATATGGTTTTATACGATTTGATTAGAACTAACCGGGACTGACGTTGTTTTCAACAAAACTACCGTGGTGGTGTTTTTTGTGCAGAAATAAAAGTTCTCGGAATGGGCTAAAAATTTCTGGTGATATTTTATGGACCAAAAGAGACCCCCCGAAGCACAAGAGTTGGGCCAGGCAGTGGACGAGGAGGCAACAAGCCCTCTAGGCGCACCCTACCCCCCAGGGAGTGCGCTTCGGGCTTGTAGGCCCCTCGGGCACCCCCTTGACGTGAGACCGACGCCAAAAACTCTTATAAATACCCAAACCTCGGAAAAGAACCCTAGAGGGGGAGTTCCGCTGCTGCAAGCCTCTGTAGCCACGAAAAACCAATTGGGAGCCCGTTCCGTCACCCTGCCGGAGGGGGAAACCATCATCGGAGGCCATCTTCATCATCCCGGCTTTCTCCATGACGAGGAGGGAGTAGTTCACCCTCGGGGCTGAGGGTATGTACCAGTAGCTATGTGTTTGATCTCTCTCTCTCTCTCTCTCATGTTCTTGAGATGACACGATCTTGATGTACCGCGAGCTTTATTAATATAGATGAATCATATGGAGTTTTCCCCTCTCTATCTTCTTGTGATGAATTGAGTTTTCCCTTTGAAGTTTTCTTATCGGATTGAGTCTTTAAAGGATTTGAGAACACTTCACTACTAGAATTCAGTTATTTGCCATGTGCCAGGCCTTTGCCGTCTGCTCACACATGGAAAAGATGCTCTTTGTTGTCTACTGTCACAAAGCAGATGACAAAGAACTAGCACATGGCAAAGGCACTGTTTGCCATGTGACAGTTCTTTGTCGTCTGCCCCTAGACGGCAAAGAGAGCCAGGGCAGACGACAAAGAGCTAAGGTGGGTCCCACTGGACCTTGGGCCTGGCCAGGTCCAAACGAACGGGATCTTTGCCGTCTAGGGCTCCTTTGTCGTCTGCCATTGCTCTGTTTGCCGTCTGGGGGCAGACTGCAAAGGAGATGCCCTACTAACGTTTGTCCCCGCCCCCACTCCTCTCTCGACTCTCTCCCTCCCTCACTCCACCCTTCCTCCCCCTGCGACCGCCACTGCCAGCCCCCTCGCCGCAGCCAGCCACCTCCCCCATGCCGCACCTCCCCTGGCCAGCATCGCCGCCAGCCGCCCCTCCCTCGGTTAGCCCCACCCCCGGCCGCCCCTCCCCCGCGTCGCACCTCCCCCGGACGGCCCCATAGCCAGCCGGCCCTCCCCTATCCGGCCCCGCCCCCGGCCGCCCCCGACCATGCCCCCACTCCGGTGTCGGCCTCCTCCACCTTCACCAACACCGGCCTCCACCTCCCCTACTCCGGTGAGCCCCCTCCCCCTTTTTGTTTTTTTCATTGTTTTCTTTTTTTAGTAAATTTTTTGTTCTGTTTTAGTATTACTTAGTTGTAGTTAGTTAATTAGTTGTAGTTAGTTGTAGAAGACGTAAAAAAATGTAGTTTAGTTGTAGTTAGTAAGATTTTAGGAATTAGGGTTACTTACCTTATTTAGTTAGGTCTAGCATTAGTTAAATTTTAGTCCTACTATTAGGTTAAATTTAGTATAGTGTTACTTTTTGTTGAGGTTTAGGTTTAGGTTTCAGATAATAGAGAAATTAGAAGAGGAAAAAGGATAAGAAGGATAAGAGGGGAAAGAAGAGAAATCCCGCTCAGAAGAAAAGCAGAAGCCGAGCCTCCGGCCACCCAGACATCGGAGCCCCCCCCTAGTCCCAGACCCAGAAGGAAACAGAAAAGAGAGGAGGAAAAGAAGGCAACTCCGCCCCACTCTAAGCCCCCCTCTCCGCCCCTGTCGCAGACGCAGACAGAAAGAGAAGAATCCCATAATAAGAAGCAACCATAGGAGTCAGAAGAAGATATAGACAAGAAAAGGAACAAAATAGATGTGGAAAAGTAGTAGTTATATATATATAAATTTTCCTATCGGGATTGAACATTCTTGTTGATCACGTAGATTTAAATGTGTAGTGCTTTCGTGGAGGAGAAGGAGAATATGATGGGTGATCGTGCTTGGATGTACACTGGTCACCCTAGTCAGAAAGACATGACCAATGAATGGTTAACAAAAACCAGGGGGTTTGTGAGAGCCGCATTTGCAAATGGCCAGCAAAAACATGGTGCACCTGTCCCAAATGCGACAACTTTAAAAAGCGGACAGAGTTTGAAATGGGTAAACACCTGCAGAAGTGGGGTTTTATGCCTAATTATACGGTGTGGACTTTTCATGGTGCGTCTGGCCAACGTGCCAGAGCTGAGGTGGTTCATCGTCGCACCGACGAGCATGGTACCAGGATCGAAGACATGGTGCAAGACTTTGATGATGCTCGAGATTCGGACAATGAGATGGAGGAATCTTCAAAGGCCTTCTATGAAAAGGTGGAGTCTTCAAAACGTCCTCTCCATGAGCACACTGAGCTTTGTCACCTGGATGCCATTGCGCAAGTAATGGCTCTGAAGGCTCAATTCAACCTAGGCACAGAATGCTACGACACGATGATGACGATATTTGGACGCTTTCTACCCAAAGGCCATGTACTGCCCGCAAACATGTACCAGTCAGACAAAATCCTCCATGTACTTAACATGCCCTATGAGAAGATACATGCCTGTGAGAATGGATGTGCCTTATTTAGGCTTGAGTATGCGGCCTTGAACTATTGCCCCATTTGCAATTCTTCCAGGTATATTATGGTAGACAACGGTATGGGTGAGAAGATTCATACCAAAATCTCCATTAATGTTCTTCGGTATCTACCAATCGTACCAAGACTTCAACGTCTTTTCATGGTCGAAGAGACGGCCAGACAGATGACATGGCACAAATTGGGAAAAAGAACCGAACTAGACGTGGATGGGAACAAGATGTTGGTACACACTTCAGATGCTTTTGTGTGGAAGCACTTCAATGCATTACATAAGGATAAATCGGTAGATCCAAGGCATCCTTGAGTTGCCATCAGCACGGATGGGTTCAATGTGTATGGTATGACGGCAGCACAATACCGTTGTTGGCCTGTATTTGTCATTCCACTCAATCTCCCCCCGGAGAGATTATGAAAAGAAAGAACATTTTCCTAACGTTGATAATTCCAGGGCCCAAATATCCGGGGAAGAATATGAATGTGTACATCCAGTCGCTTAAGGATGAATTGCAAGAAGCCTGGGATAATGGGATCAAGACATACAACGTCGCTACCAAAAAAACTTAAAAATGCATGTGTGGTACATGTATTCGACGCATGACTATCCGGCATATGCGCTATTCGTTGGCTGGTGTGTGCATGGAAGGTTCCCGTGCCCCACATGCAAGGCAGCTCTTCAGTTCCATTGGCTGCAGGTGGGTCGCAAGTTTTGTTTCTTCGACGTGCATAGACAGTTCCTGGATCCTGACCATAAGTTCAGAAAATACAAGAAGAATTTCATCAAAGGTAGAGTTGTCAAAAACATTGCACCACCTGCGTTGATAGGCCAACAGACCCTTGATCAGTTAAACGCTCTCGAGCCTAATCATTTGCATCCAGGGTATTTCAAAGGGTATAATACGGAACACGCCTGAACTCACAAGTCATGCTTATGGGATATGCCTTACTTCAAAGACCTCATCTGCCCACACAACATCGACATGATGCACACTGAAAAGAATATGGCAGAGGCCATTTTTGGTACATTGTTCGGCATAGAGGGGAAGTCAAAGGATAATCCTAAGGCTAGAATTGACCAGGAGGCTCTATGTGATAGACCATTACAAAACTTGCGACAACGGAAAGGAAAGCAAAGCGTAGCGAAGCCAAAGGCATGGTTCAATCTTGGAAGGCCAGCTATGATGGAAATGCTATTGTGGGTGAAAATGTGGTTGATGTTCCCCGATGGGTATGATGTGAATCTAAAGAGGGGAGTGAGTCTTGGAAAATTGAAAATATTTGGTCTCAAGAGTCATGATTGGCACATATGGCTTGAGCGGGTAATGCCGGTGATGTTGTGTGGCTTTATCACTGAGGATGAATGGCTAGTCTTAGTAGAGGTAAGCTATTTCTTCCATTCTCTTTGTGCGAAAGAACTATCGCCCGGCATGCTAGATGAAATGGAAGAGTTGGCACCAGAGTTGATCTGCAAATTAGAAAGGATCTTTCCACCGGGCTTCTTTAATCCAATGCATCTTTTGATTTTGCATCTCCCGACCGAGGCAAGATTGGGGGGGCGCTCAAAATCGATGGTGCTTCTCAATTGAGAGGATGCAGAAGACGCTTCGAGATAAATGTAAAAATAAACGTAGAATTGAAACATCAATGGCCAAGGCATTCATTACTGAGGAGGCGGCAAACTTTGTGACAGCACACTACAAAGCCAAAAATCATCATTTGCATAACCTGAAGCCTTGGTACAATGATGGCGATCCTAAAAAGGTTGATCCAACCTCAGCCTATTCAAAGGGAAGCTCACATCATCCGGTTCTTCGAAAGGGAAATCGTTGGATGTCGAAGAATGGTGGACCATTTCATTGTATATCTTCAACAACCTAACAGAAGTGCGGCCGTACATCGAGTAATTTCTCGGTAAATTATTGTTCCGCGACTTCTAATTCCTTTGAACTTCTCTTAATCCCGGATATTTGATATAGTCGATACGTTGCCGAATTCTCGGATGGAGCGGTCATCGAAAAGGATTCCGTCGAAGAGTATGAGCTTCTGGCAAAGCATGGAGGGGACTATCCCGATTTCATCTCTTGGTTCAAACAAAGGGTAATTAATTACCATTAATGGACCATTTGATTTCTTGGTCTAATTTGCGTCTAATCCATCCATTCTTCCGTATTAAACTTGTAGGCTGATGTAGAGTCTATGGACGCCGAGTTGAGACAAGTCGCTAATGGTTTTGACTATAAGGTCCGTTCATTTGACAAATACGACATCAACGGCTATCGCTTTCGTACCTTTGGCAAAGAGCTATCTATCCCCAACCTAAAGGCTACACATTGTTGTCTCTCTACTATCGGCGAAGGAGGTACCGAGTATTATGGAAGAGTTGAAGCAATTTATGAACTTCTATTCTATGGTGAAAACCCATCGACCGTCATAGTCTTCAAATGTTATTGGTTTCAGCTGAAGGAGACTAGAAGGACTCATGAACATATAGGGCTAGTCGAAATCAACCAAAGCACCCTTTAGATGTTACCGATGTCTATATTATGGCTCAACAGGCGACACAAGTTTTCTATCTACCGTGGGCCTGCCAAACAAATCCAAATCTGAAAGGTTGGGATGTCGTTTATGAAATGCTGCCAAGTTTTAGACCACCTACCCTCAATGAAGAGGATTACGAACCTCACATTAACCCAGACACATATGAAGGAGAATTCTTCCAAGAAACATGTATGTCCAAACAACGTTTCAAGAACCGCTCTACTTCACCCTAGAACATTGAAGTAGACAGTGACAGTGAACCCGTCTTAACCCCTGAGCCGGAACAGGAAGAGCCAAAAGAAGAAGAGGTTACTGTTGCGGATGACATGTCACTTCTTGATCGATTACATAATGGAGGCCTTCCACATGTTCTTCCTGATAGTGATGATGATGTTGCATTTATTGATGATAGTGATGATCATTATGCATTTATTGATCCCGAAGCATATATAGATGATCAAGGTTATTATTAGTTCATGTCAGGTATTCAACTATTATTATATACATATATTAAATTTTAGTTCATGTTAGGTATTCAATTTTTATTACTCATGTTGGTATTTATGATGATGATACACTTAAATTATATACATTTTATTACTCATGTTGGTATTTATGTTGTACTAATTTCATTTACTCTTTGTCATGGCAGGTGTTGAAAGATGGTGGGAAAGGGTCAAGATCACTCCGCGGCTCCTTCTTCGTCGGCAGGTGGTGGGATGGGTACTCCCATTCCTGTACCGTCTTTCTGGAGAGCGTTGCTCTCTACTCTGCATGGAGTGGCCGCTTCTTCAACGATCGCGGGCCCCGTGAGAGGAGGTTGACCCCCCCGCCCCCGCAAAGAAGAGAGGTATTAAAGGTACACGTGGCCGCGGGAGAGGTAGGGTGGCTGCCGCGCCTTCCTTGCTGCCACCCCAGGTGAAACAAGCCAGAACCACCATGCTGACAAGAATGGTATGTTTTTTCTAGTGTTTGCTTAACAACCGCATAATGATGGTTACTTACCTTACCTTAGCTCCAAAATGACATATTTTACCCAAGTTAGCTCTAGAATGACCTATACTTATCTTAGTTTCCTCCTAAATGACATAATGAGCTTAGGTAGCTCCAAACTTGCATAATAAGCTTAGTTAGCTCCAAAATGACCTATTTTACCCAAGTTGGCTATAAAATGATCTATAATTAGCTTAGTTAGGTCCAAAATGGCATAATAAGCTTAGCTACCTCCAAAATGACCTATTTTACCAAAGTTAGCTATTAAATGACCTATAGTTAGCTTAGTTAGCTCCAAAATGGCATAATAAGCATAGTTAGCTCCTAAATGACCTATTTTTACCTAAGTTAGCTCTAAAATTTCATATATTTAGCTTAGTTTCCTCCTAAATGACATAGTAAGCTAAATTAGCTCCAAAATGGCCTATTTTATCAAAAATGACCTATACTTAGCTTAGTTTCCTCCTAAATGACATAGTAAGCTAAATTAGCTCCAAAATGGCCTATTTTATCAAAAATGACCTATACTTAGCTTAGTTCTCTCCTAAATGACATAATAAGCTTACCTAGCTCCAAAATGACCTATTGTACCTAGCTTAGCTATTAAATGACCTATACTTAGCTTAGTTAGCTCCAAAATGGCATAATAAGCATAGTTAGCTCCTAAATGACATATTTTTACCTAAGTTAGCTCTAAAATGACATATAGTTAGCTTAGTTTCCTCCTAAATGATGTAGTAAGCTAAATTAGCTCCAAAATGGCCTATTTTATCAAAATGACATATACTTCGCTTAGTTAGCTCCAAAATGGGATAATAAGCTTAGCTAGCCCCAAAATGACCTATTTTACCAAAGTTAGCTATTAAATGACCTATAATTAGCTTAGTTAGCTTCAATATGGCATACTAAGCATAGTTAGATCCTAAATGACCTATTTTTACCTAAGTTAGCTCTAAAATGACATATATTTAGCTTAGTTTCCTCCTAAATGACATAGTAAGCTAAATTAGCTCCAAAATGGCCTATTTTATCAAAAATGTCCTATACTTAGCTTAGTTCTCTCCTAAATGACATAAAAAGCTTTCCTAGCTCCAAAATGACCTATTTTACCAAGCTTAGATATTAAATGACCTATAATTAGCTTAGTTAGATCCAAAATGGCATAATAAGCATAGTTAACTCCAAAATGACCTATTTTTACCGAAGTTTTCTCTAAAATGACATAGAGTTAGCTTAGTTTCCTCCTAAATGACATAGTAAGCTAAATTAGCTTCAAATGGCCTATTTTATCAAAAATGACCTATACTTAGCTAAGTTCTCTCATAAATGACATAATAAGCTTACTTAGTTCTCTTCTTCATCTAGTCTTCTTCTTCTAATTTTCTTATTTCCCATTTTGTAGTTACATTCACTTCACAAAAGTTTGCATTGATGGAGTGCTTGGGTTACTTGTATTTTTTTATTTTGTACCGATGAACAATGTGACACTTGCTACATATGGATATGAAACTATGTATGTATGGATGAAACTATTGTAATATGGTTTGGTATGGATGAAACTTGCATAATATGTATGTATGGATGGATGAAACTTATTTTAATATGGTTATCAGTATGGCAACAATATTATTTCTGTGAAATATATATACTAGCACAATGCCCGTGCATTGCTACGAAGCCATAATAAATAAGGATTTACCACTGGCTTAGGAGATCATCATAAGATGATGGTGTCTTGCGGCTGTTACAAGGTTCACCATTAAAAAGAGAGCGCAAACATAACAAAAGATCATGCTCCAGTTGCTAAAGAGTCTCAAGCGACCATAGTAGGTCCTTCATAAGATTTATAGTGAGATATATTTTGAATTTGTAACATAGGAGAATGGGTGTGAGTAACTTAAATCGTCGCATTGAATTGTAATTTGTTTGCCCTATTCTGCTATGACATGGAACTGAAAGAATTGGTTGGGAGAAGAAACTAAAATCGAGACCATGATTTTGAATTGGAGGCATACTTGCATTTCAAATTTATGTTTTTACAAGAATGTTATTCTCATATTAGGATAGAAATGTATTTTTTTTATTTGAGATAGGTCTCACACCTAGTAAAAGTAACATTTCTTTATTTATGTCTCTTGGAAGGTTGCTAGTCCCACATATGGATAGTGCATTTGTTTATTTTTGTGTCCCACATGTGGGTAGTGCATTTGTTTATTTGTGTGGTCTCACATGTGAACTCACCACCAACTCCAACCAACCTTTATAAGTAGGAAAGATATATCATATATTGCTATGAAAATTGTTATAATAAAAAATAAAATAAAAGGGACATTTTGGTTAATATTTGTCGTCTTCCCACGGATGGCAAAGGGGGGCCTAAGGCAGACGACAAAGGGGGGACCCCAAGCGGCAAAGGACCTTAAATCGCTGCTCCCTAAGGCTTCTTTGTCGTCAGCCCACGAATGGCAAAGGGGGGCCTAAGGCAGACGATAAAGGGTGGACCCCAGGCGGACGGCAAAGACTACCGTTAACACTTGACGGCCCTAACCCCGTGGGTTTGCCGTCCATGCTCTTTGCCATATTCTCCCCCACGACAAAGATTCTTTGTCGTCCGTGGGCACAAGGCAGACGGCAAATGACCTCTTTACCGGATTTTTCTTTGTCGTAATGTTTGCCGTCTGCTGACGGACGGCAAAGGCCATTGCTGTCCGAGGTCCTGCCCTTTGTCGTCATCTATGGCAGACGGCAAAGTCCCTGATTCCTGTAGTGCTTGATGTATGTCTTGCGATGGGATATCCGTGGTGACAATGGGATGTTCTATTTATCCACTTGATGTAAGTTTTGTTGATCAACTTGCGGGTTTCGTGACCTTGGGAATCTATGCATAGGGGTTGGCACACGTTTTCGTCTTGACTCTTCGGTAGAAACTTTGGGGCACTCTTTGAAGTTCTTTGTGTTGGATTGAACCAGATGAATCTGAAATTGTGTGATGCATATCGTATAATCAAGACCATGGGTAATCGTGGTGACATTGGAGTATCTAGGTGACATTAGGGTTTTGGTTGATGTGTATCCTAAGGTCTTATTTTAGTACGAACTCTAGGTCTGTTCGTGAGACTTATAGGGATAGCTCATACGATTGATCGGAAAAGATAACTTTGAGGTGGTTTCGTACCCTATACTAATTTCTTTGTTTGTTCTCCGCTATTTGTGACTTTGGAGTGAACTCTTTGTCGCACATGAGGGATTTACATATGATTCAACTATGTCAGTATTGTTGAGAGAACTTGCACTAGTGAAAGTATGAACCCTAGGCCTTGTTTTCAAGTATTGCAATACCGTTTTGGCTAAATTTTGTTACTTGCTACCTTGTTTTTTATATATTTTTAGATTACAAAAACTTATATCTACCATCCATATTGCACTTGTATCACCATCTCTTCGCCGAACTAGTGCACATATACAATTTGCCATTGTATTGGATGTGTTGGGGACACAAGAGATTTCTTGTATTTGATTGCAGGGTTGTTTGAGAGAGACCATCTTCATACTACACCTCCCACGAATTGATAAACCTTAGGTCATCCACTTGAGGGGGGAAATGCTACTGTCCTACAAAACTCTGCGTTTGGAGGCCCAACAAAGTCTACAAGAATAAAGTTGCGTAGTACACATCACTGGCCCTTCCAGCATCATCATCAAATACTTTGCGCACATAACATCGCTGACATCGAGCATATCCATAGCTAATTCGTAGCTTTCGATCCATGCTGGCGGCTCGAGATCTGCTGTGTAATTGCATACTTTGTGAGGCCCCTTAAAGTCCCTAGGCATACGCTCATTATGGAGAGCCCGGGATAAACAAGGGATGCCAATCATCATACTGTTGACTCTAGCCCCCACAGTTGCTGGTTGGGGGTGGGGGAGAGGCTGTTCACCCGCCCTCACAACCGCTGCGCCTGCCTCCGCCTGTCGCATTGCCCGGGCCACATCCACCACGGCTTGTGCTTCTCACAAAGCTGGCCTTACACGGGAGTTTTGGGTAGGTTGTTCTCGCCCACTGTTGGAGACCACCGGGGAATCCACGTGCCGGCTCTTGCTATGAGTGGCGTAGGGCATTGAATGCATCTGATCACGGCTCAATGAGTACTGCGCCTACTAAGTCACCATACTTTTTAACATCTCGATGGCGTTTCTGGCCTCTAACTCAATCGGGGAGTCTCCTTCGATGGGAAGTGCCTCGAGGTTCTGGGTCACCGTTAGCATGTTATCCACCGGGTTAGAAAAGTGCCCCGGGGGCATCTGGAAACGCTGGGGAGGCGTCAGAGCCGGCGTCTGGTAGGGTGGTTTAGCCAGCTGATCTCAGCGCGGTTCACCCACCATCGGCGTATGTCGAGGAGTGGTGAATAAACGCAAAGGTTGTAGATCAGTAGGGAGCCGCCTCGAATGCCTCCGTTGATGGACTGCATTGGTGGCGTCCTGGCGAAGACCAAGTTGCTAGGCTTCGGCTTTCAAGCGTTCGGTTTCCCCCTAGATATTAGCTCGAAGCTCTGCCAGGCGAATATTTTCCACATCAATCTCCTCCTGAATCTTGGCCATCTGCCCATGAAATGTCATCAACGCAGTATTGTGCTCCGCTTGGTTCTCCATGGTGACTGGCGTGTCTACGAGTTTGATCATCTCCGCCATCAGGTTTGACATAGCTTGAGCCAGTGTCTTCCTGGTCCCGGCGACTCCTGCAGTCGGGTCTGTTTCAGTGCTCGCCCCCACCGTTGTTGAAGTATGAGCCGCCATCGCACCTACCATGAAGACGATGACTTGTTGTGGCGACTCGTTGGACTCCCTGGTGGCCTCCTCTTCAGGACAATCCCCAAGCCTACCATCGAAGAGTGGACGGATTGAGTCGATATCTCATGTCGAGGAGTCACCATCTGAGTTGATGAAGGCATCTCCGTTCTTTTCCGCGTCATCTTCAAGGCGGATCCCTGGCGTGAAACCAACGAAGACATGACGCCGACCGGTGTGCCGCCGGCCGGGTCGCACGTGCCGAGCCGGCTCGATGATGTCGGTGCATGTGTCCGGCTCGGGCCCTGACACGCCGATCTTGCCGATGAAGACGTGGATCTTGCCGAAGGGGGCCCGATGCTCGTACTCGATTGAGCGGCCTCGGGGCCCCAGCCTGAATGGTCGATGTAGAGCTTGCCGTGACGGCTCTTGGTCATTTGACCAACCGCATATCCCCCGAACCCTGGGAGGGCTCCCTCTGAGAACTCAACTCCATCGGGCGAAGGCCTCACGGTGGGCGCCAACTGTTCTGGTTTTGTCACAACAATTGTCCTTGTTGGAGAACTTAAGTGTGAGGCCGTCGTCGCTTGGCGGCGACTCAAAGGGGTTGATCGGTAACGAGAGACAAGTTTACCCAGGTTCGGCCCCTTCGATGGAGGTAATAGCCTACGTCCTACTTTGTGCCTATTGATGATGATCTCGATTACAAGGGTGCGGAATCGCTAACCTAGCTCTCGAGGGTTTGTTTCTTTCTTCCTTCATCTTTCTTACTCAGGGGCTCCCCTTTATATATAGGCAGCGGCGGAGATAAGACCCAAGCCTGGGGGGCCTGGGCCAGGGGCGTGTGGCAAAAATTCTTTGATGATTGTAGCAACTCGGACACTGTTTAGCACTGTAGCAAGCCTAGGATCCGGGCCTTTGCCCAATTCTAGCTTCGCCACTGTATATAGGTGGAGGCCTGAAGTTTACAACAGAGTCCGGGTCACAATGCAACCCGTGTTCTAGTCTAATTCCTACCTTCCCTTGCTTTTCAAGGAAAAGAGAACTCCTTACGTCCTTATGCTTAAGCCGGCCCACCAGACGTCTCTACTTGAGTCGGCCTTGAACTAAGCCGCCTTCTTGGTCTTGCACCTCCTGCGAGCATTCTTCCATGGGCTGCATCGGTATGCCGGGTTATTGGGCGGGTCATACCCGTGGGGTATATCCCCAACACGACCCGAAAGCTGAAGATGCACGCAAAGCAGGACGCAAGGATTCCCTCACGGCAGGAGACAAGGATGGCGTCAGGACAGGAGGCATGGATGGTGTCCGACAAGCGATCCGGCCAGCCAGCGAGGCATCCGTCACGTTTGGACATTGATTTTCATTTGGCATGTCTAGATTGTTGAACTTTGAGTTGTTTAGCTTTCTTTCGAACCGTTAATTCGAACAACTTGTATCATATCATCGATGTGTATGGATTGAATAGATTTGAGATTTCGCATTTAAGTGTGTGAATGTACGCAATCTATAAAAAAATGTATTTAACGTTTTTCGTTGATATGTCCAGACGACACCGATGAACATATAAAAGATCGGATTTAATATGTCCAGTTATAGATGATCTCACGATGCACTATCGGGCCGACCGGACCCGAGACCAGCCGTGTGGATCTCAGATCTCAGCCTGTTGATCGGGCACATGGATGGAAGCGGTCATCGCGAGCTCGTGTTCCACGATGCATTTTTATCTCAATATTCTAGTGACAATGATCAATGCGTTTGTTGGACAAGGACAAGGAGCGTATGCATACGATGTCTTGTAGCGAAGATTTTATACGGTCTGAGTACACTTGTCTCATCCCATCACCTCTTAATCATTGTTGCTTTTCTATAGGGTGCGGTTAGCGAAGTTCCAACTAGATTCAATCAAACAAAAACCAATCGAGTTTGACATGACGCGTTTGCTGCTCCGACATGCTGGCGAGCCGGCGATCCAGATCGAGAACATCTGACCCGCCAGTTCTCCGGTGCTTACTACGAATCCCGGCGTCGTGCGCTGCCGATCTGCATAAACGCTGCAGATTCCAGATCTCGATCTTCTCTTCTTATTTGTTGGGAAATCTGAAAGAGAGCATATACCTTCCGATGCCATCTCGGCTGTCTCTGCAAGTGGTCAGACGGGCAGAGAGACGTCTCAGCGAAGATGCTAAGATGGGCGCTTAGGGAAATAAAATTAATCTCATAAAAAAGAGAAGATTACTTGCCGTCCCAACAGCTAGCCGCTAATTTAGCGCCCTAGCGCTATATTCAATTATCTTTTTTGCGTTCAGTGCACAACTAACACTATTGTCGCTCACGTTAAGAAAGGCCTAAGGGCATGACAAATTTGCTCCGGTATCCGTGTACGGATAGGGATACCATCCACGGACTATGGATGTCAGAGCCGGCCATCGAACTCTACCTGCATACATATCAAACATTTCTTTAATAAATCGAATAAAATTAACGCAAACATAACGGATTTCACACAAATCGAACGAAATTATTTACATTATGAACATATTTTAACTAAAAAGATAAAACTATGTTCACGTCCGGACGTGAGGAGCTTCATTCTCATGACACGGATACGCTACACTTGTCTACGTTGACCATGACGGATCCCTTTGTCTTTCTCATGTCCGGCGGCCTGCTCATCGGACTGTCCGGGAGCCCCGAAGGTATATTCCTCCACCATATCTTCCCTACGTTTGGTTGCGTTGCTCATTGAAGTGGCAAAGGGGGTGCTTCAGCCGGAGGGAAAGGGGGGCACCCGCTTCCAGGGAATGCATATCAGTGTTGGTTTTGGGGGGCGGGGGGCAACGATGCCCCGTGAAAGATGGCGAGACACTGGTTGTGTACCTCGGCGATGCGTCGGCGCTGCCTTTCCTCGGACCCAACCGGCGACGGCCTCCCATGTTCTACTTTTTCTTAATTTTGGTCATGGTCGCAGACGTGCTGGTCGTCGCCTCGTCGATGTCCAAGCCGGCTTCTTTCTCTACCGACAGGGCGCGGTTCCGCAAACATTGACGTCTGATAGCTCGGCATCTGGCCTCGTCCGGGACAACCACGATGCTTGTTTTGCTGTGCTGGCCTGGAGCAACTCGCCACTCCTCCGCGAGCTAGCTTGGAGTGGCGAGTTGTTGAACCAGGCGCCTGCTTGGAGCAGCCACTTTCTCCGTTGGGATCAGCGAGGGAGGTGGAGCAGCGTGTTATCGGGCTCGTATCCGATGGGTTCGGCGGGCCATTCAGTCGACTTTTATATCGTACAACTTCTCATCATGCTTGTCGGGTGCCATGAAAAGGGTGAAGAAAATGGTGGAAGGAGGAGATGAGAAGCGGAGGAGTGGTGCGATTCTTCTGCAACGTTTGGCATCCTTTAAATAGCGGGCAGGCGCGAGGAGCTTGCCTGGGGTTGTGTTTAATATCGGTCGGCTTGCAAATGGATGTGTGGTGAGAGTAAGTTTGTCGCCACACGCGCGGGTTTAATGGAGGCATTTGAATGTGGCGGGGAGGCGTGTTCAGTCAGGCGTCCAGCGGGCGGCGCTCTCTTAGACAACGCGCCGCTACAATGCCGCCAGTGAGAGACTGCGTTCACATCGGGGCGGCTTCAGTGCAGAGCACCGCTCTACAGCGCCATGAATATGAGCAACCATCGTCGGGCAGGAACGTATGCGAGCGAGGGAGGAGGATTTTCGATGGGCCAAGGTGGTCAAAAGCGGTTGTGGCTGTTGTTAGGTCGCCCACAAAACTTCTCCTAGTTTGTCTCTAGTTTGCGGGAGAATCTGCGTTCGAATCGCCATGCGAACCGACGTAGGACCGTGTTGGATATCAAACCATGCCTGGACCACGCGGTCTGAACAGTTACAGACGGTTTGAGGGTCAGCGTTGGAGATGTCCTAAGCGCCTGGTTCCTTCATTTAGCGCCGATGCGAGGTTTGACGCCGGGATTTGATGGCTCAACTGCCCATCGACCAGGATATTGATCCTCGCGTCCCTCGTTAGTGCCTTTCATTGTAGATGCCCTAAGTACTTAATCAGAAATCCATTGAACGACATTATAAAGAACTACTAGGCCAATTGTAGATGCCCTAAGTACATAACCAGAATTGCGTTGGACGAGATGCCCTAAGTATTTAATAAGAATATCTTAGAATAGGACTCTGCCCCACTTTACAGATAAAGCGGCCATCAAATCGACACAACAAGTCAAGTGGAAGGGATAAAAGACATAACTTTACTAGGGAAACAATACAACGGCCATGGTTCTTGACCTATACATTTTTTAGCATGGAAAATTTATGTTGTTGTGAGGATGACAGTTTTCTTTAACAAGCATGGCAATTCCTGGCAAAAAACTAAACATCTCAAGGATTTGCTATACTTGCTAAAGAAAAGTGACATCCTTGCGGCAACATGATTTACCATCTTAGGTATTTAATTTGCCATGCTCTAACCTTTATCCTTCGATTTGTAGCGAAATCCATGCTGAAATGTTGAAAGCAATGCCACCAAGTGGCCAATAGATCAGGGGTGTCGCGACAAAGCAAGGTGGTGTGTAGCCATTGTCATCACGTCCATCATGTCGCCAAGTCAGGCTCAACCGGACAGCCTAGAGAGCTTGTGACAGTGTTGCAAAAACACCAGGTTGAATATGAAGTAAGAGGCCTGCCTTAAAAAGACCCTCTCAATAACCATCTTGATGTATGTCGTCCACTGGATCCAAGCCATCTCCGAGAACACAAACCATAAGAGGTGCATCCTCCTATATGTTTGGTTGGCCTGGTTTCCAGAAACCCAGCCAGGTCTATGGCCTCCTATTCAGGCCCAGAGACTCATTGGCAAATCACCATATTAAATGGGTAGCAAGGCACATGAAGAAAATGTGAGACCCCGTCTCTTGGGTTCCACATAGCATACAGAGTCCATCTCTAGGACCCCATATCTCGACTTCTCCACATGTGACCACAACACCGCAAAACACACAGTTGCGTCACTGGAACTCAAAAAGTCCAGTGCCACCGAGTCTGCCGCATCCACGACCTCATCGTGCCCTCGCGTGCCGGTGAAATGCGTCTAGTCCATAGGACAAATCCCCACCGAGCTGGACCTGCACAACCTAGATGGCATCTGCGACCCTGAGTGTAGTGTGCCTCCAAGACATACACCCCATAGTTGCTCGGTTCCAAGGTTTGCTGGAAGAAGCAAGAGGGCCCCGGTTCATTAGCCCGCCCCCGCATCAGGCTCCAACGAGACCACTATGCTGTGGGACACTCGCGAGGAGCATGTAAATGTCGCCGGCGGTGGTGACAATGGAACCAATTGGCTGTAAGACTAGTCCAGTGGCATCATGTGTGACAATCTTGATGTATTATTTAATTAAGAAACCAACCATTGGGTATGAGAGATGAGAATATGCAATGGGATTACAAAAGAGTGCAAAAGAGAAGCAGTTTTAATTTTTGCGAAACCCCCCTCGCTTTGTCATGTTGTCACTTAGGATGAGTCAACAAGTCGAAATGTATGCCACATGGAAGGAAAAGTGACCGAACATACGTCTGCAGTGATCGTAGCTCCACAACAGAGTATTGTAATAACCAAAATGAGTTTTTGGGACAAGCTAAGTGACTTGAATTTCTTTTATGAGTTTACATAGGTTTCTTAGATTGAGTTTTTAGTGACACAATTCGTGTAATACAAAACCGTATGCCAAGAATTGTTTGCCATTTTTTGCCAATAATTTTTTTAGGAGTTTTATGGAGTACTTCATTATATTTTGTACAATTTTTCGAGAAAACGCAAAAGCTTTGCATCTCAATCCATTGATAGAAGCCATAGATGAGCACACCTCATGTTACAACACAATGGCACTAAACGTCAGCCGTATCAGCAATGGGTAGCAACACAACCGGGCTGCTCGTGCCTGTAGTTGGCCAATGCCTGATGCGTCCTAATTGGGTGAAGGAGACTTTTTTTAGAAAAGGAGGAAGACACCCGGCCTTTGCATTTGAACGATGTATGCAGCCACTTTATAAATTATTCACACAAGACCTTATAAAGTAATACAACTGTAAGACTAAAGCCATCGTCTAGACAACATCTGTCGCTATCCCTATCTAGTTGATGAAGGGATGTTGATAGTCTGGGCCTAATACCAAACAGACCTCGCATCCAAACCTAACATCTAAGACCCGAGGCCCCAACCAGGACGCCTGCCGGGTATGGGGCACCCACCGGTCCGGCGCACACTCGGAGGCCGCCGCCACCACTTGCCACCAATCCATCTTCAGAGTTGTACTGTTGCATCAACCTTGCCCAGTCTAGCTGCCGTCGACGCAACCGCGATGCCAAACAGCGTCACCCTCCTGCGCGAGTCCATCATCGCACATCAGACGCCTAATCTCCAAGGTGCCATGCCATCGAGATCTGTCACCATCAATGTGTATGATGAAGCACCGCTCCACCAAAGACGTCGTCCACTTATCCCTCGAGACCGCGTACACCTCTAAGAAAGATGCCCCCAAGGGAGAAACAACGCAATTGCGTCGTCGTCTTCTGATCTATCGATTTAGGGTTTCCCCCAGAGGTAGTACATAAAAGTCTAGAACTTCTCCACGGCGATGCCTTCAGGAAGGGAACGACACCGTAGAGCGCCGCCACCGCCGGCTTTGGCATCTAGCCAAGATCAGGTTTTCACCCAGATCTGTTCGAAGAACTCCATCCGCTTCTTGTGCACGGACCACCGCCTTCTCTGTCGAAGACTAGACCAAAAGGATCCAGCCGTCGCCGCCAGATCCATGCAGCCAGCACCGGGAGATGACTACAGTCTCCTTGTACCGGAGTTAGCACGAACCGGAGCAAATCGAGTCGGAGATGATGATGCCCCTGGAGCTCCGGCAGACCAGCGAGCAGCCGGCACCACCGTGTCCAGATAGCCGGCCACGCCGGGCCGCCGCCACCCCCCGCGTCGTCCGGGTCAAAGAGGGAGCCGCTGATCGCGCATAGGGGCCACCACCGCCTGCACATGCCGGAGCGCCACCATGAGCCCAGCGCCCGCCACCGCCTACCGAGGGTCGCCACCGCATGCCCCGCTCCCCGCCACCGCTCGTCGAGGCCCGCCGCCTCGCGCCCGACCGCGAGCACCGTAGGACACCGCCGCCAACCGCCTACATCCGCCGCCCGCAAAAGAAGGGGAGATGGGAGAGGGAGTCCCCCCGCCGCCGCCGTCTGCCACGCGGGTTTCACCCGGCGACGTCACCCGGCGGCGACACGAGAAGGGGAGGAGGAGAGGGCGGCAGCGGTGCCTAGGGTTGGAGAGCCCCTGAGTCACCCAGGGCGGGGGCGGCCCGAGGGAGAAACAGAAGCTTCTTAGAAAAATCGTGGCTGACTTGTGCAGCGTCGAAGATGATCGCTTTGTGGTGCTTCTAGATGGACCAAGCAATCAACATGCTGGACAGAGGGCGTGCTCTTTGTGGCTGAGGTCTTTTTATGTCGGTAGCTAGTTGCTACCAAATTCATTGATTAGAAGAAGCGAGCCGAGGTACAAGCGTCCCCAAAAAGTGTATAAAGCTATAGTGCTCCAGGAGCACAAGAAACAAAGAGAAAACTAGAAGGACGGAAAAACAAAACAAAAGGAGGAGCATTGAGGCTTCAGCCTGGGTCGAATGGTATGCCTGCTCCTGCCAAGTTTCATAGTTGAATCTCCTCTCTCGCTCTTTCTATGAACCTCTCCCTTCCCAAAGATTCATTTTGAAAGATGTGTTTGTTTCTCTCCCGCCAAATCTCCCAGGACATGAGTTGTAAAATGGAGAGTGTTCCTTTCTTCTTATTGCTAGTTGCCCTGCCATGGCAGTCGGAGAGCCAAGCATTGATTGACGCAAAGCACATCCATGAATCCGGGAGCAGTGCCGGCATATTAGTGAGAAGTGTGATCCTCTCCCAAGCATACCGTGACCAAGGGCACTCAATAAGCATGTGTGTAGGTGTCTCAAGGTTTCTCTCACAGAGAGGACAAAAGTAATTGTTTGCCCAGCCACGACGCAACAATGCATCAGCGGTCAAGATTCTGTCCAACATGGCTGTCCATAAGAAGAAGCGACATTTTCTAGGGGGCCATCCCTTCCAGATCGGTTTGTAGCCTTCTTGGGCCACCGGACCTTCAAAATGTAGCATGTAGGCCGATCTATCGGAATATTCGCGGTGTGTCATGAATCTCCATTCAATCTCATCTTGATGTCTGTCGTGGTTTTATCACGGCAGATGTTCGGGTGAACGGACTTGGATTCAAGGCCATCGCTAAGGTTATGGACTCAAAGGGGTTGATTGGGACGAAAGACACGAGTTTACCCAGGTTCGGCCCCTCAAGTCGAGGTAATAGCCTACGTGCTTCTTGTGTTTGTATTGCTTGGCGTATCGATTACAGGGGAGCTATTGGTTGGCCTAGTTCTCGATAATCTGATCTCTAAGTCGCCCCGGGTCTCGCCTTTATATATCAGAGGTCAAGACCATGGGTCATACAAGTTGTAACCGACTCTCATTACATGTCTGAGTCTATCTCTACCTTATCTTGCCTTCCTAACCAAGTTGTCCCCGGGCGGCTTACTCGCCCGGGTCTTCTCCGTCCGGGCCACGTTCCGTCCCGTCTTGTCAAGACGCCAAACATCTGTTGGAAATATGCCCTAGAGGCAATAATAAATTAGTTATTATCATATTTCCTTGTTCATGATAATCGTTTATTATCCATGCTATAATTGCATTGATCGGAGACTTAAATGCATGTGTGGATACATAGACAAAACCATGTTCCTAGTATGCCTCTAATGGACTAGCTCGTTGATCAAAGGATGGTTAAGGTTTCCTAGCCATGGACATGAGATGTCATTTGATAGCGGGATCACATCATTAGGAGAGTGATGTGATGGATAAGACCCAAACTACAAACATAGCATATGATCGTGTCAGTTTATTGCTACTGTTTTCTGCATGTCAAGTATATGTTCCTATGACCATGAGATCATGCAACTCACGGATATCGGAGGAGTACCTTGTGTGTATCAAACATCTCAATGTAACTGGGTGACTATAAAGGTGCTCTACAGGTATCTCCGATGGTGTCTGTTGAGTTGGCATGGATCGAGACTGGGATTTGTTACTCCGTGTGACGGAGAGGTATCTCAAGGCCCACTCGGGAATACAACATCACAACAAGCCTTGCAAGCAATGTGGCTAAGTGTTAGTCACGGGACCTTGTATTACGGAACGAGTAAAGAGATTTTCCAGTAACGAGGTTGAACTAGGTATGGAGATACCGACGATCGAATCTCGGGCAAGTAACATACCGAAGAACAAAGGGAACGTTATACGGGATTAACTGAATCCTTGACATAGAGGTTCGACCGATAAAGATCTTCGTAGAATATGTAGGAACCAATGTGGATGTCCAGGTCCTGCCATTGGTTATTGACCGTAGAGGTGTCTCAGTCATGTCTACATAGTTCTCGAACCCGCAGGGTCTGCACACTTAAGGTTTGGTGACGTTTCGGTAGTGTAGAGTTGTGTATGGTGGTGACCGAAGGTTTTTAGGAGTCCCAGATGAGATCCCAGACATCACGAGGAGCTCCGGAATGGTCTGGAGGTAAAGATTCATATATAGGAAGTCCCAGTTTGGTCGCCGGAAAAGTTTCGGGCTCATCAGTAGTGTACCGGGAGTGCCGGTAGTGTACCGGGGGACCTCCGGGAGGGGTATTTCGACCCCAAGTGGTCCATGGGCTGTGGGAGAATAATAACCAGCCCTTATTGGGCTGGAAACACAGCCACACCAAGGCCCATGGCGCAGGAGGCAAAAGTCCTAAAGGAAAAGGTGGAAAAAAGGGTACAAACGAAGAGTCCTACTCCTACTAGGAGTGGAGGAGGAGTAGGACTCCTCCCCCTCTAGTTTGGCCGACTCCTATTGGAGTTTTTCCTTGCGCCAGCCCTCCTCTATCTCCCTCCTTTATATACTGGTGGATTGGGTGCTGTTTGGACACAGTTTACGGCCACGTGCTACCCGTTTCACCGGTGCTCCTCTAGATCGGTTTTCTGCAGCGCTTAGGCGAAGCCCTGCCGGAATTGCTCCACCACCATCACCGGAGCGCCGTCACGCTGCCGGTGAACTCTCTCTCCTCTCCACCTCCTCTTGCTGGATCAAGATGGTGGAGATCGTCATCAAGCTGCACGTGTGCTGAACGCGGAGGTGCCGTCCGTTCGGCGCTAGATCGGAAGGACCGTGATCGAGATCGCGAGACGGTTCGTGATGTGATCACGGAACGGATCGTGATGAGTTCGCGGGACAGATCGTGATGAAGATCGTGAGACGGATCATGACGAGTTCGCGGGATGGATCATGATGTGTTCGCGGGACGGATCATGATTGGATCACGTGACGGATCGTGATGAGATCGCGGGACGCTCGGCGATTTGGATCGCGAAGATGTTTGACTACACCAACCGCGTTTCTTAACGCTTCCCGCTTAGCGATCTACAAGGGTACGTAGATCCACTCTCCCTCTCGTAGATGCTCATCACCCTGGATAGGTTTGCGTGTGCGTAGGAAATTTTTTGTTTCCCATGCGACGTTCCCCAACACCTTGCCCTTGCCCTTCTCAGAACAGTGGTATCAGAGCTAGGTTGATGGTTCGATGAGATCTCGAGTAGAACACAAAAGGTTTGTGGGCGTTGATGCTTAGATTGCTTCCTCCCTTGGTCATATTTTGGTTCAGCGGGATTGTGAGATGAAGCGGCCCGGACCAACATTACTCGTACGCTTACGAGAGACCGGTTCCCTCGACGCAACTTGTTGCCTAGATGGCTTGCGGGTGACAGTTTCTCTCACTTTAGTTGGATCGGATTCGACAAAGGCGGTCCTTGAGAAGGTTGAAAAGCAAACTAGTGTATCACCGTTGTGGTTTATGCGTAGGTGAGAATTTTTCTTGCTAGATACCCGTAGTAGCCACGTAAAACATGCAACAACAATTAGAGGACGTCTAACTTGTTTTTGCAGGGTATGTTGTGATATGATATGGCCAATTACATGATGTGATATATGTGATGTATGAGATGATCATGTGATGTATAGATTATCACGACTTGCATGTCGGTGAATACGGCAACCGGCAGGAGCCATAGGGTTGTCTTTAATTATTGTATGACCTGCGTGTCAATCATTAGGCGCTATGTAATGCTTTACTTTATCGCTAAACGGTAGCAATAGTAGTAGAAGCATGCAGGGCGTGACAACCCCGATGGCGACACGTTGATGGAGATCAAGATGATGGAGATCATGGTGTCATGCCGGTGACGATGGAGATCATGCCGGTGCTTTCTAGATGGAGATCAAAAGCACGAGTTCATGGCCATATCATGTCACTTATGATTTGCATGTGATGTTAATCCTTTTTATGCACCTTGTTTTGCTTAGGACGACGGTAGCATTATAAGGTGATCCCTCACTTAATTTCAAGATAAATTGTGTTCTCCCCAAGTGTGCACCGTTGCGAAAGTTCGTCGTGTTGAGACACCACGTGATGATCGGGTGTGATAGACTCTACGTTCACATACAACAGGTGCAAGCCAGTGTTGCACATGCAGAACACTCGGGTTGAACTTGACGAGCCTAGCATGTACAGACATGGCCTCGGAACACAAGAGACCAAAAGGTCGAACATGAGTCATATAGTAGATATGATCAACATGATGATGTTCACCATTGCAGCCACCTCAACTCACGTGATGATCGGACTTGAGTTGGTGAATTTGGATCATGTATCACTCGAATGATCGGAGGGATGTCAATTTGAGTGGGAGTTCTTAAGTAATATGATTAATTGAACTCATTATCATGAACATAGTCAAAGTGTTTTTGCGAATTATGTTGTAGATTACTAGCCCGCGCTGTAGCTCCCTTGTATTTTTATATGTTCCTAGAGAAATAGAATTGAAAGATGTTGGTAGCAACATTGCGAACTGGGTCCGTGATCTGAGGATTGTCCTCATTGCTGCACAGAAGGCTTATGTCCTTAATGCATCGCTCGGTGCGCCACCCCATCTAGCATCGTCTGTAGATGTTGTGAACATCTGATAGGCACGTTTCGATGACTACTTGATAGTTTAGTGCGTCATGCATTACGGCTTAGAATTGAGGCTCCGAAACGTTTTGAACGTCACGGAACATATGAGATGTTCTAAGAGCTGAGATTTTGATCTCAGGCTCGTGCCCGAGTTGCGAGATATAGGATCTCCAACGAGATTCTTTGCCTGCAAGATGAAAGAGAATAGCTCAATCGTTGAGCATGTGCTTAGACTGTCTGGGTACTACAATCGCTTGAATCGAGTGGGAGTTGATCTTCCAGATAAGATAGTGATTGATGTAGTTCTCCAAGTCACTGTCACTGAGCTACTAGAACTTGGTGATGAACTATAAAATGCCAGGGAAAGAAATGTTGATCCCTGAGCTGTTCGCGATGTTTGACACCGCGAAGGTAGAAATCAAGAAGGAGCGTCAAGTGTTGATGGTTAATCAAACCACTAGTTTCGAGAAGGGCAAGAGCAAGGAGGGAAACTTCATGGATAGCAAGTCAGTTGCTGCTCCAGTGAAGCAACCCAAAGTTGAACTCAAACCCGAGACTAAGTGCTTCTGTTATGAGGTGAGCGGTCGCTGAAGTGGAAAAACCCTAGATACTTGGTAGATCAGAAGGTTGGCAACAATGATAGAAGTATATTTGATATACGAGTTATTAATGTGTACCTTGCTAGTACTCTTAGTAGCACCTGGGTATTGGATACCGGTTCGGTTGCTAAATGTTAGTAACTCGAAATAAAAGCTACGGAATAAACGGAGAACTAGCTAAGGGTGAGGTGACGATATGTGTTGGAAGTGTTTCCAAGGTTGATGTGATCAACATCGCACGCTCTCTCTACCTTCAGGATTAGTGACGAACCTAAATAAATGTTATTTGGTGTTTTGCGTTGAGCATGAACATGATTAGATCATGTTTATTGCAATACAGTTATTCATTTAAGTTAGAGAATAATGGTTATTCTATTTACATGAATAACACCTTCAATGGTCATGCACCCAGTGAGAATGGTTTGTTGAAATCTTGATCGTAGTAGTACACATGTTCATAACATTGATGTCAAAAGATACAAAGTTAATAATGATAGTACCACATACTTGTGGCACTGCCGCTAAATGTCATATTGGTATAAAGTGCATGTAGAAACTTCATGCTGATGGATATTTGGACTCATTCGATTTCGAATCGGTTGAGACATGCGAACCATGCCTCTTGGGCAAGATGACTAAAGGACCCCGTTGGAAGGAGTGGGCAAGTGATTCATTGGAAATGATACATGTTGATGTATGCAATCTAGTGAGTCTTGTAGCGTGCGGTGGATATCGTTATTTTCTTACCTTCACTGATGATTTGAGTAGATGTAGTGTATATTTACTTAATGAAACACAAGTCTGACGGTTGAAAGGTTCAAGCAAATTCGGAGTGAAGTTTAAAGATCATCGTGACAAGAAGATAAAAATGACCGCGATATGATCGTGGAGGTGAATATCTGAGTTACGAGTTTGGCATACAACTTAAGACAACGTGAAATTTGTTTCACAACTAACGCCACCTGGAACACCATGGTGTGATGGTGTGTCCGAACATCATAGTCATGCTCTATTGATATAGTGCATATTGTGATGTCTCTTATCGTTTTACTACTATAATTTTTGGGGTTATGCATTAGAGACAACTACATTCACTTTAAATAGGGCATCATCTAAATCCGTTGAGAAGACACCGTGTGAATTATGGTTTGATAGAAACCTAAGCTGTCATTTCTTAATATTTGGGGCTGTGACACTTGTGTGGAAAATGTTTTCACCTAATGAGGTCGAACCCAAGGCAGACAAATGCATCTTCATAGAATACCCTAAGATCAGTTGGGTGAACCTTCAATCTCAGATCCTAGTGCAAAGTGTTTGTTGCTTAAACGGATCCTTTCTCGAGGAAATGTTTCTCTCGAAAGAATTGAGTGGGAGGAACATAGAACTTGATGAGGTTGTTAAACCTTTGTTCAACCAGAGAGTAGCGCAGCCAGAAAGATGTTTCTGTGAAGCCTGCGTTAGTTGAAGAGGAAGTTAATGATGATGATCATGAAGCTTCAGGATCAAGTTACTATCGAACTTCTTAGGTCGACAAGGATGTGTACTGCTCCTAAGTGGTACGACAACTCTGTCTTGGAGATCATGTTGTTGGACAACGATGAACCTACGAGCTATGAAGAAGCGATGATGGGCCCGGATTCCGACAAATGGTTAGAGGCCATGAAATCTGAGATAGGATCCATGTATGAAAACCAAGTATAGACTTTGGTAGACTTGCTCGTTAGACGGCAGGTCGTTGAGTACAAATGGACCTTTAGAATGAAGATAGACACTGATGGTGAATGTCATCATTTGTAAAGCTTGACTTGTTGCAAAGTTGTTTGTGACAAGTTCAAGGAGTTGACTGCGATGAGGCTTTCTCACTCGTAGCGATGCTAAAAGTCTGTTGGAATTATGTTAGCAGTTGCTGCATTTTCAATTATGAAATCTGGCAGATGGATGTCAAAACATCGCTTCCTTAACGGTTTACTTAAGGAAAGGTTGTATGTGATACAACCAGAAGGTTTTGTCAGTCCTAAGGATGCTAAAAGATGAGCAAGCTTCAGTGATCCTTCTATGGATTGAAGCAAGCATCTCGGAGTTGGAATATACACTTTGATGAGGTGATCAAAGTTTTTGTAGTTTATACAAAGTTTACGAGAAACTTGTATTTGCAATAAAGTGAGTGGAAGCACTATAGAGTTTCTGATAAGTATATGTGGTTGACATATTGTTGATCGGAAATAATGTAGAATTTCTGGAAGGCATAAAAGGTTGTTTGAAAAGTGTTTTTCAAAGGAAGACCTGGATAAAGCTACCTAATTATTGAGCATCAAAATCTATAGAGATAGATCAAGATGCTTGATGAGACTTTCAATGAGTGCATACCTTGACAAGATTTTGAAAGAGTTCAAAATGGATCAGCCAGAGAAATAGTTCTCGTCTGATTTGTAAGGTGTGGAGTTGAGTGAGACTCAAAGCTCGACAACGGCAGAAGAAAGAGAAAGGACGAACGTCGTCCCCTATGCCTTAGCCATAGGCTCTGTATAGTATGTCATGCTGTGTACCGCACTTATGTGTGCCTTGCCATGAGTCCGTCAAGGGATACAAGAGTGATCCAGGAGTGGATCACTGGACAGCGGTCAACATTATCCTTAGTGACTAAAAGACTAAAGGAATTGTTTCTCGATTATGGAGGTGATAAAGGGTTCGTCATAAGGAGTTACGTCGATGCAAGCTTTAACACTAATCCGGATGACTCGTAGTAGCAATCTGGATACGTATAGTGGAGCAGCCATTTGGAAATAGTACCAAGTGGAGTGTGGTAGCAGAGTTTATGGTTTGACATAGAGATTTGCAAAGTACACACGGATCTGAATATCGCAGAGTCGTTGACTATAAGACCTCTCTCACATGCAAAGCATGATCGAGCCCCAGAACTCATTGGGTGTTAGATTCATAACAATGCGAATCACATGGTGATGTGAACTAGATTATTGACTCTAGTGCAAGTGGGAGACTGTTGGAAATATGCCCTAGAGGCAATAATAAATTAGTTATTATCATATTTCCTTGTTCATGATAATCGTTTATTATCCATGCTATAATTGCATTGATCGGAGACTTAAATGCATGTGTGGATACATAGACAAAACCATGTCCCTAGTATGCCTCTAATGGACTAGCTCGTTGATCAAAGGATGGTTAAGGTTTCCTAGCTATGGACATGAGATGTCATTTGATAGCGGGATCACATCATTAGGAGAGTGATGTGATGGATAAGACCCAAACTACAAACATAGCATATGATCGTGTCAGTTTATTGCTACTGTTTTCTGCATGTCAAGTATATGTTCCTATGACCATGAGATCATGCAACTCACGGATATCGGAGGAGTACCTTGTGTGTATCAAACGTTGCAACGTAACTGGGTGACTATAAAGGTGCTCTACAGGTATCTCCGATGGTGTCTCTTGAGTTGGCATGGATCGAGACTGGGATTTGTTACTCCGTGTGACGGAGAGGTATCTCAGGGCCCACTCGGGAATACAACATCACAACAAGCCTTGCAAGCAATGTGGCTAAGTGTTAGTCACGGGACCTTGTATTACGGAACGAGTAAAGAGATTTTCCAGTAACGAGGTTGAACTAGGTATGGAGATACCGACGATCGAATCTCGGGCAAGTAACATATCGAAGAACAAAGGGAACGTTATACGGGATTAACTGAATCCTTGACATAGAGGTTCGACCGATAAAGATCTTCGTAGAATATGTAGGAACCAATGTGGACGTCCAGGTCCCGCCATTGGTTATTGACCGTAGAGGTGTCTCGGTCATGTCTACATAGTTCTCGAACCCGCAGGGTCTGCACACTTAAGGTTTGGTGACGTTTCGGTAGTGTAGAGTTGTGTATGGTGGTGACCGAAGGTTTTTAGGAGTCCCGGATGAGATCCCGGACGTCACGAGGAGCTCCGGAATGGTCCGGAGGTAAAGATTCATATATAGGAAGTCCCAGTTTGGTCGCCGGAAAAGTTTCGGGCTCATCAGTAGTGTACCGGGAGTGCCGGTAGTGTACCGGGGGACCTCCGGGAGGGGTATTTCGACCCCAAGAGGTCCATGGGCTGTGGGAGAATAATAACCAGCCCTTATTGGGCTGGAAAAACAACCACACCAAGGCCCATGGCGCAGGAGGCAAAAGTCCTAAAGGAAAAGGTGGAAAAAAGGGTAAAAAGGAAGAGTCCTACTCCTACTAGGAGTGGAGGAGGAGTAGGACTCCTACCCCTCTAGTTTGGCCGACTCCTATTGGAGTTTTTCCTTGCGCCAGCCCTCCTCTCTCTCCCTCCTTTATATACTGGTGGATTGGGTGCTGTTTGGACACAGTTTACGGCCACGTGCTACCCGTTTCACCGGTGCTCCTCTAGATCGGTTTTCTGCAGCGCTTAGGCGAAGCCCTGCCGGAATTGCTCCGCCACCATCACCGGAGCGCCATCACGCTGCCGGTGAACTCTCTCTCCTCTCCACCTCCTCTTGCTGGATCAAGATGGTGGAGAGCGTCATCAAGCTGCACGTGTGCTGAACGCGGAGGTGCCGTCCGTTCGGCGCTAGATCGGAAGGACCGTGATCGAGATCGCGAGACGGTTCGTGATGTGATCACGGAACGGATCGTGATGAGTTCGCGGGACAGATCGTGATCAAGATCGTGAGACGGATCGTGACGAGTTCGCGGGACGTATCATGATGTGTTCGCGGGACGGATCGTGATTGGATCACGTGACGGATCGTGATGAGATTGCGGGACGCTCGACGATTTGGATCGCGAAGATGTTCGACTACACCAACCGCGTTTCTTAACGCTTCCCGCTTAGAGATCTACAAGGGTACGTAGATCCACTCTCCCTCTCGTAGATGCTCATCACCATGGATAGGTTTGCGTGTGCATAGGAATTTTTTTGTTTCCCATGCGACGTTCCTCAACAACATCTTGGGCTTAAGTCTTCGCAACCCACTCTTGGGTTGGTGTACGAGCCGCCTAGTGTGACCCGGAGCCTTTGGGGCGGGTCTCACCATGGGGTTATATCCCCAACATTAGGCCCCAGGTTGATTTGAGCTTGCTCACTTCAGCCTCCTTCTTCATCATCCCCAAGTCTACCTGAAAATAATGACCCGCCATGACGTCATGTCAAATCTGTCAGAAAGATCCTCTAACGTCCGCAACGAATCTTTTCCCTTATTAAATGGACGGTCCGGGAATAGAGGCGTTCGCCTCGGTCAAATGACATCCGTCGCCTGGATTTTCGTGCCTGTTTCCACCTTTTTCTATTAAATAGGACCGCGAGGGGTGGCTCTTGCCTTTCTTCCCGCTCGCTCTTCATCTTCCTCCTTCCAGTGCCACCGCTCTAGCACACTTTGGTCCGGTGCCGCCTCCACGCCATCGTCGTCGAGGCCGCTGCACCGACCTGTTCATTCCAGAATTTCACCCCGTCCACCACGCCATCTCCGGTGAGTTCTTCTTCCCCTAGATCCGTAGCCATCTTGGTAGGGTTTCATGGAGCTCTCCCTCTTCTTAGAACACGAGCCTCTTTCAATGCCGGTCATGGATTGTCCATACGAACCCGGTAATATCATGTCCCCCATGCAACGTTCTGTAGGAAACTGATAGTAACACAATGCAGATCTGCAATGGCTCTGCCTGCCGTTCGCAAACTTTTGTCGTTTTGACTGTTCGTCTCTAGGTTTGAAATAAGACCATTTCCCTCTGTTTTCTAGATCCGTAATCTTAGAGATACTTTGTGAAACATGTTTTTTGCACTTAGCCAAATTTTGCTTTGTCTTCTCATAAACATGACCCCCATGTAGTTCCGGCTCTCACCAACCGGATCCTCGCGGCTCAACCTTAAGGTCTTAAGCTTTTAACCGCCCGTAGATATCTGTCGTTCCTTGAATTGCTGTACATTGTTACCTTGCGCAGTTTTAAACTGCCGCCATGTCTCGTGCAACCAAATCATGCAATTGGGTCGGCTCTTGCATCACTAAAGAGTTCCTGATGGACTTTGTACACGCCGGCACCTTTCCCGCCAAGGATGTCATCCATTGGCGGGTTTTGGGCAATGAACTGAAGCTCGTTCCTTAGGAGGGCGAAATACTGGTATTTTCAGATCACATCGAACGTGGGTTTGTACCCCCCGGCTCAAAATTCTTCCGAGATGTTCTTCATTTTTCCAAGTTGCACCCTCAAGACCTTGCCCCCAATTCTGTCTCCAACATATGTAACTTCCAAGTGCTCAGCGAAGTCTATCTGCAAGCTAAGCCGTCTGTTGGTCTCTTCCTGGAGTTCTTTTACGCAAACCGCCAGACCGAAGTGAAGGTCGGCCCAAGCTTAGAGCTCGGCGGGATTTCAATTCAGAGGCACCGGGACATAACTTTTCCGGCTGTTCAGATGCCGAGTCATCCAAAAGATTGGAATAAAACTTGGTTCTATTGTAAGGATACCTCCCAGAGGGTGAGCATCCGCTGCTGGGTTACCGCCCATCCCGGCTCAAGACAACCTCCAAGCTTCCTGGCCGGCTGTCAACTGCTGAACGGGCGAAGCACGAGCCGGCTCATGCCAAGATTAAAGCCCTCATGGCCAATGGACTGACAGGGTTGGACTTGATCCACTGTTGGATCTCTTGGAGGATTATGCCCTTGAGCCGGGGAAATCGCCTTATGTGCGAATACCCGGGCCAGTACGATGATTCCCTCTGCTTCAGCCGAACGACGTTAACAGAAGATGATATTACAACTGTCATCCGAAGTCTTGTCCACGAGACTTCACGAGCTTGCAGCGCCATTGGATTGGCACCTTTCTATGTCATTAACCCTGCCCTAGATGTAAGGCGACTCTTCATAATCTCTTCTTTTTATTTAGCTATGTCTTGGTAATTCCTCACTACTTGCCAGTTTATCTTTTCAGGCGGACTCCGACTTCTGGAAGAAGAAATATGTCCCTCCTCTGAAGAAAACCAAAAAGAAGGTCGCGGCCAAGAGGACGAAGAAGACCACTCCTCAAGAAGAATGGTTTGAACCACCGGAATCAGACGGCTCAGAGGTATAATTTGACTACTTCTTGCTACCTCTTTATTCACCTTACTGATAACAGCCATTCACAGGATGAGGCAGAAATGAGCCGCGCCAACGCCCCTGAGGTAACTTATGTTTCGTCCAACTCAGAATATTTTGTACCCCAGAAGATACGACGGGTCATTTGAAAGGTTCCCTTTTCTCATCCTCTTGCTTGTTTGGATCCCTGCCAAGGCTGCTGATGACACCACTGCTCCGGACATCCTGATTACCGGCGCCGGCTTCCACTCTCCTCCACCTCACGTGCTGACAAAGCATAGTGAGATGGTTGAAGCTTCCAAGAAGCTGGAGTTTGAGCTCCCCACCCTTGAGAAAATGACAGCCGACGAACTTCATGCTGGCTATATGAGCCGGCTGTCTACAAGCCGGGATCTGGAGCTCAAGCTTGTTAACTTAATGAACAAAAAAATGAGGTATTTATTTTTTCTCCTTATACCCTTACGTAGCCCCCAAGAGTCGAGTTAATATTGGTTGATGATAATCCGGTTCTTCAATCTTGGTAGAAGTAGAAATATTTATCATGTAGGCCTCAACTTACTTAGAGGTAATCTCAAATCATCGTTGTTAGCCCCCAAGGGCCGGCTCAAAGTTGATAACATTGAACCGGAGCTTTATAGAAGATAAATAATAGAGCCAATTGTAGCCCCCAAGGGCCGGCTCAATCTTGTCGAAGTTGAGTCGGGACTTTATTGAGAATGAGTAACAGAGCCAAATGTAGCCCCCAAGGACCGGCTCAATCTTGTCAAAGTTGAGTCAAGACTTTCATCCTGAACAACCTGAAAAACCAGTATGTAGCCCCCAAGTTCCGGGTTAACTTGATAAAGATGATCCGGAACTGCTTGTAATCTAGCAGATCAAAATAGACATTAGCCCCCAAGTGTCATACATATTGCTTGCAATATGTTTGAGACTTGCTAAAAATTTTAAACTTCTCCTCCTGTCGGCTCATTCCATGCTTTGATATGTTGTAGGAAGCTTTAAACGAAGCCGGGTCAGAAGTGGCCGGCTTAAAAAACAATCTAGGCACGCAGCAAGCCGTCCGGAGTGAAGCTGATGAGAAATGCCGGTGCCTTGCTGAAGAATTGACCAAAATCAAGGCCGACTTTGCAACCTTCAAGGAATCCTCTAAGACTGAACAAACCGCCTTGACTAAACGGGCGGATGACGCTGATTAGCGACTCATGATCGTGTCTGATGAGCTGCAGTCCTTGAAGCGTCACATCACGAAGATGACAGCCGCCATATTTGGTAAGTATTTGATAACTTAATTCAATTTGTGTATTGTACTTGTGCTGGCGACTTATGATGAGGCGTCCGTCTTATGCAGGTCCTAGGAGCCACCAACTTGCCTTCGATAGCTTGCTGCCCCTGAAGGCCATGTATACTTTTACAGAACAACTGTACTGTGGCGTTGTGTGTACAATCAAAGTTGTACAGTACAAGGATAATATCCCTTCAACTCTCAAAGGGGTCTTAGATCTTCTTTCGACGCTACTGAAGCAGATTGTGGAGTTGAAGAGATCAGCCGCCTGCTAGGGGGCAATCGCGGCCATAAGCCGAGCATTGGCTTTCGCTCCAGAGCTAACTCCGGCTGATATGATGGATGGATTCCCTTCCAAAAAGGATGATGGATCTGAGTTTATAGAAGCTGACTATGCACGGTGTGTAAAGGCTTCCAAAGTCCTTGCCTTCATGTTAGCAGAAGAAGTCAACCTGAAGACATACCAGGCAGCTTACAGCGCTGACCAGAAAAGAATCCGCGACCCTCTCTTTGAGTCCAGGGATGTGATGTCTGCCCGCAGTAAGAATCTTTTCGCCTCTGAACTTGACCCATTCCCCTTCTTTGAAGAAGGAACCTTTGCGGCTTTAACCAACTGCAACTGGGACTTGGAAAATCTTCAGATCTAGGCAGCCTAAGACCCGGAGCAGGGTGACCCTCCAGCCAGCTGATCGCACTGTGAGCGCCTGTTGATAGCCGGCTCTTTGTGACCCGCCATGAACGGTGTAAAAAACTTTATGATATTTTTGGGCTCCATAGAGAGCATATGTAATAGACTGGTAGTAACTTTTGCCTTTGCTTGAATTGTGCCATCATGCACATATGAAAAGTCCGGCTTAACATATATATATATATATGTCATCTTCCTTGTGCTTCTCATTGCATGCCTTACCAACTCTTAGCAGCTTAATTTCCTGCAAGAATAGATGTATCTTTATACCGTTAGGAGGGCGGCTTAAAAGCATAACCCGAAGATGCTATATCTTCCTAACGTGTTGACGGAGTCAATTGCTTGGCTTAAGAGTCGGCCGATAGGGTTTGATAAGCTACACCCATAGGGCAGGAAGCCCCCTGGACAGCTATGTTGACTTGTCAACATTTTTGGCGTAAGAGCCAGTTGTTAGGGTTAGATAAGCTACACCCGAAGGTGGGAAGCCCCCTTCGACAACCAAGTTGACTTGTCAACTTTTTTGGCATAAGAGCCGGCTGTTAGGGTTAGATAAGCTACACCAGAAGGTGGGAAGCCCCCTTCGACAGCTATGTTAACTTGTCAACATTTTTTGGCTTGAAAGCCGGTTGTTAGAGTTAGATAAGCTACACCCCGAGGTGGGAAGCCCCCTTTGACAACCAAGTTGACTTGTCAACTTTTGTGGCATAAGAGCCGGCTGTTAGGGTTAGATAAGCTACACCCGAAGGTGGGAAGCCCCCTTCGACAGCTATGTTGACTTGTCAACATTTTTTGGCTTGAAAGCCGGTTGATAGGGTTAGATAAGCTACACCCAGAGGTGGGAAGCCCCCTTCGACAACCAAGTTGACTTGTCAACCTTTCTGGCATAAGAGCCGGTTGTTAGGGTTAGATAAGCTACACCCAAAGGTGGGAAGCCCCCTTCGACAGCTATGTTGACTTGTCAAGATTTTTTGGCTTGAAAGCCAGTTGTTAGGGTTAGATAAGCTACACCCGGAGGTGGGAAGCCCCCTTCGACAACCAAGTTTTGGATTTTTCTTGCACGGATGAAGATATGAGACGTGGCAGAGGCCCCGGCATGCAGGGATGCTACTTTATGCATATATAAATACGATATGTACAATGATAATGTACAATGTCGAGTCTCAACAACTCAGGTATAATAAGGCCGCAGATGCGCTATGTTCCACGGCCGGCGGGTCTCCTGCCCTGAGGTATCTGAATCATCCCGGATGTCAATGAGATAATACGACCCATTGTTGAGATTTCTGCTGACCACGAAAGGTCATTACCATGGAGGAGATATCTTATGCATATTTGTCTGATCTTGAATTAGTCACAACACCAAGTCGCCTTCTTGAAACGTCCGGATCCTGACTCTGCGGCTATGATAGTGGCACAGTTCTTGCTAATAGATCGCTGAACGGGCAGCCGCTAATTCTCGTTCCTCCTCCAAAGCATCCAACACATCTTGATGCGCCATCTCATTGTCCGTCTCAACGTAAGCCGCCACTCGTGGCGAGTCATGCCGGATGTCACTTGGTAACACGGCCTCTGCACCATAAACCATGAAGAAAGGTGTATAACCTGTGGATCCGTTGGGGGTAGTTCTGATGCTCCATAAGACGGACGGCAATTCTTCCACCCAACAACCCGGTGTCCATTGTAAAGGAACCATAAGCCGGGGTTTGATACCTCTCAAGATTTCTTGATTAGCACGCTTCGCCTGACCGTTGGACCGTGGATGAGCAACCGCCGAAACATCAAGCCGGATGTGCTCCAGGTCGCAGAATTTTTTCATAGACCCCTTGGACAAGTTTGTGCCATTATCCGTGATGATGCTGTGAGGGTAACCAAAATGGTAGATCAGTTTTTTAATAAACTGAACCGTCGTAGCCGCGTCACACTTGCTGACCGGCTCAGCCTCTACCCATTTGGTGAACTTATCAACCGCCACCAAGAGGTGCGTCTTCTTATCCTTGGATCTCTTGAAAGGCCCGACCATATCAAGCCCCCAGACTGCAAACGGCCAAGTAATTGGTATCATGCGCAATTCTTGAGCCGGAACATGAGCATGTCGGCCGAATTTTTGACAGCCGTCACACTTGTGGACCAGATCCTCTGCATCCTTGTGAGCCGTTAACCAGAAGAAACCGTGCCGAAAAGCCTTGGCCACTAGAGATTTTGAACCGGCATGATGTCCGCAATCTTCAGCATGAATTTCATTCAAGATTTCCTTACCCTCCTCTGGTGAGACACAATGTTGAAACACCCCGGTAACGCTGCACTTGTGCAACACACCATTAACTATTGTCATGGACTTAGACTGCCGAGTGATCTATCTGGCCAGATTTTCATCATCAGGTAACTCGCCCTGAATCAAATATGCCAAGTAAGGCACAGTCCAATCCGGAATAACATGTAGAGCTGCCACCAATTGCCCCTCTGGGTCAGGAACAACCAAATCTTCCTCTGAGGGTAACTTGACAGTCGGGTGATGTAAGACGTCCAAAAAGACATTGGGCGGCACCGGCTTTTGCTGAGAGCCTAACCTTGATAAGGCATCAGCCGCCTCGTTCCTACGACGATCAATATGATCAACCTGATAACCCTTGAAGTGACCAGCGATGACATCCACTGCCTGACGATAAGCCGCCATCCGCAGGTCCTTGGAATCCCAAGTACCTGAAACTTGCTGAGCCACAAGATCTGAGTCGCCAAAACACCTTACCCAACTTAAATTCATCTCCTTAGCTACTCTAAGGCCATGAAGCAGGGCTTCGTATTCAGCCGCATTATTGGTGCAAGGGAACATCAGCCGGAGCACATAACAGAACTTATCACCTTTGGGAGATGTTAAAACAACTCCTGCCCCTGATCCTTCCAACTGCTTGTATCCATCAAAGTGTATAGTCCGGTATGTGTTATCCGGCTTTTCTTCTGGTGCTTGACACTCTGTCCAGTCGTGTATGAAATCCACAAGGGCTTGAGACTTGACAGCTGTACGAGGTACGTATTTCAGATTAAGAGGTCCCAGCTCCAATGCCCACTTAGCAATACTACCAGTGGCTTCTCTGTTTTGAATTATGTCTCCCAATAGAGCAGAGCTGACCACGGTGATCTGGTGCCCTAAGAAGTAATGCTTTAACTTGCGGTTGGCCATGAACACCCCATACACTAGCTTCTGACAATGTGGATATCTCTGCTTGGACTCTGTCAGGACCTTGCTGATATAATCAACCGGCCTCTGAACCGAATATTCCTTCCCTGTTTCCTTGTGCTCAACCACAATTGCAGCGCTGACAGCCCGGTTGTTAGCCGCCACATACAGGAGCAAAGGCTCTTTTTCAGCCGAAGCAGCTAATATCGGCGGCTCAGTGAGCTGCTTCTTGAGCGCCTCAAACGCTTCACCCGCCGCCGAACTCCAGACAAAATAGTCTTTCTTTTTTCATCATCTGATATAGAGGTATAGCTTTCTCACCAAGGCAGCTTATGAACCGGCTTAATGCGGCAATCCATCCTGCCAAGCGTTGGACATCATTGATACAAGCCGGCTCAGCGAGGGAGGTGATCGCCTTGATCTTATCCGGGTTAGCTTCAATGCCACGCTCAGAAACCAGAAAACCCAAGAGCTTGCCAGCTAGAACACCAAATACACACTTTGCCGGGTTAAGCATCATCTTATAGATCCGTAGATTGTCAAAAGTTTCCCTTAAGTCATCAAGCAGGGTCTCCTTCTTCCTTGATTTGATCATAATATCATCCACATAAGCATGAACGTTGCGTCCAATCTGACTGTGAAGACAATTCTGCACACAACACTGATAAGTTGCCTGGGCACTCTTGAGCCCAAAAGGCATAGACACATAGCAGAAGGCTCCAAAAGGCGTGATGAAAGTCGTCTTCTCTTGGTCCTTTACTGCCATCTTGATCTGATGATATCCCGAATAAGCATCCAAGAAGCATAAGCTTTCACAACCCGCCGTAGCATCAATGATTTGATCAATACGAGGGAGAGCAAAAGGATCAGCCGGACAAGCCTTGTTAAGATCCGTGTAATCCACACACATACGCCACGTGTTGTTCTTCTTGAGCACAAGCACCGGGTTAGCAAGCCACTCTGGGTGAAAGACCTCGACGATGAAACCTGTCGCTAAGAGCCGGGCAACCTCTTCCCCAATGGCCTTGCGTCTCTCCTCATTGAACCGCCATAGAAACTGCTTGACAGGTTTAAACTTAGGATCCATATTAAAGTTATGCTCAGCGAACTCTCTCGGTACACTCGGCATGTCAGAAGGTTTCCATGCAAAGATGTCCCGATTCTCACGGATGAATTCGATGAGCGCGCTTTCCTATTTGGGATCCATGTTGGCCCCAATGATGAACTGTTTGGATGAGTCGCCCGGAGTGAAATCTACCACCTTGGTATCATCCGCCGAAAATTTGAGGGGCGACTCAACCTCCGTCGTAGGCTTCTTCAGCAGGGGTCATGTCCTCTGGGTCAACATTCTCCTTATAGAACTTGAGTTCTGCCTCAGCACAACTGGATTCTGCGTAAGCTGCATCTCCTTCCTCGCACTCAATAGTTGTATTCCGATCACCATGAACAGTAATCATGCCTTTTAATCCGGGCATCTTGAGTTGTAAGTAGACATAACAGGGCCTAGCCATGAACTTAGCATAAGCCGGCCGCCCAAACAATGCATGATAAGGGCTCTTGATCTTGACCACTTCAAACCACAAAGACTCCACCCTCCACCCTGTAGTTGTATTCGTCACCAAAGGCGACTTCCAAAGAAATCCTGCCCACCGGGTAAGCTGACTTGCCCGGTACCATACCATGAAAAACGGTTGATGAGGGCTTAAGGTCTTTATCAAGCAGCTTCATCCGCCAGAAGGTATCATAATATAGGATGTTGATGCTACTGCCACCATCCATAAGTACCTTATTCACCATATATCCTCCCACTTGGGGGGCAACTACCAAGGCCAGCCGCCCCGGGTCATCAACACGCGGCGGGTGATCCTCCCGGCTCCACTTATGTCATACTCAGACCACTTCAAGTATTGCGGCAGAGCCGGCGCAACTGCATTAACCGCTCGCTTACGCAATTTCTGATCCCGCTTGTTAAGGCTGGTCGTGAAAACATGATACTGGCCCGAACTGAGCTGCTTTGGATTACTCTGATACCCAGACTGGTTATGCTTCTGCTCATTGTTGTTACCAGAGTGCTGAGGATGTCCTCCTTGATTGCCCTGACTATGATGACCGGACCCTGAGCCGTCTGATCCAAATCCAGCTCCTGACCCGCCTGGTCCTGAGCCGCCAGGCGGGCCATCGCCATGGTTGTTGTGTTGCTGCATGTTGTAATTCTTGAACTTCTGCATGATATGGCAATCACCCCATGTGTGCGCTGAAGGCTTATCGGGCCGGCTGTGCTCCGGACAGGGCTTTTTGAGCATTTCCTCCAAATTGAAAGGAGTCCTGTTTTTATTAAAAGGCGGCCTGAACTTCCCATTGCCTTTAGGATGATTCTGGCCGGTGCATGCATTGGCCACCAGTTCTCACCAGTCGTCCGTTTTTTTTCGCTTACTCTGGTTACCATTGTTCGCCGCACCCTTGCCCTGGTTGTTCCTCTTACCTTGGCAGGCCTTCTCCTCATCAGAGCCTGGATCCTTCGTGTTATCAGAGTCAGCATATTTTGTGAGATCCGCCATGAGTTCTCCCATGTCCTCACACAAATGCTTAAGCCGACCGAGGTTCTGCTTCAGAGGGACGAAGTGACAGTTCTTTTCTAGGATCAGCACCGCTTGAGCCGCCGTGATCTGTTCAGATGAGTGGATGATGGTCGATACCCGTCGGACCCAATGATGAGCCGACTCATTCTCCTGCTGGACAGAATGATCAAGACCCACAATAGTCATAGGCTGCTTGCAAGTCCCTTGAAAGTTTTTGATGAACCTTGCCCTCAGCTCAGCCCATGAATTGATGGTATTGGGTGGCAAACCCTTTAACCACGTGCGAGCCGGACCTTCAAGCATCATGATGAATTACTTTGCACACACCACCTCACTGACATCCAACATCTCCATAGCAAGCTCATAACTTTCGATCCAGGCCTCCGGAGGTAAGTCAGCAGTGTAATTCGGGACCTTGCAAGGTCCTTTGAAATCCTTCGGCAACCGTTCACTCCGCAGAGCCGGTGCTAAGCATGGCACTCCCACGGCCCTGGTGGTCACTCCCACTCCTACTGATACAGAGGGTGCGGGCTCTTGGTGAGTTGTCGTGGCCAAAGCTGCCGCCTCTTGCTGGTTTCTCGCCCGATTTATGAGTGCTTGTGCATCTAGAGCCGGCTGATCATCCCCTGGAGGCCCCCTGTGCCGATCACTGCTGGAGACCGCTAGCGATTCATAGTGCCGTCTAAAGCTACGGCTGGGGAGGGGGGTTGAATGAACGCGACTCCGACTGTAAGCATATTTCTCCTGTTGGGCTATCGCTGTCTGAAGGTACCCGATGGCATTTCGTACCTCTTCTGCAAAGGGTGCCTCATCCGGGATGGGGATCATTTCAAGCCGGGTGGCCACAGCCACCATGTTCTCTGTCGGGTTGGAATAATAACCCGCCGGCGTTGGAAAGACCACCGGTGAAGCCTGGTTTCGTCGGGGCGGGTTAAGCTGCGGTCGGGCCGTTGGCCGACTTCCGGGTGCATCCGCTGCCCGTCCCGTTCCGGGCGTATTGAAGAGATTCCTAGCCTCATAATGTTCTGGTAAGCGGGATTGATGCCTCATCCGATGCACCGCAGCTGCTGATTGTTGTTCTAACCCGAGGCGGAAGGCGTCCGTCTTAATGCGTTCTGCCTCTGCCTCCATCTGAACTTTTAGCTCAGCTATCCTCTGTTGCTCCTCCGCCATCTGGTCCTTGAGTCTCACAATCTCCAAGTTCCGAGCGGCTTGATTATCTGGCGTGACTTCAGTGGCCATCAGGGCCGCGAGCTCATTCATGAGATCCAGAAGAACTTGAGCTGGCGGCGGTGGCTCCGCCCCCGAGGTTGCTGCTTCGGCGGCTGTGCTGCTCGCACCTGGGGCCGATCCTGCCATGAACACGGTCGCATGAACCGGCGGCCCGAAACCGTCCGACTCAGAATGCTCCGGCTTAGGGTAGAGCTTGTCGTAGCCCCCGAGGCCACCGTTGTGAAGCTGGTAGATCGACTCTGCCTCCCCGCTCGAAGATCCGTCCTCTGAACAGACAAGAGTCTCCTGCGATGCAGAAGCTTCAAGATCCATACCTTGAGTGAAGCCCACAAAGACGTGCTTCCGGCCTGGGTTAGGACGGGCGGGTCGCACATCGCGGGCGGGTTGCGCGTGCCGAGTCGGCTCGACGATGCTGGTGCAGATGTCTGGCCCGGGTGTAGATCCGTCGATCCTGTAAATGAAGAACTGGATCCCGCCGAAGGGAATCCGAAATCCATATCCGACAGAGCCGGCATCAGGACCCCAACAGGCATCGTCGATGTAGAGCCGGCCGCAGCGACTTTTGTTCATCCTTCCGACCACGTATCCCTCGAGCCCTGGAAGAGAGCCCTTTGATAACTCAACACCACCGAGCGCGAGCCCCACGGTGGGCGCCAACTGTCGTGGTTTTATCACGGCAGATATTCGGGTGAACGGACTTGGATTCGAGGGCATCGCTAAGGTAATGGACTCAAAGGGGTTGGTTGGGACGAAGGACACGAGTTTACCTAGGTTCGGCCCCTCAAGTCGAGGTAATAGCCTACGTCCTTCTTGTGTTTGTATTGCTTGGCGTATCAATTACAAGGGAGCTATTGCTTGGCTTAGTTTTCGGTAATCTGATCTCTAAGCCGTCCCGGGTCTCGCCTTTATATATCAGAGGTCAAGACCTCGGGTCATACAAGTTATAACCGACTCTCATTACATGTCTGAGTCTATCTCTACCTTATCTTGCCTTCCTGACCAAGTTGTCCCCGTGTGGCTTACTCGCCCGGGTCTTCTCCGTCCGGGCCATGTTCCGGCCCGTCTTGTCAAGCCGCCAAAAGTCTTGGGCTTAAATCTTCGTAGTCCACTCTTGAGTTGGTGTACAAGCCGTTAGTGTGACCCGAAGCCTGTGGGGCGGGTCTCAACGTGGCCAAGCGTGGCCTCTCAGCCCGTCATGAACCGTGCGGTTTTTCCTAACGAAAGCTGCAAAAAGTAGCGGTGCTATTGTTTTAGGACACTGTCCGTCGAGCGAACGATCGTGCCAGAAGCTGGCTTTCTGCCCATCGCCAAGTTTGATCTCGGTTGCCATAGCGAACAACATTCCGTGCCTCAGGAGTGAGAGGCTGAGGTCTGGACTCTGGAGCGAGAGGCAAGCGGCCTGTCACCAGTCCACGAAGACATCCCGTGCCTCAGGAGGTCTGACCATAGAGAGAAGACGCAGCAGACCTCGGCGCGTCAGGCGCTTGTAGGTCCAGCACCGATCTTGGCAAGCCAGCCACAGGAAGAACATGACCCTGGAGGCTCACGAACTCCACTTCACTGTTTTGAAGAATAATCGGGTACACGACGCCCATCAAATCAAGTCAAATCAAATTAACAAATGTTAGTCCCAGCTGAGTTGGAGCGATAGCTCCAAACCACCCCGATACGATCTCGGGTCAAGCCTGAAAGGCCAACCAATTTATCATCACAAGATTCAGATCCGGGTGGTGGCTGCTATGGTCGCATTTCCTTCCGTGTATAACGCGTCACGTTCTTTTGTTCCATTTTCTACGCGAATAATGCAGGGCGTCACTGTCGAACCTATTCAGAAGAAAACAGACCGTCCCTGTCCTGCGTTGTATGCTTACGGGCGTGCAGCACGTTCTGGCCTGCAGCACGTACCCGCCTCCAATCGGAGAAGGCTGACCTGGGACTGGGAGTGGTCCCCGTGGGCTGGTGGCCCTGTGGCCCTAGTTTTAAGTTTTATAGTAACACAGTGCTGCTTCTGGTACTGTAACTTGGTTTTGCTTAAAATATTTGGTGTGCTGTATCCTTGGTGCTCCATAAAGAGGAGAGGAGGCCACCGTCACCGTGTGCTGTACCGTTCGTTCGTGCACCATAAAGAGGAGCCGCGTTTCCGTGGCAGCTACCACCTACCAAGCGAGCAGAGCAGAGGCAAAAGCGTTTTGTTTTTCTAGCTTGTGCGGCATTGCACAGCCCCGGCCGCTTCATCGGTCGGGCGAGGGAGATGGGCAAAGATGGCGGCCACGGCGGCGACGGGCTGGAGGTGCCGCTGCTGAAGCGGACCTACTACCACGGTAACTGCCCCGGGTGCAGGTTGGAGAAGAGCAATGAGGTGCGGAGGGGGGTGCCCTACACCGAGTTCGCCTGCATGTGGCTCGTCACCGTCTGCTCCAGTGGGTGCCCCGTTCTCTACTCGCTGCATCCCCTTGATCATCTCTCATCTCCTGTGGAGTACTACCAGTATTTACTAACTGTTGCTGTTGTTTTCTCTCCTGGAGCTGCTAAGCTGTATGCACAAGGAAGCAACGGATCTTATTCTTCGTCTGCTTCCCCCCTTTTAAACCTTTTTTTATTAGATTGCATCATCCTCCCTTTTAGACTTTGATGATTGAAGCAAACCCTTTTTTGTCGTCCCCTTTCATATGCCTCTTTCTTCCACCGTACGTGTCACTGTCCTCGACAGTTTGCTAATGTCATGTCGGTTAATCCTGGCGCTCCTCGTGGTTTATTGGCCCTGTGCAGTGCAGGGAATAGACTCTCTCAAGGCTCAAGCATGCAGCTTTGGTTTCCTACAGTTGCACTTGTTCTTGTCCAAATTGATGGAACAGCCAAACTTGCCTTTGTTAGAGTAGTGCTAGCTGCAGCGATCGTCCCTCGAGACGGAAAGTGCCCTTCTGCTCACCGGGCTCAAACAGTAAAACCAGAAAATGTTCGAAAAATTCGAATTTTTTTGTGATCAAACATTGACAAAGTACTAACTGCTTACAAAAATTTGATCTGAAATAATATTTCTACAAAGCATGACAAAAAAACAAAATCGATACTCTAAAAATGCGTATTTTTGTATTTTCAGAGTATTGATTTTGTTTTTTTTGTCGCGCCTTATAAGAATGTTATTTCAAGACGAATTTTTGCATGCAGTTAAAACATTTTGTCAATGTTTGATCACAAAAAATATTGAAATTTTTTAAACTTTTTTTGAAAATTTTCCGATTTTACTGTTCACCGGGCTCAAATGAGCCCGGGAGCAGAAACACATCAAACATATTCCCTTCATCATATTTTAACCCCCTTTGGGGTCTCCCTCCCGTCCTCCCTACATCAGCACGGGCACGACCACGACACAACCTCTTGCTACGTGTCCTTGACCATCACTCGCACAGTACCAATCTCTGCTCCCGAAACACAGCGGAGGCAAATTGAAGAACAATAGGAAAATTGTCGATATTCTCAAATCTGTTTAACTGAAAGAGTGCTCATATTGCTAACACTAAGCGCATTTGAAACTTTATTACCCTAGTTTCAGATAATTTTCGTTTCTACCTTGTGAGTTGTCTATTCATTACTTATGAATTTGATATTATTTTTTCCTTCTTGCTATCGCAGCCTTGCCGATACAGTCCTTGTTCCCCTTCTTGTATTTCATGGTGAGCAATGTTACTTCCTCTTCATTTTAAAGCGGTTTGTTTAAGGAAGGAAGAGAAGACTTATAAGTTGTCCGATCAATTCTAGTGTTCTACGAAGAGTATATATCTATTGCACAAGCTCTGTAAAAGACTTCGAAAATGTAGTTGAAACATGCAGTCCGATGCATGTTGAGGGAAAAAAAGTCAACTTCACCCCATTTTGGCTCTCACTATTCCAAAATATTCACTTGTCAACCCAATTTCTTTTCTCTAGAGGATGTCTAAATAAGTTTTAGCAAATCAAATGCAACGTGTCTAAAATGCGCACTTCAAAACGGTGTTAGTAATGACCAAAGTCGAAAAGGAGGAAGAAAAATAAACATCGCCATTTTTTTCTACATATTAAGTCATGTTTACTCTTTTAATGCTTTGTTTGATATGCTTCAAGAATTCATACGGGGAACTAAAGTCTTGCCAAGTATTAGGCTAGAATGAACGATTCTTGTAATTTTGTGACTTGTGACAATTTGTCTAGAAAATATAAGTGGCACCCACGAAACTTTCAATTTAATACCATTAAATTGTATATTGTCTGTTTGGAAAATAACCGGGCTATTTAATGTTGGAAACATGATTTTTAATTAAATATTGTTTGATAAGTAGTTTTGCATTGCTCACTCACAATTATTGTCCTGATTTTTAATAAATTATCTTCATTGGATGTTTGTTTGTAGATAAGGGACCTGCACATTGCTAAGCAAGTAGAAGATATTGGATTTTATGCTGGTTTTGTTGGTGAGTTTTCCTGAAGATATTGTTTTATGTCAAACTTCAGAATCACTTAACCATAGTTGTGCAAGGATATTTTGATGTTAGGGGATATACCTCAACTTTAAGTACCGTGATAACTTATGGTACCTTAATTTGCTATCAATGAAGGTGCTTCCTATATGCTTGGTAGAGCACTGACCTCTACAGTGTGGGGCATTGTGGCCGACAAGCATGGGAGGAAACCCGTTCTTGTAATTACCCTTATTGCAGTGTAAGATATTCCCTTGACTTTTTTACTCGCTAGTAGGAGCTTTTCTTGGCTACAATTTTGCACATGCACCCAAAATTTAAGCATGTTTTCTCATATGTTTCAGAATTACCTTGAATACACTATTTGGACTCAGCTCCAGTTATTGGATGGCATTAACCACAAGAGGTTTGCTTGGGTTGTTGTCTGGTATGCTTGGGCCAATTAAGGTACCAAAACATTCATGTGTATACTCATCTTTTGGTACTGCAATCTCCCGTCATGTTCTTGTAGCTTTTTTTAAGTAACCGGTCATGTACTACAATAATATTCTTAAGTTTTTTCAACAACAACTGTTATGTTATCCAATGGACTTAATTTACATCATTCTTTTGTGAGAGCGTGACGTTTCAGAAATATGGTTGATGTGTAGTGCGCATGACTCTTTAGATGGTTTAACCTATTCTGGATGAAGATTGTTATGTTTTAATGAATGTGTTCTTTGTTACTACTCAAGTTGCAGTAGATAAATTACAGTCAGCCATCATGTATTCACATGGTTAACCCATACGTTGCCCTTTTTAAAAATAGTATACATATTTCCCTACCGTGACTTTGATATTAATACAACATTAATATAAATGTTTCACTACATTAACACTTGATCGACTTAATTTTGTGCATGTTCAGGCTTATGCTACAGAAGTATGCCGGAAAGAATATAGTCACCTGGCATTATCACTTGTAAGATTCTCAAGTTATTACAATATTATTATGTTACTATCACCTAACCCCCAACTTTATTGGGCTAGAAATAATGCTCACCCGTTTCTACTGATGGGTAATCCTTCAGATTTCTTCCTCACGTGCCATAGGCCTTATTGTTGGTCCAGCCATTGGTGGTTATCTTGCACAGGTAATAATTTGTTTAATCTTCACACACAAAGTGAATCTCAAAAACGTCTTCTTCTTATTTTGTACTCTAATTGCCAATTTCTAAAAATATACATACTACCAATAAAAAATTCTTGGTTGTCCTTGTTCTCTTGGTCCTTTTATATAACCCATTTACTTGCTTTGTAGTCAATTAGGTTCTACATCCAATTTGATAGACATCAATGCTTACTCCTCACGACAAAAATATGCCATGTTCCCCATCCATACATTTTTTTCATGAACATGAATGAATACTAGTTAACTTTATTCTCATTGTATTTGATATGCTAAATGTAAGCATGCACCATCATAGTTACCTCAAGTCCCATATGGATTGTGGTTTGGGCCAAGTGAATGTCTGTCATTTAGTTGCGCTATAAAAGTGGATTTATAACCCAATTCCAAGAAACTAGTGCACATATAACAATAGTTTTTTTGAGCTTTTGCACATATAACAATAGTGGCCAAGGCTGGGGGTGCATGACCCCTGTTGGCCTAAATGTGGCTTCTCCACTCTATAACATATTGTAGGATTGAAATATTTAAAAAACCTAACACATTATATGAATAGCATAATTAATGTAACATAATATCATGACAACATTAGTGTATCATAGTATCAATATTGTGTATTATATTGTATATATACTACTGACATTAAATTAGTAATGTATCGTAGTTCATTGTCTATGTATGTTGTACGCACGTAACACTTCAATGCGTTGAACCAAATTGCTTTTGGAATGACTTTTACAACCAACATATGAATTGAAGTGATCTCATGTCGTACTTCTCATTCTCGTGAAATTAGAATTAGTAGTCAAATTTCATCTGCCAAATACAAGTGTGCAATCCAACATAACCTATATTCCTTTTCTAAAAATAATCCAATGTTATCATAAAGTTATTGTGAAATAAATTGTAGGAGCCTTGCAAGCTAATTTTATTTAAACGTTTTTGTTATATCAGCCAGCAGATAAATATCCAGGCTTGTTCTCTCAGGAATCTATTTTTGGGAGGTAAGAATTTTCTATGTGTACTCTTTTCATATTAGTTTATTATGGGATGCTAATTCTTCTTCAACACACATTGTTATAGGTTTCCGTATTTTCTCCCGTGCCTGTGTATATCAATCCTCGCCGTTGCTGCTTTAATATCTTGCATCTGGCTTCCCGTGAGTTTTTCTTGCCCTAATATTTTGAATAGGCACTCAGCTATTGTCATGAGTAGTGCTAAGGGAACCAACCAAGGATATGAGTAACTTAGTTTCTTAAGGCATTTAATATAGTTGTACGCAACCCATAATATTTTCAACTAATACCTTACTGTCGTTTTACATATACCATCATCTTTACATTTCTTTGTAGATCTCGTCCTTAATTAACATGTATGTAATTTTATAGGAAACTTTACATAAACACAATGAAGCTATAGATTCAAATAATTCAATTGAAGCCATGGAAGAATCTCTTTGTGACAGTAATGCCGAACAAAGTGGTGGTGGATATTGGAGTTTGTTCACAAACTGGCCATTGATGTCCGCTATCATTGTATATTGCCTTTTCTCTCTTCAGGATGTGGCTTATGCAGAGGTAACATGAGTCATTTGATTGTTGATATACCCTCCAATAGTGTTTAGCATACTTTTCTTTCCTTGAGAAAGCATCTACGTTTCCACTTATTTTTTTAGTATCCTTTAATTTGTTGCATTACCATTACCATTGTCATTACGGATTTGATTTGATCAAACATAAAATTGCAGGTATTCTCTCTTTGGGCTGTCAGTGACAAGAAATATGGTGGATTAAGCTTTACTTCTACAGATGTGGGCCGTATCCTTGCACTCTCAGGTATTTAACTATAAGAACAATAGGAAAGTTCCCTCCAAATTTGGAGTTCTAAATCTATAAGTCATGACTAATAGATATTTTGATTGAGATTCAAATCTTTGAACATCATAGACAATTTTGGAGATAGAAACCTAGAGAGGATCTAGCACTCTACCCCCATGTATATATGACTATTTATATCATAGATGTGTACTCATAGGCATATCTGAAAGTTTCCTTATAAAAATATATAAGATTAAATCTAAACATAAATATATTTTACCTTTTTATGGAACTAATATAATACTAATAAGGCAACTTTATCTAATTTGATTTGTCTCATTCCCATGATAGATGCTTAATTTCAAGAGTTAAGCCATCCTAGAACCATATTTCAATATGAAGCATGTGTTAATAATGACTCTAGGAACTCGACAAATCATGTTTTAGGGATCACGATATGTTGTGTTCAATGAAGAGTTTGTTGTTCTAACTATCATTTTTATCAGGTCTCTTCCTCCTAATATACCAGATTCTGATTTATCCATCGATTGCAAAAGCTATAGAACCTGTCACATTAGTCCGTGCAACTGCGGTAAGAATATTTATTGCATAACCAACATAGTTATATGTAATGGTTCAACTCATCACAAATTCTCATGTGCAGATCTTGACACTACCACTTCTTGCCAGCTATCCATTCATGACTACATTATCAGGGTTCAATCTTCAGTTGGTAGTAAATTGTGCATCTTCTCTTAAGAACTCCTTCCAAGTGAGTGCAAAGATCTTACTTTTGTTGTGTAGAACAAATACTCAATCTTGAACATGCTACTAGTTCATATTATGAAAAAATTCCAACCCTCGTCTATTTATCGGAGTGATGGCTAAGATATACACGTAAACAATGTTCTCAAAAGTTAACTGGCCCAAAACAACAACAAAAATCATAGAAACTAGTAATTACTCATAGTTTGACAAATATTCTGATTGTTTATTTGTTTATCTACCCACCACTACTATCATACCTACATGTCATATATTAGAACTCAAGGTAGCCATTATTAATTAGTGTTACTCATGCTCTTCTGAAAACTTTCAGGTAACTACCATCACGGTGTGTAATATTTTAATGAATGATGCTGTGGTAAGTTCGCATGGTTTCTAATAATTTGTAATCATATCAAAAGTTGTATGCCATATGTGTCATGAAAAATGGTAATATTAGGTATTATATTTCTGACCTTTTGATACACATGAAAAAACAGAGTCAGGACCTAAGAGCATCAGCCAATGGCCTTTCTGTAACGCTAATGTCTATCTTCAAAGCTATCGCTCCGGCTGTTGCAGGTGTTATGTAAGTATCCATTGTCCATCACTTTACGCATTATGTTTTGCAACAAAAAAGGAACATATAACACATATGATAAAAATATATTAGTAGGTCAAACACACACAACATCATTTTTTGAAATAGTTTTTGAATTAGTTCATTGACAATGAAATGTTAAATATATGCGAGTAATTTTTTTGAACAACATATATTTGAATACATCATGGAAAAACACTTTATTGTTAACCTTTGTTTTTTTCCATGTCAATTTCTTGGGGGAAAACAACTACCTCATAATGTTTATTACAATTTTCCTTGTAGATTTTCATGGGCTCAAAGGCGCCAAACTGCTTCATTTCTTCCAGGTATTACATTGTTTAATATATTTTCAAGTAAAGTTACATGAATTTAGTGGACCCACAATTTGTCTATCATTGTCTTAGAATTTTTTTTGAATCTATCTCATGACATGAAACAATTTAATTGAAGTCTCGAGGTTCAAGGATGGCTTATGACTCTTTCCATGCAGTAGAAACCTAGAAATTCATCCTTTATGGATGCTTTATATATATATATATATATATATATATATATATATATATATATATATATATATATATATATATATATGTGTGTGTGTGTGTGTGTGTGTGTGTGTGTGTGTGTGTGTGCGCGCGCATAGAGAATAGCTAGAAATCGGTTGAGTTGAATTTGTGATACAAAGCGAGAAAGGTAGTGGTAGTTGTGAAGACCATCTCTTGGATTTTCTATAACACGATTACATACATGATTGATTTTTTCTCCAAACTAGCTTGATTTTTGGTGCAAGAGAACTTGACGTCACGGTTCTGACGGAAACACATATGCAAAGAAAAATCACGCAACATAGTAAACAAGAAGATCCTATTCATTGGTTTAGTATCACACCTTAAATTTTTAGCTATATCCTATCTAAGTAGATTACCATGAATATGCATGGGTTAAGCTGTTGTTTCAGCATCACCTGAAATTGTTATTACCCTAGATTTGGTTCACTCTAATTTTTTGATGGTATCTGTTGTGAATCCTGCAGGCGACCACCTTGTATTTTTCATGCTTAATGCGGCCACCGTCGTTGGTCTTATGTGCACCTTCGGACCACACTTTGCTAGGGGCAACACGAAGCATTGATGTAGTAATAATTTTGTGACCCGGGCAACAACAAAGAACTATTGTTCTATCTTTTGATCTTATTCCACTTAAGCATAGTATTTTGCTCCACACCACATGTTATTATTATTATTATGTGTAGTAGGGAGGCATATAGTGTTGATAGAAACATATATATGACCAAGAGGCTCATAGATGTAAACAATATTCCTTTGTATTTATGGTTTATTAGGTCATGTCCATGGAATAAAATCATGTCTATTGATGAGCATGTGTGTGACTTGTTTGCGGGACTCTGTGTTGATGGCATATTTGTTGGTTGATAGCCAGATGTCAAACCAATTATATTAGTGTATGTTACATGTTAGGCACACTATTGGGACATAAGGACTTTCTCTTGTGGGTCTCAAATGTTGGGCCAGAAGAATTTGCTAACCCACTGACGTGAACCTAATTGTAATCATGCGATGTGTTTGATGTAAAGAGGAGGTTTGTCCCCTCTTCCCTACTGTATACCAACTTGAATTGTTGTGATTGTCTCCTTGTGGAACACAATAAACAAAAAAGCTCATTTGCTAGAACTAATGTGGAAGTGTCGAGGCAGAAATGATGGTTCCCGAAATCTCTCTTCTCTAGTTTGCTCGGCTGCCCCCCTCCTCCTAGAAATTCTTCATTTAGTCAACCCCTAAATTTATTTTTCTTTTTTTTGTCATTTATGCCTTTTTATTTATTCTCTAGTTTTCTCAGCTCTCCTGCCCCTTCCTGGACGCTCCCTTTGATTCGTGAGAAGATAAAGATCAAAGTGAAAGAGAAGACTAATGATGTAAAGGGCTAGGATACGTATATGTACACATCATTCAAGAGTGGGCATTCCTAGAGGGGGGGTCACAACCACAACCTTTCCTAGTATCTAGATGGAGGTCACTCCTTCAAGGATGAACAAAGACTCAACTCCAACACCTCCACCACAAAATTCAGGTAAAATGGATAAGAAGACGGTGCCACACTGTCTCTGGGTGCCAACCCTAGGTCATGTGTAGTTGGCTCCATAGATTATTCCATATAATATGGCGGTAATATAAATGAAGCATTCATCTATGATTCATTATGTTAGTTCATCTATATTTGAATAACTCAATTGAGTTTAGAACTTTCGATTAAGGTTGATCTAGCAAGAAACGATACATGAGTGGATTAGCTTATTCCCTAGTTCCAAGTCCATCCCTAGGAATATCGGGTCTGAGAGCGAAATACAAAATGCGGCTCTAAATTTAAGAATAAGAAAAATCATATAACTAAAGAAGTAATATATAACTTCAAGAATATGCTATTCGATACAATATTAAAATTATATCGAATATTAATGCAAAAAGTTGTAAGCGATTAATGGAATATCATTAGTTTTAAAGAGTAACCGTCACTAGATCATTAAATATAATATATTTTTTGAGAAAGAACATACTAACCATAATCCTGGCATCTTTGTAATCAAGGTCGAAGTTGACGTGGTCCATGTGACCATGTGACCGTGTGGTACAATGTGTGGGCATGCCGCTAATGCGCCTCTACAGACAAGCACGAACGATCAACTGATATGGCAACCTGATCAGGGAGGTGATGTACAACACTGTTGGGCATGTCGATCTAGGAAGGAATAGAGTTGCAAAGCGACCAACCATCAACAATACATTAGCTTCCTTTTGAAACAATATATGTGTTGGCTGGTACTCTCTAGGGCTCTGCCTGCCTGTTCGCCAATCGCCAGACCACTATAACCGATTGAAGCGAAAATATTTTTTATTTTTTCCATTTCCTTTTATTTTTCATTTTTTCTTCCCTTATTATTTGTATTCAAATTTGTGAACCTTTTCAGATTTGGCAAAACAAATGAAATTCACCTTTTTCAAATTCACAAACATTTTCAAAAATTAAAGAATTGATTTAAATTCATGATCATTTCTTTCAAATTCCCGAACTTTTCCCAAATTCATGGACTTTTCCCGCTCCTACACAACTGCAAATAGATTTGATGTTTTTGAGCGGGGTCCTTCAGTTTTCTTTTGGTTTTTTGTGGTTTTTCCTTTTTGTTCGAAAAATGGCGGAAACAAAGAGAAAGTAATAACAAAACCAGTAAAATCCGACTGACCAGGGCATGTGCGCAATTTCTTCCTCACCAAGTGATGTCGTTCCAAATGAAAGATTGAGTTCTTGTTATGATGCTTTCACAGCTGAAGCAATAGCCGTCAGATTCAGACTGAACATGGCACGTATGGTGGGTCACAGTGCAGCAAGATTGAAATTGCCTCGAATAAAGAAGTGGTTGTCAAGATCTTAATGAATGTGTCTCGAATTCAATAGCAAGTGCCATTATCGATGATTGTTTCTTCATGAAGTTAGATTTTAACCATGTCTTGTTTGAGCATTGTGATAGAAACTGCAATCAGGCTGTTCATGAACTAGCTAAAATAGCTAAGTACTCTACTCCTAGTGTCTGGATGGATTTGCCACCAGATGAGCTGACCTCCTTCCTTCCATGTGATACTATTGTTTTGATGGAATAAAGGAAGAGAAGAGTTATAAAAAAGTGATGTTTTATGGAATTTTCTATTTGATGCTTCGTGCGTCAAATTAGAGGGCAAACATACAAGAGCAGTGTAGTTGGCTGGCCCACCCAAGGGTGACTCGTGAGTGGTTCCCTTACGTTCTAAGGTTTTATTGTTTTTCTCATTTTTTTGGTCTTCAATGATTTTCTTCTAGTTTTCCCTTTTATTCATTTTCAGCTGTATACTTTGGCTTAGCTTTCTTTTTAGTGCTTTTATTTTTTCTTTCGTTTTTTAAATTTATGTTTTCCATATTTATTTTCTCTCTAGTTGTTTCACCGGTTTTGCATTTTTTCTCCGTCCACGCATCCATTCGAGTTTCAGTTTTTCCCATTGTGTTTTTTGTTTTTATTTATTTCTTCAAGAATTTCTTGGACCTATTTCAAACTTTAAAATTTATGATTATTGTTGATTATTGTTCAAAATTCACAATACTTTTTTTAATAAACCATCAATTTTTTTTCGGAAAGCATCGTGAAATTTTGGTAATACACAGTGAATATTTCTTACAAGATGGTGAACATTTTGTTGAATACATGTTAAATATGTGTCTACAATGGTGACCATTGTTTTAACACACCATGAACATTAAAAAATAATGCACGGATTCTGTTCAATCTGATAACTTTTTAAAAATGTATGAAATTTTTAAATGATGCACACACAATTTTAATTCATGATTTTTTAAGTCCTGATTAGTTTTTATTTATAAATTTGTGAACATTTTTCAATGTTCTTGCACTTTTGTACTCTTCCAATTCTTTTAATCTATAAAAGTGATCCAACAAATATATTTTTTGGAGGTAATATCACTTTTGTGCCTAAACTTGCCACCGATGTTTACTTTATTGTTTGAACTTGAAAATACACTGGACTAATTCTAAAACTTGACACGAGCGTACAAATACGGTTCAAATGTCATCTGTAGACGTATAATGCGCTAACATGGCATCATATTTTAGTTAGCATGCGTATGTGGCATGGGACTCACTCCCAACAAATGGCTTGCTTTGTATATGTCTAGACATATAATGCGTTGACGTGACACTCCGAATAGATGGCTTGCTTTATATATGTCTTCATAATCAGTGGGCCTAATATGTCAGCACAAAGGGAAATTCACAGATAAAAGTTGTCGCCGCTAGGACTTATACATGCCCCATCAAGCCTGAAAACAACCTAGGATAACCACTATTTCACTTTCTCTCTGATGAGAATTGAGGATAACTTAAATATATATTGTAACCGAATAAGGATGTGTGGTTTAAGCAGGATGCAGTCTGTGCGGCCCATGTCACATATTAACTTCTTTTATTTTTCTAGATTTTGTAATGAGTACCAAAATTATAGGGAGCTCCTAGTTCGTGCTGCAGACGCCAATTTCCTAAGTGGCCGCCCAAGTACAATCGCCACGTGGGCTGACCCATATAGGCGAGCGCTTGATCGATCGCTGCTTCGCTCAATTGATCGTGTTTACAGGTCCTTGCCCTTCAAAAAACAAGTCAACCGTTGATTAATACGAAAAAAATGAAAAATTCCCCAGAATCGAACAATTTTGTGAATTCAGATTTTTTTCACGGATTTGAAGAAAAATTCACGATTTTTTAAAATCACCAAATTTGGAAAACAGTTCAAGATTTTTTTAAAAAAAGTTCATCAATTTCGAGAAGGTCCATCGAATTAGAAAAAATCATCGGATTTGAAAGAAAAAAAATCATCAATTTAGAGAAAAGTTTGCAGAATCTGAAATAAGTTCATCAAACTTGAAAAAAAGATCAGTGATTTTTAAAATAGTTCATCGAATCTGAAACAAATTCATCAAAACTTAAAAGTAATTCACCAATTTTGAAAAAGTTCATGGAATTTGAAAATAGTTCATCGAATTTGGAATAAGTTCATCAATTTAAAGATTGGTGCATTGATTTTAAAAAATTGTGAAATTTTAAATGGAAAAGGAAAATAAAAGTCAAGAAGATAAGAGGCCCAAACAAAAAACAAAAAAAAGAAAGCCAAAAAAGTTATTTGAACAAGGATAAAAGAAAGAGACGAACTACAAAATCACTAATTGAGGTGTAAACCTTCCAAAGTCACTCGCACCTCCCCTTGTTGCGACAAGTAGCGTTTATTCAACATGTGTGTCACTTGTCGCAACCGGAGATTTTTTTGGTTTTTTGTAGATTTGTTTATTCAAAATGTTCTATCTTTTAAATCGTGCGTCCAAATATCGAATTGTTTTCACCATTGGATTCCCAGTGTCAATATCTTCGAAACTAGATTCCATGTTGATAGGTTTTAACGAACCTTTTTTTTCACGAAAAAAGGGACAAAAAACCGTGCCTCCCGCGAAAAAAAGGAAATGCGTTTTTTTCGAGATGCATGGTCGTTTCTCCCACGGAAGCAAAACTGTGCCTCTCGAGGAAGGAAAAACTCGTATTTCTCGTTTCCGAAATCCGTGCCTCTCGTGGAAGTAAAACCGTGCCTCTCGAGAACGAAAAAAATAGAAAACATGTTTTCTTTGTTTCCGAGAGGCACATCCGTGCCTCTAGCGGGAGCAAATCCGTGCTTCTTATGGAAGCAAAATCATGTCTCTCGAGGAAGAAAAAAGAAAACATGCTTTTTACGTTTTCGAGAGGCACAGACATGGTTCCCACGGACGTAAATCCTTGCCTCTTGCGAAAGCAAAACTATGTTTCTCGAGGAGGAAGGAAAAAACAAAATGGGCTGCACTAACTTCAGCCCATTAAAAACACACGAACTTATTCCTGCATAAGTTATCATCGCACGGACTATTTTTTTTATTATCGCATGCTTATCGTTAGTTGGCACGAGGAAGATAGTGTCATATTGGCTAGGGTATCAGCTACTGCTATGGCGCATGTTCGATTCCCATAGGCGATAACTTTTATCTTTAATTCTCCCTTTCTGTTGACATGTTGGGCCCATTGATCATAGGCGTCTCATGTCATGCGTGCATGCTCATGAATATACGGTGGCACGTCAACGCATTATATGTCAATAGATGATATTTGAATCGTATTTGCACTTTCGTGTCAAGTTCTAGAATCACTTCAACGTACTTCCGAAGTTTAAGCACTAAAATAAATAACGAGAACAATATTGCCTTAATTTTGTATGAAAGCGACTGAAAACCACAGAAATAACAAAGGAAAGAAAAGCCCTCAAGGGAGAGGTCGCTGAATCACAAAATGGCCTGTCCCACTACGACCATCCATTTGGAGCAACTTCAAATGAGCGTTATACACCAAGTCTATATGTTTTTGGCAATTGTCTCTCGGTTTCCTCAAGTTTCCTTGGTAATATATCTCGGAGTGATTATGTAAATGATTTAACAGGTAGGTATGGTGGCTATTTTTAGAAACATATAAGGTGGTTTATGTGCAACAGAGGGTATCATGTCACGGGGTTTGGATGCACCGGCGAAGGTTGCACCGATCCTCGAGGTGATAATGGGCAATGCACGGTACCGAAAAAGTTAGCAAATATGAGATGATGAGAGTGCGTATATCAATGGATCACATTAGTCATAAAAAACTCACATACTTCTTGCAAGATTTTATTAGCTCTCTCGAAGCAAAGTACTACTCGCATGCCCCTAGGGAGAAGGTTGGGAGGAGTTAACCATCGCACGTCTCCGACTCAAACACTGCTAGGATTTCAATAAGGAATAAGAATGCTCACACATCATCACCATGCTATGAAATATCTAGGTGAACAACAAGTTAGAAACCTCTAATTCTTGATACTCTTACTAATTAATAATCATGCACTCATGCCCATTCACATTACCACATTAATATCATTAACTCAAGATTTCTCTTTTATGTGCTACATGAAGGTTTTGATTATGTACTCTTCGAATACCTATTATTTTTGGACTAGTCATATAACCCATGCAAATTAAGGTTATTTTGTATTAACTCTCAAACAAATATAAATGAAGAATGAGAGTACAATTATTTCTTTAAAATCTATACGCCACCATGCTCTAAAAGATATAAGTGAAGTACTAGATCAACTACTTAGCTCAAAAGATATAAGTGAAGCACATAGAGTATTATAATAAATCGTGGCGATTTTGTATCTCTCTCAATTAGGCGTGTCTAGCAAACAATGATTGTGGAAAACTAAAAAAACAACAAAAAACGATGCTCCAAGTAAAACTCGTATCATGTGATGAATAAAAATGTAGCTCGAAGTGACATACTGATGGATTGAGACGAAAGAGGGGATGCCTTGTTGGGCATCCCCAAGCTTAGACACTTGAGTCTTCCTAGAATTTTACTTATGGTGCCTTGGTAACCCCCAAGCTTAGGCTCTTTCCGCTCCTTATTCCTTCATCCATAGTGATAGCACTCAAAACTTGAAAACTGCAGCACACAAAACTCAACAGAAACCTTTGTGAAATCTGTTAGTATAATAAACATATCAAATACTTTAGGTATTTTTGTAAATTAATTATTATTTTATTATTGCATAAGGTACCGTAGTCTAACTTCTTCATGACTTACCCCCCGATGCAATCCATAACACCATCAAAACAAGCAAACTATGCAAGCAAAAACAGAATCTGTCTAAAACAGAACAATCTACAATGATCTATAAATAAACCATACTTCTGTAACTCCAAAACTTTTGAACAATTAGGAAAACCTGAGGTTTTTTTATAGCAATAACATGTAAAAATTTCAGATCAAAAAGATGTTTCAATAAAATCAGAGAAATTCTGCACTTGACGCTAAAGTTTCTATTTTTACACCGTATCAATTCTACTCATCATGCAAATCATCACAAAGGATTTACTTGGCACAAACACCAATTTGAACACAAAAACACAATTATTACAATAGCAATAATCATGTTATCAAAAACAAACATAAATTAAAAAGAAAAAAAGATAAGGTAACTATTGGGTTGCCTCCCAACTAGCGCTATTGTTTTACGGCCCTAACGAGGCATAATTACATATGATTCAAGTGACAGCACCCTCGGTCATTCGGTTCTCGTTTTCATTATTGATAATGTGAACAAATTGCTCTAGTTTATAATTAATATTTTTTATTTCATCTTTTAAAACACCAAGGGCTTTGATACGTCTCAAACGTATCTACTTTTCCAAACACTTTTTCTGTGGTTTGCCCTCTAATTTACATGATTTGAATAGAATTAACCCGGACTGACGTTTTTTAGTAGAACTACCATGGTGTTATTTTTGTGTAGAAATAAAAGTTCTCCGAATTGGACGAAACTTTTTGTGAATTATTTCTGGAGTATATGAGGAATTATGGAGCGAACAAGTACTAGAGGGTGCTGCCTTTATGTCGGCGTTCTAGGAACGGGGGTACCCAAACCTGCCAGCCTACGGCCCAGGACATCGCCCACTTCGTCAGCCAGACACAGCTTGGCACGGCTTCACTCAAGACAAGGCCCTCGCGAGGACCCCAGGCTCACGAGGAAGAAAGACACCAAGACCAGCAAGGATGGGCCTCATCAGGCCTCCTCCGGAGCAGAGGAGATCTCTATGCAGAACCCGGCCTCAGGAGTCAAAGATGATGCAGGGAAGGACAGGCGGGCGCCAGCACACCAGGCAATGCAGTTTCCCCTTGTGTGCAAAGGGCGCAAGGACGTATGCGGGTTCCCAAAGCGCCACCCAAAGGTTTCCATTCCGGTGCAACAAGACCACAACCACGAGCCCCGCAGGGCGGATGTCATCACCGAGCCCACTTCTGCATCATCAATAACTACTTTGCAAGCGAAGACCACCTTTGGATAGGGCGCAGATGTACTCCTGCCCCCTTTCAAATTTGGTCGTTGTGGGATCCCTTCCCGCCATTGTGATAAGGGAAGAGGACACAGGCCACTGCTATATATGAGGCTAGGCCGCACCGTAGAAGGGGATCCACAACGAAATGATCCCGACGTAACCACTCGAGGAGCCACAAGACAAGGCAGAGAACCAAGAACACCACTAGAGCTCCCTCGCGAGGCTCGAGACCACCGTACTAGTTCATCCACCGCACCTCCCCGAGAGGCACTCCACAAAAGCAGGAGTAGGGTATTACGCATCCCATCAGCCCGAACCTGGGTAAACCACCATGTTCATCTTGTTCCTCGTCATCGTGGGAGTTCACCGTAGTAACCATTGAGTAGAGAGCTAGGTAGGGCGAAGCTACAGGGGATCTTCGCACACGCCCTTGTGTTCGAACCTCGTGGGTTTTGCAAAGCCCGAAATCCAACATTTGGCGCGCCAGGTAGGGGCGTGTCGGAGTCTTCTTCAAGCGTCCCTCTCCCCCCGCTCCACCGCTCCGATGGCCGGCGCCCAACAAGCTTCCCCCGCCATGGCGGATCCGCTTCCATCGATCCCACCGCTGCCGTCGGAGACTCGCGCCCCAATGGTAGTGCTGGGCGGACAATGTCAAGTCGCCAGTATCACCTCCGCCGTCGCCGCCCCTTGTCGGTGTCAAAACCGGCGGATCTTGGGTAGGGGGTCCCGAACTGTGAGACTAGAATCGACGGTAACATGAGACGAAGGAGACACGAATTTACCCAGGTTCGGGCCCTCCTATGGAGGTAATACCCTACGTCCTACTTGGTTGTATTGATGATGGGGGGTTATAGAGTTCATCTACCTCAAGACTGAATAGCTAACCCTAGATGAGTTGTTCTGTTTCTATACCCTAAAACCCTCCGTCTTATATAGACGCCGAGGATGCCTAGGGTTTACACATGGTCGGTTACATGCCGAAGAGATAACCATGCCTATTTGCTACATCAAACATGGAGTGCAAGCCGTGCTTCCCGAAGCTTCCATCTTGGAGACTGGGCCTTCGAACCTTCTAGTGTTCGGTAAGTAGCCCATATAGTTTGGCCCATAATAATAGGGCGACTCCCCGAGGACCCCCTAATCCAGGACTCCCTTAGTAGCCCCCAAACTTGCCTCCAACACCAAGGGTCTTCAGCTCAAATTGCTTCGCGAACAGAGTCTTCGTCTTGCAAGGTGAGTTCCTTCCCGCCGAACCATAGTTCGGCCTCCGATGATAAGTAGTTTTCCGCATAGTGGCACGTCCGAATACTGCAAATTGGTTGGCCTTGAAGGCCAAACGTCAGGGGGTAAACAATGTTCCTCTGGAAACCTCTCTGACGAAAGATCACGGCCCACCACGACCAGTAGGCCAGTTACATAGACTGGATTCACGATTCGAGGCTGTTTTAATCATCACGATCTATCAATGTACCAATCATGTCCCATTTTATACGGGATATACTTAATCACGTGCGCAACGGCTCGCACGTCTCGGGAAGTGGAGGGATTCACGACGCAGCAAGGGGAGTCCGAATCGATAGGCCTCACAAAAAGAGGAGGAAAACCCTGAAGGCTATTCACACTCTCCATTCAACTTCTCCGCCTCCCATTCCTTTGCGCCTCTGAAGCAAAGATCTAGGTCTTTTCACTCCCACCTCCGAGCTCATCAATGGCTGGCTCCAACGGCCTATGGGAAGCTTCCATGGTCATCGACCGGGACATTCTCGACCTCAAGAAGGCTGGCTACCTCTCCGCTGATATCCCTCACAGTGTGGCGGAGGAGGGCCAACTGATCCCTACCCCCAAGCCAGGCGAAAGGGTGGTGTTCATCCCCCACTTCATCAAGGGGATGAGCTTTCCCCTCCACCCCTTTGTCAAGGGGCTGATGTTCTTCTACGTCCTCGACTTCCATGACTCCCGCCGAACTCCATCATGCACATCTCAGCGTTCATCCTATCTACGAGGCCTTCCTGCGCATCGAGCCACACTTTGGGCTCTGGTTTCAGGTGTTCAACATCAAGCCCAAGTGCATCGGTGGCAAACACGTAGATTGCGGCGGGGCCGTCATCGGCAAGCTCACTCGCGTCGGGTGGCCGTCGGGCACCCTTATTGACACCATCAAGGGGTGGCAGAAGGAGTGGTTCTACGTTACAGAACCACAAGAAGAAGGTCAGTATCCCGTTGCCGCATTCAGATTCGGTCCCCTACCAGACTGGCTTCATGGCTCGAAAAGGGCCTTGTTTGGGGATCGGGCAAGGAGGTGAGTGACCTGCAGAAGCGCATCCGCTCCATGGTCGCGGAGGGCACCAAGTTGACCGATGTGGTCCAGGTGATGCTCAGAAGACAAATCCTCCGTCACCAGAGCCGAGACACCCCCCTGTGGGCTCGTGAGCTCGATGCTGAGCCCACAGTTCAGAATCTCTTCGGCACTACGCGGGAGAAGTTGTGGAAGGCGATCTTCAAATCACAGAAGGGCTGGCCATCTGAGGAGGAGGACAAGGGTCTGCATGCCGCCAAGCCTGATTCCGAGGTACGATACACCCTAGCTTGGTCGGCTTCACTACATAGGAAAATCTCATAACCCCTTATCCGATTTGTCTTTGTAGAGATGGTTGAAGAAAGCCGTCAACATGAACCAGTCTGGCGCCTTAGCCCGAATACGAGAGGACTGGGCTGTTAGCAAAAATGCTCATGGTAAAACCTTACGAGGCTCCCACGAAGAAAGAGAAGAAGAAGAAACCAGGGCAGGCTGGCATCCGCATCAAGGACCGGCCTGATGCCGCATCCGAGGTTAACCCCGCCTCTTCGAATCAGGAGGAGGCCGAGGAGGAGTAAGGGGAATAAGAGGAGGAGGAAGAGGAGGCCGAGGTCGAGGGCGAGGGGAGGCAATTCCCCCCGTGCCAGGAAGAGAGTAGCGTCTTCAGATGCTCCAGAGCAGGTCCCTCCTGTAGCCCAGAAGAGGGTGCATCGGACGCGGGTGATTCTATCCGACGATAGTTCGGACTCGCACACCGTGTCCGAAGACCTCGAGGAGGTTCCACGAAGGAGCCTATGGGTCAAGCCCCCTCCGAAAATGTTAGGATCTGAAGACCCTCCCATTCATTACGAATAGATTTAGAGTTTGCTAACATGCAGGTTATTGACTTTGCAACCCCCCATGCGTTATCCCCACCGTGGTGATATCGGATAGGGAGACCCCGCCCGCTGAACTGGCGGAGAGCGGGGATGCCTCGCATCCCACCACTCTAGGCGCCACGAGGGACACCATGGAGGTGTCGTCCCAGCACACTCCTAAGGAGGTGGACACAGGCGGCGAGGGAGACCGCACAGGGGCCGGGGCTAACACCTCAGCCACTGAACCGGGGGGCTACACCCCGCCCGGACACTAAGGAGGCCGGACGAGCCGGTGCTTAGTCCCCTCTGAGAACATCTCCGGAGTGCACTACGCCTACGGAGGCACCGTTTCAATCCCCGGTAGGTGATTGGGGAATCCGATCATCACCGGCACCACCGTCCAATAGGTGGTCGATCATGGAGGAGGCTATATCGAGCCCCTCCATCCCCGAGGATCATTGCAATCTTATGGGAGCGGTATTGCAGAGCATCCAGTCCGTTGAAAATGGACTGAAGGAGGCCTTCAAAGGTCTCCTTACGAGTTTTCAAGTAAGTTACTCGATGTGCTTATTTGCAAAGTTTTTATTTAATTGTTTTATATACATGGCAGCCCCCGAGCCCTAGGTGAGGTGAAAAAGCTTACCTAGGGGTCACCTCTGTATCCGATATCGAACTAGATGCACTATAAGTGTCTAGCATGTTAGAATAACTCAACATATGATTTGATTGTAAGTAATTCGGGAATTGAGAGCCCATGTAATGTATCAAGTGTGTGTAATGCAGACTTCGTCATCGGCGGCGGCAATAAATGGTGCCTAGCTAGAAGAGTTAAATCGGAAGCTTAAGCGTTTCGAAGACGAAGTTGAGGCCCTTAACCGAAGGTTCGACGAGGCTCAAGGTATGTCAAAACCGAATCCAAATGCCTTTGCCTAAACTCTATCGTCTGAATACTGTCAATGCAGCCTTTTCACATTGGATAATGCACGCGCAGCCTCAACGAAGGAGATGGAGAGGCTCAAGGCCGAGCTCAAGCATGCAAAGGACGAAACGGCCGCCGAGAGGGCGGCTGCTAAAGAAACGGATGTCGCCCTTTTTGCCATGCAGGGCATCAGTGGCAAGCATGAAGCTCGCGTGGCAGAAGTCCAGCAGGAGCTCAAGAACGCCAACGAAAGATGCGAGGCCTTGGAGCAGAAGAATAAGGCGAGCTCGTCCGAACTGTCCACTTTAGAAACAGAACTCCAGAAGGAGCGGATGGACAGACGGTTCTACAAGGAGCAAGTGTGCCAGGCCAAGGACATAGCAGATGGTAAGTCGTACTCACTAAAGTGCGTATACTGGGATAGCAAATTTGCATTGCTTACCCGGGTGTGGCGATCCTCAGGCGCATCTTCAATCTCCAGAAGGTCGTGGTGGACGCCAATCAGCTGTTCGCCTCACGGGGAGAAGGAGATGAAGCTCAACTGTTCTAGGCACAGTTCAGAGCCCCCGAGCATCCTCCTCTTCTGGTGGAGCATCTGAAACAGTTGATGGAGCTGCACCAGATGGCGGAGCCGGCCATGAAGGACCTCTGCATCCGCTTATGGCTCGGTGAGCCGCTGCTAGGCAGCTACTTTGGCCTGGTGCAGAGGTTGATTGTTGCTTTGCCCCGCCTCGACACCGTCAAGCGCTCCTCCTGCATCGAAGGACTCCAGATGGCCCTTAAAGGCCAAGGTGTACTGGCAGGGCTAAATCCGATGAAGGTAACCACCGACCCGCCGCCACCCTGGAAGGAGCATTGATGCCCCGATCTATACTTCGATGGAATGATGGAGAGTGCTCGGGTGATTGCGTCACAATGTTCGGGTGATAAAATGTTTGAATGAGTTGTAACGCGTCCGTAGACTTGTCCAAACTTTTGATGAAATTAGTATTTGTTCTTATATGGTTTTGCATTCCTTTATAACTCCTATGTGGCTTTTTAATACTGAAAGATGCGAGTCGTCGACTTCAGCCCCCATGTAGATACTACATGGGGTGTCTATGCCAATGCACTATGTCCATTTACCGAATTATCGGAACCCAAAGGCGGTACATTGCAGCTGACTAGGCAATCAGACTATAGTGCTTTATTTCTTTCACTTAGCCGTAGGGGCGCGAAACGGACTAGAGGAAGCGTATGATTAGCCGCCAAAGTGTTGTGATGTTCTGACGAACTGTGGCCAAAGCCGGTATCACAATGTTTGTGCAAAGGGCAAGTTCCTCTTATAACACGGAATAACCGCTTATGAGGATTGAAGTATAATACTTCCATCTCGGGGTTCACAGACCGGATCGTGCATACTATGACAGTCCGTTTTCGGTTTTCTCCCCTAAGGTGCTTGACCAGACTATCCGAAAGCACAATCGCAGGGGTGCTCCCTTTGCCCTTTTAGCCGAACGAGGGGAACATAAAGGGGCAAGCACAGGAGTCGGGCAACCCAACTTATTGACCAAAGACACAGTTCGGAACCAATGCATATAAAGCGAACGCCAAGACGCTGAACACATGATAGATAAGGCAATTTGTATTTGAACTCGAGCCCTCGGTCTATTAGCCGGTTACCTTGCATTATACCGAATAGGTCCGCGAGAAGAGGGAGAGAGGAGAAAAATATGCGCCAAAAAAGGACAGATGGGGCGAACTTACGCCACGCAATTTTCATTTTCTCAACAACTCTTATAGCTCGGATTGCCGATGCAACTGTTTACAGGTATGTGAAAGAAATAAAAATATACAGGAGTTGTTGTACCAGGGTTCTTCGATTGATAACCTGACGTCTATGATATGCCCCGTTGCTAGTTGACTCCTGCTCTTAGATGCACCTCGATGGGTGTTAGTGTTTGGCGGACGGATTTTGCAAAAAAAGTCTTGAGAGGCCACCAAATTGTAGGTGAGCTTTACGTCGTAGGCAGGCTCTTTTAGGAGCGTTTGCATTTTGTCTGAAGACGTGTTGATAGTAGGGGTTCGGGCCAGAAGAAAACCCATCTTTATTTCCCCACCGCTACCCATGGAATCATAAGTGCAAAGTTGTGCCTCCTCGGCACATACTTTGCTAGTGTTAAGGTTGTGCGGTGGGGGGCGAGTCCCTATAGAGGGGAGGAGGAAGGATCCGAGTTTTTGGTGTGAAGCCGAACTAGCTTCCCAGCCTTGTGTGCCTTTATGGTGGGTGTCAAAACTTGCCGATCTTCTTTGTAGACGAATTTGACCGCTAGGGCCAGTGCATGTTCCTCAGTTTTAAGGGAGCACCCTGTATTGCCGTTGACAGTAATGACCCCCTTGGGGCCCGACATCTTGAGCTTGAGGTATGCGTAGTGTGGGATTGCATTGAAACGAGTGAACGCTATTTGACCAAGCAGCGCGTGATAGCTGCTGCGAAAGGGCACAATGTGGAAGATCAAGTCTTCGCTCAAAAGGTATAGGGCGAGCCAAACACAACTTACAGAGTTACGAAACCCATACATCGGGCCTCAATGCCTGGGGTCACTCCTTCGAAGGTAGTGCTGTTGGGTTTGATCCTTGACGAATCTATACCCATCTTTTTCACCATGTATGAATAAATCAAGTTGAGGCTACTTCCTCCGTCCATTAGAATTTTTGTGAGGTGATACCCATCTATAATGGGGTCTAGGATGAGGTCCGCCAAACCCCCATGATGGATACTGGTCGGGTGATCGCGCTGATCAAAGGTGATCGGGTATGCCGACCATGGGTTGTACTTTGGGGCTATGGGTTCCACATTGTAGACCTCCCGAAGGGCGCGCTTCCTTTCCTTCTTAGGTATATGGGCGGCGTATATCATGTTCACCGTTTTTACTTCGGGAGGGAATATCTTCTGTCCGCCACCAATTGGATCCCGAGGTTCATCCTCGTCCTCGCTGCGAGAGCTTTTGCCTTGGTCCTAGGGTGGTATCTTGCCGGCCTGTTTAAACACCCTGCAGTTGCGGTGTGTGTGTGGTTGGCGGGCTTCTTCGAAGTCCCATGGATTTGGAAAGGCCTTTTCATGATCTTCTCCAGCTGAGTGGGTCCGTCGCGATTGGCTTTAGGAGGGTTCTTCTGCTGCCCAGGTTGGGAGTTGCGGAATCCGGCAATTACAGCTGTGTGATCGACATCGCTATTATTGTGTCAACGCTTATTCTTATTGCGCTTTGGTTTTAAGTTGCCATCTGGGGCTTCAGATGCCACAGAATCTTTGGAATTGTGGTTGCCTCTTGCCAGCCAATTGTCTTCGCCTGCGCAAAAGCGGGTCATGAGGGAGGTAAGGGCGGACATGGTCCGAAGTTTTTCCTGGCCTAGCTGGCGAGTCAGCCATTCGTCTCGAATATTGTGCCGGAAGGAGGATATGGCCTCAACATCCGGACAGTCGACGATTTGGTTCTTCTTAGTCAAGAACTGATTTCAGAATTGCCGAGCAGACTTGTCGGGCTTCTGGACGAGGTTGCTGAGATCGGAAGAGTCCGGCAGGCGGACATAGGTTCCCTGGAAGTTAGAGCGAAACGCATCCTCCAGGTCTTCCCAGCATCCAATGGAGTTTTCGGGGAGGCTGTTTAACCAGTGCCGAGCTAGCCCCTTAAGCTTAAGAGGTAGATATTTGATGGCATGGAGATCGTCTCCTCGCATCATGTGGATATGGAGGAGGAAGTCCTCAATCCATACGGGTGGGTCAGTGGTCCCATCATACTATTCTATATTCACGGCTTAAATGCCTTGGGGAACTGATGTTGCATTACCTCATCTTTGAAGCATAGTGGGTGAGCGTCGCCTCTGACCCGTGCTATGTCGCGCATGTATTCGACGTTTGTGTGGGGCCGGTTGTGTTCCCGGACTCTGTCGTTTTGGTCGAACCATGGTCTGTATCCGCCCCATCTATTGGGCGAGTACTCTATGGATCCATAGATGGATCTTGTACAGCCTTCTCTATGATCTAGGTCATCTCGCAGGCCGAACCTGTCATTGGGCTCTAATGGCACCTTACCCCGTTTTCGGGGCACTGCCGGTATATAACCGGTGTCGTCAGCCATCCTGTCCTGACCACGAGGGGGGCGGTCCATCTTGTCCTATGGAGTACAATTTGGAGACGGAGTATCAGTGAGTTCATCATCAAATTGCGGCAGCAGCCTCCCCCGAGGGTAGCTTTTGGGCTGGTTCGATAGACCGGTGTCGTATACTTCCTCGGCTGAGAGGACTTTTGTCCATTGATCATTGAGGTTGTCCTGTTCGGCTTTGAGTTGCTGTTCTTTAGCCTTTAGGCTGCGAGCCGTTGCTATGAGCCGTTGCCTGATTTCTTCCTGATCTTCGAGGTTATCAGAGATGTATAAGTCATCGGGTTCCGGTATATCTTCCTCCTCGATAGGGGAAGGTAATTATCGTCCTTGGAGTTATTGACGTTATCGGGGTTGTTTTGGTCCTCAGGCCCTTCCGGACCCTCTAATGGGTGTTCGGGGATATCAGGATTGCCATGGTCAGCGGGGGTATTACCGTCCCCGTTGTTAATAATAGCTTTCCTTCCCTTTTTGCCTTTGGACCGCTTATGCGGCTTCCGGTGCCTTGATGGCGCATCGTCTGATTTATCGCCATCGCTGTGAGGCGTGTTGTCGCCATTAGCGACAGGAGTATCTACCATGTAGACGTCGTATGTGGAAGTGGAGGCCCAACTCTCGATGTTAACGGGGGTGGGAGAACGGTCTTCTTCAGCCATGTATTCTGCCTCCTTGGAGGCATAGTCCAGCATGTCGGTTAAATCCTCGACAGTTGCTATCAAGTGGGTGCTGGGTGGGTCGAAAAATTCATCCTGACTCGCATCGTAACCAAACTGAGCATAGATCGGGGCTGGATCATCGGTGATTTTCATCAACGAGATCCTATCTAGGGCCTCGTCAACTTCTGAGGGCCCGATTGGATCCAGTAGTTCGGAACTTTTTTTCCAAGACGTCCAAACAGGAGAAGTGTTCGGCAAGAACACGTGTCTGGTAATCTGGCTTAATGGCCGGACTGGGATAAGTGATCGGCTCGCTGCTATGGGTGACCCCATCGGCATGTCCAAAGAAGGGGCTCGAGGTTAAAGCCGCAGAGTCCTCGGGGACTACAGGGAGAGCTGCGAGCCCGACTAATGACAAGTCACCCCGAGAGTCATCAAAGAACTCTAAGGTTCCAAATCTGACCTCTTGATCAGGGGCGAAGCTCTCAACATGGCCTAGATAGCCAGCGGAGTCAGCGTGCAGCACAACGCTGCTGAAGGCGAAGATCTATCCTGGGACAAAAGTGTCCATGTTGCGGATCTCTTTGTTGATGAAAAGGTGATACGTCGATTCCATCTTGCTCACAGAGGAACTCTCAATGAAAGCACCAATGTCGGTGTCAAAACCGGCGTATCTTGGGTAGGGAGTCCCGAACTGTGAGACTATAATCGACGGTAACAGGAGATGAAGGGGACACATATTTACCCAGGTTAGGGCCCTCCTATGGAGGTAATACCCTACGTCCTGCTTGGTTGTATTGATGATGTGTGTGTGTGTGGGGGGGGGGGTAGAGAGTTGATCTACCTCGAGATCGAATAGCTAACCCTAGATGAGTTGTTATGTTTCTATACCCTAAAACCTTCGGCTTATATAGACGTCAAGGATGCCTAGTGTTTACACATGGTCGGTTACATGTCGAAGAGATAAACATGCCTATTTGCTACATCAAACGTGGAGCGCAAGCCATGCTTCCCAAAGCTTCCATCTTGGAGACTGGGCCTTCAAACCTTCCAGTGTTCGGTAAGTAGTCCATATAGTCCGGCCCATAATAATAGGCTGTCTCTCCAAGGACTCCCTAATCCAAGACTCCCTCACCCCTCGCGCCGCCCGAACACACGACGGGCAGGCAGTGCCTTCAGCAACGGCGTCGCGCCACACCTACGTGGAAGACCTCAACGTTCACGATGCGCTGCTACTGGAAAGCGAGATGCTCCACCACCGCCCGCCACATGGGGGCTTCGACTCGTGGGCCGACCACGTCGTGGAGCTCCTCACTTTCGCGTGGAGGGCCTTGGCTCCTCACCCTTCTTCAGGCGCTGGGGACTTGTTCGCTGTGCTTGTCCCCCAACCTGCCGACGGTGCACCCCTCCATCCCCGGGCGAGCCCGGGCAAGGCCCGCCACATGCCGTGCTCCTTCTCCTTCGAATTCCGGTAGCGACTTCGGGGCATAGCCTGGCCACGACGACCGAGCGCGCGAAGGAAACAATGGGGTGCCCCATGCGCGCACCAACGCATGCCTCCATGATCGAGTGGACCTTCAACAACCTGGATTGACTAGGCAGGAGCGCGCCATCTAGCGCAGGGAGCAAGCGGCGAAGGCCTCCGGACAAACAAGCAACAACGGTGAAGGTGCGTCGAATCGTCAAGGAAGCAATCCACATCAGGAGGCGTGCAGCCCACCCAACGGTGGTGACAGAGGTAAGCAATTTCGCTCCGAGGCTCAACGCAGGAGGGTTTACGGGCTGCGCGCGCAGGGCGGCGCCCCACCGCCGCCTGGAGGGACCGCCCCCGGCGTCCTGCCGGGCGGCTCAAGGGAAGAACCGAGCCCATATGTGGAGCCCTATGTACCATGTTACGTCGTACCTAGGGACACTAGCCCCGGATCAGGCGCCCGCTACAGGCGCCAACACTCCCAAGAATAGGGGGAGCCTTGGGCGTGCTCCCCGAGCCAGGCTTGGGGGCTTCCCCCAACGAAGCACCAAGTCTGGACGATGCAAGCAGGAGAAGGAGGGAAGACGCCCCCGGGCCTATGGGGCACGTCACAAGCTGTCACCCTCATGAGCAAGCAACACCAAGCCAAGCCCCGGGACCTTAGGAGTGATGACCTGGGGGGAGAGCAAGACACAGGTGACACAGGCCCCCTATGGCAACTGGAACTCCGGCGCAGTCTGAGGAGGCTGGGACTCACGAGGCCCTCGAGGCGATGCCTGGCTAGCTCCCCAACGCTTCACGAGGCGACTCCATCGACAAAACACCTTTATGACCGTGCTGGATGCATTGTGCTCATGTTTGGGCTGCGGGAGCGCAATCTTGCGGCTACAAGGGGAACAGTGCATTTGGGTTTGGGTCATAGAGGCGTGCAATCGAGCTGGAATGCACGGGGAGCTCTTAACGGAGTTGGGAGCAACCAGGCCGAGCGCCTGGGGGCTTGCCCACCTATCTACGGCCGTGACACTCTCACAAAATAATGAGTGGGCTGTATACGCTCGGAGCCCCCCGAGGACGCGGAGGGGTCCCTTCCCACGCAATGTGGAAGCCATAGCTCCTCACTGACAGACAAGTCAACAGAGCCCATTAATGGCTATGCCCATACAACATGGATGCCCTACGCTCAACGTTGGGGGAGGACAAAGACTAGCCTAGGTGCCGGACGTGGCGTTTTGCTTGCTTCTTTTTGTGTTCGAATTGCCACTCTTTGGAATGAAGTTTGAAGAGTTCGGAACTCTATATTTAAAAGGAAAAGGGGCAAGAACTTTTCTCTCACTGCTCTCTCTTTTTTACCGATCTTGAGTTCTCCTTTTTCTGGTTCGTTGTTTCGCAAGAGGCCGTGCACTATGGCCATCCCCGGGGCACCTCGGAGCTGGATAGCAAGGCCCTGTCGCCTCAGGGACTTGTGTCTTTTGGCATCCGACCCCGCTCGGGGGCTCAGGCCGCAGCGAGACACCGTGGCATGGATTCTCAGGAGGCCCGAGTGCCTCCTGAGGTAGAACCCGACAGGGAGGAATGGGGATCGCTCGAGCGTCAAAGGGGGCTCATGAGCAATGCGCCTCAGGAGCCTTACCGGGCATATAGCCACTCGACACCCTCAATGCTGTCCTTGGTGATCTGTTCTTCATCGAGGGTGTCGAGGCCTCACCTCGTAGTTGTGTCCTTGATGATCCGATCGTACACTATGGTGGTAGGGAAATGTGCGGGACTGGGACTTGCAGACGTAGAGCTTCTTGAGCATCAAAGGGGGCTCCTGAGAAGCACGCCTCAGGAGCCTTACCGGTCATATAGCCACTTGTCTCTCGATGCCGTCCTTGGTGATCCGGTCGGCATCGAGGGTGTCGGGGCCTCACCTCATAGTTGCGTCCTTGGTGATCCGGTCATACACTACAATGGTAGGGAAATGTGTGGGACTGGGGCCTCCAGATGCAGAGTGCCGAAAGGGCTCCCAACCCGCCCCACTCGTAATTAGGGAAGAAGTGCCCTAGGAGGAATAACGGATTATCTGGGCAGCCTGGCCATGCCTCACAGCGCACGAGGTTGTAAATAGCCTGTAAGCTAAGTACACTACCGAACCAAGCATGATCCTCCTGATCCAATGGCGGCCCGAATGCGAGATAGATGTTGTGCCCACTAACGCCGGAATGTAGGTACCATGGTCTATGGTGTGCCACCTTGAAAGCTGGCTCGACCTGAGGTGCTAGGAGGGACGACACGAGGAGAGGAATTCGGCCTGGACGGGCGGTTTAGCTGAGGACCCGGGGATCGACAGCCGTGGGCCGCCCCTAAGGAGAAAAGGCCTCATGAGGGCGCGCCGGTTGTCTTCACCAAGCCACGTCGGCAGCAGCGCCGAGCCCCATGCAAAGAAACTAAGGCACGTCACAGCAAGCAAGCGAACGACGGTTCACGAGAAGAAAGACAAGGGGGCAAAGGTAACCTACAAAAGTCTAATGCCCTCCGAGGGGCAAGTTTTTCTTAAAATATTTCAGGGACCATGAAAGGGAAACATGGGATGCCTAGGAAGAGGAATCGCTGTCGCCGCCCGCGTCGCCGGCTACCTCGGCGTCGAAATCATCCTCCCCGCTGGAGGCGGGCACCTGGATGAACCACTCCACCAGGGACCACGTGCGAGCGCACCTCATCCTGAAGGGGGTGCTGGAGCTCATCAGGAACCTGCTCCACGACACGCCGAAGGTCGAGCTATGGGGCATGTCGGCGCAAGTTAGAGAAGACGAACGTTAGGGCGAGGTCAAGGAGGTCGCGCGCGTTGGACTCGTTGTCCGTTTTCACACGGGAGATGCCGGCTTCCAGCACCTCCACCACCCTCCGGAAGAAGTCAAGATAACCCCCGTCGCCGTGCGCACATGGCAGTGCGGGGGCTTCCCCGACAAACCGGCTCACCGCACCAGTCGCGCGGTAGGCGATATCGAGGTACTGCTTAGCGCGCTGGGACTCCAACATCCTAGCGTGCGCCGCCTCGTCCTGGGCGGCTTGCACGACGTCAGCTGCCTCCTTAATCTAGACCTGGAGGGACGCGAGCTCCACCCTGGCCTCCGCTTTGCCCCTGAGGGTGGCATCGAAGGCGGCTTCGGCTATCGCCAGCTGGGCCCGTAGCGCGTCCACCTCCTCCTGGAGCTCGCCGAGCTTGCGCTTCTTGGCCGCCGACACCCTGAAGAGGGAGGTGACCAGGCCCGGTGCATTGGATATTTCAACCAAAAAATAAGGAGACCACGAAGTACTCACTCATCCACCATGGCCTAGAACCGGCAAACCTATGCTAACCCCGAGGGCCCCCCGTCACTGCCTTCAGAAGAGGGCAAAGGGGCTGAAGGCCCCGTGCACTTCCCCGCACCGATGACGCTACCTCAGACATCATGTGGAAAAGGAGAATCTGAGGAGAGGGAGAGGGTTTTCTCTGGAGTTACTAGAGCAGACGGGTGCTTCGAGATAGAAAGCCCCCCAGGGAAGGCGGATTTATAGGCGTGGCCGAGTCCACAAGGCATCGTGGGAGAGCAGGTGACGTGCGAAGGGAGCGATAACATTCAAGGAAGGGCAATGATGGCTGGCGTAGGGCACGAACGTCTTGTCGGTTTGACTTGAGGTGGTTCCTGACGTCCTAGGGGATTGGAGGCGTCGGCGCTCGGGCGTGCAGGGCCTCATCAGGCCACCTCCGGAGCAGTGGAGATCTCTATGTATAACCCGGCCTCAGGAGTCAAAGATGATGCAGGAAAGGATACGCGGGCGCCAACAAGCAAGACAGTGCAGTTTCCCCTTTGGTGCAAAGGGCGCATGGACGTAGACGGGTTACCAAAGAGCCACCCAAAGGTTTCCATTCCGGTGCAACAAGAGGACGACCACGAGCCCCATAGGGCGGATGTCATCGCCGAGCCCACTTCTACATCATCGACAACTACTTTGCAGGCGAAGACCACCTTTGGACAGGGCACGGATGTACTCATGTCCCCCTTCAAATTTTGCCGTTGTGAGATCTCTTCCCTCCATGTGATAAGGGAAGAGGACCCGGGCCACTGCTATATATAGAGGCTAGGCTGCACCGTAGAAGTTCCTATCATGCTTCTTTTTCTTCTTCTTATTCTTAGATGAATTAGGTGCCTCTTCATTAATTTTTTGAGAATCTTGTTCAATTCTTTTAGGGTGACCTTCCGCATAAAGAGGTTCTTGGGTCATTCTACCTCCTCTAGTCACTACTCTAATAGCATGATCATGTATATTATTCATTTCCAGAAGCAAATCATTTTGTGATTTAGTGACTTGGTCTAATTGGGTGTGAAGCATAGAAGCATGTTTTCCTAAACCTTTCACATCATTTGAAATTGCAAACATCAAGTCAATTATGTGATCTATCATCATAGCATTACGTTGCAATTGGTTCTTAACATAATTATTGAAGTGTTGTTGCTTAACAACGTAATTGTCAAATTCATCCAAACATTGTTCAGGAGTCTTAATATAAGGTATATCACTTTTGTTAAAGGAACAGAGAGAGATTACCTCTACTACCTGTGTCGGGGTGTCAAGTCCATGTATTTCTTCAATAGGCGGTAATTTGTTGACATCATTAGTTTTAATACATTTCTCTTTCATAGACTTTTTGCTCCTTGCATGTCTTCGAGACTAAGGAATAGAATACCTCTCTTCTCTTGAGTAGGTTCCAGGGGTGGTTCAGGAAGTGTCCAATCATAGGCATTTTGCGTTATGTTATTTAATAATTCTTCAGCTTGTCCAATGGTTATTGCCCTCAAAACACAACCAGTACAACTATCTAGGAAACCCCTGGAAGCATCACTTCGTCCATTATAAAAAATATCAAGTATTTCATTCTTCTCAAGAGGACAATCAAGCAAAGCTCGTAGTAACCGGAGAAGCCTCCTGATACATCTCCAACGTATCTATAATTTTTGATTGTTCCATTTTTTTATGTTATCAATCTTGGATGTTTTACAATCATTTTATAGCAATTTTATATCATTTTTTAGGACTAACCTATTGACATAGTGCCAAGTGTCAGTTGCTATTTTTGCTTGTTTTTTACTTCGTAGAATATCTGTACCAAACGAAGGCCAAATACCGCGAAACTTTTGGATTGTGGGGACCACAGAACCCCTCTCCACTACCTATCAGCTCTACAATCCCCAAATATTACCAAATCCCTAGGGGAGTCAAGGAAACACAAATCCAGCCACCACAAGTTCCAGAACCACGAGATCTAATCTAACACCATCACAGAGGGGTGCATCGTCTTCATGGGTGCCTCTCCGATGATGCGTGAGTAGTCCACCATACACCTACGGGTCCGTAGGAAGTAGCTAGATGGCTTCCTCTCTCTCTTTTGATTCTCAATACAATGGTCTCTTGGAGATCTATTTGATGTAATGACTTTTTGCAGTGTGTTTGTTGGGATCCGATAAAGTTTGAGTTCATGGTCAGTTTCTATCCATGAATATTATTTGAGTCTTCTATGATCTCTTATATGCATGATTATTTATAGCCTCGTATTCCTTCTTAGAATCTTTGGTTTAGTTAGGCCAACTACATCAATTTTTCTAGCCATGGGAAGAGGTGCTTTGTGATGGGTTCGATCTTGCGATGTCCTCTCCTAGTGACAGAAGGTGCAGCGAGGCATGCATATATCGTTGCTATTAAGGACAACAAGATGGGGTCTATTCCTACATGAATAGATCCTGTCTACATCATCTCATCATTCTTATTGCATTACTCCATTTCTCCATGAACTTAATACTCTAGATGCATGCTGGATAGCAGTCGATGTGTGGAGTAATAGTAGTAGATGCATAATCATTTTGGTCCACTAATCTTGGATGTGATGCCTATATAATGATCATTTCCTTGGATATCGTCATCATTTTTGATCTTCTATCAATTGACCAACAATAATTTGTTTACCCATAGTGTGCTATACTTATGAGAGAAGCCACTAGTGAAACCTATGCCCCCCGGGTCTATCTTTTAACATATTGCTTTCCGATCTATCTTTTTCCGCATTTGCTTTTAGATCTACTATTCCAAAAATCCAAAAATACCTTGCTGCACTTTTTATTTGCATCTTTTATTTTGTGTTCTTGTGCGATCTACTTATCCAATCTCATACAAACCTATCTATCTTTTATCGTGGAGAGATGTACAACCTCTCTTACGCGTCGTGTTGCAAGTATTTGTTCTTTGTGTGCAGGTACCGTTTACATAGTGTTGCTTGGTTCTCCTACTGGTTTGATAACCTTGGTTTCATAACTGAGGGAAATACTTATCGTAGCTATGCTGCATCATCCCTTCCTCTTTGAGGAAATACCGACATAGTCTCAAGCCACGTCAAAGGAATTTGTGACGCCGTTGGCAGGGAGGAGATACGAAAGTAGTCTCCCGTCAACTTGCGAATTTCTAGCGCCGTTGCCAGGGAGACATCATCAACTTCTATCAGGTTCCTAATAACAAATCTCTTGTTTGCTTGCAATCTTGTTTGCGTAGTCATGATGCCTCAACGAAAGTATTATGATGTTCCTTACCCCTATATTTTGATTGAGATTGAGAAAAGTACCAAGGAATATATGACTACAAAATTTGAGCATAATAAGTATTTTACCGAGGAGCTTAAAGAACACACTACCGCATTAGATGCCACAACAAAAGAACTTGAAGATATTAGTAGGGAAGTTTATAATCTCCAATCTAAGTATGTTCATGCTGAAAATCTGCTAGGTAATATATTTGACGCACAAGCAACTTTATTGAATCAAATGGCTGCTAAATCAGTTTCTCTAGAGGATGAAAATGATGAAGATCTTAAAGTGATTGGTGTTTCCTATATGGATTCCTTGTTTAGTAATATTAAAACTGATGATAAAGGGACTGAAGAATAGTCAACTTTATCTAGAAGGCATCCCAATAATTTGGAGGGTCAAAATCTTAATAAAAAAGTGATGAAAGTGGGTTTGGAGAGGTCAAAATTTAAATAGTGATGTGCCCACTATTTTGGATTACAAAGACTTTAATTATGATAGTTTCTCTTTGATTGAATGCATTTCTTTGTTGCAATCCATGATAAATCTACCCCATGCTTATGAACAAAATAAAGCTTTTACTAAACATATTGTTGATGCCATGATGAATCTTTAGAAGAAAAATTGGAATTAGAGATTTCGATTCCTACAAAATTACATGATGAGTGGGAACCTACCATTAAAGTGAAAATTAAAAATTATGACTGCTTTGCTTTATGTGATTTGGGTGCTAGTTTTTCCACAATTCCGAAATCTCTATGTGATGTGCTTGGTCTTACCAATATTGAAGAATGTTCTCTTAATTTGCAGTTGGCGGATTCTAGTGTTAAGAAGCCTTTGGGAAGAATTAATGATGTTCTTATTATTGCAAATACATACTATGTGCCCATAGATTTTATTGTTCTTGATATTGATTGCAATCCGTCTTGTCCCATCATACTTGGTAGACCATTTTACGCACTACAGGCTCCGTGATTGATATGAAAGAAGGCAATATTAAATTTAAATTGGCATAGAGAAAGGGTATGGAACAATTCCCTAGAATAATAATTAAGACAAAATATGAATCAATCATGAGGTCCTCCTATGGATCAAAAACTAAAGATGACAATACTTGATTCTATGCATTATGCCTAGCTAGGGGCGTAAAATGATAGCGCTTGTTGGGAGGCAACCCAATGAATAATTTCTTTCTTTTTTCTTTCTATTCTTGAGTGTTTACACAATTATGCTACTGTTATTATCATGTTTTTTATGTTTTAATTTGTGTTTGTGCCAAGTAAAGCCTTTAGGATCATGTTGGGTGATAGTTGATTTGATCTTGTTGAAAGACATAAACTTTTGCATCCAGTAAAAGAATTTTTAGAAATCACAGAGGAACGAAACATTCTGAATTGTTTACACAAGATTGATATACAAATTTCTGACGTTTTCCTAGTTTTCCTAGTTTTTTGAGTTACAGAAGTATGGTTACAGTACAGATTACTACAGATTTTTCTGTTTTGTTGCATTGTGTGGTTGTTTTGACGAATCTATGGCTTGTATTGAAGGCATGGTAAAGTTAGAATACAGTAGATATAATGCAATTATAAAATATAAATGGGTTCCAATAGTACTTAGAGTGGTGATTTGATTTATTATACTAATGGATCTCAGGAAGATTTTGTTAAGTTTTGTGTGATTGAAGTTTTCAAATTTGGGGTGAGATAACGATGGATGAAGGAATAAGGAGTGAAAAGAGACTAAGCTTGGGGATGCTACAATACCCCAAGATAATATCCAAGGAGAAACAAGCAACTAAGCTTGGGGATGCCCCGAGTGGCATCCCCTCATTCTTCTAATGACCATCCGTATTTGAGTTGGAGCTATATTTTTATTCGTCATATATCATGAGTTTCGCTTGGAGAGTCTTGTATTATATGAGTCTTTGCTTGATTTTCTTTTTAGTTTGTCACAATTATCCTTCCTGGACACACCTATTTGAGAGAGACAAAATTATGCTATGATTTGTTAGAATTGCTCTATATGCTTCACATAACCTTTTGAGCTATGGAATTGTTCTAGTGCTTCACTTATATCTTTTTGAGCACAGCGTGCTTTAAATTTTTGAAGAAATACTCTCATGATTCACGTAGACTAATTTGAGAGTTGGTGAATTTTGAAGAAATTCTCTCATGCTTCATTTATATTATTTTGAGAGATAAAAAATTTATGCTCATGTTCTTCACTTAAATTTAGTTGAGCTAGTCAAAAGCAATGGCAATATACGAAACTAGGCCCAAAGTGACAGATATTCAAGAGGGATATAGTAAAAAAATTCATGAAGATCATTGGACAAATTAAACTTCATTCCTTGTAATAGTTTTGAGACATGATGATAGTAATATGTGAGTTACGTTAGGTGAGTAATTATGCTTTAGTAAGATTTGTAGTGTTAAGGTTTGTGATTCCCTATGCAAGCACGAAAGTCAATAGTTATGCAATGAAATTACATCCTACTTATGGTGCATTATTTGTTGTTTGTTATGCTTAATGCCCGTTTATGTCAATTTTTGTTTGTTTGTTGGTTTCTTCTCAATCTATTTGCTAGCCTCCACTTGTACTAAGTAGAAATACTACTTGTGGATCCAAAATTCTTAAACCCAGTTTTGCCATATGAGTTTACCATACCTATCTATATGTGGTATTTACATACTATTCCAAGCAAATTTGTATGTGCCATCTCTAATTTTCAAAAAGAATTTCCTTTTTGTGTGCTTGTACCGCTCATGAAGTGGAAGGGGGTGACCGATATTTTTCCATGCTATATGTGTTATTCTCAAGGTGAGTGTTTATTCACTTGTCATTGCATGAGAGTACGACGGTAATAAGGATGCCCAGTCCCAAAATGAAAAAGAAATTTACTTTATGTTGTGAAATAATAAATTCCTTGGAAAGTATTGGTATGGATGGTACCCTTGGATACGACTAGCCATGGATTGTGAAAGAATGGTGGAAATAGGAATAACCTTTAGTTTTTGTTTGTGAACCACCTATGATATATCTAGCAGGGAAAGGTATTGAAAATTCTTGGTCGTTTTCGTTGACAGGAAAGGCATGCAACCCAAAATATTTTTCTCTCTCAGTTTAAACTTTGAGCTCTAGCACCTCTACAAATCCCTACTTCCCTCCGTGAAGGGCCTATCTATTTACTTTATGCAATTTTTACTTTTATTGAGTCTCCTCTTCTCTTGTAAAGCACCAACTAGGGGACAGTATGATCGTACTTGAGCATTGCGTGTAGCTAATATTTGAGTGTGTTTCATGAATGGATCAACTATTGAGCATGATGGGCTAGGGATAACTTTCTTTAGTGTTGATATTTTGAAAGACATGGTTGCTTGTTGGTATGCTTGAGTATTAAAATCTTCATGTCAAAACTAGACTATTGCTTTGAACCATCTAAAAGTCCAAATGTCCATGCTACAAAAGAAAAGAATATGTGATGAACATGTTAGGAAGCATTCCACATAAAAAATTCTATTTTTATCATTTACCTACTTGAGGACGAGCAGGAATTAAGCTTGGGGATGCTGATACGTCTCCAACGTATCTATAATTTTTGATTGTTCCATGATGTTATATTATCAATATTGGATGTTTTACAATCATTTTATAGCAACTTTATATCATTGTTTAGGACTAACCTATTGATATAGTGGCAAGTGCCAGTTGTTGTTTTTTTTGCTTTTTTACTTGGCATAATATCAGTACCAATCGAGCCCATATACCGTGAAAATTTTTGGAGATTTTTTTGGACCAGAAGATAACTTGAGAGCCAAGGAAGCACCTGAGAGGAGGCATGTGGGGTCCACAAGACACCAGGGCACACCAGAGGCCCCTGGCGCGGCCTGGTGGGTTGTGGGGCCCACAAAACCCCTCCCCATCGCCTATCATCTCTATAAATACCCAAATATTCCAAAAACCCTAGGGAGTCGACGAAACACATTTCCAGCCGCTGCAAGTTCCAGAACCACGAGATCCAATCTAACACCATCATGGAGGGGTGCATCATCTTCATGGGTGCCTCTCCGATGAGGCGTGAGTAGTCCACCATAGACCTACGAGTCCGTAGGCAGTAGCTAGATGGATTCCTGTCTCTCTTTTGATTCTCAATAGAATGGTCTCTTGGAGATATATTTGATGTAATGACTTTTTGCGGTGTTTTTGTTGGGATCCGATGAAGTTTGAGTATATGATCAATTTCTATCCATGAACATTATTTGAGTCTTCTTTGATCTCTTCTATGCATGATTATTTATATCCTCATATTTATTCTTCGAATCTTTGGTTTAGTTAGGCCAACTAGATCAATTTTTCTTGCCATGGGAAGAGGAGCTCTGTGATGGGTTTGATCTTGTTGTGTCCTCTCCCAGTGACAGAAGGGGCAGCGAGACACACATGTATCATTGCCATTAAGGATAACAAGATGGGGTCTATTCCTACATACATAGATCTTGTCTACATCATGTCATCGTTCTTATTGCATTACTCCGTTTCTCCATGAAGTTAATACACTAGATGCATGCTCGATAGTGGTCGATGTGTGGAGTAATAGTAGTAGATGCAGAATCGTCTCGGTCTACTAATCTTGGACGTGATGCCTATATAATGATCATTTCCTTGGATATCATCATGACTATTTGATCTTCTATCAATTGCGCAACATTAATTTGTTTACCCAACGCGTGCTATACTCATGACTGAAGCCACTAATGAAACCTATGACCCCGGGTCTATCTTTTAACATATTGCTTTTCGATCTATCTTTTTCTATATTTGCTTTCACATCTACTATTCCAAAAACACAAAAATACACTGCTTCACTTTTTATTCACATCTTTTATTTTGTGTTCTTGCGCGATCTATTTATCCAATCTCATACAAACTGATGTATGTTTTACCGTCGAGAGATTGACAACCTCTCTTACGCGTCAGGTTGCAGGTATTTGTTCTTTGTGTGTAGGTACCATTTACATAGTGTTTCTTGGTTATCCTACTAGTTCGATAACCTTGGTTTCATAACTGGGGGAAATGCTTACCATAGTTGTGTTGCATCATCCCTTCCTTTTTGGGGAAATACCGACGCAGTCTCAAGCCACATCACCTACCCCAAGCTTGAGGGAGATTCTCTTCTTCAATTTGGGAAAATTTAAATATTTCTTGCAAGGCGTCTTGTTTATTAGGGGCAGGAAAATATTTTGCAAAAAATTGGTGAAGCATATCCTGGGTACGAAGTATGCAACGAGGAGCAAGGGAAACAAACCATTCCGTTTCCTTGCCTTTTAAAGAGAAAGGAAAAAGCTTAAGAATATAATAGTAGCGCTTCTTTTCTTCATTGGTAAATAGAGCAGCAATATCATTCAGTTTCATAAGGTGTTCGGCAACAATTTCATTTTCATAACCATGGAAAGGATTAAACTCTACTATAGGAATTAACTTAGGGTCTACAAAGAACTCATAATCCTTATCAGTAACAAATATAGGAGAAGTAGCAATTTTTGGATCATGTTTCATTTTCTCCATCGTAGATTTTTCTTTTAGTTTGCATAATAGTTTCTTCACTTCATCTCTATTTTCACAAGAAAGAAAGTCCCGAGCTACCTCACCATCTATAACATAACCTTCATGTACAAAATGTAGTTCACATCTATTAGGTGAGCAAGGGGTAATAGGTGATTCAAAGTCTTCCTCAGCTTCAGCATTCCCAAGTTCTCTAGCCTTAGCAATATGAGCATCAAGTAATTCATTCAGTGTCAAAGGTTCAGTTTCAACATGTGTAGAAATAGTTTCATCATTAATTTCAGAAGTAGCATCATCAAGTTCATGTGACATATCAAAATGATCAATAGGTGGTGGTGTAGCAAGTTGATCCAAAACAGTAGGTGAATCTAAAGCAGAGCTAGTGGCAGTTCCTTACCTCCTCTCGTGCGAGAGGGGACAATCTTAGTTCAATTATAGTAGCAATTTGATATCCTTCAGTTAACACAATAAATAGAGATATTCTCCACGGCGACGACGCCAGAAAAAGATCTTGATAACCCACAAGTGTAGGGGATCGCAACAATCTTCATGGGTAGTATTTTACCCTAATTTATTGGTTCAATACAAGGGGAGCCAAAGAATATTCATTGGCCTTGACAATTGAGTTGTCAATTCAATCGCACTAAGGATATCTCTTTACAACAAAGATTTAGTAGCATGGAAAATAGTAGTGGCAAAAGTAAGAGTAGTAGTGACTGTAGCAGTTTTGTATCAGATGTGACAGTAGCAATAGCAATAGTAACTTGGCAAGATTCAGTATATGTAATGCGTAGGCATGTGGATCGGTGATGGATAATGATTTAGATGACATTAATCATATAACAGTTACACACCAGGGCGACACAAAACTAGCTCAAATTCATCAATGTAATGTAGGCATGTATTCCGTATATAGTCATATGTGCTTGCGATAAGAACTTTCATGACATCTTTTGCCCTACTGATATGGGGAAAGACCCGTGTTTTGATCTTTCATGAATTGGAGGGGGAAACCTCAAGAACACAAAGAGCATGGTGAAGAACGGGGATAAATCACAAGAGGAAACACTCAAGAACAAGTACAATCACACATCCACAAGACTCACCACACACAAGATCCACAAAGGTACATGAAAAACAAAGGGAAAGAGGGATACATGGTAGAGTTCATCCGAAATTCCATGGGGGGATGGGGCCTTGATATCCCGGAGGATCTCCCCTCATGAGGGGCCTTGACATCCACTAGGGGATCTTCTCTCATAGAGGCATATACTCCATGGGAGAGGTAGTGGAAGGAGCTAGGCTCAACTTACTAAAAGTAAAACCATAGCTAACCCTAAAATGGAGGAGGGGGTGGTGTATATATAGTGGTAGCCACAAAGGGGTAAGTAATGGGAGAAGTGGGTACATGGGCCTCGGGCCCAAGTGGCTGCACGCAGGTAGGTCGGAAGTTCCGGGGAAGGTCCGACCAGGTTCCGGGGATTCCACAGGGTTGGCATGCCTAGGGTGTGCTGAGGCCGGAAGTTTCGGGCAGTCCGGAAGGTCCGGGACTCCCAGAGTCTTGTCGTCGCTTCTTCTTCCTTCTCTTCCAAGATTCCCACGCGAATGGTGTACTCGTACGTAGGTGCTGGCACTCCTCATCATCATCCGTGAAGCTCCGACAATACCTATGCATGCACACAAGAGGAATGTCAAGTACTATACCATCCATGAAGGGGTCAAGTGAATACGTGTAAAGGAGACGATTCACCTTTATGTATGTGAAGTAGATGTCGCACATTTCACTTGCCAGAGGGACTCTTTCCATGGTGATGTCCATACGATGCTCCTCATCGTCCCCTCCCACTTGGGAAAGATCCGTCCTCGGATCAAATACCAAATCACCATGGAAAGGAGATGGCGTCACCTTGTAAAAATGGACGATCACCAAGCGCTCAACATGTAGAAGCTCGAAAAGGTCACTCTCCGATGTCTCAATGTCTTGTAATTCCTTCAAAAGGGGCAAGGACAACAAATGCTTAGAAAAACAAATGTGGTTAGCATTAGTGCAAAACCAAGCATTCAAGTGGTGGATCACCGAACAAGTGTTGTCATCATGCATAACATATGGTGTGACAAGGGATTGTGACATGGCATGTAAGCATAGAAATTGAGCACAATCTAAGGCATCATGGGGACAAGCATGAAAATGTGAGGTAAAGATGCAATTATGTGTGGCAATAGAAAGAGCATCTACCTCAAGGTCATAGCACGCATGCACAAAGCAATCAACGAAAGGTCTATGGTATTCATAAGAATCATTCACAACACCAAATAAAATGAAATGTATAGACACATGGGGAAAGTGCAAGACAATCCAAGCATAATGTGCACATGGTGTAGTGGAGATAGTGATGCACTCAACACAATAGAAAGAGCAAGTGTTCAACATGTGTGAGGCAATCAAGTCAAGAATGTAGCAAGCAATGTGGCATGGCAAATGTGAAGAATGAACATTGTTGCAACCAAGCATATTATAAGATCAAGTAATCCACAAGTTGGATGCAACACACATGGTGTATGTGTCATGAGGCATGGACAGATGGCAATCAAGTATGGAAGCAATATCTCTAACATGTGTGCAAGTAACTGGTCCAAGATGACCAATATATGTCATGGCACAAGAAACACAAGTAGGATGAGCCACAATATCCATGCTCAAGAAGGATGTCACCTCCAAAGTGTGACCTTGTGCATTCTTCACAATTCTGATGCGCACGCAAGTGCGATGTAGAAATGCATTGGTGTAGCATGGCTCACTCTCAAGAGCTCGAATCATCAACTCACATGAAGTGGAAGTTGACATGTATTCAAGGTATCCTACACATACACACAACAAAGCAAAGAATGTATGTGCATGGTATATAAACACACCATCCATCATGATGGTTCTCCTCTCTTGCACATAACCATTAGGATCAAAAGTGCATGAACAATATGATGAAACAATGGCTATATACATGTCACTAGTCATATGGTGCGAAGAAGGAAGACAATCATGCTTCGCATGAAAGATGTCGAAAGCTCCAATAATATGTGAGAAAGCTATGGGGGCAATCTCATTAGCAATATTACAAGAATTGTTGCACTTAATACATGGCAAATCATCTAGCATGAGCGAGGCAACATATGGAGATATATGACAATAAGCAATATCAATCATGTGTGAAGCATGGTAATGGTTGTCATCAACCGCAGGCAAGCATAGTGATCATGTCGTGCAAGCTAGTAGTGCGAAGATGCAACATACTAGACAAAATCATGGCAATAATGTTATATATGCAAATAGTGGGCATATATAATGCACTTGACATAACACAAGCACGGGAACAAAACATGATCTATATATCATCATAGGCATGGGGCACAAAGCAAACATGGCAATAGCAAGTAGTATCTCCACCAAGATCGCAAACACACATACAAATACGAGAAGCATGGGTCATGTGTAATGCAAACCATGGGTCACAAATGCGTGGCAAAGGCATAGAAATGAACATATCATGCAAAGTGAACATGGCAATATGGGTGTAATAAGCGTAATGGGAAATGAGCCATAGCCATGTGAGAGCCAAGTAGAAGAGGTGTGTGCAGTCCTTGTGCGAGGGGAATGGTTGTAGACACATTACGGTGAATCCCAAAGCATCGTTGCTCTCAAGGGCTCTTTTCATCTACTCATGGGATTGTGAGGTTGACGAGTGTTCCTGCGTACCTACACACAACAAAGACAAAGGGAAAATTGTGTGCCTGTGGTATATGTACACATCATCCTTTAAGATGTGCATGTTCTTGTGTTCATTAGCACAAAATGTCAAATGCTCAAATAAATGGGATGCATGATATAGGAACATGTCATCCACCATGAAATGTTTGTTTTGATGTATAGCATAATGGAGACTAGAAATATGTAGTGCATCACATGAACTAAGAGCATTGTTATGCATTATATGCAGATGGTGCACACAATTATAAGGATCATGCAATGGATGGGGTGGAACCAAATCTCCTAACACATATGAGGTAACTATTGGGGTCTCCTCATGTGCAACAGAGGAAGCATAAGTCGGAGAATATGGATAACATCCAAAACAATGCATGTCCAAGTCATGGAGATCATGGCATGGCATATGAGAATTATTGCGCAAATGATGCAAAGGAAGCATGGCAATACCATCAGAAGAAAAACAAATGCCAATAACCATGGGTTTGTCATCTATGCCATATGAGCAAATGGTGTATTCATAGTCACTATGGTGAGATTGCAAAGATGCAATATGGGAAATTTCACGCATAGCATATGACAAGTCAAGTGGATTGTCAAACATGATGTGACCAATAGAGTTTTCACATGATATCCTATGGAGTATAGCATCACAACTAGGTAATTTGACATGCTCATCATCATATGCATCATAAATTGGTGGCACATATAAGCATGAAGAAGACATAGCATGCGAGGTATCCATAAGGTGATCAACATCATGGAAGCAATGAATGTCAAGATAGTCCACTAGTGGGACAAGAGCATCACCTTCACCTATTTTACCTTTCTCATTCCACTCATGTGGTGTAGGTGAGGTGGGAGAAACCAATTCGTGGTCCTCATCATCGTGATGGAACCATGTGAGGGTACATGATATTCCACCATGGCCATCGTCTTGTCCAAATGGAGGACGTAGTCGTCAAGGATCAACACGTCATCGTATATGGGACCTAGCACCAAAGGAGAAATCATAATATATGTAGAGGTTAAGTTGTTAGAAATCGAAATGCCCTCACATGCCCTATCAACTACCTCACTCGCTCTATGTGGTGGTGGCTCACTCACTCCCTCTAAGTAGTTGCGCTCATAGTCACATATGGTGGAGTCACTCATGTCACTCAAGTGGTGGGGGTTATGGCACTCCTCACATGGAAATGGGGGCAACTCATCATATATGGGGCTAGTGGTTAAGTCACTCTCACTCTCAATATTGTGGCAAAAGTCTCTCAACTCATCACCAAACGTCGCCGTGGTCGAAGGGAAAATCCCATGCTCAACCAACTCGTCCCCGTTGTCGTGTATGAATGCTGAAGATGGCACATCATCACTCGCCTCCATGACTGAAGGGAAAATCCCATGCTCAGCCTTCATCCTTGGGATGCTTCCGAAGATGGAAGGGTCATCCGTGCATGTAGTCGATTGTCTTGATCTTGGCATCGAAGCTTGTCCTTGGTGGTGTTGTTGGTCTTCGCGCACTTGTTTCTTTGAAGATGTGCGACTTGAGCGTCTACGTCGTGACGATGGTGAAGGGGAAGAAGACTTGTAGTTGTACACCATGCGTCGAAGTTGCTCCATGTGTGCGACCACCATGTCTCTTTTCGGAGCTTCAGAGTGTCGTATGTTGATGGAGAGTCACTCGAGTTTTTGGTTGATGTGGTTGCTCCTGTCGATATAGTCATTGAAGACCAAAGATGATGTGCTTTGCCTAGCCATCACAAGATTCAAGCAAAGGTGAGTGTGAAATGAGATAAACAATACCAAAATACCGTTCTCAAAGTTGAGGATGTATCCCGTTTCACTCAATGTGGCTTGCGAGAATAGTGGAATTGGTACCAGACTTGTTCACTCACACCTACAACATAAAGCTTATTGAGTGGCTTGGTTAGGACAAGTGGCACAAATTCAAGCAAAATGTGAGTCAATATATTGAAAATGCTAAGGGATATTCACAAAATTGCAATGCAAAGCAAATAAATCAATATCTATGATGGCACTAGGAACACACACACACACACAGATAGATAAATGGGATCCGCGCAACCAAGGAATGAGCACAAAATGTGATAGACTCGGAAAAAGCTCATGTTGCACGAATACTAGAAGAGACAATAGCTCGATTGCTCAAATGGTCTAGATACACGCTCGTGCACCATGCTAAAAGAGTAAACGTGCCTTCTTCAATCCCAACTATACTATGTATGTATGATCCAAGTGTATGTACTATGCAAAATGGCTCAATGCTATTTCTATTGCTTACAAGCTGTTTTGTATCTCCTATTTTGCTTAAAAGCTTTTTTTCTCTTTTTTTATCTATGCTTGATGCTCGAACCAAGATATGAGAAAATTATGATTGATTTGCATGGGAAATACTTATGGCACCATGTAGATGACAAGATGTTTGCACGCTAAAGCTAGCTATACGGCGTAAGAGTAACACTACGGTGCACAAGTAATGTGGCCCAAAAATTCTTAACTCTATAGTCTCAATGGGTAAGGTACACAATAGGCTCAAAGCGATCAAAGAAATGGCAAGGATATAGACAATGATGTTGTCGAGGTTACCCTCCTTGCTTACGGTTGGGGGGCCAAACGGCGAGGTGGCCGTTGTCGATGTCGAGGCCGAGGCAATGATGAGTGGCAGCATTGTTGATGTAGCTCCATCCCTAATTATCTGAAACACCTTAGGAAGCGGAAACCACAACTCAAAATCTCAAACAAAAATGTGTTAGGATGGCAGAAGTTTATTGTGAAAGGTTATGCAGAAGTTATGGTGGTGGCCTAGGCAAAGATGCCAAAATGGAAAAATATTTGTGGTTTCAAATTGTTCTGGAAGTATTTTTTTGGGATGGGGGTGTCAATAGCTATCCAATTAGCTAAAGAACGTCGAAATCGGACTCTGGATGAATTAGTTATGGCCAAAACGATGAAATGGCGGATGCTGAAATTTTGGGGAAAGTTTCTGGTTAGGCCGGAAGTTCCGGGCCTAGGGCCGGAAGTTCTAAGCTCCGGAAGTTCCGGGGGTACCGGAAGTTTCGAGGGTCTTGGGAAAGTATGGGGTTGACCAGAGGTTTTTGGGGAAAATTTCTGTTTAGCTCGAAAGTTTCAGGGGAAGGATGGAAGTTCCAGGCTCCAGAAGTTTCGAGGGTCGCGAAAACAACTACGGGACGAACCCTAATTTCCGGATCCGAGAATGGGGGCGGAAAAACTATTTTTTTAGGGCGAAATTGAAGGGGGGAAAAGGTGGAATTAGGTCTAGGGGAAGCCAAGGGAGGTAGATCCATTTGCCAAACACCAAATCCACGGATCAAAATCAACAAAAACTCACAAGAACAATAAATCACAAGAAAATGTTTGGAGCTATTTTTGGTGGGAATTTTCGTATTGGGATGAAATCAAACAAAATCAAGCTAGAAAAGGGACTCCAATTTCATGAGAAATGTGGCTCTAGATACCATATGATACGGGGCAAGTCCCGTGTGTGTCGATCTTTCACGAATTGGAGGGGGAAACCTCAAGAACATAAAGAACACGGGGAAGAACGGGGAGAAACCACAGGAGGAAACACTCAAGAACAAGTCCAATCACACACCCACTAGACTCATCACACACAAGATCCACAAAGGTACATGAACAACAAAGGGAAAGAAGGATACATGGTAGAGTTCATCCCAAATCCCGTGGGGAGATGGGGCCTTGATATCCCGGAGGATCTTCCCTTGTGAGGGTCCTTGACATCCACTAGGGGATCTTCTCTCATAGAGGCATCTACTCCATGGGAGAGGTAGTGGAAGGATCTAGGCCCAACTTACTAAGAGCAAAACCATATCTAACCCTAAAATGGAGGAGGGGGTGGCGTATACATAGTGGTAGCCACGAGGGGGTAAGTGATGGGAGAAGTGGGTACATGGGCCTCGGGCCGAGTGGCTGCATGCAAGCAGGCCGGACGTTCTAGGCTGGGCCAGGAGTTCCGGGCGCCGGAAGTTCCGGGGAAGGTCCGAGCAGGTTCCAGGGTTTCTAGAGAGTTGGCATGCCCGGGGTGCGCTGAGGCTGGAAGTTTCAGGTAGGCCGGAAGGTCCGAGGTCCGGAGTTCCTGGCAGGCCGGAAGGTCCAGGACTCGCAGAGTCTTGTCCTTGCTTCTTCTTCCTTCTCTTCCAAGCTTCCCTCACGGATGGTGTACTCGTACGTAGGTGCTGGCACTCCTCCTCATCATCCGTGAAGCTCCGACAATACCTATGCATACACACGAGAGGAATGTCAAGTAGTATACCATCCACTAAGGGGTCAAGTGAACACGTGTAAAGGAGAGGATTCACCTTTATGTATGTGAAGTAGATGTCGCATGTTTCACTTGCCAAAGGGACTCTTTCCATGGTGATGTCCTTAGGATGCTCCGCATCACCTACCCTCCCGTGGGAGCGGGATCCTATTGGAAACTAAGGGATATTAAGGTCTCCTTTTAATAAAGAAATGGAACAAAGCATTAACACATGGTGAATACATGAACTCCTCAAACTACGACAATCACCGGAAAGAATCCCAATTATTTTCACCTTGGGGTATGCGGATCATGACATGTAATAGGTGCATACAACTTGCAAAATATGATCCAAATCACTCTTATATTAATGAAAACATAATAGGTTCAGATCAGAAATCATGGCACTCGGGCCCTAGTGACAAGCATTAAGCATATCAAAGTCATAGCAACATCAATCTCAGAACATAGTGGATACTAGGGATCAAGCCCTATCAAACTTAACTCGATTACATGATCAATCTCATCCAATACCACCACCGTCCAACAAGCCTACAAAGGAATTACTCACTCCTGGTGGTGAGCATCATGGCTGTGTTACTGGAGAAGGGTTTGTGATGACGAGGTGATGATTTCCCCTCTTTGAAGCCCAAAACAGGCTCCATATCAGTCCTCCGAAGGAAGAACATGAGGAGTCGGCGGCTACGTCTCGTGAAACGCGATGAAATCTTCTCTCTGATTTTTCTCTCCATAGATGTGAATTTATAGGACTAGAATTAGGGTCGGAGGGGCCACGAGGGCCCCACAAGACAACAGTGCGCGCCACTAGGGGGCGCCCTATTGTGCGGTGGCCCCCTGGCACACCCCTGTGGCAGGTCTTCGCTCCATAATTCTTCATATATTCCATAAAAATTCACAAAAAGTTTCGTCTAATTACGAGAACTTTGATTTCTGCACAAAAATAACACCAAGGTAGTTTGCTGAAAACAACGTCAGTCTAGGTTAGTTTCATTCAAATCATGTAAATTAGAGGTCCAAACCAGAGCAAAGTGTTTGGAAAAGTAGATGCAATTGAGATGTATCAGAGATCGATCACGGAGGGCCTCTTCATCAACCTTGCTGCCCTCAGGATGATGTGTGAGTAGTTCAGCACAGACCTACATGTTTGTTGCTAGCACCTAGATGGCAATCTCTCTCTCTCTCTTGATATTTAATACAATGTGCATCACATCTTTGCCTTGATCTATCCGATGTAATCCCTTTGTATGGTGTGTTTGTTGGGATCCGATGAATTGTGGGTTTATATTTAGATTATTCATGATAAATATTTGAGTATTCTCTGAAATCTAATATGATTCTTGTGTGCATGATCATTATAGCTTCGTAATTCTCTCTGATCTATTGAAATAGTTTGGCCAACTACATTGATATTTCTTCGGTAAGAGAGGTGCGTTGTGGTAGGTTCAACCTGGCAAGTTTCTATATCCTAGTGACAAAGTAGGGGACAATATACGTCTTTGTGTTGTCGCTACTAAGAATAGAATGATGGCGTTTATTCATATTTATTTAGTTTACTTTGTCTACATCACGTCATCATTCTCCAAGCATTACTTTGTTTTAGTTAATACTCTAGATGCATGCTGGATAGCGGCCGATGAGTGGAGTAATAGTAATAGGTGCAGACATGATTCAACCTATTTGCTTATGGACGTGATTCCTATATACACATGATCATTGCCGTGAAAAAAGCGTAACTATCTGCTTTTCTTTCAATTTCCCAATAGTAATTTGTTTACCCACCGTATGCTATTTTTATGAGAGATGCCACTAGAGAAAACTATGGCCCCCAGGTCTATTCACTTCTATATTTACAAACACTACTATTACCTTGTTGTCATTTATTTGCTTTTCTTTTATTTTGTAATTTTCAATTGTCTACACAACTCACTTGCTTGAAAATAACGAGATCAAGGGGATTGACAACCCTCTTGGTAGCGTTGGGTGCAAGTTGTTTTCTCTTTTGTGTGCAGTCGCTGAAGACCCAACACAGATCACAAGTACCAGGAAGGATTTCTAGCGCAGTTGTCGGGGAATATCGTCACCAACTATCAAGTAACTTCACATAAATTATCATTCACTTGTTATTATTTTTATTTTCTTTTATATTTAGTTTGTCTCATAAAAATCAAAAAATCAAAAATATTTATCTTTGCTTGTTACTAGTTTACTCCTTTGCTTGTTTTGCTTGCTTAAAAGTTCCTATCATGTCTGATTTTGAAATTAGTGGTGTTTCCACCTTTAGTGAGGAAGCTCTTGATCCTCCAAATTCACCTTGTGATAAGAATGATAAAATAAATTTTGATGAAGTTGCTAAGGAAAAACTTGATAATCTTGCGGATGATGATCCTTCTAACCCATTATGCAAACAAGGAAACTCCGTATAGGTAGTGGGAATATTATTGGGAAAGGTGTGATTCAAGTTTTTTTCACTTGTGCGGGATCATTACCATTGATAGGAGGTTCCATTGTTACTAGAACTACAAGTTATGTGGATGCTATATCTTTGCTTATAGCATAGTTGGAAAGATAATGTGTCCATATGCATCCTTTCATACAATGGTTATTTCTAGAATTCTCTAATATTTAAGAAGCCTCTACTAAACATCTAGCCACTATATTTATTTTTCAATAATTTAACAATATCATACAAGAAGCTAGAGATATATTTTCTCTTTATAGGGTTAGCTATGAGTGCCCACCAATAGAAGGAATCCTTTACGAGTTGGAAGGTATATGGAAACTGAGATCCATGGACTATGTTGCTTATGATGAAAACATTAGAAAGAAGGTTCCACCCAATGCCCTAGTTGATAAAATTTATGAACATATATATAAATTTGCTATACCAAAACTTGGAATGGGTTATGATCTTGAGCGAGAATTGAGGAAATATCTTTATCGAAACTTGTACAATGAAGAGATGATTATCACTTATGAGAAACCTAAAGTGGAGCCCCCTATTCCTCCTTAAATAGATCTCTTAGACCCTTGTGTTGTGAATTTTAGTCCCTTCAATTATTTTTGCTTACCTATTAGGAAAATTTCTGCTCAAACCTCCTGAAATAGATCTCTTGGACCCTTCGTTTCTATGATTATTACAACACTTGAAACTATGCATTATGCCTAGCTAGGGGCATAAAACAATAGTGCTTGTCGGGAGGCAACCCAATACTTATCTTTATTTTTTCTTTTTACCTTCTATTAGTTTGTGATAACATGATTATTTCCTCTGTAATTATTTTTTTATGTTTTAATTGGTGTTTGCGCCAAGTAAGGGATGACTCACAAGATGAGTAGAAACAATGCTGAAACAAAATAGAAACTTTTGACTTGAGTACAAGAATTTTAATTTTTTACTGGAGCGTCATAATGATCTGAAATTTTTACACATAATTGTATACAATTTATCCACGTTGTCCTAATTTTTTTAGTTTTTTAGAGTTGCATAAGTATAGGCTCTCTACATATTGCTATAGACTGTTCTGTTCTAGACAGATTATGTTTTACTTGCATAGTTTGCTTGTTTTGATTATGCTGTGGATTGGATCGGGGTGTATAAGCCATGGATAAGTTAGAATACAATACCTATTATTAAAAAACTAAATAAGAATCAATTTATAACAATACTTAAAGTATCCAGTATGTTGGTTATACTAACGGATCTCATGAAGTTTTGTTGAGTTTTGTGTGGTTGAAGTTTTGAAGTTTTGGGTGTCATCACGATGGACCACCGAATAAGGAGTAGCAAGAGCCTAAGCTTGGGGATGCCCAAGGCACCGAAAGGTAATATTCTAAGGAAGACTCAAACATCTAAGTTTAGGGATTCCGCAGAAGGCATCTCCTCTTTTGTCTGAATCCATGGGTATGTCACATGAAGATACATTTTTATTCATCACATGATATGAGTTTTGCTTGAAGTGTCGTTTGTTTTTGTTTGCTTTCAGTTTCAGTTTGCCACAATCATTGTTTGCTGGACACACCTATTTGAGAGAGACACTCCTTCATCATAATTTTTTACAATACTCTATGTGCTTCACTTATATTTTTTGAGCTTTACAGTTGCTCTAGTACTTCACTTATATCTTTTTGAGCACGGTGGCATATAGATTTATAAAAATAATTTCACTCTAGCTCTTCACTTATATTTGTTTGATAGTTAATGGATAGTGATGGTAATTTGTATGGGTCATAAGACTAGTCCAAAAATACTAGGTATTTAATGAATGACAATCAAAACCATCATGTAGCACATATTGAGAAATTGCGTGTTAATGACATTGATGTGGTAATGTGAAAAAGGTGTGAGTTAATAATTATTGATTCGTAGAGGTTGTAACTTCTTGTTCGCCTAAAAATTAAATAGGCATGGTGATGATGTGTGAGCGTTTCTTTTCCTTGTTGAAATCCTAGTGATGTTTCGAGTCGGGGGCGCGCAATGGTTAACTCCTACCAACCTCCTCCCTCGGGGCATGCGAATAGTACTTTGATTTATGATAAAACTAATAAAACTTTGCAATATGTATATGAGTTCATTATGACTAATGTGAAACCATGGACGTACACATTTTCACCTCCTCATATTTGCTAGCCTCTTCGGTACCGTTCATAGCCCATTCTCACCATGAGGATTAGTGCAACTTTCGTCGGTGCATCCAAACCCCGTGACATGATACGCTCTGTTGCACATAAGCCTCATTATATATTCCTCAAAACAACCACTATACCAACATATCATGTCATTTCCTTAGCCATTCCGAGATATATTGCCATGCAAATTCCATCGCCACTTCACATGACTAGTTGTTCATCATCATATTGCTTTGCATGATCATATAGAGATGGCATAGTATTTGTGGCAAAGCCACCATTCACCATATTTTTGATACATGTCACGCTAGATCCTACACATCTTGGTACACCTCTAGACGCATTCATATAGATTCATATCATACTATGAGTTTCTCATATTGAGTTGTAAGTAAATAAAAGTGTGATGATCATCCTTATTAGAGCATTGTCTCAGTGAGGAAAGGATGATCAAGACTATGATTCCCCCACAAGTCGGGATGAGACTCCAGATGAAAAAACAAAAAAAGGGTGAGTGTAGCGACCCGACCTGAAAGGTCGAATCTCCGGTGTTTCTGTACCATCCCAAGATCATGCTGGTACACACACGGTACATCAATGTATATATCAAAGGGAAATCACACAACATTTATTAATCGTAAATCTCATATCGAGTCCTTTATTAAAATAAATATTACAATAAAGTGGCTGAAGGCCAACTCATGAGAATATCTAAATCTTGCGGAAGCATCGAAGGTAGATGAGTCCATCTGATTCCAAGGGCATCTCACCGAGCGTAGAGCGTATCCTCACTCCTGGTCGGAAAATTATTCTGCAACATGATACGTTGCAGCCGTATAGGTCAGCATATTGAATATGCCGGCAAAGTCACAAGAGAGGGGTGAAAAGATAATCATCTAATCTACATGCATATATGGCAGGTGGGGTAGTAAGTTTTTGCGTAAAGCCAATTTTCCTACATCAAGAGAGGGCTAAGCAAAATTATTACTTAGTTGGTTGATTAATGAGATGGTTCCACCAACCAATTCTCATACCCCAAGTTATTAATACCCACATCATCATATTAATTGTGTTGAGGGTTCCAGAAGTTTCAGTTCCTTTGGCTCAAGTCGTCCATGATCATGGACACGGCTAATCGATTAGGTTTGGGTACTCTGCAGAGTTTTGCACATGTTCCCCACAAGATTTGGTCGCCACCATTTGATTTCTCGCACTTCAGGGTGTTTGAGAAACGGATGACCAAAACATGGTCTTCCAAAGGGTTTCCCCGCGACTCTGTCGGTGCCCATCCTTTCCTACCGTTCTTCTACATCTCGTAGCACCGCCTGTCCAGGGTCACCACGATATCCAACCAAGCCAGAGCCCATAATGACTTGTGGCTGTGAAGGTAAGCCTTGTGTCTTGAAGCATCCATCCATCTCTTTGTGCCTGGGTGGACCTTTCCGCATGAATACTGGCACATCTCCAGCATCATCTAGGCTAACCACTAGTTTCTCCAGGGCGCCGTTCAACCATCATGCACCCAGAGGTAAGTTGAAAACTTGAAGTCTTGAAGACTTGATCATCATGTAGGTCTTGAAATTATTAACTCTCAACTCTCATGAATCACACAACCAACCCTGTCTACTAATAGCATAGCAAAAAGTAAAACAACGTTTCCCGGGGCCAATGTGTCAAAGGGGTTGAGGGGGTACCTACCACATGATACTACAACAGTAACCAAGTTTCCAATTTACCTACTTTGCTTGCAATTGGGGTGATGGAAGAACTAATGCAATAAAACATAGGTATACATGGTCAAAGTGACTTGCCTGATTGACGATCTTCATACTCGAGGGACTCTAGGTAACAAGCCTCACACTCCGGATGATCTAACGAATCAAACGAGAGCACTCAATAAGTATACAACAAAAGATGTAACTCACAAAATCAGGAATGAACTAGAATCACTCAAGACAAAACAGGGCACAATCACAAGGAAAGAAATCAACACATAGTTTTGTTTTCTAAAAGATGATGGGTGAACTACTACTAACAAATTGAACTATTGGTATTAACAAAACAATAGTTGACAGAAAATAACAATAGAAATATTTTATTAATAAACAGAATTAAATCCATTTAAAGTTTTGTTAAGAAAAATCTTAGTAGGGTTTTAAAAGTTTTGATAAACACTACTACATGAAGTGGCTAGAGTTTATTAACAATAGAGTGAAATAAACTATAATTTTATTAATAAAACAATTCTCCTAATAGAAAAGAATTTGCTAAAACTTTTCTTAGAAAACAGAATTTAATTATCTAAAACTTTGTTAAAGGAAACTATTACTAACTAATTTGTTTTAATCAAATTAAACCTAGTTGAAAAAGAGTAAAGATTCCTATAACAAAATAAACTAAGCGAATTACATTTTTATTAACAGCAAGTAAAACCTAATGTTTAAACAACAGAATCTACTGAAACAAAATATAACTAACTCAAGTTTAAACTACTAAAAACTAAATTATTTAAACTATACTAACCACTAGGCAGATTCTGTTTATAGTTAAAACACTAAACAAATCCATCCAAAAAATTCTCAAACTAAGCATGCTTATAGTCCTAACTAATACGAAGCAGTAGCAAAAAGATTCATACAAAAATCTATTTTTAAACTCTAGTTATTCAGATTTGAGTAAGTTGAACAAATTTGATTAAATTCAAATTTTAAAACTCAAATTTGAAATCTAAACATACAGACATGAACTACATCAAAAATTTGAACTAATGCAAAAAGAATCAACTAAAGACACTAAATAGTTTAAAAGATATGATAAAAACAAAATCAGGATGCATTCTGTTTTCTAAATCAGAAAAGAAAAAGAAAAAAAACTAACGATCGGACAGGGGATACGTGTCAGGTTCCTATTGGTCGAAAGAGCGTGCGTGCGGGTGTTTACTGACGGTCGACCGAATGTTAGAGGATACCGGTTCGGATTTAAATGGATCTAATCTCGTGTGTTGATCTACGATCGAACGACTACGGAGTGGGAGGGAGAGCTCACAAAGAAGAGGTCGCCGGGGAGGGGGTTCTCCGGCGAGGCCGAGGCGACGAGGTTGTCGGGGGCGACGCTCCGGTGGTCAGGGGCGGTGTCTGAGGTGCTCAGGTGACGGCGGCGAGGCTCTGAAGTAGTCTGGTGGTGTCGGAGAGGGCTGGGGGTGACGGAGACGACGGGCACGAGCTCGGGAAAGATCCGGTGGGGATCCGAACTCTGGCGAGTTCGTGTGGGGTGGTTCTGGCGAGGGCAGAGTGGGGCTCGGGGTGGAATGGACAGCGGCGAACCGGGGCTATTTATAGGGCCAGGTGCGGGGTCGGAGAGGGAGAGAGGAGGGAGATCCGGGAGAGAGATCTCTGGCGACGGCGGCGCGCGCGCGAGGAAGGAGATGGCCGCGCTGATGCAGCGAGTGGTCGGGTGGGGTCCGCTTGCTAGAGAGAGGGAGGGCGGCGTCTGCGCGTCGGTTGGTCGGCTCGTAATGAATTCGCGAGTTAATGCCCGTGGGCCGGCCCGTTTTCAAATAAATTCGTTTCCTTTTTAATATCCAGAGCAGTAAAACTCATTTAAAAGCATTCAAAACATTTCCAAATATAGGAAATATATGTATCAAAATGACCATAAGAATTAATGCTATTCAATGAACATTTTTTCCTCTGTCATTTGAATACTTTGAAAAAATAATTATTTTCATAAATGCCTATTTGGTTTTAAAAGCTTTTGCAAATATTTTTCAAAATAACCCCTGGTGTTTATTGTTCAAATAAATCACCAAGAAGTCCCTGGTGTGGAGTGTCATGTTCCTCCCCTCTTAATTTGAACTTTTTCCAAGGTTTTCAAATAGGTGCAAGCAACATATTGAAAATTGAAAGGGACTTTCAGAAAGTCAGAAGGAGCATTTCAACAAATTCATATATTCAAGCAATGATGATGATGATGCATAGCTATATTTCATAACATTCCAAAATGAAATTTTGGGATGTTACAAACCTACCCACCTTAAGATGAATCTCGCCCTCGAGATTCGGGTTGGCTAGAAAATAGGTGCGGATGGTCTCTACGAAGATCTTCTTCGCGTTCCCAGGTGGCTTCTTCCTCGGTGTGGTGACTCCACAAAACCTTACAGAACTTGGTGATCCTGCTGCGGGTAACTCTGTTGGCAGTCTCGAGGATCCTGACAGGCTTCTCCTCGTAAGTCAAATCATTGTGAAGCTGTATGGCCTCTAGGGGCATGGTGTCTCTCAAAGGAATATCAGCCATCTCAGCATGGCATTTCTTCAGCTGGGAAACATGGAACACATCATGAACTCTGGACAATCCTTCCGGCAATTCTAGCTTGTAGGCAACTCCGCCTCTATGTTCAAGAATTGTGTAGGGGCCTATGAACCTGGGTGCTAACTTTCCTTTAACACCAAACCTCTTGATTCCTCGAAGTGGGGACACCCGGAGATATGCTCGGTCTCCCACTTCATACGTCACTTCCTTGCGTTTGCTGCCAGCATAACTCTTCTGTCGAGATTGAGCTATCATGAGTCTATCATGAATCAGCTTGACTTTCTCTTCAGAATCTCGGATAAGGTCGGGACCAAAAAGTTTTCGGTCTCCTACACCATCCCACATCAATGGTGTTCTGCAGACTCGAAAGGGGCCATCTTCAGACTGGTCTGATAACTGTTGTTGTACGAAAATTCTGCATAGGGTAAGTTGTCATCCCAACTAGATCCATAATCTAGCGCACAAGCTCTCAACATGTCCTCCAGAATCTGGTTGACTCTCTTAGTCTGTCCATCGGTCTGCGGATGAAAAGCTGTACAGAACTCCAGCCTCGTACCCAAAGTTTCATGTAACTAATGCCAAAACTTTGAGGTAAATTGTGTTCCTCTATCTGACACGATACTTCTCGGAACTCCATGCAGACACACGATCCTGGTCATATATATCTTAGCTAGATTAGCACTGGTATAGGTGGTCTTCACTGGAATAAAATGAGCCTCCTTGGTCAAACGGTCGACCACTACCCAGATGGAATCATAACCTGAACGGGTCCTGGGTAGTCCTATGATGAAGTCCATACCAAGATTTTCCCATTTCCACTCGGGTATCAGCAAAGATTGGAATAACCCTGCTGGTTTCTGATGTTCCGCCTTTACTCGCTGACAAACATCACATATTGCAACATGTTCCGCAATATCCTTCTTCATACCCGTCCACCAGTAACTTTCCTTTAAATCCAGATACATCTTGGTGTTGCCTGGGTGTATCGAGTAAGGTGAATCATGGGCTTCTTGAAGTATCAACCTCCTGAGCTCTGGGTCATTGGGCACATAGATTCGGTTCTCAAACCACAGAGTTCCTTGTTCATCCTCACGAAAACCTTTAGCTTTACCGTCCTTCATTCTCTGCTTAATCTCAGCTATCTCCTTGTCCATCTTCTGGGCTTCACGAATTCTTTCGGTCAAGGTGGACTGGATCTCCAGTGTGGCAACATATCCTTGCGGTACTATCTCTAATCAAAGCTGTCTGAGATCTTTGGTTAACTCCTGGGGTAATCCTCCTGCGGTGAGTGTGTTTACATAAGTTTTCCGACTCAATGCATCTGCTACAACATTGGCTTTTCCTGGATGATAATGTAATCTCATGTCATAGTCCTTGATTAACTCTAACCATCTACTCTGTCTGAGGTTCAACTCTTTCTGCGTGAAGATATACTTCAGGCTCTTATGATCGGTGTAAACATCACAACTATTTCCGACAAGGAAATGTCTCCAGGTCTTGAGTGCATGCACTACGGCTGCTAGTTCCAAATCATGGGTGGCATAATTCAACTCATGAGGTCGTAGTTGTCTGGATGCATAAGCTACAACCCTTCCATCTTGCATGAGTACTCCTCCAAGTCCTTGACGTGAAGCATCACAGTAAACCTGTAAGTCCTTCCGAATATTTGGCAAAATCAACACTGGGGCTATGACCAAACGTTTCTTCAACTCCTGGAAACTGGCTTCACATTCCTCAGTCCAAATATACTTAGACTCTTTCTTCAACAACTCCGTCATGGGCTTGGCAATCTTTGAGAAATTCTCAATGAACCTCCGGTAATATCCGACAAGTCCGAGGAAGCTGCGGATCTCCTTAACTGAGGTGGGTGACTTCCACTCGGTGACGGCTTCAACCTTAGCGGGGTCCACTGCTATTCCATCTCCGGAAATAACGTGTCCAAGGAATCCGACTTCCGTCAGCCAGAATTCACGTTTGCTGAACTTGGCATATAACTGATGCTCTCTCAGCTTCTCCAGAACTAGACGCAAATGTTCCTTGTGTTCTTCTTCGTTCTTGGAGAATATCAATATGTCATTGATGAACACCACGACAAACTTGTCCAGGTATTCCACGAACACTTTGTTCATCAAACTCATGAAGTAAGCAGGAGCATTTGTCAAACCAAAAGACATGACGGTATACTCATACAAGCCATACCTTGTGGTGAACGCTGTTTTGGGTATATCCTGTGCACAAATTTTCAATTGGTGATACCGTGATCGAAGATTGATCTTGGATAATACTTTGGCTCCTACGAGCTGATCAAACAAGTCATTAATCATCGGTAGAGGGTACTTGTTCTTGATAGTTACCTTGTTCAAGGCACGATAATCGACTACCATTCTCGAGGTTTTATCCTTCTTCTCCACCAAAAGAACTGGGGCTCCCCAAGGTGAAGAACTTGCACGAATATACCCTTTGTCCAATAACTCCTTAATTTGCTTCTTGATTTCTAATAGATCATTTGCGGGCATCCGATAGGGTCTCTTGGAAATTGGGGCTGTTCCTGGTATTAGCTCTATCAGAAACTCAATCTCTCTATCTGGTTGCATGCCTGGTAATTCCTCCAGGAATACATCTGGAAAGTCTCGTACAATCGGTACTTCCTCCTGAACAACTCCTGTGAGGGAATTTAACTGAGCACTCATACGTGTGTGTCGGGATGCATACTTAATCCTCTTGTTCTCCGGGGTGGTGAGTGAAATAGACTTGCTGGGACAATTAAGATTTCCTTCATACTTGGTCATCCAATCCATGCCTAGGATCACATCCAATCCCGGCGACTCTAAGACAATGAGGTCGGTGGGGAAAACATGGTTTCCTATATTGAGCTTCAAGGCATGGCATCCTATCCCTGCCATCATCATACCTCCTGGGGAACTAACCTTAATGGGCTGACTAAGGGTTTTGGTGGGCAAACCATACTTTTCCACAACTACCCTTGATATGAATGAATGAGTTGCACCGAAATCAAAAAGTACTGTAACTGGACGTGAATGCAATAGAAACTTACCAAACACAGTCTCGGGCTGATCATAGACTTCCTCCACATCAATGTGGTTCACCTGAGCACGGGGAAAAGGGTTGGGCTTCTTAGTTGCTGAGTTGCCGTTGTTGTTGCCGTTTCACTTCCCCTGCTTGCTCTAGGGACACTCAGTAGCATAGTGCCTTGTCTTCTGGCACTTGAAACAGGTGATGTGGCTCAGATCCTTCTGAGTAGGAGCGTGACGGTGCTGGTTGTTGTTCCCATTCCCATTGTCAGTCTTGAAGTTGCCATGGTTGGGACGGGCATTCCCATTTCCTCCATGGTTGTGGCCTCCATGGGCACGACATGAGTGTGCCTTCCAAACTTACCAGTCTCTGATCCGGTATTCCCTGAGTACGGGGAGTAGCGGGGCTTCTGATGAGCTCCAGAGTTGAACTTCCCCTGAGTATACTTCCTCTTGCGGTTCTCAATTTGCTGCTGCTTTCCCTCCAAGATGAGGGCCTTGTCCACCAGCTCTTGGTAGTTGTTGAAGGTAGCCACTACCAGCTGCATGCTCAACTCATCGTTGAGTCCTTTCATAAACTTCTCCTGCTTGGCCGCATCATCGGCCATGTCTCCTGGTGCATAATGAGCCAATGTGCTGAAGTCGTCCACGTATTGGGCCATGGAACGGTTCCCCTGGCATAAGTTGCGAAACTCACGCTTCTTCAGACTCATAGCTCCAGCTGAGACATGAGCTGTGCGGAAAGCTTTCTTGAACTGCTCCCAAGTCACATCAGCAATGGGGTATGTGGTGGTGTAGTTCTCCCACCATGAAGCTGCTGGTCCTTCAAGTTGATGTGCGGCAAAGCGCACCTTCTCAGCGTCAGTACATCCAGCGGTGACGAGTTCCCTCTCCATCTTATGGAGCCAGCCATCTGCCACAATGGGCTCAGTGCTGCTGGAAAAGGTTGGGGGATTCAACCTCAGAAAACGGGTGAGGTTGTCAGCTTGAGGTGGATGGTTGTTGTTGTTGTTCTGGTTGTTGGTCTGATTCTGGATCAATAGCTGCATCAGTGCATTCTGCTGCTGGAGAAGTTGGGTGAGTTCCGGTGGGAAAGTGAAGTCGGACTCACGTCGTGGAGGCATCTTGCTGTTTTCAGAGGGATGAGAATTAGAATAGAACAAGGGCCTAGGAAGAAAATCACTACCCATATGCAATGCACAAACATGTCACATCAAGCACTCATTCATTTATTCAATCAAGGTCAAACATCGAGATACAAATCTCCATTCAAACTAAACATCGACCTACGCTTTAACGTTGAAAATAAAAGATACATGGGGGGCATAACTAAAGTTTTCCTCAAAAGTACAGGGTGACTGAGCCTCCTCCAGTGGTGCTCTCCTCATAGTCATCATCGTCGCTGATGAAAGGAGCCAAGTCTCCCTCGGGATGAAGATTTTCACCCATGTCCATCTGTTCCTCCAGAATTGCGATGCGAGTGTTTAGCTTGTCAATCCTCTCTAAGAAATCCTTCACTTCATACTCATGCTCGTACTCGGCTTCCCGTAAGTCAGCTTCGAGGTCAATCTCACGGTTCATCAGCCTCTTGATCGTCTTCGTGTCGGCACGTACCCGAAGCTCCAAGGTCCTGACGTGCGTCTCCAAGGTCTGGATATAGGAAATGGTGGTGTCTTCAGTGGGAGTGGTTATGATGTTTCCATGGACATCCCTACGACAAACCATGCTGAGTCCTGGTGAAATGGTTCCACCTCTGTATTCCTCCTAAATACGTCCAAGGGCACGATCAATGGCCATGTCTCTTCCAAGTATCCATCTGGGTGCCACAAACATGAAGTCAATGGGTTCCTTCCGATTCCCAAAGGTCTTCCCTGGAATGTGTACCTTGATCCTGTAGCGTCCGTCTTGTGGAAAAGACATGATAGGAGTCCCGGTGATGCTCGGCAAAGCAAACCTCACGTCCCTGACGATCCTCATCAGCTCCTTGCCAAAGGGCATCGTTGCGTCAGGCTGGCAAAACTCTGTGATCAACACTGGGATGAAGGTGGCCATCTATAAATTTTGAAATAATCGGAGAGAAGTCAGAAACGAGTAGATGAGAGTATAAGAATTTTAAAGACAAAAGGGAAATAATTCCTAAGGCTTTCCAATCCTAGAGGTTACATCCTACGGTCAGCGTGTGCTCTGGTACCATTTCTGTAGTGACCCGACCTGAAAGGTCGAATCTCCGGTGTTTCTGTACCATCCCAAGATCATGCTGGTACACACACGGTACATCCATGTATATATCAAAGGGAAATCACACAACATTTGTTAATCGTAAATCTCATATCGGGTCCTTTATTACAATAAAGATTTCAATAAAGTGGCTGAAGTCCAATTCATGAGAATATCTAAATCTTGCGGAAGCATCGAAGGTAGACGAGTCCATCTGACTCCACGGGCATCTCACCGAGCGTAGAGCGTATCCTCACTCCTGGTCGGAAAAATATTCTGCAACATGATACGTTGCAGCCGTATAGGTCAGCATATTGAATATGCCGGCAAAGTCACAAGAGAGGGGTGAAAAGATAATCATCTAATCTACATGCATATATGGCAGGTGGGGTAGTAAGTTTTTGCGTAAAGCCAATTTTCCTACATCGAGAGAGGGCTAAGCAAAATTATTACTAAGTTGGTTGATTAATGAGATGGTTCCAGCAACCAATTCTCATACCCAAGTTATTAATACCCACATCATCATATTAATTGTGTTGAGGGTTCCGGAAGTTTCAGTTCCTTTGGCTCAAGTCGTCCATGACCGTGGGCACGGCTAATCGATTAGGTTTGGGTACTCTGCAGAGTTTTGCACATGTTCCCCACAAGATTTGCTCGCCACCGTTTGATTTCTCGCACTTCAGGGTGTTTGAGAAACGGATGACCAAAACATGGTCTTCCAAAGGGTTTCCCTGCGACTCTGTCGGTGCCCATCCTTTCCTACTGTTCTTCTACATCTCGTAGCACCGCCTGTCCAGGGTCACCACGATATCCAACCAAGCCAGAGCCCATAATGACTTGTGGCTGTGCAGGTAAGCCTTGGGTCTTGAAGCATCCATCCATCTCTTTGTGCCTGGGTGGACCTTTCCGCATGAATACTGGCACATCTCCAACATCATCTAGCCTAACCACAGGTTTCTCCAGGGCGCCGTTCAACCATCATGCACCCAGAGGTAAGTTGAAAACTTGAAGTCTTGAAGACTTGATCATCATGTAGGTCTTGAAATTATTAACTCTCAACTCTCATGAATCACACAACCAACCCCGTCTACTAATAGCATAGCAAAAAGTAAAACAACGTTTCCCGGGGCCAATGTGTCAAAGGGGTTGAGGGGGTACCTACCACATGATACTACGACAGTAACCAAGTTTCCAATTTACCTACTTTGCATGCAATTGGGGTGATGGAAGAACTAATGCAATAAAACATAGGTATACATGGTCAAAGTGACTTGCCTGATTGACGATCTTCGTACTCGAGGGACTCTAGGTAACAAGCCTCACACTCTGGATGATCTAACGAATCAAATGAGAGCACTCAATAAGCATACAACAAAAGATGTAACTCACAAAATCAGGAATGAACTAGAATCACTCAAGACAAAATAGGGCACAATCACAAGGAAAGAAATCAACACATAGTTTTGTTTTCTAAAAGATAATGGGTGAACTACTACTAACAAATTGAACTATTGGTATTAACAAAACAATAGTTGACAGAAAAGAACAATAGAAATATTTTATTAATAAACAGAATTAAATCCATTTAAAGTTTTGTTAAGAAAAATCTTAGTAGGGTTTTAAAAGTTTTGATAAACACTACTAAATGAAGTGGCTAGAGTTTATTAACAATAGAGTGAAATAAACTATAATTTTATTAATAAAACAATTATCCTAACAGAAAAGAATTTGGTAAAACTTTTCTTAGAAAACAGAATTTAATTATCTAAAATTTGTTAAAGGAAACTATTATTAACTAATTTGTTTTAATCAAATTAAACCTAGTTGAAAAAGAGTAAAGATTCCTATAACAAAATAAACTAAGCAAATTACATTTTTATTAACAACAAGTAAAACACCTAATGTTTAAACAACAGAATCTACTGAAACAAAATATAACTAACTCAAGTTTAAACTACTAAAAACTAAATTATTTAAACTATACTAACCACCAGGCAGATTCTGTTTATAGTTAAAACACTAAACAAATCCATCCTAAAAATTCTCAAACTAAGCATGCTTATAGTCCCAACTAATACCAAGTAGTAGCAAAAAGATTCATACAAAAATCTATTTTTAAACTCTAGTTATTCATATTTGAGTAATTTGAACAAATTTGATTAATTCAAATTTTAAAACTGAAATTTTAAATCTAAACATACAAACATAAACTACATCAAAAATGTGAACCAATGCAAAAATAATCAACTAAAAACACTAAATACTTTAAAAGATATGATAAAAACAAAATCAGGATGCATTCTGTTTTCTAAATCAGAAAAGAAAAAGAAAAAAAAACTAACGATCGGACAAGGGCTACGTGTGAGGTTCCTATTGGTCGAAAGAGCGTGCGTGCGGGTGTTTACTGACGGTCGACCGAACGTTAGAGGATACCGGTTCGGATTTAAATGGATCTAATCTCGTGCGTTGATCTATGATCGAACGGCTACGCAGTGAGAGGGAGAGCTCACAAAGAAGAGGTCGCCGGCGAGGGGGTTCTCCGGCGAGGCCAAGGCGACGAGGTTGTCAGGGGCGACGCTCCGGTGGTCGAGGGCGGTGTCCAAGGTGCTCAGGTGACGGCGGCGAGGCTCCGGAGTAGTCTGGTGGTGTCGGAGAGGGCTGGGGGTGACGGAGACGACGGGCACGAGCTCGGGAAAGATCCGGTGGGGATCCGAACTCCGGCGAGTTCGTGTGGGGTGGTTCTGGCGAGGGCAGAGTGGGGCTCGGGGTGGAATGGATAGCGGCGAGCCGGGGCTATTTATAGGGCCAGGTGCGGGGTCGGGGAGGGAGAGAGGAGGGAGATCCGGGAGAGAGATCTCCGGCGACGGCGGCGCGCTCGCGAGGAAGGAGATGGCCATGCTGATGCAGCGAGCGGTCGGCTGGGGTCCGCTTGCCAAAGAGAGGGAGGGCGGCGTCTGCGCGTCGGTCGGTCGGCTCATAATGAATTCGCGAGTTAATGCCCGTGGGCCGGCCCGTTTTCAAATAAATTTGTTTCCTTTTTAATATCCAGAGCAGTAAAACTCATTTAAAAGCATTGAAAACATTTCCAAATGTAGGAAATATATATATCAAAATGATCAGAAGAATTAATGCTATTCAATGAACATTTTTCCTCTATAATTTGAATACTTTGAAAAAATAATTATTTTCAGAAATGCCTATTTTGTTTTAAAAGCTTTTGCAAATATTTTTCAAAATAACCCATGGTGTTTATTGTTCAAATAAATCACCAAGAAGTCTCTGGTGTGGAGTGTCATGTTCCTCCCCTCTTAATTTGTACTTTTTCCAAGGTTTTCAAATAGGTGCAAGCAACATATTGAAAATTCAAAGGGACTTTCAGAAAGTCAGAAGGAGCATTTCAACAAATTCATATATTCAAGCAATGATGATGATGATGCATAGCTATATTTCATAACATTCCAAAATGAAATTTTGGGATGTTACAGTGAGGCCAAATGATCCCACCACAAAAAAATGGGGGAGGCGAAAAAAAGAAAAGAAAAAAATCCCACCATGAAAAAAGAGAGACTAAATGAGAGAAAAAGTGAGAAGGGACTGTGCTACTATCCTATACCACACTTGTTCCTCAAAGTGGCACCATGATCTTCATATAGAGAGTCTCTTGTTTTGTCACTTCCATATGCTAGTGTGAATTACCTTTTCATTATAAACATGGCTTGTATATTCCGATGACAGGCTTCCTGAAATGCCCGAGGTCTTCATGAGCAAGGAAGTTGGATGCACACCCCACTTAGCTTCAGTTGAGCTTTCATACACTTATACCTCTAGTGCATCACTTGCATGGCAATCCCTACTCCTTGCATTGACATCTATCGACGGTCATCTCCATAGCCCGTTTGTACTCCTAGTTGATGTGCGATTATCTTCTCCACTTTTTACCCCTTTGATATCTACCATCATATTCTATTCCACCTACATGGTATGTCCAATGGCTCACGCTCATGTATTGCGTGAAGAATAAAAAGTTTATGCGTATTGAATAGTACGATCCAATTTCCTGACTTGGACACTGTGGTGCTTAACATTCATATTAATGTGGTGTAGATGGATCCATGCCTTGCTAATATAGTTAGATGAATGGGGGTAAACATTCTTTTAGGATCGTATACTTTGAAGGATTAATGATTTTTTTCTTGTACTTATAAGTATTGTTGTATTAATGATTGTTAATTCATCGTTTCTCAGTGATCATACATACAAAAGGTTACATAATGGGTAGCATGTCAAATAAAAAATTCTATTTTTATCATTTACCTACTCGAGGACGAGCAGGAATTAAGCTTGGGGATGCTTGAAACGTCTCCAATGTGTCTATAATTTTTTATTGTTCCATGTTAATATATTATCATTCTAGGATACTTTTGGGCATTTATTTACCAATTTATAATATTTTTGAGCACTAACCTATTGACCTAGTGTCTAGTGCGAGTTACTTTTTTCTGCATGTTTTTTACTTTTCAGGTTTACAGTACCAAACAACGTCCAATTGCCACGGAACTTTTTTATGATTTTTTCTAGACCAAAAGAAAACTTGGAAGCTTTGTAAGGAGGTCAGGAGCTGCATGAGGTCAGAAGAACACAATAGGGCGCGCCCCTAGGGGGCGCCTTGATGTGTGCTGGCCCCCTCATGGCTCTTGTAGCGCCCCTATCTGGCCTATAATTTTTCATGTATCTCCAAAACCCTAGAGGAGGTCACAAAACACTTTTTACGTCATGGCAAGACTATGTTCCAAGAGGATCCCATCTGGAGCTCCGTTCCGACACCCTGCCGGAGGGGAGATCCATCACGGAGGGCCTCTTCATCAACCTTGCTGCCCTCATGATGATGTGTGAGTAGTTCACCATAGACCTACGAGTCTGTAGCTAGTACCTAGATGGCAATCTCTCTCTCTCTTGATCTTCAATACAATGTTCATCACATCTTTGCCTTGATCTATTCGATGTAATCCCTTTGTATGGTGCGTTTGTTGGGATCCGATGAATTGTGGGTTTATGTTCAGATTATTGATGATAATTTGAGTATTCTCTGCGATCTAATATGATTCTGATGTGCATGATCATTATAGCTTTGTAATTCTCTCCGATCTATTGAAATATTTTAGCCAACTAGACTGATATTTCTTCAGTGAGAGAGGTGCGTTGTGGTAGGTTCAACCCAACGAGTTTCTATATCCCAGTGAAAAAGTAGGGGACAAGATACGTCTTTGTGTTGCTGCTACTAGGATAAAACGATGGGTTTTATTCATATTGATTGGGTTTACTTTGTCTACATCATGTCATCATTCTCCAAGCATTACTCTGTTTTACTTAATACACTAGATGCATGCTAGATAGCGGTTGATGAGTGGAGTAATAGTAATAGGTGCAAGAGGGATTGACCCTATTTCCTGATGGACGTGATGCCTATATACACATTATCATTGTCGTGAAAATCACATAACTATCTGCTTTTCTATCAATTACCCAACATTAATTTGTTTACCGATCATATGCTATTTTTATGAGAGATGCCACTAGAGAAAACTAAGGCCCCCAGGTCTATTCACTTATATATATTTAAAAACTCTACTATTACCTTGCTGACATTTATTTGATTTTCTTTTATTTTACAATTTACAGTTATCTAAAATTATCTACACAACTCACTTTCTTGCAAATAATGAGATCAAGGGAATTAACAACCCTCTTGCCAGCGTTGGGTGCAAGTTGTTTGCTCTTTTGTGTGAAGACGCTGAAGACGGTTGAGGATTGATATTCCTATTGGTTAGATAAACCTTGGTTTCATAACTGAGGGAAAGACTTACCCACATTATGCTGCGATAACCCGTTCCTCTTCACAGAAAACCCAACACAGATCACAACTATCGACCATCCAGTTCCATATTAATTTCTACTCACTTAGAGTGGGACTAATGCCCTTAAGATCATCAAGAGTATATCCAATAGCGGATCAGTGTTTCCTTAGAGTTTTAAGTAATCTCTTTTCTTCATGCTCTGAAAGGTTAGCACTAATAATAACAAGATATATCTTCTTTTCATCAAGATAAGCATATTTTCAAGGAATCAGGTAATTACTTTAATTCAGACATCGGATCTCCCTTAGGTGGGGGAGGATCTCCTAAAATGTCAACATGCAAATTGTTTTTAATTATAGGTGCTTGCTTAAAGAATATCTCATCTGTTTCATTTCTCTCATTCATATGCATATCGTTTTCATTGTCTAGCAAATATTGTTCTAAAGGATGAGTAGGAGGTACGACAATAGAAGCAAGACCAGTAATTTCATCTTACTAGATAATTCTTTATCATGTGGTTGTCCACCAAACTAAGAGAAATTAAATTCATGACACTCATCACCAAAGCTTACTTTAACCTTCTTTGTAACACAATTAATTTCAGCATTATTGGTATTCAAGAAAGGTCTACCAAATATAATGGGACAAAAATTATATAGTTGTGAACCAAGTACTAAGAAATCAGTAGGGTACTTAATCTTTCCACTCAAGTTTCAACATCCCAAGTGGTGAAATAGTGTCTCTATTTGCAAGTTTGATAGTGACACCAATGTCTTCAATATCAGAGGGTGCTATTTCATTCATAATTTCATGATATAAAGTAAAAGGTATAGTACTAACACCAGCAGCCATATCACACAATCCGTGATAGCAATGATCTCCAATCTTAATAGAAACAACATGCATGTGAACAACTGGTTTATTTGTACCTAAGTCATCTTGTTTGTTTCTAACAGGTTTTGCAATTCTAGCAGCTTCATCACATATGTAAATAACATGTCCATCAATATTATCAACCGGGAGTTCTTTAACCACAGAAATATTAGGTTCTACATTTATTTGTTCAGAAGGTTTGGGTGTCCTGATATTGCTTTTATTAACCACAGTTGAAGCTTTATCATGTTCCTTCATCCTAAGAGGTAAAAGTGGTTTCTCAATATAAGTAGTGGGCACAACTGGATCAACATGGTAAACAATTGTTTCTTATTTAATTTTAATGGGTTCCTCTAATAGGCGGATGAAATTCAAACCACTTCTCTTTGGGAACAAGCTATTATCTCAGAGTCAAGCCAATATTTATTGCTAAACTTATGAAAAGTATCGGTTTCTATAAAAGATTTAACACAATCAAACTCAACATGTATACCTGACTCTTTACCTTTGTTGAGTTCCCAATCTTCAGAGTTGCATTTAATTCTTTCCAGAAGATCCCATTTGAATTCAATAGTTTTATTTGTGAAGGAACCAACAAAAGAAGGATCAAGCCTCGATTGATCATCATAAGAAAGTCGAGCATAAAAGTTTTGAAGTATTATTTTTCTTCAGATCTCATTGTTGGGGCATGTGTGCATCACAGACTTAAGCCTCCCCAATCTTGCGCGTTACTTTATCCTTGATGAGGGCCAAAAATTATAGATATAATTCCTATCACGATGAACTAGGTGCATACGATAAAACTTTTGATGAAATTCCAGCTTCAAGTGATTCCTGTCCCATATTCCAATATCATCCAATATCCTATACCAAATCAATGCTTTTACCTCCAAAGATATAGGGAAAACCTTCTTCTTGACTTTGTCCTTGGATAAACCTATAAGCTTAAATAATCCACAAATCTCATCTACATATATCAAGTGCAAATCAGGATGAGTTGTACCATCTCCTGCATAAGGATTAGCTAGTAGTTTCTCTAACATACTCGAAGGAATTTCATAATAAATATTTGCAATAGTTTCAGTAGGTTGAGTAGAAACTTATTCCACTCACGGTCGTGGCAAAGATACCCCAAACATGCCCTTCAAAGGATTATCTTCCATCGTAACAAGTAACTGTAAATTTCAGCATGTATCGAAAATGTTTCCTTACCAATTTCCACTTACCAAAGGTGCTTCACTCCCCGAAAATGGTTCTAGAAAATAGTCTTGATGACCCACAAGTATATGGGATCAATCATAGTATTTTCGATAAGTAAGAGCGTCGAACCCAACAAGGAGCAGAAGGAAATTATAAGCATTTTTCAGCAAGGTATTCTCTACAAGTGTCGTGAGTAACATTGCTAGATAGTTTTGTAGCAAGATAATTGGTAACAAGTAACAATGATAGCAAGTGCGCATAAAGGTGGCCCAGTCCTTTTTATAGAAAAGGACAAGCCTAAAAGTTCTCGTATAAAAAGTAAAGCTCTCCCGAGGACACAAGGGAATTTCTGTCTAGTCATGTTCATCATGTTGAGTTGATTCACATTTGTTACTTTGATAATTTGAAATGTGGGTGGACCGGTGCTTAAATGTTGTGATTACTTGAACAAGCAACCTACTTGTGATTACCCCCTTGCAAGCATCCACAATTAAGAAATAAGAATTAAGATAAATTTAACCATATCATGAAACATGTGGATCTAAATCACCCCCTTATGAAATAACACATAAACTAGGCTTTAAGTCACTCTAGCAACACATCATCTAATTATTAGTCCATAATGCCTTCCCTTAGGCCCAAGTATGGTGAAGTGTCATGTAGTAGACATTCACATGACACCACTAAAGGAAGCAACACCATACATATCATTAAAGTATCACGAATGCCAACTGCACATGATTACTTATAACAAGACTTCTCCCATGTCCTCTAGAACAAAAAGAAACTACTCACAAATCACCATCATGTTCAAGATCAGAGGTATAATAAATATGATAAAGGATCTGAACATATTATCTTCCACCAAGTAAACCAACAAGCATCAGCTACAAGATGTACTCAACACTACTAGTAGCCCCCAGGTACCAATATGAGGTTTTGAGAGAAAGGTTGCAACAAGACATGAACTAGGGTTTGAGATGAGATGGTGCTGGTGAATATGTTGGTGAAGATTGATACTCCCACAAAGGAGGAAGCGTTGGTGATGATGATGGCTTCGATTTCCCACTCTCGCAGGGAAGTTTCCCCAGCAGAATCACTCTGCCGGAGAGCAAAAGGGCCTCTTCCTAGGTTTTCGCCTCAAGAATGTGGCATTTTGTCCCGAAACAATCTTCTTCATTTTTTTCTAGGTCAGAACACATCATATAGCAGAAGAGGGGTGGGTGGGCCTGCCTGTGGGCTTCTCAACCCATCAGGGCGTGCTAGGGGGATGGTCACGCCTTGTTGGCTTGGGAGCCACAAGTGCCCCCCTCTGGTACTTATTTGATCGATAAGATATATTAAAATTCTCGTGAAGTTTCAGCCTTTTTCTTGTGTTTCAGGTCCAAAGTTCTAGTTTCCGGCAATTTCCCTCCTTGTGATGTACCTTGTAAATTAAGAGAGACAAGGCATTATAATTGTACCATAAAATAGAATAATGTCCAAAAACAATATAAATATCAATAAGAAATCATGATGCAAAATGGATGTATCTGACACCAGCCTCAGAACCAAGGAATTCGTCATCCCCGAGAACTATGAAGATCTTGAAGCCTCTCGGAAGCGGCTCCTTCCATCCGCTCGAAGTATCAAACAAGGGTGTGTGCAGCTTAAATCCGGCCAAGATACACTCAACGATAAATGGGTAGAAGTCTTGGTGGCTGAACGGAACCTCAAGGATAGACTCAAGAGTGATCCCAAACCTTACCCAAGAAGACACCTGTTTCCAACATTCAAGGGTGAAGTAGATTACGACCTATGATACCACTATAATCCATTGGATCTTCCTGACCGCCCTCCTAGGGGTGGGAGAGACCATCAGGACGGCCCCGAGACTTTCTTGATAACCCAGACCATGAACGCAAAAATCCAAACAATTCCACCCTGCATTTGGACTTGCGGGAAAGAATGGACGCCCCACCACAATCCATATATAGATCTAGAGACTAAACACCAACTGGACAAGCTGGATACCAGGCTTGGCTCGATAGGCACAACCATGCTCAAGAATATGCATGCTCAGACCATGTCGGATACCTGACAGTCTATAAATTCGGCTCGAGGAGAAGTGCACCTAATGCGTTTCCCTAACGTGGTCATGGATCACCAATTTCGAGAAGGGTTTAAACCCGTGAACATCGAACCATATGCTGGAACTACTAACGCGGCGGTATGGATTGAAGACTTTCTTCTCCACATAGATACCTCTCGGGGAGATGACCTCCATGCCATAAAACACCTAAGCCTAAAACTCAAGGTTCCAACGAGGCACTGTCTCAATAGCTTGCCCGAGGGCTCTATCAGAAGCTGGGAAGAACTCAAGGACGCCTTCCTAGCTAACTTCCAAGGCACCTATGTGCGGCCCCTGGATGTCGATGAATTGAGACACATCAAGCAACAACTGGGCAAGATGGTTTAGAAGCTTTGGAACCAACATTTTACTAAGGAAAATCAAATAATTGACCGCCTTGACGTTGAGACGGTTGTCACTTTCAAAAATAGAATTCGTGATGAATGGCTCGCACAACACCTTGATCAAGAGAAGATAATGACAACGACAGCCCTAACCGCTCTCATGACTAAGTTCTGCGCAGGAGAAGATAGTTGGTTGGCCCATAGTGGTATCCACGACGGTGACCTCGGCACGTCCAAAGTACGAGATGATAACAGGAAACTTCGGCGCAACAAGAACAACAAACATCACCATAAAGGCAACAATAGTGATTCTAATGAGGTAGCAGTAAATCTTGGATTCAATAACCAATGCAACGGCAAGAATAAAAAACTTTTAAAGGGGAAAAGGACGGCCATCCGCATTGGAAAAAAAATCCTCGACAGACCCTGCCAAATTCAGAAAAACCTGAGAATCATACAAACCGGAAGTATTGGGTTATCAAATAACCTGGCAAAGTTGTCTCCAAAAACCAAGGCAAGGGACAACCTTGTAGATAGGACGAGGATGAACCACCTATGCCACACAATGGATGTCATAAGTTGTTCCCTCTCGAAGTTAAGGATATAAACATGATATATGTTACCCACATGCCCCAAAAAAGAGGAAGCGGGTACATCAGGACATTTACTCCCTAGAACGTATAACACAAAAGTACAACCCATGGTCGGCTTCCCCGATCACCTTCAACAAATGAGACCACCAGAAGTGTATCTATCATGGAGATCGACGACTCTGGTCGTTGACACGATCGTAGATGGATTCCACCTAACATGAGTCCTTATGGACGGAGGAAGGATCCTGAACCTAATCTACGTTGACACCATCAGTAAAATAGGAATCGATCCATCAAGAATCAAACCCAGCAACACCAATTTCACAGGTGTCATACCAAGTGTTGAGGTACAATGTTCCAAGACCATCAAATTAGAGGTCGTCTTCGGCTCTCCCGAGAACTTTTGAAGTAAAGACTTGATCTTCGACATCATCCCTTTCCGCAGCGTCTATCACATGCTGCTAGGTCAAGCAACATGCGCGCGATTCAACATCGTCCCACACTACGCTTAGCTAAAGCTTAAGGTGTTGGGGCCAAGGGGTGTTATCATGATTAATGGTAACACCCAGCACTCTCTCCATGCAAAGGAGCAAACCACGGCTTTCGGAGCTGAAGTCCAAAGGGTCGAGGAGGCATCTTGGAACCCCGCTGATTAAAACACTGTAATACTCTTCAAAGCGTGTTTGAGGTGTTCCCCGACACTCACAGTAGTCATAGTGTAACCCACTAACCCCAAATAGGGGGTACGCTCTCCATGGTTCTTCATGTTTAGCGGATGATTATGTACCTCAGGTGCATTCCTTCACACTTCAAATTCCATGGGAGACAGTGGAGCATATCAAAATGGGCATACTACTCAGCTTAACGGAGCAGCTGCCCGGCCATGTCCTGGATATTTTTTAGTCCACTGTCAAAAGGCCCACCAGGAACTATAGAACAACGACGTCAAGTTGTTACTCCACTTCTACTTGTTACAACCTCTTTATGGTATTGATACGTCTCCAATGTATCGATAATTTATGAAGTATTCATGCCATATTTTCCTATGTTTACGATACTTCTATATGTTTTTGATGCACTTTATATGATTTATTTAGAACTAACTTCGACGGACACTATTTTTAGTTGAATTTTTGTGGTGTTGTTTTTGTGCAGAAAATGAAAGTTCTCGAAATCGCTCGAAACTTTTTTGTGTTTTTTTCTAGAGGAAACACCGAATATTGGAGAGAAGAAGCACCGAAGGGGAGCCACCATCGGGCCACAAGCCATCAGGGCGCGGCCCTAGGGGGGTCGTGGCTTGATGTGTGGTGGGGCCCATGTGGCTCTATTGCGCGTGATTCTAATGCTGAAAAATCCTATAAATGCTAGAAAACCCAGAAATAAAGAGACATCCAATCTCGGAGGGGCTTTTGCCCCTCCGGGAGCCATGGAGGCCAAGGACTAGAGGGGATAACCTCTCCTCATCTTGGGAATGTCCATGGAGGAGGAAGCCTAAGGGGGGAGACTCTCTCTCCCTCTCTTCTGATGGCGCTGGAGTGTCGCCGGAGGAACCATCCCCGCGGTGATCGTCTTCATCAACATCACCGTCTCCTTCACCTTCCCTCATATATCTATGGAGATCCACTCTCCCACACCCCATTGTAATCACCTACTTGAACATAGTGTTTCATGCCACATATTATTAATCAATGATGTGTTTCCATCCTATGATGTTTGAGTAGATATATGTTGTCCTTTGTTTCGATTGATGATCTTGATTGGTTTGAGTGTATATTTATTTTGGTGCTGTCCTAAGGTGCTTTCTATGAGGCGCACATGTGAAGGATTTACCCTGGAGGGTGTTGCAATATATGCATGATTCGCTTATACTGGGTGGCTAGAGTGACACAAGCTTACACCCAAGTAAGGGGACTGTTTACGTATGGGAGTAAAGGGGACTTGATATTTAATGCTATGATTGGGTTTACCTTAATGATCTCTAGTAGTTGTGGATGCTTGCTAGAGATCCAATCATAAGTTAATATGATCAAAGTACGGAAAGTATGTTAGCTCATGCCTCTCCCTTATATAAAATTGCAATAATGATTATCGATCTTGTTATTAATTGCCTAGGATGATTCAGCAAACCATATGATAATTATTCCACACTCGCTATTTGTAATATATTGTGATATATTCTAACTCTATTTAGTGCAGCAACTATTTACATATTTTTTCTCCAATATCATGAAAGTTATCCTCTTTATACCCACAACACAATTTTATTTCTCGTTACTAGATAGAAGCAAACGCCTGGTGTATGTTGACTCATATCAGTGGTAGATAGGACTTGAGAGAATATTGATCTTACCTTTAGCTCCTTCTGGGTTCGACACTCCATACTTAACAACTCCATCTTTGGAAAGTTCTACGATGATTCTTTGCACTTGGGATTATCAAGCTCTTTTCTAGCGGCGTTGCCGGGGAGCAATAGCGTAGGGTTAATATTTTCGTGTATGTTTTTTCGCTTCTCACTAAGTAGATTTTGTTTTTGTTTTTTTAAAGATATTTTTGTTCTTTCTTTAGTTGTGGGTGAAACAAATAAATGGAAAATAAAAAACACAATATTTTTTTACTAAAAGAAGTGATTGGAAAGTTATTCATTGAAGAAGTGAGGGTCGACATTCAACACTTGTGTTCATGCTCATGGATACAATGTAGAAATTTTCATGGAAGTTTCTCGTAAAAATAATTATGTCCTTGTATTTACTACTGTACCATAAAAATAATGTGCATGATGCTCTTTTGCATGTTTCATCTACTAGTCTTATGTGAGCATCATTAAAATCATCATGCCTAGCTAAAAGGCACTAAAGAAAAGCGCTTGTTGGGAAACAACCCAACACTTTTACTTTCTGTTTTTTTATGTGTTAACATGATTAACCTACTTTATTAATCATGTTTATGTATTTTATTTCAATAAAGCGGCACGTAAAGCCTTTGTAATAGTGTGGATACTTGCTTGCTTGATTATGTGAAAAAACAGAAACTTTTACGTCTAGTGCAGAATTAATATTATTTTACTGGTGCGTCAAAAAATTCTGTAATTTTTACGACTGCTTTCAATGAAAATTCTCTTAGTTTCCCTAAGTTTTGAGAGTTCTTAGAGTCAGCTAAGTATGGTGTTCATTGAGGTCTTGACATATTGTTTTGTTTTTGACAGATTCTGTTTTGCATGCATAGTTTGCTTGTTTTAGTGTTTCCATAGCTTATATTGAGTAATATAAATTATGAGAATGATAGAATTAAGTAGGTATTATTTTATAGAAATTATGAATCTTGTATTTACAGTACCTAGTTGAATGATCTATCTTTGTTACACTAATGAATCTCACGAAGTTCTGTTAAGTTTTGTGTGATTGAAGTTTTCAGGTTTTGGGTGGGATACCGATATGAGGTGAATAAGGAGCAGCAAGAACCTAAGATTGAGATTCCCAAGGCACTCCAAGGTAATATCCAAGGAATACTCAAGCGTATAAGCTCTGGGATGCCCCGGAAGGCGTCCCCTCTTTCGTCTCCAACTTTACCGGTATATCTTACTTGGAGCTGTATTTTTATTTTTCACATGATATGTTTTTTTCTTGGAGCATCATTTTATTTTGTTATTATATTTTATATTTTATTTATAATCTTGTTTTTCATTAAAAAGTTCAAAGAATTTCCTTTAGAATGCTTGAATTGCATGTGTGATGTGTGTTGTACAAAAACAGAAACTTTTGCTGTAGTGTTTGAATTTTTTTATTTTACTGAAACATGGAAAGTTTCTGAAACATTTTACATACTATGGTCATACAAATTATTTGTCATTTACTAATTTTTCATAATTTTTTGAGTAACATAAGTACACCATTTTAATATATTGCTACAGACTGCTGAAGATTATTTATAAGCCATGAGAATGTATAAGTTCCAAAATTTTATTTATAATCTTGTTTGGATAGATTGCTGCCATAGTTTTGTTATCTACTTATCTTACAATTTTCATGGCTGATATTATTATATATAAATTGTGGAAATGATAGTATACAATACCTAATGTTCGAAAATTATTATGCAACTTTTCTTGGCAGTAGATGAAATGTTGATTTATTCTTATATGTACTAACCTATCTCACGAGTTCTTTTCAAGTTTTATGTGGATGAAGTTTTTGAGACTTAGATGAAATCGGGATATGAGAGGATTGAACAAGATACAAAAGCTCAAGCTTGGGGATGCCCCAGGCTCCACAAGTCAATATTTCAAGAAGTCTCAAGCATCTAGGCTTGGGGATGCTACGCATCCCACCTTTCTTCATCAACAATTACTAGTTAGCCTATAATGATCATAAGTTTTTATTATTTCACATATTCTATTACTGGAGCATCTTTTGTGTTTAGTTTTCCTTTTTATTTTATGCACCATGCTGGTATGAGATAAGCTTTGTCTTATTTATACAATGGTTCATGTGCTTCACTTAAATATTTGGAGTATGGCTTTATATAATTCTTCATGCCCTTCACTTAAATATTTTGAGTATGGCTTTATACAATGCTTCATGTACTTCACTTATATAATTTGAGCTTGAATAGTGGTCTCTCTATATTCATTGAAGAATGCTATATGAACTTCACTTATATCTTTTTGAGAGTAGTTTGATGATCACTCTTGTGCTTCACTTGTATCCTAAGAGAAAATATTGAATGAATTGAATATCATAAAATGTGAAATTGTATATGCTTCATATGCTTGTCCCATGGGGAGTAGTAACTTCACATACTAAGAGTATAAGCAATAAAATTTATTGGAGGCTAACAAACATAGCATTGGTCACTTGAACAATTCATGAAAGAATATTGAAGGAAGAGATATTTCACATATAAATATACTATCTTGGACATCTTCTATGATTGGGATCCCCCATTAATTATTTTCAAACTTGATCAAGTAGTTGACATTGGATAAGGAAGACAACGTAATGCTTCTGTTTTCTTATATTCACATAGTAGTTATATGGTCATGGATCCTCCAACATGTGGTGCTTGATTTAGGGACTTTTGCTAGCCAAAAATCCACACTAAGTAGAGATACTACTTGTGCATCCATAACACTTAAATCTAGTTTCTTGCCATGAGAGTCCACCATACTACTGATTGAATAAGATCCTTCAAGTAAGTTGTCATCGGTGCACAAAGCAATAAAAATTGCTCCTAAACATGTATAATCTTTTATAGTAACAGAAAATAAGCTTTGTACGATCTAGTGATGGCAAATAAATAATTTTTTTGGATTGCATAATAAAGTTTGCTATGAAAAGTGGCAATATAAAGTGACGTTTCTTTTCATTAAGAGATTGCACATCCAAAAATAAAAATCGCATGCCAACCTCTGCTTCCCTTCGCGAAGGGCCTATCTTTTACTTTTATGTATTTCTATGCACGAGTCAATAATGTTCATCCCTATTCCAATCTTTTAATTCTTTAGTTGGCAAGCATCATGTGGTGGGGAAAGATCTAGGCACATATATCCTGTTGGATATAGGTGAATGATTCATTATTGTTGACATTACCCCTAGGATAAATGAGTTGTTAGGCGGAACATTAATCCCCTATCTTGCTATGTGTTTGATTGAAACTGCTTGTTCTAAAAATATGCCTTGAGTGTCAGCAATCATGGAAGACTAAATGATAGTTGAGTATATGGAATTTGCTAAATCAAAGCTCTTACATAGACCCTTCCGGAAAATAAGATGAATTTTAATTGTTTGATGATTGACAGCATAGTTTGCTAGTTTTCAAGAAAGTTTATGGTATATACTTTAACATGTGAATAACTTGTTACTTGATGATGTGAAGTTCTATTATAAAAGAGTTGTTGTTTTATGATGCTAGTATAGTGATTGGAAGTAACATTGATCAAACTTATGCACTATGCTAGCATTCACACTTCATAAATTATATATTTTATCATTTACCTACTCGAGGAAGAGCAGGAATTAAGCTTGGGGATGCTGATACGTGTCCAACGTATCGATAATTTATGAAGTATTCATGCCATATTTGCCTATTTTCACAATACTTTAATATGGTTTTGATGCACTTTATATGATTTATTTAGAAGTAACCTGGACTAACTTTGTTTTCAACAGAATTACCGTGGTGTTCTTTTTGTGCAGAACATGAAAGTTCTCGGAATCACCCAAAACTTTTTTGTGATTTTTTTCTAGAGGAAATAAGTAATATTGGAGCAAAGAACCACCAAAGGGGAGCCACCATTGGGCGACAAGACATCAGGGTGCAACTCGGGGGGTCGTGGCCTGATGTGCGGTGGGGCCCATGTGGCTCCATTGCACGTGATTCCAACACTAAAAAATCCTACAAATCCTACAAACCCAATAAATAAAGAGATATCCTCCGCCTCGCCGCCACAACTCTTTGTATCGACCAAAAAACCAATCTGGAGAGAAAACAATAGCGAAAACAGGAGAGAAACACACACAGAGAGAGATCCAATCTCGGAGGGGCTCTCGCCCCTTCGGGAGCCATCAAGGCCAAGGACAAGAGGGGAAAACCTCTCTCTATATTGGGAGAGTCCATGGAGGAGGAAGCCTAAGGGGGGAGACTCTCCCCCTCTCTTCCAGTGGCACCGGAGAGCCGCTGGAGGAACCATCACCGCAGTGATCATCATCATCAACATCATCGTCTACATCACCTTACCTCATGTATCTGTAGAGGTCCACTCTCCTGCACCCCGCTGTAATCCCCTAGTTGAACATGGTGTTTCATGCCACATATTATTAATCAATGATGTGTTGCTATCCTATGATGTTTGAGTAGATCTATGTTGTCCTTTGGGTTGATTGATGATCTTGATTGGTTTGAGTGTCTGTTTTTTTGGTGCTATCGTAAGGTGCCTTCTGTGAGGCGCACATGTGAAGGATTCACCATCGGAGGGTTGTTTCTGTATGGGACTAAAGGGGACTTGACGTTTAATGCTATGGTTGGGGTTTACCTTACTGATATCTAGTAGTTGTGGATACTTGCTAGAGATCCAATCATAAGTTCATATGATCCAAGAACGGAAAGTATGTTAGCTAATGTCTCTCCCTCATATAAAATTGCAAGAATGATTACCGATCTTGTTACTAATTGCCTAGGATGATTCAGCACACCATATCCTCATTATTCCACACCTGCTATTTGTAATATATTGTGATATATTCTAACTAGATTTAGTGCAACAACTATTTTCATATTTTAGTCCTCCCATATCATGCAAAGTCACCCTCTTTATACCCACAAGGAAATTTAATTTCGCGTTACTAGATAGAAGCAATCGCTCGGAGTATGTAGAGTCATATTGATGGCAGATAGGACTTGAGAGAATATTGATCTTACCTTTAGCTCGTTCCGGGTTTGACACTCCATACTTAGCACTTCCATCTTTGGAAAGTGCAAAGATGATTCCTTGCACTTGGGTATTATCAAGTATCCACCACCGGAATGCGTTTTTATGCATAACAAGTAACCATGTAGTAGACGTGCGGCAGGGCCAAAACAAGGATGCTAGAACCCAACTACGTATGCCATGTATAAAACTCCCTCTTATAACTTTTTAATGTATATTTCTTAAAAAGTTTCTTCGATAGCTCGACTTGTGCGGTTCTACCATGTAAACTAATAGGAAGACCTTTTGAGGTAATTGTACATTAGTTTGTGATACATCTCCAATGTATCTATAATTTTTTATAGTTCCATGCTTATATATAATGATTCTAGGGGGCATTTATTTACCAATTTATAATATTTTTGAGCACTAACCTATTGTCCTAGTGCCTAGTGCCAGTTGCTGTTTTCTTCATGTTTTTGTCTTTTTAGGTTTACAGTACCAAATGAAGTCCAATTGCCATGAAATGTTTTAATGATTTTTTCTGGACCAAAAGAAGACCTGGAAGCTTTGGAAGGAGGCCGGGAGCCGCACGAGGGCCCCACAAGCCAACAGTGTGCACCCTAGAGGGGCACCCTGATGGCTTGTGCCTCCCTCAGGATCCTCCCGATGCCCCTCTGTGGCCTATAAATTCTCTAATATTCCACAAACCCTAAGGGAGCTCCCGAAACACTTTTTCCTTCGCCACAAGTCTCTGTTCTGATGGGAGCCCATCTATAGCTCCATTCCGACACCCTACCGGAGAGGGGATTGATCACGGAGGGCCTCTTCATCAACCTTGCTGCCCTCATGATGATGTGTCAGTAGTTCACCATAGACCTATGGGTCCGCAGGTAGTACCTTGATGGCAATCTCTCTCTCACTCGATCTTCAATACAATGTTCATCACATCTTTGCCTTGATCTATCCGATGTAATCCCTTTGTGCGGTGTGTTTGTTGGGATCCGATAAATTGTGATTTTATGTTCATATTATTCATGAAAAATATTTGAGTCAAACCTGAATACTAAGATTATTATTTTCATGATCATCATAGCTTCATAATGCTCTCTGATCTATTGAGATAGTTTGTCCAACTGGATTGATATTTCTTCGGGGGGAGTGGTGCGTTGTAGTAGGTTCAACCCGACGAGTTTCTATATCCCATGACAGAAGGGGACACATTGTGTCTTTGTGTTTCTACTACTAAGGATAAAATGATGGGGTTTATTCATATTGATTGACTTTAATTTCGCTAAATCATGTCATCGTTCTCCAAGCATTACTCTGTTTTACTTAATACTCTAGGTGCATGCTGGATAGCGGTCGATGAGTGGAGTAATAGTAATAGGTACAAGCAAGAGTCGGTCTATTTTCTTATGGATGTGATGCCTATATACACATGATAATTGCCTTGAAAATTGCATAACTATTCACTTTTCTATCAATTTCCAATAGTAATATGTTTACCCACCGTATGTTATTTCTATGAGAGATGCCACTAGAGAACTCTACAGCCCCCTGGTCTATTCACTTATATATATATATTCACAAATGTTACTACTAACTTTATTTATTTTATTTTATTTTATTTTATTTTGCAATATATAATTATATACAATTATCTACACAACTCACTTGCTTGCAAATAACGAGATCAAGGGGATTGACAACCCTCTTGTCAGTGTGGGGTGCAAGTTGTTTGTTCTTTCGTGTGCAGCCACTGAAGATGGTTGAGGATTGGTATTCCTATTGGTTATATAAAACTTGTATTCATAATTGAGGTAAATACTTACCCACATTGTGATGCGATAACACGTTCCTCTTCACGGAAAACCCAACGCGGATCACAAGTATCACGAAGGATTTCTAGCGCCGTTGCCGGGGAATACCATCACCAACTATCAAGTAAATTCACACAAATTTTAATTCACTTATTCTTCTTTTTTATTTTCTGTTTTATTTAGTTTGTCTCATTAAAATCAAAAATACAAAAATATTTATCTTTGCTAGTTACTAGTTTGCTCCTTTGCTTGCTTTACTTGCTAGTTTACTTGTCTCACTTGTTGCTTTGCTTGTTTGGTCACCATGTCTCAAGCTACTACTAAGTTGTGATATTTCTCCAATAATAAAACTAATGATTTTATTATTACTCATATATCACCCGCCACTAGTGCGGAGGCTTTTGATATTAATGTTGCATTGCTTAATCTTGTGATGAAAGATCAACTTTCGGGAAGTCCTAATGGGGATCCCGCGTCACATCTTAATACCTTTGTTGAATTATGTGATATTCAAAATAAAAAATATATATAGTTATATTGTGAAATTAAAATTATTTACTTTTTCACTAAGAGATAAATCTAAAGCTTGGTTTTCAGCTTTACCTCGTAATAGTATTGGAACATGGGATAAGTGTAAAGATGCTTTCGTTGCCAAGAATTTTCCTCCTACTAAGATCATATCCATTAGAAATAAAATAATGAATTTTAAAAATAAAGATAAATAGCATGTTACACATGATTGGGAGAGAATGAAATTGATGACAAGAAATTGTCCAACTCATGGTTGAAACTTGTGGATCATTATCCAAAATTTCTATGTTGGACTAAACTTTGTGTCTAGAAATCTTCTAGATTTTGCAGCAAGTGGTACCTTTATCGATGTGACCTTAGGAGATGCCACAAAACTTCTGGACAACATTATGAAAAATTATTCTCAATGGCATACCGAAAGAGCTCCAACTGGTAAGAAGGTAAATTCTTTCAAAGAAATAGCTACTTTGAGTGAAAAAGTGGATGCTCTTATGAATATGGTTGCTAGTAGAAATACTCATGTTGAACCTAGTGATATGCCTTTGTCTGCTTTTATTTAGCAAAATAATGATGCTATTGATGTGAACTTCATCTCGCGAAATAATTTCAATAAAATTGCTTATAGAGGAAATTTGAATGCTAGACAGTATCCCGGTAATTCCTCTAACAACTATGGAGATTCTTATGGAAATTACTCTAAAAATTCTAATAGGATACCTTCTGATATTGAGAACACAATTAAGGAATTTATTAATTCTTAAAATGTTTTCAATACAACGGTAGAAGAAAAGTTGCATATGATTGATGCTTTGGCTAAAAATGCGGAATTAATTGCTCTTGATGTATAAACTCTAAAAAGTAAATCTTTGCCACGCAATCATGATTTTAATGAGAATATTTAATATATCCAAATATATATTAATTAAACTAAGTAAAGGATTGCTAAGTCGAGAGCTAAGCAAGAATTCTAAGAAAAGTCTCTTCCACCCGGTTATTACCGAAATCATGTTGAAGATCTTAAAATGATTGGTGTTTGTACTATTGAATCTTTCTTTAATTCTCTTAATATTAATGATAAAGGGACTGGAGATGAGTCAACTCTAGTTGAGGAGCATCCCGTTTTCTTGAAGGGTGATGATTTTGATGCTAAAACTGAAAAAGTGGGTTTGGAGAGGTCAAAACTTTAACTAGTGATGTGCCCACTATCTTGGATTACAAGGACTTTAATTATGATAAATTATATTTAGTGTAATTTATTTCCTTACTGTAATCCATTATTACTCACCCGATGCTTATGAACAAAACAAAGCCCTTACCATACACATTGTAGAAGCTATGATAAAAGCTTATGAGTAGAAACTTGAACTTGAAGTTTCTATTCCTAGAAAATTGCATGATGAGTGCGAACCTACTATCAAAATAAAAATAAATAAATATGAATGCAATGCTTTGTGTGACCTTGGTGCTAGTGTTTCAACCATACCTAAAACTTTATGTGATGCACTTGGTCTCATTAAAATTGAAGAGTGTTCCCTAAACTTGCATGTTGCGGATTCTACCATTAAGAAACCTTTGGGTACAATTAATGATGTGCTTATTATTGCAAACAAAAATTATGTGCTTGTATATTTCATTGTGCTTGATATTTATTGCAATCCTTCTTGTCCCATAATACTTGGAAGGCCATTCTTACAAACTGAAGGTGCAATTGTTGACATGAAAGAGGGAAACATGAGGTTCCAATTCCCATTAAAGAAAGGAATGGACCACTTCCCGAGGAAGATAATTAAACCACCTTATGAATCAATCATTATAGCCAATTATGGGTGGCTTATCAAAGATGACAACACTTGAAACTATGCATTATGCCTAGCTAGTGGCATAAAACAATAGCGCTTCTTGGGAGGGAACCCAATATTTATCTTAAATCTTGTTTCTAATTTATGTTATTTCGTGATAACGTGATTATTGCCTCTGTGATAATTATGTTTTTATGTTTTAATTAGTTTTTGTGCAGGGTAAACTCTTTGGGATAACTCACAAGATGAGTAGAATGATGCTGAAACATAACATAAACTTTGACTCCAGTACAAGAATTTCCATTTTTTACTGGAGCGTGATAATGATCTGAAATTTTTACAAAATATTTCTATAAATTCTCTACCTTTTCCTAATTCTATAGAATTTGTAAATTACATAAGTATGGTCTCTTTATAGACTGCTATAGACTGTTCTGTTTTAAACAGATTCTGTTTTGCTTTCATAGTTTGCTTGTTTTGATTATGCTATGGATTGTATCGCGGGGGGGGGGGGGGGGGGGGGATATGCCATGGAGAAGTTATAATACAATATATATTATGCAATAAATAAATAATAATCAATTTATAAAAATACCTAAAATATTCAATATGTTGCTTATACTAATGGATCTCACGAAGTTTTGTTGAGTTTTGTGTGATTAAAGTTTTCAAGTTTTAGTTGTGATCATGATGGACCACGAAATAAGGAGTATCAAGAGCCTAAGCTTGGGTATGAGAAAGGCACCCCAAGTAATATTCTAAGGAAGACTCAAGCATCTAAGCTTGGGTTTGCCTCGGAAGGCATCCCCTCTTTCGTCTTAATCCACCGGTATGTCACTTGGAGCTATATTTTTATTCATCACATGATATGTGTTTTGCTTGGAGCGTCATTTGCTTTTGTTTGATTTTACTTTCAGTTTGTCACAATCATCATTTTCTGGAGACAGCTATTTAAGAGGCACACTTTCATCATAATTTGTTAGAATACTCTATGTGCTTCACTTACATCTGTTTGAGCTTGACAGTTGCTCTAGTAATTCACTTATATCTTTTTTGAGCACGGTGGCCTGTAGTTTTTATACAGAAAATATGCTCTCGTTCTTCACTTATATTTTTTGAGAGATTTATGAATAGTGACGGTAATTTTCATGGGTCATAAGACTAGTAAAAAATAATAGGTATTCAATGAGTGATAATCAAAACCATCATGTAGCACATATAGAGAAGTTTTGTGTTAATGACATTAATGTGGTGATATGAAAAAGGTGTGAGTCCACAATTGTTGATTCGTAGAAGTGTCGAGATTAAGAGGTGTTAACACCTACCAACCTCCTCCCTCAGGGCATGCGATGAGTACTCTGATTTTTGATAAAATAAAAGTTTGCAATAAGTATATGAGTTCTTTATCACTAATGTGACACCATGGACATACACATCTTCACCTTCTCATATTTACTAGCCTCTTCGGAACCGTGCATAGCCCATTCTTACCTCGAGGATTGGTGCAACTTTCCCTGGTGCATCCAAACCTTGTGACATGATACACTCTGTTGCACGTAAGCCTCATTATATCTTCCTCAAAATAGCCACCATACCTACCTATTATGGCATTTCCATAGCCATTCCCATATATATTGTCATGCAAATTCCATCGTAACTTCACATGACTACTTCATTCATAATCATATTGCTTTGCATGATCATATAGAGCTGACATAGCATTTGTGGCAAAGCCACCAATCATTACACTTTTTGATACATGTCACGTTAGATCATTGCACATCTTGGTACACTACTAGATGCATTCATATAGATTCATATCTCCATATCAGTTTTTCATATCGAGTTGTAAGTAAATAAAATTGTGATGATCATCCTTATTAGAGCATTGTCCCAATGAGGAAAGGATGATAGAGACTATGATTCCCCCACAAGTCGGGATGAGACTCTGGAATAAAAATAAAATAAAAATCAGGGAGGCCAAATGAACCCACCATAAAAAATATGAATGGGAGAGGAGAAAAGAAAAAAAGCCAACCATGAAAAAAATGAGAGGAAAAGAGAGAAGGGACTTTGCTACTATCCTTTACCACACTTGTGCCTCAAAGTGGAACCATGTTCTTCATATAGAGACTCTCTTGTTTTGTCACTTCGATATACTAGTGGGAATTACCTTTTAATATTAAACTTGGCTTGTATATTACGATGACAGGCTTCCTCAAATGCCCGAGGTCTTCATGAGCAAGCAAGTTGGATGCGCACCCACTTAGCTTCAGTTAAGATTTCATACACTAATAGCTCTAGTGCATCATTTGCATGGCAATCCCTACCCCTTGCATTGAGATATATCAATGAGTATCTCTATGGCTTGTTGGTACGCCTAGTTGATGTGAGACTATCTTCTCCACTTTTTACCCCTTTGATATCTACCATCATATTCTATTCCACCTATATGCTATGTCCAATGGTTCACGCTCATGTATTGCGTGAAGAATAAAAATTTGATGCATATTGAAAAGGTACGATCGATTTGCCCGACTTGGACATCGTGGTGCTTAACATTTGTATTTATGTGGTGAAGACAGAGTAATGCCTTGCTAATATAATAACATGAATGGGGGTAAACATTCTTTTAGGATGGTATACTTTGAAAATCAATGATTTTGTTTCTAATATTGATATGCTAATGCTTGTTGATCCATCATTTCTCAATGAGCATACATACAAAAGATTACATAATGGGTAGCATGTCAAATCAAACATTATATTTTTATCATTTACCTACTCGAGAACGAGTAGGAATTAAGCTTGGGGATGCTGATACGTCTCCAACGTATCTATAATTTCTGATTGTTGCATGCTGATATATTATAATTTGAGGATACTTTTTGGGCATTTGTTTACCAATTTATAATATTTTTGAGCACTAAACTATTGACCCATTGCCAAGTGCCAGTTACTATTTTCTACATGTTTTCGACTTTTCAGGTTTACAGTACCAAACAAAGTCTAATTGCTACGAAACTTTTTGATGATTTTTTCTAGACCAAAAGAAGACCTGGAAGCTTCGGAAGGAGTTCGGGATCCGCACGAGGGCCCCACAAGCCAACAGGTCGCGCCCTAGGGGGGTGCACCCTGATGGCTTGTGCCTCCCTCGGGCGGCTCCTGACGCCCCTCTCTGGCCTATAAATTCGCTAATATTCTGAAAACCCCAAGGGAGCTCCCGAAACACTTTTTCTGCTACCGCAAGTCTCTGTTCCGATGGGAGCCCATCTACAGCTCCGTTTCGGCATCCTGTCGGAGGGGGAGTCGATCACTGAGGGCCTCTTCGTCAACCTTGTTGCCCTCATGATGATGTGTGAGTAGTTCACCACAGACCTACGGGTCCGTAGGTAGTACCTAGATTGCAATCTCTCTCTCTTGAGCTTGAATACAATGTTCATCGCATCTTTGCCTTGATCTATCCGATGCAATCCCTTTGTTTGGTGTATGTGTTGGGATCCGATGAATTGTGAGTTTACGTTCAGTTTATTCATGAAAAGTATTTGAGTCAAACCTGAATACGAATATTCTTATTTGCATGATCATCATAGCTTCATAATGCACTCCGATCTATTGAGATAGTTTGTCCAACTAGATTGATATTTCTTCAGGGGAGTGGTGCATTGTAGTAGGTTCAACCTGATGACTTTCTATATCTCAATGACAGAAGGGGACTAGTTGAGTATTTGTGTTGCTTCTACTAAGGATAAAACGATGGTGTTTATTCATATTGATTGAATTTACTTTGTCTACATCGTCATCGTTCTCCAAGCATTACTGTGTTTTACTTAATACTCTAGATGCATGCTGGATAGCGGTCGATGAGTGGAGTAACAGTAATAGGTGAAGGCAGGAGTTGGCCTATTTTCTTATGGACATGATGTAGATATACACATGATCATTTTCTTGAAAATAGCATAACTATTCGATCTTCTATCAATTCCCCAACAGTAATTTGTTTACCCACCGTATGTTATTTCTATGAGACATGCCACTAGAGAACTCTACGTCCCCGGGTCTATTCACTTTATATATTCACAAGTGCTACTACTACCTTTCTATTATTTATTTTCTTTTATTTTCTTTTGCTATTTACAATTATCTACACGACTCACTTGATTGCATATAACGAGATCAAGGGGATTGACAACCCTCTTGCCCGCATTGGGTGCAAGTTGTTTGTTATTTTGTGTGCAGTCAATGAAGACGATTGAGGATTGGTATTCTTATTGGTTCGATAAACCTTGGTTTCATAAGTCAGGGAAATACTTACCCATATTGTGCTGCGATAACTCGTTCCTCTTCATGGAAAACCCAACACAGATCACAAGTATCAGTTTGCAATACATTTTTTCCCATTCTAAACGAGACGAAGATAACTAATACGATGCATCGGTCTTAGACCAAGGTCTCGGATTCAAGCCCTTACCAATTTTCTAGTACTCATATAAAAGTACTCGGTGTCACGGATATTGCCTTATATGCATCAGCCTCGAAAATCATGTCTTTGGCCAATAGTTGGGTTGCCCGGCTCCTGTGCTTACCCCTTATGCTTCCGCATTGTTCGGCTAAGGGCGTAAAGGGAGAACCACTGCAATTTTACTTCCAGCTCAATTGGTTAAGTGCCTCGGTGGAGAAGGCCAAAAATGACTGTCATGGTAAGCATAAAATGGTCACCGATCCGATCACTATGTAACTAAAAATCGATAGTGGTTCTTCCGTGTTAAACAAAGTGTTCTTGTAAAAAGAACTAAAGTGAAAACGTCTTGACCTCGGAATACCCGTACACTTTGCACATCGGGGGCTAGTCACATGCACGCAAAGTGTATCTCGTATGAAAAAATGAAATTTATACAACCTCATAGTCTGATTTCCTTGTTTGCACTAACACAACAGCCTCCGGGCGCTGAGACGTAGGCTAAGGGTTCTACTGTTATGGAAACAACCAATGTAGTTTATACAAGGGGAAGAAGCCGAAGACTGGCCACTTTCAGTTTTACCGGGCGCACATGTGTCAAAGTAGACAGAAATATAAAAGACCTTCTCAAAATAAAACTTGTCTTTTGATACATCGCCAATGTATCTATATTTTTTGATTGTTCCATGCTATTATATTATCATTCTAGGATACTTTTTAGGCATTTACTTGTTGATTTATATTATTTTTGAGGACTAACCTATTGGCAGTGCCAAGTGTTAGCTATTGTTTTCTGCATGTTTTGGCTTTTCAGGAATATTGTATGAAACAAAGTCCAAATACCTTGAAAATTTCTATTAACGTAAAGCCAACAGGGCAGGACCAGGGGGTGGTCGCCCCTGGTTGCTTGGGGCCACCTCCCCGTCCCCCTGGCATCATTCTCTGGCCTATAAATTCTCTTTAATCCAAAAAACCTTGGAGAGCCTCCCGAAACACTTTTTCCGCCACCGCAAGTCTATATTTTGTCGTGTGCCCATCTGGAGCCTTGTTCCGGTGTCCTGAGGGGGGTCGATCATGGAGGTCCTCTACATAAACTATGCTGCTCGCATGGTGATGTGTGAGTAGTTCACCATAGACTTATGGGTCCGTAGTTAGTACCTAGATGGCTATCTCTCTATGTATGTTCTTAAATACAAAGTTCATCACATCTTCGTGATGATCTATTCGATGTAATCACTTTGTGTGGTGCGTTTGTTGGGATCCGATGAATTGTGGGTTTATGTTCAGATTATTCATGAGATTATATTGAGCTCGTTGCTGGTGTTTTCATATATATGCATGATTATATGATAGCTTCGTAATTCTCTCCGATATATTGGTGTAGTTTTGCCAACTAGATTGATTTACCTCAACAAGAGAGGTGCGTTGTAGTGGGTTCAATTTTGCGGTACTTGATATCCTAGTGACAAAGTAGGGGACAAGACACGTATTTGTATTGCTTCCACTAAGGATAAAATGATGGGGTCTATTCATATTAATTGGATTTACTTTTTCTACATCATGCCATTATTATCCAAGTCTCTCTATCAAAATCGGCGGATCTCGGGTAGGGGGTCCCGAGCTGTGAGACTAGGATTGATGCTAACAAGGAACGAAGGAGACGATGTTTACCCAGGTTCGGGCCCTCCTATGGAGGTAAAACCCTACATCCTACTTGATTATATTGATGGTATGAAGGTTACAAAGTTGATCTACCTAGAGATCGAATAGCTAAAATCCTAGATGAGTTTCCTTGCCCTATGATCTAAAACCCTCCCGGTTATATAGACACTCGGGGGGGGGGGTACTAGGGTTTACACATGGTATGTCCTGTTGAGGATGGAGATGCTGATTTCCTCATCTTGACTTGGAGTGCACGACGCGCCTTCGGGACTTCCTTCTAGAATGTGGCCTCTTGATGTATCCGGCCCTTCCCGTGACAATCAGAGAATGGCCCACCAAGCTGGCCTATTAAGAGATAGGCTGATGGCCCAAGGATCACTTAGTCCAGGACTCCCTCAGTAGCCCCCGAACTAGCCCCAATGCCAAGGGCCTTAGCTTTGGCTTCTCCACGTGACTAGAGTCTTTGTCTTGCGGGGTGAGTTCTTCTTCCCATGTAATGATCGGCTGAGATTGGTTTGGCCTCTGATGATGCGTATTATTTCCGATCATATGATCGACCAAACACCATGAGTCGCTTAGCCCCGAAGGCCAAATGTAAAAGTGTCAACAGTGTATACTGTCAACCTTTCTGACGAAGGGTCGCGGCCCACCATGACCACTGAACCAGTTATGGAAACTCGATTCGCGGTTCGAGGCTGTTTTTACCTTAACACGATCCATCAATGCATAAATCATGCTCCGTTTCACACGGGATGATTAATCATATCAAGTTTCTTTATGCATGTATAATGGCACACACATATTGGGAAGCAGAGGGATTTGTAGCATAGTAAAGGGATGCTAATCATTGTCATGCCTCATAAAAGGAAAAAAACCTGAAGGCCTATTCACGCACCCCATTCGCATCCTCTGCTTCCTCAATCTCCCTAAGCTCCGAGAGCCTAGATCCACTTTTTTCTCAACTTCCCCTCCGAGCTTTAGACATGGCGGATTCGGGCTCCAATGGCAAGTGGGAGGCCTCCACGGTCACTAACCAAGACATCCAGGACCTGAAGGAAGCCCATTACCTCCCCGCCAATGTCTTCCACCATGCCCTAGACAAGAATCAGGTGGTTCCCACCCCCAAGCAAGGATATAGGGTGGTATTCATCCCCCACTTCATCCGGGGCCTAAGTTTCCACTCCATCCCTTTGTCCGGGGTCACATGTTCTTCTATGGACTAGACTTCCATGACCTCCCCCCAAACTCCTTTATGCACATATCGGCATTTGTCATCGTCTACGAGGCCTTTCTGCGGGTCGAACCACACTGCGGCATGTGGCTCAAGGTCTTCAACCTCAAGCCGAAGACCGTCGCAAGCGAGCATGCGGACTGCGGAGCGGTGGTCATCAGCAAGCTCACTCGCATCAGATGGCCGACTGGCACCTTCATTGACACCATCAAGATCTGGCAAAAAGAGTGGTTTTATATCACCGAGACAAGAGAAGAAGGTCGGGTTGCTCCGTCCGAGTTCAGATCCGGACCCCCCCAAGATTGACCTCATGGCTCCGAAAGGGCCTCGACTGGGGGTCGGATGCGAAGGTGGACAAGCTATAGAAGCACATCACCTTGATGATCAAGGCCAAGATTGAGCTAGTTAACGTGGTCCAGATCATGCTTCTATGCCACATCCTTCCCTGCCAGCGCCATGACTCCCCCATGTGGGCTTATCAGCTTGACGATGAGTCTACCGTTCGTCAGCTCTTCTGCACCACTCGAGAGAAACTGAGGAAGGCGTTGTTCAAGGCTCCGAAGAGCTGGCCAGCCGAGGAGGAGGATCGGGGCCTACATGCCAATAACCCTCCTACCCAGGTATAACATAATTTCAATTGATCGACTCTGTTTTTCGACAGAAAATCTAAACACATTTCCCATCATCTTTGTAGAAATGGTTGAGAAAAGACACAGGCATCAACTACCCGGCACCACAGCCCGAAGACCCCAGGTCAAAGATATTGTCGGAGATGCTCATCGCGGCTGCATCCGAGGCACTAGAAAAGAAAGAGAAGAAGAAGGGCCGAGGAGGTCTTATCATAAAGGACCAGCCAGATGATGCGTCCGAGGAGACCCATGCCTCCTCTAACCATGAGGAAGAGCATCAGGATGAGGAGGAGGGGATTCCCCCCTCACAAGAAAGAGGGCGGTTTCATCGTACACCACGGAGGAGGTACCTCCTCCTGCTCCAAAAAGTGCATGTCACGCGATGTTGGTCCTTCCCGATGATAGTTTGGACTCGGATACCGAGTCTGAGGACTTTGAAAAGGTTCCTCAACGGAACCTAAGGGTCAAGCCCCCAGCTCGAAGGTAAGTATCTAAAGACTCCCTGAGCTATTTATGCCAAGTTTTTAATGTTATTAATGTGTGAGAGACTTTTGATCTGCACCCCACCATGCCTTCTCCACATTGACCAAGTTTCAGACAGGGAGACTCCACCCACCGATCTAGCGGAGAGTGGGACCACATCGCATCCCACACCTCCAGGGACCACGAAGGATGCCGCAAAGGTGTCACCCCACCATGCTCTCTTGGAGCGGAACACAAGAGGTGGGGGTGACGATGTCATGGCCGAGGTAATGCCTTGGCCTCTGAAGACCGGGAGGAGGAGCCCCTCTCGGTCACTAAGGAGACCGGACGAAGGGATGTCTAGTCCCCTCTGAGGTCATCTCCGGAGCACACCATGCCTTCGGAGCCACTGGTTCAATCCCCGGTTGGATATCAGGCTAAACGATCACCAATGGCACCACCGATGACTGGGTGGACGATCATGGAGGAGGCTCTATCAAGCGCCTCCATTTCCAAGGATCACTGCACCCTTATGGGTGCAGTTTTGCAAAGCATTTAGTCCGTTGATAGCGGACTGAAGGAGGCCTTCAACGGTCTCCTGACGGGCTTCCAGGTGAGCCACATAATGTTCTTTTCCTAAAATATTAATTTATTAAGTTTGTGCTATCGTTATATATAGCAACCCACAAGCCCTGGGTGAGTTTAGAAAAGCTCACCCAGGGGTGAAATATAAAGAAATGACCAAACAAGGTATGAGACATTATTCATCATCCTATAATGTTCTAACAATCCTTAAGAGGACCGAACATAGGGTCATGGTCTTGATTGTTCGGGTGTTTGAACTCATATAAACTAATAAATATGTGATATTTAGAGGCTTTCTCATCAGCGACAGCCGTTAATGCCGCAGAGCTTGACGAGCTAAACCAGAAGCTCAAGAGCTCCGAAGAGGAGCTTGATGCTCTGAACAAGAGGTTCGACGAGGCGTAATGTAAGTCGTCTTGGAATATCTGAGCTATTAAGCATTAGTGATTCACACTGTTGACTTAATATAATTATATGTTGTATTGCTTACACTGCCTCAGCGAAGGAAGTCGAGAAGCTCAAGGTCGAGCTGCGACAGATGAAGCAAGAGGCCGCGTGTAACATCCCAAAATTTCATTTTGGAATGTTATGAAATATAGCTATGCATCATCATCACTTTGTTTGAATGACATGAATTGTTGAAGTTTTTCTTTTGGAATTCTGAAAGGCCATTTCAATTTCTTCTTATACTTATTTCCTCCCATTTGAAAACCCTTGGAATATTCATAAAAAGAGAGGAGTAATATGACACTCCACACCAGGAGCATCTTGGTGAGTTATTTGAACAATAACACTAGGGGGTTATTTGAAAGTTTATCTCAAAAGAACTTAAAATCAATTAGGCATTTTTTGAATTTTTTTTAAAGTATTCACTTTGACAGAGGAAAAATGTTCATTAAATAGATTTATTCCCATGATCATTTTGATATATATATTCCCTATGTTTGGAAATGAATTGAATGTTTTAAATAGTTTTAAACGCTCTGGAAAATAGAAAAGGAAATAGATTTAAAGCGTTTAATTAGAAAACCGGCCGGCCCACAGTCATTAAAACCCGAGATTCCTCCGGATCGGTCAACCGACGCGCTAACCTCGCCATCTCTCTCACTGACACGCGGGACCCACTCTCCGACGGCGTCATCCGCTCGCCCGTCCCCTTCCTCGCGTGCGCCACCTCGCCGGAGATCTCTCCTCTACGGATCTCTCTCATCTCTCCCTCTCCTGACCCTGGACCTCGCCTATATAAAGCCCTGGCCTCGCCGCTCTCCGTTCCACCCCGCTACCCCCTCTACCCTCGCCGGAACGCCACCACGCCACGTTGCCGGAGTTCTACCTCCACCCGAAACCCCCTGAGCTCCTGGCCGTCGCCACAATCACCCCTACTCCTTTCTGAAGTCGCCATTCGACGCCGTATCTTCGCCGCTGTCGCCTGAGCATTTCGGACGCCGCCCTCGACCACCGCAGCACCCTCTCCGTGCATCTCCGACCTCCGACCACCGTCGACGTCACCGGAACTCCAACCCCCTCCTCTGTAAGCCGCCACCCCCACTCGCATCCGTTAGATCTAGGATCTATGCTCCAGATTAGAACGTTTATAAAAACGAACCGGTACGCATTAGTTTTCGGTCGTCCGCCACAAACACCCCGCACGCTCACGACCTCAGCTAATCACAGCACGCCACGTAGCCCTGTCCGTTCGCTAGGAAATTTGTTCTTTTCTGTTTTGTTTTAGAAAACAGAATGTTTTTTGTTTTTGTTTTAGTTGTAACTTTTAAATAAATTAGTGTTTTTAATTGATTCTTTTTTGCATTAGGTCACAAATTTCATGTAGTTTCATCTTGCAGTCTTAGATTTCAAATTTGAATCTAAACAAATTTGCTCAAATTACTAAAATCTGTATAAATAGAGTTTAAAAATATTTTTTTGTATGAATCTTTTTGCCACTGGTTTGTATTAGTTAGACCTATCATCCCACAAAGTTTGGGAATTTTTAGGATAAATTTGGTTAGTGTTTTTAACAAAAATAGAATCTGTTTAGATCTTAATAGAGTTTAGTTAATTTGCTTTTAGTTTAGTTTGAATCTGGGTTAGTTTAACTTTTGTTTTTAGTTTTCATTAGCTCTGTTGTTTCAACATTAGGTGAAATAACTTGCTGTTAATAAAAATAATTGTTTAGTTTTATACCTTATAGTTATAGGAAATCTTCATTCCTTTCCATTCGGTATAGTTTATAAAGCAATTTAGTCTTACTTTTCACAAAACTTTAAGGAGAATTAATTCTGTCATCTAATAAAGAATTTTAGTAATTATTTTCTTTTAAGTGATGTTCTGTTTATAATAATAATAATAATTTTGCCTCATACTCAAATACTATAGGAAACTCTCGTATCTCCATTAAGTGGTGTTTTATAAAAAAATTATAATTGTAATTAGCATTTCTTTTCACCAAAGTTTTAGTGGATTTAATTCTGTTTACTAAATATTTTTATTTCTTTTCTGTTGACTATTGTTTTGTTATGGAAAATAGTTGATTGGTCTTATTTCTTTTGTAGTTTTGACACAACAAAATTTTGTGAGACAAACATTGGTTTTGAAATTTCTTCCTTTTGATTGATACTATTGAATTGTTTTATTTCTTTTGCTGATTGTGTATGTTATAATATTAGTTGTATGCTTATGGTGTGCTTTGTTTGATTTGTTAGATCATCCGGAGTGCGAAGCTTGTTATCTAGAGTCACTTGAGTATGAGGATTGTTAACAAGGCAAGTCACTTTGATCATGATTCCCCATGTTTTATTGCATTAGTTCTACCATCTCCCCAATTGCATGCAAAGTAGGTAATTTGGAAACTTGGTTACTTGATGTAGTATCATGTGGTAGGCACCCCTCAAACCTTTGACACATTGGCCCCGGGAAACGCTGATTTAATTTTGCTATGCTATTAGTAGACGGGGTTGGTTGTGTGATTCATGAGAGTTGTGAGTTAATAATTTCAAGACCTACAAGATGATCAAGACTTCAAGACTCTGAGTTTTCAACATACCTCTGGGTGGATGATGGTTGAACGGCGCCCTAGAGAAACCAGTGGTTAGCCTAGATGTTGCTGGAGAAGTGCCAGTATTCATGCGGAAAGGTCCACCCAGGCACAAAGAGATGGATGGATGCTTCAAGACCCAAGGCTTACCTGCACAACCACAAGCCATTATGGGCTCTGGCTTGGTTGGATATTGTGGTGACCTTGGACACGCGGTGCTACGAGATGTAGAAGAACGGTAGGAAAGGATGGGCACCGACAGAGTCTCGGGGAAATCCTTTAGAAGACCATGTTTTGGTCATCCGTTTCTCAAACACCCTGAAGTGCGAGAAATCCAATGGAGGCGATCAAATCTTGTGGGGAACATGTGCAAAACTCTGCAGAGTACCCAAACCTAATCGATTAGCCGTGTCCACAGTCATGGACAGTTTGAGCCAAAGGAACTGAACTATCTGGAACTCTCAACACAATTAATTGTATTGATGTGGGTTTTTAAATGACAACTTGGGTATGAGAATTGGTTGGTGGAACCATCTCATTAATCAACCAACATTGTAGTAATAATTTTCTGCCCTCTCTTGTTGTAGGAATAAAATTTTGGCTTTCTGCAAAAACTTACTACCCCACCTGCCATATATGCATATAGACTAGATGATTTCTTTACCCCCTCTTTTGTGACATTGCCGGCATATTCAATATGCTGACCTACACGGCTACAACGTATCATGTTGCGGAGTACTTTTCCGACCAGGAGTGAGGATACGCTCTACGCTCGATGAGATGCCCTTGGAGTCAGATGGACTCAACTACCTTTGAAGCTTCCGCAAGATTAGTTATTCTCATGAGTTGGCCTTCAACCACTTTATTGTAATTCTTATTGTCATAAAGGACTCGATATGAGATTTTTCGATTATTAAAGCTATGTGATTTCACTTTGATATATACATTGATGTACCGTGTGTGTACCAGTATGATCTTGGGATGGTACAGAAACACCGGAGATTCGACCTTTCAGGTCGGGTCGTTACACCGCGAAAGAGAAGGCAACAACCGAACAAGCAGCAGCCGCGCTCTTCGCATTAAAAACCACGAGCGAAAAGCATGAGGCTCGGGTGTAGGAGATTCAGCTGGAGCTTAAGGACGCGAGCAAAACTGCGAGGACCTTGAGTAGAAGGGCAAGGAACAAGCTGTCGAGCTATCCGCGCTAAAAGCCGACCTCCAGAAGGAGCGGGTGGACAGGAAGTTCTTCGAAGAACAGATTCGCCAAGCCAAGGCTATCACAGATGGTAAGCCATATTTACTAAAGTGTGCCTTTGGTGATAGCAAGTTCACAATGCTCACCCAGGTGTGGCATTCCTCAGGCGCCAGCTCGGACCTCCTAAAGAGTGTAGCGGACATGAACTAGTTCTACGCTACGTGAGAAGAGGGAGATGAGACTTGGCTCTTTTGGGCGTAATTTGAATCCTCTAAGCGCTCTCCTCTCCTTATCGAGCAGATGAAGCAGCTGATGGAGCTACACCGGGTGGCGGAGCCGGCCATGAAGGATCTCGGCATTCGGCTATGGCCCGACGAGCCATTGCCGGGCAGTTACTTCGGCCTGGTGTGGAAGCTGAGCGATGCCTCTCCTCGGATTGATGCGCTAAGGCATTCTTCCTGCGTCGAGGGAGCTCGGATGGACTTTGAAAGGGCCAAGGTGCACTGGCCGGGGCTAGATCCGACGAAGATAACCATCGCTCCTCTGCCCCTGGAAAGGAGCATAGGTGTCGTGATCGGTACTTCTCCATAGTGATGGAGGGCTCTCGGGCGATAGAGGCTCAGTGCTCAAAAGATAACTTTTATGAGTAAACACGTTATAATATATCTGAATACCTTTTAACGCCTTTATGGTTATGATGCATAGTTTATCATGTCTTTTATGTTTCGCATTCTATATAACTCCTTTGTGTCCGTTTAAACGGAAAGTTGTGAGTCATTAGCTTCAACCCCCATGTAGATACTATGCGAGGAGTCTCTACCTCCACACTTTGACCCTTAGTCGAGCTATCGGTACCTGAAGGCGATAGTGTGAGGTGGACAAGGCAATCAGACCATAATGCTTTATTGCTTTCACTTAGCCATAGGAGCGTGAAAAAGGAATGCGGGGGATGTTGACTAGCCCCTAGTGGTTTGTGATGTTCGGATGAACCGCGGCTGAAGCCGGCATCACATGGTTAGTACGAATACCAAACCCATCGTATGACACGGAATAACCTGCAACAAAGTTTTTAGTATAACACTTATGTTTGGATTCACAGACCGGTTCTCGTGTACTATGACAGTCAGTTTTCGGCTTTCTCCCCTAAGATCTTGACCAAGTTAGCTAGAAACACAATCGCAGTGGTTCTCTCTTTGCCCTTTTGCCGAACGAGCATAACGTAAAGGGGCAAGCACAGGAGCAGGGCAACCCAACTATTGACCCAAGACATAGTTCAGAACCAAATCATATAAAGCGGACTCCGAGACGCCAAACACATGATCGATTATGCTTAGGGTGATATTTTAAATTTGATCCCCCGGTCTATTAGCCGGTTGCATTGTAATGTGTACCAAACAGTTTTGCAAGAAGCATTGAGGAGGGAGGAAATAGAGTATGTACCAAAAAAGACAACGAAGCAACCATTCATGATGGTCTTCTATTTTTTATCTATAACTCTTATAGCTCAAATTGCCGAAGCAACTGTTTACGGGTACTTGAAGATGAAATATAAAGTTTACAGGAGAGGTTGTACTAGGGGTCTTTGATGGGTGGCTTTGCGTCCTCGATATGCCCTATCGCCTGTCCACTCCATGGCCTCCTAGGGGGTTGCATTCCTTTATGGGTAATGTTGTCAGCGAGCGGACCTTGGGAAGAGTATCTTGAGAAGTCGCTGAACTATTGTTGGGCTTTACGCTATAGCAGGTCCTTGATGGTACCTATTGTATGTGTGAAGACATATATCGCTGGTAGTTCGGTCCAGTAGAACACTTGTGCTTTGATAGTTGTTCCCCACTGCTGCCCATGGAATCTTAAGTGCGAAGTTCTGCCTTCCTGGCACGTGTTTTGCTGGCATTAGGGCTGTGCAATGGGGAGCCAGTCCCTATTTATGGGGAGGAGAAGGTTGTGTGAGTTCAAGATGAAACCAAGCTTGCTTCTCAACCTTACGTGCCTTTACGACAGATGTCGGCATTTGCCGATCATCATTGTAATGGAATTTGGCCACCAGGGCCAATGCATGTTCCTCAGTTCGGAGGGAGCGCTCTGTGTTTTCGTTGACAATAATGACCCCTTTTGGCCCCGACATCTTTAGCTTGAGGTATGCATAGTGTGGGACGGCGTTAAAGCGAGCGAATGTTGTACGGCCTAGTAGGGCGTGATAACCACTGCGGAAAGGTACAAGGTCAAAGATCAAGTCTTCACTCCGAAAGTTATCGGGCGAACCGAACACTACTTCCAGGCTTACAAAGCCCGTGCCCAGGCTTCAACGCATGGGATAACTCGTTTAAAGGTAGTGTTGCTGGGTTTGATCCTTGACGGATCTATACCCATCTTTTTGACCGTATCTGAGTAAATCAGATTAAGGCTACTTCCTCCATCCATTGGGACTTTAGTAAGGTGATACCCATCTATGATGGGGTCTAGGACGAGGGCGGCTGAACACCCATGACGGATACCGGTCGAGTGGTCGCGTTGAGCTAAGGTGATCGGGTATGCTGACCATGGGTTGTACTTTGGGGCTATGGGCTCTATGGCGTAGACCTCTCGAAGGGTGCGCTTCCTCTCCTTTTTGGGTAAATCAGTGGCGTATATCATATTCACGGTTTTTACCTCTGGAGGGACCTGCTTCTGTCCTCCACCAATCGGACCGTGGGGCTCATCCTCGTCCTCGCTGCATGGGCCCTTGGCTTGCTCCTCGGCTACGAGCTTGCTAGCCTGTTTGAACACCCAACAATTATGGTTGGTGTGGTTGGCGGGCTTCTCTTGAGTGCCATGGATCGAGCAAGGCCTCTCCATGATCTTGTTCAGCGGGGTGGGTCCGTCGCGATTGCCTTTAGGAGGCTTTTTCCGCTGCCCGGGTCGGAAAATGCAAAAGTCAGCGTTAACAGCCGTGTCATCGGCATCACTATTGCTGTGTCGGTGGCTTATTCTTGTTGCATTTTGGTTTCCCGTTTCCTTCCCGAACTTTGGAGGTCCAGGGTCTTCGGGGTAGTGGCTTCGTCTTGCTAACCAGTTATTCTCGCCCATGCAAAAGCGAGTCATGAGTGATGTAAGGGTGGACATTGTCCTAGGTTTATCCCGACCGAGCTGGCAAGCCAACCATTCATCCCAAATATGTGCCTGAAGAGGCTATTGCCTCGGCATCTGGGCAATCAACGATCTAGTTTTCCTTGGTCAAGAATTGATTCTAGAATTGCCAAACAGATTCTCCTCTGTCTAGACGACATTGCTCAGGTGGAGGAGTCCGACGGCCGAACATAGGTGCCTTGGAAGTTAGATCAGAATGCATCCTCTAGATCCTCCCAGCACCCGATGGAATTTTTAGTGAGGTTGTTTAACCAGTGCCGAGCTAGCGCTTTAAGTTTTAGGGGTAGATATGTGATGGCCTCGATATAGTCTCCTCACCCCATGTGGATGTGGAGGAGGAAATCCTCGATCCATACTGTTGGGTCAGCTGTTCTGTCATATTACTCTATTTTCATAGATTTAAATCCCTTCGGGAACTAATGTTGCATCACCTCATCGGTGAAGCATAGTGGGTGGGCAGTGCCTCTAACCCGAGCTATGTCGTGTTGGTAATCGGCATGTAGTCTAGCCCGGTTTCATTCCTGACCTTTATTGTTGCTGTCAAGCCAAGGCTGGTACCCCTCTCGCCTATCAGGTGAGTAACTTCTGGATCCGTAGATGGATCTCGTACGACCTGCTCTATAGTCCAGGTTGTGTCGCAAGTCAAACCTGTCATCGGGTTCTATTGGATCTTTTCCCCATCTTAGGGGTATTGTCGGCCTATAACCGGTGTCATCAGCCGCCCTATCTCGTCCTCGAGGAGGGCAGTCTAGCTTGTCCTTTGGAGTATGTTTGGGAAACGGTGTATCAGTAAGCTCGTCATCAAACTGTGGCAGCATCCTTCGGCGTGGATAGCTTTTGGGTTGGTCCAATAGACCGGTATCGTATCCTTCCTCAGCTGATAGGACCCACTTCCATCTATCGTTGAGGTTGTCCTGTTCGGCCTTAAGCTGTCATTCTTTTGCCTTCAGGCTGCGGGCCGTGACTATAAGATGTTTCCTAAACTGTTCCTAATCTTCAAGGTATTCGGGGATGGCGATGTCGTTGGCTTCTGGGATGTCCTGCTACTCGACAGGGGGGTAGTTGTCGTCCTCAGAATCGTTTAGATCATCGGGGTTGCGTTGATCTTCCGGCCTCTCCAGATCCTCTAGCGGGTGTTCGGTAATATCGAGATCACCGAGGTCTTTCGGGGTATCTCCATCCTCGGTGCCAGCGGTAGCTTTTCTTCCCTTTTTTTCCTTTGATTGTTTATGCGGATTCCGCCGCCTTGATGGTGCTTCACCCGATTTGTCGCCATCGTTTTTGGTTGTGTGCTCACCGTTATCGGCTGGAGTGTCCACCATGTAGACGTCGTAGGTGGAGGTCGCGTCCCATCGCCCGGTGTTAATGGGGGTGGGAGTGCAATCTTCCTCATCATGTCTTCTGCCTCCTCGGAGGCGTAATCCAACATGTCCGTTAAGTCCTCGATAATGGCTAGAAAGTGGGTGGTGGGTGGGATGAAAACTTCTTCTTTACCCGCCTTTAGGCCGCTCTCACCATGGATTGGGGTTGGGTCGTCGGTAATTTTCATCGACGAGATCCGATCTAGGGCCTCATTGAGTGTCGAGAGCTCGATCAAGTCAACCTGCTCAGAGCTTTCGGAGTTAACCTTTGATGCGTTCATGCGAGGGGAGTGTTCGATAGGAATATGTATCCGGACTTCTGGATCTATGGACAGATCCAGACTAAAGGTTAGGTCATCGTCGGGGTAGATCACGTGGGCGGGACCGAAAGGGGAATCTGAGGTTAGAGCCTTGGAGTCTTCGGGCACGGCAGGCGATATTGCGAGCCCGGTTAGGAAAAGATTGCCCCGCGAGTCTACGAAGAACTATAGGTTCCCGAATCTAACCTCTTGATTAGGGGCAAAACTACTGACACGGCCTAGAAGGCCGGTCCGGTCAGCGTGCATCAGAATGCTACCGAAAGCGAAGATATGTCCGACGACAAAGGTGTCCATGTTGCGAACTTCTTTCTTGATGAAAACGCAAGCCATCCATTCCTTTCGCGATCACAACGGTGTTGGGTTCTACCGTAGGTGCATTGCATGCAAAATAAAATTTTCCTACGCGCAGAACATCCAAGAACATGCTATGGAGATGGATCACAGTTTGTTACCACTAGACGCACAGTGTCGTGCAGCGGAAGTAGAGTTGGGGCAGAGCATTTGTGTGGTCCGTCTCCTCGTCATCCGATCTCCCTCGAACAGCCGACCCGATCTCCCTCGAACAACCGGTCACGAGATCCCACGTACTGGTTCGCCAGAGTGGCGCAAGTGCATCGCCTCTAACGGTATCTGCGCGTGTAGGAGGAACACCGTGTGGCAGACTGCTAGGTCTGGTCACACAGTTGGCGGGGGGGGGGAGCGGAGGTGGCTAGTTGAAACTCATGCAAATCCCTAATGATGGCATCGAAGTGATCAACCGGATGGGTGTGTCGCACCTTCACTATATATAGGCATCCGACGCGGGCTCAACTCTTGGGCCTCGCACGGATCCTGAAGCTCACGTGTGTCCTTCGCTTAAGCATGCGACACCTTAGGTTCTCGTTCACTTGGTCGTGAGTCAGATCACATCTGGCTCGACCATTCGGTAGCGGCCTCTAGCAAGACGTGCCGACTCCAAGTGTCTGATGAAGCTGGTTAGGCGAACCTGTACTTCACACTTATGTTCCCTTTGCCATATGATATATGTTGTCGTGCACAAGCCGACATGGCCATCCTTGTTGCAGCACGACCTCTTTCTCGTTCCGGTGGACCCGAGAAACACTTCGGATTATCTCATAATCCTCATCGCATCGCCATGCTTATCCAGGTCGGATCACCAGAGGGGCCCAGAGTATATCTCTCCTGGTAGGAGGGGCAAATCGCATCTTGCTCGACCATGTCTCGCAGCATGGGTCTGGACAAGCCCGAAATCTACCTTTGTAACTACCGAGTCACGGACTAGCGTTTGGTCGGCCTAAAGCAAGTCTGTACCATCCCGAGTACATGCACCAGCTCAGGTCTTAGGACATAGAGCCTATGTTGTACTAGAGACTCACAGATGACCTATCACCGTGTCTCATAGTTGGGTCTGTCAAACTCAGACCTTATCTCGACTCGGATCAGACTACGTCGAATCCGACCAGACCTTTCCGAGTCCATATTATCCAGTTAGCATCCAATGGTACATGGTCAGTGAGACCGAACCATCCACCGTATCATATGCCGGTCTGATTAGTTGTGCGTCCACACAACCCTTTTGACTAGGGACCATTGAGGACAGTTATCATACAATGCATAGTATCACAAACAAGTCACGTACTTGTTAATACACATCACTAATGATGTTCAAGGACCATCTTTATTCATAAACACATAGTAAATATCATCATCAATGTTCACGAAATCGGCAACTGGTAGTTTCTCTGTCAACTTGGGAGTAGAGATTAATCGGTGAATCAGCCTATTAACTAGATTAATCGGTCGGCCATTAATCGATAGATTCAACAGGGACTTCTGAACTTATATGCAGATATTTTATGTATTACACCATACTTCCATGCACCTACCTACGTAGTATAACAAAATATTCTATTGTAGGCATTTAAAAAATAGACAAGAGGTAAAATAAGTCAATAATCGTTATGCATCCAAACCTCCGAAGTCTCAAAATTCAAATTCGAGTTAAAAAATTAAACCTGTCCATATAGTTGTTGACATACATCACACAATATACTACAAATAACAAGCAAAAACAACAGTTCCATTCACTAGTCTACTAAATTGAATCTATAATCTACTAATATATTAATTGTGGATTCTGCACTAAGATATGGGAAGAAGATGGTAGTACCTTGCCTGTTAGTGATGCCATGGAGGAATAAACCGGGGAGCATCCCATGGGTGATGTGATGGGGAGAAGCCCATGGGAGAGGATGAGGAGTAGCCAATGGGGGGATGGGGTTCATGAAGGCGACCAGAGTGCCAGATTTTCTGGATCTTGGAGGTGTAGTGTGGTGGCCAGCATCGACAAGGACCTGGATAGCCACCAAACAGGTGAGGAGGGGATGAAAGGAACATGAGGGACGGGGACGAGGGCCAAACCATATCTATTTAGTAGCAATAGCGGGTGGGAGGGGTTATTTGCCAAAATTTAGGGATTTGCTTGTCTACCGGTTAACGAGCTAGTAGAGATTAATTGGCTTGGAAACTGATTAATCGGTATGATAGTTGACTAATCGGTCTAATCGGCCTATTAATCGGACTGACAAGTTAACCCGATGAATAGGTGCTATTCGATTCGGCCACCCTACGAGTAGTGATTAAGTGGCAACTTAACTGATCAATCTGACGAATTCTTGAACAGTGATCATCATACATGATTGCCTCTAGGGCATATCTCCAACAGTCTCCCACTTGCACTAGAGTCAATCAAATAGACATCGAATTCCCATAGTTCTAACGTGCCCCTCATACTTGGGTTGTGGAAGCGGCTTAGTCAACGGATCTGCAACATTTGCATCCATGTGAATCTTGTATAAATTTGTATCACCTTTCTGTACGAGCTTTTGTATCAAGTGATATTTTCGGTCTATGTGCCTTGTGTTGTTGTCTCGGCTCCTTGGCCTATGCAATGGCACCTGAATTATCAAAATAAAGGTCCAATGGTTTTGACCAGCCCGGGAACACACCAGCATCTTCCAGGAACTTTCAAATCCAAACACCTTCCCTTGCGGCTTCACAAGCCGCAATGTATTCGGCCTTTGTTGTGGAGTTTGCCATCATATCTTGCTTGGAACTCGTCCAACTCATTGCTCCTCCATTCATGACATACATGAATCCAGTTTGCAATCGACAATCATCCTTGTTGGTTTGGAAACTAGCATCAGCGTAACCCTTTACGCAAAGCTCCTCCTCACCTCCATAAACTCGGAACATCTCTTTAGTCCTTTTCAGGTACTTCAAGATAGTTTTTACCGCTGCCAAGTGACTCTCACCTGGGTCGGCCTAGTATCTGCTTGTTAAGCTTATTGCATAGGCAACATCAGGCCGTGTACATAGCATGGCATACATGATGGATCCAATTGCTGAGGCATATGGAATCCTACTCATCCGGTTTCGCTCATCAGAAGTCGTAGGACTCCGAGTCTTGCTTAGCCTTATACCATGTGAGACGGGCAAGAACCCTTTCTTGGCCTCACTCATGTTGAACCTCTTCAACACTTTGTCTATGTACATGCTCTGGCTTAAGCCGAGAAGCCTCCTTGATCTATCCCTATAGATCTTGATGCCTAAAATGTGCACTGCCTCTCCAAGGTCTTTCATCGAAATCTTGCCATTCAATGATTCCTTGATTGAGTTCAACATTGAAACATCATTTCCCCTCACAAATATGTCATCCACATACAAGATCAAAAATAATACCAAGCTCGCACTAGACTTCTTGTATAAAAAATAGTCCTCTTCGTTCTTGGTGAAACCAAGGTCAACAATGACTTCATCAAAATGAATGTTCCAACTCCGAGCTGCTTGCTTCAATCCATAAATCGATCTCTTGAGCTTGCATATTCTACCAGCATTAGTTGGATCGACAAAACCTTTGGGTTGTATCATGTATACATCCTCTTTTAAATTTCCATGAAGGGAAGCCGTTTTGACATCCATCTGCCATATCTCATAATCGAAATATGCAGCCATAGCTAGTATGATCCTCACCGACTTTAGCATCGCTACGGGCGAGTAGGTCTCGTTGATACGTCTCCAACGTATCTATAATTTATGAAGTATTCATGCCATGTTTACAATAATTCTATATGATTTTGGTATGATTTTATTAGAACTAACCCGGACTGACGCTGTTTTCAGCAGAACTACCATGGTGTCGTTTTTTGTGCAGAAATAAAAGTTCTCGGAATGGGCTAAAAATTTAGTATGATTTTTTCTGGATCAAAAGAGACCCCCGAAGCATTGGAGTTGGGCCAAAAGAGCTACAAGGAGGACACAAGCCTGCCAGGTGCGGCCACCCCCTGGTCGCGCCTAGCAGGCTTGTCACCGCCTCGTGGCACCCCTTGACGTGATTCCAACGCCAAAAATTCCTATAAATATAGAAACCTCCGAAAAGAAACCTAGATCGGGAGTTTCGCCGCTACAAGCCTCTAGAGCCATGAAAAAACAATCGGGATCCCGTTCCGGCACCTTGCCGGAGGGGGAAACCATCACCGGAGGGCATGTTCATCACCCTAGCGGCCTCCATGACAAGGTGGGAGTAGTTCGCCCTCGGGGCTGAGGGTATGTACAAGTACCTATGTGTTTGATCTCTCTCTCATGCTCTTAATATGGCACAATCTTGATGTACCGCGAGCTTTATTGATATAGATGAATCATGTGGAGTTTTTCCTTCTCTATCTTGTTGTGATGAATTGAGTTTTGCCTTTGAAACTTTCTTATCGGATTGAGTCTTTAAGGATTTTAGAACACTTGATGTATGTCTTGAGATGGGATATCCATGGTGATAATGGGATGTTCTATTGATCCACTTGATGTATGTTTTGGTGATATCTTTGCGGGTTTCGTGACTTTGGGAATCTATGCATAGGGGTTGGCACACGTTTTAGTCTTGACTTCTCGGTAGAAACTTTGGGGCACTCTTTGAAGTTCTTTGTGTTGGATTGAATATGATGAATCTGAAATTATGTCATGCACATCATATAATCAAGCCCATGGGTACTTGTGGTGACACTAGAGTATCTAGGTGACATTAGGGTTTTGGTTGATGTGTATCTTAAGGTGTTATTTTAGTACGAACTCTAGGGCTGTCCGTGACACTTATAGGGATAGCTCATAAGATTGATCAGAAAAGATAAATTTGAGGTGGTTTCATACCATACAATAATTTCTTTGTTAGTTCTCCGCTATTTGTGACTTTGGAGTGAACTCTTTATCACACGAGAGGTACTTACATATGACTCAACTATGTCAATATTGTTGAGAGAAATTGCACTAGTGAAAGTATGGACCATGGGCCTTGTTTCCAAGCATTTATACAATGTTTTGCTTGCTGTTTAATATTTGTTACCTTGCAGTTTTTTTATTTTCAGATTACAAAAACATGTATCTACCATCCATATTACACTTGTATCACCATCTCTTCGCCGAACTAGTGCACCTATACAATTTACCATTGTATTGGGTGTGTTGGGGACACAAGAGACTCTTTGTTATTTGGTTGTAGTGTTGTTTGAGAGAGACCATCTTCATCCTACACCTCCCATGGATTGATAAAACTTAGGACACCTCCCGTGGATTGATAAACCTTAGGTCATCCACTTGAGGGAAAATTGCTACTGTCCTACAAAACTCTGCGCTTGGAGGCCCAACACGAGTCTACAAGAAGAAGGTTGTGTAGTAGACATCAAGATATTTTCTGGCGCCGTTGCCGGGGAGGTGAGTGCTTGAAGGTATATGTTCAGATCTTGCAATTAAATCTTTTAGTTTCTTATTTTTTACTAGTTCGGTTTATAAAATAAAACTATAAAAAATGGAATTGAGGTTGCCTCATATGCTTCATCTTTTTAATGTCTTTCGTGAAAATGAAGGAAAGCAAAATTGTGCTCAAGGGTTAGAAGAAGAAGTTATTAAAATGTTTGGCACTAAATCTTTGAGTGATGAGCATGATTGCAATGTTGTTAGTATGAATTCTTTAAATATCCATATTACTAATGATGATTGTAATAGTCATGATAAAAAGACTTCTTATAAGCATGTCAATTTTTGTGGAGTGCATAGAGTTTGTGAAGCCATGCCTAAAAGGGAAGATAGATTTTGTAAGAGGCACAAGTATTTAGAAAAAAATGGTTGCAAGAGAGGCTATATGTTTGTGTTGGAAGACTTAATATTTCTCGCCGTTGTTGTGAACTTTGGAATGAAAGTGGTCATTTTAATTTCCAATGTGAATTATTTCATGATCAAATTTTGTCCAAAAACTGTGATAACCTCATTACCCTTGAGCATCATAATGAACTTAGTCTATTTTTGGGGTATGAAGAAATGAAACATAAAACTAAGGATGTTCCAGCTTGGGCTCTCATGAAAATGATTGATTTTGACCTAAATGAAATCTATATGTATTGCATGGTAAATTGCATTGAGAATCCTTATATTGCCAATTAATTAAAGACAAGAAAACAAAATGAAGAGAATACTAATGAAGGGGAAGAGGTTTCCCAATATCGTTCTATTTTTTCTTATGATGAATCAGGTAACGAGGAGGAGGTTTTTATTCGACCAACCTCTTCAAAAAGAAGCTTGGAGGAATTAAATAAACCCACACATAATGTGGTGAAGAACAAGAAAAGAAGGAAAAGTAAAGGTAAAGATGTATCTCTCCCAAATAATGTTGCTCCCATTATTGATAGGCCTCATGAGAATGAATCAATAATAGTTGTGGAACATGATGCACTTGAGGATGATTTTGTTATGCCTATTGCTTGTTGTGATAATTATGGTTGGGAAGATAATGATACTTCTTATAATATTGAAAATATTTATGGCAACAACTTGGAGGTTGATGATGATAATTTCTATACTATTGGTGCTATTCATACTATTAATGATGAGAGTGATTGTTGGTGCACTAAAGTTTTTGGGCCATCTAGTGCCCCTTTGCTCGTGCGCGGGTAGTAGTAGACGCCCCGGTGGCAGGGCCCGGCGAAGACTTACTAACCACTAGCACAGAAGACTCAAGACCATCGGCAAGACCTTGCCAGGAGGGCCGTAGAGCCTCCAGGCCCCCGGCAAGGCAAGGCCCCGGCATGGCGAGGCCCCAACAAGCACCGCCAACACACAGGACAGGTGTTGATCCACTTGGACGCGTGTCGTGGCGTCGATGTTGGAGGAAGCTAAGCGGCGCCGATGGGATGGACCCGTCCCGTCCCACTAACGGACTAAGGCCCCTGACGGTGCACTTAATGCTCTTGTCCTACTCCGTCAGGGTTAGGTATGATGGCACTGTAGTAGCACTGTGCGTCCCATGAGCACACTGTACGCCACTGTTGGGATTTCCTTGAGTATAAAAGGAGGCCCAGGGCGTTACAAAAAAGGGATTTTTTGGCTTTCGGACAGTTGGGCGGTTGAACAACCAGACGGCCCAATAGTTAGACAACTGGAGGTTTCCAAGCTCACGTAGCAGCCGATCATGGTGCTCTTGTAGCTCGAACTCGAGAACAAGATCAATACAACCAAGCAGGAGTAGGGTTTTACGCATCCGTGCATCCTGAACGTGGGTAAAAACACCATGTGTGTAGCTCACCAGACTGGCTCTTTGTGCCGGCACGCTCCCTCGCCGAACCGAAAGGGGCCCCCACGGTCCCATAGGTGTTCGTTCCCCACGACAGTGATTATGTTTATGATATACAAAGCCACACGCTTGGGGATGCTATGGTTGATGAAAATGACATGTTTGATAATTTATTTGCTGCAATTAATGTTTGTCCCAAGCTTGGGGATGCCATGCTTAGTTAAGATGATCTTTTTATTCCCCCTAGTTTGAATGATCAAATTTGTTATAATGATTGCATGCCTCCTACTTATGATGATTATTATGATGATACTTATGCGATGAAAAAGAGTGATGATTACTATTATGATACTTGTCATAATTATGAATATCCTTTTACTGAATATTACTCTTTTAGTGTGGACCAATTTGTAGTATTCAACTCTTTTATGATACTCCCACTATTAGTCATGAGAAGAAATTTTCTTGTGTGGAGAGTAGTAAAATTTCTATGCTTGTAGATCAGGAAAAGAATGCTTTATGTGCTGGTTATATTGTGGAATTCCTTCATGATGCTACTGAAAATTATTATGAGGGAGGAACATATGCTTGTAGGAATTGCAATAATATCAAGTTTCCTCTCTATGTGTTCAAGGTTTTGAAGTTATGCTTGTTTTGCCTTCCTATGCTAGTTGATTCTTGCTCCCATAAATTGTTTGCTCACAAAATCCCTATGCATAGGAAGTGGGTTAGACTTAAATGTGCTTGTCATGAGATTCATGATGCTCCTTTGCATGTTTCAATTACTATTCCTATACGAGCATCATTGAAATCATCATGCCTAGCTAGAAGGCATTAAAGGAAAGCGCTTGTGGGAGACAACCCAACACTTTACCTTCTGTTTTGATGTATTCACAAGATTAAGATACTGTACTGATCATGTTTTGTGTCTTTTATTTCAGTAAAGTGCCAAGTAAAGCCTTTGGGATAGTGTGGATACTTGCTTGTTTGATTCTGTGCAAAAATAGAAAGTTTTGCGTCCGGTATATGAATTATATGATTTTACTGGAGTGTCAATAAATTCCGAAATTTTTAGAAAAAATTTATATGCACATTCCTTCAGTTTTCCTAATTTTTCAGAATTTTTAGCGTCGTGGAAGTATGGTGTGTTGCAGATCTTTACAGACTGTTCTGTTTTTGACAAATTGTGTTTTGCTTGCATAGTTTGCTTGTTTCAAGTGTTCCTATAGCTTATATTGGTAGATATAAATTTTGTAAATTATAGTATACGGTACCTAATGTTTGAAAATTATTGCTCAACTTGTCTTGGCAGTACATGAAGCGTTGATTTGTTCTTATGTGTACTAACCTACCTCACGAGTTCTTTTCCAGTTTTGTGCGGATAAAGTTTTTGAGAATAGGTGAAACCATGATATGAGAGGAATGAACAAGATCAAAAAGCTCAAGATTTGGGGTGCATTGAAGATTTGGGATGCCCAAGGCACCCCAAGTAAATATTTGAAGAAGTCTCAAGCATCTAAGCTTGGGGATGCTACACATCCCACTTCTCTTCATCAACAATTATCGGTTAGCCTATGTTGAGCCTAAATTTTTATTTGTCCACATGATATGTGCTATTCTTGGATTGCTATTTTTTCTTTTGCTTGTTGTTTAAATAAAATACTCAGATCTGAAAATCTTTATTGAGAGAGAGAGAAAGTCCTCTCATAGTTACTTAATTGTTTGACTACTCATTGAACTTCACTTATATGTTTTGGAGTAGTTTTGTCGTTTACTCTCGTGCTTCTCTTATATCCTATGAGTAAATGGTTGAATGAATTGAATATCATAAATCTGAAATTATTTATGTTTTATATGCTTATCCTACGGGGAGTAATGACTTCACATATCAGAAGTATAGGTGGTAAAATTTATTGAAAGTTAGCAAACACCGCATTGGTCACTTGAACCATTCATGAAAGAATATTAAAGAAGGAAGATTTAGCATATAAATATACTATATCGGAAATCTTCTATGATTGTTATTACCCATTAATTATTTTCAAACTTGAGCAAATTAGTTGAAGTTGGACAAGGAAGACAACGTAATGAGTTATGCTTGGGTATATTTTTATAGAAGTTATATTGTTATGGATACTCCAGCATGTGGTGCTTGCTTCCACCTCTTATTAGCCAAAACTTGTGCACCAAGTAGAAATACTACTTGTGCATCCAAACACCCTTAAACCCAAAGTTGTTCCATTTGATTCCACCATACCTACCTATATGCGGTATTTACCTGCCGTTCCAAGTAAATTTGCATGTGCCAAACTCTAAACCTTCAAATAATATTGTGTTTAGTATGCCCGAATCGCTCATATAATGATTAGGGGCTGTCAGTATCTTCCATGCTAGGTGGGTTATTCTCACGATATGTGTTGATTCACTATCATTGACGAGAAAGTGGCTGGTAATAGGGCTTCCCAGTCCCAAAATCAAAGAAAAAAAATGCAAATAATTAAACAAAACTCCCCCAGGAATGTTGTTGGTATGGGCGGTACCCATGGATTCGGCTTGCTGTGGAGGGTGATTGATTGGTGGAGGGGAAGTAAAAACTTTACCATTCTATTTGGGAACCGCCTATAATGTATCTAGCATGTAAGATACCGAGATCTCTTGGTTGTTATGGTGACAATGAAAGCATACTGCCCAAAATTATTATTCATCTCTATTTTAAAAGCTTGAGCTCTGGCACCTCTGCAAATCAATGCTTCCCTCTGCGAAGGGTCTATCTTTTACTTTCATTTACTTACCTTTATGCAAGATTCATGGTGATCTTCACGACTTCCTATATTTTGCCTTTTTCTCTTGGCAAGCGTCATGTGTTGGGGAAAGATCCAAGCATATATGTCCATTCAAATATATTTGATCATGAATTATTATTGTGGACAATTATCTATATGATAAATAAGTTGTGAGGCAAAACTTTAAGCCCCTATCTTTCTTTGTGTTCGACGGATGCCATTTGGTCTAAAAATATGCTTTGAGTGTTAGCAATCATGGAAGACTATACGATAGTTGAGTGTGTGGAATTTCTAAATCAAAGCTCTTACATAGACCCTTCCTGAAAATAAGATGAATTGCAATTGTTTGATGATTGAAATCATAGTTTGTTAGTTTATATTTTAACATGTGGATAGCTTGTTATTTCATCATGAGAAGGTTTATGAGATGAGCTACTGTTTATGATATATAATGATGCTATAAAAAGTGTTTGGAACTATCATTGATCATTTTTATGCACTACGCTAGCATTCACACTTCATAAATTATTTCTTTTATCATTTACCAACTCGAGGACGAGCAGGAACTAAGCTTGGGGATTCTGATACGTCTCCAACGTATCTATAATTTATGAAGTATTCATGCCATGTTTACAATAATTCTATATGATTTTGATATGATTTTATTAGAACTAACATGGATTGACGCTGTGTTCAGCAGAACTAACATGGTGTCGTTTTTTTGTGCAGAAATAAAAGTTCTCGGAATGGGCTGAAAATTTAGTTTGATTTTTTATGGACCAAAAGAGACCCGTGAAGCATTGGAGTTGGGCGAGAAGAGTCACGAGGAGTCCACAAGCCTGCCAGGCGCAGTCACCCCCTGGCCGCGCCTCGCAGGCTTGTCACCGCCTCGTGGCACCCCTTGACATGATTCCAACGCCAAAAATTCCTACAAATATAGTAACCTCCGAAAAGAAACCTAGATTGGGAGTTCCGCCGCCGCAAGCCTCTAGAGCCACGAAAAACCAATCGGGAGCCCGTTCTGGCACCCTGTCGGAGGGGTAAACCATCACCGGAGGCCATCTTCATCATCCCGGCAGCCTCCATGACAAGGAGGGAGTATTTCACCCTCGGGGTTGAGGGTATGTACCAGTAGATACGTGTTGGATCTCTCTCTCTCTCGTGTTCTTGAGATAGCACGATCTTGATGTACCGCGAGCTTTATTGATATAGATGAATCATATGGAGTTTTCCCTTCTCTATATTGTTGTGATGAATTAAGTTTTCCCTTTGAAGTTTTCTTATCGGATTGAGTCTTTAAAGATTTGAGAACACTTGATGTATGTCTTGTGATGGGATATCCATGGATACAATGGGATGTTCTATTGATCCACTTGATGTATGTTTTGGTGATCAACTTGCGGGTTCCGTGACCTTTGGAATCTATGCATAGGGGTTGGCACACGTTTTAGTCTTGACTTTCTGGTAGAAACTTTGGGCACCTTTTGAAGTTCTTTGTGTTGGATTGAATATGAATAATCTGAAATTATGTGATGCACATCGTATAATCAAGCCCATGGGTACTTATGGTGACATTGGAATATCTAGGTGACATTAGGGTTTTGGTTGATGTGTATCTTAAGGTGTTATTTTAGTACGAACTCTAGGTCTGTCCGTGACACTTATAGGGATAGCTCATAAGATTGATCAGAAAAGATAACTTTGAGGTGGTTTCGCACCCTGCAATAATTTCTTCGTTAGTTCTCCGCTATTTGTGACTTTGGAGTGAACTCTTTGTCGCACAAGAGGTACTTACATATGATTCAACTATGTCAATATTGTTGAGAGAAATTGCACTAGTGAAAGTATGGACCCTAGGCATTGTTTCCAAGCATTTATACAACATTTCTCTCATTGTTTACTATTTGTTACCTTGCTGCTTTTACATTTTCAGATTACAAAAACCTGTATCTACCATCCATATTACACTTGTATCAGCATCTCTTCGCCGAACTAGTACACCTATACAATTTACCATTGTGTTGGGTGTGTTGGGGACACAAGAGACTCTTTGTTATTTGGTTGTAGGGTTGTTTGAGAGAGACCATCTTCATCCTACACCTCCCATGGATTGATAAACCTTAGATCATCCACTTTAGGGAACATTGTTACTGTCCTACAAAACTATGTGCTTGGAGGCCCAACACGAGTCTACAAGAAGAAGGTTGTGTAGTAGACATCACTCGTCGTAGTCAATTCCATGAACTTGTCCATAACCGTTGGCGACAAGCCGAGCTTTGTGGATCTGAACATTTCCATCCACATCGGTTTTCTTCTTAAAGACCCATTTGCAACCAATGGCAACTACGCCAGGTGGCGGATCAACCAAGTCCTAGACTTGATTGTCATCCATGGACTTCAACTCAGATCTCATGGCCTCTAGCCATGCCTCGGAATCTGGGCTCACCATGGCTTCTGCATACGTGGATGGCTCGTCGCTTTCTAGCAACAAAATTTCGCGCACTCTACGCAATCTTTCTGACCTTCAGGGCTCCAGTGCTGACTCCACTAGAGGTTCTCTGACCGACTCTGGTGTGATCTCATCATCAACCGAGTTGTCCCCGAGTGGCTCTCGAATTTCTTTGAGTCGCACCGTTCTCCCATTGGCCTCCCGACTGAGAAACTCTTTCTCTAGGAAAACCCCATTCCGAGCAACAAACACTTTGTTCTCTTCTCGATTGTAGGAGTTATATCCCAAGGTTTCCCTCGGATATCCCACGAATATGCATTTATCCGACTTGGGTGTAAGCTTGTCAGACATGAGTTGCTTGACAAATGCTTCACAACCCCAAAAATTTAGAAAAGATAAACTAGGACTCTTCCTAGTCCACATATCATGTGGTGTCTTGTCTATGGATTTTGATGGTACCCAATTAAGTGTGAAAGTTGTAGTTTGTAGAGCGTATTCCCAGAATGACAAGGGTAAATTCGATTTGCTCATCATCGATCGGACCATGTCTAACAAGGTTCGATTTCTCCGTTCTGGCACACCGTTTCTCTATGGCGTACCCGGAGGTGTGAGTTGAGGTACTATACCTTGGCTTTTCAGATGATTATCAAACTCCTAACTCATGTACTCACCTCCACGATCTGATCGTAGAAGTTTTATCTTCTTGCCGAGCTGATTTTTAACCTTGTTTTGAAAATCATTGAACTTTTCAAAAGCTTTCGACTTGTGCCTCATCAAATAGATATATCCATATCTACTCAAGTCATCGGTAAAATTCATGAAGTACTGATAGCCACCTCTAGCCGTTGTGCTCATTGGACCACACACATCATTGTGTATAAGCTCCAATAGCTCGGACGCCCTCTCGCGACTCTTTGCAAAAGGTGACTTAGTCATCTTGCCTAGCAAGCATGATTCGCATGTCTCGAACGACCCGAAGTCAGACGAAGTTAGGATTCCATCATCATGGAGCTTCTTCATGCATTTCAGGCTAATGTGTCCAAGCCGACAATGCTAGAAGTATGTCGGATTTATCTCATTAGGCTTATGCCTCTTGACATTCACGTTATAGACTGGTTCCGTTTCTAGGTTTAAAATAAATAGCCCATCCACTATGGGTGCATAGCCATGGAACATTCCATTCAAATAAAACGAACAACCATTGTCCTTTATATTGAATTCATAACCTTGACTCATCAAGCATGAGGCAGAAATAATGTTCCGACTAAGTGCGGGAATATAATACCAATTATTCAATTCCAAAATAAATCCAGAAGGAAGCTTGAGCTGCATCGTGCCGACCTGCAATGCAACAACTCTTGCTTTGTTGCCGACCCTGGTGTCAATCTCCCCTTGTGCCACACGCCTAGTTCTTACCAGTCCCTGCATCGAGTTTCAACTATGAACAACTTATCCGGTATAAAATACCCAAGAGATACTAGGTATGTTTGCAAGGTAAATGTCTATAACATATGTAACAAGTGTACCTTTGCTTGAAGAAGCATCTCCGGCCTTCTTGCCGTGCTCACCAAGCTACTTGCTATAGTTCCTCTTCTAGTGACCAGCTTCCTTGAAGTGAAAGCAAATGGTCTTTGAGTTCAGTTCGGACTTCGGCTTAGCAGCGGAGATGACCTTCTCCATGCCCTTTGCCGTACCCTTTTCCTTGGACCAACTCTTCTTGAATTTAGCCGAGTTCTACACCATCAACACTTGATGTGTGCCTTTCTTAATATCTTGCTCTGCCACCTTGAGCATCCTAGGCAATTCAGTGAGCTTCTTATCCATGCCGTGCATATGATAGTTCGAGACAAATGTGCCATAGCTAGGTGGAAGAGAACCTAAAATTGCATCTATGGACAGCTTGTCCCCAAGTGGCAAGCCTAACCGATCCAAACCTTGCACGCACCCGATCATCTTGATCACATGCGGGCTGAGTGGATCACCCTCTTTCAGCTTACAATTCGTCAAGGGTTGCCACACGTTGAACCTCCCGATTCTAGCCTGCACCTAAAACATGCTCTTCAAACTCTCGATCATATCAAAAGCCTGAATGTTTTCAAAATGTTGTTGCAAATCGGGCTCCATAAAAGCCAACATGAGGCAGTTGATCTCGTTTCATTCATCAATGAGTTTCTGGTGGGCATTCTTGGTTGTGGCATTAGCATTCTTGGCAGGTTCCTCTGGAAGTGGATCCTGTAGAACATGTTCCTTTTTATCGTGCTTGAGGACAATTCTCAAATTTCTGTACGAGGTGGTAAAGTTTGTTCCATTCAGTTTATCCTTTTCCAGAATTGATTTCAATGCAAAGTTGGGTTGAGCAGGTGATGTCATTGATCTACAACAGAAAATATGAAATCACTAAGCAATGTGTTTATGTAGAGTAATTGAAGCCTTAAACATAAGTACTCCCACTGAAGTCAGCATCCGTCCGCAAATTCTCAATGATTCAGGACATGTCTAGCGCGAGCGACGACTGAGCTTTAGCATCACTGCTAGCCATCTTGCCTACTCGGTAAGCAACTCCTTGCTAATCGTATCTATATATGACTCCTGTCAGTCGGGTAGGTGTCTTATACCCCGGCTCCGAACCTTCTTTGCCACAAGGCCCAAAACCCTTTTGATAGCCTTGTCAAGTTAACCTGATGCAGTGCATGTCCGTGTCTGACACGAACCCTCCAGTTCAAGGACACCTAGTAGCACCTCAATTTTATGAGCCCACTAGCAGATGTACTTGACACGCGAAGGTGCAACATCCGGAATGGCAATATGCTTGATATTACTAAGGGATCTGTCTACCATACTAACATGCATAGAAATAAGAAGCAATATCCATCACATATAAACATAAATATGTGACACCATATGGCTCCTTCATGGGCGTCCTTCGATGGCCGGCTCCTACTCCGATGACCAAGGTGGAACTCCATCTTGTTCGTCATGCCAGGACGCCAAAGCTTTGAACTTGATCTCTGTCCTCCAACTACTACAACTAGTAATGAATTTACAGAGAACACAAGTCGACATGCAAGTCGTTATACAATATAATGAAAGCACTTTGGCTCCTACCCGGCTGATAATCATGACACGCAGGTCATGTTAAGTTACACACATGCATCACATACATATGAGCCATACTATTCACATCAAACCTGCAAAACAAACTTATGCAGAGAATCACATTCTACCAGTTTGTGTGATCATGTATGAAATACAAGGTGCGACACAAACAGCGGTCCCGATGTTTTCGGAAATCATAGATCGCATCTGCACTCCGATCACGCCGAATTTTTTGATCTAACCGATCTCATCGATCATCGCGTAACCGATTCGGATTTACGTTTCACAGTTAACCCTGATGGCAGATACCGACCGGTAGGGGTAGGTTGTGTCACGACCTCATCAATTGCGATTGACAGAAAACATAGCCTCAATCTATCCCGATATGTAGTTGATCTCATCAACCGTGCACATAGCCGATCTCATGAACGACGATAGATCTCATCCGCCACCTCCACATATCTAACATGCATCCGATTGGAATCCAAATGCTATAACAGAGGCTCTGATACCACTATTGGGTTCTAACGTAGGTGCATCGCATGCAAAATAAAGTTTTCCTACGGGCAGAACATCTAAGATCATGCTACGGAGATGGATCATAGTTCGTTACTACTAGACGTGCAGTGTCGTGCAATGGAAGTAGAGTTGGGGCAGCGTGTTCATGTGGTCAGTATCCTCCTCGTCCGATCTCCCTCGAACAGCCTACCCGATCTCTCACGAACAGTCGGTCGCTAGATCCCACGTATAGGTTCGCCATAGTGGCACATGTGCATCGCCTCTAATGGTATCCGCGCGTACAAGAGGAACACCGTGCGACAGACTACTAGGTCCAGTCACACAATCGGCAGCGGGGAGTGGAGGTGGCTAGTTGCAACTCATGCAAATCCCTAATGACGGCGCCAAAGCGATCAACCGGATGGGTGTGCCGCACCTCCACTATATATAGGCATCCGGCACGGGCTCAACTCTTGGGCCTCGCTCGGATCCTAAAGCCCATGTGTTCCTTCCCTTAAGTGCATGACACCTTAGGTTCTCGTTCACTTGGTCGCAAGTCAGATCACATCCGGCTTGACTAGTCGGTAGATGCCTCTAGCAAGGCGTACCGACTCTAAATGTCTGATGAAGCTGGTTAGGCGAACCTATACTTCACACTTCTATTCCCTTTGCCACATGATATATGTTGTTGTGCACAAGGCAACATGGCCATCCTTGTTGCAGCACAACCTCTTTATCGTTCTGATGAATCCGACCAACACTTCGGATTATCTCATAATCCTCATCGCATGGCCATGCTTATCCAGGTCGGATCACCCGAGGGGCCTAGAGTATATCTCTCCTGGTAGGAGGGGCAAATCCCATCTTGCTCGACCATGTCTCGCAGCATGGGTGTGGACAAGCCCTAAACCTACCTTTGTAACTACCCAGTCACGAAGTAGCGTTTGGTTGGCCCAAAGCAAGTTTGTCACCATCCCGAGTACATGCGCCAGGTTAGGTCTTAGGACATGGAACGTATGTTGTACTAGAGACTGACAGATGACCTATCGTTGCGTCTCATAGTTGGGTATGTCCAACTCAGACCTTATCTTGACTCGGATAGACTACATCGAATTCGACTAGACCTTTCTGTGTCCATATTATCTGGCTAGCATCCAATGCTACATGGTCTGTGAGACCGAACCATCCACCATGTCATATGCTAGTATGATTAGTTGTGCGTCCACACAACCCTTTTGACTAGGGAACATTTAGGACAGTTATCATACAATGCATAGTATCACAAACAAGTCACATACTTGTTAATACACATCACTAATAATGTCCAAGGACTATATTTATTCATAAACACATAGGAAATATCATCATACATGATTGCCTCTAGGGCATATCTCCAACGAGCGGAACTCTCAATGAAAGCACCAATGCTGGTGTCAAAACCGACGGATCTCGGGTAGTTGGTCCCGAGCTGTGAGACTAGGATCAATGGTAATAGGGGATGAAGTAGACGATGTTTACCCAGGTTTGGGCCCTCCTATGGAGGTAAAACCCTACATCCTGCTTGATTATATTGATGGTATGAAGGTTACAGAGTTGATCTACCTCAAGATCGAATAGCTAAAACCCTAGATGAGTTTCCTTGCCCTATGATCTAAAACCCTCCCGGTTTATATAGTCACTGGGGGGTACTAGGGTTTACACATGGTAGGTCTCCAGTCGAGGATGGAGATGCCGATTTCCTCATCTTGACTTGGACTGCATGACACACCTTTGGGACTTCCTTCTGGAATGTGGGCTCTCAATGTATCCAGCCCTTCCTGTGACAATCAGACAATCGATATAGGTGCATGACACCTATGGGACCGCGAGGATCCCTTTGTGGTTCGGCGAGGAGAAAGTAGGTACAAAGAGCAGATCAAACGAATAGCGCGAGGGGAGGTTTTTACCCAGATTCGGGCTGCTGTGGAGCGTAAAGCCCTACTCTTGCTTCGATGTATTATGGGTGCTTTTGAGGTTGCAACTACAAGAGCGCTATGAGCAGCTACTACGCGCGTGAGCTAGAAGGTGGGAGCCAAAAGTCCCCTCTCGTAACGCCTTGGGCCTCCTTTTATACGACCAAGGGGATACCAACAGTGGCGTACAATGCGCGCACGAGGTGCACAATGCTATAGTGTTATCATACCTAACCCTGAGGGAATGTGACAAATGCATTTAATGCTCCATCAGGCGTCCCTGACCATCTACGAGACGGGACAGGGGCCCGTCCCATCTGCATCGCTTAGCCTCTCCATCACCAGCGCTATGACATGTTTCCTGGGGTTCGACACCCGGCCTCCGCGCTGGCAGGGTGGCGAGGCCTTGCCAGGTGCCCTCCTTGTCGGGGCTCCGCAAACCACCCCGGCAAGATCTTGCCAGGGTTCCAGCCTTTGGTCTTTGGCCTTGTGTTTGTTGACTCGAGTGTTCCTTTGATGTCTTCGTGCTTGCCCCCCGTAGTCCTCCGGCGGGCCTTGCCGCGGGCATGGCTACAACTGCCCATGCACAAGTAAGGGGTACTAATGGAATCAATCCTTAGTACACCGTCAGGAGCTCCTGGGCCTGGGCCACACACGGTGCAAGGGGTCGTTGGGCTAGGCCCAAACAATGCACGGGCACACATGGCAGGAGTCTGCAGTTGCAATCATTCCGTTTACTGCGCCTCCCCACGATGCGCGTTAAGTGCGCGACATGGGAAACATGCGCGGAGCGGTCGTAGTTATTTCAATTACTGCGTTAGGCCGTTTCCGCCATGCGCGCCGCATGCATAACGGGGAATCAACAACGGGCGCCCGTGACTTAAAGTCCTAGCCGTGGCAGAAACCTCAGCGCCATGGATTGGGGGAACGGGGTGTTGCATGTTCGTCCCGTGGTTGCGGGCGGCGCTATTGGTGGAGATGGGTGACGACCCTTGGAGCGAGGGAGAGACCGCCCCCATGCTTCTCCCTATAAATTGGGGGGGGAGCGGAGGCGAGGCTCACCCATATTTCTTCCTCATTGAGTGAAAATCTCCAAAGCCTGCCCTTCCACACCTTCTCGATCTTGAGTTCTACACCCTCCTTGCCATGGCTGGGCGGCGAGGGCAACCTCCATCCTCTGCCCGTTCGGCGAGGAGTTCCTGTCAGGATCATGCCATCGCTTCAGCCGTAGAGGTGGAGGGCGGCTCGAGCGTGCATGGCAAAAGGGGCACGAGGGGTCGTGGTGCACATCAAGGCCGAGGTCGGGGGAGGCGGAGTGTCGTTCCACCTCTTCCTCTGACGCCAGACCCCCTCCTTGACGAGACCCACGCCGAGGGGACGACACTCGAAATCGTCCACGAACTGCATGGTCCCATTCGAAGCCATCTACGCCTCCCTCACCCTTTCGCTAGGGTGATGGAGGTTGACAAGCCACCCGCCCTATGGTTGTGGGCTCATGGTTGCTGCAATGGCGCCACGCGGGTGGATGTCGAGTACCCGGAGCATCGTGTCATGTTCCTCGAGCGCGGTTGGAAAACCTTCGCCCGCGCCCACAGCCTCTAGGATGGACACGTCCTCCGCTTCAAGATGACGGAGGTCAATCCTGTCTACGTCAAGATTTATGGGCACTCAGGCGTCCGTCTCAACTACTGCGAAGAGAGCTCGAGCGGCACTGGAAGCTCCTCCTTGAGCGACAGTGATGAGGAGGACAATGGTGAAGACGACGACGGCGAGTCCGAGCTCCAGGCCATCAAGTCAGAATACGACGATCATCATCATCGCCAGCTCACGCCTCTCCCCCTCCTGGTGGAGCGACCTCGCCGGGGTCCTTGTCCCGGGCGCTGCCTCATCTTCTAGCTAGATCCTTTGGTAGCCGCATGGATTTCGGCTTCGTCCTCCCTTCTGGATGCCCTGCCCTCCGTGTAGTGCTGGTCCTGTTAGGGATATAACCCCGTGGTAAGACCTGCCTAGGTGGGGCCGGGTCATACCTGGCGGCTCATAACGCCAGACCGGTGAGGCGGGCTGAAAGACGTAGGCCTGGCTGTATGGCGGCTTACCAAGATGGGCCAAGACGAAGGCCCAGATAGAAGATGGTATGAAGACCCAGGCGGTTAAGCCGCCCGAAGACGGTTTGCCCAAGATGACAAGGCGACTTAGAGACAGGATAGTCTACGTTGTAAGAGTCGGTGTAGGACTCGTGTAACCCAGGGCCTCGAGCTCCTATATAAAGGCAAAACCCTGGGGCGGCTTAGACAGAAACCAATCAATCGAGAACTAGGTCAAATGAATCTGTTCCCTTGTAATCGATACTCCAATCAATACAACACAAGCAATACGTAGGCTTTTACCTCTTCTTGAGGGGACGAACCTGGGTAAACTCGTGTCCCTCGTCTCGATCAACCCCTCAGAGTCCACCACCTTGGCAATGGTCTTGAACCCAAGTCTTCGGACATCTACCATGACAAAACCATGACAGTTGGTGCCCACCATGGGGCTAGCGCTTGGTGGTGTTGAGTTCTCAAAGGGCTCTCTCCTAGGGGTTGAGGTGTACGTTGTTGGCAAGATGAACAAGAGTCATCGTGGCCGGCTCTACATTAACGATGCCGTCTAGGGCCCCGAGGCCGACTCAATCGAGTACAATTTCCGGATCCCCTTCGATGGAATCCACGTCTTCATTGGAAACATCAACGGGTCTAAACCTGGGCTGAACGTCTGCACCGACATCGTTGAGCCGGCTCGGCGCGCGCAACCTGCCCAACACATGCAATCCGCCCGTGCTGACCCGGCCAGGAAGCATGTCTTCGTTGGCTTTACTCAGGGCATGGATCTTGAAGGTTCTATGTCGTAGGAATCCCTCATCTGCTCGGAGGATGGATCTTCGAGCAGAGATACAGAATCAATTTACCAGCTTCACAATGGCGGGCTCGGGGCTGCATCAAGCCTTACCCCGAGTCGGAATATCACGAGCCGGAGGATTATGAGCTGTCGAGCCGTACAGCCGTCTTCATGGCAGGTTCAGCACCGGCCCCGCACAGCACAGCCGCCGGTGCAGCTGGATCGGGGGCTGGTAGGCCACCGGCTTAGGTTCTCCTGGATCTGATGAACGAGCTTACAACCCTGATGGCCACCGAGGTCACAACCGAAAATCAAACGACACAGAACACGGAGATGGCGAGGCTCAAGGACCAGATGACCGAGGTCCAACAGGAGATCAATGCGCTGAAGGATCAGATGGAGGCGGAGGCGGAGTGCCTTAGGGTGGATGCTTTCCGCCTTGAGCCGGAGCATCAGTCTGCAGCGGCGGTTCAATGGATGAGGCATCAGTCCCGCTTATTGGATCAGTATGAGGCCAGAAACCTTTTCAACATGCCAGTAACGGGACGGACCATGGATGTACCTGGGAGCCGACCGGCAGTTCAACATCAGTAACTTAACCTGCCCCGACGGAACCAGACCTCACCAATGGTTTTCCCAACACTGGCAGGTCACTATAGAAACCCGGCAGGGAACATGGTGGCAGCAGCAACCCAGCTTGGTACAATTCCTATCCCAGACGAGGCACCCTTCGCAGAGGAGGTGCAGAACGCTCTTAGATACCTACACACGACGGTGGCCCAGCAAGAGAAGTATACTTATAGCAGGAGTCGCGTGCATTCAACCCCCATCCCTAGGCACAGCTACAGTCGGTGTTATGAGTCGCTGGAGGTTTCTAGCAGTGACTAACACTAGAGATGTTGGATGCTCAGGTGCTGGTGGCTCTGGATGCTCAGGCGCTAGTGGATCGGGCGGGAGCATAGCAAGAGGCGGTGGCTCTCGCGGCGGAGGCGGCTCAACAAGAACCTACACCTTCCATCTCGGTAGGAGCAGGAGTAACCTCCAGGGCCGTGGGAGTGCCGTGCTTGGCGCCGGCTATGCAGAACCAGCATGTGCCGAAGGATTTCAAGGGCCCTCGCAAGGTCCCAAATTTTACTGCTGGCCTGCCCCCGGAGGCTTGGATTGAAAGCTATGAGCTGGCCATGGAGATGTTGGACGTCAACGATGCAGTATGTGCCAAATATTTCATCATGATGCTGGAAGGGCCGGCTCGCACATGGTTGAAGGGCATGCCACCCAACACCATTAATTCCTAGGCCAATCTAAAGGCGAAGTTCATCAAAAATTTCCAAGGAACTTGCTAGCAGCCCATGACAATTGTGGATTTGGATCACTGTGTGCAGCAGGAGGATGAGTTGACTCATCGTTGGGTCCGGCAGGTCTCAACTATCATCCACTCGTCTGAACAGATTACGGCGGCTCAAGCGGTTCTGGTTCTCGAAAAGAATTCCCACTTTACGCCTCTGAAGCAGAAGCTTGGCCGGCTCAAGCACTCGTGTCAAGACATGGGGGAGCTCATGGCGGCTCTCACCAAGTATGCCGATTCTGACAATACAAAAGACCCACGCTCTAATGAGGAGAAACCAGGTCAGGGTAACAAAAATAACAATGGCAAGGGTGCGGCTGGCAGCGGCAACCTTGGCAAGAGGAAGAATCCAGACGGTGGGTCAGAATTGGTGGCAAACACCAGTGCCGGGAATAATCGTGCTAAGGGCAACGGGAACTTCAGGAAGCCCTTTGATAAGGGTAAAACTCCTTTCAACCTGGAGGAGATGCTCAATAAACCTTGTCCAGAGCACAGTCGGCCTGATTTGGCGATACGCCACACATGGAGGAATTGCCACATTATGCGGCAATTTCGGGATTACAGCTTGCAGTAGCATCATAACAATGGTGATGGCCCACCAGGCGACTTAGGGCCAGGCAGGTCAGGAGCCGGTCTTGGTGCTGGCGGCTCTGGAGTCGGCTATCAGGGTCAGGGAAATCTAGGATGCATCATCAGCAATTTGGTGGCGGTAACCAGTAGCAGAATAACCAATCTGGGTATCAGAGTAATCCGAAGCAGCTCAGCATGGGTCAATATCATGTTTTTACAACCTGCCTTGACAAGCAAGACCAGAAGGTGCGCAAGCGGGCGGTTAATGCAGTCGCGCCGGCTCTCCCGCAATACTTGAAGTGGTCTGAGTATGACATAACTTGGAGTCGAGAGGATCACCCGCCGCGTGTTGACAACCCGGGGAAGATGGCTTTGGTAATTGCCCCCCCCCCCAAGTGGGAGGATATGTGTTTACTAAGGTGCTTATGGATGGCGGCAGTAGCATCAATATCCTGTATTATGACAGCTTCTACCGGATAAAGTTACTTGATATGGATCTTAGGCCTTCTTCGATAGTCTTTCATGGTGTGGTGCCCGGAAAGTCGGCTTACCTAGTGGGTAAGATCTCTTTGGAAGTTGCTTTTGGTGATGAATACAACTACAGGGTGGAATCCTTGTGGTTTGAGGTGGTCAAAATCAAAAGTCCAAATCACGCTCTGTTTGGACGACCAGCTTATGCCAAGTTCATGGCCTGGCCTTGTTATGTCTACTTACAGCTCAATATGCCCGGGTTGAACGGAACAATTACCATGCATGGTGATCGGAAGATGGCCATTGAGTGTGAGGAAGGAGACACAGCTTATGAGGGGTCAAGTTGCGCTGAAGCAGAGCTCAAGTTTTATCAGGAGAATGTTGACCTGGAGGACATGACCCCACTGAAAAAGCCTACCACAGAATCTGAGCCGCCTCTCAAGTTTACAGCGGATGATACCAAGATCATGGATTTCACTCCGGGCGACTCATCACAATAGTTCATTATTGGGGCCAACATGGATCCCAAATAGGAAAGCGCACTCATCGAATTCATCCATGAGAATCGGGACATCTTCGCATGGAAACCTTCTGACATGCTGGGTGCACCGAGGGAGTTCGCTGAGCACCACCTTAATGTGGTCATAAGTTTAAGCCGGTTAAGCAATTCCTTCAATGGTTCAACGAAGAAAGGGGCAAGGCTATCGGGGAAGACGTGGCCCCGCTTTTGGTAGCAGGGTTCATCGTGGAGGTGTTTCACCCAGAGTGGCTTGCTAACCTGGTGCTAGTGCTTAAGAAGAACGACACGTGGCGCATGTGTGTGGATTACACGGGTCTTAGCAAGGCTTGTCCAGTTGACCCGTTTGCTCTCCCCATATCGACTAGATCATTGATGCAACGGCAGGTTGTGAGAGCTTATGCTTCCTGCATTCTTATTCTGGTTATCACCAGATCAAGATGACAGTCAAGGACCAAGAGAAGACGACTTTCATCACACCTTTTGGTGCTTTCTGCTATGTGTCTATGCTTTTCAGGCTCAAGAGTGCCCAGGAAACTTACCAGCGTTGTGTGCAGAACTGTCTTCACAGTCAAATTAGATGCAATGTTCATGCATATGTGGATGATATTGTAGTCAAGTCAAGGAAGAAGGAGACTCTACTTGTGGACGTGAAGGAAACTTTCGATAACTTACGGGTCTACAAGATCATGGTTAACCCGGCTAAGTGTGTTTTTGGAGTTCCTCCTGGCAAGCTCTTGGGGTTTCTGGTCTCTGAGCGTGGCATTGAGGCTAATCGGGACAAAATAAAGGCTATTACTTCCCTATCTGAGCCGGCATGCACCAATGATGTTCAGCGCCTGGCGGGTCGAATCACTGCGTTAACCCATTTCATAAGCCGCCTTGGTGAGAAGGCTATTCCTTTATACAAGATGATGATGAAGACAGACAACTTTGTCTGGAGTACAGCGGCGGGTGAGGCATTTGAGGCACTCAAGAAGCAACTCATTGAGCCACCGGACTTAGTTGCTCCGATTGAGAAGGAACCTCTGCTCTTATACATGGCGGCTAATAACAGGGCATCCATCACCACGATTGTTGTTGAGCGTAAAGAGGCAGGGAAAGAATATCCGGTTCAGAGGCCGGTGTACTACATCAGTGAAGTTCTGATAGAGTCCAAGCAGAGGTACCCACATTGGTAGAAGCTGATATATGGGGTGTTCATGGGAAATCGTAAGATGAAGCATTATTTCCTGGGACACCAGATCAAAGTGGTCAGCTCTGCCCCGTTGGGAGACATAATTCAAAACAGAGAAGCCACCGGCCAGATCACTAAGTGGGCATTGGAGCTTGGACTTCTTAATCTGAAATACGTGCCTCGCACGGCAGTCAAGTCTCAAGCCTTGGTGGATTTTATAAATGACTGGACAGAGTGTTTGGCGCCCGAGGAGAAGCCGGATAACACGTACTGGATGATTCACTTTGACGGATCCAGACAATTGGGAGGATCAAGGGCTGGGGTTGTCTTAACCTCCCCTAAAGGTGACAAGTTCTGTTATGGGCTAAGGTCGATGTTTCCTTGTACTAACAATGCGGCTGAGTATGAAGCTCTACTTCATGGCCTCTGGGTGGATAAGGAGATGAACCGGAGCTAGGTTAGATGTCTCGACGACTCAGATCTCATAGCCCAGCAAGTTTCAAGCACATGGGATTCCAAGGACCCGTGGATGGCAACTTATTGTCAGGCGGTTGATATCATCGCTGGTCACTTCAAGGGTTATCAAGTGGATCATATTGATCGTCTCCGGAACGAGGCGGCTGCCGCATTATCAAGGCTGGGCTCTCAGCGTAAGCCGGTGGACATACTGCATCACCCGTCAGTTAAGTTACCTTTAGAGGAAGACTTGGCTATACCTGACCCTAAGGGGCAGTTGGTGGCGGCTCTGCATGCTATCCCTGACTGGACGCTGCCTTACCTAGCGTACTTGACTTGCGGTGGGTTACCTGAGGATGAGATCCTGGCAAGACAGATCATCAGACGATCTAAGTCTATGACAATCATCAATGGTGAGTTAGATAAGTGCAGCGTAACCGGCGTTTGTCAATGTTGTGTTTCACCTGAAGAAGGCAAAGAAATCTTGAATGAAATTCACGCTGGCGATTGTGGTCGTCACGCCGGCTCAAAATCTCTGGTGGCCAAGGCTTTTCGACATGGTTTCTTATGGCTGACGGCTCATAAAGATGCAGAAGACTTGGTTCTCAAGTGCGATGGATGTCAGAAGTTTGACCGGCGTGCTCACGTGTCGGCTTGAGAGTTATGAATGATTCCAATCACTTGGCCATTTGCAGTCTGGGGGCTTGATATGGTCAGGCCCTTCAAGAGATCCAAGGACAAGAAGACCCACCTCTTGGGGGCGGTGGACAAGTTTACTAAGTGGGTGGAGGCTGAGCCAGTTAGCAAGTGTGACGTAGCTACGGCGGTTCAGTTTGTCAAAAAGCTGCTTTACCGTTTTGGTTACCCTCATAGTATCATCATAGATAATGGTACAAACCTATCCAAGGGGGCTATGCAAGTGTTCTGTGAAAGTGAGCATATCCAACTTGACATTTCTGCGGTTGCTCATCAACAATCCAATGGTCAGGCAGAGCGTGCTAACCAGGAAATCTTGAGATGCATCAAACCCTGGCTTATGGTTCCTTTACAGCGAATGCAGGGTTGTTGGGTAGAGGAGTTGCCATCAGTTTTATGGAGCATCAAAACTACTCCCAACAGATCAACAGGCTATACGCCTTTATTTATGATTTATGGCGTAGAAGCATGTTACCAAGCGATATATGTCATGACTCGCCACGGGTGGCAGCTTACATTGAGGTGGATAATGAGACAACACGTCAAGACGCGTTGGATGCTTTGGATGAAGAGCGTGATTTGGCGGCGGCTCGATCGGTGATTTATCAACAAGACCTGCGTCGATACCATAGCCACAGAGTTAAGACTCGGACGTTTCAAGAAGGCGTCTTGGTGTTGCGTTTGATTCAAGATCAGATAGATGCGCACATGTTATCCCCTCCATGGGAAGGACCTTCCGTGGTCAGCAGAAATCTCAACAACGGGTCATATTATCTTATTGATATACGAGACTAGTCAAGCACTTCTGGGTAGGAGACTCGCTGGCCATGGAATATAGCTCATCTGCGGCCTTACTATACTTGATTCATCAACACTCGACATTGTACACCATCATTGTACATATCACATATCTATATAATAAAGTAGGCATCCCTGCAAGCTGGGGCCTCTGTCGTTTCACGTATCTCAGTTTGTGCAAAAGTTGACTTCGTCAACAAGGTCATTTAGGGGCTTCCAACCTACCGGGTTTAGCTTACACAACCTCTTGATTGGCTCTTAAGCCACAGTAAGGCGGGTTATATACCCAAAAGTTGACTCCATCAACAAGGTCATTTGGGGGCTTCCAACCCACCGGGTTTAGCTTACACACCCTCTTGATCGGCTCTTAAGCCACCTCAAGTTTGAGTTAAACCTGCTTGTATGCTAATGCTACTCCACTATGTGACCCGCCAAATCTTGCCAGTTAATCTCGATTAGAGACCCTGAGTTGTTCAAACAGATTTGGCAGCCACTCTCGCTAGAGACCCTGTACTGGTCAAGGTTAAACCGGTGGCTCTTGTCACGTGAGGGCTGGATTACGGAAAGCAAGGACAAACTCACCCTTGTGGTGCCGACTCTCCGCTATGTGGCCCGTTTCGTACTCTTAAACGGTTACTCTTTTAAAGACCATGCACTGTTTAAGGTTCAAACAACGGATTTATGTCACGTGAGAGGCAGCTTATGAGCTATCAGGGTACTCCTACCCTGCTATGTCTCTTTCTGGTTCGTTATGCTCTTATTAGTTAATCTCACCTAGAGACCCTGAGCCGTTCAAAGAAATTGACGGTCAATCTCGACAGAGACCCTGTATTGTGAAAGAGTTCTAGTAGTGAGTCCACCCAGAAGAACCGGCATATGAGTTATTGTAAAAGTAAGGTCAGGAAAGATCTCCAGGTTGTGCTTTTTCAAGCCGCCTTCACAGTAATGCAGAATATATTCTGCTGTTTGTTTTCGTAGGCTTTGTCTCTTAAGATAAGCCGCCATGAAATCTGATATGAGTGAAGCACAAGGCAGATAAAAATATATTAAGTTGTGTGCATTCTTACGTGCACGATGGCACGGTTTAGACAATCAAGGTTTTTCTAAGCCTATTACAAAGCTCTCCACAAAGCCCAAAAAGCAAGACTTCAAGTTTTGTACACAGCTCAAATTTTGGCGGGTCAAGGAGCCGGGTTATACCACTACATGATCAACTTGCTCAGCTTGACGACGGGTCATCCCGCAGCGGGTCTTCAACCTCCTCGATATAAAGATTGTCCACGTCCCAGTTGCAGTTTGTTAATGTTTCAAACTGGGCCTCATCAAAGAGGGGAGACAGGTCAATTTCAGGGGCAAAAAGGTGCTTATGGCATGCAGGAGTTAAGTCCCTAGCTTCAAAGGTTGGGCAGCGTACTCGTTTGTTCTCAGCGTTGTAAGCCACCTGGTACGTTGACAGATCGACTTCCTCCGCCAGCACTGATTCAAGTATCCTGGAGGCCTTCATACAATGGGCGTAGTCAGCCTCTATGAATTCTGAACCGTCGTGTTTCTTGGACGAGAAGCCATCCGTCTACTCTTCAGCAGTCAGCTCCGGGGCAAAGGCCAAAGCCCGGCTTACCACAGCAATTGCTCCCTTCCGGGCGGCTGATTGTTTGAGCTCTTGGATTTGTTTCGGCAGGGTTGATAAGAGTTCTATGACTCCTTTCATGAACTTGGGGATGCTCTCTTTATTCAGCATGGCTTTGATAGTGCAAAGAGTCCCGTAGTACAACTTCTCTGACAAGGTATAGATGGCTTTCAGCTACAATAGGTTGTCGGCGCCAAGCTGGCGGCTCCTTTGACCTGCAAGGACGGGTTTCGTTTTATCAGCCGCCTGTGCAGTCTTTTAAGCAAGGAAATTGGCTGAGTATTCGTTACTTACCAAATATAGCAGCAGTCATCTTCGAGATATGGTGCTTCAAGGTCTGTAACTCGTGTGTTACAAGCTTGAGCCGCTGGTCAGCATCATCTGCACGTTTGGCCAGGGCAGTTTGCTCCACTTCAGCGGCCTTCTTGAAAGCAACAAAGTCAGATTTAATCTTTGCAAGCTCTTCGGCGGCAAGCCATCACTTCTCCTCTGCTTCACCCCGGGTGGTTTGCTGGGAAGCAAGATTGCCCCGTAAGCCAGTCAGATCAGACTCGGCCTTGCTCAAAGCTTCATGTGACATACAAAAGCAAAGTTGCCCAGGAGGGGTAAGTCACCAAGTTAAAATATTAGCAGATGTTCAGCTAAGGGAATATAATGCAACTCTCAAGAAGATTGCAAGCAATATACTTGACACTTGGGGGCTAATGTCTATTTGCTCTCCAAGTCTACAATGAAGTTCCGACTCATCTTCATCAAGTTAAGCCGGCACTTGGGGGATACATCGACACTTTCCAAGTTTTTAATGAAGTTCCGGCTCATCTTCATCAAGTTAAGCCAACACTTGGGGACTACATCGACGCTCTCTAAGTCTATAGTGAAGTTCCGGCCCATTATTTCTATATTGACCCGGACTAGGGGGCTACCATTGATCAACTAATCAACACTGAGTACCGGCTCAACACATACATGTTAAACTGATACTTGGGGGCTACATGCTAAGTTGTTCTACTAATGACACGGATTGGAAGACCCGGTTTACCATTTGCAATACTAAACCAGCTCTTGGGGGATACATAAGGGTATAAGGAAAGGAAGGAGTACCTCATATTTTTTCTTCATTAAACCGACAAGTTTGAGCTCCATATTCCGCCTTGTGGAGAGGCGGTTCAGATAACCGGCATGTAATTCATTGGCGGTTAATTTCTCCAGCACGAGGAACTCAAAGTCCAGTTCGTCAGATGCTTCAGCCTTCTCGGTGTGCTTTGTCAGTACATGGGGTTGGGGAGATTGAAAGCCAGTCCCAGTAATGATGATGTCATCTCATGGCCCGCCGGCTCGAAGGACCGACGAGTATCTTCAAGCGCATCCTTCGTAGCTGCAGAGGGCTCAGCGTGAGTCACAGGAGAGTCCGGCTTAGCAGTCTCCGGCTCTTGCGCAATGTGGGCAGGAGTAGACCCGCCAGTCTTCCTTTGTTTTGCTTGAGCCCTGGAAAGCACAGAAGATTATTATATAAAGATCAAGGGTGACAAAGGATATGATGCAGACACAAAAGTACGCACTCCGGGTTGATCTTCAAAGGTGGCAGCTTGGTCGCTGTAGAGTCGCCTGACGATGGGGGCATTTCCTGAAGGCAGTTAAGGCAACATAAAAACAAAGTAATGTTATGATGCAAGGTTGACAAGGCTGAACTCAGTTAAAGAAGTGCCTCAGCCGGCCGTTTCCGCTGAGCCAGAGAGTTGGATAACCTGGTCACGATATCTTTAGAGCCGGTGCTCCGGTTTTGGCGTCGGGAAGTGTGTTGTTGCTTTTTCAAAAGAAAATTGGGGTCTAAATAAGCAAGAGGACGAGAAAATGGGACTTTTCGGACAACCCGTCGTATCTTCTTTGGTGGAAGGTGTTCTAAGTCAGATGAAACATAGGTTACCTCAGGAATGTTGGCGTGGCTTGTCTCCGATTCTTCCTGTGAGTTATTAGTGTCAGTAAGGCGCATAATAAGATGGCCAAGAGAATCAATTTCTACCTCTGAGTCGTCAACTTCAGGCTGCTCTTGAACATCAGTTCTCTTTTTTCGGCCGCCGGTCTTTTCCTTAGATTTCTTCACAAGAGGGGTGTATTTTTTCTTCCCTAAGCTAGAATTAGCCTCCAAAGCAAGAGCCGCCAAAAGAGATTAAAGATCGCTACATATATATATAGTTAACCCGTAGGTAAAGAGATTTGAAAGCCATTCTTACAACTGGGCTGGGTTTGCAGCACAGAAAGGTTGTAAACCGATGGAGCAGCAAGCTTCTTGGGACTCATGGACAAGTCCCTTGATGGCAGCAACAATGTTCTCTTCTGTCAGAGCATTGCGATTGAAGCAGAGGGGGTCATTGGCGTCACCCGTATATTCACACATAAGTCGATCCTACCGGCTCAGAGGCATGACCTTCTAGGAGATCCAACAGCAGGTCAGGTCAATCCCTGTTAGCCCATTTGCCATGAGGGCTCTAATCTTGGCGAAAGCCGGGGCATACTTCGCTTGTCTCGGAGTTCAGTTGTGGTGTGGAGCGAGGTAGGACGATAACCCGGCAGTGGATATTCTCCTTCTGGAGACATGTCCTTGCAGTAAAAACAAGTTTTATTCCAATCCTTGCGGTGACTTGGCATTCGAACAGCTAAAAAAGTCATATCCCGTCTTCTTTGGATGGAGACTCCGCCAAGCTCTAAGGTTGGGCCAGCTGCCACTTCCCTCTGGCAGTTTACATTGAAATACTCGCGGAAGAGGTCAACTGATGGCTCTTCTTGTAAGTAAGCTTCACAGAGGATTTGGAAGTTGCACAGATCTAAGACAGAGTTGGGCGCAATGTCCTGAGGATGTAGCTTGAAGAAATGAAGGATGTCTCAGAAAAATTTAGAGCCGGGCGGGCTGAAACCACGCACAAGGTGGTCAACAAATATAACTATTTTGCCCTCTTGAGGGATGGGTTTCTTCTCTTGACCCGAAACCCACCAATGAATAATATCTTTAGCCGGCAAAGTTCCTGCATCTACGAAATCTTGTAGGAATTCTTCAGAGAACGTAGAGCCGACCCAATTGCAAGAAGAAGACGCCCGAGACATTATAGCGGGTTAAGTCTGTGGAAGGTAGTGGTACGCGGCGGATCAGAAAGTGACTTAACAACTAAGACTGCTGATGAAATTAGATATCATAATGCTAAGCCGCCGGCATAGTGTGTTGAGAGAGCTGCCAATGCAATGGCGGGTTAAGTTGATAGAGAAGCGAGGGGAAATACAACTAAGTGTGGATAAATAGGTTTCACATGTTGTCTTTATAGCTACAGATCTACAGGCAAGGGAAAGTCGAGTTTTATTCAACCCTAGCAAAGAACAAGAAAGTTACCGCATGAGAAAGAGTGGGATGCATATCTATAATGAGTGGATATCTACTCTATGTGGACAGCCATGATGGATTAACGACATTGCGAGGCTTAGGGGATTACTCATTAATCTACATTATGACGAAAGATCTAATGAACAGCGAAGAAACGCTAATGGAAGCCCGAGTAGCTTGGGGGATTCAAGCAAGGGGATTGCAGATCTGACAAGGAAGAAGAAGAGCACCTTGTGGAAGCAGTCGACACGGGCGAGACTCTGGTCCATTTAGGTTGATGTAGCGGCCTGAGTTGATGATGGCGATGGAGCTTCACCAGCGCGATGGAGCTCAGGGGTGATGGTGTCGAGAGGAAGAAGAAGAAGTGGAGGTGGCGGAGGAAATGAGATGGACCCCTCGCGGTCCTATTTAAGAGGTCGGAAGGCCGAACGGGCGCGGGAATCAAGGTGGCAGAAACTGACCGACTGAGACGGATGCCTCGATTTTTGGGCTGACAATTTTAATGAAAGATCCATTATGGACGTCACAGAATCTTTTTGGCATATTTGATATGACGTCACGGCGGGTAATGTATTTTCCTTTCAGGTGATGAAGGGTGAGACTCGCTGCCAAGTGAGTTTGAAGATTGACATGAGCAGGCTCAAATCAACCTGAGGCCTAATGTCGGGGATATAACCCCATGGTAAGACCTGCCTAGGTGGGGCTGGGTCATACCTGGTGGCTCATAACGCCAGACCGGTGAGGCGGGCTGAAAGACGTAGGCCTGGCTGTATGGCGGCTTACCAAAATGGGCCAAGATGAAGGCCCAGACAGAAGATGATATGAAGACCCGGGCAGTTAAGCCACCCGGAGACGGTTTGCCCAAGATGGCAAGGCGACTTAGAGACAGGATAGTCTACGTTGTAAGAGTCGGTGTAGGACTCGTGTGTTGGGGAACGTCAGAAGGGAAACAAAAAATTTCCTACGCACACGCAAACCTATCCATGGTGATGAGCATCCACGAGAGGGAGAGTGGATCTACGTACCCTTGTAGATCGCTAAGCGGGAAGCGTTAAGAAACGCGGTTGGTGTAGTCGAACTTCTTCGTGATCCAAATCGCCGAGCATCCCGCGATCCAATCACGAACCGTCCCGCAAACACATCATGATCCGTCCCGCGAACTCATCACGATCCATCTCACGATCTTGATCACGATCTATCCCGCGAACTCATCACGATCCGTTCCGTGATCTCATCACGAACCGTCTCGCGATCTCGATCACGGTCCTTCCGATCTAGCGCCGAACGGATGGCACCTCCGCGTTCAGCACACGTGCAGCTTGATGACGATCTCCACCGTCTTGATCCAGCGAGAGGAGGTGGAGAGGAGAGAGAGTTCACCGGCAGCATGACGGCACTCCGGTGATGGTGGTGGAGCAATTCCGGCAGGGCTTCGCCTAAGAGCTGCAGAAAACTGATCTAGAGGAGAAACTACGCACCGGTGTAACGGGTAGCACGTGGCCGGAAATTCTGTCCAAAAACCACCCAATCCACTAGTATATATAGGAGGAGAGGAGAGGAGAGGCAGCCAAGGCCTTTGGGTCGGCCAAAATAGGAGGTGGGAAGCAATCCTACTTCACCTCCAATCCTAGTTGGAGTAGGATTGCCTCCTATTGGCTGATTTTCCACTTTTTGCTTTAGGACTTTCTCTCCTGCACCATGGGCCTTTGTGGCTGTTTTACTAGACCACTAAGGGATGGTTATTATTCTCCCACAGCCCATGGACCTCTAGGGGTCGAAATACCCCTCCCGGAGGCCTCCCGATACACTACCTGCACTGCCGGTACACTACCGATGAGCCCGAAACTTTTCCGGAAACCAAACTGGGACTTCCTATATATGAATCTTTACCTCTGGACCATTCCGGAGCTCCTCATGACGTCTGGGATCTCATCCGGGACTCCGAACAAACTTCGGTCACCACCATACATAACTCTACACTACCGAAACATCACCGAACCTTAAGTGTGCAGACCCTGCGGGTTCGAGAACTATGTAGACATGACCGAGACACCTCTATGGTCAATAACCAATGGCGGGACCTGGACGTCCACATTGGTTCCTACATATTCTATGAAGATCTTTATCGGTCGAACCTCTATGTCAAGGATTCAGTTAATCCCGTATAACGTTCCCTTTGTTCTTCGGTATGTTACTTGCCCGAGATTCGATCGTCGGTATCTCCATACCTAGTTCAACCTCATTACCGGCAAGTCTCTTTACTCGTTCCGTAATACAAGATCCCGCAACTAACAATTAGTCACATTGCTTGCAAGGCTTATTGTGATGTTGCATTACCGAGTGGGCCCCGAGATACCTCTCCGTCACACGGAGTAACAAATCCCAGTCTCGATCCATGCCAACTCAACAGACACCATCGGAGATACCTGTAGAGCACCTTTATAGTCACCCAGTTACGTTGTGACGTTTGATACCCACAAGGCACTCCTCCGATATCTGTGAGTTGCATGATCTCATGGTCATAGGAACACATACTTGACATGCGGAAAACAGTAGCAATAAACTGACACGATCATATGCTACGTTTGCAGTTTGGGTCTTGTCCATCACATCATTCTCCTAATGATGTGACCCCGTTATCAAATGACATCTCATGTCCATGGCTAGGAAACCTTAACCATCTTTTGATCAACGAGCTAGTCTATTAGAGGCATACTAGGGACATGGTTTTGTCTATGTATCCACACATGCATCTAAGTCTCCGATCAATACAATTATAGCATGGATAATAAACGATTATCATGAACAAGGAAATATGATAATAACTAATATATTATTGCCTCTAGGGCATATTTCCAACAGTCTCCCACTTGCACTAGAGTCAATAATGTAGTTCACATCACCATGTTATTCGCATTGTTATGAATCTAACACCCAACAAGTATTGGGGCTCGATCATGCTTTGCATGTGAGAGAGGTCTTATAGTCAACGGGTCCGCGATATTCAGATCCGTGTGTACTTTGCAAATCTCTATGTCAAACCGTAAACACTGCTACCACACTCCACTTGGTACTACTTCCAAATGGCTGCTCCACTATACGTATCCAGATTGCTACTACTAGTCATCCGGATTGGTGCTAAAGCTTGCATCGACGTAACTCTTTACGACGAACCCTTTATCACCTCCATAATCGAGAAACATCTCCTCAGTCTTTTAGTTACTAAGGATAATCTTGACCGATGTCTAGTGATCCTACTCCTGGATCACTTTCGTACCCCTTGACAGACTCATGGCAAGGAACACACAAGTGCGATACACAGCATGGCATAATATAGAGCCTATGGCTAAGGCATAGGGGACGATGTTCGTCCTTTCTCTTTCTTCTGCCGTTGTCGAGCTTTGAGTCTCACTCAACTTTCACACCTTACAAATCAGGTGAGAACTCTTTCTCTGAATGATCCATTTTGAACTCTTTCAAAATCTTGTCAAGGTATGCACTCATTGAAAGTCTCATCGAGCATCTTGATCTATCTCCATAGATTTTGATGCTCAACAATTAGGTAGCTTCATCCAGGTCTTCCTTTGAAAATCACTTTCCAAATAACCGTTTTATGCTTTCCAGAAACTCTACATTATTTCTGATCAACAATATGTCATCCACATATACTTATCAGAAATTCTATAGTGCTCCCACTCACTTTATTGCAAATACAAGTTTCTCGTAAACTTTGTATAAACATCAAAACTTTGATCACCTCATCAAAGCGTATATTCCAACTCCGAGATGCTTGCTTCAGTCCATGGAAGGATCACCGAAGCTTGCACACCTTTTAGCATCCTTAGGCCTGACAAAACCTTCTGGTTGTATCACATACAACCTTTCCTCAAGTAAACCGTTAAGGAAACGATGTTTTGACATCCATCTGCCAGATTTCATAATTGAAAACATAGCAACTGCTAACATAATTCCAACAGACTTTAGCACCACTATGAGTGAGAAAGTCTCATCGTAGTCAACTCCTTGAACTTGTCACAAACATCTTTGCAACAAGTCGAGCTTTACAAATAGTGACATTCACCATCAGTGTCTGTCTTCATTTTAAAGATCCATTTGTACTCAACGACCTGCCGTCCAACGAGCAAGTCTACCAAAGTCTACACTTGGTTTTCATACATGGATCCTATCTCGGATTTCATGTCCTCCAACCATTTGTCGGAATCCGGGCCCATCATCGCTTATCCATAGCTCGTAGGTTCATCGTTGTCCAACAACATGACCTCCAAGACTGGGTTGCCGTACCGCTCAGGAGCAGTACACATCCTTGTCGACCTACGAAGTTCGATAGTAACTTGATCCTGAAGCTTCATGATCATCATCATTAACTTCCTCTTCAACTAACGTAGGCTTCACAGAAACAACATCCTGCGCTGCGCTACTCTCTGGTTGAATAAAGGTTTAACAACCTCATCAAGTTCTATCTTCCTCCCACTCAATTCTTTCGAGAGAAACTTTTCCTCGAGAAAGGATCCGTTTTAGTAACAAACACTTTTCACTTGGATCTGAGATAGAAGGTTCACCCAACTGATCTTAGGGTATTCTATGAAGATGCATTTGTCCGCCTTGGGTTCGATCTCATTAGGTGAAAACATTTTCCACACAAGTGTCGCAACCCCAAGTATTAAGAAATGACAGCTTAGGTTTCTATCAAACCATAATTCACATGGTGTCATCTCAACGGCTTTAGATGGTGCCCTATTTAAAGTGAATGTAGTTGTCTCTAATGCATAACCCCAAAATTATAGTAGTAAAACAATAAGAGACATCATAGCACGCACCATGTCCAATAGAGCATAACTATGATGTTCGGACACACCATCACACTATGGTGTTCCAGGTGGCGTTTAGTTGTGAAACAACTTTCACATTGTCTTAAGTTGTATGCCAAACTCGTGACTCAGATATTCACCTCCACGATCATATCGCAGTCATTTTTATCTTCTTGTCACGATGATCTTTAAACTTCACTCTGAATTTGCTTGAACCTTTCAAACGATTCAGACTTGTGTTTCATTAAGTAAATATACACTATATCTACTCAAATCATCAGTGAAGGTAAGAAAATAACGATATCCACTGCACGTTACAAGACTCACTAGATTGCATACATCAACATGTATCATTTCCAATGAATCACTTGCCTGCTCCATCCAACGGGGTCCTTTAGTCATCTTGCCCAAGAGGCATGGTTCGCATGCCTCAACCGATTTGAAATCGAATGAGTCCAAATATCCATCACCATGGAGTTTCTTCATGCGCTTTATACCAATATGACATTTTGCGGCAGTGCCACAAGTATGTGGTACTATCATTATTTAACTTTGTATCTTTTGACATCAATGTTATGAACATGTGTATTACTACGATCAAGATTTCAACAAACCATTCTCACTGGGTGCATGACCATTGAAGGTATTATTCATGTAAACAGAATAACTATTATTCTCTGACTTAAATGAACAACCGTATTGCAACAAACATGATCTAATCATGTTCATGCTCAACGCAAAACACCAAATAACATTTATTTAGGTTCGTCACTAATCCTGAAGGTAGAGAGAGCGTGCGATGTTGATCACATCAACCTTGGAAACATTTCCAACACACATCATCACCTCACCCTTAGCTAGTTCTCCGTTTATTCCGTAGCTTTTATTTCGAGTTACTAACATTGAGCAACCGAACCGGTATCCAATACCCAGGTGCTACTAGGAGTACTAGCAAGGTACACATCAATAACTCGTATATCAAATATACTTCTGTCGATGTTGCCAGCCTTCTTATCTACCAAGTATCTAGGGTTGCTCCGCTTCAGCGACCTCTCACCTCATAATAGAAGCACTTAGTCTCGGGTTTGAGTTCAACTTTTTGCTTCACTGGAGCAGCAACTGACTTGCTATCCATGAAGTTTCCCTCCTTGCTCTTGCCCTTTTCGAAACTAGTGGTTTGATTAACCATCAACACTTGACGCTCCTTCTTGATTTCTACCTTCGCGGTGTCAAACATCGCGAACAGCTCAGGGATCAATACTTCTATCCCTGGTGTATTATAGTTCATCACTAAGTTCTAGTAGCTTTAGTGACAGTGACTTGGAGAACTATATCAATCACTATCTTATCTGGAAGATCAACTCCCACTTGATTCAAGCGATTATAGTACCCAGACAATCTGAGTACATGCTCAACGATTGAGCTATTCTCCTTCATCTTACAGGCAAAGAATCTTGTTGGAGATCTCATATCTCGCAACACAGGCACGAGCCTGAGATCACAATCTCTGCTCCTAGAACATCTCATATGTTCCGTGACGTTCAAAACGTTTCAGAGCCTCAATTCTAAGCCGTAATGCATGACGCACTAAACTATCAAGTAGTCATCGAAACGTGCCTGTCAGATGTTCACAACATCTATAGACGATGCTAGAGGGGGTGGCGCACCGAGCGGTGCATTAAGGACATAAGCCTTCTGTGCAGCAATGAGGATAATCCTCAGATCATGGACCCAGTCCGCAATATTGCTACCAACATCTTCCAACTCTATTTCTCTAGGAACATATAAAAATTTAAGGGAGCTACAGCACAAGCTAGTAATCTACAACATAATTTGCAAAGACACTATTGACTATGTTCATGATAATGAGTTCAATTAATCATATTACTTAAGAACTCCCACTCAAATTGACATCCCTCGGGTCATTCGAGTGATACATGATCCAAATTCACCAACTCAAGTCCGATCATCACGTGAGTTAAGGTGGCTTCAATGGTGAACATCATTATATTGATCATATCCACTATATGACTCATGCTCGACCTTTCGGTCTCTTGTGTTCCGAGGCCATGTCTGTACATGCTAGGCTCGTCAAGTTTAACCCGACTGTTCTGCGCGTGCAAATCTGGCTTGCACCCGTTGTATGTGAACGTAGAGTCTATCACACCCGATCATCACGTGGTGTCTCAACACGACGAACTTTCGCAACGGTGCACACTCGGGGAGAACACGGTTCATCTTGAAATTCAAGTGAGGGATCACCTTATAATGCTACCGCCGTACTAAGCAAAACAAGGTGCATAAAAGGATTAACATCTCATGCAATTCATAAGTGACATGATATGGCCATGAACTTGTGTTTAAGATCTCCATCTTTGAAACACCGGCATGATCTCCATCGTCACCGGCACAACACCATGATCTCCATCATCTTGATCTCCATCAATGTGTTGCCATTGGGGTTGTGGCGCCAGCCCTGCTTCTACTTCTATTGCTACCGCTTAGCAATAAAGTAAAGCATTACATAGCACTTAGTGATTGACACGCAGGTCATACAATAATTAAAGACAACCCTATGGCTCCTGCCGGTTGCCGTACTCAACGACATGCAAGTCGTGAAATTCTATACATCACATGATCATCTCATACATCACATATATCTCATCATGTAATTGGCCATATCACATCACAACATACCCTGCAAAAACAAGTTAGACGTCCTCTAATTGTTGTTGCATGTTTTACGTGGCTGCTACGGGTATCTAGCAAGAACAATTCTCACCTATGCATAAACCACAACGGTGATACATAGATTGCTTTTCAACCTTCTCAAGGACCGCCTTTGTCGGATCCGATCCAACTAAAGTGAGAGAAACTGTCACCCGCAAGCCATCTAAGCAACAAGTTGCATCGAGGGAACCGGTCTCTTGTAAGCGTACGAGTAATGTTGGTTCAGGCCGCTTCATCTCACAATCCCGCTGAACCAATATCCGACCAAGGGAGGAAGCAATCTAAGCATCAACACCCACAAACCTTTTGTGTTCTACTCGAGATCTCATCGAACCATCAACCTAGCTCATGATGCCACTGTTGGGGAACGTCGCATGGGAAACAAAAAATTTCCTACGCACACGCAAACCTATCCATGGTGATGAGCATCCATGAGAGGGAGAGTGGATCTACGTACCCTTGTAGATCGCTAAGCGGGAAGCGTTAAGAAACGCGGTTGGTGTAGTCAAACTTCTTCGCGATCCAAATCGCCGAGCATCCCGCGATCCAATCACGAACCGCCCCGCGAACACATCATGATCCGTCCCGCGAATCCATCACGATCCATCTCACGATCTTGATCACGATCTGTCCCGCGAACTCATCACGATCCGTTCCGTGATCACATCACGAACCGTCTCGCGATCTCGATCAGGGTCCTTCCGATCTAGCGCCGAACGGACGGCACCTCCGCGTTCAGCACACGTGCAGCTTGATGACGATCTCCACCGTCTCGATCCATCGAGAGGAGGTGTAGAGGAGAGAGAGTTCACCGGCAGCATGATGGCGCTCCGGTGATGGTGGTGGAGCAATTCCGGTAGGGCTTCGCCTAAGCGCTGCAGAAAACTGATCTAGAGGAGAAACTATGCACCGGTGTAACGGGTAGCACGTGGCCGGAAATTCTGTCCAAAAACCACCCAATCCACTAGTATATATAGGAGGAGAGGAGAGGAGAGTTAGCCAAGGCCTTTGGGTCGGCCAAAATAGGAGGTGGGAAGCAATCCTACTTCACCTCCAATCCTAGTTGGAGTAGGATTGCCTCCTATTGGCTGATTTTCCACTTTTTGCTTTAGGACTTTCTCTCCTGCGCCATGGGCATTTGTGGCTGTTTTCCCAGACCACTAAGGGCTGGTTATTATTCTCCCACAGATCATGGACCTCTTGGGGTCGAAATACCCCTCCCGGAGGCCTCCCGGTACACTACCGACACTCCCGGTACACTACCGATGAGCCCGAAACTTTTCCGGAAACCAAACTGGGACTTCCTATATATGAATCTTTACCTCCGGACCATTCCGGAGCTCCTCGTGACGTCCGGGATATCATCCGGAACTCTGAACAAACTTTGGTCGCCACCATACATAACTCTACACTACCGAAACGTCACCGAACCTTAAGTGTGCAGACCCTGCGGGTTCGAGAACTATGTAGACATGACCAAGACACCTCTATGGTCAATAACCAATGATAGGACCTGGACGTCCACATTGGTTCCTACATATTCTACGAAGATCTTTATCGGTCGAACCTCTATGTCAAGGATTCAGTTAATCCCGTATAACGTTCCCTTTGTTCTTCGGTATGTTACTTGCCCGAGATTCGATCATCGGTATCTCCATACCTAGTTCAACCTCGTTACCAGAAAGTCTCTTTACTCGTTCCGTAATACAAGATCCCGCAACTAACAATTAGTCACATTGCTTGCAAGGCTTATTGTGATGTTGCATTACCGAGTGGGCCCCGAGATACCTCTCCGTCACACGGAGTAACAAATCCCAGTCTCGATCCATGCCAACTCAACAGACACCATCGGAGATACCTGTAGAGCACCTTTATAGTCACCCAGTTACGTTGTGACGTTTGATACACACAAGGCACTCCTCCGATATCTGTGAGTTGCATGATCTCATGGTCATAGGAACACATACTTGACATGCGGAAAACAGTAGCAATAAACTAACACGATCATATGCTACGTTTGCAGTTTGGGTCTTGTCCATCACATCATTCTCCTAATGATGTGACCCCGTTATCAAATGACATCTCATGTCCATGGCTAGGAAACCTTAACCATCTTTTGATCAACGAGCTAGTCTATTAGAGGCATACTAGGGACATGGTTTTGTCTATGTATCCACACATGCATCTAAGTCTCCGATTAATACAATTATAGCATGGATAATAAACGATTATCATGAACAAGGAAATATGATAATAACTAATTTATTATTGCCTCTAGGGCATATTTCCAACATCGTGTACCCCAGGGCCTCGACCTCGTATATAAAGGCTAGACCCGGGGCGGCTTAGACAGAAACCAATCAATCAAGGACTAGGTCAAGCGATTCCGCTCCCTTGTAATCGATACTCCAATCAATACAACACAAGCAGGACGTAGGCTTTTACCTCTTCTTGAGGGGCCGAACCTGGGTAAACTCGTGTCCCTCGTCTCGATCAACCCCCTCGAGTCCACCACCTTAGTGATGGCCTCGAACCCAAGTCTTCGGACATCTTCCGTGACAAAACCACGACATGTCCAGAAGGGGTCAGGCTGGGCTTCTGTCGGGGGCCTCTCCCTATCTTTTTATTCTTGTAATCTGCCCCTAGGGGAGAAAGTCAAATAAAGTTGTACTTAGGAAAAGGCACTGTCCCATGTAAATTTTATTCGCTTTAAATGAATGCATGTTACTCCTCTTGTTTGATTTTCCTCTGTATGGTGTATTCCCTACGCTTTGTCAGGAAACTTGTCGGCGTATGCAACACCACCGCGAGCGCTTTGAGGAGCGGATCCTTAGTAACCTGCTGGTGATGCCGTTGCCGGCAAGATGTCTTGACACTTCTAGTGTAGCCTCTTGGACTGTTGAGCGGACTCAAAACAGAACAAGGGCGCGACCAATTGTGACAAGTTACCTTGACGTTTTCAATGCAGCCACTTAAACTGTTGAGCGGACTCGAAACAGAACAAGGGCGCAGCCGATCACGACAAGGTTCCCTTGCGTGTAGGTTTTCCATACGAGAGTTTAAATCATCCAAGTATAAGAATAACCTCGTAGTAAAGGTTTACTTAGGGTTTTGCAACTTATCTTTCCGTTGCCGTACTCCTTCCCACAAGGTGCCAACTTTGAATGTCACCCGTAGATGTCCACACCACATCACCCCCCGGCAACTTGCGTGCGAGGGAACCTTCTATCCTTTAAGAAAAAGAAAGAAGAGAAAAATAGGGGTATGGAACCTTGGCAGTTCGTTAGCACTTGTCGGGCATAAGTGTAATGCAACATCTTAGATAAACATGCATGTAAAGAAACATGGGAATCGACAAGAGTTGCAAGACACCTGATCTTATTCAACTATGCACAGGGTCTGTGTCTGGCTTTGTACAAAGGATGACATGCCTTGACGTCAAGACTTGTACAAAAGGTGGTTGCTAGGGGGCCCGACAACCATACCTTATGGGTAGAACTTACGAAGATGTTCGATGTTCCAGGAGTTGCTCACTGGGATGCCATCTTCGGACTCCAGGTAGACTGCGCCAGGCCTGGTGACTCATACTACCCGATAAGGGCCTTCCCACTTTGGCGTCAACTTGTTTGATTTTTTGGCCGACTGAATGCGCCGAACAACAAGGTCGCCTTCCTCAAGACTCCGGGCATGAACTTTGCGGCTATGGTAGCGGCGCAAAGCTTGCTGGTAGCATGCAGCCCGCACAGCAGCCCGAAGACGATCTTCCTCAAGGCGCGTCACGTCGTCTTGGCGCAACTATTGCTCAAGCTCATCATAAGAGAGCACTCGAGGTGACCCCGTATATGATTTCTGTGGGGATAACTGCCTCCGCCCCGTATACCAAGGAGAAGGGTGTCTGGACAGTGGCTCGATTTGGCATCATTCTGATCGACCAAATAACCGCCGGCTGCTCATCAATCCAGTGTGTTCTGCACTTGTGCAGCCTATCGAAAGTTCTCGTCTTAAGCCCTCGTAGCACTTCAACATTTGCCCTCTTCACTTGGCCGTTGCTCCTTGGATGGGCGATGGAAGCAAAGCAGATCTTGCCGCCAAGGTCTTGGACGTACTGCATGAAGGCGCGACTTGTGAATTGCGTGCCATTATTGGTGATGACCCTGCTTGGTACACCAAAGCGGCAAACTAGTCCTCTAAAGAACTTGACGGCTGATTGTGTTGTCACCTTTCTCACTGCTTCCACTTCCGGCCACTTTGTGAACTTGTCGATTGTGACGTACAAGTTCTCAAAGCCCCCGGTAGCACGGGGAAAGGGGCCCAAGATATCGAGCCCCCAGACCAAAAATGGCCAAGAAAGAGGGATTGTATGAAGAGCTTGAGATGGTTGATGTAGCTTCTTCGAATGGAACTGGCATGCTTCACACTTGGTTACTAGTGCAATTGCATCCCGGAGAGTAGTGGGCCAAAACAAGCCTTGCCGGAAGGCCTTCCCGGCAAGAGCTATTCATCCTATGTGGGAGCCACGTATGCCTCCATATATCTCTGCCAATAGCTCTAGTCCATCTTCCCGAGGAACGAACTTCAATTTCACACCGTTCGATCTCGTTCTGTACAGGACATCGTCCACAAACTGGTACATACTATACATACGGGCTACTTTCTTCGCTTCTTCCTGTTCCTCTGGGAGTTCTCCTGTTTGAAGGAACTAAACTATGCGTTGTGCCCATACTGGAGCCTGAGGCTTGACGGCAAGGACTAAGGGCATGTATTCTGCCACGGGGGCGCTTGTCTCTACAACAAGGGCTTGAGGCCCTGCCGGAGCCTGCTGCCCCCCGGCAAGATTGGCGTCGATCCCGGAAACTTCCTTGTCGGCAGCTTCTGTAAGCTCTGCTGGGATGTACTAGCCAGAATTCAACTTCCTCCTCTTGTTCTTCTTTTCCAGCGGCGATACGGATGGCTGACTCAGTTGGAGCATGAAAGTCCCTGGTTCCACAGGTAACTTGAGGGCAGCACGCTTCGACAGCTTGTCGGCAACACTATTCTCTGCATGAGTAACATCCTCTGCTTGCATACCATCAAAGCTCACCTCCAACTTCCTTACTTCATCTTCGTAAGCTTCCATCAACGGGCTATGATAATCCTTATTGACTTGTTTGACGACAAACTGTGAATCTCCAGTGACAATGAGCGTCTTGATACCAAGGTTTGCGCGATTCCGATGTCGGCAAGCAGCCCCTCATACTCTACGATGTTGTTTGTCGAATTATCCCAAGGAAAGTGCATCTAAATTATGTACTTGAGGTGCTCTCCGGTGGGTGTGACAAGCAGCACGCCATCACCGGTTCCCCATAGGGAGAAAGCTCCTTCAAAGTACATAACCCATTCTTGGCTTGTTTCCTTGACGGGGATGGTCGTTTCTTGAATCTCTTTGTCTGGCGTTGGAGTCCATTCTGCAATGAATTCTGCCAAAGCTCTACTCTCGATGGTTGAAGTGCTTTCAAACTTGAGGACAAAGATTGACAACTCCAAGGCCCACTCCACAATCCTGCCAGTAGCATCTATGTTTCGTAAAATCCGTTGTAGCGGAAAGCGAGTGACGACGGTAATTTCATGTGCTTGAAAATAATGTCGCCGCTTCCTTGAGGCCATGAGGAGGCCAAAAAGTAACTTTTGTACTCCAGAGTACCTTGACCTGGCCCCTTGCAAAAGGGAGCTGACAAAGTACACTAGGAGCTGCACCATTTTCTTCTTCTGTGTAGCTTCATTTGTCTGTGCAGGTCCTGACTTGTCAGCACCAGACCTTGTCAAGGAAGATCCTAGTTCGCCACTTAGCGGTCCTGCCCCTGCTGCTGCTTCTTCGTTGGCTTCTCTCTGTGCTACCAATGCAGCACTAGCCACTTGATTCGTTGCCACCAAGTACAGCAACAACAGCTCTTGTGGTCTAGGCGTGAATAGTATGGAGGAGAGGAGAGGTACATCTTCAAATCCTGCAGCGCTGCCTCTGCTTCTGGAGTCCACTTCATTGGACCCGCCTTCGTCAAGATTTTGAAAAACGGCAGGGCACGCTCAATAGACTTTTAGATGAACCTACTCAGAGCCTCAACGCAGCCGACAAGATGGCGCACATCCTTGATGCGTTTTGGTGCTTCAATCTGCTCGATTGCTATGGTCTTCTCGGGGTTCGCCTCGATCCCGCGGTGAGATACAAGAACCCAAGAAGCTTGCCGGATGGAACACCGAACACACATTTCTCAGGATTGAGCTTCAAGTTGATCTTGCACAGATTCGCAAACGTATCTTCCAGGTCCTACACGAGCATTCCTTTGTCCTTGGTTTTGACCACTTTGTCATCCATATAGGCTTCCATATTTGTATGTAGCTGGAGCTCAAAACCAATCCGGACTACTCTTGCGAACGTCGAACCAGCACTTTTCAACCTGAAAGGCATACGTACAAAGCAATACGTACCACATGGGGTGATAAATGCGGTATTCTCTTCGTATTCCTTGGACATGAAGATCTGGTGGTATCCTGAATAAGCATTGAGAAATGATAGCAAATCACAGCCCACAGTGGAGTCCACAATCTGGTCGATGCGCGGCAAGGGGAAAGGATCTTGTGGACATGCTTTGTTAAGATCTGTATAATCAATGCATAGCCTCCATTTTCCATTCGCCTTGCGCGCCACAACTGGATTGGCCAACCATGTTGGATGAAGCACTCCCTGACCAAGCTTGCCTCTTCCAATTTCCTGATTTCCTCGACAATGAATTTTTGCTACTCCAAGCCTTGCTTCCTGACTTTTTGCTTGACGGGCCGTGTGCGGGGACAGACGGCAAGGTGGTGCTCAATTACCTCCCTGGGAACACCAAAGACATCAGATGGTTGCCATGCAAACATATCGATGTTCGCCCATAGGAAGGCAATGAGCATGCTTTCCTATTTATCATCGAGGGTGGAACTTATGGTGAAAGTTCCCCCCGTGCCATCCTCCTTAACGAGCACCTTCTTGGTTTCTGGTGGAGCTGCCTTAGATTTCTTGTTCTTGCTAGTGGAGCTCTCTGGCACATCATCGATGGGAGCACAACACTCTGAAGAGGCGCACTTGCCGGAGTGTGGACCAGAGGCCTTGCCGGTCTCCTTCCCCCCAGGAGGTTCAACGACAGGAGCAGGTGCTTTGGCAGTAGGTGCTGCAACTGCTTCCCAGTAAAGTTGGTCGGCATAGACAAGTGCATCCTTCTTGTTGGAGTTGATCGTGATGACGCTGATCGGTCAGGGCATCTTCAACACATTGTAAGAACAGTGTGACACCGCCATGAACTAGGCCAGCGTTGGGAGTCCAAGTATCCCATTATACGGCAAGGGTATCTTGGCAACGTCAAAAACAACCTTCTCTGTTCTGAAGTTCATATCACTGCCAAATGTTACCGACAATGTGATCTTGCCCTTCGGCTGAGTCCTTCCCGGATTGATTCCCTTAAAAGTGCATGTTTCCTCTAGATCCCCATCAGGAATTTGCAATCTCTTGATTGCATCAGGCGAGATCAGATTCAGACCGGCCCAACCGTCAACTAGCATTTTCTTCACCTTGAGGATGCGAATAGTTGGTGAGACCAACAATGGCAGACACCCGACCGCTTTTGTGCGATCAGGGTGATCCTCAGCATCAAAAATGATAGGGTCATGGGACCATCTCAGGGGTTTCCGGGCTTCAACAGATGGTTCTGTCACATTAATCTCGCGCGCCCACTATCTGAGTTGGCGGCGGGAAGGATGCAATGAGGCGCCTCCGTCGATGCACATGACATCTGTAGCTCTCTGAAACTCGTTCTTGCTGGAATCATCATCTTCTTCATTGCCATTAGCATCCTCCTCTTCCTTGTCGCGGCCTCGAGCGGGCCTCTCCTGCTGCATGGCCTTGCTGCGGCGGCCTCCTCGGCTACCGCGCTTATTGCCGGACCCCTCTGCACCTTCTTGGGCCTTCTCCTTGGCTCGCCTTACGTACTCAGGTTTTTGCCTTTGGGCGAGCTGCTCGACTTGTCGGCAGTTTTGGAGGTCGTGGCCCTTGGTGCGATGGATCTTGCAATACTCCTTGTCGGAGCACTCCGGCTTGTCGGCAGCCGCTAAGGCCTGATAAGAGGCACACCCGGCAACCTCCTTGCCGGGGTTATCAACTTTTGTCTTCTTGGCGGTGCTGAGGTTGCTGGACTCCTCGACGGCAAGCACGTCCTTGTCCTTGTGCTTCTTATTCCACCATGGGCCTTTCCTTGCTGGGGGGTAGTGTCTTCGTCAAAGTCGACCGCAACACCGGCATCCTCGCTGGGGAGTCTCCTCCCTTCTTCATCTCAAGCACACCTATCAGTCAGGGCGTAAAGCTCGGCGACATCCTTGACCTTATTCATTGCCAGCTCTTCGTGCATCCTACGGTTACGCATGTTCTGATGAAACGTGCTGATAACAGCGATAGGATGAACGTCTGGGATGTCGTGGTGTATGCGACTAAATCTCTGAATGTACTTGCGCAAGGTTTCTCCTTCCTTCTAGGGATGAGATGCAAATCGTTTGCTTGACCAGGAGCTTGGTGGCCTCCGGTAAAGGCGCCAACAAACTCGTGGCATAGGTCTGCCCATGATGAAATGGAATTCATCGGCAGGTGCATCAACCATGACCTGACGTTGGGATTGAGCACCAATGGGAAGTAGTTGGCGAGTATCTTGTCGTCGCAAGCCCCGGCAGCCTGCACCGTGATGGTGTAGCTGATCAAGAACTCCGACAGTGAGCCTTGTCATCGTATTTCTCCGGGACCTCCGGCTTGAACATTCGGGGATTGGGCCACTGGACTCGCAGTAGCTCATGGGTAAACGCTAGACAACCCACCTCATAAGGCAGGTCGACAGGATACCCTGGTGCATGCTTGTCTATAGTGGACCCTGCGCGGCTATCGGATTGATGATGCGTTTCCCGCCGCTGCTTGATAGTGGTTCAGGCGTCCTCCTTGGTATGCTCCCGAAGAACTTGACGTTGATCGTGGCAAGTTTGCAGATCAGATGACGCAGTGGAGTCGTCACCGCCAGCACCTACCGGCTGAGTCGGCGATCGCCGCTGTTGCCGTGGGGGAGAGTGCACTGTGGTCATGCCACCTCCGGCCTCGTCGCCATTAGCGCACGCTGACTCGACGGACCACTGCTGTGAGGGATCCGCCCACTGCAGTCCACCCATGTCGGCGAAGCTGACGAGGCTCTGGATAGTATCTCTCCACTCATCGAGCTTCTCCGCCACAGGGGGAAGTTCAGGAGCAGTTTCACTCGTGCCAATGCTTCTGCTGACGAGGTTGGCAGCGGAAGGTGCAATGAATGTGAGGTGCTCTGACTCCTAACTGTGTTAGAAGGATCTCCATCACGGTCCCGCGAACGCGCGTCACCTCTGTTGGCATTTTGGCGCACATGTTGGTCCCGTGCATCTCGGGGGTGATGCGTAGGGGCCTTTCCATGGGTGCGCCTGGAACTACCAACGGCGCGGCGCTGCTCTTCGCGCGCGACCTGAGAAGGTCGTGGCGTATGCGCTGGTGCAGGTGTCTTGGAAGGCACCCCACCGTCTCTGGCGTTCGCCGCGCCGCCTACAGGCCGCAGGACTTCGTCTGCAGGCCGCCTCGCGTGGATTGCCACCGTCACTACGGACGGCGCCGCTAGCTTGGCCTTGATATCCAAAATGTCGTGGAGGCTCGAGGCCTCTGCTCGCATCCACACTACCGCCCGTATGAGTGGCTACATTCGTGTAGAACGTGGATGGGTCGACCGCTGTGAAACCCTTCTTCTTGGGGGCCATGGCAAAGGATGAACTGGCACACATATCATGTGATCAGGTTCGCACCACCTTTCCCCTACCTGCTGATACGTCTCCAATGTATCTATACTTTTTGATTGTTCCATGCTATTATATTATCTCTTTTATATGTTTTACATGCATTAATATGCTATTTCATATTAGTTTTGGGACTAACCTATTAATCTAGAGCCTAGTGCCAGTTTCTGTTTTTCCTTTTTTTGAGTTTCACAGATAAGGAATATTAAACAGATTCCAAATGGAATAAAACCTCTGGAATGACATTTTCTGGAATAAAAGGAAACCATGAGACTTGAGAACCAAGGCAGAGGAGCTTCCACGGGGCCACAAGCCCGCTTGCCGCGACCAGGGGGTACCCCGCGCCGGGCAGGCTTGTGGGCCCATGGAAACTCCCCTAACCCCAATCTTTGGCCTATAAATTCCCAAATATTCGATCATTATCAGAACGAGCCACGAGAACACTTTTCCACCACCAGAAGCCTCCATTCCCGAGAGATCCAATCTTGGAGCCTTTTCTGGTAATCTACCGGAGGGGGATTCGATCACGGAGGGCATCTTCATCAACTCCATTGCCCCTTCGAGGATGCGGGAGTAATTCACCATAGACCTATGGGTCCATAGCTAGTATCTAGATGTCTTCTTCCCTCTCTTTGCTTCTCAATACCACGTTCTTCACGATCTTCCTGGAGATCTATCTGATGTAATACTCCTTTACAGTGTGTTTGTTGAGATTCGATGAATTGTGGGTTTATGTTCAGATTATTCATGATTATTATTTGAGTCTTTCCTGAGTTCTTTTATGCATGATTTCATATCTTTGCAAGTCTCTTCAAGTTATTGGTTTGGTTTGGCCAACTAGATTGGTAATTCTTGTAATAGGAGAAGTGCTTAGTTTTGGGTTCAATCTTGCGGTGTCCTCACCTAGTGATAAAGTAGGGGTAGCGAGGCACGTCTTGTATTGTTTCCATCAAGGGTAAAAAATGGGGTTTTCATCATATTGATTGAGTTTATCCCTCTTCATTATGTCATCTTGCTTAATGCGTTACTCTATTCTTCATGAACTTAATACTCTAGATGCAGGCAGGAGTCGGTCGATGTGTGGAGTAATAGTAGTAGATGCAGAATCATTTCAGTATACTTGACATGGACGTGATGCTTATATGCATAACCATTGCCGTGGACATCTTCATAATTATTCGCTTTTCTATCAATTGCTCAAGAGTAATTTGTTCACCCACCGTAATACTTGCCATCATGAGAGAAGCCATCTAGTGAAACCTATGGCCCCCGGGTCTATTTTCCATATTATATTTTCATATATAAAACCAAAAACACCAAAAATACTTGCTGCCCTATTCTTACTTTTAGTTTTACTTCCCGTTCAAGCATCCTATTATATCTATCTCTACTAGATCTCATCCCTGCAAATAACCGTGAAGGGATTGACAACCCCTTTATAGCATTGGGTGCAAGAGTTTGATTCCTTTTGCAGGTACATCTATTGGTAGCTCGCTTGTATCTCCTACTGGATTGATACCTTGGTTCTCAAAAACTAAGGGAGATACTTATCTACTTTGCTGCATCAAAACGTTCCTCTTCACGTGAAACCAACGCATGCTCGAGAAGTAGCAAGAAGGATTTCTGGTGCCGTTGCCGGGGAGATACATAGCAAGTCAAGGATACCAAGTACCCATCACAAACTCATATCTTGCATTTACATTATTTGCCATTTTCCTCTCGTTTTCCTCTCCACCACATTTAAAACTATTTTCAAAAAGATTTGCCTTTTTATTCGCCCTTCTTCGTTCGTCTTACCGTTTGCTTTTTGCTTGCTTGAGTGCTTGCTTGCTAGCTTTGTCACAATGACTCAAGAAAATACCAAGTTGTGTGACTTTTCTAATACTAATAATAATGATTTACCATTTTCTTTTTTGCTTGCTTGAGTGCTTGATTCCTTGCTTTGTCACAATGACTTAAGAGAATACCAAGTTGTGTGACTTTTCCAATACTAATAATAATGATTTAATTAGTACTCCGATTGGTCCCGCCACTAGTGCGGAATCTTATGAAATTAATGCTGCTTTGCTCAATCTTGTTATGAAAGAACAATTTTCCGGCCTTGCTAATGAAGATGCCGCATCCCATCTAAATACTTACGCTGAGTTGTGTGATATGCAAAACAAGAAAGATGTGGATAATGATATTGTTAAAATGAAGCTATATCCGTTCTCACTACGAGATCATGCTAAAACTTGGTTTTCAGCTTTGCCTATAAATAGTATTGATTCATGGAATAAGTGTAAAGATGCTTTTATTTCCAAGTACTTTCCGCTTGCTAAGATCATCTCCCTTAGGAACGATATAATGAATTTTAAGCAACTTGATCATGAACATGTTGCACAATCTTGGGAGAGGATGAAACTTATGATTAGGAATTGCCCACCGCATGGTTTGAGTTTATGGATGATTATACGAATGTTTTATGCTGGATTGAATTTTGCTTCTAGGAATCTCTTAGATTCCGCCGCGGGTGGCACTTTTTTGGAAATCACATTAGGAGAAGATACTAAACTCCTAGATAATATTATGGCAAATTACTCTCAATGGCACACCAAAAGATCTCCTTCTAGTAAAAAAAGTGCATGCTATTTAAGAGATTAATAATTTGAGTGAAAAGATGGATGAATTGATGAAATTGTTTGCTAGTAAGAGTGTTCCTATTGATCCTAATGATATGCCTTTGTCTTCTTTGATTGGAAATAATAATGAATCTATGGATGTGAATTTTTTGGTAGGAACAATTTTGGTAATAACTCTTATAGAGGTAATTTCAATGCTAGACTATTTCCTAGTAACCCCTCTAATAATTATGGTAATTCCTACAACAATTCCCATGGAAATTATAATAAAATACCCTCTGGTTTCGAGAGTAATATTTAAGAATTCATTAGTATGCAAAAAGTTTTAAATGCTATGATTGAAGAAAAATTGCTCAAGATTGATAATTTGACTAGGAATGTTGATACAATTTCTCTTCAGATTTATTCTTTAAAAACTAGATCTATTCCACCCAAGCATGATATTAATGAGTCTTTAAAATCTATGATAATTTCTATTGATGATTGTAAGGAAAGAACCGCTAGAATTCTTGCTAAGCTTGAATGGCTTGAAAAAGTATGTTCTCGTGATAATATTGATGAAGATCTTAAAGTGATTGGTGTGACTCCTATTGAATATTTGCTTTCCAATATTAATCTTAATAAGTATGGGACTGGATATGAGTCAACTTTAGTTAAAAGGCGTCCCAACGATTCGGAGTTTTTAGATCTTGATGTTAAGATTGATAAAAGTGGGATTGAAGAGGTCAAAACTTTAAATAGAAATGAACCCACTCTTTTGGATTTCAAAGACTTTAGTCATGGTAGCTGCTCTTTGATTGATTGTATTTCTTTGTTGCAATCCATGTTGAATTCTCCTCATGCTTATAATCAAAACAAGGCTTTTACTAAACATAGTGTTGATGTATGATGAAGGCTTTTGAAGAAAAACTTGAGTTGGAAGTTTCTATACCTAGAAAGATTTATAATGAGTGGGGACCTACTATTAAGATGAAAATTAAAGATTATGAGTGTCATGCCTTGTGTGATTTGGGTGCTAGCATTTCCACAATTCCAAAAACTTTATGTGATGTGTTAGGTTTCCGTGAATTTGATGATTGTTCCTGAAATTTTCATCTTGCGGGTAATCCACTATAAAGAAACCTATGGGAAGAATTAATGATGTTATTATTGTTGCAAATATGAATTGTGTTCTCGTATATTTCATTTTTCTTGATATAGATTGCAATCCTACAGGTCCTATTATTCTTGGTAGACCTTTCCTTAGAATGATTGGTGCAATTATTGATATGAAGGAAGGGAATATTAGATTCCAAATTCCATTAAGGTAAGGAATGGAATACTTTCCTAGAAAAAAATAAAATTACCTTATGAATCTATTACGAGAGCTACTTATGGATTGCACACCAAAGATGACAATAACTAGATCTATTGTGTTTTGCCTAGCTAGGGGCGTTAAACACTAGCGCTTGTTGGGAGGTAACCCACTTTTATTTTGCTTTAAGATTTTTGCTTCTGTTTTGGTGTGTTTGGCACATAATTACTTCTGTAGTAATTGTGTTTTTGTGTTTAAATTAGTGTTTGAGCCAACTAAAACCTTTGGGGTGATCTATGGTAGTTGTTGATTTGATCTTGCTAGAAAACATAAACTTTTTCGCCCAGTCCAGGAATTTTCTGAATTTTAAATGCGCCAAATTGATCTGAAATTTTTACACAGGATTGATATACGAAATTCCCAGGTTTTACTAATTTTTCAGAATTTTTAGAGTTCCATATGTGTTCGAAGTTTACAGATTGCGACAAACTGTTCTGTTTTTGACAGATTTTGTTTTCCTTGTATTGTTTGCTTATTTTGATGTATCTATGGGTTGTATCGGAGGTATGAGTCATGGAAAAGTTAGAATATAGTAGGTATTATAAAAATATGAATACATAATGAGTTCAAAACAGTACCTAAAGTGGTGATTTATTTTTCTTATACTAACGGATCTCATGAGTTTTCTGTTGAGTTTTGTGTTGTCAAGTTTTCAAGTTTTGGGTGAAGATTTGATGGACTATGTAATAAAGAGTGGCAAGAGACTAAGTGTGGGGATTCCCAAGGCACCCCAAGTAATATTAAAGGATACAAAAAAGCCTAAGCTTGGGGATGCCCCGGAAGGCATCCCCCGTTTCGTCTTCAATCAATCGGTAAATTTACTTGAGGCTATATTTTTATTCACCACATGATATGTGTTTTTCTTGGAGCATCTTGTATGATATGGGTATTTGCTTGTTAGTTTGCCACAATCATCCTATATGCACACATATTTTGAGAGAGACACGCTGAATCGTGATTTTTTAGAATACTCTATCTGCTTCACTTATATCTTTTGAGCTAGGCAATGTTGCTCTAGTGCTTCAGTTATATCTTCATAGAGCATGGTGGTGATATATTTTATAGAAATTATTGAACTCTTGTTCCTCACTTATATTATTTTGATATTTTCTTAAAACAGCATGGTATATTGTTTAGGTTATGAATTTAGTCCTAATATAATGGGATCCAAGAGGGATATAATAAAAACTTTCATATTAAGTGCATTAACAACTATGAGAAGTTGCATTCCTTGCATATAGTTTTGAGATAATAGGGATGGTAATATGAGAGTCATGCTAGTGAGTAGTTGTGAATTGAAGAGATACGTGTGTTAAAGCTTGTGATTCCCGTAGCATGCACGCATGGTGAACCGTTATGTAACAAAGTCAGAGCATGATTTGTTTAATGATTGTCGACCTTTGTGTGAGGGTCGGGAGCGCGCGATGGTTAACTCCTACCAACCTCTCCCCTAGGAGCATGCGTCTAATGCTTTATTTGATAACTAATAGACTTTTGTAATAAGTATGTGTGTTATTTATAACTAATGTGAGTCCATGGATTATACGCACTCTCACCCTTCCATCTTTGCTAGCCTCTCTAGTACCTTTCGCCGGTACATCAAACCCTCCTTCCTCAAAACAACCACCATATATTCCTCAAAATAGCCACAATACCTACCTATTATGGCATTTCCATAGCCATTCTGATATATATTTCCATTCAACTTCCACCATGTAGTTTTTCTATGACTTGCATCATCACTTCATATTGCATATAGAGTTATATCTTGTCATAGGAATCAAGTTGTAATTTCTTTTTCTTTGAGTTATAAGTAAATAAAAGCGTGATGATTTTTCATTAATAGAGCATTGTCCCATGAGAGAAAAGGATGATGAAGGCTATGACTCCCTCACAAGTTGGTACGAGTATCCGAACTTTACAAAAAAATAAAAGAGGCCAGCGAAGCCCAAATAAAAAAAATAAAAGAGGCCAAAGAAGCCCACCAAAAATAAAAAATGAGAGAAAGAGATAAGGGACAATTGCTACTATATTTTTCCACACTTGTGCTTCAAAGTAGCACCATGATCTTCATGATATAGAGTCTCCTATTTTGTCACTTTCATATAACTAGTGGATATTCATTTTGCACGAACACTTAGTTTTCTTTTTGAGCTTTCATACACTTATAGCTCTAAGTGCATTTCTTGCATGGCAATCCCTACTCACTCACATTGATATCCATTGATGGGCATCTCCATAGCCCGTTGATACGCCTAGTTGATGTGAGACTATCTTCTCCTTTTTCTCCTTGCACCTCCTCCATATTCTATTCCACCTATAATGCTATATCCATGGCTCATGCTCATGTATTGCGTGAGAGTTGAAAAGGTTTGAGAACACCAAAAGTGTGAAACAATTGCTTCACTTGTTCATCGGGGTTGTGCATGATTTAGATACTTTGTGTGGGGAAGATGGAGCATAGCAAGACCATATGATTTTGTAGCGATAACTCTCTAAGGCCATGTTATTTCGAAAGGACACGACTACCTTGGTTCTCAAAAACTAAGGGAGATACTTATCTACTTTGCTGCATCAAATTGTTCCTCTTCACGGGAAACCAACGCATGCTCGCGAAGTAGCACCTAGCGTGCCAAAGATGTCGGTGCAGGAAACCTATGGGACAGCGAGGATCCCTTTGTGGTTAGGCAATGAGAAATTAGGTACAAAGAGCAGATCAAACGAATGGCGCGAGGGGAGTTTTTTACCCAGGTCCGGGCCGTTGTCGAGCATAAAACCCTACTCCTACTTTGATGTATTATGGGTGTTTTTGAGGTTCCAACTACAGGAGCGCTATGAGCATCTGCTACGCGCGTGAGCTAGAAGGTCGGTGCCAAAAGTCCCCTCTCGTAACGCCTTGGGCCTCGTTTTATATGACCAAGGGGATCCCAACAGTGGCATACAATGCGCGCACAGGGTGCATAGTGCTATCGTGGTATCATACCTAACCCTGACGGAGTGGGACAAATGCATTTAATGCTCTGTCAGGCGTCCCTGACCTTCTACGAGACGGGAAAGGGGCCCGTCCCATCTGCACCGCTTAGCATCTTGATCACCAGCGCTTTAACACGTATCTTAGGGGTCGACACTTGGCCTCCGCGCTGGTAGGGTGGCAAGGCCTTGCTAGGTGCCCTCCTTGCCTGGGCTCCACAAGCCACCCCCGCCAAGATCTTGCCGAGGTTCCAGCCTTCGGTCTTCGGTCTTGTGTTTGTTTACTTGAGTGTTCCTTTGATGTCTTCGCGCTTGCTCCCCGTAGTCCTCCAGTGGGCCTTGCCACGGGCGCGGCTACAACTGCCCATGCACAAGTAAGGGGTACTAATGGACCCGATCCTTAGTACACCGACAATGCCCCACCAAGCCGACCTATTAAGAGATACGCCGACGGCTCGAGGACCCCTTAGTAGAGGACTCCCTCACCAAGCATTACTCTGTTTCACTTAATACTCTAGATGCATGTTGGATAGCGGTCGATGGGTGTAGTAATGGTAGTAGATGCAGGCAGGAGTCGATCTACTTGCATAAGGATGTGATGCCTATATGTAATGATCATTGCCATGATTAAATATTGCATAACTATCAATTTCCCAACAGTAATTTGCTTACCCATCTTATGCTTTCTACAAGAGAGATGCCTCTAGGAAAAACTATGGCTGTTGAGTCTATTCACAAATATATTTACAAACGCTCTTAATACCATGCTTCCATTATTTACTTTTCATTTATTTTATATTTTATATTTATCAGACTATCAGCTACACAACTCATTGCTTGCAAGTAATGAGTTCAAGGGGATTGACAACCCTCTTGCCCGTGTTGGGTGCAAGTGTGTGCTCTTTTGTGTGTAGGCGCTCAAGACGGTAAATTGCATGGTTCTCCCATTGGTTCGATAAACTTGGTTCTCACTAAGGCAAATATTTATCTATATTGTGTTGCTTCATCCCCTCCTCTTCGAGGAAAAACCCAACGCAGATCACAAGTATCAGGAAGGATTTCTGGCACCGTTGCTGGGGAGTACCATTAATTTCCAATCAAGTACCTTCGCACAAATTATCATTCACTTGTTATACTTTTTACTTGCTATTATATTTTTTCTTTCTAAAAAATACAAAAATATTTACCTTTGCTAGTTTACTTTTTTGCTCCCTATACTTGCTAGTTTATTTGCTTCGCTTGTTACTATGCTTGCTCGGTCACCATGTCTTAGGACAATAGTAAGTTGTGTGACTTCTAGAATACCAATAACAATGATTTTAGTAGTACTCCTATACCACGCGCCACTAGTGCGGAGTTCCATGATATAAATGCTGCATTGCTAAATCTTGTGATGTACGAACAATTTTTCGGAAGTCCTAATGAGGATCCGTCTGTGCATCTCAATACTTTTGTTTAATTATGGGATATGCAAAAGAAAATGGCTATGGATAATGATGTGGTCAAATTAAATTTATTTGTTTCTTCACTACGAGATAAAGATAAGGGTTGGTTTTCATCTTAATCACGTAATAGTATTTGAACAAGGGATAAATGTAAAGATGCTTTCATTACCAAGTATGTTCCTCCTAGTAATATCATCTCCCTTAGAAATAAACTTATGAATTTTAAGAAATAAAATTGTGAATTTTAATCAACATGACCAAGAACATGTAGCGGAAGGTTGGGAGAGGATGAAATTGATGATTAAAAATTGCCCTACTCATTGTTTGAACTTATGGATGATTGTAGTAAATTTCTATGATGGACTAAACTTTGTGTCTAGAAATCTTCTAGATTCTATTGCAGCTTCTAGCTTCATGCAGGTGACATTAGGAGAGGCCACCAAACTTTTGGGCAACATCATGACAAACTATTCTCAGTGACATGCCAAAAGAGCTACAACTGGTAAGGAGGTAAATTATGTTGATGAAATTGTTGAATGAAAAAGTGAATGCTCTTATGAATATGGTTTCTAGTAAACATGCTCGTGTTGATCCCAATGATATGGCTTTTTCTACCTCGATTGAGAAAAATGAAGACGATATTGATGTAAATTTTTATCTCGCGAAACAATTTCAACAACAATGCTTGTAGAGGAAATTTCAATGATAGACCATATCCCGGTAATTCCTCTAATAATTATGCTAGTTCTTAATAAAATTCTTATAAAAATAATAATAGGTTATCCTCTGATATTGACAACACCATTAAATAATTTATTAGTTCTCAAAAGTTTTTTAATACTATGGTAGAAGAAAAGTTGTGAAAGTTGATGATTTGTCTAAGAATATGGATATGATTGCTATTGATGTGGAAACTCTTAAAAATATAAATTTACCACCAAATCATGATATCAAATGAGACCACTAAATCTATCCAAATATCTATTGATGAAAGTAAGGAGAGGACCACTAGGTTAAGAGCTAAATGAGAATTGTTAGAAAAAAGCTCTTCCACCCGATTTTTACCGTAATCATGATGAAGATCTTAAAATGATTGGTACTTATCCCATAGAATATTTGTTTACTAATCTGAAAATAGATGATAAAGGTACTGGAGATGAGTTAAATTTAGCTAGAAGGAGTCTTGTTTGTTCGGAGGGTGATGATTCTAATGATAAAAATGAAAAAAAAAGTGGGTTTGAAGAGGTCAAAATTTTAACTAGGGATGTGCTCACTATCTTGGATTACAAGGACTTTAATTATGAGAATTTCTCTTTGGTACAATGTATTTCCTTCCTGCAATCCATTATTATCTCACTCATTGTACATGAACAAAATAAAGCTTGTATAAAACATATAGTAGAAGCAATGATAAAATCTTATGATGAGAAACTGGAGCTAGAAGTATCTATTCCTAGAACTTTTCATGATGACTGGGAACCTAAATAAAAATAAAGCTTAAAAAATATCAATGCAATTCTTTGTTTGACCTTGGTGCTAGTGTTTCAGCTATACGTAAGTCTCTTTTTGATCTGCTTGGTCTCACCGATATACAAAATTGTTCACTTAATGTTCTTCTTATGGACTCAACCCTTAAGAAATCTTTGGGTGGAATAAATGATGTAGTTATTCTTGCTAGTAGAAATTATTTTCATGTAGATTTCATTGTGCTTGATACTGAATGCAATCCGTCTTTTCCAATAATACTTGGAAGACCTTTCCTACAAATTAAAGGTGCCATTATTGATATGAAAGAGGGAAACATAAGGTACCAATTTCCATTAAAGAAAGGGATGGAACACTTCCTTAGGATGAGAATTAAACCACCTTATGAATCTATCATGAGAGCTACTTATGGGTGGAGTATGAAAGATGACAACACTTGAAACTATGCATTATGCCTAGCTAGGGCGTATATCATTTGCTGGGAGCCAATCCAATAGTTATCTTTTTTTTCTTGTTTTAATTTCTATTTGTGTGAGACAAATATATTACTACTACTGTAATGATTTTGTTTTTATGTTTAAATTAGTATTTGTGCCAAGTAAAGCCTTTGCGATGACCTTAATGATATGTAGAAGCGATACGGTGCAAAAACAGAAACTTTTGTGTCCAGTGCAGAATTTCTCTTATTTTAATGGAATGTCTTTTTGATCTGAATTTTTTAACTGTATTTCTATACAGATTCCTCAGTCCGTCCTAATTTTTCAAAAGTTGTGGACTTTTATAAGTATGGTGTCTTTGTTGATCACTACAGGTTGTTCTGTTTTAGACATATTTTGTTTTTGCTTGCATAGTTTGCTTGTTTTGATGATGCTATGGATTGTATCGGGGGGTATAAGTCATGGAGAAGTTAGAATAAAATACCTATGCAATAATAAAATATGAATCAATTTATAACAGTATGTAATGTTTATGGTTCACCTATCATACTAATGGCTCTCACGAGCTTTCTGTTGAGTTTTTTGTGCTGAAGTTTTCAAGTCTTGGGTGTTACCACGATGGATGAAGGAATAAGGGGCGGTAAAGAGCCTAAGCGCTGGTATGCCCCAGGCACCCCAAATCAAATTCTAGGAAGACTCAAGAGTCTAAGCTCGGGATGCCCTGAAAGACATCCCCTCTTTCGTCTGAATCCATTAGTATGTCACTTGGAGCTATATTTTTATTCATCACATGATATGAGTTTTGCTTGGAGTGTCATTTTCTTTTGTTTTAGTATTCCACAATAAATGTTTGCTGGACACACCCACTTGAGAGAGACACATGTTCACCATGAATTATTAGAATACTCTTTGTTCTTCACTTATATCTTTTGAGCTAAGCAGTTGCTCTAGTACTTAACTTATATCTTTTAGCGCACGGTGACGTATAGATTTTGTAGAAATAATTAAACTCTCATTGTTCACTTAAATTTGTTTGAGAGTTATTAAATAGTGACGGTAATTTTTATGGTTTATAAGACCAGTCCAAAAATAACAGGTATTCAAGGAGTGCGTAATCAAAACCTTCATGTAGCAAATAAAAGAGAATTTCTGAGTTAAGGATATTGATGTGGTAATATGAAAGGGTGTGAGTGCAATTTTGTTGGTTAGTAAAAATATCGATAGTTAAAGGGTGTTAATTTGATGTTCATCTAAATATTGGTTATGGCATGGTGATGATGTGTGAGCATTCTTATTCGTCATTGAAATCCTAGTGTTGTTTAGGTCGGGGGCGTGATGGTTAACTCCTGCCAACCTCCCCCTAGGGGCATGCAAGTAGTAATTTACTTCAAGAGAGATAATAAAACCTCCTAGTAACTATGTGAGTTCTTTATGACTAATGTGAATCCATGGATGTATGCACTCTCACCACCACATATTTGCTAGCCTCTTCAATACCATGCATTTCCATTCTCATCTCGAGGATCGGTGCAAACTTTGTCGGTGCATCCAAATCATGTGACATGATATGCTCTTTTGCGCATAAGACACCTTTTATATTCCTCAAAATAGCCACCATACCCACCTATCATGGCATATCCATAGCCATTCTGAGATATATTTCCATGCAACTTCCACCGTTACATCATATGACTAGTACACTCATTGTCTTATTACTTTGCATGATCCTGAGATAGCTAGCATGATATTTCCATGTCTTGTGTAACTATGCTAGATCATTGCACATCCTGGTACACTGCCAGAGGCATTCATATCGAGTCATATTGTTGAGTAGTTTTTCATATCAAGTTGCAAGTAAATAAAATTGTGATGATTATCATTATTAGGGCATTCACTTAGTGAGGAAAGGATGATGGGGACAATTATTCCCCCACAAGTTGGGATGAGACTCCGAACGAACAATAAAAGAGAAAAAAAGAAAAGGAAAAAAGGAAAAAAAGAGGAAAAGGAAAAAAGAAAATGTAAATGAGAGAAAAGAGAGAAGGGAAAGTGCTACTACCTCTTTTTCCACACTTGTACTACAAGGTAGCACCATGTTTTTCATATAGAGAGTTTCATGTTTTGACACTTTTATATGCTAGTGGGAATTTTTTTATTATAAAACTTGGCTTGCATACAATAGTGCAGAAAAGCCTAGCGATGGCGTGGCAAAAATGGCCTTGCTGGCATGGACACCCGACACCACCAATATGGCGCCATTGTTAAAAAATACTGCGGGCGTTTAAGACAATGCTAGCGGTATTCTATGTGTTGATGGCATGCCACATGGACAATGCCAGCACTATAATTTCTCACCTAGAAACGTGCAATGTACATTGCACGCCAGGAACATTTCGTGCAACCAAAAATCCCACAAAATTAGTCAATAGAATTAGACTAATAGAACAATTCATTCCAGGTAATAATAAGTGGCAATCTCACAATCAGTACTAGAGCTAGGTAGCAATTTAATAAACGACAATCCTCACAAAAACGAGCAAACTAACATAGTTTTTAAGGATTTCATTTCACATCAATGACGATCATCATACTTTTAAGGTAGGTCGATGACGATTCTCATCCTCAAGTCCTGGCATGGGGTGTTCCTAATAGTGACTAAGATGGCATGTCCAACCTAGAGATTCTTTCCAACAAGGAAGTTGTTCGACCTAGCCACACTGAAGATAGTGCGACCATCCATGTCCAGTGCGTCAGAACAAGTGATGATGTAGCCCCTTGTGGTAAGGCGTAGTCCAACAATGCTTGCTTCAATCAGCTCGATGCCACAGCTCTCACATAGCATCTTTGGTAATTTCTAACAAAAATATGTGATGATCATGTCACATATTACTACACTACAAGCATACCATCACATTAATATACTGAGCATATCACATTCTACACTAAGCATATCATCACATTAATATACTAAGCATATCACATTCTACACTAAGCATATCATCACATTAATATACTAAGCATATCATCAAATTACTACAGTAATAAGTAACATACCATGACATGGCGGTTAACCATCATCCATGTCACGTGGGTCACGAATGGCATCCCAACGTAGGCATCACATGGCGGAAGTTTTCCCTAGTGAGTTCATGTTTCATCCTCGCTCAGCCTGGTCATTCTTTGGGCATAGAGTGCTTCATCAAGTGGGTCCTCATCTTCTCCCTCCGAGTTGAGATAAATAACAGCTAGCCTCGGAGTTTGTCTTCTGAAGGAGAAGTCGACCAATTCACCCCCAGTGAGATGCATGTGGCCGATGAAACGATCCCATTCATCTCCTCCAATCTGGGCTATGTTCCGTCCCTTATTGACCTCGATAGTGTAGGGCCCCCAGGAGCGTCAAAGCTGACTATGTCCCCAGTAATGAGATCATTAAAATCTAATCTAACATTGCAAGGGATGATTTGTGTAAGAACCAAAACACACACACACAGTGCATTAGTGGAAATAACAAAAAAAACAAAAGAAAAAACTACTAAAAGGGACATATGATTTGTTACTACTGCAAGAACAAAACATGGCTAGAAGTAAATCCCAAACAACGTGCGAGTTTCAAGGATGGTTGCACACCTTGACTTGCACACTCGAAATGGTGGTGGTTGCTCCATTCTACACAAAACATATTGAAAACTAAGTATATAATCGGATTCTGGACTACTGAACCGACACTAAGTATAATCGAATACTACAGTGCAAAATATAATTCTACGCTAAACAAAATCCATGGAGGGAGACACAAGTAAAAAAATCTACACATGATTTCTACTGAAAATGCACTATTAAAATCGGATTTCTACACAAGCAATCCATGGAATCGTATTTCTACATCACACAAAGCAATCCATTATATGTATGTAGTAATATTTCTACACGAAACAATCCATTATATATATATGTACTACAATTTCTACACAAAGCAATCCTAAATCAACTTATCTATATATGAATCTCACATATGAATTATGCATGGACGGTGGTGGTGCGAGTGGAGAGGAAGGAGATGCAATGGGAGGGGAAGGATAGGATTGAACCTTGTTGTGTGGCGGCGGGGCAGCGATGGGAGGCGACGAGAGGTGCCTTGTCTAGGGGATTTGAAATGAAAGGTCGGTGACTTAGGTCTTTTACTAAGTTGAGGGAGTTGACTCAGGTGGGTCTTTGCTGGCGTTGGCCCAAAATGCAACGCCATAGCTAATAACAGACCAAATAAAAATGACTAATTATGATTAAAAAAGACTTAACATAATTAAATAACTTGGCATGCCAGCACTACTTAATTAGCTTCGTTGTGCACAAAAATTAAATGCCACCACTATCTTCCAAATGGTGAGTACATGTGGGCCAACAGATTTTGATGTGTCCAAAAATAGCCACGCCAGCACTAACCGTTTACAACTGGCGTACCAATTTAGCCGACGTGGGCACTATTTGAAAAAGATAGTGTTGGCGTTGCGTGAAAATGGTACGCCACCAACAAGAGTTGTGGCTAGCCATTTCTCCACTAGTGATATTCTGGTAACGGGCTTCCTCAAATTCCCAAGGTCTTCATGAGCAAGCAAGTTGGATGCACACCCATTTAGCTTCAGGTGAGCTTTCATACAGTTATAGTTCTAGTGCATCCATTGGATGGCAATCCCTACTCCTTGCATTGATATTGATTAATGCGCATCTCCATAGCCCATTGATCCACCTAGTTGACGTGAGACTTTCTTCTCCACTTTTACCCATTTAAAACCTTCCACCATATTCCATTCCACCTATATGATATATCCATGGTTCACGCTCATCTATTAAGTGAGTAATAAAAAGCTTAAGCGTGTTAAAAAGTTTGATCCAATTGCCTAGCTTAACACTGTGGTGCTTGACATTTGTATTTATGTGGTGAAGACGGAGCCAGGCCATGCTAATATGAGAAAATGAACAGGGGTTAAACATTCTTTAAGGATCATACATTTTGAAAACCGATGATTATGTTACTTATGTTTATGGATATTACTATGTTGATGTTTGTTAATTCATCATTTCTCAATAATCATACCTGTAAAATATTACATGTTGGGTAGAATGTCACATAAAAAGATTCTATTTTTATCATTTACCTACTCCGGGATGAGCAGGAATTAAGCTTGGGGATGATGATACGTCTCCAACGTATCTATAATTTTTTATTGTTCCATGCTAATATATTATCATTCTAGCATGCTTTTTAGGCATTTACTTGTTGATTTATATTATTTTTTAGCACTAGCCTATTAACCCAGTGTCAAGTGCCAGCTGTTGTTTTCTGCATGTTTTTGGCTTTTTCAGGAACACTGTACCAAATGAAGTCCAAATACCCTAAAACTTTGTAACACCCCGTTACGCCTGGCGGGATCTAGACGGACCAACTTCCCGATCGGTCACCCATCCTGGAATTGATCCAAACCAAGCACACTAAAGTTTGGAATTCTTTTTGAGTGGGCTCCCAGAAAAGAAGAAATTCCGTGTTGATGTGAGTAGTCTATCATTCCTATTAAGACGGGATCTAACATACACCCCCACTCAAAGGATCTGACGTCCTTGTTGGCTCATCAGGAACGTCGTCGGCTCATTTGGAACGTTCCCATTGGTACACGTATGCGCATCTAGTCCGGCACATGTGCCATGTCATGTGCCACAACGGGCCACACGCGCCATGCGCCACATGCCCGTGTAACCGCAAGGGTCGACTCTGATATTAATGGTAAGACCCCGTTACACCTGGCGAGATCTAGACTGGCCCCACAGACCAACACCAGTCTTTCCTATGCACTTTGTCCTCACTCGTGCACACCCGAGACCAACTTCCCGGTCAGTCACCCATCCTAGAATTGCTCCAAGCCAAGCATGCTTAACTTTGGAGTTCTTTTCGAGTGGGCTCCCGGAAAAGAAGAAATTCCTTATTGATATGAGTAGTCTAACATTCCTATTAAGTTGGTCTCTCACCAATTTTTTGATGATTTTGACTAGTCAAAATATGGACCTAGAAGCTTCGGAGGAAGACCGTAGGTCCCACGAGTTGAGGCCAAGCCAACAGGACAGGCCCAGGGGGTGGTCGCACCATTATGGCTTGGGGCGACCTCCTAGGCCCTCTAGCATCGTTCTTTGGCCTATAAATTCTCTTTAATACCAAAATCCCTGGAGAGCCTCCCGAAACACTTTTTCCGCCACCGCAAGTCTGTGTTCCACCGTGTGCCCATTTGGAGCCCTGTTCCGGTGCCCTGTCGGAGGGGCGATCGATGACGGAGGGCATCTACATCAACCTTGCTACTCCCATGGTGACGTGTGCGTAGTTCACCATAGGCCTACGGGTCCATGGTTAGCACCTAGATGGTTATCTCTCTCTCTTTATGTTCTTCAATACAAAGTTCCTCGCATCTTCGTGATGATCTATTCGATGTAATCACTTTGTGCGGTGCGTTTGTTGGGATCCGATGGATTCTGGGTTTATGTTCAGATTATTCATGAGATTATATTGAGTTCCTTGCTAGTTTTTTCATATATGTGCATGATTATATGATAGCTTCCTAATTCTCTTCGATTTATCGGTTTAGTTTGGCCAACTAGATTAATTTATCTCAGCGGGAGAGGTGCGTTGTAGTGTGTTCAATTTCGTGGTGGTGTATATCCCAGTGGAAAAGTAGGGGACAAGACATGTATTTGTATTGTTGTCACTAAGGATAAAAGATGGGGACTATTATTATTAATTGGATTTACTTTGTCTATATCATGTCATTGTTCTCCAAGCATTACTCTGCTTCACTTAATACTCTAGATGCATGCTGGATAGCGGTCGATGGGTGGATTAATGGTAGTAGATGTAGGCAGGAGTCGGTCTAGTCGCTTAAGGACATGATGCCTATATGTAAGGATCATTGCCATGAATAAATATTGCATAACTATGCGCTTTTCTATCAATTCCCCAATAGTAATTTTCTTACCCACTGTATGCTTTCTACAAGAGAGATGCCTCTAGGGAAAACTATGCCCCCAGGTCTATTCACAAATATATTCACAAACACTCTTAATACCTTGCTGCCATTATTTACTTTTCATTTATTTTCTATTTTATATTTATCAATTTATCATCTACACAACTCATTGCTTGCAAGTAACAAGTTCAAGGGGATAGACAACCCTCTTGCCCGCGTTGGTTGCAAGTGTGTGATCTTTTGTGTGTAGGCGCTGAAGACGGGAAATTGCGTGGTTCTTCTATTTGTTCGACAACCTTGGTTATCATTGAGGGGAATTCTTATCTATATCATGATGCATCATCCCCTCCTCTTCGGAGAAAAACCCAACACAGATCACAAGTACCATCTTTTTTCATCACTTAGCCTCGGCAGACCAAGGAGGTGAGGACGCATCTACTCTATAAAAATATTCTTGCTACAATGATACTCTGCTATCAGAGCAATCTCCATCACCTTGGATAAATACTTCTCAGGGACCCGGTTCTTCCTGTCAGGTGGCCCGCAACCATGCGCTCTGCCAGGACACCAGGGTAGTGCATCTTCATAGATGCATACACCAGGCAAGCACCTTCCAAGGAGGCGACATGCCTCAAGTGTTGGGCAACGTTGCATGGGAAACAAAAAATTCCCTACTCTTCACAAATATCAATCTAGGATATGAACATCTATGACAGGAGAGATCAGATCCACATACCCTTGTAGATCGCTAAGCGGAAGCGTTAAGAAACGCGATTCATGTAGTCAAACGTCTTCGAGATCCAAATCGCAAGCCCTCCCGCGATTCAATCATTATCTAGTGTCGAACAGACAGCACCTCCGCGTTCAACACACTTATAGATTGATGATGTCCTTGCCTTCTTGATCCAACAAGAGGGGCGAAGTAGTAGATGTGTTCCGGCAGCACGACAGCATGCTGACGGTGGTGGTGAAAAACAATCTCCGTACGGCTTTGCCAAGCACAACAGAAACTATGATGGAGGGTAAAATAGAGGGGGAGGGGTTGCCGGCACACGGCTTGGGGAAATCTTGATGTGTTCTGGGTGCTAGCCCTGCCCCTCTATTTATATATTGAGCCCTGGTGTCGTTTCTTGGAGAAAGAGCCGCCTCAAAGTCGGTTTGGCACGCAAGGCAAGAGTCATCCTCAGACTCTAGGACCGGACGCTAGGGTCCTTGGCGTTTGGCCCCTGTCCTTGGCAAAACTCCTTTAACACCGTCCTAAAGCCTCGTGGGATTTACCTCTTGGCCCAAATAAAGTGTTCTCGTACCCAAACATTTAGGGAAACGTCTGAAACCCCTTCCGGTGAATTCCGGAACCCTTCTAGAGACCAAACACTATTATCCCATATATCAATCTTTACCTCCGTACTATTCTAGAGCTCCTTGTCATGTTCGTGATCTCATCCAGAACTCCGAACATCCTTCGGTCACCATAATAACTCAACTATACTTATATGGTCACCAAATGTTAAGTGTGTATACCCTACGGGTTCGACAACTATGCAGACATGGCCGAGACACCTCTATGGACAATAACCAATAGTAGGACTTGGATGCCCATATTGGTTCCTACATATTCTACGAAGATCTTTATCGGTTGAACCTCTATGCCAAGTATTCAGTTAATCCTGTATGCAGTTCCCTTTGTTCATCGGTATGTTACTTGCCCGAGATTCGATCGTCTGTATCTCCATACCTAGTTCAATCTTGTTACCGGCAAGTCTCTTTACTCGTTCTGTAATACAAGATGCTATGTATAACTCTTTAGTCACTTTTCTTGCAAGCTCATTGTTATGTTGTATTACCGAGTAGGCCCTGAGATACCTATCCGTCACACGGAGTAACAAATCCCAGTCTTGATCCATGCCAACTCATCAGACACCCTCGGAGATACCTATAGAGCATCTTTATAGTCACCCAGTTACGTTGCGATGTTTGATACACACAAGGAACTCCTTGGTGTTACTGATTTGCATGATCTCATGGTCATAGGAACAGATAATTGACATGCAGAAAACAACAGGAATAAACAGACACGATCATTTGCTACGTTCATAGTTTTTGGTATTGTCCATCAAATCATTCTCCCAATGTTGTGATCTCGTTATACAAAGACAACTAATGTCTATGGCCCGGAAACCTCGACCATCTTTGATCAACGAGCTAGTCCATCAGAGGCTCAATAGACACACAATGTTGTCTATGTACCCACACATGTTTATGAGTTTCCAATCAATACAATTATAGCATGGATAATAAACGCTAATCATGAGCAAGGAAATATAATAATAACCATTTTATTATTGCCTCTAGGGCATATTTCCAACATTCCACTTGCACTAGAGTCAGTAATCTAGCTCACATCACCATGTGATTTACATTGTGATGAATATAACACCCATATAGTTCTGGTGTTGGTCATGGTTAGCCCGTGGAAGAAGTTTAGTGAATGGGTCTGCGACATTCAGATCCGTGTGCACTTTGCAAATATTTATGTCCTCCTCCTTGATGTAATCACAGATGGAATTCAAGCATCTATTTATGTCTCTGGTACTCTTGTGAAACCTTGGTTCTTTGGCCAAAGCAATGGCACTAGTGTTGTCACAAAACATTGCCATTGGGTCCGGTGCACTGAGCACTACTCCAAGATCCATCATGAACTCCTTCATCTAGACACCTTCCTTTGCTACCTCCGAGGAAGCTATGTACTCCGCTTCGCATGTAGAATCAGCTACCACGCTTTGCTTGGCACTGCACCAGCTCACCACTCCCCAATTGAGAATGTATACGTATCCAGTTTGAGACTTAGAGTCATCCGGATCAGTGTCAAAGCTTGCATCGACGTAACCCTTTACGACGAGCTCTTGATCACCTCCATAAAGGAGAAACATTTCCTTAGTCCTTTTCACGTACTTAAGGTTATTCTTGACCGTCGTCTAGTGTTCCATTCCTGGATCACTTTGAAACCTTCTGGTCATACTTATGATAAGGTTGGCATCTGGTCTTGTGCACAACATTGCATACATGATAGAGCCTCATAAGCATTAGGGATGGCACTCATCTTTTCTCTATCCTCTGCAGTCACCGGGCATTAAGTCTTACTCAACCTCACACCTTGCAATACAGGGAAGAGCCCTTTCTTGGACTGATCCATTTTGAACTTCTTCAAAACTTTGTCAAGGTATGTGCTTTGTGAAAGTCCTATTAAGCATCTCGATCTATCTCTATATATCTTGATGCCTAATATGAAAGCAGCTTCTCCTAGGTCCTTCATTGAAAAACTATAGTTCAAATATTCCTTCACACTTTCCAAAAAATCTATATTGTTTGCAATCAGCAATATGTCATCCACATATAATATTAGAAACGCTATAGAGCTCCCACTCACTTTCTTCTAAATATAATATTCTCTGTAAACTTGTATAAACCCGAACGCTTTGATCACCTCATCAAAGTGAAGATTCCAACTCCGAGATGCTTGCACCAGTCCATAAATGGATCACTGGAGTTTGCAAACTTTGTCAGCATTCTCTGGATCGAATAAACCCTCTGGTTGTATCATATACAACTTTTCCTTAAGGAAACCGTTAAGGAACGCTGTTTTGACATCCATCTGCCGAATTTCATAATCGAAAAATGTAGCTATTGCTAACATGATTCTGACGGACTTAAGCATCGCTACGGGTGATAAAGTGTCATCCTCGTCAACTCCTTGAACTTGTGAAAAGTGTTTTGCTGCAAGTCGAGCTTTATAGAAGGTGGTATTACCGTCCGCATCCGCCTTCTTCTTCAAAATCTATTTATTTTGAATGGCCTTTCGCCCTTCAGTTAATACTTCCAAAGTCCATATTTGTTTTCATAAAGGATCCCATCTCGGATTTCATGGCCTCTAACCATTTTTCGGAATCCGGGCCCACTATCGGTTCTCCATAGTTCGTAGGTTCATTGTTGTCCAACAACATGACCTCTAAGACAGGGTTACTATACCAGTCAAGAGTAGTATGTGTCCTTTTCAACCTACGAGGTTTGATAATAACTTGATCCGAAGCTTCATGATCACCATCATCAGCTTCCTTTTCAACCGATGTAGGCTCCACAGAAACATCTTTCTACGTTGCGCTACTCTCTGGTTGAAGTAAAGGTTCAACAACTCATCAAGTTATATAATCCTCCCACTCAATTCTTTCGAGAGAAACTCTTTCTCGAGAAATGAACCGTTCTTAGCAACAAATACTTTGCCTACAGATTTGAGATAGAAGGTATACCCAACGGTCTCTTTTGGGTATCCTACGAAGACACATTTCTCCGCTTTTGGGTTCCAGCTTTTCAGGCTGAAGCTTTTTGACATAAGCATCGCATCCCCAAACTTTAAGAAATGACAACCTTGGTTTCTTGCCAAACCATAGTTCATACAACGTCGTACCAACGGATTTAGATGGTACCCTATTTAAAGTGAATGCAATTGTCTCTAAAGCATAACCCAAAAACAATAGTGGCAAATCGGCAAGAGACATCATAGACCACACCATATCTAATAAGGTTCAATTACGATGTTTGGACTCACCATTACACTATGGTGTTCCAGGTGGCGTCAACTATGAAACAATTCCACATTGTCTTAAGTGATTGCGACACTCATAACTCAGATATTCTCCTCCTAGATCTGATGGAAGGAATTTAATCTTCTTGTTATGATGATTCTAAACTTCACTCTGAAACTGCTTGAACTTTTGAAATGTTTCAGACTTGTGTTTCATTAAGTAAATATACCCATATCTACTTAAGTCATCGGTGAAGGTGAGAAAGAACGATATCCATCGTGCGCCTCAATTCTCATCGGACCACACACATCAGCATGTATAATTTCCAACAAGCCACTTGCCCATTCCATTCTTTCGGAGAACGGGGTCTTAGTCATCTTGCCCATGAGGCAAGGTTCACATGTGTCAAGTGATTAAAAATCAAGTGACTCCAGAAGTCCATCATCATGGAGCTTCATCACCGTTTTACACCAATATGATCTAAGAGGCAGTGCCACAAGAAAGTGGTACTATCATTATCAACTCTACATCTTTTAGCATCAATGTTATGAACATGTGTATCATCACTATCGAGATTCAACAAGAATAAACCCCTCACATTGGGTGCATGGCCATAAAAGATATTACTCATATAAATAGAAAAACCATTATTCTCTGATTTAAGTGAGTAACCGTATCACATTAAACAAGATCCAGATATAATGTTCATTCTCAATGCATGCACTAAATAACAATTATTCAGGTTCATCACTAATCCCGATGGTAACCGAAGAGCGACCGTGCTGACGTAGCTTGAGACTACGTCGGTATTTCCCCAAAGAGGAAGGGCTGATGCAACACAATGACGGTAAGTATTTCCCTCAGTTATGAAACCAAGGTATCAATGAATAGAGGAAGATCACGTACCCACGTAAACAACACCTCCACACAAATAACAAATACTTGCAACCCGACGCGAAAGAGAGGTTGTCAAGCTTTCTATGGTAATAAGATAGATTAGGTAATGATAGTTTTGGCAAATAGATCTCGCAAGAATGCATACTAAAATAAATAAATAAATAAATAGTGCAGAAAGGTATTTTTGGTTTTTTGGATTAATAGTTCCGAAAACAAAAGATGCAAATAGTAGATCGAAAAGCAATATGTTGGAAAAGTAGGCCCGGGGGCCGTAGGTTTCACTAGTGGCTTCTCTCATGAGTATAGCACATGGTGGGTTAACAAATTATTGTTGGGAAATTGATAGAAGATAAAATAATCATGACGATATCCAGGCAATGATCAATATATAGGCATCACGTCCAAGATAAGTAGACCGAAATGATTCTACATCTACTTTCATTACTCCACACATCGACCGCTATCCAGCATACATCTAGTGTATTAAGTTCATGGGAAAATGGAATAATGCAATAAGAACGGTCACATGATGTAGACAAGATCTATTGATGTAGGAATAGACCCCATCTTGTTATCCTGAATGGGAACGAGACATGTGTGTCTTGTTGCCCCTTCTGTCACTAGGAAAGAACACCGCGAGATCGAACCCATCACAAAGCACCTCTTCCCATGGCAAGAAAAATTGATCTAGTTGGCCTAACTAAACCAAAGTGTCGGTGTACTAAGGATCGGGTCCATTAGTACCCCTTACTTGTGCACGGGCAGTTGTAACCACACCCGTGGCAAGGCCTGTAGGAGGACTACTGGAAGCAAGTGCGAAGACGTCAAAGGAACGCTCAAGTCAACAAACACGAGGACGAAGACCAAGGGCTGGAACCCCGTCAAGATCTTGCCGGGGGTGGCCTGCGGAGCCCTGGCAAGAAGGGAACCTGGCAAGACCTCGCCACCTTGCGAGCGCGGAGAACAGGTGTCGACTCCCAGGATACGTGTCAAGGTGCTGGGAAAGGAGAGGCTAAGCGGTGTAGATGGGACGGGCCCCTATCCGATCCCGTAGAAGGTCAGGGACGCTGATGGAGCATTAAATGTGTTTGTCCCACTCCATCAGGGTTAGGTATGATAGCACTGTAGCAGCGTGCGCCTCGTGCGTGCATTGTACACCACTGTTGGGATCCCGTTAGTCATATAAAATGAGGCCCAAGGCGTTACGAAAATGGACTTTTGGCTCCCATCTTCTAGCTCATGCACGTAGCAGCTCCTGGTAGTTCTCCTGTAGCTAGAACCTCAAAAACACCCATAATACATCAAAGGAGGAGTGGGGTTTTATGCTCCACAGCGGCCCAAACCTGGGTAAAAAACTTCCCCTCGTGCCGATCATGTGATCTGCTCTTTGTACTTACCTTCTCCCCGCTGAACCACAAAGGGATCCTCGCGGTTCCATAGGTGTCATGCATCGACATCTTTGGCACGCCAGGTAGTGGAAAAGGTGGTCCGAACCTGATCATGCCATCTGTGTGCTAGTTCATCCCTCACCATGGCCCCCAAGAAGAAGGGTTTCACGGCGGTCGACCCGTCCACGTCCTGCGCGCCCGTAGACATTCATACGGGCGGAGGCCTTGAGCATCCACGATGATCTGGAGATCAAGGCCAAGCTAGAGGCATCGTCCGCAGCAACAGTAGCAACCTACGTGTAGTTGGACCTCAAGACGAAGTTGTGCGGCCCGCAGGCGGCGCAGTGAACAATAGAGACGGAGGAGCACCCTCCAAGACACCTACACCAGCGCATATGCCACGGCCTTCTCAGATCGTGCGCGAGGAACAGCGCTGCAACGATGGTGGTTCTAGGCGCACCCACGGAAAGGCCCCTACGCATCAACCCCGAGATGCGCGGGACCAACATGCGCGCCAAAATACTAAGAGAGGTGGCGCGCGATAAAGGGACCGTGACGGAGCTCCCTCTACCACCGTTAAGAGCCAGAGAACCTCGCGTTCATTGCATCTTCCGCTGCCAACCTCGTCAGCAGAAGCATTGGCGCGAGCGAAGCTGCTCCTGAACTTCCCTCCTACGGCGGAGAAGCTCGATGAGTGGAGAGCTACTATCCAAAGCCTCGTCAGCTTTGCTGACAGGGGTGGACTGCAGCGGGCGGAGCCCTCACACCAGCGGTCCATTGAGTCAGCTCGTGCTAATGGCGATGAAGCCGGAGGTGGCGCGACCAAGGTGCACTCTCCCCCGTGACGACAACGGCGGTCACCGAGTCGGTCGGTAGGCGCCAGCGGTGATGACTCGACTACGTCATCTGATCCGCGGACTCGCTACGATCAACGTCAAGTTCTTCGGGAGCATACCAAGGAGTACGCCTGGACCACCATCGAGCGGCATCGCGAAACGCGCCATCAATCTGATAAGCGCACGGGGCCCATTGTAGACAAGCCTGCGCTAGGGTATCCTGTCGACCTGTCTTATGAGGTGGGTTGTCCAACGTTTACCTGTGAGCTGCGGCGAGTCCAGTGGCCCAATTCCCAAACTTTCAAACCGGAGGTCCAGGAGAAATATGACGGCAAGACCCACCCGTCGGAGTTCTTGAGCGTCTACACCATTACGATGCAGGCTGCCGGAGCTCGCGACGACAAGATACTCGCCAACTACTTCCCGTTGGTGCTCAAGCCCAAGGTCAGGTCGTGGTTGATGCACTTGTCGGAGAATTCCATTTCATCCTGGGTAGACCTGTGCCACGAGTTTGTTGGTATCTTTACTGGAGGCCACCAAGCTCCTGGTCAAGCAAGCGATTTGCATCTCATCCCCCAAAAGGAAGGCGAAACCTTGCAGAAGTACATCAGAGATTCAGTCGCATACACCACAACATCCGAGACGTTCATCCTGCCGTTGTTATCAGTGCGTTTCATCAGAACATGTGTAACTGTAGGATGCGCGCAGAGTTGGCTATGAGTAAGTCAAGGATGTTGTCGAACTTCATGCCCTGGCTGATAGGTGTGCTCAAGATGAGGAAGGGAGGAGGCTCCCCGGCAAGGATGTCGGTGTTGGGGTCAACTCTGACGAAGACACTACTGCCCGACAAGAAAAGGCCGATGACAAAACAAGAACGCAAGGACAAGACCGTTCTTACCGTCACGGAGTGCAGCAACCTTGGCGCTGCCAAGAAGACAAAGGTTGATAACCCCGGCAAGGAGGTTGCTGGTGCGCCTCTTGTCAGGCGTTGGCAGCTGCCGACAAGCCAGAGGGCTTCGACAAGCAGTATTGCAAGATCCATCGCACCAAGTGCCACGACCTCCAAAACTGCCGACAAGTCGAGCAGCTTGCCAAAAGGCAGAAAGCTGAGTACATAAGGCGGGACAAGGAGAAAGCCTAGGAAGGCACTAAAGATTCTAGCAAGAAGCACGGTGGCCGAGGAGGTCGCTGCAGCAAGGCCAAGCAGCACGAGAGGCCCATTAGAGGCCGCGACAAGGAAGAGGAGGACGATGACGGAAATGGAGAGGACGATGAGTCTAGCGAGCATGAGTTTCAGAGCGCTACGGATGTCATGTGTGTCGAAAGAGGCGCCTTGTTGTATTCTTCCCGCCGTCAACTCAAATAGTGGGCGCAAGAGATTAATGCGACAGAACCGTGTGTTGAAGCCCGGAAGCCCCTGATATGGTCCCAAGCGCCTATCATTTTCAATGCTGAGGATCAGCCTGATTACACAATAGCGGTCGGGTGCCTACCATTGTTGGTTTTGCCAACAATTCGCAACCTCAAGGGGACGAAAATGTTAGTTGATGGTGAGGCCAATCTGAATCTGAACTCGCCTGATGTGATCAAGAAATTGCAAATTCCTAACAGAGATCTTGAGGAGACATGCACTTTTCAGGGGATCAATCCGGGAAGGACTCAGCCTAAGGGAAAGATCACATTGTCGGTAACATTTGGCAGTGACATGACCCTCAGAACGGAGGAGATTGTTTTTGACATTGTCGAGATACCCTTTCTGCCATGGTTTTGACACGACAGATGTTCGAAGACTTAGGTTTGAGGCCATCGCTAAGGCAGTGGACTAAAAGGGGTTGGACGGGACAAAAGACATGGATTTACCCAGGTTCGGCCCCTCGAGATGAGGTAAAAGCTTACGTCCTGCTTTGTGTATATTGATTGGTCTATCAATTACAAGGGAGCATATTTGCTTGACCTAGCTCTTGATTGATTGGATTCTGTCTAGGCCATCCCTAGGTCTCGCCTTTATATAGGAGGTCAAGACCATGTGTTATACAAATCTCATACCGACTCTTACAACGTGTCTGACTCTGGTTCTCAGTCGTTGTTGTGGATTTGTCACATTAGATGTCTGGGTGAACGGACTTAGGTTCAGGGCGAGACGCAACTACGTGGCGGCTTGAAGGGGTTGATCAGAATCGAGAAGACATGGAGTTTACCCAGGTTCGGCCCCTCCGATGGAGGTAAAAACCTACGTCCTGCTTGTCTGGTATTGATGATGCTGAAGATCTCTCGGTTACAAGGGTGCTAATTGCTACCTCTAATCTCTTGTGTTGTCTAAACTTGTAGACTTGTGTCTCTTGAGAACTTGTCCCTCTAGGGGTGCTCTACCCCTCCTTATATAAGTGGAGAGGGTAGGCTTACAAATAGAGTCCTACTAGGAGTAGGATTAGGATTAGTCTCTCACGAATCCTACTCCGGGTCTTATTTCCTTTAAGGGAATCCTTCTCTCTTGTGGGCCTTCTCCTGTGGGCCTTCTCTTGTGATCCACCTGGCGCCGGCTCACCCACCGGGTCTTGGGCTTGGTCATCCTGTGACCCACTTGTCGGGTCATAAATAAGATGTCATGTCTTCGGTCGGGTCTCCTGTGAGTCGCCAGGCCGGGTCATACCATGGGGTATATCCCCATCATTAGCCCCCAGGTTAGCTTGAATTTATTCATGGTAAGCTCCTGAAATAAGAGTAACAAATATGTTAAGTGGCCGGTTTGCTCCTTTGGCCGGCTTTATAAAATGGCTTCTCAGAAATCCGGGTCTTTTCTCCATATGAATGAGTCGTCTTGATAATCATCTTGCTTGTCAGTGTCTTTTGAAAAATATTGAGAATAGAACACCCATATGCCATTGAGTCGGCTTCCAATACTCTTGGCGGCTCATCTCCGCCGGGTCATAATCATTGGCTGGGTCATAATCGTTGGTGACTCCGGGATAAATAACTAGAATCCTGCTGACTTGATAAATATTGGGATGAAAATCCATCTGATGTAGAAACAGACTTCTATTGTTGTGAAGCAGGGTGGTTTATATAAACTCTTGCGGGTTATGATCTTTTGATAACACCGGGTCATAAGTGTTGGTGACGCCGGGTCTAACAACCGAACTCTATATTTATTATCTTGAATATTCTCCTCAAATTTTTTGATATGTCCATATTACCTGTAGCCCCCAAGCTCCGAGATTATCCATGATAACTTGGTGCTTTGCAAATAACATTTTGGACTGTGTAGCCCCCAAGTGCTGGGTTTTCCTGCCTGCAGCAACCTGGGACTTATAATTGTCTTATATCTTATAATGCTTCGGCGGGTGTAGCTCCCAATGGCTGGCTCATCAGAAAGCTTCGGCGGGTGTAGCCCCCAAGGGTTGGCTCATTAGAATGTGATGTGCCGGGTCTTTAATTGGAACAACTAAATACTGTAGCCCCCAAGTGCCGGGTCGCACGTCTGCGGCGACTTGGGACTTTATAAAATCTGATCTGATCGGCATAGCCCCCAAGTGTCGGGTCAGTAAGAATTACTATGCCGGGACTTTTTAGAAAAATATAGAAGGGACGGCTCATTTTCTTGAGATAATATGGTCTTGCTGACGATATAATGGTTTGAAAACCGGCTTGCATTAGCCCCCAAGTGTCGTGGTGCATGCTTGCAGCGACATGGGACTTGCATAAATGATATAAACTTGGACTTTGGATAATGTAGCCCCCAAGTGCCGGGTCGTCTTCCTGCGGCGACTCGGGACTATGTGAGAATAATACGTCTCACCATAATTTGTTGAATGAATCTTTGACCGTGGTCGTAATATAACTCGGAATGAATATCCTGGAATGATTCCTTTGTCTTTGACATGAAATTCCTACTCGTGGTTGCGGTGCAATCCGAAAAATATAAGTTTGAGAAATCCATAAGTGTTGTAGATTACTACAGAGCACAATTAAAGAAATCCGAGAACCGTCCAATTAGATGGCACGGCATTATATCTGACAAATAATAATTTCTCCGAGCTGGTTTGAAAAAACCCAACTGGTTATGATAACCATGAACATCCAGCCATGTTTGCTATTAAAAAATCCATTTGCTTTTGCAGAATACTTTAACGGCGGCTCATCTTAAGAGATAAAACCTGCAAAAATAAACAAGACAGAATATATTCTGCATTGTTGTGAGGGCAGCTTGAAAAAGCTCAACCCGGAGATGTTTATACCTTTCATAACATTGCTCCTTTTCTCATAATCTTGATCTAACCCGGCATGATAAGCCGGCATGTTACCTGGAGGTTGGGAAGACCTCTTGAATAATCCACGACTGACATGTCAACTGGAATGGCATAAAGCCGGTTGTTTGCAGGGCAATGTAAGTTGTGCCTAAAGGTAAGAAGCCTCCTGTTAACGTTTGAATATTGTATGCGCAGACGCCGGTTGTCGATGGGAGATGTAATCTATACCCTAAGGCAAGAAGCCTTCATCGACAACCGCGGCTAATGATTAGCCTGAAACGGCATAAAGTCGGCTGTTTGAAGGGAGATGTAAGCTATACCCGAAGGCGAGAAGCCTCCTTCAACAGCTACAGTTGATAAGCAATTGAGTTTTGGCATAAAACGCCGGTTGTTAGGGTGAGATAAGCGGACCCGTCGGTAAGAAGCCCCCTTCGACAACCGCGGTTAATAAGTAACCGGAAGTGGCATAAAGCCGGCCATTAGGGTGAGATAAGCGATACCCGTCGGTAAGAAGCCCCCTTCGATGGCTGCAGTTGATAAGCAACTGGAATTTGGTGTACACGCTGTTGTCTTAGGGTCATGTAGGCTATACCAAAGGTAAGAAGCCTCCATCAACAACAGCGCTTAATGTAACCAAACTAGGATTCGATGCTTGAATTCACACCAGTTCAGGGTCTCTAGGCGAGATTGGCCGTCAATTTCTTGAACGGGCTCAGGGTCTCTAGGCGAGATTGGCCGTCAATTTCTTGAACCGGCTCAGGGTCTCTAGGCGAGATTGGCCGTCAATTTCTTGAACCGGCTCAGGGTCTCTAAGCGAGATTGGCCGTCAATTTCTTGAACCGGCTCAAGGTCTCTAAGCGAGATTGGCCGTCAATTTCTTGAACCGGCTCAGGGTCTCTAGGCGAGATTGGCCGTCAATTTGTTGAACCGGCTCAGGGTCTCTAAGCGAGATTGGCCGTCAATTTCTTGAACCGGCTCAGGGTCTCTAGGCGAGATTGACTGGTAAGAGTTCAGCAGGTCACCTCAATCTTAGCCGGTACAGGGTCTCTATCGAGATTGGCCGTCAATTTCTTGAACCGGCTCAGGGTCTCTAGGCGAGATTAACCGGTAAGGCAGGCGGGTCACATAGCGAAGCAACATCAATCTTGTAAGCCGCCATCTTGTATGAAGAAACGACAGAAGCTCCAAGTATCTTTATGATGATCCAATGATCCGGGCACCCATGTTTGAATGGTGCATCACGGTGGTCCGTCCTCTTGGGCAACTTTTAATCATCCGCCAATAATGTAGTAGTCCCCAGGATTGGGTTTTTCTCTTGCAGAGACCCGGGGTTCTCGTTAAAAACGACGAAATGTGTCTCGCCATGTCTGTAGCCCCCGAGTCTTAAGTTGACTCGAAGAGGCGGCTTGAGAATCTGTCCGTTTGGGCGGCTCGTATTGATGAGCACTGCACCGATATGTTGATGTAGATCAAATTGTGGGCGGCGATTCAGAACCGTCCGTTGGGTGGCTCGCACCGGTGTATGCAGCCCCATGTCATTGTAAGTCGGCGCGGGAGGCGAGAATCGGCCGCGGCGTTGTGAGTCGGCACGACGGCGAGAGACGACCATGGCGTTGTAAGCCGGTGCCGTTGGCGAACCGCCAGTGCCGTTGGAGACCGGTGTTGACGCACGAGCCGTCCGCGACATTGTAAGCCGGCATGAAGAACGTGAAATGGCTGCAACATTCTCGATGTAGACTCGACTGCGCGGTCGGCGGCTTGAGGACGTCCATTGGGCGGCTTGCAGAGGAGGGTGAACACGCGCGGCACCAATACGTTGAGGTAAACCAGCCGCGGCAATGGCGGCCACAAACGAGCACCGATGCATAATGACATTGGTGCATGCTCCATCTCCGCAGTATAATGCCACCTTAGCAATGATTGTCCTTTGTTGTGAATCATTGTCCTGCAATTCAAAAACATTGCAAAAAGAGTAATCGCTTCTCAGAGAAAGTAATACTATGTATTAACTGAACAGGATGGATATCACCTGATTTGGATGACAGATGATCCATGTGTCTCTCTGTAGCGACCCGACCTGAAAGGTCAAGTCTCCGGTGTTTCCGTACCATCCCAAGATCATGCTGGTACACACACGGTACATCAATGTATATATCAAAGGGAAATCACACAGCAAATATATTAATCGAAATCTCATTTTGAGTCCTTTATTACAATAAAAATTACAATAAAGTGGCTAAAAGCCAACTCATGAGAATATCTAAATCTTGCGGAAGCGTCGAAGGTAGATGAGTCCATCTGACTCCAAGGGCATCTCACTGCGCATAGAACGTGTCCTCACTCCTGGTCGGAAAAGTACTCTGCAACATGATACGTTGCAGCCATGTAGGTCAGCATATGGAATATGCCGGCAAAGTCACAAGAGAGGGGTGAAAAGATAATCATCTAGTCTATATGCATATATGGCAGGGGGGTGGTAAGTTTTTGCGTAAAGCCAATTTTTTTCCTACATCAAGAGAGGGATAAGCAAAAATATTACTAAGTTGATTGATTAATGAGATGGTTCCACCAACCAATTCTCATACCCAAATTGTTAATACCCACATCATCATATTAATTGTGTTGAGAGTTCCGGAAGTTTCAGTACCTTTGGCTCAAGTCGTCCATGACCGTGGACACGGCTAATCGATTAGGTTTGAGTACTCTGCAGAGTTTTGCACACGTTCCCCACAAGATTTGGTTGCCTCCGTTTGATTTCTCGCACTTCAGGGTGTTTGAGAAACGGATGACCAAAACATGGTCTTCCAACGGGTTTCCCTGCGACTCTGTCGGTGCCCATCCTTTCCTACCGTTCTTCTACATCTCCTAGCACCGCCTGTCCAGGGTCACCACGATATCCAACCAAGCCAGAGCCCATAATGACTTGTGGCTGTGCAGGTAAGCCTTGGGTCTTGAAGCACCCATCCATCTCTTTGTGCCTGGGTGGACCTTTCCGCGTGAATACTGGCCATCTCCAGCATCACCTAGGCAAATCCACTGGTTTCTCCAGGGTGCCGTTCAACCATCATCCACCCAGAGGTATGTTGAAAACTCGGAGTCTTAAATCTTGATCATTATGTAGGTCTTGAAATTATTAACTCTCTCAACTCTCATGAATCACACAACCAACCCCGTCTACTAATAGCATAGCAAAAAGTAAAACAACGTTTCCCGGAGCCAATGTGTCAAAGAGTTTGAGGGGGTACCTACCACATGATACTACTACAATGTAACCAAGTTTCCAACTAACCTATCTTGCATGCAATTTGGGGAGATGGTAGAACTAATGCATATAAAACATGGGTAAACATGATCAAAGTGACTTGCCTGGTTGATGATCTTCGTACTCGTGGGACTCTAAGTAACAAGCTTCGCACTCCGGATAATCTAACGAAGCAAACAAGCACTCAATAAGCATACAACAAAATATTGTAACTCACAAACATCAACCAAGAATTAGCAAACAATCAAGACAAAAACAATGTACAAATCATAAGTAAGAAAAAACACACAAAGTTTTGTTTACTAAAAAGATGATTGATAAAAGACTACTAACATAATGAAACTATTTTGTAAAAAAAAACAATTGTTGACAGCAAGGAACAATAAAATATTTTTATTAATAAACAGAAGAAAATCAATTTAAGTTTGTTGGGAAAACTTTTGTAAAGTTTGTAAAAGTTTTGATAAGCACTAAATGGAACAATTATAGTTTTACTAACAAGAGAGCAAAACCAAACTTATTACTTATTAGTAAAACATGTTCTTAACAGAAAAGAATTTACAAATAAACTTGTTTTAGAAAACAAAATTAAATTATATTAAACTTTGTTTGAAAGCAAAACTATTAATAACTAGTTGTTTTAATCAAAATAAACCTATTTGAAAAGAAGTTGTGATTCCTACATTAACAAAGAAATAAACTAAACAATTTTTATATTTTTATTAATAATAAGTAAAACACTAAATGTATAAACAACAGAACCTACTAGACAAATTAAAACTAAATCTAAATTGAACTAACTAAAACTAAGTAAATAAAACTATATTGTAATACTAGGCAGATTCTGTTTATAGCTAGAACACTATTCAAAATCATCCTAAAAATCCTCAAACTAAACATGATGATAGTCCTAACCAATATCAAACAGTAGCAAAAAGATTCATATCAAAATCTGTTTTCAAACTCTAGTTATTCAAATTTGAAGATTCTGAGCAAATTTGATTCAATTCAAATTTTATAGCTCAAATTTGAAATTTAAAAGTACAGGGTGAAACTACATGAAAAATGTGAGCTATTGCAAAAAGAATCAACTCAAAACATTAAATAGATTAAAAGATATAAGCAAAACAAAATTTGAAATCATTCCGTTAATTAAAACAAAAGAAACCTGACTTGCAACGGCCAGGGGGGGGGGCTACGTGGCGCTGTCCGATTGGTGGCTAGGGTGTGCGCGTGGGAGTTTGCGGGCGGGCGACCGGTTGGTAGAGGATACCGGTTCGGGATTTTAGTGGTTCTAATCATGGCCGTTGGATTTAGATCGAAGGGAGGAGAGAGCTCACAGTGAAAAAGGTTGCCGGCGAGGGTCCTCCGGCGAGTCCGAAACGGCGACGTTGCCGGTGTTGGTGCTCCGGTGGTCGAGGAAGGCAGCGAAGTGGTCCGAGCGACGGCGACGGGTCTCCGGAGTCGACTGGTGGCACGTGTGGGTGGAACGGTGGTCGGAATCGACGGCTACGGTCGACGGGAGCTTCGGTGGGGTGGCTACTCCGGCGAGCAATTGGGCAGCGCCTCGGTGAGGGACAGAGGGGGTTTGGGGGGAAAATGAAAGGCGGGGCTGGCAGGTACTTATAGGGTGCTCGGGGGGTGCGGGGGAGGAGAGAGGAGAGAGATCCGCGAGGGGGCGAGTAACTGCCGGCGGTCCGGCGTCGCTGGAGGGAGGTGAGTGACGACCGAGCGAGGCTAACGGTCGGTCGGGGGTGGGGTCGAGTGTCAGTGAGAGAGAGAGAAGTGAATGCGCGTCGGTCGGCCGACCGGTAACGGTCTCGGCTTTTAAAGCCGTTGGGCCGGCCCGTTTATTACAGTAACTGTTACCGTTTCCTTTTAATAATTTACCAGAGCGTTTCAAAAACATTTAAAGCATTCAAATCGTTTGTCAATATAGGGGTATTATATATCAAAATTAATAGAATAATAAATTCTATTTAATGAACATTTCTATTCTGTCATTTGAACACTTTACAAAAAATAATATTTTCAGAAATTGCCTAATTGTTTTTTTAAACCCTTTTTGCAAATATTTTCAAAATAACCCCTGGTTATTATTGTTCAAATATATCACCAATTAGTCCCTGGTGTGGAGTGTCATGTTCCTCCTCTCTTATTTGAACTTTTTAACCAAAATTTCAAATAGGTGAAAGCAACTTAGGGAAAAAAATAGAAAGGGCTTTCAGAAGTTTAGAAAGGGCATTTCAACAATGCATGTATTCAAGCAATGATGCAGATGAATGCATAGCTATATTTCATAACATTCCAAAATGAAATTTTGGGATGTTACACTCTCATAAACAGTGAACAATTGACCTTCACTGCCTAATGTACTGTTTTTGCAAGCTGCCGTATGCAAAGTAAGCAGGTACACCACGCACGCAGTCTCATAGTCATGGCTATCACTCATGTATGACAGTAAACGAACATCTGCCATGTTCCTCTAGTGCTATAGCAACAGGCTCGACGAGAGGCCATAACCACATAGACGAGCCACCTCTGACGGTGAGGCTGGCGCAGTGGGTTGAACACACGACGATGGCAAGCAAACAAGGGTGACACTGCGGCAGTGCGAGCTATGGTGTGCTCCTCCTGTGTCGCGCGACAGAGGCAAGACCGCAGCGGTGCTAACGGGGCAGAGCGGCGAGGCAGCAGGTGAAGTACGGCTCGTGGTGCGGCCGTTTGACTCTGCGGAAGCAAGGTGAAAACCGGCACACCAAGTTCGCGCAGCGGGGCAAGGCCATAGAAACAGATGGGGCGGCGCCGGAATAGCCACGGCACGGCAGCGGCTCCTAGCGGGAAAAGGCCATGGCAGCAGGTCCGGCGCAGCGGCGGCTGTGGTGAGGCATGGGAAACGGCTCGGGGCAAGGCGATGCCGCGGCTGAGGATCAACCGGGTCGGGCGCAGCGCGGCAGGCACAACGGCTCGCGACGAGGCGAGGCGGCAGCCAAGCCTGGCTCGGGCGCGGTGAGGGGGCATAGCCGACCGCGCAGTGTGGCTCGCGCGGCGGGAGGAGGCGGCCATGGCGATGTGCTGGCCTGGCGGCGGCGGCGCGTGCTCCACGCGGGTGCTCTTGTCGACGAACACCGCCGGCGAGGGCGCGGCGGCGGCCGCGTAGCCCCACGAATGGAGGAGGCGGAAGGCAGCGGAGCCCAGCATCTGGGACGCGCGACGGGAGGAGGTAGTGCGGCGGCGTGACGGGTTGAGGTGGAGAGACGGCCACGGTGAGCGGGGTGGAGCCCGACTGGGCAGTGGAGCCAGCAGGTGGCATGGGAACGGCTCGGCTGTGACCAATGTCAGTGTTGAGACTGTGACCGAAGGCCGGCTTGGTGAGGCCTCGGAGGTCAGCCACGGCGTGGAGCTGGCGCAGTGAGGAGAGGCACGGCAGCAGCAAGCAGAATAGGCCACGGTGGCGGAGACTTTAATTCTTGGCCGATCTGTTTTCGGATCGAGGCTTTTTCCTCTTTTTTTTCTTTCAATAATGATTGCCTGGAAGTGTCATAATGGATCATTGCTTCATTTATCCACCAAATCAACCTCCTCTGATCTTGTTCTTCGTTAGCAGCCAAAAACTGCACACGTCTGTGTTGCGTACGGAAAGATAGAGCTCCCGGGACTCGGTCCAGCCTCGGGGTTTGAAGCGACCAGGAGCAACTCAGCGAAACGGCAAAGAACGGCTGTAGCCATATGCTGATCCAAAATAAGCCGCGTGAAAAGTCTGGACAACTTGATTTGACGGTGGCGCAGCGGCTGCAGCCAGGTTTGCCTCCGATCCAGAAAACGAACCGGAGCTTCAACGGATTTGTGCAGCGGTGCGAGGCGGAATTTCTTGTCTGTCTCGGCGATGGCGACGGGCAGACCGTAACCCTTCATCTGATCCATTGCGAGCTTCTCGATCCCGGGAAAGCGCCCTTCAAAACATGACATCACCGGCGCCGCCCCACGGTGGGCGCCAACTATAGTGGATTTCTCACGGCAGATGTCCGGATGAATGGACTTAGGTTCAGGGTGAGACGCAACTACATGGCGGCTTGAAGGGGTTGATCGGAATCGAGAAGACACGGAGTTTACCCAGGTTCGGCCCTTCCGATGGAGGTAAAAACTTACGTCCTGCTTGTCTGGTATTGATGATGATGAAGATCTCTCGGTTACAAGGGTGCTAATTGCTACCTCTAATCTCTTGTGTTGTCTAAACTTGTAGACTTGTGTCTCTTGAGAACTTGTCCCTTTAGGGGTGCTCTACCCCTCCTTATATAAGTGGAGAGGGTAGGCTTACAAATAGAGTCCTACTAGGAGTAGTATTAGGATTAATCTCTCACGAATCCTACTCCGGGTCTTATTTCCTTTAAGGGAATATTTCTCTCTTGTGGGCCTTCTCCTGTGGGACTTCTCTTGTGAGCCGCCTGGCGCCGGCTCACCCGCCGGGTCTTGGGCTTGGTCATCCTGTGACCCGCTTGCCGGGTCATAAATAAGATGTCATATCTTCGGTCGGGTCTCCTGTGAGTCGCCAGGCCGGGTCATACCATGGGGTATATCCTCGTTAGTCGTCTTGCCGACTCTGGCAAGCTGTCTCCGGGCGGCTTACGTGCTTGGGTCTTGCGTCTCTTTCCTGACTCTAGGCCTCCGCCTCAGCCCATATGGTAAGCCATCGTGCGGCCCAATCTTCCTCTTCGAACCCATACGCTACGAGCTGCCAGGTATGACCCGGCCCCTCCTTGGCGGGTCTTACCACGGGGTTATATCCCCAACATTAGGCCCCAGATTGATTTGAACTTGCTCATGTCAATCTCCACTTTTTAACCGGCGGCGTGTCTCACACCCTTGTCACCTCAAAGGGAAAAACACATAACCCTCCCTGATGTCACCTTCATTTATTTCGAAAAGATTCCATGACGTATGCCGTAGATGCTTTCATTAAATGGTCGGCCCGAAAAATTGAGGTGTCCGTCTCGGTCAGTCATTATTTTTCGCCTTGATTCCCGCGTGCCCGTTTGGCCTTCCATCCCCTTAAATCGGACCGTGAGGGGTCTTTTCATTTTCTCCGCCGCCACCACTCTTCTTCTTCCTCTCGACGCGAACGCTTCTGAGCTCTGTTGCACCCGCGGAGTCCCGTCACTGTCGTCGAACTTGGCCGCTGCATCAACCTGAACGCTTCCAGATTCGCGTGCGTGTCCGCGCGCATCCTTAAGGTGCGTTCTTCGTCCTCTTTCAGATGTATGACTTCCCACTTGAATCCTGTCGAGTTCATCGAACTTCATTAGCATGCATGTTCATTGTTTTAATGCCAACCGATGGATAGCTCCTTAAATCTTGTGGTATTGTTTAATCTGCCACGGTCATCCATGCGAAGTTTTGACGATGTTTATCTTAGATCCATGTACTGCTCCATTACGTGTGTGAACTGCCTGTTCCTCCTTAGCCCCTTTTTAGGGTTAGAATATGTTTGTTTTTTCCTTTCCTGTAGATCTTGTAGCTGCATCATAATATTTAAAACCGTATTGTATGTCCTTTGCGGGTTTTTTCATCAAGGCCTTGTTCACTTAACCCGCCATCAAATTTCTGGCTCCTTTGATAAACTGTACCAGCGGCTTAGTTTCATAGCATTTAAGTTCATCAATCGTCTGGTTGTCTAATCACTTTCTGACCCGCCGTGTACTACCACCTTTTACAGCCTTGACTCGCCATCATTCCTCGGGCATCTTCTTCTTGTAACTAGGTCGGCTATGGAGTCTCCGAACAATTCCTAGAGGATTTTGTAGAGGCAGGAACTTTGCCGGCTCAGAATATTATTCATTGGTGGGTTCCGGGGTTAGAGAAGAAACCCATCCCACAAGAGGATGAAGTTTGTATCTTTGTCGACCACCTTATGTGGGGTTTCAGCCCACCCGTATCTAAGTTCTTCCGAGACGTTCTCCATTTCTTTAAATTGCACCCTCAAGACATTGCCCCTAACTCTGTCTCCAATTTGTGCAACTTCCAAGTCCTTTGTGAAGTTTACTTGCAAGAAGAGCCGTTTGTCGATCTTTTCCAGGACTTTTTCTATGGCAACCGCCAAACGGAAGTGGCTTGTAGTCCAAGCTTGGAGCTCGGCGGAGTCTCCATCCAAATAAGAATAGATCTGGCTTACCCATCTGTTAAAATGCCAAGCCATCCCAAAGATTGGAACAGAACTTGGTTCTATTGCAGAGACACGTCTCCAGAAGGTGAAAAAACCCTGTCGGGTTACCGTTCTACCCTGCTCTGTACTTCTACCGAGCTTCTAGATCGGATGTCATCCACAACACGAGGGAAGGATGCTCCGGCTTTCACAAAAATCAAGGCCTTTCTAGCAAACGGTTTGACGGGAGTGGACCTAACCCGCTGTTGGATCTCATGGAAGGTCTTACCATTGAGCAGGCGTGATTGACTTATGTGTGAGTACACAGGCGACGCAAATGATCCTGTCTGCTTCAACGACATACCCTTGACAGAAGAGAACATCACCTCTGCTATCAGGGGACTTACTCGCGAATCTCAAGAAGCTTGTCGTTCAGTCGGGTTAAAACCTTTCTGCGCCACAAATCCGACTCCAGACATAAGGGTGGATTTCAGATGTATTTTTCTTTCCGTCTTGACCTGATATATACATACTCATCCTAACTCCTCTTGGCGGCTTTCTCTTATAGCCTAACTCCAGCTTCTGGAAGAAAAAATACACTCCTCCAGTGAAGAAGTCTTAGGTGGGTAACACCCGTGACCGCAAATCAAAAATGTCGGCTCAAAACCTGCTTGAACTTGATGACTCAGAGGTAAAATTTGATCCCCTTGGTCATCCTTTTATGCAGCTTACTGACAATGACTATACACAGGAGGAGACGGAGACGAGCCATGCTAACGCCCCCGAGGTAACTTATCTTTCTTCTGACTCAAAAATCTTCCCACCAGTGAAGATACGGCGGGTCAGCCGAAAAGTTCCTTTTTCGCATCCTTTCCCTTATTTAGATCCCGAATTTTCCTTGAAAAAACAACAGCACGACTCTCGACGTCAGACCCAGAGCACCAGCTCTGGGGATCTCATGGCCGGCTTACCTAACGCCCCAGCGCCGTGGAAACGTCCTCCTGAGGTACTTATAAAGAACCCTATATCTGTCTTATATTTCCATAATTCTGCCTTAATATTACATCTAACTATCTTAATTTGTAGGAGTCACCTCCTTCCTCTGGCGACTCAACTGCCTCTAAACTTCCTCCCATGAAGGTCAACCCAGAGAATGTCTTCACCTCTACCGTGTATATATTACCTGTATCACCTTTATACTATGCGCTCACTCCTTGTTCTTTCAGGGCGCAAGCCAAACGCAGAAAAGCCAACGGGTCTACCGCTGCTCCAACCGCTCCACAGCCGGATACCGCTGAGCCGTCCTTCTCTTGTGCTAAACCTTTTGAAGCCACCAAAGAAACACCTGAGCAATATCCCTCGCCCTCAGAGTTGGTGGTCATCATTTGGCGGCTTCCGATAGTTCCGTGGCTGAACCTAAGCCGCCCAATCCTACCACTGAAGACTCGCCTCTCCCTGATATTACCATCACTGGGACGGGTTATCAATCTCCCATGCACCATACTCTGACAAAGCACTCCAGAAAATTTGCTACTTACTCTCCCGAGAATCTTGATTTCGAATTCCCTATCTTGGAGAAGATGACTGCAGACGATTTACATGCTGACTATCTGAACCGCCTGTCTGCCAGTCGCAACATGGAGAACAAACTTGTTGGTTTGATGAAAAATAAATATGAGGTATCTTCCATCTTCTATCTTTCTCTTATATCCGTACCTAGCCCCCAAGAATTGGGTTAATATTGCAAATAATAGACCGGGTCTTCCAAACCTTCAATCCTACTATATAGAGCTTAACCTGTGACCCCCAAGTACCGGGTTAAATTGCATATAAGCCAGTACTTTATACTAAGTTATAGATCCAATTGTAGCCCCCAAGTCCGGAGCATTATGATAATGATCACCCGGATCTCTCATATGTAAGAAGTTTCGCCGGGTGTAGCCCCCAAGTCCGATTCACTATACTAGTGATGAGCCGGACCTTTCATCGGAGACTTGAAAATGAAAACACAAACATTAGCCCCCAAGTGCCAAGTATATTGCTTGCAATGTGCTTGGGACTTATAAGAATAATTTCATCCTGGCAACTTAACATTGATAACCTTTCACTTGTGAAATGCAGGAGGCATTGAATACTGCCGAGTCTAAGCGGGTCGGCTTGAGGGAAGATCTGTGAGCCCAACAGACCGCCCGAGCCATAACAGAAGAGAAGCTACGGGCGGCTATTGAAAAGCTGGAGAAACTCCAGGCTGAATTTACTGCGTATAAAAAGACTGCCGAAACTGAGCAAGCCGCCCTAGTGAAGCGTGCGAGCGATGCACAGGAACAGCTCAATCTTGCATCGGCGGAGCTGAAGACCCTCAAGGATCACCTCTCTAAGATGTCTGCCACTATCTTTGGTAAGTGCATGCAGCTCAAAAAATATTTTCATTAAATAAACACCCGCCGTGCGGCTTATACCTTTGACCTTTCCTTGCAAGCGAAAGGAGCCACCAGCTAACTTCTGATAGTCTGATGAAGTTGAAAGCAGTCTACACTTTGACGGAGCAACTCTATAGTGGGGTCCTTTGCACCATCAAGGCTATGATGATGGCCAAGTACGTCCCCAAATTCATGAAGGGTGTCATAGAGGTCTTATCAACTTTCCCCAAATAGGTCGAGGAAATAAGGTGATCAGCCGCCAGAAGAGGAGCCATAGCTACGCTGAGCCGGTCCCTGGCCTTTGCTCTGGAATTAACTGTTGAAGAGGTGATGAACGGCTTCCCTTCCAAGAAGGATGACGGCTTAGACTTCACCAAAGCAGATTATGCCAAGTGCATTAAGGCCTCCCGGCGGCTTGCCTCCATACTGGTTGATGAAACAGACCTCGTTCCATACTAGGCGACTTATGACGAAAACAACCAACGGCTGTGCTGCCCGACCTTTGAAGCTAGAGACATGGTCCCTGCACGTCGTAAGCCGCTCTTCGCCCCTGAGATTGATCCGTCTCCACTTTTTGATGATGCACAATTCGAAGCCTTACTAAACTGCAACTGGGATGTGGATCGTTTTCAAATCGAAGAGCCCGAAGACCCGACGCAGGATGACCCGCCGGCGAGTTAAACTCCTTGTTCTCAACTGATTGTAACCTGGCCAGCTGAGCCGGAACAGGTGAAAAACTTTTAAGTCCTTAATCTTTTGAGCTCTTGGAGAGCCCTATAATATACTTTGAAATCTTCTTATGCCTTAATCAGCGACTCATGTTTAGAGATGAACCCTGCAAAAACCGAACACAAACAGTCTGCAATGTTTGCCTGGGCGGCTTTAGAAAAGCATAACCCGAAGATCTTTAATACAACCTTGCTTAATCTTTCCATCTTGCTCTATCCACACTTATAATATGAATGCAATGTATGATGCAATGTATGATGCAATATTTATATGATGCAATATGTGATGTAATATGTATGAGGCAATATGTGATGTAATGCATGATGATCTTGCTTTCCCCTTGTTATTTGTTTTTTCGAAAACTCATATTCTAGCCCATCTGGGGGGAATTGTTGCTTTCATCCGCTTAACAGTGCAGGGTCTCTAACGAGACTGACTGCCAATCTTGCACGGCTCAGGGTCTCTACGCGAGATTAACTGTCAAGGGTGCAACAGACTAGAATTTACAATGGGGTGAGTGCCCCGGCTCATAAGCTACTTCTCGCGTGACATAAATTCATCGTTTGAACCTTAAACAACATCACTTGTTAAGAGTACGACGGGCCAATTGGCGGAGAGTATGTAGAAGATGAGAGATCTTCCCTCGTTGTTGTATGAGTCCCTCGGAGGGGGTGAGTTGACAGCTCGCTGCACTCCTGGGCGATCGGCAACTACATACAGGCAGGTACAACTCTACCAAGAGTGGCCGGCAGACTTCACCCACTCTGGCACTTGCTCTGGTCCACGACCCATCTTGCATCATGGTACCTATGTTTGAACGGCTCGCATCCTGGCGTCTCATCCTCTTTGGCACCCATGGCACCCATGTTTGAACGGCTCACATCATGCCGGCTCACCCTCTTGAGCGACTTGGCACCCATGTTTGAACGGCTTGCATCATTGCGGCTCTCCCTCTTGAGTGACTTGGCACCCATGTTTGAACGGCTCACATCATGGCAGCTCGCCCTCTTGAGCGACTTGAGATCTTTCACCGATAAAGTAGGGCACCCATGTTTGAACGGCTCGCAACATGGCGGCTCATCCTCTTGAGTGACCTTAAATCCTTCATCAATAAAATGGTGCACCCATGTTTGAACGGCTCACAACGTGGCGGCTCATCCTCTTGAGTGACCTGAAAAACTTCCGTCCATAAGGCGGCGCACCCATGTTTGAACGGCTCGCAACGTGGCAGCTCGTCCTCTTGGGTGACCTTAAGCCTCTCGCCATCTTGCACGCCATCATCCCATGGGATGCTGCTTTGTAAGCTGCCATCCTGCAGAACACCATCTTGTAAGTCGTCGCAAAATGGTGCTACTTTGGCTGAAGAGCCGGTCAAAAGGGTGAGCAAGCTAAACCTGGCGGGTTGGAAGCCCCCAAGTTACCACGTGGAGATGTTCATCTTTGCATAAATCTGTAATGCCAAAGAGAAAAAACGACAGAGGCCCCGTCTTGCAGGGATGCCAACTTTATTATATGACTGTAAATACAATAAAATATGTATGTAGAAAGAATAAGAGTCAATGACTCAAGTATAGTAAGGCCGTAGGTGAGTGATGTTCCACAGTCGGTCAGTTTCCTGCCCGGAAGTATGTGATTCGTCTCGCACGTCGATGAGATAATAAGATCCATTGTTCAGATTCCTTCTAACCACGAAAGGTCCTTCCCATGGGGGTGATAACTTGTGCGCATCTATCTGATCTTTAATCAAATGTAATACCAAGTTGTCTTCTTGGAATGTTCGGGTCTTGACCCTACGGCTATGGTAGCGACGTAGGTCATGTTGATAAATCGCCGATCGAGTTGCTGTAAGATCGCGTCCTTCATCCTGAGCATCCAATGCATCCTGACGTGCGACCTCATTGTCACATTCCACATAGGCCGCCACACGTGGTGAATCATGACATATGTCACTTGGTAACACGGCCTTCGCACCGTAAACCATGAATAAGGGGGTGTAACCCGTTGACCTGTTAGGCATAGTATTGATGCTCCAAAGGATGGATGACAGTTCTTCCACCCAACAACTGGGTGTTCTTTGTAAAGGAACCATGAGCCGGGGCTTGATACCTCTCAAGACTTCCTGATTTGCCCGTTCCCGCCTGACTTTTGGACTATGGATGAGCAACAGCTGAAACATTGAGCCGGATGTGCTCGCTTTCGCAGAATACCTTCATAGCCCCCTTGGACAAATTTGTGTCATTATCTTTAATGATGCTATGAGGGTATCCAAACCGGTAGATCAATTTTTTGACAAACTGAACCGTCGTGGCTGCATCACACTTACTGACCGGCTCAGCCTCCACCCACTTGGTAAATTTGTCCACTGCCACCAAAAGGTTGGTCTTTTTATCCTTAGACCGTTTAAAATTTCCAACCATGTCAATCCCCCATACTGCAAATGGCCAAGTGATCAGTATCATCCATAATTCTTGAGCCGACACGTCAGCACGTCTTTCGAACTTCTGGCACCCGCTGCACTTAGCGACCAGATCCTCCGCGTTCTTATGAGCTGTCAACCAGAACAATCCATGTCGAAAGGCCTTGGACACTAAAGATTTTGACCCGGCGTGATGTCCGCAATCACCAACATGTATTTCATATAAGATTTCCTTGCCTTCCTCCGACGAGACACAACGCTGGAAGACGTCGGTGATGCTGCACTTGTGCAATTCCCCTCCAATGATGGTCATGGACTTAGAACGCCTCACGATTTGCCACGCCAGAGTCTCATCTTTACGCGACTCGCCCCGGGTCAGGTATGCCAGATATGGCAAAGTCTAGTCTGGAATAGCGTGTAAAGCCACCACTAGTTGCCCCTCCACGTCAGGTATGGCCAGATCCTCCTCGGACGGTAGCTTAACAGACGGATGGTAAAGTACATCCAAGAAAACATTAGGTGGCACCGGCTTACACTGAGATCCTAGTCTTAACAATGCATCCGCCGCCTCATTCTTGCAATGATCAATATGATCTACCTGATAACCCTTCAAATGACCAGCGATGATATCTACCTCTTGCCGATAATACGCCATCTGCGGGACCTTGGAATCCCACCTGCCTGACACCTGTTGTGCCACAAGATCGGAGTCGCCAAGGCACCTAACCCGGCTCAGGTTCATCTCCTTGGCCACACGTAGCCCATGAAGCAAAGCTTCGTACTCAACTGCATTGTTCGTGCAAGGAAACATAAGCCTTAATACATAGCTAAACTTATCACCTTTGGGAGAGGTTAAGACAACTCCATCCCCCAAGCCCTCCAACTATCTGGACCCGTCAAAGTGAATCGTCCAATATGTGTTGTCCAGCTTTTCCTCCGGCGACTAACACTCCGTCCAGTCATTTATGAAATCCACCAATGCCTAAGACTTCACGGCTGTGCGAGGTGCATACTTTAAATTGAGAGGCCCAAGCTCTAGCGCACACTTAGAAATTCTACCAGTGGCTTCCTGATTTTGTACTATGTCTCCCAACGGAGCGGAGCTAACCACCATGATCTGATGTCCAAGGAAATAATGCTTCAACTTACGATTCGCCATGAACACCTCGTATATTATCTTCTGCCAGTGTGGGTATCTTTGCTTTGATTCGATAAGCACCTCACTAACATAATAAACCGGCCTCTGAACCAAATACTCTTTCCCTGCCTCTTTACGCTCCACCACAATCGCAGCACTAACCGCCCGATTATTAGCCACCACATAAAGGAGTGGGGGGTCATTCTCAGCCAAAGCGGCTAAGATCGGTGGCTCAACCAGCTGCTTTTTAAGCGTTTCAAGAGCTTCATCTGCAGCCTTACTCCACACAAAGTCATCCGTCTTTTTCATCATCTGGTACAGAGGAATAGCCTTCTCCCCTAGGCGGCTGATGAAGCGGCTTAAAGTGGCAATACGACCCGCCAAGCACTGCACATCATTGATGCTTGCTGGCTTAGCTAGTGACGTGATGGCCATTATCTTATCCGGGTTGGCTTCGATACCTCGTTCTGAAACCAAGAAACCCAGAAGCTTGCCTGCAAGAACTCCAAAAACACATTTATCCGGGTTAAGCATCATCTTATAAACCCGTAAGTTATCAAACGTTTCCTTCAGGTCATCCAACAACATCTCCTTCTTCCTTGACTTAACCACAATATCGTCTACATAGGCATGAACATTACGCCCAATCTAACCATGAAGACAATGTTGCACACAACGTTGGTAAGTCGAATGCGCACTCTTGAGTCCGAACGGCATGGACACATAGCATAAGGCTCCAAAAGGTGTTATGAACGAGGTATTCTCTTGGTCTTTAACTGCCATCTTGATCTGGTGATAGCTTGAATAGGTGTCCACGAAACATAAACTCTCACAACCCGCCATTGCATCAATAATCTGGTCGATACGGGGGAGAGCAAATGTGTCAACCAGACAAGCCTTGTTAAGATCTGTGTAGTCTATACACATACACCACGTGCCATTCTTCTTGAGCACCAGCACAGGGTTGGCTAACCACTCCGGGTGAAATACCTCCACGATGAACCCTGCTGCCAAGAGCCTGGCTACCTCTTCTCCAATTGCTTTACGTCACTCCTTGTTGAAGCGATGGAGGAATTGCTTAATCAGCTTAAACTTAGGATCCACATTAAGGTGGTGCTCAGCGAAGTCTCTCGGTACACTCGGCATGTCTGATGGATTCCATGCAAAGATGTCCCGATTCTCACAGATGAATTCGATGAGCGCGCTTTCCTATGCGGGGTCCATGTTGGCCCCGATAGTGAACTCCTTGGATGAGTCGCCCGGAGTAAAATCCACTAGCTTCGTGTCATCAGCCGCAAACTTTAGAGGTGGCTCAGACTCTATACTGGGTTTTTTCAACGGAGTCATATCTGTCAAGTCAACGTTATCCTTGTAAAACCTAAGCTCTGCTTCTGCGCAGCCTGACTCTGCATAAGTTGCATCTCCTCCCTCGCATTCGATGGCTATGTTCCGATCACCATGGATCGTGATTGTTCTATTGAGAGCCAGCATCTTGAGCTACAGATAAACATAACAAGGCCTGGCCATAAATTTTGCGAAAGCCGGCCGACCAAACAGAGCATGATACGGGCCCTTAATCTTTACCACCTCAAACCACAAGGTCTCCATCCTATAGTTATACTCATCTCCGAACGCCACTTCCAAGGCAATCTTTCCTACTGGGTAAGCGGACTTGCCTGGTATCACCCCATGGAAAATGGTTGATGATGGCTTAGGATGTTGATACTGCTGCCACCGTCCATGAGCACTTTTCTGAATTTGTACCCTCCAACCTGAGGAGAGACCACCAGAGCTAAATGACCTGGATTGTCAACCCGTGGCGAGTGGTCCTCCTGGCTCCACCTAATTGGATACTCTCACCATTTTAAGTATCGCGGTAGAGCTGGCGTGGCTGCATTGACCGCCCACTTATGCAGCTTCTGATCCTGCTGATCTAGGCTCGTAGTGAAGACATGATATTGTCCTCCACTAAGTTGTTTCGGGTTGCTCTAATATCCTGACTGGTTATTCTGTTGTTGACCACCATTGCTTTGCTGCTGATGACTTCCTTGATTTCCTCGATTCAGATTGTTTTGGCCTTGATGACCTGAGCCTGACCCGCTTGCACCAAAGCCGGTTCCAGAGCTGCCCGGTCCTGACCCGACTGATGGGCCGTTACCACTGTTATGATTTTGATGAAGGCTTTGCTCCCGAAACTTGCGCATAACACTGCACTCCTTCCAAGTGTGGGTGGCCTCTTTGTCCAGTCGGTTGTGCACCGGGCAAGGTCTGTTCAGCGCCTCCTCCAAGGTGTAAGGCACATGTGCCCTATTCCTATCGAACGGCGGCCTGAAGTTCTTGTTGCCTCTAGGGCGATCGTTCCCGGCCGACTGTGCGTTGGTGTTCACCACAAACTCTGACCCGCCATATGGGTTCTTCCGCTTGCCTTGTCTGTCGTTCCCAACACCTCCCTGCTGGTTTTTACCATTGCCGCCCTTCTTACCCTGACCTGACTTCTCATCATCGGAGTCTGGGTCTTTGGTGGTATCTGAATCTGCATACTTGGTGAGAGCCGTCATGAGCTCACCCATATCCTAACAAGAACGCTTCAGCCGCCCGAGCTTCTATTTCAGTTTCACAATTCGACAGTTCCTTTCCAAAATCAGAACCACCTGGGATGTCGAAATATTCTCAGATGAGTGGATCACCGTCGAGACTCGCCGCACCCAATGATGGGCCGACTCACCTTCCTGCTCCCCACAAAGATCCAGATTCACAATCGTCATCAACTGCTTGCAAGTTCCCTTGAAGTTCTTGATGAATCGTGCTTTCAACTCGGCCCATGACGTGATGGTATTCGGTGGTAACCCCTTTAACCAAGTGCGGGCCGATCCTTCCAACATCATGTCGAAGTATTTCACACAAACTGCTTTGTTGACCTCCAGCATCACCATAGCAAGCTCATAGCTTTCAATCCAAGCCTCTGGGGGTAGATCTGCCGTGTAATTGGGCACCTTCCGCGGCCCCTTAAAGTCCTTGGGCAAGCGTGCACTCCTCAGATCCACTGCGAGACACTGCACACCAAATCCCCTGGCTGAGACGCCGAAGGGTGTTGCTGGTGCCGGCTCAGGGACCTCTGGGTAATCCGTTACCGGTGTTGATCTTCGCTGAGCCCGCCCCTATCCATAGACCCCTGAATATCCATCTCAAGCGGGTTGTTATTGGGCGGTTTCCGCCTCTGCTCACTGCTGGAGACCGCGGGTGGCTCAATCTGCCGGCTGTAGCTACGGCTATGAACCGGCATGGAGTGCACCTAGCTCCGGCTGTGTGTGTACCTCTCTTGCTGAGCCACCGCTGTCTACAACAGGCTAATCACGTTCCTCGCCTCTTTGGCAAACAGCGTCCCTTCAGCCAAAGGGAGAGCATCAAGCTTGGCAGCCGCCGCTATCATATTTTCCACCAGATTAGAGTAATGGCCAGGCGGCGTCACAACATGTCGCGACAAAGGTCTGTTCCTCCACGGCGAGTCTAACTGCTGTGGCGCCTCTGCCACCCGGGTCACCACTGGCGGCGTACTTCGCCCGGCCCCAGGAGTATTGAAAAGATTCCAAGGTTGAATTGGTAATATGACTTGAGTCCTTCTACGCTGAACAACCTCCGACGCCCGCTGGTCCAGATCAAAACAGAGAGCCTCCGCCCTCAAACGTTCTGACTTGGCATTCATCTGAGCTTGCACTGCATTGATATCCTCCTAGGCCTGAGCCATCTGTCCTTTGATCTGGTTAATCTCGGTGTTACGTTCTGCCTGATTCTTAGCTGTCACCATGAGCCGTTAGCTCTTCCATGAGCTCTAGTAAGGCCTGTGTCGATGCCTTAGGAGGCTCCGCGTGAGGGGGGCGCTCTAGCCGCCGCTCCGGCTGTCGCACCATTGGAAGCCGGCGTCAGGCCCGCCATGAACACGGTGGCTCGACTCGGCGGGTCATAGGGTTCTGCAATACGGTCACCATCGGCATAGCCCCTTTACCCGCCGTCATGAAGTTGATAGATCAATTCCCCATCCTCGTTGGAAGATCCTTCATCTGAGAAAGCCAAGGTCTCTCCCGATAAGGAATCTCCTCTGTCTTGTTTAAAGCTAATGAAAACACTCTTCCACCCGGGTTGAACACGGGCGGGTGTCGCGCGCTAGGCCGGCTCGACGAGGTCGGTGCAGATGTCTGGCCCGGGTGTAGATCCATCCAGCTTGCTGATGAACACGTGCATCTTGCCAATGGGAACCCGATAGCCGTACTCGACTGAGCCAGCTCCAGGCCCCATCCTGAGTCATCAATATAGAGTTTGTCATGGAGACACTTTATCATCAAGCCGACGGCGTATCCTTCGATCCCTGAGTGAAAGCCCTTTGAGAACTCAACACCACCGCACGTTAGCCCCATGGTGGGCACCAATTGTCGTGGTTTTGTCATGACAAATGTCCAAAGACTTAGGTTTGAGGCCATCGCTAAGGCAGTAGAATCAAAGGGTTGGACGGGACAAAAGACATGAATTTACCGAGGTTCGGCCCCTCAAGATGAGGTAAAAGCCTACATCCTGCTTTGTGTACATTGATTGGTATATCGATTACAAGGTAGCGTATTTGCTTGACCTCGCTCTTGATTGATTGGATTATGTCTAAGCCGTCCCCGGGTCTCGCCTTTATATAGGAGGTCAAGACCACGGGTTACAAAAATCTCATACCGACTCCTACAACATGTCTGGCTCTATCTCTAAGCCGTCTTGCCGACTCTGGCAGGCTGTCTCCGGGCGGCTTACGCACCCGGATCTTGCGTGTCCTTCCTAACTCTGGGCCTCCACCTCAACCCATATGGTAAGACCCCGTGCGGCCCAATCTTCCTCTTCGAGCCCATACGCTATGAGCCGCCAGGTATGACCCGACCCCTCCTGGGCGGGTCTTACCACGGGGTTATATCCCCAACACTTTCCGTACAATGGGATACTTGGACGCCCGACGCTGGCCAAGTTCATGGCGGCGTCACACTATGCTTACAACGTGTTGAAGATGCCTGGGCCGATTAGCGTCTTCACAATAAACTCCGACAAGAAGGACACACTTATTTGTGCCAACCAGCTTTACTGGGAGGCAATTGCAGCACCTGCCGCCAAGGCACCTTCTCCTGCCGTTGGAGCTCCCAGGGGGAAGAGGACCGGCAAGGCCTCTGGTGCACACTTCGGCAAGCGTGCGTCTTCAGAGTGCTGCGCTCCCGTCGACGATGTGCTAGAGAGCTCCACCGTCAAGAACAAGAAATCTAAGGCAGCCCCGCCAGAAACCAAGAAAGTGTGTGTCAAGGAGGATGGCACGGGGGTAACTTTCACCATAAGTTCCACCCTCGATGACAAATAGGAAAGCGCGCTCGTTGCCTTCCTGCGGGCGAACGTCGATGTGTTTGCATGGCAACCATCTGATGTCCCCGGTGTTCCCAGGGAGATAATTGAGCACCACCTTGCCGTCTGTCCCCACGCATGGCCTGTCAAGCAGAAATTCAGGAAGCAAGCCGTGGAGCGGCAAGAATTCATTGTTGACAAAATCAGGAAATTGGAAGCGGCAGGCTAGGTCAGGGGAGTACTTCATCCAACATGGTTGGCCAATCCAGTTGTAGTGCACAAGGAGAATAGAAAATGGAGGCTATGCATTGATTTTACAGACCTCAACAAAGCCTGTCCAAAAGATCCTTTCCCCTTGCCGCACATCGACCATATTGTGGACTCCACTACAGACTATGATTTGTTGTCCTTCCTTGATGCTTACTCAGGATACCACCAGATCTTCATGTCTAAGAAAGACGAGGAGAAGAACACATTTATCACCCCATGTGGTACGTATTGCTTTGTGCGTATGCCTTTTGGGTTGAAAAGTGTTGGTTCAACATTTGCAAGAGCAGTCTAGATTGGTTTTGATCCCCAGCTACATAGAAATATGGAAGCCTATATGGATGACATAGTGGTCAAAACCAAAGACAAAGCAATGCTCGCACAGGACCTGGAAGAGACGTTTACGAATCTGTGCAAGATCAACTTGAAGCTCAATCCTGAGAAATGCGTGTTCGGTGTTCCATCCGGAAAGCTTCTCGGGTTCTTTGTATCTTAGCGTGGGATCGAGGCGAACCCCAACAAGATCAAAGCAATTCAGCAGATTGAAGCACCAAAATGCGTCAAGGATGTGCGCCGCCTTGCCAGCTACGTCACGACTCTGAGTAGATTCATCTCGAAGTCTGCTGAGTGCGCCCTGCCCTTTTTGAAAATCTTGAAGAAGGCAGGTCCAATGAATTGTACTCCGGAAGCCGAGGCAACGCTACAGGATTTGAAGAAGTACCTCTCCTCTCGGCCGATACTAGTCACACCTAGACCTCAAGAGTCATTGTTGCTATAGTTGGTGGCAACCAATCAAGTGGCTAGTGTTGCGTTGGTAGCGCAGAGAGAAGCCGACGAAGAGCAGCTACTGAAGCAGGACCACCAAGCGACGAACCGGGGGATTCCCCAACAAGGTCTGGTGCTGGCAAGTCAGAGCCTGCGCAGATGAATGAAGCCACACAAAAGAAGAAAATGGTGCAGCGCCCAGTGTACTTCATCAGCTCCCTTTTGCAAGGGGTCAGGTCAAGGTACTCTGGTGTGCAAAAGTTACTTTTTGGCCTCCTCATGGCCTCAAGGAAGCTGTGCCATTATTTTCAAGCACATGAGATTACCGTCGTCACTCGCTTCCCACTGCAACGGATTTTGCGAAACCCAGACACTACCGGTAGGGCCTTGGAGTTGTCAAGCTTTGGCCTCAAGTTTGAAAGAAGTTCAACCATTCAGAGTAGAGCTTTGGCAGAATTCATTGCAGAATGGACCCCAACGCCAGACAAAGAGATCCAAGAAACGACCATCCCCGGCAAGGAAACAAGCCAAGAATGGGTTATGTCTTTGACGGAGCTTTCTCCCTACAGGGAGCCGGTGCTGGCTTTTTGCTTGTCACACCCACCAGGGAGCACCTCAACTACGTGATTCAGATGCACTTTCCCCGGGAGAAGTCGACAAACAACTCCACGGAGTATGAGGGGCTGCTTGCCGGCCTCCAAATCGCGGCAGACCTTGGGATAAGGAAGCTCATTATCATAGGAGACTCACAGCTTGTCATCAAGCAAGTCAATAAGGACTATTAGAGTCTATTGGTGGAGGCTCACGTATATAAAGTGAGGAAGTTAGAGGAGTGCTTTGACGGCCTACAAGCAGAGCACGTTCCTCATGCAAAGAATAGTATTGCTGACGAGCTGTCGAAGCGTGCTGCCCTAGAGTTACCTGTGGAACCAGGGACTTTTGAGCTCCAACTAAATCAACAATATGTATCGCCGCCGGCAAGGATAATAAGAGGAAGAAGTTGAATTCTGGCCAGTACTTCCCGGCAGATCTTACAAAAGCCGTCGGCAAGGAAGTTGCCGGGATCAACACCAATCTTGCCAGGGGGCAACATGCTCCGACAGGGCCACAAGCCCTTGCCGTAGAGACAAGAGCCCCCGTGGTAGAAGACATGCCTTTAGTCCTTGTCATCGAGCCTCAGGCTCTAGCATGGGCACAACACATAGTCCAGTTCCTTCGAACAGGGGAACTCCTGGAGGAACAGGAAGAAGCAGAGAAAGTAGCCTGTCAGTCTGGTGTGTACTAGTTTGTGGACGACGTCCTGTATAGAAAGAGATCGAACGGTGTGAAATTGAAGTGTGTTCCTCGGGAGGATGGACTAGATCCGTTGGTAGAGATACATGGAGGATATGTGGCTCCCACATAGGATCAAGAGCTCTTGCCGGGAAGGCCTTCCAGTAAGGTTTCTTTTGGCCCACTGCTCTCCAGGATGCAACTGCACTAGTAATCAAGTGTGAAGCGTGCCAGTTCCATTCGCAGAAGCTACATCAACCATCTCAAGCTCTTCAAACAATCCCTCTTTCCTGGACATTTTTGGTCCAGGGGCTCAACATCTTGGGCCCCATTCCCCGTGCCATTGGGGGCTTTGAGTACTTGTACCTCGCGATCGACAATTTCACAAAGTGGACGGAAGTGGAAGCAGTGAGAATGGTGACAACACAATCAGCCATCAAGTTGTTCAGTGGACTAGTTTGCTGTTTTGGTGTACCAAGCAGGGTCATCACCGATAACGGCACACAGTTCACAAGCCGCACCTTCATGCAATATGTCCAATACCTTGGCGGAAAGATTTGCTTTTCTTCCACCGCTCATCCAAGGAGCAACAACCAAGCGGAAAGGGAGAATGCTGAAGTGCTGCGAGGTCTTAAGACGAGAACTTTTGACAGGCTGCACAAGTGCCGAAGACGCTGGATTGATGAGCTGCCGACGGTTCTTTGGTAGATTAGAACGACAACAAATCGAGCCACCAACCAGACACCCTTCTCCCTTGTGTACGGGGCGGAGGTAGTTCTCCCCACAGAACTCATATATGGGTCACCTCGAGTGCTCTCTTATGATGAGCTTGAGCAAGAGCAGTTGCGCCAAGATGACATAATGCTCCTTGTGGAAGATCGTCTTCGGGCTGTTGTGTGAGCTGCATGCTACCAACAAGCTATGTGCCGCTACCATAACTACAAAGTTCATGCCCAGAGTCTTAGGAAGGCGACCTTGTTCTTCAGCGCGTTCAGTCGGACAAGAATTCAAACAAGTTGACACCGAAATGGGAAGGCCCTTATCGGGTAGTACGAGTCACCAGGCGTGGCACAGTCCGCCTGGAGACCGAAGATGGCATCCCAGTTAGCAACTCCTGTAACATTGAACATCTTCGTAAGTTCTATCCATAAGGCGCGATTGCCACCCTGTAACAGCACAAGTGCTAGCCATTTATGGTCATGTAACTCTTGTGAACCCTATGTTGCCATGTGTTTGCATGATATGATTTTGCTCTTTGTCATTTCCATCTCATGCATCATGCATCATGCTCATCATATTATTTGCATACTTGTGTTGCTTGCTAGATTGGTCTTGCGTGATGTGTATGTGAGTGTGGTGCAACAACTCCCTCTCTTCTCCTTTCATTTTCAAAACCATGCCTAAACCTTGTTATTCCCTTTTGCTTTCTACATGCGAATTAACTTGATAATAAACTCTATTAAAAATGTTCTGTGGTTGTGGGATATCATACTGAGTAGGAAGGTGGTGCTCTCCTTGTTGTTTAAAATTTGGACTCATGGGGTTTTGCAAAAATAGTGGCTGTTTTTTAAGGTATTTATTTTACTTGTCCTAAAAAACATCTTTTTTATTTTTATTAAATAGGGAATATTATTTTCAATGTCAAAGTATTTTGTTTTAACAAAAATCCTTTTCTTTTTATCTGGTTTTTTTCTTGTGTTATTTATTTTTATAAAAGGAAATCCCTTCTTCTGTTTTCTTTGAGAGAGAGAGATGAGCACTGGGCCTTTTTCCCCTTGCGGCCCACGTAGCTTCCCCGCGCGACCCAGCCCAGTAGAGCCGACGACTACCTGCTCTGTTTCGCCTCCGTCAGGTTCAGAGAGTGAGCACAGAGTGTGCTCGTGTGAGAGGGCATCGGTGCTGCCGTGAGAGGGCTCACGAACGTCGAGGCCGACCCCCTTTTATATGTGTGCGCATCCCTAGGGTTTCCCTGTTCCGCCATCGCTCCTCCCTCTCCTCTCCATCTCCCTCCCTTCCTTCCTCCCCTCTTTGGCATTAGGTAAAGTAGTAGTTCAGAGGAAGTAGAGCGCCGGAGCCATCATCGTCACTATCGCCTCCGGTGGCCCGCTCGTCATCGTCCAAGATGGCAAGGAGTGCCCTGGTGCCGCCCGCGTCCGATTCCCGGTGATAGGAGGGCCGGGGAGACTCCACATCGTCAGGCATCACCGCGCCTTCTTCTTCCTCCGCTCTATCAATCTCCAACCCGCCCGCGTTGCCGTCTTCCTTCTTCCTCCTCTTCTGTGCGTGTCGAGCCGTCGTCATCCCCCTCGGTGTGTGCATAGCTGCATAGTTGCCGAAGAGCGTGTCACCGCCGTGTTCGGGACGAGTGAAAGCTCATGCTCGAGCTACTCGTAGCCGCCGCGCCTAGTTGAAGTTAGGTGAGGGGATAGGTTCCCAAAGGTTTCCTCGTTCCCCTCAGCACGTCCGTGTCACCGGAGATCCCATGTGCCACCAGAATTCATCGTCACTGCCATGCTGTCGCTGCTGTCATTTGTTTCAGTTTCATGAGTGTTCTCCTGGGCATGTTAGTAGATTAGTAGCGGACCCCCCCTTTGGTCAGTATCGAGTGCGTAGCACAGTGGTCAGTCGACCCGGGCGAAACCGAGAGGTCTGGGGATCGATTCCCAGGCGTGCCCCCTGTTTTCCTTTTTTTGTATTGGCTATTGTTGTTGTGTGGTGTTCTGATCTGCTATGACCATGCCGGATCCCGTGTGGCTTGTGCAGTTGTGTGTGTGTGCCTGCGTGTGTGTAGGGGTGTGTTGGATCTCCTGTGGCCAGCAAGATCTTGCGTAGGTGTGTGTGTCTGCTCTGTGTGGCAGCTTGTATGTGTGTTAGTGTGTTAGTGTGTGTATGACGAGTGGGCCCTGGCCCCACTTGTCATCCACCAGAGGGGCCTTGGTGCCTATGCCAGGTGGGCCCCCTCCTCTCTATTGTTTTTATTTTATTTTTGTTAGTGTTTTATTGTGTTAAATAGATTTTTCCTTTTCTGGTATATTTCTAAATCTAGACATGAGCTTATTTGGACATGGGCACTTTTAGTAAGTTTTCACTTATGGGAGTGTATGGTACTTTTCGAGCTAGTGTTGTGCTATGTTCATAGTTTGAAATAGCGAAGATAGTGTCCGCTATTGCGTCCGCAATAGGCTACCGCAATAGCACCCGCTATCACTCAAATTAAATTTCATTACTCTTTCTTCATGTTCTAGTGATATAAACAATAATTTGGTGTATTTATAAATCCCCTACGTGGACATAGCGCCCGCAATATCGCCCGCTATCCGCATTTCGCTACACGGAACCCAATCCGCTACCGACCCGCTATCCGCTATTTAAAACCCTGGCTATGTTGTTCCATGCAAGTATGTGGGTATGATATATGATTTTGGGGTAGAATCACCCAAGGAGTCCATTGGTGCAACTTGTTTTGTCATTTGAGCAAGTTTGACAAAATGTCATTTTGTAGCAAAGTGCCATTTTGTCATTTGAGTTAGAATTAATCCATGCTTGCTATGATCTTTGTGTCAACATGCAAGTGGTAGTATTTCATGAGTAGGATGCCATGGTATTTTCTTTTGTCATGATAAACTTGCATATAAGTGGGAACCATGCTCCAAAGTGGCTAGTAAAATGTTGCTGATTTCAACATGCTAAATATTTCTAAGTCTGAGAATCTGTTAATATTTTTATGCCATGATGAGAGGATGCTACCTAGTGATATGTTGTGTTTTAGCTCAAGTTTAGTGGTAGTGTTTTGAAGTAGATGTTCCCCTCTACCATCGTGTTAATTTTCATGCCATGAGGTGGTCTCTAGCACCATTATTTATTGCTGTCAACTGGCTATCAGCTTAACTCAGATTCTAAAAAACTATGATTTTCTCTAAGTCCCTAGAATTTGTTTCATCATGCCAACTTGTGAGCTTCATGCTTATTGATATGTGCTTGCTTTACAGTATGTGTAGTTGGATGATTTGATAAACATGTGATGAAGTTTCTGTGAATGCCTTGTTTGAGGTTGGAAACTTCCTGTAGCTCTAGATATTTGCTATGAAAGTAGATATGTTGCTGTTTGGAGGCAGATTGTATGAGTTAGTGTTTTGTGACTTGTGGGAGCTATGCTCCATGGTTTTGCTTGATCTTTGGCTCTATTGTGGTTGGTTTTTCATTTCCTAACCAGTGGCAACCTTGGATGCCAAGGAATAGACAATGACCTTCATTGTCTTGTATTTTGCCTTCGTACCTTGCCGTGAGCGTAGCGTGAGAACCGTAACTCTGTTTCCTATGTTCCACATATGGATTTGCATTGATTTTGCATGAAGAATCCATATTTTCCATGATAATGCATATTCAAACAACTTAACATGAGGTTTTTTCCAGAATTGTAAATAACTTAACTATTGCATGAGAAACATGACTAGTTTAGGATTGCCATGCTAAATACTTCAAATGAATCATGCATCATCTTGTTTGTGCATTGCACTTTGGTTGGTTGTTTATTGTTGCTGTTTATCTTGGGTAGAAGCGAGTGTTGAACCTGAGTACCAGGATCCAGGAGAGTACCACTACGAGGACCCTGCTCTTTGTCCCTTTGAAGAACCAACACGAAAGATGATCGTACCCAGATCCCGACACTATTTTTGCTTTGCTAGATGTCTCCCTCTTATAGTTACATATGCGTTACCTACCACTTGAAAGTAAAGCCTCCTACATTTCCATGATAGCCTCTAACCCCTCCACATCCTAGCAAACCTTGTTTGGCTAAGTTACCGCTGCTCAACCCCTCTTATAGCGTTCTTAGTTGCAGGTGCAGGTTGTTTCCATGTGATAACATGGATATCTAGCATATCACAATATTTACTGATATTTAATTTAATGCACATATATATCTTGGTATGGTGGAAGGCTTGGCCTTTTGCTCGGTGTTTTGTTCCACTTTTAACGCCATAGTTTCTTGTTATCGGTGTTATGTTTCCATACTTTGCGCTCGTAACATGCTCGGGGTTGTTATGGGGAACCCCTTGATTATTCGGTTGAGATTAAAACTTGTCTGGCAAGACCCAACATTGGTACTATTTGTTTAAACAACTTAATAAAACTGCATAGGGCTTTGCAACCCCGTGGATAATTAATCAATAATCCGGGCCAGTGCTCCTCATGAGTCTTGGTCCAAACTAGAGCACTGTGCGGGGCCAACCCAGGGTAACTCGGGCGATTCGTATCAGGCCTCTGTATGTGTCGCTTATCCGTCGTGTCCCGAGAACGAGATATGCGGCTCTAATCGGGTTCGTCGACACGTCGGGTGGTCTTGCTGGACTTGTTTTACCTTTCTCAAGTGGCTTGCGTGAGGGACTCTGATTTTCTTCGGGCTATCTCTAGGTGTCGAAATTCCTTTGGAGTTGCCTAGGATGATCACGAGATCCGTGGTCGAGGTTATTCCCATGGAGTGTGGTTAATTTATGATGGACTAGTTGGAGCACCCCTGCAGGGTTAAATCTTTCGGAAAGTCATGCCCACGGTTATGTGGCAACTTGGATATTTGTTTAACACCCGGTTATAGTTAACTTGAAGTAAAATCCAATAAAATACACCAACTATGTGAGTAACTGTGATCGTCTCTGCTCGTGAACGTGATCCGAGAGAGAACACGGTGGGGTTATGTTTGACATAAGTAGGTGTTCAGGATTGCTTAGCGATCATGCTAGTTCTCGATTGTTTATTGTAGACCACATATTTACATTCATGTTCTCGTAAGATTAGGCACCATACAATGCTTAGTGCTGCTGCAAACTAAACACTTATCCCCCATCCAACCTATAAGCTTGAATAGTCTCGATACCTGGTCGCGAGATTGCTGAGTCCCCGATGCTCACAGATTACTACAACAAATACAAGTGCAGGTGTAGATGAGATCGTGCCAGATGATGTGACGCAGCTCCAGTGGGAGTATAACAAGGAGTGTGGCAGGATATACGTCACATATCCAGACGAGTAGAGAGGCCTTGGTTGTGATCTTCGGGGCTAGCAAGCCAGTGTCATTGCATCTTTTTATCGTTTGTTTTCGTCCATAGATGGACCCTGTATTTCGAATGATGTTTGAATAAATTGTGTGGAATTGTAATTTAGCATGTGGCGAGTGTAAGCCAACTCTTAGACTCCTCTCTTAATAAATGTATGTGATGATATTGAACTTGTTATGTGACTAGATGTGCCTCTATCCCTGTCGAGCCCCCATGCCCAAATATGGATAGGCGCGCATCTTGGGCATTACAAGTTGGTATTCAGAGCCATACGACCATAGGATCCCTTTGCTTGATCGAACTTGGCCAAGTCAAGTCTAGTAAAACTATTTTGAGTCTAGTTATATCGGAGAGTAGGGTTCTTGTTACTCCTCTTCTATACTCTGGTGAGGTATTCGACTTAGGAATTTTAATTCTACTCCTCTTCTCGCTCAAAAAAAATTTAGGATCACGCAGGTATTTTGGAAACTATATGATACCGATGTAACGGAGTTCTGTCTTGGTGCCTCCTATCTGACTTGATTGCTTCCAGGGAGTTGAGCTCCAGGAAATTCTTGGCACATCGTTATCATTCAGCTTCCTTAGTATCTCAGGACGGAGGGTGTTCGGAAGTACTTCAATACTTGTCGTGGTGAGATAAGGTCGGAGTCACCCTGTACTGGGGAGGCGTCCGGGGTACCACCATGGTTTGTATCGTTGTACTTTCAAGGAGTCGAGTTAGATGGACTTGCGAATGCCTCTGGTTATGTGTTGAAGGATGGATACAGTTGGGGTGTAGGTTTGTTAGTTGTGTGAGATATTTCCTCCTTGTCTCCACAATACCGGATTGCATAACGAGAAAGTTTTCAGAAGTTCTTAGGTAGGAACTCAAGTAATTATCTAGGATCATCTTCTTCAGATGTATGAGGGCATATACATTTGTCCGAGCAACATTAGCTCAATACTTTTATGTTATTGGAAGTGGCTTCTAATATACAGTGATGTTATTGCAAACTCAAGGAAGGCGTTCTTACTAATTTTTCAATAGAAAGGCTATTTATGTTATTCATTCAATTTCTTGCAAGCCATTCGATTCAGCGTATTGCTATCATCTTTGTCAATGAGGTGCTGATGTTCTTGTCCATCTCTAGGATGGCTCCACCAACTCGTGGGAATCCGGGTCGGGTTGAGGAGCAACCTGATGTTCCACCACCCCCGCCACCGCCTCCTCCTCCATAAGCTTGGCAAGCTATGAAGGCCGCAACCAATGCAAATACTCAGATGTTGCTTAGGTTGTTGCAAGAAAGAGATTGGGGTCAGCAAGGCTTTTAAGGGAATTTTCAAAATCAACCTAAGTTTGTGTAACATCCCAAAATTCCATTTTGGAATGTTATGAATATAGCTATGCATCTATTATCATCATTGCTTGATTGTATGAACTAGTTGAAATGCCTCTTCTGGTTTTCAGAAAGTCCCCTTCTACTTTTCCCTATGTTGCTTCCTCTATTTAAAATTTTTGGTTAAAAGTTCAAATAAGAGAGGAGGAACATGACACTCCACACCAGGGTCTAATTGGTGAATTATTTGAACAAAAATAACCAGGAGTTATTTTGAAAATATTTGCAAAAAGGGTTTAAAAACAATTAGGACATTTCTGAAATAATATTTTTTTCAAAGTGTTCAAATGACAGAATAGAAATGTTCATTAAATAGCATTTATTATTCTGTTAATTTTGATATATAATACCCCTATATTTACAAACGATTTGAATGCTTTAAAAGCTTTTGAATGTCTCCGGAAATTATTAAAAAGAAACGGTAACCGTTTCCGGTATTAAACGGGCCGGCCCACCGGCTTTAAAAGCCGAAACCGTTACCGGTCGGCCGACCGAGCGCAGTAATGCTCCCGCTCTCTCACTGACACCGGGTCCCACCCCGTCCGACCGTTGCCCCGGAACGGTCATCGTCTTCACTCCCCGCGCTCGCCGGATCCGACGCCGGCCGTTACTCCCCCTCACCGGATCTCTCCCCTCTCTCCTCCCCGCACCCCCCCGAGCGCCTATATAAGAGCCCCACGGCCCCGCATCCATTCCCCCCCCGAGCCCCCTTCTCTCTCTCGCCGAGACGCCGTCGATTGCTCGTCGGAGTTCCACCACCACCGGAAGTCGCCGTCGATCGTAGCCACCACCTCCGACCATCATTCGCCACGCCGTCGCCACCAATCGCCTCCGGAGGACCGTCCCCGTCGCCAGGACCACTTCCCCGTCCTCCCCGACCACCGGAACACCTCGCCGTCGCAATCGCCGCTACCGGACTCGCCGGAGTACCCCGACGCCGGCAACCTCCCTCCGTAAGCCCCCTCGACCGTCCGATCCAAATCCCACGGTCCAGATTAGAACGAACTTAAGTCCGAACCGTTTTCTTCTACCGAACGGTCGCCCGCTCTAATTCACCTACCGAACGCCCCCCTTAGCCAATCGGATCGCGCCACGTAGCCCCCTGACCGACGCAAACTTTTTTTCATTTTCTGTTTTGTTTTAATTAACAGAATGTTTTCCAATTTTGTTTTGCTTATATCTTTTAATCTGTTTAGAGTTTTGAGTTGATTCTTTTTGCAATAGCTCACAATTTTCATGTAGTTTCACCCTGTACTTTTAAATTTCAAATTTGAACTATGAAATTTGAATTGAATCAAATTTGCTTAAAATCTTCAAATCTGAATAACTAGAGTTTGAAAATAGATTTTGATATGAATCTTTTTGCTACTGTTTGGTATTAGTTAGGACTATCTTCAGGTATAGTTTGAGGATTTTCATGATATATTTGATTACTGTTTTACCCAAAAAACAGAATCTGCTTATTATTATAATATAGTTTTATAAACTTAATTTTGATTAGTTTGATTTAGAATTTGGTTTTATTTGTTTATTAGGTTCTGTTAGTAAACATTTAGTGTTTTCACTTACTGTTAATAAAAATATAAATTTGCCTAGTTTAATTTTATTTAACATAGGAATCAAAATTTCTTTTCAATTAGGCTTAATTTGACTAAAACAACTAACTAGTAATAGTTTGTTTTCAAACAAAGTTTTCTATATTTTGTTTCTGTTTTCTAAGACAGATTTAATAGTAAATTATTATTTTTCTGTCAAGAACATGTTTTGTTAACAAATTATAAGTTTAGTTTTACATTCTTTTGTTAATATAACTATAGTTGATTCATATAGTGTTTATCAAAACTTGTATAAACTTCACTAAACTTTTCCCAACAAGCTTAAATTGATTATTCTGTTTATTAATAAAATATTCTATTGTTTTCCTTGTTGTCAACAATTGTTTTGCTAATTCAAAATAGTTTTATTATGTAGTAGTGTTTTCATCATCCCCTTTGGAAAAAACAAAACTTTGTGTGTTTTACTTGCTAGAGACTTTTGTGCATTGTTTGCCTTGTTTGTTTAGTACTTCTTTGCTGAATGTTATGAGTACTTATTTTGGTTGTATGCTTATTTAAGTGCATTGTTTGTTTCGTTAGATTATCCGGAGTGCGAAACTTGTTACCTAGAGTTACTCAAGTACGAAGATCATCAATCAGGCAAGTCACTTTGATCATGTTTTACCCATGTTTTATATGCATTAGTTCTACCATCTCCCCAGTTGCATGCAAGATAGGTTAGTTGGAAACTTGGTTACATAGTAGTAGTATCATGTGGTAGATACCCCTCTCAACCCCTTTGACAACATTGGCCCCGGGAAACGTTGTTTTACCTTTTGCTATGCTATTAGTAGACGGGGTTGGTTGTGTGATTCATGAGAGTTGAGAGAGTTAATAATTTCAAGACCTACATAATGATCAAGATTTCAATACTCCAAGTTTTCAACATACCTCTGGGTGGATGATGGTTGAACGGCGCCCTGGAGAAACCAGTGGTTAGCCTAGGTGATGCTGGAGGTGGCCAGTATTCACGCGGAAAGGTCCACCCAGGCACAAAGGGATGGATGGGTGCTTCAAGACCCAAGGCTTACCTGCACAGCCACAAGTCATTATGGGCTCTGGCTTGGTTGGATATCGTGGTGACCCTGGACAGGCGGTGCTACGAGAGGTAGAAGAACGGTAGGAAAGGATGGGCATCGTCAGAGTCGCAGGGAAACCCTTTGGAAGACCATGTTTTGGTCATCCGTTTCTCAAACACCCTGAAGTGCGAGAAATCAAACGGAGGCGACCAAATCTTGTGGGGAACGTGTGCAAAAACTCTGCAGAGTACTTAAACCTAATCGATTAGCCGTGTCCACGGTTATGGACGACTTGAGCCAAAGGGATTGGAACTTCCGGAACTCTCAACACAAATAATATGATGATGTGGGAATTTAATAATTTTGGGTATGAGAATTGGTTGATGGAACCATCTCATTAATCAACCAACTTAGTAATGCTTTGCTTAGCCCTTTTTCTAGATGTAGGAAAAATTGGCTTTACGCAAAACTTACCACCCCACCTGCCATATAAGCATATAGACTAGCTGATTATTTTCACCCCTCTCTTGTGACTTTGCCGGCATACTCCATATGCTGACCTACACGGCTGCAACGTATCATGTTGCAGAGTATTTTTCCGACCAGGAGTGAGGACACGTTCTATGCTCAGTGAGATGCCCTTGGAGTCGGATGGACTCATCTACCTTCGACGCTTCCGCAAGATTTAGATATTCTCATGAGTTGGCCTTTGGCCACTTTATTGTAATTTTTATCGTAATAAAGAACTCGATATGAGATTTCGATTAATATAATGCTGTGTGATTTACCTTTGATATATACATTGATGTACCGTGTGTGTACCAGCATGATCTTGGGATGGTACGGAAACACCGGAGACTTGACCTTCCGGGTCGGGTCGTTACAGAAATGGTATCAGAGCACACGCTGACCGTAGGACGTAACCTCTAGGATTGGAAAGCCTTAGGATTGTTTCTCTTTGTCTTTAAATATCTTATACTCTCATCTATTCGTTTCTGACTCCTCTCCGATTATTTCAAAATTTATAGATGGCCACCTTCATCCCAGTGTTGATCACAGAGTTTTGCCAGCCTGACGCAACGATGCCCTTTGGTAAGGAGCTGATGAGGATCGTCAAGGACATAAGGATTGCTTTGCCGAGCATCACCGGGATTCCTATCATGTCATTTCCCCAAGATGGACGCTACAGGATCGAGGTGCATATTCCAGGGAAGACCTTTGGGAATCGGAAGGAACCCATAGATCTCAAGTTCGTGGCACCCAGTTGGATACTTGGAAGAGACATGGCCATTCATCGTGCCCTTGGACGTATCCAGGAGGAATACAGAGGTGGAACCATTTCACCAGGACTCAGCATGGTTTGCCGCAGAGATGCCCATGGCAACATCATCACCAATCCCACTGCAGACACCAATATCTCCTATATCCAGACCTTGGAGACTCACATCAGGACTCTGGAGCTTCGAGTTCGTGCTGACACGAAGACTATCAAGAATCTGATGAATCGTGAGCTGGACCTTGAAGCTGATCTGCGAGAGGCCAACTATGAACACGAGCATGAAGTGAAGGACTTCTTAGAGAGGATTGATGAGCAGAATGCACGCATCGCCACTCTGGAGGAGCATCTAGACATGGGAGAAAACCTTCACCCCGAAGGAGACATGGCACCCTTCATCAGCGACGATGAAGACTATGAGGAAAGCACCACCGGAGGACCTACGACTATGCACTTTTGAGGAGAACATTAGTTATGCCCTCCAATGTATCTTTATTTTAGTCGTTAAAGCGTAGGTCGATGTTTAGTTGTCTGAGATTTGTATTTTCCGATGTTTGACATTGATTGAATAAATGAATGAGTGTTTCGTGTGATATGTTTGTTGCATTGCATATGGGTAGTGAATTTCTTCCAGACCCTTGTTCTATTCTAATTCTCATCCCTCTGAAAACAGCAAGATGCCTCCACGACGTGAGACCGATTTCACTTTTCCACCGGAACTCACCCAACTCCTTCAGCAACAAAATGCACTGATGCAACTATTGATTCAGAATCAGACCAACAACCAGAACAACAACAACAACCACCATCCACCCCAGACTGACAATCTCACCCGTTTTCTGAGGTTGAACCCTCCAACTTTCTCCAGCAGCACTGAGCCCATTGTGGCAGATGACTGGCTCCGCAAGATGGAGAGAGAACTTGTCACCGCTGGATGCACTGACGCTGAGAAAGTGCGATTTGCCGCACATCAACTGGAAGGACCAGCAGCATCATGGTGGGAGAATTATACCACCACTTATCCTATTGCAGATGTGACTTGGGAGCAGTTCAAGCTTGCTTTCCGCACCGCTCATGTTTCAGCTGGAGCCATGAGTTTAAAGAAGCGCGAGTTTCGCAACTTGCGCCAGGGTAATCGTTCCGTGGCCCAATATGTGGACGACTTCAACACATTGTCACGTTATGCCCCAGGAGATGTGGCCGATGATGCGGCCAAGCAAGAAAAGTTTCTGGAAGGACTCAATGATGAGTTGAGCATACAGCTGGTAGTGGCTAATTTCAACAACTACCAAGAGCTGGTGGATAAGGCACTTATTCTGGAAGGTAAACAGCAGCAGATTGAGAACCGCAAGCGGAAGTACACTCAGGGGAAGTTCAACTCTGGAGCTCATCAGAAGCCTCGTTACTCCCCGTACTCCGGGAATACCGGATCAGGAAATGGTAAGTTTGGAAAGCACACTCATACTGTGCACAACCATGGAGGTCACCATCATGGAGGAAATGGGAATAACCGTCTCAACCATGGTAACTTCAAGAGTGACAATGGGAATGGGAACAACAACCAGCACCGTCAAGTTCCTGCTCAGAAGGATCTGAGTCACATTACCTGTTTCAAGTGCCAGAAGACAGGGCACTATGCTACTGAGTGTCCCCAGAGTAAGCAAGGCACTGGAAACGGCACTAACAACGGCAACTCCACAGCCAAGAAGCCCAATCCGTTTCCCCGTGCTCACGTGAATCACATCAACGTGGAAGAAGTCTATGATCAGCCCGAGACTGTGGTTGGTAAGTTTTTATTGCATTCACGTCCTGTTACAGTACTTTTTGATTCGGGTGCAACTCATTCATTCATATCAAGGGTAGTTGTGGATAAGTATGGTTTGCCCACCAAAACCCTTAGTCAGCCAATTCAGGTTAGTTCTCCAGGAGGTATGATGATGGCAGGGATAGGATGCCATGCCTTGAAACTCAATATAGGGAACCATGTTTTTTCCACCGACCTCATCGTCTTAGAGTCACACGGATTGGATGTAATCCTAGGCATGGATTGGATGACCAAGTATGAAGGAAATCTTGATTGCCCTAGCAAGTCTGTTTCACTCACCACCCCGGAGAACAAGAGGATTAAGTATGTATCCCGACGCACACGTATGAGTGCTCGGTTAAATTCTCTCACAGGAGTTGTTCAGGAGGAAGTACCTGTGGTAAAAGAATTTCCAGATGTATTTCCGGAAGAATTACCAGGAATGCCACCAGATAGGGAGATTGAGTTCTTAATAGAGCTACAGCCAGGGACAGCCCCAATTTCCAAGAGACCCTATCGGATGCCCGCAAATGATCTGTTGGAAATCAAGAAGCAAATTAAGGAGTTATTGGACAAAGGTTATATTCGCCCAAGTTCTTCACCTTGGGGAGCCCCAGTTCTTTTGGTGGAGAAGAAGGATAAATCTTTGAGAATGGTAGTGGACTATCGTGCCTTGAACGAGGTGACTATCAAGAACAAGTACCCTCTACCGATGATTAATGATTTGTTTGATCAGCTCGTAGGAGCCAAAGTATTCTCCAAGATCGATCTTCGATCAGGGTATCACCAGTTGAAAATTCGTGAACAGGATATACCCAAAACAGCTTTCACCACGAGGTATGGCTTGTATGAGTATACGGTCATGTCTTTTGGATTGACTAATGCTCCTGCCTACTTCATGAATTTGATGAACAAAGTATTCATGGAATACCTAGACAAGTTTGTTGTGGTGTTCATCGATGACATTCTGATATTCTCCAAGAACGAGGAAGAGCATAAGCAACATTTGCGTTTAGTTCTGGAAAAGCTAAGAGAGCATCAGTTATATGCCAAGTTCAGCAAATGTGAATTTTGGTTGACGGAAGTCGGATTCCTTGGACATGTTATTTCCGGAGAAGGAATAGCCGTAGACCCCGCTAAGGTTGAAGCCGTCACCGAGTGGAAGTCACCCACCTCAGTTAAGGAGATCCGCAGTTTCCTTGGACTTGCTGGATATTACCGGAGGTTCATTGAAAATTTCTCCAAGGTTGCCAAGCCCATGACAGAGTTGTTGAAGAAAGAATCCAAGTATGTTTGGACTGTGGAATGTGAAGCCAGTTTCCGGGAGTTGAAGGAACGTTTGGTCACAGCCCCAGTGTTGATCTTGCCCGATATTCGGAAGGATTTCCAGGTTTATTGTGATGCTTCACGTCAAGGACTTGGAGGAGTACTTATGCAGGATGGAAAAGTTGTAGCCTATGCTTCCAGACAGCTACGACCTCATGAGTTGAATTATGCCACGCATGACTTGGAGCTAGCAGCCGTAGTGCACGCACTCAAGACTTGGAGACATTTCCTTATCGGAAATAGTTGTGATGTTTACACCGACCATAAGAGCCTGAAGTATATCTTCACGCAGAAAGAGTTGAACCTCAGACAGAGGAGATGGTTAGAGTTAATCAAGGACTATGACATGAGATTACACTACCATTCAGGTAAGGCTAATGTTGTAGCCGATGCCTTGAGTCGGAAAACTTATGTGAACACACTCACAGCTGGAGGATTACCTCAAGAGTTAGTCGATGATCTCAGAGAGCTCAAGCTAGAGATAGTTCCAAGAGGATATGTTGCTACACTGGAAATTCAGTCCACCTTGACCGAAAGAATTCGAGAAGCCCAGAAATCGGACAAGGAGATAGCTGAGATTAAACAGAGAATGAAAGATGGTAAAGCTAAAGGTTTTCGTGAGGATGAACACGGAACTTTGTGGTTTGAGAACCGAATCTATGTGCCCAATGAACCAGAGCTCAGGAAGTTGATACTTCAGGAAGCCCACGATTCACCTTACTCGATACACCCAGGCAATACCAAGATGTATCTGGATTTAAAGGAAAGTTATTGGTGGACAGGTATGAAGAAAGATATTGCAGAGCATGTTGCGATATGTGATGTTTGTCAGCGAGTAAAGGCAGAACATCAGAAACCAGCAGGGTTACTCCAACCTTTGCCGATACCCGAGTGGAAATGGGAAAAACTTGGTATGGATTTCATCACAGGATTGCCCAGGACCCGTTCAGGTTATGATTCCATCTGGGTAGTGGTAGATCGCTTGACCAAGGTAGCACACTTCATTCCAGTAAAGACCACCTATACCAGTGCTAAGCTAGCCAAGATATACATGACCAGGATCGTATGTCTGCATGGAGTTCCGAGGAGTATAGTGTCAGATAGAGGAACACAATTCACTTCAAAGTTTTGGCATCAGTTACATGAGACTTTGGGTACGAGACTGGAGTTTAGTACAGCTTTTCATCCGCAGACAGATGGCCAGACTGAGAGAGTCAATCAGATTCTGGAAGACATGTTGAGAGCTTGTGCGCTAGATTATGGATCTAGTTGGGACGAAAACTTGCCTTACGCAGAATTCTCATACAACAACAGTTATCAGACCAGTCTAAAGATGGCCCCTTTCGAAGCTTTATACGGAAGAAGATGTAGAACACCACTGACGTGGGATGGTGTTGGAGACCGACAACTTTTTGGTCCCGACCTTATCCGAGATTCTGAAGAGAAAGTCAAGTTGATACGTGACAGACTCAAAATAGCTCAATCTCGACAGAAGAGCTATGCTGACAACAAGCGCAAGGAAGTGACGTATGAAGTGGGAGACCGAGCATATCTTCGTGTGTCCCCGCTTCGAGGAACCAAGAGATTTGGTGTTAAAGGAAAATTAGCACCCAGATTCATAGGCCCCTACAAAATTCTTGAACGTAGAGGTGAAGTTGCATACAAACTGGAATTGCCGGAAGGATTATCCGAAGTTCATGATGTGTTCCATGTTTCCCAGCTGAAGAAATGTCATGCTGAGATGGTTGACATCCCTTTGCGAGACACCGTGCCCCTAGAGGCCATACAGCTTGAAAGTGATCTGACTTATGAGGAGAAGCCTGTCAAGATCCTCGAGACATCCAACAGAGTTACCCGCAGCAAGATTATCAAGTTCTGCAAAGTTTTGTGGAGTCACCATACTGAGGAAGAAGCCACCTGGGAACGCGAAGAAGATCTTCGTAGAGACCATCCGCACCTATTTTCTAGCCAACCCGAATCTCGAGGGCGAGATTCATCTTAAGGTGGGTAGGTTTGTAACATCCCAAAATTCCATTTTGGAATGTTATGAATATAGCTATGCATCTATTATCATCATTGCTTGATTGTATGAACTAGTTGAAATGCCTCTTCTGGTTTTCAGAAAGTCCCCTTCTACTTTTCCCTATGTTGCTTCCTCTATTTAAAATTTTTGGTTAAAAGTTCAAATAAGAGAGGAGGAACATGACACTCCACACCAGGGTCTAATTGGTGAATTATTTGAACAAAAATAACCAGGAGTTATTTTGAAAATATTTGCAAAAAGGGTTTAAAAACAATTAGGACATTTCTGAAATAATATTTTTTTCAAAGTGTTCAAATGACAGAATAGAAATGTTCATTAAATAGCATTTATTATTCTGTTAATTTTGATATATAATACCCCTATATTTACAAACGATTTGAATGCTTTAAAAGCTTTTGAATGTCTCCGGAAATTATTAAAAAGAAACGGTAACCGTTTCCGGTATTAAACGGGCCGGCCCACCGGCTTTAAAAGCCGAAACCGTTACCGGTCGGCCGACCGAGCGCAGTAATGCTCCCGCTCTCTCACTGACACCGGGTCCCACCCCGTCCGACCGTTGCCCCGGAACGGTCATCGTCTTCACTCCCCGCGCTCGCCGGATCCGACGCCGGCCGTTACTCCCCCTCACCGGATCTCTCCCCTCTCTCCTCCCCGCACCCCCCCGAGCGCCTATATAAGAGCCCCACGGCCCCGCATCCATTCCCCCCCCGAGCCCCCTTCTCTCTCTCGCCGAGACGCCGTCGATTGCTCGTCGGAGTTCCACCACCACCGGAAGTCGCCGTCGATCGTAGCCACCACCTCCGACCATCATTCGCCACGCCGTCGCCACCAATCGCCTCCGGAGGACCGTCCCCGTCGCCAGGACCACTTCCCCGTCCTCCCCGACCACCGGAACACCTCGCCGTCGCAATCGCCGCTACCGGACTCGCCGGAGTACCCCGACGCCGGCAACCTCCCTCCGTAAGCCCCCTCGACCGTCCGATCCAAATCCCACGGTCCAGATTAGAACGAACTTAAGTCCGAACCGTTTTCTTCTACCGAACGGTCGCCCGCTCTAATTCACCTACCGAACGCCCCCCTTAGCCAATCGGATCGCGCCACGTAGCCCCCTGACCGACGCAAACTTTTTTTCATTTTCTGTTTTGTTTTAATTAACAGAATGTTTTCCAATTTTGTTTTGCTTATATCTTTTAATCTGTTTAGAGTTTTGAGTTGATTCTTTTTGCAATAGCTCACAATTTTCATGTAGTTTCACCCTGTACTTTTAAATTTCAAATTTGAACTATGAAATTTGAATTGAATCAAATTTGCTTAAAATCTTCAAATCTGAATAACTAGAGTTTGAAAATAGATTTTGATATGAATCTTTTTGCTACTGTTTGGTATTAGTTAGGACTATCTTCAGGTATAGTTTGAGGATTTTCATGATATATTTGATTACTGTTTTACCCAAAAAACAGAATCTGCTTATTATTATAATATAGTTTTATAAACTTAATTTTGATTAGTTTGATTTAGAATTTGGTTTTATTTGTTTATTAGGTTCTGTTAGTAAACATTTAGTGTTTTCACTTACTGTTAATAAAAATATAAATTTGCCTAGTTTAATTTTATTTAACATAGGAATCAAAATTTCTTTTCAATTAGGCTTAATTTGACTAAAACAACTAACTAGTAATAGTTTGTTTTCAAACAAAGTTTTCTATATTTTGTTTCTGTTTTCTAAGACAGATTTAATAGTAAATTATTATTTTTCTGTCAAGAACATGTTTTGTTAACAAATTATAAGTTTAGTTTTACATTCTTTTGTTAATATAACTATAGTTGATTCATATAGTGTTTATCAAAACTTGTATAAACTTCACTAAACTTTTCCCAACAAGCTTAAATTGATTATTCTGTTTATTAATAAAATATTCTATTGTTTTCCTTGTTGTCAACAATTGTTTTGCTAATTCAAAATAGTTTTATTATGTAGTAGTGTTTTCATCATCCCCTTTGGAAAAAACAAAACTTTGTGTGTTTTACTTGCTAGAGACTTTTGTGCATTGTTTGCCTTGTTTGTTTAGTACTTCTTTGCTGAATGTTATGAGTACTTATTTTGGTTGTATGCTTATTTAAGTGCATTGTTTGTTTCGTTAGATTATCCGGAGTGCGAAACTTGTTACCTAGAGTTACTCAAGTACGAAGATCATCAATCAGGCAAGTCACTTTGATCATGTTTTACCCATGTTTTATATGCATTAGTTCTACCATCTCCCCAGTTGCATGCAAGATAGGTTAGTTGGAAACTTGGTTACATAGTAGTAGTATCATGTGGTAGATACCCCTCTCAACCCCTTTGACAACATTGGCCCCGGGAAACGTTGTTTTACCTTTTGCTATGCTATTAGTAGACGGGGTTGGTTGTGTGATTCATGAGAGTTGAGAGAGTTAATAATTTCAAGACCTACATAATGATCAAGATTTCAATACTCCAAGTTTTCAACATACCTCTGGGTGGATGATGGTTGAACGGCGCCCTGGAGAAACCAGTGGTTAGCCTAGGTGATGCTGGAGGTGGCCAGTATTCACGCGGAAAGGTCCACCCAGGCACAAAGGGATGGATGGGTGCTTCAAGACCCAAGGCTTACCTGCACAGCCACAAGTCATTATGGGCTCTGGCTTGGTTGGATATCGTGGTGACCCTGGACAGGCGGTGCTACGAGAGGTAGAAGAACGGTAGGAAAGGATGGGCATCGTCAGAGTCGCAGGGAAACCCTTTGGAAGACCATGTTTTGGTCATCCGTTTCTCAAACACCCTGAAGTGCGAGAAATCAAACGGAGGCGACCAAATCTTGTGGGGAACGTGTGCAAAAACTCTGCAGAGTACTTAAACCTAATCGATTAGCCGTGTCCACGGTTATGGACGACTTGAGCCAAAGGGATTGGAACTTCCGGAACTCTCAACACAAATAATATGATGATGTGGGAATTTAATAATTTTGGGTATGAGAATTGGTTGATGGAACCATCTCATTAATCAACCAACTTAGTAATGCTTTGCTTAGCCCTTTTTCTAGATGTAGGAAAAATTGGCTTTACGCAAAACTTACCACCCCACCTGCCATATAAGCATATAGACTAGCTGATTATTTTCACCCCTCTCTTGTGACTTTGCCGGCATACTCCATATGCTGACCTACACGGCTGCAACGTATCATGTTGCAGAGTATTTTTCCGACCAGGAGTGAGGACACGTTCTATGCTCAGTGAGATGCCCTTGGAGTCGGATGGACTCATCTACCTTCGACGCTTCCGCAAGATTTAGATATTCTCATGAGTTGGCCTTTGGCCACTTTATTGTAATTTTTATCGTAATAAAGAACTCGATATGAGATTTCGATTAATATAATGCTGTGTGATTTACCTTTGATATATACATTGATGTACCGTGTGTGTACCAGCATGATCTTGGGATGGTACGGAAACACCGGAGACTTGACCTTCCGGGTCGGGTCGTTACAGTTTGCGACGCTCAACCAGTTCCATGCCAACCAGCCCAAGTCTTTCACCTGTTGTGAGCAGCCTTTTGATGTTGATGATTGGCTCCGTGACATGAGTAAGCATTTTGAGTGTAGCAATGTCAGACCAGAGGACTTTGTCAGATTCGCGTCGTTCTAGCTCAAGGGTCAGGCAGCATATTGGTGGCAGCAATACAAGGATTCCATGGGTGATCGTGTTGTCACTTGGGACGATTTCTGTCGTGACTTCAGGGCCTATTACATTCCGACAAGCTTTGTCGAGGAGATGCGTGAGAAGTTCAGGCACCTGAAGCAAGGAAGCAAATCTGTCTATCAATACAACATCAAGTTCCAGAATCTGGCCCACTATGCTAAGCAAGATGTTCCAGATGACAAGTCCATGGTTTATCAGTTCAGAGGTGGTCTCAAGAATGAGCTTCTTCTAGGCCTGGTCCTTCAAGAGACTCATGAGTTTGATCAATTCTACAACATTGCTTTGAAGGTCGAGGCAATGCAGCACAAGTTAGAGAACTCAAGGAAGCGTTCCAGATCCTCCTCCGTTCTTCTAGCTCTCAGATGGTCCCTAAGCAGCAGAAATATTGGGTTCCAAATCCTCCTCCGTTTCGTCCTCCTTAGGAGCAGAGACAGTTCGGTGGCCGTGGTTCTTCCCACCCACCCAACCCAGGATATCACCAGAGGCCCTAGGCACCCAAGTCAGCTAATGTTCCTCCTCTAGGCAACTTTCGTCCGCTCTTTGAGGTTACTTGTCACAGGTGTGGTCAGAAGGTTCACTACTCAAAGAAGTGCAACCAGCGACGTCTTTTGCCTCCTCCTCTAGTCAGGCCTCCAGGCAATTCTATGGTGAAGCATAATCCAAGTCAGCAAGGGTGAACACGGTGAACGCAGCAGAGGCAGAGGATTCTTCTCAAGTGATCATGGGTAATCTCTTAGTTAATTCTATTCTTGCAAAAGTGTTGTTTGATACTCGTGCATCGCATTCATTCATGTCTAAAGCATTCTTCGCCAAGCATGATTTTGATTCTGAATATTTTAGTAAGGCTTTGCGTGTTGTTTCGCTCGACACTCTCATGAGCACTAACAAGGTGGTTCCAGATGTTTCTATCAAGTGGGAAATTATTCTTTTCTGGCCTCTCCAATTGTTCTCGGAAATTCCGATATTGATCTCATTCTGGGCATGGACTTTCTGGCAATGAACAAGGCATATGTTGATTGTCAAGCAATGAAGTCAAGTTGACTCATCCTTCAGAAGATGTGATTATTTTTCCAGCTCGCGATGATACAATCCGTCTCTTTGCTCTCATTGAGAAGGGTGAAATCTCGGCTATTTCTCAAATTCCGGTGGTTTGTGAGTATGAAGATGTCTTTGCATAAGAATTCCCAGGAATGCCTCCGCACCGGCCAGTCGAGTTTGTGATTCACCTCGAGCCCGGAACTGAAGCGGTTTGCAAGCATTCTTATAAACTTGGCCCCAAAGAGCTGAAAGAGTTGAAGAAGCAGCTAAATGAACAAGAACATCTGGGTCTGATCAGACCAAGTTCTTGTCCATGGGGTTGTGGTGTTTTGTTTGTACAGAAGAAGTATGGCACGGACCGACTTTGTGTTGATTACCGTTCGTTGAATAAGAAGACAATCAGAAACAAGTACCCACTTCCCAACATCAATGAGTTGTTTGAACAACTGAAAGGTGCCATGGTTTTCTCGAAGCTTGATCTTCTCATGGGCTATCATCAGATTCACATTCGTGAAGAAGATATTCCAAATACCGCTTTTGGGATGAGTTTTGGCTCTTTTGAGTACACCGTCATGTCATTTGGTCTTGCCAATGCTCCTCCAACCTTCTGAAGAATGATCAACTTCATATTCTCTCCTTTCAAGAATGACTTTTTCTTGGTCTATTTGGATGATATCCTTGTGTTCTCGGAGACTGAAGAAGAGCATGCAGAGCATCTCTGGCTTGTGCTTGACAAGCTAAGAGAGCATCAATTCTATGCAAAGTTTTATAAGTGTGAGTATTGCCTCAATGAAGTGGTGCACCTTGGGCATGTGATCTCTGCTGAGGGCATTAAAGTGCACCCTAAGAAAGTTGAGGCAATCTTGAAGTGAGAGCCTCCTCAGAATGTGAAGCACCTTCGTAGATTCCTCAGGCTTGCTAGTTATTGCAGAAGATTCATGGAGAACTTCTCTCAAATTGCTAAGCCTCTGTCTAATATCCTCCAGAAGAATGTCAAGTATGTTTGGTCTCCTGAGTGTGATGTGGCATTCAATACGGTCAAGCAGAGACTGACTTCAGCTCCAGTTCTTGTTCCTCCCGAGCAATCAAAGCCTTTGCAAGTTTTCTGTGATGCTTCTCTCCAAGGTCTTGGTAGTGTTCTCATGCAAGATAAGAAGATAGTTTCTTATACCTCGCGTGTGTTGAAGCCTGCTAAGAAGAACTACCCCACTCAAGATCTTGAGTTGGCAGCAGTTGTGCATGCTCTAATGACTTGGAGGCATTTGTTGTTTGGTAGACCAGTTGAGGTGTACACCGATCACAAGAGTTTTAAGTACATTTTCAGTCAACCAAATCTCAATCTTCGATAGTCTCGTTGTGTCAAAATGCTTGAGGACTTCAATCCAAGCATTGAGTATACTCCTAGAAAAGCAAATGCCATTGCAAGACGCGCTCAGCCGAAAGGCATACTGAAACAGTCTCATCCTGAAGCATCTTCAAGCCGAGCTTTGTGAAGCCTTCCGCAAGCTCAACCTTCAGATGATTTCGCAATGATTTCTTGCCAATCTTCAAGTCTCTCCGACTTTGGAAGATCGGGTTCACCAAGCTCAACTTCTTGTTGCAATGGTGAAGAAATTGAAGAAAGGTGTGGCCAAGGGCATTCCAAAATATAAGTGCTTTCGCGTTGATGACAAAGATACCTTGTTCTTTCAGGACCGTCTGGTGGTTCCAAAAGGTGATCTCAGGAAGGTTATCATGGACGAAGCATACATTTCTCTTCTACCCATTCATCCAGGCAATTCCAAGATGTATCAGGATCTCAAGCAAAGCTTCTGGTGGACTCGCATGAAACCTGAAATTGCCCAGTTCGTGAATGAGTGTGATGTTCGTCGTAGAGTGAAGGCGGAACATCAACGTCCAGCAGGTCTCCTTCAGCCTTTGCCTATTCCAGAGTCTGAGAGAGCAGAGCCCCGGAGCCATCGTCATCGCCATCGCCTCTGGTGGCCCACTCGTCGTCGTCCAAGATGGCGAGGAGTGCCCTGGTGCCACCCGCATCCGATTCCCGGTGCTAGGAGGGCTGGGGAGCCTCCGCATCGTCGAGCGTCACCGCGGCTTCTTCCTCCTCCGCTCCATCAAGCTTCACCACGCCCGCGTCGCTGTCGCCCTTCTTCCTTCTCTCCTCTCCGTGTCGAGCCGTCGTCATCCCCCTTGGTGAGCATCGAGCGTGTCCCCTTCCCTATGTGTGCATAGCTACGTACTCACTAGAGAGCGTGTCACCGCCGTGTTCGGGCCGAGCGCAAGCTCGTGCTCGAGCTACTCGTAGCCGCCACACCTAGTTGTAGTTAGGTGAGGGGATGGGTTCCCCAAGGTTCCCGCTTTCCCCTCAGCAGGTCCACGTCGCCGGAGATCCCATGTGCCGCCAGAATTCGTCATCGCCGCCGTGCTGTCGCCACTGTCATTTGTTTTAGTTTCATCTGTGTTCTCCTAGGCGTGTTAGTAGATTAGGAGCGGAACCCCCCATTTGGTCAGTATCGAGCGCGTAGCGCAGTGGTCAGTCGACCCGGGAGAGACCGAGAGGTCTGGGATTGAATCCCAGGTGCCCCGCTATTTTCCTTTTTTGCATTGGTTATTGTTGTTGTGTGGTGTGCGGATCTATTGTGACCTCGCCGGACCTGTGTGGCTTGTGCAGTTGTGTGTGCGTGCCTGCGTGTGTGTAGGGGTGTGTTGGATCTCCTGTGGCCAGCCAAATCCTGTGTAGGTGTGTGTGTGTCTGCTGTGTGTGGCAGTGTGTATGTGTGTATGTGTGTTAGTGTGTGTATGACAAGTGGGCCCTGGCCCCACTTGCCATCCACTAGAGGGGCCCTGGTGCCTATGCCATGTGGGCCCCCTCCTATTTATTGTTTTTATTTTATTTTTATTTTTGTTAGTATTTTATTGTGTTAAATAGATTTTTCCTTTTCTGGTATATTTCTAATTCTGAACATGAGCTTATTTAGACATGGGCATTTTCAGTAAGTTTTCACTTATGGGAGTGTATGGTACTTTTTGAGCTAGTGTTGTGCTATGTTGTTCCATGCAAGTATATGGGTATGATATATGATTTTGGGGTAGAATAACCCAAGAAATCCATTGGTGCAACTTGTTTTGTCATTTGGGCAAGTTTGACAAAATGTCATTTTGTAACAAAGTGCCATTTTGTCATTTTAGTTAGAATTAATCCATGCTTGCTATGATCTTTGTGTCAACATGGAAGTGGTAGTATTTCATGAGTAGGATGCCATGGTATTTTATTTTGTCATGATAAACTTTCATATAAGTGGGAACCATGCTCCAAAGTGGCTAGTAAAATGTTGCTGATTTCAACATGCTAAAAAAGTCTGAAAATCTGTTAATATTTTTATGCCATGATGAGAGGATGCTACCTAGTGATATGTTGTGTTTTAGATCAAGCTTAGTGATAGTTTTTTGAATTAGATGTTGCCCTCTACCATCCTGTTAATTTTCATGCCATGAGGTGGTATCTAGCACCATTATTTGTTGTTGTCAACTTGCTATCAGCTTAACTCAGATTCCAGAAAACTGTGATTTTCTCTAAGTCCCTAGAATCTGTTTCATCATGAAAACTTGTGAGCTTCATGATTATTGATATGGGCTTCCTTTTCAGTATGTTTAGTTGGCTGATTTGATAAGCATGTGATGTAGTTTCTGTGAATGCCTTGTTTGAGGTTGGAAACTTCCTGTAGCTCTAGATATTTGTGGTGAAAGTTGCTATGTTGCTGTTTGGAGGCAGATTGGGTGAGTTAGTGTTTTGTGACTTGTGGGAGCTATGCTCCATGGGTTTTCTTGATCTTTGGTTCTATTGTGGCTGGTTTTTCATTGCCTAAACAATGGCTACCTTGGAATGCCAAGGAATAGCCCATGGCCTTCATTGTCTTGTATTTTGCCTTCGTACCTTGCCGTGAGCATAGAGTGAGAACCGTAACTCCATTTCCTACGTTCCACATATGCATTTGCATCAATTTTGCATGAAGCATACATATTTTCCATGATCATGCATGTTCAAACAACTTAACATGAGGTTCTGTCCAGAATTGTAATTAACTTAACTATTGCATGAGAAACATGACTAGTTTAGGATTGCCATGCTAAATACTTCAAATGAATCATGCATCATCTTCTTTGTGCATTGAACCTTGGTTTGTTTTTTATTGTTGCTGTTTCTCTTGGGTAGAAGCGATATTGAACCTGAGTACGAGGATCCAGGAGAGTACCACTACGAGGACCCCGCTCTTTGTCCCTTTGAACAACCAACAGGCAAGATGATCGTACCCGGATCCCGACACTATTTTTGCGTTGCTAGATGTCTCCCTCTTATCGTTACATATGCGTTACCTACCATTTGAATGTCAAGCCTCCTACATTGCCATGATAGCCTCTAACCCCTCCACATCCTAGCAAACCTTGTTTGGCTAAGTTACCGCCGCTCAACCCCTCTTATAGCATTCTTAGTTGTAGGTGCAGGTTGTTTCCATGTGATAACATGGATATCTGGCATATCACAATATTTACTGCTATTTAATTTAATGCACATATATATCTTGGTATGGTGGAAGGCTTGGCCTTTTGCTCGGTGTTTTGTTCCACTCTTACCGCCATAGTTTCTTGAAATTGTGTGGAATTGTAATTTAGCATGTGGCGGGTGTAAGCCAACTCATATACTCCTCTCTTCATAAATGTATGTGATGATACTGAACTTGAAAAACGACTAGGTGTGCCTCTATCCTTATCAAGCCCGCGTGCCCAAATATCTATAGGCGCCCATCTCGGGCGTTACACGCCCCCCCCCCCCCGGCAACCACCTTTTGTACAAGTCTTGCCGACATGGCATGTCATCCTTTGTACAAAGCCAAGCGCAGACCCTGTGCATATTAAATAATATCAGGCATCTTACAACTCTTGTCGATTCCCATGTTTTCTTTGCATGCATGTTTATCTGAGATGTTGCATTACGCTTATTCCTAGTAAGTGCTAACAAACCACCAAGGTTCCATACATCTATTTTATCTTCTTTCTTTCTCTTAGAGGATAGAAGGTTCCCTCGCGCATGAGTTTGCCACGGGGAAGAGGTGGTGTGCACACCTATGGGTGGGCAACGTGCGACGTTCGAAGTTGGCACCTTGCGGGAAGGAGTACGACAATAAAAAAGATAAGTTGCAAAACTCTAAGTAAACCTTTACGATGAGGTTATCTCTATCCTTGGAGGATTTTAAACTTTGTATGGAAAACTTGCACGCGAGGGAACCTTGCCGTGATCGGTTGCGCCCTTTGTTCTGTTTCGAGTCCGCTCAACAGTATAAGTGGTTGCACTGAAAATGTTACGGTAACTTATCACGATTGGTCGTACCCTTACTTTGTTTCGATCTTGCTCAAAAGATTAAGTGGTTGCGCTAAAAGTGCCAACACATCTTGCCGGCAGCGGCATCGCCAACATGCTGCTAAGGATCCGTTCCTCAAAGCGCTTGCTGCGATGCTGCATATGTCGACAAGTTTTCCGATAAAGCATAGCGAATACACCATATAGAGGAAAAGCAGACAAGGGGACTAAAATCAGATAAAGGGAATAAAATTTACACGGGACAGTGCCTTTTCATAAGTACATCTTTATTTTACTTTCTCCCCTAGGGGCAGATTACAAGAAGAAAAAGATAGGGAGAGGCCCCCGGTAGAAGCCCAGCCTGACCACTTCTGGACCAGCACTGCGTGGAGGGCAGCGCGTCTAGAAGGGAGGATGAAGCCGAACTCTATGGGGCTATCATAGGATCCAGCTAGAAGATGAAGCAGCGCCCGGGGCAAAGGACCCCGGCAAGGTCGCTCCACCGGGAGAGGGAGAGGCGAGGGCTGGCGATGATGGTGCGGTCAGCGACTAGTCTAAGCTCAGGTCGGCATATACTGACTTGACAGCCTGGAGCTCAGACTCGTCGTCGTCTTCACCACTGTCCTCCTCGTCACTGTCGCTCGAGGAGGAGCATCCAGTGCCGCACGAGCTCTCTTCGCAATAGCTGAGACGGACGCCTGAGCGCCCATAAATCTTGACAGAGAGCAGATTTGCCTCTGTCATTTTGAAGCAAAGGACGTGCCCATCCTAGAGGTCGTGGGCGCGGGCAAAGGTTTTCCAACCGCACCTGAGGAATAGGACACGATGCTCCGGGTACTCAACGTACACCCGCGTGGCACCGTTAGAGAAGCCATGTGCCCACAACCATAAGGAGGTTGTCTCATCAACCTCCATCACCCTGGCGAAGGATGAGGAAGACGCACATGGCTTCGAAGGGGACCATGCAGTTCGAGGATGAACTCCAGCGCCATCCCCTCAACGCGGGTCTCTTCAAGGAGGGGGTCTGGTGTCAGAGGAAGAGGCGGAGTGGCGCTCCGCCTCCCCCGGCCTTGGCCTCGATGCCGACCACGACCCCTCGTGCCCCTTTCACCGCGCGCGCTCGAGCCACCCTACGCCTTTGTGGCCGAATTGGTGGCATGATCCTGACGGGAACTCCTGGATGAGCGGGCAGAAGACGGAGGCCGCCCTAGTCACCTAGCCATGGCCGAGGACGGACACTACCTAAGATCGGGAAGGCGTGGAAGGGAAGGTTTTGGAGGTCTTCACTCAATGAGGGAGAAAAGATGGTTGAGCCTCGCCTTCACTCCCCTCCCCAATTTATAGGGGGAAGCACAGGGGCTGGCTCTCCCTCGCTCCAAGAGTCACTGCCCATATCCACCAATAGCACCACCCACGATCACGGGGCGAACAGGTGGCCGCCCCATTCCCCCAATCCATGGTGCTGCGGTTTCTGCCCTGACCGGGACTTTAAGTCATGGGTGCCCATTGCTAGATCCCCGCTATGCATGTGGCGAGGGTGGCGGAAATGACCTGATGCAATAATTGAAATAATTACGGTCGCTTCGCACACGCCTCCCACGTCGCGAACTTAATGCGCATCGTGGGGTGGCGCAGTAAGTGGAGTGACTGCAACTACAGACTCTTGCCACGCGTGCCCGTGCACTGTTTGGGCCTAGCCCAACAACGCCTCACACCGTGTGTGGCCCAGGCCCGGGGGATCCTCTCGGTGTACTAAGGATCGGGTCCATTAGTACCCCTTACTTGTGCACGGGCAGTTGTAACCACACCCGTGGCAAGGCCTGTCGGAGGACTACTGGAAGCAAGCACGAAGACGTCAAAGGAACACTCAAGTCAACTAACACGAGGCCGAAGACCAAGGGCTGGAACCCCGGCAAGATCTTGCCAGGGATGGCCTGCGGAGCCCCGGCAAGAAGGGCACCTGGAAAGACCTCGCCAGCTTGCTAGCGCGGAGACCAGGTGTCGACTCCCAGGATACGTGTCGAGGCGTTGGCGAAGGAGAGGCTAAGCAGTGCAGATGGGATGGGCCCCTGTCCCGTCCTGTAGAAGGCCAGGGACGTTGACGAAGCATTAAATGTGTTTGCCCACTCCGTCAGGGTTAGGTATGATAGCACTGTAGTAATGTGCACCCCGTGCGCGCACTGTACGTCACTGTTGGGATCCCCTTAGTCATATAAAAGGAGGCCCAAGGCGTTACGAAAAAGGACTTTTGGCCCCCGTCTTCTAGCTCATGCACGTAGCAGCTCCTGGTAGCGCTCCTGTAGCTAGAACCTCAGACATACCCATAATACATCGTAGCAGGAGTAGGGTTCTACGCTCCACAGCAACCCGAACCTGCATAAAAAATTCCCCTCGCGCCGATCGTGTGATCTGCTCTTTGTACTTACTATCTCCCCGCCGAAACACAAACGGATCCTCGTGGTCCCATATGTGTTGTGCACCGACACAAAGATTCGAAGAATAAATACGAGGCTATAAGTAATCATGAAAATAAGAGATCAAAGAAGACTCAAATCATATTCATGGATAGAAACTGATCATGAACTCAAAATTCATCGGATCATACACACCACAAAAGTCATTACATCGAATAGATCTCCAAGAGACCATTGTATTGAGAATCATACAGATAGAGGAAGCCATCTAGCTACTACCTACAGACATGTAGGTCAAAGATGGACTACTCACGCATCATTGGAGAGGCACCTATGAAGAATATGAACCCCTCCATGATGGTATTAGATTGGATTTCGAGCTTCTGGAACTTGCGGCGGCTAGCATTGTGTTTCATCGACCCCCATCGGGTTTTCTGATTTTCTGGGAATTTATAGGCTCGATAGTCGGTTGGGGGAGTCCCGAGGTGCCCAACCTCTACCAGGTCGCGTTAGGGGCCTCTGGCGCGCCTTGGTGGAGGGTGGCCACCCTTGGCCCCTCTTCTAGTGATCTTTGTCCCATCTTGGCTCTTCTAGTTCATAAAAATTCTCCAAAAATCCCCACGGTGTTTGGGCTCCATTTGGTACCGATTTTCTACAAAGTAAAAAACAAGCAAAAACAACAACTTGCACTTTGGGACTATGTCACTAGGTTAGTCCCAGAAAATGATATAAAGTTGCTATAAGATGATTGTAAAACATCCAAGATTGATAATATAACATCATGGAACAAGCAAAAAGTATAGATACGTTGGACACGTATGACGTGCTGACGGTGATCACATCAACCTTGGAACCATTTCCCACGTGCATCGTCACTTCGTCCTTTGCCAGCCTCCGTCTATTCCATACATCCTGCTTTGATTTGCAAATGTGAGGAACTGAACTGGTATCAAATACCTAGGCACTACAACGAGAGTTGGTAAGGTATACATCAGTAACATGTATATCATATATACATTCTTTGGTGTTGGCCGCCTTCTTGTCGGCCAGATACTTGGGGCAATTCCATTTCTAGTGGCCAGTTCCCTTGCAATGAAAACACTTAGTTTCTTGCTTGGGTCTTTTCTTGGGTTTCTTCATGGGAGGGGCAACTGCTTTTCCACTCTTCTTGGAGTTACCCTTATTACCCTTTCCATTCTTCTTGAAAGTAGTAGTTTTATTGACCATCAACACTTGATGCTCCTTCTAGATTTCAGACTTGCCGACTTTTAGCATCACAAACAGCTCGGCGAGTGAATTTTTCATCCCTTGCATGTTATAGTTCAACACGAAGCTCTTGTAGCTAGGTGGAAGTGATTGAAGAACTTTGTCAGTGATCGCCTCTAGCAGGAGGGGTATCCCTAGTTCAGCTAGACGGTAGGAATACCCAAACATTCTGAGTATGTGTTCACTGACAGACCTGTTCTTGCAAGCATAGAACTTATTGGAGGTCTCATACCTCTCGATCCGGGCATTCTTTCAAAAATAAACTTCAACTCCTGGAACATCTCATATGCTCCGCGACGTTCAAAACTCCTTTGAAGTCCCGGTTCTAACCCATACAACATAGCACACTGAACTACTGAGTCATCATCCGAACGTGACTATCAGGCATTCACAACGTCTGCAGACGACACCAGAGCGGGTGGCTCACCAAGCGGTGCATCAAGGACATAAGCCTTTTAGGAATCTATGAGGATAATCGTCAGATTATGAGCCCAGTCTACAAAGTTACTTCTAGCATCTTTCAGGTTGGCTTTCTCTAGGAACGCATTGAAATTCAGGGGAACTACTACGCGAGCCATTGATCTAAATCATAAATTTGCAAAGACAACTTAGACTATTGATCAAGATAATGATTTCAGTTAATTACTTAAAACTCTCACTCAAATTGACATCCCTCTGGTCATTCGAGTGCAACATGATCCAAATCCACCAACCCAAGTCCGATCATCACGTGAGATGAGGTGGTTTCAATGGTGAACATCTCCATGTTGATCATATCTACTATATGACTCATGTTCGACCTTTTAGTATCTTGTGTTCCGAGGCCATGTATGTACATCCTAGGCTCATCAAGTTTAACCCGAGTGTTCCGCATGTGCAACACAGGCTTGCACCCGTTGTATGTGAACGTAGAGTCTATTACACCCGATCATCATGTGGTGCTTCGAAATGACGAACTTTTGCAATGGTGCACACTTGGGAAGAACACAATTTTATCTTGAAATTTTAGTGAGGGATCACCTTATAATGCTACCTTCATCCTAAGCAAAATAAGATGCATAAAAAGGGTTAACATCACAAGCAAATCATAAGTGTCATGATATGGCCATGAACTTGTGCTTTTGATCTCCATCTCCAAAGCACCGACATGATCTCCATCAATGTGTCGCCATGAGGTTGTCATGCCAACTATTGCTTCTACAACTATTGCTAACTCATCGTGATAAAGTAAGGCAAATGACACAAATTAATTAAAGACAACCCTATGGCTCCTGCCGGTTGTCGTACTCATTGACATGCAAGTTGATATAAACTATTACAAAACATGATCATCTCATACATCACATATATCACATCATGTCTTTGGCCATATCATATCACAACATACCCTGCAAAAACAAGTTAGATGTACTCTAATTTGTTGTTGCATGTTTCACGTGGCTTCCATGGGTATCTAGTAAGAACGATTCTTACCTACGCAAAACCACAACGGTGATATATGAATTGCTATTCAACCTTATACAAGGACCACCTTTATCTAATCCGATTCAACTAAGGTGGGAGAGACAGACACCTGCTAGCCATCTTATGCAACAAAGTCACATGTCAATCGAGGGAACCGGTCTCTCGTACGTGAACGAGGAAGTTTGGTCCAATCCGCTTCATCCCACAATACCGCCGAATCAAGAAAAGATCAAGGAAGGAAGCAATCTGAATATCAACGCCCACACACTCCTTTGTGTTCTGCTCGTGATGTCATCTACACATAGATGTAGCTCATGATGCCACTGCTGGGGAACGTTGCATGGGAAACAAAAAATTCTTACGCTTCACCAAGATCTATCTATGAGATGAACATCTACGAGAGGAGAGATCGGATCCACATACCCTTGTAGTCCCTAAGCAAAAGCGTTAAGAAATGCGGTGATGTAGTCGAATGTCTTGATGATCCAAATTGCAAGCTGTCCCGCGATCCAATCACGATCTAGTGCCGAACGGATGACATCTCCGTGTTCAACACATGCATAGCTTGATGACATCCTCGCCTTCTTGATCCAGCAAGAGGGGCGAAGTAGTACATGAGTTCCGGCAGCACGACGGCGTGGTGACTGTGGTGGTGGAGAACAATCTCCGTAGTGCTTCGCCAAGCACAATGGAAACTATGACAGGGGCTAAACTAGAGGGGGGTTGCCGGCACACGTCTTGGGGAGATCTTGATGTGTTTCGGGTGCTAGCCCTACCCCTCTATTTATATGTTGAGCCCTGGGGTCATTTCTTGGAGAAAGAGCCTCCTCAAAGTCGGTTTTGCATGCAAGGAAAGAGTCCTCGTCAGATTCTAGGACCAGATGCTAGGATCTATGGCGTCTAGCCCCAGACTCCAAGGTCCCTAGCGTCTGGCCCTAAATAAAGTGTTCTCGTGCCCGAACATTTCGGGAAACATCCGAAACCCTTTCCGGTGAATTCTGAAACCCTTCCAGAGACCAAACTCTATTATTCAATATATCAATCTTTACCTATAGACTATTTCGGAGCTCCTCGTCATTTTTGTGATCTCGTTTGAAAGTCCGAACATCCTTCGGTCACCAACATAATAACTCAATTATACTTATATGGTCACCAAACGTTAAGTGTGTAGACCCTGCGGGTTTAAGAACTATGCAGACATGGTCGAGACACCTCCACAGTCAATAGCCAATAGCGGGACCTGGATGTCCTTATTGGTTCAAACATATTCTACGAAGATCTTTATCGGTTGAACCTCTATGCCAAGTATTCAGTTAATCCCATATGCAGTTCCCTTTGTTCATCGGTATGTTACTTGCCCGAGATTCGATCATCGGTATCTCCATACCTACTTCAGTCTCATTACCGGCAAGTCTATTTACTCGTTCCATAATACAAGATCATGTGGCTAACTCTTTAGTCACTTTGCTTGCAAATTCATTATGATGTTGTATTACTGAGTGGGCCCTGAGATACCTCTCCGTCGCATGGAGTAACAAATCCCAGTCTTGATCCATGCCAACTCAACACACACCCTCGAAGATACGTGTAGAGCATGTTTATAGTCACCCAGTTACGTTGTAACATTTGATACACACAAGGTACTCCTCTAATTCAGAAAACAATAGCAATAAACTGACACAATCATATGCTATGTTCATAGTTTTGGGTCTTGTCCATCACATCATTCTCCCAATGATGTGATCCCGTTACCGAATGACAACCCATGTCTATGGCCAGGAAACCTTGACCATCTTTGATCAACGAGCTAGTCCTTCAGAGGCTCACTAGGGACACAGTGTTGTCTATGTACCCACACATGTATATGAGTTTCCAATCAGTACAATTATAGCATGGATAATAAATGATTATCATGAACAAGGAAATATAATAATAACCATTTTATTATTGCTTGTAGGGCTTATTTCCAACATCAAGAGGTGGACTTGGGGGCTTGCACCTTGAAGTCATTGAACTGGTCCAAAGACATTGCTCGGCATTGGCTCCACGAGCCATAAGTTGATGTAGAGGTCCTCCATGGTCAACCTCACCAGATGGAGCAGTTCCACCAGCTGCTTAATCTAGTCACTTAGGAGCGGAGGGTGCGAAAGCACCTGTAATTATGCCTCAAATGTGTTCTTCTCCACATCACCTTTGAGGGAGGATAAGTACCTACAAGCATCGGATATGCTCCTGAGCAGGTCCATATTGACGTCGAGGAACGCTAGATTTGTGTCGGCTGGGAAAACCTGGTATCACCGAAGATGCATCGCAATAGGTAATGCTTACTAGAGGCTGTCTGCTTCACTTGCTGGAGCTCCTCAGGTTTCGCCCTTGATATGTCCCAAACGTATCAACTTTTCCAAACACTTTTGCTCTTGTTTTGGACTCTAATTTGCATGATTTGAATGAAACTAATTCGCATTGACGTTGTTTTCACTTGAATTACCATGGTGTTGTTTTTGTGCTGAAATAAAAGTTCACGGATTGATATGGAAATTTATGGAGAATGTTCTAGAATATATATAAAATATTTTTGAAGAGAACTACTAGAGTCATGAGCTCAGGTGGCGCGCCCAAACCCCCCACCCCCCAGGGCGCGGCATGCAAGCTCGTGGGTCCCATAGACCTCCATTTACCCTAACTCAAACTCCATAAGTACTTCCTCACGAAAAGAAAAATCAGAGAGAAAACTTTCATCGTGTTTTATGAGACGGAGCCGTCGCCACATCATGTTTTTCATTGGGATGGATGGTCTACAATCCGTTTAAGCCTTCGGAGAGGGGGATTTGTCGCCCTTGTCATCACGAACCCTTCTCCATCAATAATTCGATCATGCTCACCACTGGGAGTGAGTAATTCCTTCATGGGCTTGCTCGATGGTGATGGATTTGGATGAGATTTGTCATGCAATCGAGTCAATTTGTTAGGGCTTTATCCCTAGTATCCACTATGTTCTGAGATTGATGTTGCTATGACTTTGCTATGCTTAATTCTTGTCACTAGGGCCCGAATGCCATGATTTCAGATCTGAACCTATTATGTTTCCATGAATGTGAGATTGTTTTAGATCCCATCTTGCAAATTATATCCACCTATTTTTTGTTATACGTAGAACCCAAAGCGATAATAGTTGGGATCCTCTCTGGTGATGACCGTAGTATGAGGAGTTCATGTATTCACTATGTGTTAGTTCTTTCTCTCAGTTCTATATTAAAAGGAGGCCTTAATATCCCTTAGTTTCCCTTTGGAACCCACTGCCACGGGACGGTATGACAAAAGATGTCATACAAGTTCTTGTTATAAGCATGTATGACTATAGACAGATTGCATGCCTACATTATATTGATGAATTGGAGTTATTGTGTATCGCTCTAGGTTGTGACTGATATATGATGAATGTCATCCAATATAAATATTCATCATTGATCCAATGCCTACACTTTTCTCATATTGATCTTTTCTAAGTTACTAATGTTTTTGTTACAATCATCACAAAATGGTATTGTTACTATTCTTGTTACTATTGCTACTATTAGTGAAACTATCAAAACTATCAAACTATTGTACTACTAAACACTTTGCTGCAGAGATATTATATTCCAAGTGTGGTTTAATTGACAACTCAACTACTAAGGCTCATAAATATTTTTTGGCTCCACATGTGTCAAATCAATAAATTTGGGTGAACTACCCTCCAAGACAGTCACGATCCCCTATACTTGTGGGTTATCAAGACTGTAGCGACCCGACCTGAAAGGTCGAATCTCCGGTGTTTCCGTACCATCCCAAGATCATGCTGGTACACACACGGTACATCAATGTATATATCAAAGGGAAATCACACAGCATTATATTAATCGAAATCTCATATCGAGTCCTTTATTACAATAAAAATTACAATAAAGTGGCTGAAAGCCAACTCATGAGAATGTCTAAATCTTGCGGAAGCGTCGAAGGTAGATGAGTCCATCTGACTCCAAGGGCATCTCACTGAGCATAGAACGTGTCCTCATTCCTGGTCGGAAAAGTACTCTGCAACATGATACGTTGCAGCCGTGTAGGTCAGCATATGGAATATGCCGGCAAAGTCACAAAAGAGGGGTGAGAAGATAATCATCTAGTCTACATGCTTATATGGCAGGTGGGGTGGTAAGTTTTTGCGTAAAGCCAATTTTTCCTACATCAAGAGAGGGATAAGCAAAAAATATTACTAAGCTGGTTCATTAATGAGATGGTTCCACCAACCAATTCTCATACCCAATTGTTAAATACCCACATCATCATATTACTTGTGTTGAGAATTCCGAATGTTTCAGTTCCCTTGGCTCAAGTCGTCCATGACCGTGGACACGGCTAATCGATTAGGTTTGAGTACTCTACAGAGTTTTGCACACGTTCCCCACAAGATTTGATCGCCTCCGTTTAATTTCTCGCACTTCAGGGTGTTTGAGAAACGGATGACCAAAACATGGTCTTCCAAAGGGTTTCCCTGCGACTCTGACGGTGCCCATCCTTTCCTACCGTTCTTCTACATCTCGTAGCACCGCCTGTCCAGGGTCACCACGATATCCAACCAAGCCAGAGCCCATAATGAATTGTGGCTGTGCAGGTAAGCCTTGGGTCTTGAAGCACCCATCCATCTCTTTGTGCCTAGGTGGATCTTTCCGCGTGAATACTGGCCATCTCCAGCATCACCTAGGCAAATCCACTGGTTTCTCCAGGGTGCCGTTCAACCATCATCCACCCAGAGGTATGTTGAAAACTCGGAGTCTTGAAATCTTGATCATTATGTAGGTCTTGAAATTATTAACTCTCTCAACTCTCATGAATCACACAACCAACCCCGTCTACTAATAGCATAGCAAAAAATAAAACAACGTTTCCCGGGGCCTATGTGTCAAAGAGTTTGAGGGGGTACCTACCACATGATACTGCTACAATGTAACCAAGTTTCCAACTAACCTATCTTGCATGCAATTGGGGAAGATGGTAGAACTAATGCATATAAAACATGGGTAAACATGATCAAAGTGACTTGCCTGATTGATGATCTTCGTACGTGAGTGACTCTAAGTAACAAGCTTCGCACTCCGGATAATCTAACGAAACAAACGAACACTCAATAAGCATACAACAGAGTATTGTAACCCACAAACATCAATCAAGAACTAGTAAACAGTCAAGACAAAACAATGCACAAATCACAAGTAAGGAAAACACACAAAGTTTTGTTTACTAGGAGGTGATTGATAAAACACTACTAACATAATAAAACTATTTTGAAATAACCAAAACAATTGTTGACAACAAGGAAACAATAAAATATTTTTATTAATAAACATAAGAAAATCAATTTAAGTTTGTTGAGAAACTTTTGTAAAGTTTGTAAAAGTTTTGATAAGCACTAAATGGAACAAATATAGTTTTACTAACAAGAGAGCAAAACAAAACTTATTAGTTATTAATAAAACATGTTCTTAACAGAAAAGAATTTACAAATAAACTTGTTTTAGAAAACAAAATTAAATTATATAAAACTTTGTTTGAAAGCAAAACTATTACTAACTAGTTGTTTTAATCAAAATAAACTTATTTGAAAAGAAGTTGTGATTCCTATCTTAACAAGGAAATAAACTAAACAATTTTATATTTTTATTAACAATAAGTAAAACACTAGGTGTATAATCAACAGAACCTACTAAACAAATTAAAACTAAATCTAAGTTAAACTAACTAAAACTAAGTAAATAAAACTATACTATAATACTAGGCAGATTCTGTTTATAGCTAAAGCACTAACAATGATTATCCTAAAAAATCCTCAAACTAAACATGATGATAGTCCTAACTAATACCAAACAGTAGCAAAAAGATTCATGTCAAAATCTATTTTCAAACTCTAGTTATTCAGATTTGAATGATTTGAGCAAATTTGATTCAATTCAAATATTATAGTTCAAATTTGAAATTTAAAAGTATAGTGTGAAACTACATGAAAAATGTGAGCTATTGCAAAAAGAATCAACTCAATACATTAAACAGATTAAAAGATATTCACAAAAGAAAATAATAATAGGTTCTGTTTACTAAACAAAAATCAGAAAAAGGAAATATCTATCGGACGGCCAGGGGGCTATGTGGCACGATCCTATTGGTTGGGGGCGTGTGCGCGCGGGAGCTTACGGGTGGGCGACCGGTCCGAAGAGGAAAACGATTCGGAATTAAATCCGATCTAATCTAACGCGTTGATTATTGATCCGACGGTCCAGGGAGATTACGGAGGAAAGGTCGTCGGCGTTGGAGGTCTCCGGTGGATCCGAAGGCGGCGAAGACGACGGCGAGGAGCTCCGGTGGTCGAGGAAGGCAGCGAAGTGGTCCAGGCGACGGAGCTTGACGTCCGGCGTCGATTGGTGGCAACGGTGGGGCAAGGGGTGGACGGAGTCGATGGCTACGGTCGACGGGAGCTTCGGTGGTCGGAGTTACTCCGGCGAGGAATTGCGGCAGCCTTCCGGCGAGATAGGAGAGGGGTTTGGGGGGAAATGGTTGCGGGGAGTGGCCGGCTTTCATAGGAGTACGGGGGAGCGAGGGGGTTAAGAGGGGAGAGAGATCCGGGGAGGTGGAAAGAAACGGCCGGCGAGGTCCGGCGCGTGCGGGGGAGGAGAGGGATGACCGGTCGGGCTAACGGTCGGTCGGGGGTGGGGCCCGGTGTCAGTGAGAGAGGGGGCGATGAATACGCGTCGGTCGGCCGATCGGTAACGGTCTCGGCTTTTAAAGCCGTTGGGCCAGCTGTTTAATACAAAACCGTTACCCTTTTTCCTATAATGATTTTCCAGAGCGTTTCAAAAACATTTAAAGCATTCAAACCGTTTATAAATATAGGGGTATTATATATCAAAATTAACAGAATAATAAATGACATTTAATGAACATTTTTATTCTGTCATTTGAACATTTTGAAAAAAAATAATATTTTTATAAATTGCCTAATTGTTTTTAAATCCTTTTTGCAAATATTTTCAAAATAACTCCTGGTTATTTTTGTTCAAATAGATCACCAAGATGACCCTGGTGTGGAGTGTCATGTTACTCCCCTCTTATTTTGAACATTTTACCAAGATTTCAAATAGGTGAAAGCAACACATTGAAAGTAGAAAGGGGTTTCAGAAATTCAGAGAAGGCATTTCAACTAACACATACATTCAAACAATGGTGATGATAGATGCATAGCTATAAATCATAACATTCCAAAATGGAATTTTGGGATGTTACAAAGACCTTTTTTGGCATCGTTGCTGGGGATCATAGCTATATTTATTGAGTTCATTTGGGATATCTATGTTCACTTTAAATATATTGAAGGACTCTGGAACTAAGAGCATACTCTCTAAGACGAGGGGAGGTAAGGAACTGTCATTTAGCTCCGCACTTGGTTCACCTTCTGTTTTGAATAGGCTTGCGACACCTCCACATGCTATCCCGTCTAATATGCCGCAAGTAATAGACATTGCTTATACTATGGAAGATGTTCATTATGAAGCTACTACTATGCTAGATGAAACTGAAATTGTGCCACTAGTTGAATTGCTTGATTCTGAGATTGCTAGATCTAAAGAAACCGAGAATTCTAAAACTGATGAAAATTAAGATTCATCTATTATGTCTGGCTCTCCTACTAGAGTTGAGATGCATGAGATACATGATGGTTATATTATGGATGGGGAGATAGATAGAGAATTCTTGGTTGTAATGACGGAGATTATCTTAAGAAATTGCTGAGTAAGCTAAAAGAAAATCTATGATAGAGAGAATGAAATATCATCCTAAGTTTTCTACTTCTCATATCTTTGTTACTAATGAGGATTATGAATTCTCTGTTTATCCTGAGTTGGTTACTTTGGTAGAATCTGATCCTTTTTCATGTTTATGAAACAGAAATTGTTGTGGCATGCCTTACCAAATTGCATGATATTGCCACCCTATTTGCTCATGAGATAAAAATTGCTACTACTATGTTCTTAAGTTATTTCGTTTCTCGTTAAAGGGTGATGCTAAGAGATGGTTTAATACTCTTGCTCTTGGTTGTGTACAGAGTCGCCGGAAAATGACATATTACTTCTCTGAAAAGTATTTTCCTATTCATAAGAAACAAGTTGCCCTACAGGAAATATTTAACTTTTTGCAATCTAAAGAAGACAATCCCCCTCTAGATTGGGGGAGGCTTCTCCAATTACTTAATTATTTGCCTGACCATCCTATTAAGAAAAATGAAATGCTTGATATCTTTTATAATGGACTAACAGATGCTTCTATGGGCTACCTAGATAGTTGTGTTGGGTACATTTTGAAGGAACAAACTTTTGGACATGTTGTAGAAATATTGAATAATATATTAAATAATGCCGATGATTGGACACTTCTTGAACTTCTACCAAAGCCAAGTACAAATAAGAGAGGTATTATATTCGTCACTCCAGAAGATATGCAAGAAGCTAAGAAATCTATAAATGTAACATCCCAAAATTTCATTTTGGAATGTTATGAAATATAGCTATGCATCATCATTAGTTTGAATGAAATGAATGGTTGAAGTGCTTCCTTTGAAATTCTGAAAGTCCATTTAAATTTTTCCATGTATTTGTTTCACTTATTTGAAAACCTTTGGAAATGTTCAAAGAAAGAGGGGAGTAACATGACACTCCACACCAGGGGCATCTTATTGAAATATTTTGAACAATAAAACCAGGGGGTTATTTGAAAAATTATTGCAAAAGGATTTAAAACCAATTAGGCATTTTTCTGAAAATAAAATTTAAAAATATATTCAATGTGACAGAGGAAAAATGTTCATTAAATAGCATTTAATCCCCTGATCATCTTGATATATACATTTCCTATGTTTGGAAAGGATTTGAATGCAGTAAAGATGTTTTAAACGCTCTGTAAATAAATAAGGAAACGAATTAAACAGAAACGGGCCGGCCCACAGCCTTTAAGACCCAAAATCACTCCGGGTCGGCCACCGACGCGCAGATCTCGTGTCCCACCCTCATTGATGCGCGGGACCCACCGTCCGACCGTCGCAACAGCGCGCTCGTCTCCTTCACCGCGCCTTCGACGTCGCCGGCGATCTCTCCTCACAGATCTCGCTCCTCTCTCCCTCCCCGACCACCGCACCACCCCTATAAGAACCCCTCGTCCCTCCGCTCTCCGTTCCACCCCGAAACCCCCTCTACCCTCACCAGATCGCTACCACACGACCTCGCCGAAGCTTGGACGTCAACCGAATCTCCCCGAGCACGAGGCCGTCGCCTCCGTCGTCCCCAGCCTCGGTCGACGCCACCAATCGACGCCGGAGCTTTGCCGCCTTCGCCTGAGCACTTCAGACGCCGCCCCCGACCACCGCACCGTCGCCTCTGACCACCTCCGACATCGAGCCGCCGTCGACCTCGCCGGAACCTCGACCCCCACCGCTGTAAGCCACCGCACCCCCCTGGGCCGTTCGATCTAGATCCAACGCGCTAGATTAGAAGTTTTATAAAACGAATCGGTACGCGTTAAGTTTCGATCGTCCGCTCGCTAGCTCCCGCACGCACACTCGCTCAACCAATCACAGCATGCCACGTAGACCCTATCCGATCGATAAGATTTTTTTTTCTGTTTTCGTTTTTATTGTATCTTTTAAAATATTTAGATTTTTTGATTGATTATTTTTGCACCATGTCACAAATTTGTTGTAGTTTATGTCTGTATGATTATATTTCAAATTTGAACTTCTAAATTTGAATTTTGATAAAATTGAGCAAATCGCTAAAACTTGAATAACATGAGTTTAAAAATTTATTTTTGAGTGATTCTTTTTGATACTGTTTTGTATTAGTTAGGACTATCATCCAGCACTATTTGAGATATTTTTGAATATGTTAGACTAGGATTTTAGTAGAAACGGATTCTGTTTGGTTTCTTAATAACACTAAATTGAATTGTTTTTATTTTAAATTTACTTTAATTTTGGTTTAGTTCAACTTTTCGAAGTAGTATATTTAGTTCTATTATTCAACATTAGGTGAATTCATTTTCATAAAATAAAATATTTTTAATTTGTTTTGTGCTCTAGTTTAAATAGGTAAAAAAAATTGTTTTCACCATTTATATTGATTAGAAAAAAATGTTTTGTAATAACTCTTTTGCAAAGAATTTTTATAATGAAATACCTTCTGTTTTCTAATAAAAAATATTTTGTATTTATTTTGTTTCTGTTATCTGAATGACTAGTTGTCCAAAACAAAGTTTGTCTTGTTATGCCTTAGTAGGATTTTGACACTAAAAATTTTAGAGTCTTCTTTTTTTTGAGTGACCCCTCTTTTTGATTGTGCTTTTTATTTGATGAAGTATTGTTTACCTTGATGTTGTGTGATTTACATTGTGATTATACTTAATGTGTGCTTTGTTTGATTCGTTAGATCATTCAAAGTGCAAAGCTTGTTACCTAGAGTCACTTGAGTACGAGGATCGTCAGCAAGGCAAGTCACTTTGACCATGTATACCTATGTTTTATTGCATTAGTTCTACCATCTCCCCAATTGCATGCAAAGTAGGTAATTTGGAAACTTGGTTAATTGAAGTAGTATCATGTGGTAGGCACCCCTCAACCTTTTGACACAATGGCCCCGGGAAACGTTGATTTAATTTTGCTATGCTATTAGTAGACGGGGTTGGTTGTGTGATTCATGAGAGTTGTGAGATAATAATTTCAAGACCTACAGGATGAACAAGATTTCAAGACTCCGAGTTTTCAACATACCTCTAGGTGGATGATGGTTGAACGGCGCCCTGGAGAAACCAGTGGTTAGCCTAGATGTTGCTGGAGAAGTGCCAGTATTCATGCGGAAAGGTCCACCCAGGCACAAAGAGATGGATGGATGCTTCAAGACCCAAGGCTTACCTGCACAGCCACAAGCCATTATGGGCTCTGGCTTGGTTGGATATCATGGTGACCCTGGACAGGCGGTGCTACGAGATGTAGAAGAACGGTAGGAAAGGATGGACACCGACAGAGTCTCGGGGAAACCCTTTGGAACACCATGTTTTGGTCATCCGTTTCTTAAACACCCTGAAGTGCGAGAAATCCAACGGAGGCGATCAAATCTTGTGGGGAACGTGTGCAAAACTCTGCAGAGTACCCAAACCTAACCGATTAGCCGTGTCCACGGTCATGGACAGCTTGAGCCAAAGGAACTGAAACTCTCTGGAACTCTCAACACAATTAAGTATATTGATGTGGGATTTTCATGACAACTTGGGTATGAGAATTGGTTGGTGGAACCATCTCATTAATCAACCAACATTGTAGTAATTATTCTTTTGCCCTCTCTTGTTGTAGGAAAATTTGGCTTTATGCAAAACTTACTACCCCACCTGCCATATATGCATATAGAGTAGACGATTACTTTACACCCCCTCTTTTGTGACATTGCCGGCATATTCAATATGCTGACCTATACGGCTGCAACGTATCATGTTGCAGAGTATTATCCGACCAGGAGTGAGGATACGCTCTACGCTCGGTGAGATGCCCTTGGAGTCAGATGGACTCAACTACCTTTGAAGCTTCCGCAAGATTAGTTATTCTCCTGAGTTGGCCTTTAGCCACTTTATTGTAATAAAGGACTCGATATGAGATTTATGATTTATAAAGCTGTGTGATTTCACTTTGATATATACATTGATGTACCGTGTGTGTACCAGCATGATCTTGGGATGGTACGGAAACACCGGAGATTCGACCTTTCAGGTCGGGTCGCTACAATAAAAGAAAAGGGTATTAAATCTGAAGAAGTGATATCTCGACATAGGTAGTAAAGGTAAATTTTCTTTATATATCCAATGAGGGTGATGTTCCTTATAATAAATTTGGTAGTCAATGCCTAGTTGAATATGATAACTACATTGTTGAGCAAGAAAACTTCAACATGTATGTTAAAAATAAATTGAAACAAAATGCCATGATGATTGAACGTTTGAGTGACTTGATATTTAGAATTGCTAATGATGTTAAGGGTCTAAGTAAACATTAATCCATGTTTTATACTCATTTAGAACAAGTCTCTAAGTGACCAAATGAATTTTTTAATTGAAATGAATAATAAAAAGAATAAGCGTGTTGTTAGAGTTGTGACTAGAGATGCAAAATGACTCAATATCCTAAAGGTCATCCTAAAAAATTGAGCAGGATTCTCAGAGGGTTAATATTGATATACCTAATCCATCTAAGAAGAAAAATAAAAAGAAACATGATAGGACTTTGCATGCTTCTAGTGAACATGTGATAAAAAAACTTCTAAGAAGCATAATGATGTTTCTATTTCTGATGCTGAGACACAATATGGTAATGAACATCCACCTAGCGAAACTAATAAGAATAATGATCAGATTCATGTGGATGCTCCCCCAGAAAGTGATAAAGAACATGATAATGAAGTAATAGAACCTGATGTTGATCTTGATAACCCACCTCCTAAGAATAAAATGTATGATAAAAGGGATTTCATTGCTAGAAAATATGGTAAGTAACGAGAGCCATGGGTTCAAAAACCCATGCCTTTTCCTAGTAAACCTATCATAAATAAGGATGAGGAAGATTTTGAGCACTTTGCCGAAATGCTTAGACCCATCTTTTTGCGTACAGGTCTGCCAGATATTTTGAAAATGCATCTTTATGCTAAATATATGAAAGATATTATCACTAATAAAAGGAAGATATCTGAAACTAAAATTTCCACAATGCTTGCAAATTATTATTTTAAAGGTGGAGTCCCTAAGAAATTAGGAGATTCAGGAATACCTAATATATCTTGCTCCATTAATAGAATTATATAAAAATGCTTTATGTAATTTGGGAGCTGGTGTTAGTGTTATGCCTTCTCCGTATATAGAAGACTTGATTTTGGAAAAATTGACTCCTACTCCAACATTTTTGTAAATGGCTCATAAATTGACTGCTATACCTATGGGTATTTGTGAGGATGTTCCTGTTGTAGTTGTGAATGTTACTATTTGGATGAACTTTGTTATTCTTGATATGCTCAAGGATGATAGCATTCCGATTATGCTTGGTAGACCTTTTTTGAATACTGCAGGGGTTGTTATTGAGTGCAACAAAAGCAAGGTCACTTTTCATGCCAACGATAACCAACATAATGTATACTTTTGAGGAAATAGAGTTCAGTGAATTATATCAACTCCATTGCGAAAAAATTGATAAAACTATTGGAGTGTCCAAATTTCCTCTTATGGCTGTCAAAAAGAAATATGAAATTATTATTGTTGGGGAAATGCTTTTCCCTGTTGAGGTAACTCAGTGTTATACGAAGATTTTTCGGTTTCATGTTACTCGCAAACAGCTTGTTAATAAGACTTGGTCAACCTTATTAATGGATTCTTTTTGAGGGGCAAGTGGTAAAATTTAGTAAGAAAAAGTTGTTGTAACCATAGATTTACTCTTTTTTATTTAAAGTTTTAATAAAGTGCAATGACATTATTATCCTATTTTCTAAATTACCCATATAATAAAAAATGTCCCCAAAATAAAAGTTCTCGAAATGACATGAAAATTTAGTATGATTTTTTCTACAATATATAAGAATTTTTTGCACTGAACACACCCTAGGGGTTACACCTATGAGACACGAGCTCACACGGCGTGCCCACCCCCTAGGAGCACATAACAAGATCGTGGGTCCCATAGGGATCCCCACCACTTAGGGAACCAACCCATTGCCTTCTCCTACCTCCAAAAAATCATCCCTGCCTCCTAGCCCAAGTTCTTGCTCATTTTTGAGTGATTTTTGATCTCCTTGCTCGGAACTCTGTTTACAAAACAGTTTTGAGGAATTGTTCCTTGGTATGTGACTCCTCCAATGCTCCAATTAGTTTTTGTTCTAGTGATTTATGTTTTGCAAATTTTGCTGGCATTGCTGACCATGTTTATGAGCTTGCATGTTTAGTTTTTATGGTTCAAAGTATTGTTATGCCTGGTATAGCCTCTAGACACTTGTTGGAGTAGTTGCTATCTATTTTGTTGAGTTTTATTCACTTCTATTTTGTGGGACTAAAAATTGCAAAGGAAAAGAGAAAATAATGAAGATAATCTTCAGAGGTTCTTCAAGACAGAGTTCCAAGGAAACTCCAAAAGAGAAGCCCAAGTATAATCTTCCTTGCTCGACCGAGGTGCAGCCGTGCGAATGGCCATGCAACACATTCTTGAGGGATGTAGGAATTCATGATGATTTCTATTATTTGGCTCACAGAGCCAGACTCACTCCGTTCCTTGAAGATAAGTGTGATCAGTATCTCCTCCTCACTAATACTTTTGTGTAGAAATATTATTTTCATGCTAGGAGAGATGCGCCCACCAAATCGTTCCACCTATATAATGAACGGAAGAAAATTACACTTGCTAGGTTCTCCCAAATTTGAAAATTTTCTAATGAGGGTAGCCCTCTAAGCTTCATCTTAGATATGTTCGTGATTTTATATCTGTAGTGACTTTGGGGGATACAAGAGGAGTCTCTCATGCTAGGGTCACTAGTTTGCATTTTTCCTGTTTTCCGTTACTTTTCATTATTTTTTGGGACGTGCATCACTGGTAGGTGGGAGAGCAGAACGCTTAGCTCGTTTCATCTTTCTATCTTGTGTAGTGCATGTATGGTGCGGGACTTTTAGTTTGGGAGCTATTGTTCTGCAACGAATACACACCAACCTCTCCTAGGGTGTCATCTATGCTAGTATTTATGCCTCTCGCCTCACTAAACATTTTAAGATTCCTATTGGGCATGCAGAGGATGAGATCTTAACTACTAGATATCTTGATTATAATAGCATGGTTGGGAATAATTTTCTTGGCTCTCGCAACATACGATTCTGGTATAACTTGGTATTTAATCAGGATTCTTGTGATGAGATTACCTTGCGTGTGCCTTCTTTTTTTAACCTTTTCAGCGGCAAGTGCACTATTATGCTTGAGGATATTTATGCTTATTAGGAACTGACACCGCCCCTAGTACATGATCCAGAGCCAGCACCAGAGCCTATATATCAGTGGGAGCCATAGGAGCCCGCCTATTAGTGGGAGCCTCGGGAGACTCAATACTACCATGGATCTGACTGTTTCTAGCCATGGCCACAAACCAAGTTAGGCCAGAAGCCTAAGCTTGGGGAGTACATATTTCTCAACAACATTATATTCATGTACCACACATTCATTCCAATTGTTGGCGTTCATCCTCTTTCATTGTATATCCATGTTCAGCTTTATTTTCGCTTTCTTTTATGTGGTTGAAAATCTTTCGAAAGTTGAACAATATTTCTCGCTTCTTTTAAGTTTTTCTTTCACGTTTATCTAGTTTGTAGTATTAAAAACAATATCCAAAAATATTTCCCTTTTTATTTTTTATTGGGAGATTTACTCTATAAATAGTTTTCCTCATTTCTTGTTTTCTCCTTTCTTTCTTTTGCTTCAGAGAAGCAAAACCTCCAAAATATTTCAGTGTGTTTCTATGAAATTCTTTTCTTTTCTTTCAGTTGCTGTAAGGAGAGGACTATGCCGAAATTGTTGGGTGGCTCCCATATGTTATATTGTTCATTTAAATGAAGAGCCAATATTACCTTGTCTTCTCCTTTGAATAAATGGTTTTGCATATTCCAGCTCAGTCCACAACATACTTGCATTATTCTTATTTTCACATCATTCGATTGTGCAAGTGAAAGGCAATAATGACGATGGTTTGATGAAGTGGTTGCGGTCAAGGGATGTCATGCCCAAGATGCGATCCTATCCTTATTTTGGCACGAGGGCCTAGACAGGGATAGTAGCGCACTCGTTGTTTTGCGAGAATAGATATCATTACAAGTACATGTACAGAAGAGGTGAGTATATGGGATTGGTTACACTCGCCACAAGCTACATCAATAAAACAACATAGTCAAACATCATACAGAAGAGCAGGGTCCGACTACGGACGAAATCAAACGATTAAAGGACATCCATCCTTGCTATCCGAGGCTACCACCTCGAACCCATCCTAGATCGATGAAGAAGGAGAAGAATAAGAAATCCAAATCAAACAAGCATCACGCTCACGTCAAAGCATCGCATAACATGTACCTGCAACTGTAGTTGTAGTAATCTATGAGCCATAGGGACTCAGCAATCTCATTTCCAAGGGTATCAAGACTTGCAAAGCTTAATGGGTGAGGTATGGTTAAGTGGTGACGCTGTAGCAAGCGACTAAGCATATATTTGAGTGGCTAACTTAGGAGTACATAAAGTAAAGTGGGTGGTCTACGCATAACGGACGCAAACTAGTAATGATCACTAAGTGATCCTGAACACCTACTTACGTCAAACATAAACCCACCGTGTTCTCTCTCGGATAAAGGACTCATGAGAAGAGACAGTTACGGTTATGCACACAATTGGTGTATTTTATTAGAGTTTACTTCAAGTTTTCTATGACCGGGTGTTAAACAAATCTCCAAGTTTCCACATAACCGTGGGCACGGCTTTTCGAAAGATTTAACACTGCAAGGGTGCTCTAACTCGTCCATCACAAATTAACCACACGCAACGGGAATAACCTTGACCACAAATCCCATGATTTCTTAGGCAATTCCATTGCAAAACCTCAACCTCGAGATAGCCCGAAGTATTTTCAGAATTCCTCACTCAAGACATTCGAGAAAGGTAAAACAATTCTAGCATGGCCGCCTGGCGTGTCGACAATCCCGATAGGAGTCACATATCTCATTCTCAGGACACGACGGATTGTCCAAACTTCTGGTAGGCCAATCGTAGAGTAGCCCCTGGTAGCCACCGGCAGTTGACTGGTTGGACCAACACTCATGAGGAGCACTGGCCTGGGTTGTTGATTAAAGATCCTCTCGTTAATTACTCAATATGCAGGTTTATTAGTTATTAGGCAAATGTAGTACCAATGTTGGGCCTTACCAGACAAGCTTTATCCTAAAACGAAAATCAAGAGGGTCCCCATAACAACCCCAAGCATGTTAGGAGCGCTCAATTATGGAACATAACACCGCTACACAAGTAACTAGGGGCGGGAAAAGTGGAACAAAACACCGAGCGAAAGGCCAAGCCTTCCACCTTTTACCAAGTATATATTTGCATTAAATTAGATAGCAATAATATAGTGATAACAAAATAATGTCCATGTTGACACAAGGAAGCAATTGCTGGGAGGTGGAGTGTTAGAGGCTTATTATGGCAATGTTGGGAGGCTTGACAAACAAGTGGTAGGTAGCGAGACATAACGATAAAAAGCAGGACAACTAGCATAGCAATGATAGTAGTGGTATCTAGGGAAATGTGTCAGCTTGCCTGAGATCCCGCTTGGAAGAAGAACGAATCCATGAAGAAGACGATCTGTGAAGTAGACGAACGAATCCTCACACTCCGAGCGCTTTCAGAACTCTATCAAGAAGAAGCAATTCAGTACAAACAATCAACACACGATAACACAACAACATATGCATGACATTATGCACAATCAAATATGATGCATGTTATGCATGACATGGCAAAGCACAACAATCAACTTCTACACATTAAGTGAAGCTCAATATGCAACGAGTTGCATATTGACGAAACTCCACATTCGAATATTTAGTTCCCTCTCGTTTAGGTACACAACAATATTAAAATTTGTTAAACATGGCAAGAGGTGAAACATGAACAACTATATCATCTAGGCATTTTAAATGAGGCCGAAAGAAACATGTAGCATTTCCGAAATGACCCCATATGCAAATTATGAATTTGGTCCAGATCTGAATTAACCATACTTTATATTGGTTAAATAGAAAAATAAAGTGTGTCATGATATTCTACACGTCATTCTAGTCGATTTACTTACATAGAACATCTCAAACGGAGCTACGGTCTAAAAGTTAGGACCCGCACAAGATAATATGTCATGAATAAAAATGTATGAAAATGACAACCAAGAACATTTCAAATCGTGAAAGTAGCAAGATATCATGATGCTACATGATATTCTGAGCAAGTTTCATATATGACATGTCCAAAACGTAGCTACGGTTCAACCAGAACAACCGACACAAGTTTTACTTCAAATCTGCCTAAAACAGCAAGATGACATATTGCACACATGATAACAACAAGCTACAAGATCATAAAATGCACAAACTAAGCATGGGACATTAGCATATAATACACACTTCTGGAGCATATTTGGCCAACAGTGCAAGTGAGCGGAGCTTAGCAATATGTCACCCTGGGCGCTGGACAAGCAGTGATGGGGCTCGCCTTGCTGGGCCACGGCCCAGGTCGATGGAGTTGGCTTCGTGGCTGGGCCTCGTGGCTGAGGGAGGCCGGCTGTAGGCGGGCGTCGGCTGGGCCTTTGGCGCCGGCTGGCACGACCCGACGTGGGGGCAGACAATGGAGCTCGTCCTCGTGCTCCCGGATGACAGGATGGAGGGACGGCCGTAGGTCAACACCGACGACGGCAGCTTCCGGCAACTAGGGCACGGAGGTTGGGGATGGGGCACCGGAGGGCGGATCTAGGACACGGCACCGTCCTCGACCGGTTCTCGGCCAGATCCAAGCGGCAAGACTCGAAGGTCGCCAGACGGGTAGAAGGAGTCAGCGGTTGAGATCCAAGCTCCATGGTCGGGCATCGGGCTTCTCCGGTGAGGCTCCGATGAGCTGCTGCGATGGCGGGGAGACGGGGTTGGGCATCGGTGACCCAGGAGGTGCGTGAGGGAGTTGGGCAGGAGGCATGGCGGCGGGGATGAGCGGGAGCTCACGGCGGCTGTGAGATCCAGGCTATGCGATGTGGCTCTGTGGTCGGCAGACATTGTGGCCGCGGTCATTGTCCGGTGGGGCTGCAGGGACGAATTTAGACCCCTAATTGTTGGATTTTTGGGTAGAAAATGGAGGGTAGGAGTGGATTTCGGGATTGGAGGGATGTGAGGCTAGAAGGTGGTGTTTTGAGGGGGGTGTCTGCAAATTTACATGGGGAAACCCTAGAGAGTGAAGGGGCTCTCTCCATGGGGTAGTTTATATAGGGAATGGTACTAGGGGGGGTTGGACCTCGTCCGCCCAGTCACGGTCCGATGACCATGAATGGAAGGAAGGCTATGTTGGGCTAGTGGGTTGTGTAGTTGTGCTAGGTGGGGATGAGAGGGAGGTTTACGGCCCGTGACCCAAGTTTTTAAACATCGAAAACATACTACGAATAACCCGACGACGGTGCCGCTACAGTCGACCGTTCGGATATCAAACGACCTCTGATTGGGACAAAATATTGCATGCGGTCCAACTACAATATAACAAGACCGCACGCCAACTTCCAACCCAATTCGAGAAAGTTTTGTACGCACTTTAAAAAAATATTTTATCGATATCGCGGGCGCGTGTGTGTGTGGTTTGACTCGAAATGGACAACGACATGAACTGAGAGAACCGGCGAACACGAACAGAAGGAAGTTTTTGAAAACAAGGGACGATGCCATGCAGATGATGTGAATGATGCGATGATGAATGCAACAACCAAATGAAACACATACGAGAATGAAAATAAAAGGGGAATCTTCTGGAGCCTCGGTCCTGGGCTGTTACTACTCTCCCACACTACACGAGGATCTCATCCCAAGATCTAATAATGAGAAGGGGAGGAGAAAGAGCAAGAGTTAAACTTAGTTGCTTCTCTAACAAATGAGTGAAACCAATGCTCATTGAAGGTTTCAACGAGATCAAGAATGACATGGGGAACAAGAAATAATTCATAAGAAATTTCGGCGGCACTTCGGTAGGATATAGGGACAAAATTTGATAAGATAGAAAGAACTTGAAAAGAGGACACAACACTCCGGTTTAATGAATAAGAGAAGAGGGAAAATGATTTTTACAAACTGAGATGATAGATCTAAGAGAGCAACATCACAATGCCTTCGGAACAAAAGAATAGAAGCTAGATCTTTGGAGAGAAGAGAACGGAGAAGAAAATGACAACTTCTACCACCCTTGAATTTGAAAGCACCCTTGGAAGGGAGGATTGAACGGAGCTGTTGGAAAACCAACAACAAAAAGAAAAGCTTGTTGTGGGCTTATGGAAAACATCTCAAAATTATGAGGTGACAACCGGCCACTAACGGAAACAATGACTACTTGGAAGCAACAAGATATGCAGAACTTCTTTCACCAAGAGTACAAGGAGATAACTTGGACCATTTATGACACCACGATCGCAGTAATCCTTAGGAAATGCTTTAGGTGAAATCCAACCCAAGATAACTCTGAGAAGACATGATGGGTTTACTTATATCATTCTGGACAATTTACCTTTGAGACTCCTCAAGAATTTAATAAAATCATCTCAAAAGGCGATGAGAAGGAATTGAACTTAGAAATCCAAGATAAAGAACACTTGAGCACCCCCAACAAGAATGTTGAACACCACTTCAAGAAGAATTACAGCCTTGACAAACCAACATAAAACCATCGGGAGGAACTCCGGAATGAAAACATGAAGCTTGAGATTGAAGGTTGCAAAACGACATGATTGAGGCCTTGCTATGCTTTAGATGAAGCTTCGCGAAGTGATATTTGAGAATAACTTGGGACTCCGGAAATAAAAGATGAGAACACCTAAAATCGAGAATTTGATATCATGAACAACTTCGGAAAAAAGAATTGAGATCACCTTGATCAAACAAGAATAAGAATTATGTTATGCTTATCCTTCATCAAGTTAAATTTATGACAAGCAATGGATTTGACATACCACTTATTCTTCTGGAAAAGATTGAAGAGAGAGATAGAACACAAACTTGAAGAAGTCTTGAACAAGAACATCGGTAAGAATTGCAAATGAATGAAGATATCAAGAATGCATGGATATACATGAGAATGAAGAGATAATGATTCTCCTAGCATGAAACTTGACTGAAGCACTAGAATAATTGAGAGACGAACAAAGAGACAACAATTGAGAAGAATTTGAGAACGAAAGCCGAAAGCTGAGAGCGAGGAAATCTTCTGAAATGATGGCCTTCGAAGGATCGAGAAAAGAAAACAACTCTAAAATGCACCAGATAGATAAGGAAGGGATTACTCATGATGAACACAATTGAGAGGACAGCAGGAAGCTGAAACCATGAATCTTTTGAACAACGAACATCGATTAATAGAAACTCTCCTTCAGTCTGCAATGCTGAGAATGAAGACGAGAAACAACACCATGAATTACTAAGATACTCCGGAATAATGAATAAAGAACGGTTGGGCCAATTATGAAATTAATTCAAAGCGATCTTCGATAATGAATATGATTGATGGAAATCATTCTTACATCATGTTGGGAAGAACTTGAGGACCTCTCCGAAAAGATTAGAACAGCCAGGTAAGATCCTGGGGAAAAAGCTGTGGGTTATGGGCCCACTGAAAGGAAACAACCGTTGAAAAAATTGCTTAGAAAGAGATATTGCACCAGAAAAAATTAAGAACTTGATGAGGTGAGAAACTCGAAATAATTTAAGAGAATATGAATGGAAAAGAAAGTCTTCAGAGATATCTTCAGCACTCTGGATAGAATAGAAAGAGGAATAAACAAGAGAGGCTTGGATAAGAATTTCCTACATGGGCAATCATTGAACGAATGAGAAAGTATATGATGAACATTGAGTTCTTGAGTTGAATCCACCGGAGAAGAATAACAACAAGAACAAAGAATATGCGGAAAGATCTTGATATTGAAACTCCTGAGAATCTTCACAAGGAATCTTCGGAAACAATATGAGAGAAAAGATAGAGGAAGCATCACATGAATAGAAAAGGCACTTGGATGAGAATTTAATCATTGAAGAAAAAAGGGTGGGAGGGTGGGGAAAAACAAAGGAAACTTGGGACAGATGAGAAGAAATCCGGAAATAAAATAAGAGGCTTGATCTTGCAAATATTGAAAGGATTGAATTCATTTGAAGAGAAGTGCACCGGTTGAAAAGAATTTCATGACAACTCCGGTTGATCCAAAGGATTAGCAATCACATGGAAATATGCGAAGACGATTTAGGAAATATATGAAATCACTACTTGACATCGAAGCAACTCGAATTACCATATTCAAAAACAAAACAAAGGATGAGGCTTTCATAAGCCGGAAACAATAGATAACCCACTATGCATTTGTTGGAAGGATAATCCTAGGTAGCTACTTGAATTCCCACATAAAAACTCCCGAAACTTTCTGGTTATGCAATCTGGTGTTGGGGATACAGTGAGGTAAAATATCTCATACAACTAAAAAGCCCTACACTCCAACTGTATCCATCCGTCAACACACAACCATAGGCTTCGGAACTCCATCTATCTCAAACCCTCGAAAACACAACGATACCACACATGGCAGTACCCTAGACGCCTCCCCAGTACTGGGTGACTCCTGCCATATCTCGCCACGAAAAATATTGAAGTAATTTCGAACATCCTCCGTCCAGAGATACTAACGAAACTGAATGATAACGATGTGCAAAAAATCCCTCAGAGCTCTACTCCTCGATAACAGGAGGCAACAAGTGCATAAGTCCGTCACATCGGCATCATATAGATTCCAAAATATCCGCATGATCCTAAAAAATTGAGTGAGAACAAGAGTAGAATAAAATTCCTAAGTCGAATACCTCACCAGAGTATAGAAGAGGAATCAAGGAAACCTACTCTCCGATATATAACTAGAGTCAAAGTAGTTTTTCACTAGACTCGACTCGGCCAAGTTCGATCAATCAATGGGGCTCCTAGGTTGGTACATGCTCTATTACCAACTTGTGACGCACAAGATGTGATCTTATCCTTATTTTGGCACGAGGGCCTCGATAGGGATAGAAGCCCATGTCGTTGTTTTGCAACAATGGATATCATTACAAGTACATGTACAAAAGAGGTGAGTATATGGAATGGTCCCACACTCGCCACAGGCTACATCAATACCACATCAATACAACAACATAGTAAAATATCATACAGAAGAGCAGGGTCCGTCTACGGATGAAATCAAATCATAAAATGACATCCATCCTTGCTATCCCAGGCTGCCACCTGGAACCCATCCTAGATCGATGAAGAAGGAGAAGAAGAAGAACCCAAATCAAACAAGCATCGCGCTCACGTCAAAGCATCGCATAACTTGTACCTACAATTGTTGTTGTAGTAATCTGTAAGGCATGGGGACTCAGCAATCTCATTTCCAAGGGTATCAAGACTAGCAAAGCTTAATGGGTGAGGTATGGTTAAGTGGTGAGGCTGCAGCAAGCGACTAAGCATATATTTGAGTGGCTAACTTACGAGTACAAAAAGAAAAGTGGGTGGTCTACGCATAATGGACGCGAACTAGTAATGATCACTAAGTGATCCTGAACACCTCCTTACGGCAAACATAACCCCACCATGTTGTTTCTCGGATAAAGGACTCACGAGAAGAGACAGTCACGGTTACGTACACAGTTGGTGTGTTATATTATATTTACTTCAATTTTGCTATGACCGGGTGTTAAACAAGTTTCCATGTTGCCACATAATCGTGAGCATGGCTTTCTGAAAGATTTAACCCTGCAGAGGTGCTCCAACTCGTCCATCACAAATTAACCACACACAGCGAGAATAACCTCGACCATGAATCCTGTTATTTCTTAGGCAATTCCATTGGGAAACCTCAACCTCGAGATATCCCGAAGTATTTTCGACATTCCTCACTCAAGACGTTTGAGAAAGGTAAAACAAATCCAGCAAGGCCGCCCGGCATGTCGACGATCCCGATAGGAGCCGCGTATCTCGTTATCAGGACACGATGGATTGTCCAAACTTCCGGTAGGCCACTCGCAGAGTTTCCCCTGGTATCCACCGGCGGTAGACTGGTTGGACCAACACTCAGGACGAGCAATGGCCACGGTTGTTGATTAAAGATACTCGGCTTAATTACTCCCTATGCAGGTTTATTAGTTATTAGGCAAATGTAGTACCAAGGTTGGGCCTTACCAGACAAGCTTTATCCTAAAACGAAAATCAAGGGGGTCCCCATAACAACCCCGAGCATGTTAGGAGCACTCAATTATGGAACATAACTTCGCTACACAAGTAACTAGGGGCGGGAAAAGTGGAACAAAACAGCAAGCGAAAGGCCAAGCCTTTCCGTTTTACCAGTATATATGTGCATTAAATTAAATAGAAATAATATTGTGATAACAAAATAATGTCCATGTTGACACATGGAAGCAATTGCACATTCATCTAGAAATGCTCTAAGAAGGGTTGAGCAAGCATTAACATAGACAAACAATGGTTTGCTGGGAGGTGGAGGGTTAGAGGCTTATTATGGCAATGTTGGGAGGCTTGACAAACAAGTGGTAGGTAGCAAGACATAACGATAAAAAGCGGGACAACTAGCATAGCAATGATAGTAGTGTTATCCAGGGAAATGTGTCATCTTGCTTGAGATCCCGCTAGGAAGATGAACGAATCCATGAAGAAGAAGATCCGTGAAATAGACGAACGAATCCTCACACTCCGAACGCTTTCAGAACTCTATCAAGAAGAAGCAATCCGGAACAAATAATAAACACACGATAACACCACAACATATGCATGACATGATGCACAATCAAATATGTTGCATGTTATGCATGACATGGCAAAGCACAACAATCAACTTTTACACATTAAGTGAAGCTCAATATGCAACGAGTTGCATATTGACGAAACTCCACATTCGAATATTTAGTTCCCTCTCATTTAGGTACACAACAATATTAAAAGTTTTTAAACGTGGCAAGAGGTGAAACATGAACAACTATATCATCTAGGCATTTTAAATAAGGCCGGAAGCAACATATAGCATTTCCGAAACGACCCCATATCCAAATTATGAATTTGGTCCAGATCTGAACTAACCATATTTTATTTTGGTTAAACAGCAAAATAAAGTGTTTCATAAGATTCTACACGTCATTTTAGTCGATTTACATATATAGAACATCTCAAACGGAGCTACGGTCTAAAAGTTATGACCTGCACAAGTAATATGACATGAATGCAAAATGCATGAAAATGACAACCACGAACGTTTCAAATCATGAATGCAGTAAGATATCATGATGATACATGATATTCTAAGCAAGTTTCATATATGGCATATCCAAAACGGAGCTATGATTTAACCACAACAACCAACACAAGTTTTAGTTCAAATCTGCCCAAAACAGCAAGATGGCATATTGCACACATGATAAAAACAAGCTACAAGATCGTAAATGCACAAACTAAGCATGGAGTAGTAGCATATAACACACACTTCATTTCATCTTCACCCATCATACCCAAAAGAGTCATGGATCACATGGTAGGAAGCTCACAACATTGCTAATTGAAAACAGTTTCAGACTTAGTGAAGATAGCAGTTTTTGACAGTACAGTTTATATCACGAAGGCATAATGACAGCAGTAAAACTATATGCTACCGGTCATATTATGGCATGAAATTTAACAGCGTGCTAAAGAACATTATCAACTACAAATAACTCCATTACATCTACCCCAAAGGGATTCTAGATCACTAGCAAAACACATGGCAAGACAGCAACAAAATATTACAGATTCCAGCTCAGAAATATTTAGACCCCTCAAAATAGCACATTGGTTAAGCATGTTGGCAACATGAAAACAACACCAAAACATGGATTAACATGGAAAACAAAATGACCAGGTTCTAGTGCACATGTCAAAGGGCATATCTCATGTTCAAAATTATTTCATGTCATGCATGGATTAAATCACATGAAATAACAAATGGGCACCACCACAAAATAACATGCACACAAACTTACTCAAATGACAAAACTAATTGCACAGATAATTCCTGTGGATTTTTCTACCCCAAAATCATATATAATATGCATATGTTCATGTAGGAAAAATGTCACAATTAATTACGCAAGTTTATATCATAAACCTATTAGCAAAGCAATATATGCAAAATAAATGCAGCCAACACATGAAATATTTTTAGCATGCATGTAAAATACCTATAAAAATGATACACATTTTACATGCAAGGCTTGATTACTTTGGATGCACGAAACAATAATTATGTGCAATGCAACACACATGATATTTATGCAAAATAAGGAAAACAACATGTTAAACATTTGAAAACAAGGATGAATGTGGCATACTATGAATCTACACAAAATTCTACACATTTTACATATTTTAAGTTTTAACATGCGATGCACGGTTATTTAAGTATTCGCAATAAAAAAACAAGGACTGAATTTGGATCATATTGGGCCAACAGTGCAAGTGAGCGGAGGATAGCAATATGTCCCCCTGGGCACTGGACAAGCGGTGATGGGGCTCACCTTGCTGGACCACGGCCTAGGTCGGTGGAGTTGGCTTCGTTGCTGGCCCTTGTGGCTGAGGTAGGCCGGCTGGAGGTGGGCGTCGGCTGGGCCTTGGGCGCCGGCTAGCACGGTCGACTTGGGGGCGGTCAACGTGGCTCGTCCTCGTGCTCCCGCACAACAGGATGCAGGGCGGCCGCAGGTCAACACCGACGGCGGCGGCTTCCGACGACTAGGGGGTGGAGGTTAGGGATGGGGTGCCGGAGGGCGGATCTGGGGCATGGCGCCGTCCTCTTCCGGTTCCCGGCCAGATCCGGGGCGGCGAGACTCGGAGGTCGTCGAACGGGCAGAAGGAGGTAGCGGCAAAGCTCCAATCTCCATGGCCAGGCATCGGGCTTCTTCGGCGAGGCTCCAATGAGCTGCTGCGATGATGGGGTTGGGCACCGGTGACCCAGGAGGTGCACGAGGGAGTTGGGCAGGAGGTGTGGTGGCGGGGACGAGCGGGAGCTCGCGGCAGCGGCAGCATCCGGGCTGCGCGATGCGGCTCTGTTGTCACCGGACATTGTCCGGTGGGGTTGGATGGACGAATTTAGACCCCTGATTGTTGGATCTTTTGGTAGGAAATGGAGGAGAGGAGTGGATTTCGATATTGGTGGGATGTGGGTCTAGAAGGTGGGGTTTTGAGTGGGGTGGCTGCAATTTTACATGGAGAAACCCTAGAGAGTGAAGGGGCTCTCTCCATGGGGTGGTTTCTATAGGGAATGGTACTAGGGGGTTGGACCTCGTTCATCCGATCGCGATCCGATGACCACGAATGGAGGGAGAGCTAGGTGGGCTAGTGGGCTGTGTAGTTGGGCTAGGTGGGGATGAGAGGGAAGTTTGCGGCCCGTGGCCCGAGTTTTGAAACAACGAAAACATCCGACAAATAACCCGACGACTGTGCCGCTATGGTCGACCGTTCGGATATCAAACGGCCTCGGATTGGGACGAAATTTGGCAGGTGGTCCACCTACAATATAACAAGACCGCATGGCAACTTCTGACCCAATTTGAGAATTTTTTGTATGAACTTTTAAAAACAATAGTTTATCGATGCTGCGGGCGCGTGCGTGTGTGGTTGGAGTCGAAACGGACAACGACATGAACTGAGAGAACCGACGAACACGAACGGATGCAAGTTTTTGGAAACAAGTGACGATGCCATGCAGATGATGTGAATGATACGATGATGAATGCAACAACCAAATGAAACATAGACGAGAATGGAAATAAAAGGGGAATCTTCTAGAGCATCGGTCCTGGACTGTTACAAGGGAAGCTGATATGAACTCTCCTTCTTTTCAGTTTTTGTAAATATGTTCAACTCGGTCGATCTTGATTCAGCATATTCTGAGTAAACATGTTTGTGATGAAAATTAGAGATTATAGTTGATCATGCCATGCTTAAATAGACATGAGTGGATAATGATTCATTTTGTGTGTCAATATGCACTAAACTGGTTGTGATGTACTCCCTTCGTCCCAAAATTAGTGACTCGGTTTTCTACTAAAGTTAGTAAAAAGTTGAGTCACTTATCTTGGGACAAAGGGAGTAGTATGTTAGTATGGTATCCTCCTATAAATAGTTCAAGTGGCTTGACCTGGCACATGTTCATCCATGTAGTTTTTTCAAAACCAATGCAACCTTCATGATATTTATGTTCAGGGTGTTTACATCCTACCTGTCGGGGATATACCCCATGGCATGACCCGGAGACATTTCTAAGCCGGCAAACAGTTCTAAGCCGGAAGATAAGTTCTAACCCGGAAGACAAGTTCTAAGCTGGCAGACACTTCTAAGACGACAGACAGTTATGACCCGTCAGACAAGTTAAGTCCCGGAGATGAGTTTTTGAAGATGAGTATTGAATATAAGCCCCGGTTAAGCCGCCCGGGACTCAGAATCCCATGAAGAGAAGCCCGTGATGGGAAGTCATAATAAGTTAAGTCTCAATCCGACTTAGATTCTACATGTAGACCGCCCCTTCAATTTATATAAGGAGGGTCGGGTCACCCCGAGAGAGTCAGATTTTAGACGCCTCAATAGACAAGTTAAGACAGACATAAGTCATTAGAGATAGACAGATTAGAGGCTCTGAAGATTAGAGGTAGCAACACAACACCTTTGTAACTGAGAGATATTCCTCATCATCAATACAAGACAAGCAGGATGTAGGCTTTACCCCCATCAGACGGGCCGAACCTGGATAAACTCACGTATGTCGATTCCGACCAACCCCTCTCAAGCTGCCACATAGTTGTGATGGCCTCACACCTAAATCCGTTAACCCGGACATCTTGTCGTGACAAAACCACGACACTACCCATGCTCGTATCCTAGATTAAATATTCACAATGCATGATTATGACTGTTGTTTCTCCCTAGTTGGTGGATGTTCAATCTATTTGCTAGCCTTCACTTATACTAAGAGGGAATTCTGCTTGTGAATCAAAAATCCTAAAACCCAAAGTTGTTCCAGATGAGTCCACCATATCTACCTATATGTAGTATTACTCTGTCGTTCCAAGTAAATTTGCATGTGCCACCTCTAATCATTCAAATAGAAATTCTATTTGTGTGCATGTGCTGCTCATGGAGTGACAGGGCTGTCAATATCTTTCATGCTAAGCGAGTTATTCTCGTGAGGGATATTTATTCACCTCTCATTGCACGAGAGAGGCTAGTAATTGGGATGCCTAGTCCTGTTATAAAAAGGACTCCCCTAGAAATTTGACTGTTTGGAGGGCACCCATGAATTCGTCTAGACATGGCTCGCGATTGTATGGTTAGGGGGTAAATTTTACCTTTCCGCTTAGGAACTACCGATAATGTGTTTAGCATGGAAGATATAGAAATCCTTTGTCGTAACATTGACAGGAAGGGCACGCTACTAAAAACATATTCACCCATGTTTTAGAACCCTGAGCTCTAGCAAATCTGCAAATCTCTGCTTCCCTCTGAAGGTCCTTTATATTTAGGGACAATTACATTTTCTAGTTCGAATCTACCCATAGGGTTTGCCCCTACTTTTCAACTCTGCTCGGTTTTGCCCTTCGATTTTCCCGTGAGATCGCCTGAATGCCCTTTGGTCGTTTAACCAATACTTTGAAAATTTAGAACAAATTCATATGTACTTAGGAAAATGCAAATAAGATATCAAAATGTTTATATAAACATTACCTGTATGTGCATGTCATTTGCATTCAGGACAAAAGTACCATTTAAACTACCTGAGGTTATTAATGTTATTAACATTATTATAAATAAAGAGGTATAAGCAATACTTTTTTCATGAATAAAAATTACTTAAAAATGTAGGTGATGTTTTCTAACCATTCTGATATCTTATTTGCATTTTTCTGAGTTCATATCAAATTGTTATTAATGTTCAAACGACTTTGGCCATTATTTTAAAACTTCATAAAAAGTTGATACGAACTCAATAAAATGCAAATGAGATACAAGGATGTTCAGAAAACATCACCTGCATTTGCATGTAATTTTTATTCATGAAAAAACTATTGATTATACAATTTATTTTGAATAATGTAATTAATATTAGTAACCTCGGGTAGCTTAAACGACACTTTTGTCCTGAATGCAAATGACATGCACATAAAGTAATGTTTATCTAAACATTTTGATATCTTATTTGCATTTTCCTGAGTTCATATGAATTTTTTATGAATTTTCAAAGTATTAATCAAATTGTCAAAGGGCATATTTGCGACATTAGAGGCAAAAATAAGGGCAAAACAGAGCAGAGTTCAAAAGTAAGGGCAAACCCCGTGGGTAGGTTCCAACTAGGGGCAAAAATGCATTTGTCCCTTATATTTACTTCTATCATTGAGTCATCACCTTCTTATTAAATCGCCAACTTTGAGAGCACTATTGTCATTCTTATGCATTGAGTATAGTTAATGTTGAATGTGAGCAGGATTTGATCTCTTGAACCCTAAATTACAATGTTTAGTTCTTTGCTTGAACTTCACAGGTGCTCTCCATTTATGTTTTAGGGTCTATGAAAGGGCTAGCGAGATACCATGTTATCATATTATATCATGATTGTTTTAACAAATTGTTGGCGTCTGAGATATCTTATTTTTACTCGCTAGTTGGTTATGTTATTGTTATGAGCAGATGTGAGATCTAAATGTTTATCATTCATATGATTAGTTCATAATCTTTGATGAAAACTTGAACACTAGTTAAGCTTATATGCAGGAAAGAGAACAAAAGAGTTTGCAAAAGTTTTTTTGTATAACTTTCAGTTCATCAACATAATTGCCGGAGGACAAGGAATGAGTTATGCTTGGGGGAGTTAATATGTTCCCAAACGTATCTACTTTTCCAAACACCTTTGCACTTGTTTTGGACTCTAACTTGTATGATTTGAATGAAACTAACCTGGACTGACGCCGTTTTCACCAGAATTACCATGGTGTTGTTTTGTGTGGAAATAAAAGTTCTTAGATTGATATGAAAATTTATGGAGAATATTTCTAGAATATAAAAAAATATTGGTGAATAGAACTACGGGAGGGGTCCACTAGGGAGCCATGAGCTCTGGTCCCCCTAGGGCGTACCGTACAAGCTTGTGGGTTCCACAGACCTTCATTTGCCCTAACTCCAACTCCATAAGTACCGTATCGCAAAGAAAAACAACATAGTGAAAACTCTCGTCGAGTTTTATGAGATGGAGCCGCCAACACCACATGTTCTTCATCGGGAGGGCTAGTTTGGTCTCCATTCGAGGCTGTAGAGAGGGGGATTCATCGACGTCATCATCACTAACCCTTCTGCGTCAACAATTCCATGATGCTCCTGAAAAAACAACTTCTCCCTATGTGGTTTTGGTAATTAATAAGAACATATATTTCATTGGACTAATGATTCTATCAAGTGTATTTCAGGAAAAGTTCAATATATAGATTGGCAAAGGATTGTGATGAGATCCCCTAGATGCAAGGAACATCTATTGGCAACAAGCTTCAAGACTTTACATTTTGCATTTTGTGAGAATTCACATTTGAGTCCATAGGAAAGCCAATACTATTGAAAGGGGGTGAGGTATCTATGATGATCTGGTTGCTCAAGTGCTTAGATTTAGCCACCAAAAACCCTCATGAATTCTCCCACAAATATATTATGTCCAAACACCAAAGTCCAAATTCGGAGCCACCAACTTTCCAAAATCGGCCCCAACGAGTTTAACCCTAGACATAATCCAGAGCCAACCCTAGATTCTTAGTGACACAAAGTCCATTTTCGATGCAACTGAAAATAGTGACCAAATTGCTGGTATCCATTTGCTAAAAAAACAGAACTTCTAATTTTGCAAATCGGTGCCACCGAGTTTGGGTAACTGCCTAGGACAGCCAAATCGGACTCACCGATATTTATATATCTGCCTCACCGAAATGCTAAAAGTTGCCACATTTTAGACTAGTCGGTGCAACCGAGTTTTTTACTTCGGTTTAACTGAGTTGGGCAATAATGTTGTAACAGTTGGATTTTTGGAGATGCCTATATATACCCCTCCACTTCTCATTCATTGAGAGAGAACTCAAAACAAGCCAACACTTGCTCCATCTATTTTCTAAGAGAGAACCAACTACTCATGTGTTGAGATCAAGATCTTCCACTCCAACCAAATGAATCTTGATTTCTAGCCTCCCCAAGTTGCTTTCCACCCAATCAATCTCTTCTACCAAGCCAAATCTATGAGAGATTGATTGATTGTTGAGGAAACTATCTTTTGAAGCACAAAAGCAAGGAGTTCATTATCCATACCACATCTATTACCTTTTGGAGATTGGTGTCTCCTACATTGGTTAGGTGTCGCTCGGGAAGCTCCGACTTAGAGTGGAGGTGAAACAAGAAGTTTGTAAGTGCAAGGATATCCCCTACTTCATGAAGATCTACCACGAGTGGGCTAGTCCTTCATGGACGTAAGCCATGATGGAATAAACTAGGTTGCTACTTTGTGGACCCTTCATGCGTGGAGCCATTTGTAGAACCTCGCGACCACTATCCTCCGTGAGTTGAAGTCTTCATCAGCGTGGACATACGATAGCACAACCTATCGGAACCACGGGAAAAATGTTCGAGTCCCCATTGTGTTTGATCTTCCTATCCCTATCCTCTACTTATATGTGCATATGTTACTTTTTGTTTCTATACTTGTAGACTTGCATGTATAGGGTCTGCTTGACATGATATAATTGCTAAAACTAGCCAACCTTTAAAACTAGGAAAAGGCTAGATTTTTATTTTGGTCAAGTAGTCTAATCACCCCCCCCTCCTCTAGACATACTTTGGATCCTACTGCTCACCATTGGGAGTGATTAATTGCTTTGTATACTTGCTGGTCGGTGATGGAGTTGGATGCGATTTTTCATGTAATCGAGTCAATTTGTTAGGGCTTGATCCCTAGTATCCACTATGTTTTGAGATTGATGTTGTTATGACTTTGTTATTCTTATTGCTTGTCACTAGGGCCCAAGTGCCATGATTTAACATCTGAACCTATTGTGTTTCCATCAATATGGGAGTGTTTTAGATCCTATCTTGTAAGTTATATGGACATATTATGTGTTATGATCCGTAGAACACCAGGTGACAATAGTTGGAATGATGACCATAGTATGAGGAGTTCATGTATTCACTACGTGTTAATTCTTTGTTCCAGTTATGTATTGAAAGTAGGCCTTAATATCCCTTAATTTCCCTTTGGACCCCGCTTACACGGGAGGGTAGGACAAAAGATGTGATGCAAGTTCTTATTATAAGCATGTATGACTATATACAGAATACATGCCTACATTACATTGATGAATTGGAGCTATTGTGTGTCTCTCTAGGTTGTGCCTAATATATGATGAATGTCATCTAACAAAAATATACATCACTGATCCAATGCCTATACTTTTCTCATATTGATCTTTGCTAAGTTACTACTATTCTTGTTGTTACAATCATCACACACTGCTACTCTTAATGTTCATGTAACTATTGCTATTGTTACTAAAACTAACAAAACTATGAAACTAATGTTCTACTAAACACTTTGCTGGAGAGATATTATATTCCAGGTGCGTTCAATTGCCAACTCAACTGCTAAGGCTCATAAATATTATTTGGCTCCCGTTGTGTTGAATCAATAAATTTGGGTGAAACTACCCTAGAAGACTAACTCGACCCCCTATAGTTGTGGGTAATCATCCCTCGCCTGGATATGGGCCTCTTTACAATCCAGGCCTAGTCGTTCGATTTCGGCGACTTTCTGCTTCTGATCTTTCTCAAGGGTGTCACGCGGCGAATACACACCTTTCAGGTCTTCCTCGACCTTGACCACCAAGGTTTTGTCTTTGGCTCGGGCCATATTCTCCTGGGATAGCTTTGAGCTAGCCCTTTCAGCCACGGCCCGGTGTTGCTTGGCTTCTTGTCGTGCTTTGTTGAGCTCGGCCTAGAGGACCTCAAGCTATGTTGTGGGAACAACAAACAAAAAAACAACCTTACATTAGTAATGTCGTTCTTAAAATAACAAGTACGAACATGGTGCGGGTTTTATCATCTTGTTAGTTATCTATCTGCCTTTTAACTAGATCAATATCCTCTTTGGAGCGTGTGAGCTTTTGATTTAGCTCATCCAACTCTTTGGAGTTGGACTCCGAAGTTGAGGTCAATGCCTAAAAATAAATAATTAATCTCAGGTTATAATATTGATCCTCTGCTCGGCTATATCAAGCCGACCAGGGTCTCGAGGGCTCTTGCATGTTCACTATAAATGGGCGATATGATAACAAAAGTGACCCGAAGTCAGTTTTACTAAAACAAACTCAGGGTTCTGGGCTACTATCAATATGCTCATCACCATACTTTTGAAAGTTTATCTTTTAAAAGAAAAGGAAAAGAAAGATATAAATCTTCATACAAATTTCTCCCAAATTTGGTATTTTAAAGGCTACCGGGTATTATATGTGCTAGCTAAAAAGCCCTGGAATCGTAAAAGAAGTGAACAACATTATGTTTGCCGTACGTCAAAATCCTTGAAAAGGCCTTTTGCAGTCCTCCTTCATCCCGGTCTCTATAGACCGGAAGTGTTGGAACACAATGCTTATAAGGGCACAGTGCTCGGGAAGAATGGAATAAATCATCGCGACTACCTCCAGCTCCTTTTGCCACCCATGCCCACTTGTCTTGGAACAGGTGGGGATGGTAGGAGAACCTCGGCTCCGCCCCCTGTAGTGACAGGGATGGTCGCCTCCAGTTGGCAAAGTTCCTTTGGGGCAACTAGGGTCGAGGACTCAGGCTGTCTAAGCCCCTCTTTTTCTTTGACAAAAGGGGCATGTTCCCCCTAGTCCTCGGCAACCAAAGTTTGAACTTTGGCCTCATGTACACCAGAGTTGTTACAAGTTTAACGTCAGAGGGCCCCGGAGCGATGACACCTCCCCTAGCTCGCCATGAGCAGGGGAGGAGCATGGGCGCACTCATGTCTCGCTCTCCTCCATTTCAGATGGAGGGGGCAATCCCTCTGATCCCTTGTCACCAAGGAAGGCATGTTGTGGGCTGTTTGAACCAGACAACGCGTCGTAAGTCAAGAAAAATTTGCTAAAACTCTTGCCTGATATAGAATGCTAGAATGTGATACCTTGTTGGCAGTGGCTTTGTCTTGCATGGAGGGGGGTTGTTTCCTCAGTGGAATCTGAGAACACGACCTTGACAGGGGAAGGCATGGACGGTTGGCCGAGCTTTTCTGGGAAGGCTTTCCGAAGCCTTCTCTGGACTTGGGGAGGGTCGTTCTCCTCAACACCCTCGAGACGCTGCCCTCTTCCTCTTCGCGGAAGATGCATCCTCTTCCTCCTCGTCGTCCTCTCCCCCTTCGTTCTTCTCTTCCCCGGCCATGGAAGAGGCGTGGGTATCCTCGGACTTGGCCTCCGAGGAGCCCTGGAGCCTTAGGCCCTCCCTATTTCCCTTCGCCTTCCTCTCTTTGACCGGAACCACGTATGGTTTCACAGCCAATAAAGCTTTGAGCTGAGGAGTTCGGGCCTCTTGGGGCAGCAGTGCGGGGCACATCGTCCTCTCCGCCTTAGTATGCCAATGCTGATTATGGAGAAGAGGGTTCGATTACTTTGTGGAAAAGTTGAAAGATGTTGAAATCAAGAGCAATGTAGATTCTTTACCTCAGTTTGGCTGTTTGCGGCATCGATGTCACGGTCCTCCCATGTGTTGGCGGACGTATTGTTGGACGGCTTGAAAAGAATCATCCATGTGCCTTCAAGGTATGCGGAAGAAGTTCCGCACGGGAGCTTCATCGTCGGGCTTGTACAGCCACATCGGGTTGGCCCGGAGTTGAAGGAGGAGATTCCGGCACTCGAACATGACATGGATCACGTCCACCAGTTTGATGAAGAGTTCCATCATCGATTTGGCCCTCTTCTATAGTGACTCCACCTTGGCTGGATTCCCCCAGTTGAGGCCTCTCTTCGTCCAGTAGACCAGCCTCTCCGGGAAACCGACGATGAAGGCAGGAATCTCCGTCTGACCTTCGGCGAGAGGCTCGATGATGTAAAACCAATCCCGCTGCCACACCTTGATGGTCTCCACAAAAGTGCCTTTTAGCCAGGTCACCTCCAAGAGCTTGCTCACCATGGGCCCGCTACATTCAACGAGTTGGGTGTCGCTGCTCTTCGGCTTGATGATGAATGTCTTCAGCCATAGGCCAAAGTGCGGGTCGACGTGAAGGAACACCGCACAGACTGTGATGAAAGTTGCAATGTGGAGAATGGAGTTTGGGGCTAGATGGTGGAAATCTAGCCCATACTAAAACATTATTCCCCACATGAAGGGCTGGAGGGGAAACCGCAGACCTCGGATGAGGTGGGCAATGAAGATCACCCTCTCCCCTTGATTGGGAGTTTGGATGGGGTTGCTGGGCTCTAGGGACTAGGAGTCGGCTCCAATGGGTATGTAACACATGGCTTGGAGTTCGTTGATGGTGTCTTCCATCGCGGAGGAGGACACCCACTTGCCCTAGTTGATCATGGGGGGAATGCGAAGCGAAGGAGGAGCTTGGAACAAACCCAGGGCATTGGAGCTTTCGAAATTGGAAGAAGTGGCGTAGGAGGAAGATAAATTAACACGCTATGATTTTATAAGGCAATGAAAGTCCAAGAGTCCTCCTACTACACCGTGTGAATTTCCCCATTCCACCTTGTCATGTTTTTAAGCGTGCACCAATCAAAATGATCTGTTGATATTGTCCCTTGAAAAACATAGCACGATTTCTACTTGATGAGACGTGGTAATGAGGAAGCCGCCTCGGGGCACGATTTGATTCACCATAACTGGCTAAATTAGCCTTATAAATGGTGACGGTTCAGTAAAAGGTGTCAGATAAATACAAAATGTTCACTACTGAGAGACAAGCCTTTTAGGCTAACCCTCTAAAGACCGCGGATCCAAACACATACCAATTATGGAGGAACTCGCCTGCCAAGTCGAATACATCAAACACGAGAAGCTAATATGAGGAGAATGGTTGTCCTCGGTCTTGGAGACTAGTTCATAGGATACTAAGGGTGTATTGGACTAGGGGATAGTAGCTCATTCAGTTTGATGCCCACGGGCCAAACTAAAGACCCACTTACCACCGCTTGGAGGACAACCGAAGTTGTGGGCCTCGTCGTGAGCAAGATGGAAGCCATCGAAGACTTGGCATGTACTTCAAGGATAGCTCTTGTATCTGGCATGTTTATCCCTAGTTGGAAACCGACCTTATGTATACCTAGGTACCCCTGGCGCCTATATAAGCCAAGGGTTTAGGCCAATGGAGACATGATCACTCACCTTAGGGTTTAGAACACAGTCATACGATCTCGAGGTAGATCACCTTATACTCGATACCCCCTCACATAAATATAATCAGAGAAATATGTAGGTTTTTACCTCCTCAGGAGATCCTGAACCTGGGTAAATATTGTCTCCCATGTTTCATGTTACCCATTGATCCTAGATCCACAGCTCGGGACTCTTTACCCGAGATCAGCCGGTTTCAGCATCGACACTCGCTACTATCAACACCATCTTGAGGCACATTCTTACGCCCAAGTCAGGAGATGAGAGGATGGTCATAGGCCACTCCATCAATATGTTGCATCACATTGATATATTCATGAAGTTCAAGGTTATGGACATCATTAAGATAGTGAAAAGGTTTGCAATAGACCAGAAGCGCTCATGTGGGTTTGGACCTCCTATTCAGGTGCTTATTAACTCTAGTGTAGGTAACAATGTCTACTTGCTTGACTGTGAGCACCTGCCGCTTCATCCAAGGAAGGGGGATTGCATAGTGACCATGGGTGACTCACATCCCACATCAGTTGCAGCACAGGCTAAGAGAGAGGCTGCTAGAGCTACTGCCACTTCTGTTGGTCCCTCGTCTGCTCAGTTGCCCAAGACCAAGACAGATAAAATACTATATCTTCTTAAATCTGTTCATAGGTTCAAGCGAGGCGTAGCTAACCTTGCAGGGAACCAAGAGAGCTTAGGGAAGATTTTGGAAACCAAGTTACATGCTCTTGATGTCAATGTGACTAGCATGGTTGTTGACATCACTGCTCTCAAGTCATATGTGAACAATTCCAACATTTGTATTGAGGATGGTAATGATGATGATATACTTCCTATCACTACTAAGTTCCAGAAGAAGCCCAGGCTAGATGTTATTGTTGTGAACCTAGATATTCCATCTACAGAAACTGTTCCAACTACTACACCTTCAATTCTCCCTCTAGTGTCCACACCTCCAGTCCAACATACGTCATGCGAATTTGCACATGCACTTCTCTCGACCTCATCGACTCACACTGGATCTTCAAGTCATAGGACTTCATCACCAGGAGCTGTGGATCTAGCCTAGAGCGACGCTTAGCTCTATATTTATTCAACCTTTTGGTAACTTGTTGCCAAAGGGGGAGAGTAAATATAGATCATAGGGCTGAGGGAGAGAGACAGACAATCTCTTGCTTTTTGTTTGAGATACTTGATCTAGTTCAATTTGGTTGGTTTGTAAAACTTATCGATGTTTGTGTGTGATCATACCATACTTATTTGTTATGGATGCTATCTATCTATCATATATGCTTATTGCTATGATCATTCACTTATTTTCTTGGTGAAGAGTGCTTCGTGTATTTCATCCATATCATTTTGAGCACTCCACCAATATGATTGTGACATGGAAGATCAACCCATGATCCTAATGAATTGTGCATTTGCATTCAAACGTAAATCTTAAATAATGCACAAATTTAGGGGGGGATCTTCCTTATCACATACTTCTCAAAGCGACGATGCTATTCATTGATTTTATCCAATGTTGAAGTTTTGATCTATATGTTTTCATCAATTACCAAAAAGGGGGAGATTGAAAGTGCAAACAATCCCTTGGTGGTTTTGGTAACTAATAACAACATATACATCATTAAACCAATTCCTATTCGGTGTTCATTTCAGGAAAATTCAATGTAGGTATGGCAAGCACATGTGGATCTGGACCCTCAAAATGCAAAGGACAAGCATTGGCAAAATCTCCAAGACTCGACATTTCTTGCTAAGTGATCCAAGATCACATTGAGTCCAAGAGTAAAGCCAATATTATTAAAAGGGGGTGAGGTTTAGATCATAACTTAATTGCTCAAGTGCTTCAAGATATTGCTCCAAAACCCTCAGCCACATTCTCACAATCCAATATGTCCAAAACCCTAAAGATAATCATAGTCCCACCAAAACACTCTAACCTGGACCCGCCAAGATACATCAAGTAGAGCCACTGTCTAAACACTGAGATGACATTCGTGTTGGGGAACGTCGCATGGGAAACAAAAAAATTCCTACGCACATGCAAACCTATCCATGGTGATGACCATCTACGAGAGGGAGAGTGGATCTACGTACCATTGTAGATCGCTAAGCGGGAAGCGTTAAGAAACGCGGTTGGTGTAGTCGAACTTCTTCACGATCCAAATCGCCGAGCGTCCCGCGATCCAATCACGAACCGTCCCGCGAACACATCATGATCCGTCCCGCGAACTCATCACAATCCGTCTCACGATCTTGATCACGATCTGTCCTGCGAACTCATCACGATCCATTCCGTGATCACATCACGAACCGTCTCGCGATCTCGATCACGGTCCTTCCGATCTAGCGCCGAACGGACGGCACCTCTGCGTTCAGCACACGTGCAGCTTGATGACGATCTCCACCGTCTCGATCCAGCGAGAGGAGGTGGAGAGGAGAGAGAGTTCACCGGCAGCGTGACGGCGCTCCGGTGATGGTGGTGGAGCAATTCCGGCAGGGCTTCGCCTAAGCGCTGTAGAAAACCGATCTAGAGGAGAAACTATGCACCGCTGTAACAGGTAGCACGTGGCCGGAAATTCTGTCCAAAAACCACCCAATCCACTAGTATATATAGGAGGAGAGGAGAGGAGAGGCAGCCAAGGCCTTTGGGTCAGTCGAAATAGGAGGTGGGAAGCAATCCTACTTCACCTCCAATCCTAGCTGGAGTAGGATTGCCTCCTATTGGCTGATTTTCCACTTTTTTGCTTTAGGACTTTCTCTCATGCGCCATGGGCCTTTGTGGCTGTTTTCCCAGCCCACTAAGGGCTGGTTATTATTATCCCACAGCCCATGGACCTCTTGGGGTCGAAATACCCCTCCCGGAGGCCTCCCGGTACACTACCGGCACTCCCGGTACACTACTGGCACTCCCGGTACACTACCGATGAGCCCGAAACTTTTGATACACACAAGGCACTCCTCCGATATCCGTGAGTTGCATGATCTCATGGTCATAGGAACATATACTTGACATGCAGAAAACATTAGCAATTAACTAACACGATCATATGCTATGTTTGTAGTTTGGGTCTTATGCATCACATCATTCTCCTAATGATGTGACCCCGTTATCAAATGACATCTCATGTCCATGGCTAGGAAAGCTTAACCATCTTTTGATCAACGAGCTAGTCTATTAGAGGCATACTAGGGACATGGTTTTGTCTATGTATCCACACATGCATCTAAGTCTCCGATCAATACAATTATAGCATGGATAATAAACGATTATCATGAACAAGGAAATATGATAATAACTAATTTATTATTGCCTCTAGGGCATATTTCCTACAGTCTCCCACTTGCACTAGAGTCAATAATCTAGTTCACATCACCATGTGATTCGCATTGTTATGAATCTAACACCCAACGAGTTCTGGGGCTCGATCATGCTTTGCATGTGAGAGAGGTCTTATAGTCAACGGGTCTGTAACATTCAGATCCGTGTGTACTTTGCAAATCTCTATGTCAAACCGTAAACACTGCTACCACACTCCACTTGGTACTACTTCCAAATGGCTGCTCCACTATACGTATCCAGATTGCTACTACGAGTCATCTGGATTAGTGTTAAAGCTTGTAACATACGTAACTCCTTACGACGAACTCTTTATCACCTCCATAATCGAGAAACATTTACTTAGTCCTCTAGTTACTAAAGATAATTCCGACCGCTGTCCAGTGATCCACTCCTGGACCACTCTTGTACCCCTTGACAGACTCATGGCAAGGCACACACAGGTGCCGTACACAGCATGGCATAATATAGAGCCTACGGCTAAGGCATAGGGGACGACGTTCGTCCTTTCTCTTTCTTCTGCCGTTGTCGAGCTTTGAGTCTCACTCAACTTTCACACCTTACAAATCAGGCAAGAACTCTTTCTCTGACTGATCCATTTTGAACTCTTTCAAAATCTTTGTCAAGGTATGTACTCATTGAAAGTCTCATCGAGCATCTTGATCTATCTCTAGATTTTGATGCACAACAATTAGGTAACTTCATCCAGGTCTTCCTTTGAAAATCACTTTCCAAATGACCGTTTTATGCTTTCCAGAAACTCTACATTATTTCTCATCAAAAATATGTCATCCACATATACTTATCAGAAATTCTATAGTGCTCCCACTCACTTTATTGCAAATACAAGTTTCTCGTAAACTTTGTATAAACATCAAAACTTTGATCACCTCATCAAAGCGTATATTCCAACTCCGAGATGCTTGCTTCAGTCCATGGAAGGATCACCGAAGCTTGCACACCTTTTAGCATCCTTAGGCCTGACAAAACCTTCTGGTTGTATCACATACAACCTTTCCTCAAGTAAACCGTTAAGGAAACGATGTTTTGACATCCATCTGCCAGATTTCATAATTGAAAACACAGCAACTGCTAACATAATTCCAACAAACTTTAGCACCACTACGAGTGAGAAAGTCTCATCGTAGTCAACTCCTTGAACTTGTCACAAACATCTTTGCAACAAGTCAAGCTTTACAAATAGTGACATTCACCATCAGTGTTTGTCTTCATTTTAAAGGTCCATTTGTACTCAACGACCTGCCGTCTAACGAGCAAGTCTACCAAAGTCTATACTTGGTTTTGATACATGGATCCTATCTCGGATTTCATGGCCTCTAACCAATTGTCGGAATACGGGCCCATCATCGCTTCTCCATAGCTCGTAGGTTCATCGTTGTCCAACAACATGATCTCCAAGACAGAGTTGTCGTACCAGTGAGGAGCAGTACACATGCTTGTCGACCTACGAAGTTCGATAGTAACTTGATCCTGAAGCTTCATGATCATCATCATTAACTTCCTCTTCAACTAACGTAGGCTTCACAGAAACATCTTTCTGCGCCGCGCTACTCTCTGGTTGAACAAAGGTTTAACAACGTCATCAAGTTCTATCTTCCTCCCATCAATTCTTTCGAGAGAAACATTTCCTCGAGAAAGGATCCGTTTAAGCAACAAACACTTTGCACTAGGATCTGAGATTGAAGGTTCACCCAACTGATCTTAGGGTATTCTATGAAGATGCATTTGTCCGCCTTGGGTTCGACCTCATTAGGTGAAAACATTTTCCACACAAGTGTCACAGCCCCAAATATTAAGAAATGATAGCTTAGGTTTCTATCAAACCATAATTCACACGGTGTCATTGTTGGAAATATGCCCTAGAGGCAATAATAAATTAGTTATTATCATATTTCCTTGTTCATGATAATCGTTTATTATCCATGCTATAATTGTATTGATCGGAGACTTAAATGCATGTGTGGATACATAGACAAAACCATGTCCCTAGTATGCCTCTAGTAGACTAGCTCGTTGATCAAAAGATGGTTAAGGTTTCCTAGCCATGGACATGAGATGTCATTTGATAACGGGATCACATCATTAGGAGAATGATGTGATGGATAAGACCCAAAGTACAAACATAGCATATGATCGTGTCAGTTTATTGCTACTGTTTTCTGCATGTCAAGTATATGTTCCTATGACCATGAGATCATGCAACTCACGGATATCGTGGGAGTGCCTTGTGTGTATCAAACGTCGCAACATAACTAGGTGACTATAAAGGTGCTCTACAGGTATCTCCGATGGTGTCTGTTGAGTTGGCATGGATCGAGACTGGGATTTGTTACTCCGTGTGATGAAGAGGTATCTTAGGGCCCACTCGGTAATACAACATCACAACAAGCCTTGCAAGCAATGTGGCTAACTGTTAGTCACGGGATCTTGTATTACGGAACGAGTAAAGATACTTGCCAGTAACGAGGTTGAACTAGGTATGGAGATACTGACGATCGAATCTCGGGCAAGTAACATACCGAAGAACAAAGGGAACATTATACGGGATTAACTGAATCCTTGACATAGAGGTTCGACCGATAAAGATCTTCGTAGAATATGTAGGAACCAATGTGGACGTCCAGGTCCCGCCATTGGTTATTGACCGTAGAGGTGTCTCGGTCATGTCTACATAGTTCTCGAACCCGCAGGGTCTGCACACTTAAGGTTCGGTGACGTTTCGGTAGTGTAGAGTTATGTATGGTGGTGACCGAAGTTTGTTCAGAGTCCCGGATGAGATCCCAAACGTCACGAGGAGCTCCGGAATGGTCCGGAGGTAAAGATTCATATATAGGAAGTCCCAGTTTGGTTTCTGGAAAAGTTTCGGGCTCATCGGTAGTGTACCGGGAGTGCTGGTAGTGTACCGGGAGGCCTCCGGGAGGGGTATTTCGACCCCAAGAGGTCCATGGTCTGTGGGAGAATAATAACCAGCCCTTAGTGGGCTGGGAAAACAGCCACAAAGGCCCATGGCTCAGGAGAGAAAGTCCTAAAGCAAAAAGTGGAAAATCAGCCAATAGGAGGCAATCCTACTCCAACTAGGATTGGAGGTGAAGTAGGATGGCTTCCCACCTCCTATTTCGGCCGACCCAAAGGCCTTGGCTGCCTCTTCTCTCCTCTCCTCCTATATATACTAGTGGATTGGGTGGTTTTTGGACAGAATTTCCGGCCATGTGCTACCCGTTTCACCGGTGCACAGTTTCTCCTCTAGATCGGTTTTCCATAGCGCTTAGGCGAAGCCCTGCCGGAATCACTCCACCACCATCACCGGAGCGCCGTCACGCTGCCTGTGAACTCTCTCTCCTCTCCACCTCCTCTTTCTGGATCAAGACGGTGGAGATCGTCATCAAGCTGCACGTGTGCTGAACGCGGAGGTGCCGTCCGTTCGGCGCTAGATCGGGAGGACCGTGATCGAGATCGCAAGACGGTTCGTGATGAGACCACGGAACAGATCGTGATGAGTTCGCGGGATAGATCGTGATCAAGATCGTGAGACGGATCGTGATGAGATCGCGGGACGGATCGTGATGAGTTCACGGGACGGATCGTGATTGGATCGCGGGACGGATCGTGATGAGATCGCGGGACGCTCGGCGATTTGGATCGCGAAGATGTTCGACTACACCAACCGCGTTTCTTAACGCTTCCCGCTTAGCGATCTACAAGGGTATGTAGATCCACTCTCCCTCTCATAGATGCTCATCACCATGGATAGGTTTGCGTGTGCGTAGGAAAATTTTTGTTTCCCATGCGACGTTCCCCAACAATCATCTCAACGGATTTAGATGATGCCCTATTTAAAGTGAATGTAGTTGTCTCTAATGCATAACCCCAAAAATTATAGTAGTAAAACGATAAGAGACATCACAGTATGCAATATATCAATAGAGCATGACTATGATGTTTGGACACACCATCACACCATGGTGTTCCAGGTGGCGTTAGTTGTGAAACAAATTTCACATTGTCTTAAGTTGTATGCCAAACTCGTAACCCAGATATTCACCTCCACGATGATATTGCGGTCATTTTTATCTTCTTGTCACGATGATCTTTAAACTTCACTCTGAATTTGCTTGAACCTTTCAAACGATTCAGACTTGTGTGTCATTAAGTAAATATACACTATATCTACTCAAATCATCAGTGAAGGTAAGAAAATAACGATATCCACTGCACGCTACAAGACTCACTAGATTGCATACACCAACATGTATCATTTCCGATGAATCACTTGCCCGCTCCATCCAATGGGGTCCTTTAGTCATCTTGCCCAAGAGGCATGGTTCACATGTCTCAACCGATTCAAAATCGAATGAGTCCAAATATCCATCAGCATGGAGTTTCTTCATGCGCTTTATACCAATATGACATTTAGCGGCAGTGCCACAAGTATGTGGTACTATCATTATTAACTTTGTATCTTTGACATAAATGTTATGAACATGTGTACTACTACGATCAAGATTTCAACAAACCATTCTCACTGGGTGCATGACCATTGAAGGTATTATTCATGTAAACAGAATAACCATTATTCTCTAACTTAAATGAATAACTGTATTGCAATAAACATAATCTAATCATGTTCATGCTCAATGCAAAACACCAAATAACATTTATTTAGGTTCGTCACTAATCCTGAAGGTAGAGAGAGCGTGCGATGTTGATCACATCAACCTTGGAAACACTTCCAACACATATCGTCACCTCACCCTTAGCTAGTTCTCCGTTTATTCCGTAGCTTTTATTTCGAGTTACTAACATTTAGCAACCGAACCGGTATCCAATACCCAGGTGCTACTAAGAGTACTAGCAAGGTACACATTAATAACTCGTATATCAAATATACTTCTATCAATGTTGCCAGCCTTCTTATCTACCAAGTATCTAGGGTTGTTCCGCTTCAGCGACCTCTCACCTCATAACAGAAGCACTTAGTCTCGGGTTTGAGTTCAACTTTGGGTTGCTTCACTAGAGCAGCAACTGACTTGCTATCCATGAAGTTTCCCTCCTTGCTCTTGCCCTTCTCGAAACTAGTGGTTTGATTAACCATCAACACTTGACGCTCCTTCTTGATTTCTACCTTCGCGGTGTCAAACATCGCGAACAGCTCAGGGATCAACATTTCTTTCCCTGGTGTATTATAGTTCATCACTAAGTTCTAGTAGCTTTAGTGACAGTGACTTGGAGAACTATATCAATCACTATCTTATCTGGAAGATCAACTCCCACTTGATTCAAGCGATTGTAGTACCTAGACAATCTGAGTACATGCTCAACGATTGAGCTATTCTCCTTCATCTTACAGGCAAAGAATCTTGTTGGAGATCTCATATCTCGCAACACAGGCACGAGCCTAAGATCACAATCTCTGCTCCTAGAACATTTCATATGTTCCATGACGTTCAAAACGTTTCGGAGCCTCAATTCTAAGCCGTAATGCATGACGCACTAAACTATCAAGTAGTCATCGAAACGTGCCTGTCAGATGTTCACAACATCTATAGACGACGCTAGAGGGGGTGGCGCACCGAGCGGTGCATTAAGGACATAAGCCTTCTGTGCAGCAATGAGGACAATCCTCAGATCACTGACCCAGTCCGCAATATTGCTACCAACATCTTTCAACTCTATTTCTCTAGGAACATGTAAAAATTTAAGGGAGCTACAGCGCGAGCTAGTAATCTACAACATAATTTGCAACGACACTTTGACTATGTTCATGATAATGAGTTCAATTAATCATATTACTTAAGAACTCCCACTCAAATTGACATCCCTCCGATCATTCGAGTGATACATGATCCAAATTCACCAACTCAAGTCCGATCATCACGTGAGTTAAGGTGGCTTCAATGGTGAACATCATTATGTTGATCATATCCACTATATGACTCATGCTCGACCTTTCGGTCTCTTGTGTTCCGAGGCCATGTCTGTACATGCTAGGCTCGTCAAGTTTAACCCGAGTGTTCAGCGCGTGCAAATCTGGCTTGCACCCGTTGTATGTGAACGTAGAGGCTATCACACTCGATCATCACGTGGTGTCTCAACACGACGAACTTTCGCAACGGTGCACACTCGGGGAGAACACAGTTCATCTTGAAATTCAAGTGAGGGATCACCTTATAATGCTACCGCCGTACTAAGCAAAACAAGGTGCATAAAAGGATTAACATCACATGCAATTCTTAAGTGACATGATATGGCCATCAACTTGTGTTTAAGATCTCCATCTTCGAAACACCGGCATGATCTCCATCGTCACCGGCACAACACCATGATCTCCATCAATGTGTTGCCATTGGGGTTGTGACGCCAGCCCTGCTTCTACTTCTATTGCTACTGCTTAGCGATAAAGTAAAGCATTACATAGCGCTTAATGATGGACATGCAGGTCATACAATAATTAAAGACAACCCTATGGCTCCTGCCGGTAGCCGTACTCAACGACATGCAAGTCGTGAAATTCTATACATCACATGATCATCTCATACATCACATATATCTCATCATGTAATTGGCCATATCACATCACAACATACCCTGCAAAAACAAGTTAGACGTCCTCTAATTGTTGTTGCATGTTTTACGTGGGTGCTACGGGTATCTAGCAAGAACGATTCTCACCTACGCATAAACCACAACGGTGATACACTAGTTTGCTTTTCAACCTTCTCAAGGACCGCCTTTGTTGAATCCGATCCAACTAAAGTGAGAGAAACTGTCACCCGCAAGCCATCTACGCAACAAGTTGCTTCGAGGGAACCGGTTTCTCGTAAGCGTACGAGTAATGTTGGTCCGGGCTGCTTCATCTCACAATCCCGCTGAACCAAAATCCGACCAAGGGAGGAAGCAATCTAAGCATCAACGCCCACAATACTTTTATGTTCTACTCGAGATCTCATCGAACCATCAACCTAGCTCATGATGCCACTGTTGGGGAACGTCGCATGGGAAACAAAAAATTTCCTACGCACACGCAAACCTATCCATGGTGATGAGCATCTACCACAGGGAGAGTGGATCTACGTACCCTTGTAGATCGCTAAGCGGGAAGCGTTAAGAAACACGGTTGGTGTAGTCGAACTTCTTCGCGATCCAAATCACCGAGCGTCCCGCGATCCAATCACGAACCGTCCCGCGAACACATCATGATCCGTCCCGCGAACTCATCACGATCCGTCTCACGATCTTGATCACGATCTGTCCCGTGAACTCATCACGATCCGTTCCGTGATCACATCACGAACCGTCTCGTGATCTCGATCACGGTCCTTCCGATCTAGCGCCGAACGGACGGCACCTCCGCGTTCAGCACACGTGCAGTTTGATGACGATCTCCACCGTCTCGATCCAGAGAGAGGAGGTGGAGAGGAGATAGAGTTCACCGGCAGCGTGATGTCGCTCCGGTGATGGTGGTGGAGCAATTCCGGCAGGGCTTCGCCTAAGCGCTGCAGAAAACCGATGTAGAGGAGAAACTATGCACCGGTGTAACGGGTAGCACGTGGCCGGAAATTCTGTCCAAAAACCACCCAATCCACTAGTATATATAGGAGGAGAGGAGAGGAGAGGCAGACAAGGCCTTTGGGTCGGCCGAAATAGGAGGTGGGAAGCAATCCTACTTCACCTCCAATCCTAGTTGGAGTAGGATTGCCTCCTATTGGCTGATTTTCCACTTTTTGCTTTAGGACTTTCTCTCCTGCGCCATGGGCCTTTGTGGCTATTTTCCCAGCCCACTAAGGGCTGGTTATTATTCTCCCACAGCCCATGGACCTCTTGGGGTCGAAATACCCCTCCCGGAGGCTTCTCGGTACACTACCGGCACTCCCGGTACACTACCGATGAGCCCGAAACTTTTCCGGAAACCAAACTGGGACTTCCTATATATGAATCTTTACCTCCGGACCATTCCGGAGCTCCTCGTGACGTCCGGGATCTCATCTCGGACTCCAAACAAACGTCGGTCACCACCATCCATAACTCTACACTACCGAAATGTCACCGAACCTTAAGTGTGCAGACCCTGCGAGTTCGAGAACTATGTAGACATGACCGAGACACCTCTACGGTCAATAACCAATGGTGGGACCTGGACGTCCACATTGGTTCCTACATATTCTACGAAGATCTTTATCGGTCGAACCTCTATGTCAAGGATTCAGTGAATCCCGTATATCGTTCCCTTTGTTCTTCGGTATGTTACTTGCCTGAGATTCGATCGTCGGTATCTCCATACCTAGTTGAACCTCGTTACCGGCAAGTCTCTTTACTCGTTCCGTAATACAAGATCCCGCAACTAACAATTAGTCACATTGCTTGCAAGGCTTATTGTGATGTTGCATTACCGAGTGGGCCCCGAGATACCTCTCCGTCACACGGAGTAACAAATCCCAGTCTCGATCCATGCCAACTCAACAGACACCATCGGAGATACCTGTAGAGCACCTTTATAGTCACCCAATTACGTTGCGATGTTTGATACACATAAGGCACTCCTCCGATATCCGTGAGTTGCATGATCTCATGGTCATAGGAACATATACTTGACATGCAGAATACATTAGCAATAAACTGACACGATCATATGCTATGTTTGTAGTTTGGGTCTTATACATCACATCATTCTCCTAATGATGTGACCCCGTTATCAAATGACATCTCATGTCCAGGGCTAGGAAACCTTAACCATCTTTTGATCAACGAGCTAGTCTATTAGAGGCATACTAGGGACATGGTTTTGTCTATGTATCCACACATGCATCTAAGTCTCCGATCAATACAATTATAGCATGGATAATAAACGATTATCATGAACAAGGAAATATGATAATAACTAATTTTTTATTGCCTCTAGGGCATATTTCCAACAATTTGATCCCACCGAAATGCAAAGGCCAAGTTTTTATAACCCATTGATTTCACTTTGGAACCTTCGAGCGAAAGCAATCGGAATTACCGAAATGAGGAAAATTCTTAGATCATCATGAATCGGTCCTAACGAGTGGATCTACCCGGTCTCATCAAAATGTATGACATTTGAATCTTTTGGACCGGTTGGTGCCTCCAAAATTTTGTTTTGGTTCCACCAACTTGTGCATAAAGTGTTTAATGGCTAGAATTTTGGTGATGGCTATTTATACCCCTCCACCGCCACCTACTCTTAGAGAGAGAGAGAGCAACCAGCACGAAGCATGCACTTCCCATATCCATTTTCCGAGAGAGAACCAACAACACTTGTGTTGAGCAAGGCATTCCACTCCAACCATATGATCCTTGATTTCTATATCCTCAAGTTGCTTTACACCCAATCCTTCTCTTCTACCAAGCCAAAATTTGTGAGAGAGTGATTGAGTGTTGAGGAGACTATCTTTTGAAGCACAAGAGCAATGAGTTCATCATTAACACAACATATATTACCTTTTCACTATAGGAATCAGGCAATTTTCCATCCGCCATGGCAGATGGCAAACGCATGGACGGTGGACGACAAAGGGCTTTGCCATCTGCCAGCAGTTGGCAAAGGGACGGTTGAATAAGCTACGGTAAAGGCTTCTTTGTCGTTTGCTGGTAGATGGCAAAGAACTTTGCGCCTTCGCCGTCAGCTGGCAGATGGCAAAGCCTCCGAACGGCAGAGGGATGGGTTAGCCCTGTTATGAGGCTAATGGCGTGCTTTGCCGTCCGCCAGCTGATAGCAAAGGCTACAGGCTCTTTGCCATCCGCCAGCTGATGGCAAAGGCTACAGGCCCTTTGCCGTCTGCTAGTAGAGGGCAAAGGCTGCATGCTCTTTGCCGTCTGCCAGCAGATGGCAAAGGCTGCAGGCTCTTTGCCATCTGCTGGCAGACGATAAAGAGACCAAATAGGCCAGTCGAGTGCTTTCCAGGTTGGTCAGGTAGCTGCCACGTGGCCTCTTTGCCATCAGCTAGCGGATGGCAAAGTGCCTATATTGCCCCCATTTAATTTTGTTTTTTTCATATATCAATTCATTTTCATAAAAAATCAAAATACAGATATATATATAGATATGACCAATATAGCATATTCAAAACATATTACCAATAGTCATGAACGCATATATATCCAACACACATCCATGAACACATATCCAACACATGTTACCAATAGTAGCAAATTTCATCCATACATATTCATAGTTTCATCAATATTACACTGTTTCATCCATAGGTAGCAAGTTTCACAAAGTCAAAACAAAAACTAAAGACAAGCACTCCATCAACCCAAGCTTCCGTGATCTGAAGCAAATCTGCAAAATGGGAAAGAAGAAAGTTAGAAGAAGAAGACTAGAAGAAGAAGATTATTATGATGCAACTAAAATGTCAAGATTATTATGATGCAACTTATATCTGTAAAATAGGTCATTTTGGAGCTAAGTATGGTTATTATGTCATTTTTGAGCTAGCTAAGCATACTAAGTCATTTTGGTGTAAAAAATGCTAAGTAAGGTCATTTTGGAGCTAAGTAAGGTTATTATATCATTTTGGAGCTAGCTAAGCATATGAAGGCATTTAAGAGCTAAAATATGTTATTTCTTAAGTATATTATGTCATTTTAGAGCTAGCCAAGCATATTAAGTCATTTTGGAGGAAAAGATGCCGAGTATAGGTCATTTTTGAGCTAGCTAAGCATATTAAGTCATTTTGGAGGAAAAAATGTTAAGTAAGGTCATTTTGGAGCTAGGTAAGGTTATTATGTATTTTTGGAGCTATCTAAGCATATGAAGTCATTTAGGAGCTAAAATATGTCATTTCTTAAGTATATTATGTCATTTTAGAGCTAGCTAAGCATATTAAGTCATTTTGGAGGAAAAGCTGCTAAGTATAGGTCATTTTAGAGCTATCCTAGGTTAAATAGGTCATTTTTGAGCTAGCTAAGCATACTAAGTCATTTTGGTGTAAAAAATGCTAAGTAAGGTTATTATGTCATTTTGGAGCTAGCTAAGCATATGAAGTCATTTAGGAGCTAAAATATGTCATTTCTTAAGTATATTATGTCATTTTAGAGCTAGCTAAGCATATCAAGTCATTTTGGAGGAAAAAATGCTAAGCTAAGTATATGGCATTTTGGAGATAAATAGGTCATTTCTTAAGCTAAGTATGCATTTGTTAAGCAAAACACTTGGGAAAACTTACCGTCATCACGGAGGTGTAGGTGTAGGACCGGTCGCGCTAGTGGTAGACGGAGAAGGATTGGTCGATGCTTGTTGGGAGTTATGATGCACCAAAGATCATTTGGAATGTATCGTTAGCATGATGTAACTCAAATGTGAAGACTAGTAACTAATGACCATTCAAATGAAACTCCCCGTGCCCGCCGGAGCAATGACTGGCATCATCGGAGGGGTCTTGCCATGGTTCTGGCACATGGTCTGCACATTTGGTTTTCTCGACTCGGTCATATTAGTTAGTAATGAAAGAAACATTACGTGCATTATTTGGCTAATATGCAGAAGAAACTTACCACCATGAGCTCGTATAGGGCCCATTGACTCGCGTTGTTCCAGTTCCTCTCCTCCTCCATTAGCCTACCCGTCCTCTCCTCTGCCTCCCTCTCCCTCTCCGCTGCCTGCCGGTCCCTCTCCTCTAGAAGCGCATGGGTCTTCGCTCTCTCTTCCTCAATAGCAGCATGGGTCTTCGCTCTCTCTGCCTCAATAGCATCCTGGAACACCACTCGTTAGCATTGTATTCATCGATGGCCACACACACAATGTAATGGAGGAAATGTATCTGAGTCCGTATAACTAACCTTCAATTCGAGCTCCATTGGCCATGCATGAGGCCTTATCTCAGGATCAGAGCTGGTCTGGTACTTCTTGATCTGCGGGAGAGTGCTAGTACAACGTATCGGTCCATCCCCAATGGCTAACGATCCATGGTGCCTCCTGCCACAAGATATCATCACCAGATCTAGATCAATAGGCTGGCTCGGGTTAAAGTCCGTCCGTTTCCTCGCCTTCCCCTCGTCTCTGTACCTCACAAGCTTGTTGTGGGAGCCACGGTTCGTGAATTTCTTTGGATCATCGAGGTCAGACTCAGAGAATGCCTTGGCCTTCTCGTACAAGGCAGCATTGGCCATGGCATAGAGGTCAAACAGCTCTGGCACTGGAGCCTTGTTGTCTCGCGCCCAAAAGAGAGGAACAGAGTATTAGTTAAGGGCTCAAGCTAGCATGAAGAATGAATTTGCATGAATCTTGAAGCAAACCACATACCCAGTTTTCCCCAAACTGATATAGGTTGACGCTGCCTAGATAGTGTGGCACACCTTTCATTTTGCCATGCTTCTCCTTTGCAATGTTGTGGGTGGATAGCCATTCGGGAGAGCACCACTGATCCACCAATGCCTCCCAACAATCCTGCCTATCCGCACACCATCTCGGGGGCACCTATGTTAAGAAAGAAAAATTTGAGCGCTACGCCTACGAATAAAATCAAGGAAACTAAGTAGAAGGTCATAACAATAGGTAATTACCTTCATGTACTTCTGCTTACTCGGATACTTTGTGCGGCACTTTGACTTGGACCTCCTAATACCAGTCGAGATGTAGTAGTATCGAGCAGCCTGCGTCCGAGCATCTTGCCAAAAGTTTTGAAATAGGCGCCTGCACTCGGCATCGGTAACCCGAGCCCTGGCCACCTCCTGTCCCTCAGCACACCTGTAGAAGGTCTACAAGAAAACAAGAAAACAAACATTAGTACTTGCCAATCAAAGAAGAAAACACAATGTAGACGGCAAAGGAGAAATTACCCAACACGTCTAGTTCACAATGCCGGCCACCGTGTGGCACTCGACATCGCCGATCCTATGCCCCGGCAGGGACGGGGCAGCCAAGTAGTGCTCCTAGGTCATTCCTAGCTCTCGAACCTGGCCATCACCAGGCAACATTACCCACCCCAGGAAGCTCTGGCAACAAATCACACCAAGGATAGTGTTGGGCCTGCGGACACCACGGTCGTCTTTCCAAGAATTGCAGTATGACAAGGCCAACGCATTAGATATTCGAAGAAACATGAAGGCAAAAGGTTAAAAAAGAGTAAATGCACTTAATTCTCCCCGTGAGGCGCTATCAACCACCTCTGGTCGGGGGTCGTTGGGGTGGGTGGGAGCTTTGTATCACCATGCTGGTACACTTTGCGCCCCTCAACCCACTCACTCTCGCTATAGCTATCAGAACTATAGCCACCCTCAGCATGGCCACTCGACCCCGGCCAGTCCCCCCATGGGTTCGACTGCGACTCATCCTGATCCCTGCTCTGCTCCGGAGTCTCGTGGGATGGAGCCTCTGGGACCGGAGTCTCGTGGCACGAAGGCTCGGCGGCCTGAGGCTTGTCAGCCGTAGGTGTGTCTGCCACACGCTCGTCGGCCCAAGGATCATGAGCCGGTGTTCAAGATGGATCCACCTCAGGCAGCTCCATCTCAGATGGAACAGTCATGTGGTCAGGTGAATCGGCTGGGGGTGGCGGCAAGGAAGGTTTAGTAGCAGCCTTCCTACCTCTCTCGCCGCCACGTCCACCTCTACCAACCTTGTCCTCCCCCCCCCCCCCCCGAACTCTCCCGGCCGCCGGTGGTGTCTCCATACTGAAATGCAGCACTCTCCGGAGGCTCTGGGGTGGAATGAAACTACCCCTCCCACCATGCACCAAGGAAGGATCCTTGGAGCACTCTCGACCCGCGCACACCATCTATCAACACGCACAATGACAAAGAGTAAACAAAATTAGTACAACATAAAAATGAATACCTAACATGAATAATAATATGAATATAATTTAAGCGTAGCATCATCATGAACATAATAAAAATTTGAATACCTAACATGAACTAATTAATAATATATATGTACATAATAATAATTGAATACCTGACATGAACTATATTATTAATCTTCATCGTTATCATCAATAGATGCGTCATCATCGTATATATATGCTTCGGGGTCAATAAATGCATCATCATCATCACTATCAGTAATGACCTGCTCATCATAATCATTAATAAATGCATCAACATGTGGAAGGCCTCCTGTACGTAATCGGTCAAGCATTGAAAGGTCATCCGCAGTAGTAACCTCTTATTGTTCCGGCTCAGGCTCGGATTCACTGCCGCTATCTACTTCAATGTTCTGGGGTGAAGTAGAGCGGTTCTTGAAACGTTTTTTGGAAAGACGTGTTTCTTGGAAGAATTCTCCTTCATATGTGTCTGGGTTAATGTGAGGTTCATAATCATCTTCATTGAGGGTAGGTGGTCTAAAATGAGGCGGCACATCATAAACGACATCCCAACCATTTAGATTTGGATCAGTTTGGCAGGCCCATGGTAGATAAAAAACTTTGGTCGCCTGTTGAGCCGTAATATAGACATCGGGAACATCTAAATGTGTGCTTTGTTTGATTTCGACTAGCCCTATATGTTAATGAGTCCTTCTAGTCTCCTTCGGCTTGAACCAATAACATTTGAACACTACGATGTTCGGTGGGTTTGCACCATAGAATAGAAGTTCATAAATTGCTTCAACTCTTCTGTAATACTCGGTACCTCCTTCGCCGATAGCAGAGACACAACAATTTGTAGACTTTCAATCGGCCATAGATAGCTCTTTGCCATAGGTACGAAAGCGATACCCGTTGATGTCGTATTTGTCAAATGAACGGACCTTATAGTAAAAACCATTAGCGACTTGTCTCAATTCAGCGTCCATAGACTGTGAACGAGCCTACAAGTTTAATACGAAAGGATTGATGCATTAGCCGGAAATTAGACGAAGAAATGAAATGGTCTAATGGAAATTACCGTTTGTTTGAACCAAGAGATGAAACCGGGATAGTCGCCTCCATGCATTGCCAGAAGCTCATACCCTTCGACGGAATCCTTTTGGATCACCGCTCCATACGAGAATTTGGCAACGTATCGACCGTATCAAATATCCGGGAATAAGATAAGTTCTAAGGAATTAGAGGTTGCGAAAAAATGTACCGAGAACTTACTCGATGTACGGCCGCACTTCTGTTAGATTGTTCAAGATATACAACATAATGGTCCGCCATTCGTCGACATCCAACGATAAGGAAGTATAAGGACCGGCTGGTGCGAGCTTCCCTTTGAATAGGCTGAGGTTGGATCCACCCTTTTTAGGGTCGCCACCATTGTATCGAGGCTTCGGGTTATGCAAATGATGATTTTTGGCTCTATAGTGTGCTATCACGAAGTTAGCCGCCTCCTTAGTAATGAATGCCTTGGCCATCGATGCTTCAATTCTACGTTTATTTTTACATTTAGCTCGAAGCATCTTCCGCATCCTCTCGGTTGAGAAGCACCATCGATTTTTAATGGGCCCCCCAATCGTGCCTCGGTCGGGAGATGCAAAATCAAATGCTGCATTGGATTAAAGAAGCCCGATGGAAAGATCCTTTCTAATTTGCAGATCAACTCTGGCGCCAACTCTTCCATTTCATCTAGCACGCTAGGCAATAGTTCTTCCGCTGTAGCGACCCGACCTGGAAGGTCGAATCTCCGGTGTTTCCGTACCATCCCAAGATCATGCTGGTACACACACGGTACATCAATATATATATCAAAGGGAAATCACACAGCATTTATTAATTGAAATCTCATATCGAGTACTTTATTACAATAAAGATTACAATAAAGTGGCTGAAGGCCAACTCATGAGAATATCTAAATCTTGCGGAAGCATCAAAGGTAGATGAGTCCATCTGACTCCAAGGGCATCTCACCGAGCGTAGAGCATATCCTCACTCCTGGTCGGAAAAGTATTCTGCAACATGATACATTGCAGCCGTGTAGGTCAGCATATGGAATATGCCGGCAAAGTCACAAGATAGGGGTGAAAAGATAATCATCTAATCTATATGCATATATGGCAGGTGGGGTAGTAAGTTTTTACGTAAAGCCAATTTTCCTACATCAAGAGAGGGCTAAGCAAAATTATTACTAAGTTGGTTGATTAATGAGATGGTTCCACCAACCAATTCTCATACCCAAGTTATTAATACCCACATCATCATATTAATTGTGTTGAGGGTTCTGGAAGTTTCAGTTCCTTTGGCTCAAGTCATCCATGACCGTGGACACGGCTAATCGATTAGGTTTGAGTACTTTGCAGAGTTTTGCACACGTTCCCCACAAGATTTGGTCGCCTCCGTTTGATTTCTCGCACTTCAGGGTGTTTGAGAAACGGATGACCAAAACATGGTCTTCCAAAGGGTTTCCTTGCGACTCTGTCGGTGCCCATCCTTTCCTACCGTTCTTCTACATCTCGTAGCACCGCCTGTCCAGGGTCACCACGATACCAACCAAGCCAGAGCCCAAAATGACTTGTGGCTGTGCAGGTAAGCCTTGGGTCTTGAAGCATCCATCCATCTCTTTGTGCCTGGGTGGACCTTTCCGCATGAATACTGGCACATCTCTTGCATCCTCTAGGCTAACCACTGGTTTCTCCAGGGCGCCGTTCAATCATCATCCACCCAGAGGTATGTTGAAAACTCGGAGTCTTGAAGTCTTGATTATTATGTAGGTCTTGAAATTATTAACTCTCTCAACTCTCATGATTCACACAACCAACCCCGTCTACTAATAGCATAGCAAAATGTAATACAACGTTTCCCGGGGCCAAATGTGTCAAAGGGTTGAGAGGGGGGGTACCTACCACATGATACTACAGCAAGTAACCAAGTTTCCAATTTACCTACTTTGCATGCAATTGGGGTGATGGAAGAACTAATGAAATAAAACATAGGTATACATGATCAAAGTGACTTGCCTGATTGACGATCTTCGTACTCGAGGGATTCTAGGTAACAAGCCTCGCACTCCGGATGATCTAATGAATCAATCAAGAGCACTCAATAAGCATACAACAAAATGTTGCAACTCACAAAATCAGAAATGAACTAGAATCACTCAAGACAAAACAAAGGCACAATCACAAGAAAAGAAAAACATCACATAGTTTGGTTTTCTGAAAGTTGGTGGTAAACTACTAATAACAACATAGAACTATTAGTATTAACAAAACAATAGTTGACAGAAAAGAACAAAAAAATATTTTATTAATAAACAGAATTAAAATCATAGAAACTCTTGTGAAAGAAAAACTACTAAAGTTAATTTGTTTTTTTATAAAACTCTACTACATGAAATGGGCTAGAGTTTCCCAACAAAAGAGGGAACTAAACTATATTTTTATTAACAAAACATTTATCTTAACTGAAAATAATTCACTAAAACTTTTCTTAGGAACAGAATTTAATTATTTAAAACTTTGTTAAAAGAATCTATTACTAGATTAGTTGGTTTTAATCAAATTATACCTAGTTGAAAAATTAGTAGAGATTCCCATAACAATATAGAAATAAACTAAGAAAAATTATATTATTATTATCATCAAGTAAAACACCTAATGTTTAAACAACAGAACCTACTAAAACAATATATAACAATATCTGATTTGAACTAACCAAAACTAATTAAATAAATCTATACTAAAACACTAGGCAGATTTTGTTTATAGCTAAAACACTAAACAAATATATACTAAAAATCTTCAAACTAAGCATGATGAAAGTCCTAACTAATACCAAGCAGTAGCAAAAAGTTTCATATAAAAATCTATTTTTAAACTCTAGTTATTAAGATTTGAGTATTTTGAGCAAATTTGATTAAGTTCAAATTTTAGAGTTCAAATTTGAAATCTAAGACTATAGGGTGAAACTACATGAAATATGTGAACTAATGCAAGAAAGAATCAATTCAAAATACTAAATTTTTTAGAAGATATAAACAAACCAAAATCAGAAAACCTTCTGTTAACTAAAACAAAACAGAAAATAGAAAATAAACTAACGGACGGTCGAGGCTACGTGGCAACTCCCTATTGGCTGCTAGCGTGAACGCGGGGAAAATGCGGGCGGTCGACCGAACTAAAGAAGAAAAAGGTTCGGGTTATTAAATGATCTAATCAGGATCGTTGATCCATGATCGAACAGAAGAGAGCGGGGAGGCTCACAGTGAAGGGGGGGTCGCCGGCGAAGGGGTCCTCCGGCGAGGCCGAGGCGACGAGGTCGTCGGGGGCGTCGCTCCGGTGGTCGAGGAGGTTGTTGGAGGAGTCCAGGCGACTGCGGATGGCGTCCGGCGTCGATTGGTGGTGACGGTGGGGCGAGGGGACTAGGGAGTCGACGGCCAAGGGCTCGGGGAGGGTTCGGTCGGGACAGGAACTCCGACGAGGTGAGGGGCAGCGCTCCGGCGAGGTGAGGAAGGGGTTTTGGTGTGGAATGGAGAGAGGAGGGTGGCCGCTCTTATATAGGGGCGAGGCAGAGCGAGAGAAGGAAGGAGGAGGGAGATCCGGTGGAGAGATCTCCGGCGACGGCAGCACGCGCGCGAGGACGGGGACGACCGCGCGGATGGCGCCATCGGTCAGTGGGACCGGCTTGTTAGCGAGAGGGAGGGCGGCGTCTGCGCGTCGATCAGCCGGCTCGTAATAAATTCGCGAGTAAATGCTCGTGGGCCGGCCTGTTAAATATAAATATGTTTCCCTTTTTTAAATCCAGGGCAGTAAAACCTCTTTAAAAGCATTCAAAACATTTCCAAATATAGGCAATATATATATATCAAAATGGTCAGGAGAATTAACGCTATCTAATGAACATTTTTCCTCTGTCATTTGGATACTTTAAAAAAAATATTTTTCAGAAATTGCCTATTTGGTTTTGAAACCTTTTGCAAATATTTTTCAAAGGACCCCCTGGTTCTTTTTGTTCAAATATATCACCAAGATGACCCTAGTGTGGAGTGTCATATTACTCCCCTCTTATTTTGAACTTTTTCCAAGGTTTTCAAATAGGTGAAAGCAACATATTAAAAATAGAAAGGGACTTTCAGAAAGTCAGAAGAAGCATTTCAACTATTTCATACATTCAAGCAATGATGATGATGATGCATAGCTATATTTCATAACATTCCAAAATGGAATTTTGGGATGTTACAAACCTACCCACCTTAAGATGAATCTCGCCCTCGAGATTCGGGTTGGCTAGAAAATAGGTGCGGATGGTCTCTACGAAGATCTTCTTCGCGTTCCCAAGTGGCTTCTTCCTCGGTGTGGTGACTCCACAAAACCTTACAGAACTTGATGATCCTGCTGCGGGTAACTCTGTTGGCAGTCTCGAGGCTTCTGACAGGCTTCTCCTCGTAGGTCAGATCGCTGTCAAGTTGTATGGCCTCTAGGGGCACTGTGTCTCTCAAGGGAATATCAGCCATCTCAGCATGGTATTTCTTCAGCTGGGAAACATGGAAAACATCATGAACTCCGGACAATCCTTCCGACAATTCCAGCTTGTATGCAACTTCGCCTCTATGTTCAAGAATTTTGTAGGGGCCTATGAATCTGGGTGCTAACTTTCCTTTAACACCAAACCTCTTGATTTCTCGAAGTGGGGACACACGAAGATATGCTCGGTCTCCTACTTCATACGTCACTTCCTTACGTTTGCTGTCAGCATAACTCTTCTGTCGAGATTGAGCTATCTTGAGTCTGTCATGAATCAGCTTGACTTTCTCTTCAGAATCTCGGATAAGGTCGGGACCAAAGAGTTGTCGGTCTCCAACACCATCCCACGTCAATGGTGTTCTGCACCTCCTTGCATATAAAGCTTTGGAAGGGGCCATCTTTAGACTGGTCTAATAACTGTTGTTGTATGAGAATTCTGCGTAAGGTAAGTTGTCATGCCAACTGGATCCATAATCTAGCGCAGAAGCTCTCAACATGTCTTCCAGAATCTGGTTAACTCTCTCAGTCTGTCCATCGGTCTGTGGATGAAAAGTTGTACTGAACTCCAGTCTTGTACCCAAAGTTTCATGGAACTGATGCCAAAACTTTGAGGTAAATTGTGTTCCTCTATCTGACATGATACTCCTCGGAACTCCATGCAGACATACGATCCTGGTCATATATATCTTGGCTAGCTTAGCACTGGTATAGGTGGTCTTCACCGGAATGAAATGAGCCACCTTGGTCAAACGATCGACCACTACCCAGATGGAATCATAACCTGAACGGGTCCTGGGTAGTCCTGTGATGAAGTCCATACAAAGCTTTTCCCATTTTCACTCGGGTATTGGCAAAGGTTGGAGTAACCCTGCTGGTTTCTGATGTTCCGCCTTTACTCGCTGACAAACATCACATATTGCAACATGTTCCGCAATATCCCTCTTCATACTCGTCCACCAATAACTTTCCTTCAAGTCCAGATACATCTTGGTGTTGCCTGGGTGTATCGAGTAAGGGGAATCGTGGGCTTCTTGAAGTATCAATTTCCTGAGCTCTGGGTCATTGGGCGCATAGATTCGGTTCTCAAACCACATGGTTCCTTGTTCATCCTCACGAAAACCTTTAGCTTTATCATCTTTCATTCTCTGCTTAATCTCAGCTATCTCCTTGTCCGTCCTCTGAGCTTCACGAATTCTTTCGGTCAAGGTGGACTGGATCTCTAGTGTGGCAACATATCCTCTTGGAATTATCTCTAGCCGGAGCTCTCTGGGATCATCGGCTAACTCCTGGGGTAATCCTCCCGCTGTGAGTGTGTTTACATAAGTTTTCCGACTCAAGGCATCTGCTACCACATTTGCCTTACCTGGATGGTAGTGTAATCTCATGTCATAGTCCTTGATTAACTCTAACCATCTCCTCTGTCTGAGGTTCAACTCCTTCTGCATGAAGATATATTTCAGGCTCTTATGATCGGTGTAAACATCACAACTATTTCCGACGAGGAAATGTCTCCAGTTCTTGAGTGCGTGCACTACGGCTGCTAGTTCCCAATCATGGGTGGCATAATTCAACTCATGAGGTCGTAGTTATCTGGATGCATAGGCTACAACCTTTCCATCTTGCATGAGTACTCCTCCAAGTCCTTGATGTGAAGCATCACAATAAACCTGGAAGTCCTTCCAAATATTGGGCAAAATCAACACTGGGGCTGTGACCAAACGTTTCTTCAACTCCTGGAAACTGGCTTCACATTCCTCAGTCCAAATATACTTAGACTCTTTCTTCAACAACTCCGTCATGGGCTTGGCAATCTTTGAGAAATTCTCAATGAACCTTCGGTAATATCCAGCTAGTCCGAGAAAACTGCGGATCTCCTTAACTGAGGTGGGTGACTTCCACTCGGTGATGGCTTCAACCTTAGCGGGGTCCACTATTATTCCATCTCCGGAAATAACATGTCCAAGGAATCTGACTTCCGTCAGCCAAAATTCACATTTACTGAACTTGGCATACAACTGATGCTCTCTAAGCTTCTCCAGAACTAAACGCAAATGTTCCTTGTGTTCTTCCTCGTTCTTGGAGAATATCAAAATGTCACCGATGAACACCATGACAAACTTGTCCAAATATTCCATAAACGCTTTGTTCATCAAATTCATGAAGTAGGCAGGAGCATTAGTCAAGCCAAAGGACATGACTGTATACTCGTATAAGCCATACCTAGTGGTGAAAGTTGTTTTGGGTATATCCTGTTCACGAATCTTCAGTTGGCGATACCCTGATCAAAGATCGATCTTGGAGAATACTTTGGCGCCTAATAGCTGATCAAATAGGTCATTAATCATCGGCAGAGGGTACTTGTTCTTGATAGTCACCTCGTTCAAGGCACGATAATCGACTACCATTCTCAAGGTTTTATCCTTCTTCTCCACCAAAAGAACTGGGGCTCCCCAAGGTGATGAACTTGGGCGAATATATCCCTTGTCCAATAGCTCCTTAATCTGCTTCTTGATTTCCACTAAATCATTTGCGGGCATCCGATATGGTCTCTTGGAAATTGGGGTTGTCCCTGGTTGTAGCTCTATTAGGAACTCAATGTCCCTATCTGGTGGCATGCCTGGTAATTCTTCCAGGAATATATCCGGAAAGTCTTTTACCACAGGTACTTCCTCCTGAACAACTCCTGTGAGGGAATTTAACCCAGCACTCATACGTGTGCGTCGGGATACATACTTAATCCTCTTGTTCTCCGGGGTGGTGAGTGAAATAGACTTACTGGGGCAATCAAGATTTCCTTCATACTTGGTCATCCAATCCATGCCTAGGATTACATCCAATCCCTGGGATTCTAAGACGATGAGGTCGGTGGGAAAAACATGGTTTCCTATATTGAGTTTCAAGGCATGGCATCCTATCCCTGCCATCATCATACCTCCTGGGGAACTGACCTTAATGGGCTGACTAAGGGTTTTGGTGGGCAAACCATACTTTTCCACAACTACCCTTGATATGAATGAATGATTTGCACCAGAATCAAAAAGTACTGTAACTGGATGTGAATGCAATAAAAACTTACCAACCACAGTCTCGAGCTGATCATAGACTTCTTCCACATCGAGGTGGTTCACCTAGGCACGAGGAAACGGATTTGGCTTCTTGGCTGCGGAGTTGCCGTTTCCATTTCCCTGCTTGCTCTGGGGACACTCAGTAGCATAGTGCCCTGCTTCTGGCACTTGAAACAGGTGATGTGGCTCAGATCCTTCTGAGTAGGAGCATGACGATGCTGGTTGTTGTTCCCATTCCCATTGTCAGTCTTGAAGTTGCCATGGTTGGGACGGGCATTCCCATTTCCTCCATGGTTGTGGACTCCATGGTTGTGCACGGCATGAGTGTGCCTTCCAAACTTACCGGTCCCTGATCCGGTATTCCCTGAGTACGGGGAGTAGCGGGGCTTCTGATGAGATCCAGAGTTGAACTTCCCCTGAGTATACTTCCTCTTGCGGTTCTCGACTTGTTGATGTTTTCCCTCCAAGATGAGGGCCTTGTCCACCAGCTCTTGGTAGTTGTTGAAGGTAGCCACTACCAGCTGCATGCTCAACTCATCGTTGAGTCCTTCCAGAAACTTCTCCGGCTTGGCCGCATCATCGGCCTCGTCTCCTGGTGCATAACGAGCCAATGTGCTGAAGTCGTCCACGTACTGGGCCACAGAGCGATTACTCTGGCGCAAGTTGCGAAACTCGCGCTTCTTCAGACTCATAGCTCCAGCTGAGACATGTGCGGTGCGGAAAGCTTGCTTGAACTGCTCCCAAGTTACATTAGTAATAGGATATGTGGTGGTGTAGTTCTCCCACCATGAAGTTGCTGGTCCATCCAGTTGGTGTGCGGAAAAGCACACCTTCTCAGCGTCAGTACATCCAGCGGTGACGAGTTCCCTCTCCATCTTACGGAGCCAGTCATCTGCCACAATGGGCTCAGTGCTGCTGGAGAAAGTTGGAGGGTTCAACCTCAGAAAATGGGTGAGATTGTCAGCCTGAGGTGGATGGTGGTGGTTGTTGTTCTGGTTGTTGGTCTGATTCTGGATCAATAGCTACATCAGTGCATTCTGCTGCTGAAGAAGTTGCGTGAGTTCCGGCGGGAAGGTGAAGTCGGACTCACGTCGTGGAGGCATCTTGCTGTTTTCAGAGGGGTGAGAATTAGAATTGAACAAGGGCCTAGAAAGAAAATCACTACCCATATGCAATGCACAAACATATCACACCAAACTCTCATTCATTTATTCAACTCAAAGTCAACATCGAGATACAAATCTCCATTCAAACTTAACATCGACCTACGCTTTAACGTCGAAAATGAAGATACATGGGGGCATAACTAAAGTTGTCCTCAGAAGTACATGATGACTGAGCCTCCTCCAGTGGTGCTCTCCTCATAGTCATCATCGTCGCTGATGAAAGGAGCCAAGTCTCCCTCAGGATGCAGATTTTCACCCATGTCCATCTGTTCCTCCAGAGTGGCGATGCGAGTGTTCAGCTTTACGATCCTCTCTAAGAAATCCTTCACCTCATACTCATGCTCGTACTCGGCTTCCCGTAAGTCAGCTTCGAGGTCAATCTCGCAGTTCATCAGATTCTTGATTGTCTTCGTGTCTGCACGAACTCGAAGCTCCAGAGTCCTGATGTGAGTCTCCAAGGTCTGGATATAGGAAATGGTGGTGTCTGCAGTGGGAGTGGTTGTGATGTTTCCATGCACATCCCTACGACAAACCACGCCGAGTCCTGGTGAAATGGTTCCACCTCTGTATTCCTCTTGAATACGTCCAAGGGCACGATGAATGGCCATGTTTCTTCCAAGCATCCAGCTGGGTGCCACAAACTTGAAGTCGATGGGTTCCTTCCGATTCCCAAAGGTCTTCCCTGGGATGTGCACCTCGATCCTATAGCGTCCATCTTGGGGAAACGACATGATAGGAGTCCCGGTGATGCTCGGCAAAGCAATCCTCACGTCCCTGACGATCCTCATCAGCTCCTTGCCAAAGGGCATCGTTGCGTCAGGCTGGCAAAACTCCATGATCAACACTGGGATGAAGGTGGCCATCTATAAATTTTGAAATAATCGGAGAGAAGTCAAAAACAAGTAGATGAGAGTATAAGAAGTTTAAAGACAGAGAGAAACAAATCCTAAGGCTTTCCCAATCCTAGAGGTTACGTCCTATGGTCAGCGTGTGCTCGAATACCATTTCTGTAGCGACCCGACCTGAAAGGTCGAATCTCCGGTGTTTCCGTAACATCCCAAGATCATACTGGTACACACACGGTACATCAATGTATATATCAAAGGGAAATCACACAGCATTTATTAATCGAAATCTCATATCGAGTCCTTTATTACAATAAAGATTACAATAAAGTGGCTGAAGGCCAACTCATGAGAATATCTAAATCTTGCGGAAGCATCGAAGGTAGATGAGTCCATCTGACTCCAAGGGCATCTCACCGAGCGTAGAGCGTATCCTCACTCCTGGTCGGAAAAGTATTCTGCAACATGATACGTTGCAGCCGTGTAGGTCAGCATATGGAATATGCCGGCAAAGTCACAAGAGAGGGGTGAAAAGATAATCATCTAATCTATATGCATATATGGCAGGTGGGGTAGTAAGTTTTTGCGTAAAGCCAATTTTCCTACATCAAGAGAGGGCTAAGCAAAATTATTACTAAGTTGATTGATTAATGAGATGGTTCCACCAACCAATTGTCATACCCAAGTTATTAGTACCCACATCATCATATTAATTGTGTTGAGGGTTCCGGAAGTTTCAGTTCCTTTGGATCAAGTCATCCATGACCGTGGACACGGCTAATCGATTAGGTTTGAGTACTCTATAGAGTTTTGCACACGTTCCCCATAAGATTTGGTCGCCTCCATTTGATTTCTCACACTTCAGGGTGTTTGAGAAACGGATGACCAAAACATGGTCTTCCAAAGGGTTTCCTTGCGACTCTGTCGGTGCCCATCCTTTCCTACCGTTCTTCTACATCTTGTAGCACCGCCAGTCCAGGGTCACCACGATATCCAACCAAGCCAGAGCCCATAATGACTTGTGGCTGTGCAGGTAAGCCTTGGGTCTTGAAGCATCCATCCATCTCTTTGTGCCTGGGTGGACCTTTCGCATGAATACTGGCACATCTCCAGCATCATCTAGGCTAACCACTGGTTTCTCCAGGGCGCCGTTCAACCATCATCCACCCAGAGGTATGTTGAAAACTCGGAGTCTTGAAGTCTTGATTATTATGTAGGTCTTGAAATTATTAACTCTCTCAACTCTCATGATTCACACAACCAACTCCGTCTACTAATAGCATAGCAAAATGTAATACAACGTTTCCCGGGGCCAAATGTGTCAAAGGGTTGAGAGGGGGGTACCTACCACATGATACTACAGCAAGTAACCAAGTTTCCAATTTACCTACTTTCCATGCAATTGGCGTGATGGAAGAACTAATGCAATAAAACATAGGTATACATGATCAAAGTGACTTGCCTGATTGCCGATCTTCGTACTCGAGGGATTCTAGGTAACAAGCCTCGCACTCCGGATGATCTAACGAATCAATCAAGAGCACTCAATAAGCATACAAGAAAATGTTGCAACTCACAAAATCAAAAATGAACTAGAATCACTCAAGACAAAACAAAGGCACAATCACAAGAAAAGAAAAACATCACATAGTTTGGTTTTCTGAAAGTTGGTGGTAAACTACTAATAACAACATAGAACTATTAGTATTAACAAAACAATAGTTGACAGAAAAGAACAATAAAAATATTTTATTAATAAACAGAATTAAAATCATAGAAACTCTTGTGAAAGAAAAACTACTAAAGTTAATTTGTTTTTTTATAAAACTCTACTACATGAAATGGGCTAGAGTTTCCCAACAAAAGAGGGAACTAAACTATATTTTTATTAACAAAACATTTATCTTAACTGAAAATAATTCACTAAAACTTTTCTTAGGAACAGAATTTAATTATTTAAAACTTTGTTAAAAGAATCTATTACTAGATTAGTTGGTTTTAATCAAATTATACCTAGTTGAAAAATTAGTAGAGATTCCCATAACAATATAGAAATAAACTAAGCAAAATTATATTATTATTATCAGCAAGTAAAACACCTAATGTTTAAACTAACCAAAACTAAACAACAGAACCTACTAAAACAATATATAACAATATCTGATTTGAACTAACCAAAACTAATTAAATAAACCTATACTAAAACACTAGGCAGATTTTGTTTATAGCTAAAACACTAAAAAAATATATACTAAAAATCTTCAAACTAAGCATGATAAAATTCCTAACTAATACCAAGCAGTAGCAAAAAGTTTCATATAAAAATCTATTTTTAAACTCTAGTTATTCATATTTGAGTATTTTGAGAAAATTTGATTAAGTTCAAATTTTAGAGGCCAAATTTAAAATCTAAGACTACAGGGTGAAACTACATGAAATATGTGAACTAATGCAAAAAGAATCAATTCAGAATACTAAATATTTTAAAAGATATAAACAAAACAAAATCAGAAAACCTTCTGTTAACTAAAACAAAACAGAAAATAGAAAATAAACTAACGGACGATCGAGGCTACGTGGCAAGTCCCTATTGGCTGCTAGCGTGAACGCGGGGAAAATGCGGGCGGTCGACCAAACTAAAGAAGAAAACGGTTTGGGTTATTAAACGATCTAATCAGGATCGTTGATCCATGATCGAACGGAAGAGAGCGGGGGGGCTCACAGTGAAGGGGGGGTCACCGGCGAAGGGGTCCTCCGACGAGGCCGAGGCGATGAGGTCGTCGGGGGCGTCACTCCGGTGGTCGAGGAGGTTGTCAGAGGAGTCCAGGCGACTGCGACTGGCGGCCGGCGTCGATTGGTGGTGACGGTGGGGCGAGGGGACTAGGGAGTCGACGGCCAGGGGCTCGGGGAGGGTTCGGTCAGGACAGAAACTCCGGCGAGTTGAGGGGCAGCGCTCCGGCGAGGTGAGGAGGGGGTTTAGGTGTGGAATGGAGAGAGGAGGGTGGACGCTCTTATATAGGGGCGAGGTAGAGCGAGAGAAGGAAGGAGGAGGGAGATCCGGTGGAGAGATCTCCGGCGACGGCGGCGCGCGCGAGGACAGGGACGACCGCGCGGATGGCGCCATCGGTTAGTGGGACCGGCTTGTCAGCGTGAGGGAGGGCGGCGTCTGCGCGTCGGTCAGCCGGCTCGTAATAAATTCGCGAGTAAATGCCCGTGGGCCGGCCCGTTAAATATAAATATGTTTCCCTTTTTAAATCCAGGGCAGTAAAACCTCTTTAAAAGCATTCAAAACATTTCCAAATATAGGCAATATATATATATCAAAATGATCAGGAGATTTAATGGTATTCAATGAACATTTTTCCTCTGTCATTTGGATACTTTAAAAAAATATTTTTCAGAAATTGCCTATTTGGTTTTAAAACCTTTTGCAAATATTTTTCAAAGGACCCCCTTGTTCTTTTTGTTCAAATATATCACCAAGATGACCCTGGTGTGGAGTGTCATATTACTCCCCTCTCATTTTGAACTTTTTCCAAGGTTTTCAAATAGGTGAAAGCAACATATTAAAAATAGAAAGGGACTTTCAGAAAGTCAGGAGAAGCATTTCAACTATTTCATACATTCAAGCAATGATGATGATGATGCATAGCTATATTTCATAATCCATTTTGGGATGTTACTCCGCACAAATAGAACGGAAGAAATAGCTCAGCTCTTCTAGTACTAGCCATTCATCCTCAGGGATAAAGCCAGGCAACATCACCGGCATTACCCGCTCAAGCCATATGTGCCATTCATGACTCTTGAGATCAAATATTTTCATTCTTTCAAGACTCGCTCCCCTTTTAGATTTGCAGCATACCCATCGGAGAACATCAACCGCATTTTCACCCACAATAACATTTCCCTCATAGTTGGCCTTCCAAGATTGAACCATGCCTTTGGCTTTGCTACACTTTGCTTTCCTTTCCATTGTCGCAAGTTTTGTAACGATCTATCACATAGAGCCTCCTGGTCGATTCTAGCCTTAGGATTATCCTTTGACTTCCCCTCTATGCCAAACAATGTACCAAAAATGGCCTCCACCATATTATTTTTCAGTGTGCATCATGTCGATGTTGTGTGGGCAAATGAGGTCTTTGAAGTAAGGCAGATCCGATAAGCATGACTTGTGAGTCCAGGCGTGTTCCGTATTATACCCTTTGAAATACCCTGGACGCAAAGGATCAGGCTCGAGAGCGTTTAACTGATCAAGGGTCTATTGGCCTGTCAACGCAGGTGGTGCAGTGTTTTTGAAAACTCTGCCTTTGATGAAATTCTTCTTGTCTTTTCTGAACTTATGGTCAGGATCCAGGAACTGTCTATGCATGTTGAAGTAAGAAAACTTGCGACCCATCTGCAGCCAACGGAACTGAAGAGCTTCCTTGCATGTGGGGCACGGGAACCTTCCATGCACACACCAACCAATGAATAGCGCACACGCCGGCAAGTCATGCATCGAGTACATGTACCACACATGCATTAGGAAGTTTTTTTGTAGAGGCGTCGTATGTCTTGATCCCATTATCCCAAGCTTCTTGCAGTTCATCCTTAAGCGGCTGCATGTACACATTCATACTCTTCCCCAGATAGTTGGGCCCCGGAATTATCAACGTTAGAAAAATGTTCTTTCTTTGCATAATTTGTCTGGGGGGAGATTGAGTGGAATGACACATACAGGCCAACAATTGTATTGTGATGCCGTCATACCATACACATTGAACCCATCTGTTCCGATGGCAACTCGAGGATGCCTTGGATATGCCGATTTATCCTTATGTAATGCATCGAAGTGCTTCCACGCAAAAGCATCTAAAGTGTGTACCAACATCGGCTCCCATCTGCATCTAGTTTGGTTCTTTTGCCCAATTTGCGCCATGTCATCTGTCTGGCCGTCCCTTTGACCATGAAAAGATGTTGAAGTCTTGGTATGATTGGCATATACCGAAGAACATTAGCTGGGATTTTTGTCTGACTCTTCTCACCCATACCGTTGTCTACCACAATATACCTGGAAGAATTGAAAATGGGGCAATAGTTCAAGGCCGCATACTCAAGCCTAAATAAGGCACATCCATTCTCACAAGCATCTATCTTCTCATAGGGCATCGTAAGTACACAGAGGATTTTGTCCGACTTGTACAGGTTTGCACGCATTACATGGCCTTTGGGTAGAAAGCGTCCAAATATCGTCATCTTCGCGACGTACCATTCTCTGCCTAGGTTGAATTGAGCCTTTAGAGCCATTACTTGCGTGATGGCATCCAACTGACAAAGCTTAGTGTGCTCGTGGAGAGGACGTTTTGAAGACTCCAACATATCATTGAAGGCCTTTGCAGATTCCTCCATCTCATCGTCTGAATCCCAAGCATCATCAAAGTCTTCCATCATGTCTTCCATACCGGTACCATGCTCGTCGGTGCGACGACAGCCCTCCTCAGCTCTGGCACGTTGGGAAAACTCACCATGAAATGTCTAGACCGTATAATTAAGCTTAAAAACCCTCTTCTGTAGGTGTTTTATCATTTCAAACTCTGACATCTTATGATAGTTGTCACACTCGACACAGGGGCACAAAGTTGTTTTCTGTCCATTTGCAAATGTGGCTCTCACAAACCCCTTGGTTTTTGTTATCCGTTCATGGATCATGTCCTTCTGACTAGTGTGACCAATGTACATCCACGCACGATCAATCATCTTGCCTTGCTACTGGACACACAAGAAATATATACATAATTCAACAAACCATATTCATCAGTTACTAGAGTTTGTCAGTTTTATTACGTCCATGCAACCTAGACACTAGTAGGTAAAGATAGGTCCTAATCCCACCTGAGTATGTGTAGATTGGGTTCGTTTTCGCATGCTCTGCTCCGGATCCGACGCAAAATTTCGGCAGCACCTCCCTGTTGTTCTCCTGATACACGTCTCGGCAATAAGCATAGAGGAGGCATACCCGGAGAACAATAGGGAGGCACTGACGAAATTCTACATCAGATCCGGAGTAGAGCATATGGGAAAACGAGCCCAATCTACACATACTCGGGCTGTCCATGGATAACGTTGGACAATTCAAAAGAATCATGGTTATAAATATGCAAATGCATGCATATTTATAGATGTAACCCTTTCAAATGGGAGATGCATAGTGGTCACGCATACTCATGATTCAATCTACCTACAGCTAGCATGTTTCATCGGCACGAAGACCGGAACAGAGCAAATGAAGGGGGAGGAGGATATGTCATTTGTGCTGGCCCACGAACGCAGGGGCAGAGCTCATCGAATGCACGGGGAGGTCATCGAACACCAGACCCTCGCAGAGACAAAACAACTGCACATTTAAATCCACCCGATCAACAAAAATATATATGATGTTTTTCATAACAAAATCGGTGAATATATGACCTAACTCATAATTCACAAATATATGACCCCATCGTCCTCTGGAAGGCCGAAAAGCACTTTTTGGTCAACAAGAGGCCGAAGAGGTGTCGGGAGTCGGGGATCAGGGGTCACTAGCGTCGAGGGGCGTATTAACAGCTGCGCGAAGTGTCGTGTCGGGTTGACGGGGTGTCGTGTTGGGGCGTCGTGTCGGGTGTCTTGTCGGGGCGTCGTGTCGGGGTGTCGGGGCATCGTGTCTGGGTGTCAGGGTGTCGTTTTCTTCTTCTTACTCCTCTTATTTTCCTCTTCTTCCTTTTCTTCTTCTTCTTCTTCTTCTTCTTCTTCCTCTTCTTATTCTTCTACCTTCTTTTCCTTTTCCTTTTTCCTCCTCTTCTTCTTCTTCTCTTCTCCTCTTTTTCTTCTTCTTCTTCTTCTTCTTCTTCTTCTTCTTTTCTTGACCTCTTCTACCACTTCTTCTTCTTCTTTCTTCTTCTATAATTCTTCTACTTACTCTTCTTTTTTTTCATCTTAACTAATAACAACTAACTAACCTAATTAAGAGTACCTTATTAACAACCAACCTAACTAACAGTACATAATGGAAAAGAGCCTAACCTAACTAACAGTACTAACCTAATTAACAACTAACCTAACTAACAGTACTAACCTAACCTAACTAACTAATAGTAGCTAATTGATAGTACATAATTAAAAAAGGGAAAGATAGGGGACTCACTGTAGGTGGTGCGGGCGGCACGAGGTGGTGGCACAGGCGGTGGTGGGGTGGCGCGGAGGGTAGGCAGAGGGCCGACGGGGCGGAGGACCGACTGGGCGGAGCTCCGACGGGCAGAGGATCTCAGGGTTCGACAAGATTGGGGGCGTCGGGATGGACCTAGGGGCCGGCGGGATGGGAACGGGAGCGGAGGACCTCGGGGGCTAGCCGGCCGATGGGAAGTGGGCGGCAGGGCGGAGGGCCGACGGGGCGAAGGAGCGAGGGGCAGAGGACCTCGGGGGCCGGCGTGATTGGGGGCGACGGGATGGACCTCGGGGGCCGGTGGGATGGGGATGGCGGATGGAGCACCTCGGGGGTCGGCTGGCCGGCCGGCGAGAAGAGGGGCGGCGGGCTCGAACCCTAGCTAGCCACGGCGACAGGAACAGGAGCGAGCGGGGGATCGTGGGGGCTCGGTCAGTTGGGCGGGGCTCGAAGAGAGAGGGGAGAGAGAGAGGGGTGGGGCCGGGCTGAGAGAGAGCAGGAGATAGCCCCACCTCTTTGCCATCCTCCAGCGGATGGCAAAGAGTCTTTGTCGTCCGCTGGTATGGCAAAGAGGTGGGGTTAGTGGGCCGTTACAGCGCCGTTGTCCACTGGACCCCACCCACCTCTTTGTCGTCTACCAGTGGTTGACAAAGACTCTTTGCCATCTGCTGGCGGATGGCAAAGAATTGGCTGATGGAAACCAAGTTCGTTGCCATCTACCAGTTCTTTGTCGTTTGTTTTTCGCAAGAAGATGGCAAAGACATTCTTTGCCATCCATTGGCAGACGACAAAGAATTGACTGATGGCAAATTCCCTATTTCCAGTAGTGTTTAGAGAGTGGTGTCTCCTAGATTGGCTAGGTGGCACTTGGGAGCCTCCAAAGCTTGTGGAGTTGAACCAAGGAGTTTATAAGGGCAACTGGGCAAGGAGATTACCTACTTCATGAAGATCTACCTCGAGTGAGGCTAGTCCTTAGTGGACGTAAGCCATGTTGGAATAGACAAGTTTGCTTCTTTGTGGACCCTTCACGGGTGGAGCCCTCCGTGGACTCACATAGCTGTTACCCTCCATGGGTTGAAGTCTCAATCGATGTGGACGTACGATAGCACCACCAATCGGAACCATGCCAAAAATCACTCTTTCTTCATTGTGTTTGGTTTCTTCTATCCCTCCTTTACTTTCATATGCAATGTATTTACTTTCCGTTGCCCAATATTTAGACTTGCATGTGTAGAGTATTGCTTGACTCGTGTGAATCGCTAAAGCTTGCCTACAACTAGAAGTGGGAAATATTACAACATCGAGGGTACCTACGGTTACATGTAGGTCGGTTACATCTAGGGATAAACATGACGATGATTCAGTCGTGTCTTCGAATATGCTCCAAGTCTTCGTAGGATTCCACTTTGAGTGCGCAGAGGGTCATGGTAAATATGGCCCATTCTTCCACTGTCTAGGGGTCCTTGGCCCGGCCCATGAATAGCAGACCGAGGTAGTTAGCACACTGGTCTAGGACACCGTCGGGCGATGAGAGGGAGAAAGAGCTCACACGTCAGAGAGAGCGAGAGAGTTGAAGTGATAGAGGGAGAATGTGTGGGGTTTGGGGCGTTATTCCCCAATCCCGTGGCACGGGCTGTTTGTATACTCAAACTTAGCAGCGTGTGAGAATGAGTGTGTTGCTAACTTAGTAGTGTGCAGACTAGCGTACGCTGCTATCTAATTTATATTAGTATTTTCATTAAATATAATGTGAAATGGAACTATGTACTGATTTTGCCATGGTCTTATTACATGAACACTTTTTGGGTATTCTCATATTTGTAGATAATTTAATCTTAATGCACATTAGTAGCATTTCAGTAGTACGCATGCGGCTAGATCGTACCTTAGTAGCATGTCCCATGAACGTACACGCAGATAGAGTGGTTTACCATATTGACATTGTAGGAACTGAAAATGAGTTGTTAAAAAAACTATGTATTGTTTGTACCAGGGCCTCATTACATGACCATTTCAAGCTGATGTTAATTTTTGGAAGTGTTATCCAAATGTTTTCACATTTGTAGTTTACAAATCGAATGGATAAGCATGTTTTCAAATGGGAAAGTGTGTTCGTTTTGAGAGAGGTATGGTGTAGTGTCGGTTTTCTGTAACCATATAGTTTTCTGTTAATATTAGAGATCATTTCTAGTTACATGTCCAATTTTGGGTATTTTTGGGCTATCCTCATAGTTCAGAAAAACTAATCTTAATGTGTAGTTAGCAACATTTCGGTAGTAGCACACGCGGCTAGATCGTGCCTTAGTATCATTTCTAGTACATGCTGCTAGGTTGATTTATTCTATTTAAATTGCGTGAAGTAAAAAATGAGTTGTCAAAAATAAAAACTATTCATTGATTGTGACATGGTCTGATTATATGACCACTTCAATCTAGGGTTAATGTTTGGAAGTGTTATCAATTTTTTTCACATAAGTAGTTTACAAATCGAATGTACGAGCGTGTTTTCGAAGGGAAAGTGTGTTAGTTTGGAAAGAGGTAGGGTGTGGGTTCATTTTTTGTGACCATACAAGTTTGTGTTAATGTTAGAGATCATTTCTAATTACATGCTCAATTTTCTGTGTTTTTTGGTTATTCACATGTTTTTAGAGAATTTAAGTTTAATGCACAATTAGCAACGTTTATTATAGTCTGCAAGCTGCTAGGTCTTTGCTTAGTAGCGCTAAACATCTTGTAACATGTTGCTAATTATGTTTTTATACATTTTGTCTTATTATTATATCATACCGAAATAGTGCTATCTACATGATCGATAACATACATATATGAAGAAGTACTACTTGAATATCTGGAGTACATTCATAATGCATATCAATTTGAAAGAACTAGGTTTTAGTAGTTCAAGAACTAAAAGCAGTACATAAATGGCCATTGGTACTCTGGATATTGCCTAAGCAAGAAACATCATCAGTACAATGGATGCAACCAAAAGAAATCCTGCTACCGATCCAGCTGGGAGTACGAAACAAATCATCACAACAATGAGGAGTGCATATCGAAACTTCTTAAAGTCTTCTACCTTGGTTCGCAACTCGTTGTTTTGGGTGTTTATAACATTAATTTGTATTTTTTGCTCGTCCATCTTGACTTGCTCCTCATTCGTCTTCATTCGTTTCTTATGAGCGTTTGTTAAAGCATCATCCAACCTGTCTCTAAGTGATCGAGTGTGGTATTGACCAACTAGTTTACATAAGACATTAAGAGATCGATCCATATCCACATGTAGCAAGAGTATGGTTCCTGCATGAGTGTGTACTTAATTAATGCCATGAAAAACTAGACTTACTAGCCATATATCTAATTAATTAATTAATAGAAAAATATGTATTGATGTACGCACCTCAGTTCCCTTGCATGCGCACATGAGGAATTGTCCAATTGGATTGCTTTTTTAGTACGAGGTATTCTTTACAATAGCACATTTGTAGTCGCAAAAGAGCACATGTTGGTTGCCTGCATGAAGGTGGGCTTCGCTGCTCATGGTGTACGAAGTGCCATCGGATCCAAGAGACGATGTGACATTGCCATGCGATGGTACACCCAACACATCTGACAACAACAAAGATCTCATGGTGGTCACATGGTGTTGAGAGAAGAAAAGTACAAGGACAATATCGAGTGGAAATAGATCTATTAATGAAAATGTGAGGGATTGGGTAGATGTAGTAGTGATGTATTTTGGAGAAAAAGAAGTAGAGATAGATGGGTTGTTGAATATCAAAATGAAGATGGGATGGAGGAAGAAGAGAGAATGGGGAGGACAAAAAAGGGGTGATCAATTATTGGGTGCAAACATTAGTGGCAGTCGGGTAAGGGAGCGCTGATAGCTTACATGTTAGAAGCATCCACACTGAGCAAACGAGGCTAGCTGATAAGAACCACGTGCCTATCAGTGCTTAGTCTGTTAGACATCAAAGTAGCGGCTCTCTAGAAAATACCACACACTACTACCAAGGGTGTCTAGTCGTCGCACGCTTCTACTTATTTGTGGCACAATAACTAGTTTCATGCACCAACCTTGCACTGTGCATTCTTTGAGGACGTCGCTAATGTTTTTACATCTGCAACATTTTGTTTTGTTTTTGACGTTGCTGGTTGTTAGTGAAATTAGTTGTTCTGTCATGTTTTATCGAAACAGTGCAAATAGTAAAATCTTGTAAGGGGTTTCCCTACTAGTGATACTCTAGGGCACTATAGTCTCTGTATGCACTAGCAAACATATTAGTCCCTCACTATTTCTAACAACAATCTCCAAAACAGAAGGAGATAAATTATTGCACGAACACAGTTGCCCCCCATCTTGTATGTGGATGTACACATCACACACACGCATCAACAAGAATACTTAGAATGCCTCCCACAAACATACTATAGGAATCTCTCTACGTGCACAATGAGAAACTTATTCCTCCTTGTTACATCATCGGACGGGCCATAGTTAAATCAGGTAACTGTGTGCGATAAGTTTGTACATTGTTGGAAAATTAAACAAATTCATGATTAACTAGTAAATAATTGATACATCTCCAACGTATCTATAATTTATGAATTATTCATGCCATATTCATATATGTTTACAATATTTTTATATGTTTTGAAGCATTTTATATGATTTATTTAGAACTAACTCAGACTAACGATGTTTTCAACAGAATTACTGTTGGGGATATGACCCCACGATATGACCCGCCCCGGAGGCTCCGGGTCATGTTGCTGGCTCGTGAGCCAGCCCAAAGGTGAGCCGTAAGACTGGTGGCCCAGGAAGATAGGTGGCTCAAGGTGTGGGCCGTACAAACGGCCCGGACGGAGAAGACCCGGGCATGCAAGCCGACCCATAGACGGCTTGGACAGGAAGATAGAAAGAGACTCGGTTAGCAATTGTAACGACCCGGTGGTCCTGACCTCTTATATAAAGGCAGACCCGGGGCGACTTAGAGGTAGGTAATCGAGAACTAGGTCAAGCTTCTAGCTCCTTGTAATCGATACACAAGCAATACAAACACAAGCAGGACGTAGGCTATTACCTCGACTCGAGGGGCCGAACCTGGGTAAATTCGTGTCTTTTGTCCCAACTAACCCCTTTGAGTCCATCCCGTTAAGCGATGGCCTCAAATCCAAGTTCGTTCACCCAGACATCTACCGTGATAAAACCATGACAGTTGGCGCCCACCGTGGGGCTAACGCTTGGTGGTGTTGAGTTCTCAAAGGGCTCTCTCCCAGGGCTCGAAGGATACGTGGTTGGAAGTATGAGCAAGAGTCGCCGCGGCCGGCTCTACATCGACGACGCCGGCTGGGGGCTTGATGTTGGCTCTGTGGAGTATGGATTTTGGGTTCCGTTCAGCGGGATCCAGGTTTTCATCAGAAAGGTTGATGGATCTACACCCGGGCCAGACATCTGCACCCACATCGTCGAGCCGGCTCGGCGTCTCCAATCTACGGGTGTTGTGTGGCCTGCCCGTGCCCACCCAGGTCAAAAGCATGTTCTCGTGGGCTTCACTCAAGGCATGGACCTGGAAGCATCCGGATCACAGGGAACTCTCGTTTGCTCGGAAGATGAGTCCTCCAGTGGGGAGACAGAATCAGTGTATCGGCTCAGTAACGGTGGCCTTGGGGGCTACTATGGCACCTATTCTGAGGAAGAGGGCTTTGAGTCGGATGATCTGAGACCTCCGGTTCATGCGGCGGTGTTCATGGCAAGATCGGCTTCAGCCGCCGGTGACACAGCGGCGGGAGCCGCCGCAGCGGGTGATAGCCCGCCGCCGCCGGCTCAGGTTCTAGTGGAATTGATGGACGAACTTACAGCTCTCATGGCCACAGAAGTAACACCGGATAATTAAGCAGCAAGGAATCTAGAGATGGCACGGATCAAGGGCCGGATGGTAGAGGAACGGCAAAGGATGGCCGAGCTGAAAAACCGGATGGAGGAGGAAGCGAAGCGTATCAAGGCCGATGCTTTCCGTCTGGAGCTGGAGCAAAGGTCAGCGGCCGCGGTGTAACGGAGGAGGCATCAATCCCGTCTGCCAGAACGTTACGAAGCGAGGAACCTTTTTAACACCCCCGGAGCAGGGCAGGTTACGGGTGCACCGGAAAGCCGCCCGATGGAACGCCCGGCGGCTCATCCACCCTAGCATAACCAAATTTAACCTAGGGCTTTTCCAACACCGGCGGGTCATTACTCTAACCCGACCGAGAACGTGGTGGCAGCGGCCGCCCGGCTTGAGACAATTCCCATCCCAGATGAAGCACCCTTTGCGGAGGATGTGCGAAACGCCATTGGATATTTACAGACGGCCATGGCCCAGCAAGAGAGGTATGATCATAGCCGGAGCCGGGTTCACTCCACCCCCCCCCCTCCCCAGTCAAAGTTTCAGCCGGCGCTACAAGTCGCCAGCGTGTTCCAGGAGTCATCCACGTCGTGGACCACCTGAGGATGAGCAGGCGGCTCCAGATGCACAAGCCCTCGCGGACCAGGCGAGAGACAGGCGAGAGGCGGAGATAGCGGCAACCCGTCCAGAGCCGGCACTTTCCGTTTCAATGGGAGTAGTTTGTACCAAAGCCGTAGGGGTGCCATGTTTAACTTCGGCTCTGAGAAGTGAACGACTACCGAAAGATTTCAAGGGGCCTCGGAAGGTTCCGAATTACATAGCTGATCTACCCCCTGAGGCATGGGTGGAAAGTTATGAGCTGGCCATGGAGATGCTGGATGTCAGTGAGGCGGTATGTGCAAAGTATTTCATCATGATGCTTGAGGATCCGGCTCGTACATGGCTGAAGGGTCTACCGCCTAACACGATAAGCTCCTGGGCAGAGCTGAGAGTGAAGTTTATTAAGAATTTCCAGGGGACTTGTAAGCAGCCTATGACCATTGTCGACCTGGACCATTGTGTTCAACAGGAGAGTGAGTCGGCCCATCATTGGTTCCGGCGGGTATCGACCATTATTCACTCTTCAGAGCAGATCACGGCGGCTCAAGCAGTGCTTATTTAAGAAAAGAACTGTCATTTTGTTCCATTGAAACAGAAGCTCGGCCGGCTCAAGCGCACGTGTCAAGATATGGGAGAGCTCATGACGGCCTTGACAAAGTATGCCGACTCAGATAACACCAAGGATCCAGGCTCGGATGATGAGAAAGTCAATCAAGGGAAGAAAAACAATCAAGGAAAAGGTTTTGTGAACAATGGGAATCAGAATAAGCGGAAGAGCGCTGATAGCGGGTCAGAGCTAGTGGCAAATACCAACACAGGACAGAACCATCCCAAGGGGAGTGGAAAATTTAGGCCAAGGAAAAGAGGCCCTTTTAATTTAGAGGAAGCGCTTAGGAAGCCTTGTCCGGAGCACAGCACGCCTGACAAGCCGGCGTTGCATGCGTGGGGTGATTGTTTTATCATGCAGAGATTCAAAACCAGCATTCCCAACCGCGTAATAATCAGGGTGGTGGCCCGCCTGGCGGCTCAGGGCACGGTGGGTCAGGGGATGGATTTGGCGCTGGCGGTTCAGGAAACGGGCATCCGGGTCAGAATAACCAAGGGGGCACCAACAGCATCCCGGCAACAACAGCAATAACAACAATCAGCAGCAGCGCAATCAGTCCGGGTTTCAGAGTAATCCGAAGCAGCTCAGTTCTGGACAGTATCACGTTTTCACGACCGGTCACAATAAACGAGACGAGAAGTTGCAGAGGCGAGCAGTTAATGTGGTTGCTCCGGCTCTCTCGCGATATTTACCATGGTCTGAGTATAACATAATGTGGAGCCGGGAGGATCACCCGCCACGAGTAGATGACCCGGGCCGGCTGGCTCTAGTTGTGGCCCCTCAGGTGAATGGCTATATGGTAAATAAAGTGTTGATGGACGGAGGTAGCAGCATCAACATCCTTTATTATGACACTTTCCGACGAATGAAATTGCTTGACAAAGACCTTAAACCTTCCTCCACCGTTTTCCATGGTGTGGTCCCGGGTAAATCGGCATACCCGGTGGGCCAGATTTCATTGGAGGAAGCAGCAGCCGAAGCACTTGAAGCTCTTAAAAAAAGTTTACTGAGCCGCCGGTGTTAGCTTCTCTGGCTAAGAAAGAGCCATTACTCCTTTATGTGGCGGCTAACAACAGAGCGGTCAGTGTAGCAATTGTGGTTGAGCTCAAGGAGGCAGGGAAGGAGTATCCTGTGCAAAGGCCAGTTTATTACATTAGTGAAGTTTTGGCAGAGTCTAAGCAGAGGTATCCGCATTGGCAGAAGTTAGTGTATGGAGTTTTCATGGCCAACCGCAAGTTAAAACATTACTTTTTGGGGCATCAGATAACAGTAGTCAGTTCCGCCCCATTGGGAGATATCATTGAAAATAGAGAAGCTACAGGGAGGATTGCCAAGTGGGCCTTAGAGTTGGGTCCTCTTAACATCAAGTATGTTCCTCGTATAGCAATTAAGTCTCAAGCTGTGGTAGATTTCATAAATGATTGGACCGAATGTCAAGCCCCCGAAGAGAAGCCGGATAACACGTATTGGACTATACACTTTGATGGTTCCAAGCAGCTAGAGGGGTCCGATGCAGGAGTTGTTCTCACCTTCCCCACGGGTGACAAGTTTTGTTATGTGCTCCCGTTAATGTTCCCTTGTACTAATAATGCAGCTGAGTATGAAGCACTGCTCCATGGTCTCAGAGTCGCTAAAGAGATGAATTTAAGCCGGGTCAGATGTTTAGGCGACTCAGATCTGGTGGCTCAGCAAGTTTCAGGTACTTGGGACTCCAAGGATCCACGGATGGCGGCTTATCGACAGGCGGTTGGCATCATTGCCGGTCACTTCAAGGGGTACCAGGTGGATCACATTGATCGTCACAGGAATGAGGCGGCTGATGCTTTGTCACGATTAGGCTCTCAACGAAAGTCGGTGCCACCTAATGTTTTTCTGGATGTATTGCATCATCTGACTGTCAAGTTACCCTCTGAGCAGGATCAAGCTATTCCTGACCCGGAAGCGGAATTTGTGGCGGCTCTGCATGCTACCCCAGACTGGACTATTCCTTATTTGGCGTATCTGACACGCGGCGAGTTACCTCAGGAGGAGGATCTAGCCAGGAAGATTACCCGACATTCTAAGTCTATGACGATTATCAATGGTGGGTTCGTAAGTGTAGTGTGACGGGTGTCTTTCAGTGTTGCGTCTCATCGGAGGAGGGCCGGCAGATCTTGAGTGAAATTCATGCTGGCGACTGTGGACATCATGCCGGGTCAAAATCTTTAGTGTATAAAGCTTTTCGACATGGGTTTTTCTGGTTGACGGCTCACAAGGATGCAGAAGACTTAGTCCGTAAGTGTGACGGCTGTCAGAAAGTTCGGCCGGCGTGCTCATGTTCTGGCTCAAGAGTTGAGGATGATACCAATCACTTGGCCGTTTGCGGTCTGGGGGCTCGATATGGTAGGACCTTTCCAGAGATCCAAGGATAAGAAAACACACCTTCTGGTGGCGGTTGATAAATTTACTAAGTGGGTAGAGACAGAGTCGGTCAGCAAACGTGACGCAGCTACAGCGGTTCAATTTATTAAGAAGCTGATCTATCGCTTTGGTTACCCGCACAGTATCATTACGGACAATGGAACAAATCTATCCAAAGGAGCTATGAAAGCATTCTATGAGAAGGAGCATATCCAGCTCGATGTTTCAGCCGTGGCACATCCACAGTCTAATGGTCAGGCGGAGCGAGCTAATCAGGAAATTTTAAGAGGAGTCAAACCACGGCTCATGGTTCCTTTGAAGCGGACACCCGGATGTTGGGTTGAGGAGTTGCCTTCCGTCTTATGGAGCATCAGAACTACCCCTAATAGATCTACAGGTTTCACGCCTTTCTTCATGGTGTATGGTGCTGAGGCGGTTCTACCCAGCGATATTCGGCACGACTCACCAAGGGTGGCAGCTTATGTTGAGACGGACAATGAGGTAGCACGCCAAGATGCGTTGGACGCCTTGGATGAAGCACGAGAGTTAGCAGCAGCCAGGCCGGCATTTTATCAACAAGACCTGCGACGCTATCATAGCCACAGGGTGAAGACCCGGATGTTCCAGGAGGGTGACCTGGTGCTCCGGCTGATTCAAGACCAATCTGGAATGCATAAGTTATCTCCACAATGGGAGGGGCCTTTTGTGATCAGCAAAAACCTTAACAATGGGTCATATTACCTCATTGATATCCGAGATGAATCGGAAACCGCGGGTCAAGAGACGTTGCGGCCATGGAATATCGCACATTTGCGACCATACTTTACTTAGCAGGCATTGAAAGCCGCTATCATTGTATATATCATGCTTACATGAGAAAAATCTAGCATCCCCACAAAGACAGGGGCCTCTGCTCTTATGTATACCTTTGTGCAATCAATATGAAATTTTTCCGGCTCAAAAATTTGAGTTAAAGTGGTTTATTCACCATCAAAACGGCTGATCCGGCTTTATGCCTTATCAAGCGTTGTAGCAGGGAGGCTTCTTGCCTTCGGGTATAGCTCACATCTCCCTTGCACGACCGGCGTTATGCCCAATTAAGCACTGTTGCAAAGAGGCTTCTTGCCTTCGGGTATAGCTTACTTCTCCTTTGCACAGCCAGCTGTTATTAAACTGTTGCAAAGAGGCTTCTTGCCTTCGGGTATAGATTACTTCTCCTTTGCACAACCAGCTGTTATTAAACTATTTCAAAGAGGCTTCTTGCCTTCGGGTATAGCTTACTTCTCCTTTGCACAGCCAGCTGTTATTAAACTATTGCAAGGACGCTTCTTGCCTCCGGGTATAGCTTACATCTCCCTTGCACAGTTGGCGTTATGCCTAGTTTGGTTACATTAAGCGCTGTTGTTGATGGAGGCTTCTTACCTTTGGTATATCTTACATGACCCTAAGACAACAGCGTGTACACCAAATTCCGGTTGCTTATCAACTGCGGCCATCGAAGGGGGCTTCTTACCGACGGATATCGCTTATCTCACCCTAATGGCCGGCTTTATGCCACTTCCGGTTACTTATTAACCCGGTTGTCGAAGGGGGCTTCTTACCGACGGGTTCTCTTATCTCACCCTAACAATCGGCATTTACGCCAAAACTCAGTTGCTTATCAACTGTAGCTGTTGAAAGAGGCTTCTTGCCTTCGGGTATAGCTTATATCTCCTTTCAAACAGCCGGCTTTATGTCGTCTCAGGCTGATTATTAGCCGCAGCTGTCGATGGAGGCTTCTTGCCTTAAGGTATAGCTTACATCTCCCATCAACAGCCGACGTTCGCACATACCACATTTGCTGTTAAAAGGAGGCTTCTTACCATCAGGTATAGCTTACATTACCCTTCATACAGCCGGCTTTAAGCCGCTTCCGGTTCATAAATAGCCGCAGTTGTCGATAGAGGCTTCTTACCGTCAGGTATAGCTCACATTATCCTACGACAATTGGCTCCTTAATGGATTCATCAGACAAGAATCAGAGCCATGTCGCTCCGGTTGACAAAAATTGAGTTTTCAAAGAGATTATCCGGCTCTAATATTCTGGCGAAGGAATGGTGTCTTCAAAGATAGACACCCCTCATCAGAAAAGCTCAAGGTATATCCATGGAGAGTCGGCAACACATTACATTGAAACACAGAGAGAAGGAAAGTGCACACAGAGAGGTGAAAAATATATGCAGCCGCCAAACGGCAGAGTCATGCTTACTCTATTACAAAAATTACTCTCAGAAGGAGCAGAAGGCATTGTCAACCGCTTATGGCGGGTCCTTACATGAGTCTATGCTCAGAAAGGTTAAAAGAATAAAGTTCAGTTATTGGCCGGCTCATCCTACTCCGGGTCTTCTACTGGCTTTATCTAGAGATTTCCCAAGTCCCAATTACAGTTAGCCAGAGCAGCAAAAGACCCTTCAAGGAAAGGGGACGCGTCAAGCTCACAAGGGAAGAGATCCTTACTGCGGGCGGGTGTCAGATCTTTCCACTCGTAGAGAGGCAAGCGGATCCTTTTCTCCTCTGCGTCATAAGCCGCCTGATAAGTGCTCAAGTCAGCTTCATCCGCCAGTACAGAGGCCAGATAACGCGACTCTTTGACACACCAGATGTAATCTTCTTCGGTGCATTCTGAGCCGTCATCTCTTTTGGACAGATAACCATCCATCGTTTCAGCCGGCGTTAGCTCGGGGGCAAAGGCCAGAGCCTGGCTCAATCCAGCGACGGCTCCTTGGCGAAAGGCGGACCTCTTCAGCTCTTCTATCTGCTTGGGCATTGTGGAGAAGAGTTCCAAGACCCCTTTCAGAGCGGTGGGGATCTTCTCCTTATATTGAACACTCTTGATTGTGAAGATGGCGCCGCAGTATAGCTGTTCCGCAAAGGTGTAGATGGCCTTCAGTGGCAGAAGGCAATCAGAAGCCAACTGTCGGCTGCTGGGACCTAGATAAGCCGGATAAAGCTAATGAGTCGCTAGTTTTTCACTAGCAATGTTAAAATACAAAGTAAAATAGAAACTTGCCAAATAGGGCGGCTGATATCTTCGCTATGTACCGCTTCAGGCCTTGGAGTTCCTCTGCCACAGCTGTAAGCCGCTGCTCGGTGTCGTCCGCCCATTTGGTCAGAGCGGCCTTTTCAGATTCTGTCGTCTCTTTCAAAGAGGTAAGCTCAACAGTGACATTGGCCAGCTCCTTAGAGAGAAGCCAACACTTTTCGTCAGCAATGCTTCGGGCTTCTTGCTGAGCCGCCAGGTTGGCCTTCAGATCCGTCAACTGAGAACTGACTTCATTTAAAGCTTCCTATAATACATCAAAATACAGGATAAGTCGCCAAAATACAGGACGAGTGTTAAAAGGAAATTTATGCAAGTCTCAAACAGATTGCAAGCAATATATTTGACACTTGGGGGCTAATGTATATTTGATCTTTCAGTATGCAATGCAGTTCCGGTTCATCTCCTTCGAAGCTAATCCGGAACTTGGGGGCTACACTATGGCTCTTCAATGTACTAATAATGGAAGCACCGACTCAACTTGATCAAGTTTGAGACGGCCCTTGGGGGCTCCGATTAGATCTTCAAGCTATCTATATTAAAGACCCGACTCAAATATAATCTGAGACGGCCCTTGGGGGCTACGATTGGCGGTTCACTTTATCTACAGTACTAAGCTAAAGAAATTCTAAAGGAATTTGGCATGACAATATCTACAGAGGTCATAGAAAGACCCGGCTCAACGATTGAGTACGTTAAACCGGCTCTTGGGGGCTAAGTAAGGATATGGTAAGAAGGAAAGGTACCTCATATTTTGTCTTCATTGAAGAGATCAACCGAAGTTCCAGATCCCGGCTGGTGGTAACCCGGTTTATATACCCGGCGTGGAGCTCTTCGACTATCATCTTCTCGCACGAAGAGTCAAAGTTCAGCTTCTTCGAGGCTTCAGCCGGCTCTGTATGTTTGGTCAATACATGAGCCGGAGGCGTTTGATGACCAGACCCGATGATAACAACATCTGGAGTTTCAGGGGTCTTGGTAGGAGTCGCCGGCTTTGAAGGAGCCCTTGGAGGGCTCTCCATGATGACATCTTCAGCGGCCGGCTCCGTGGAGGCAGCCGGCGGGTTTTCTTCTGGTTGAGTTTCCTCCGCTTGTTCAGGCTCCGGCTCTTCGGTAACTAGGCCGGAGGAGGGCTTGTTGGTCTTGCGATGTTTAGCTTGAGCACTACAAAATAGAAGGATCAGCATTTGAAGATGTTGCTATCATATTAACAGTCGGATACCCAGATATCATAGTAAGGAATGCTCACAGCAGATTAATCTTGGGCGGTGGTAGAATTGACGCCGAAGAGTCGCCGGAGGAAGGGGATTTCTAAAAAGAGTAAAACAGGAAAGATGAGAAAGTGTCAAGATTACAAAGGAAAGTCAAAGGAAAAGTAGAGACTTAAACCTCGGTAGGGCGTTTCTTTGGAGATGGAGAATTTGGTAGCCCGGACATGAGCTCAGTAGAGCCGGTGCTTCGAGTCTATCGACGCTCGACTTGTTGTTGCTTTTTTAAGAGAAAATCGGGAGCCAGATAAGCAAGAGGGTGACAAAGAGGAACTTTTAGGATAACCCGCCGCAGCTTTCAGGGACGAAACATCTGAGCCGGAAGAAACATAATTTACCTCAGGAGCATTGGAACGGCTGGTTTCCACTTCATCCTGCGAGTAAAACAAGTATTAATAAAGCAGGAAGGAAAAAAGATCAAACAAAGTAGTTAAAATTTTACCTCTGAGCTGGATGATGGTGGCGGGTCAAGCAAATTATCTTGCGGGGCATCTTTTTTAGCCTTCTTAGTCGCGATCTTCTTCCTGGATTTCTTCGGAGGGGCAACATATTCCTTCTTCCAGAAGTCTGAGTCGGCCTATAGGAATGACCCGGAGAGTGAATACCAAATCAACAAAGTACAAACGACGTCTAAGAGACGGATGGGAAGAGATTAACTCACATCGGGAGACGGATTATTGACGCAGAAAGGCGCCAGGCCGATGGCACTGCATGAGCCGGAGGCCTCGTGGACAAGGCTCCGGATGATAGTAGTAATATCGTCCTCTGACAGTGTTGATTCGCTGAAGCACAATGAGCTGTCATATTTGCCTTCATACTCGCACATAAGCCGACCACTGCAGCTTAAAGGCATGATCCGCCAGGAGATCCAGCAACGGATCAAATCCAATCCTATTAAGCCGTTGGCCAGGAGCGCTTTGATCTTGGCATGGAACGGCTCATATCTGGCATGCTCCGAGGCTGAGAGCCGGCCAGGAAGCTCTGTATCTGTCCTAAGCCGGGAGGGGCGATAACCCTCCAATGAGCGCTTTTTTTCGGGAGAGGTCTCTGGGCAATAGAACCATGTCTTATTCCAATCTTTTGGGTGACTCGGCATTGGAGGAGCAGGAAAAATGATGTCCTGGCGGCGTTGAATAGAAATGCCGCCCAGCTCCAGACTCGGGCCACCCTTCATTTCAGTCTGGCTATTCGCGTAGAAGAATTCTCAAAAGAACCCCATAGACAGCTTACTTAGCAGATAAGCTTCGCAGAGAACTTGGAAGTTGCAGATGTTGGAAACAGAGTTGGGTGCCAAGTCTTGAGGATGCAGCTTATAAAAATGAAGGACGTCCCGGAAAAACTTAGAGCCGGGCGGCACGAACCCTCGCTCGATGTGATCAGCAAAGACTACTATTTCTCCTTTTTGGGGAGAGGGCCGGGTCTCATTGCCCGGAACCCACCAATTGAGAACCTCTTTGGGAGGAAGAGCACCCGATTCAATGAAGCCTGCTAAGTACTCCTCTGTAACACAAGAACCAACCCAGTTGCATGAGTTGGACGCACAAGACATATTGGCGGCTTAAGTGTTGTGCAAGATAAAGGGCGCAATGAGTAAAAGCGCAAGCAAATATTTTTGGCGGCTTAAAGGTTTAAAGGCTCTACGGATGAAGTGGAAAGACCCGGCTGATGAGAGCCGTAGAAGCTTGGCGACTCAACAAAAGGAAGGAAGATTGAAAAACCGGCTAAGTCCTAAAAACAGATTCCGCAAACTATCGATGTGGCTATGGATCTACAAAAGCGGCGAAAAAGGATTTAATCCAGACCTAGCGATGAACCGTAGAAAGAAAGAAAACGGAGCGGGGCTATCGCGGTCCATGCATTACGCGCGGTCGGCTCGCGTGCGGTGGTGGCACGAGAGCGCGATCTAAAAGTAACAACGGCGTCGAGATATGCTCATGGTGGCAGTGCCGGAGCCCGGCTACGGCGGAGCCCCACTACGAAGGAACCCTACTACGGCGGTGAGCGATCTAAAGAGAAAGGAGAACTCACCGGAGATGTTGCGGCGGTGGCGGAAGGAATCTGGTCCGTATCAGGGTGATGTAGCGGCCCGGTCGGTGCAGAAGCGAAGACGGCGCCGGACGACGAGGACGCTGGAGCGGCGGTGACAGGAGGAAGAATAAGAGGCACGAGCGGGAGAATGGAAAACTGCGACCCGCACGGGTCATATTTAAAAAGGGGTTAAGGAAGGCACAAAAATCTAGGCGACGACACCGTTTGACCGAGGCGGATGCCTCGATTCTCGGGATGACAGTTAATGAAAGATTTGGTGGTACGTCAGCAGATCGCATGACGTCACGTCGGGTCATTTCCGGGCGACTCGCCAAAAAACGGAAGAGAAGGATGAAGTGAGCAAGCTCAATTCAACCTGCGGCCTAATGTTGGGGATATGACCCGCCCCGGAGGCTCCGAGTCATGTTGCTGGCTCGTGAGCCGGCCCAAAGGTGAGCCGTAAGACTGGTGGCCCAGGAAGATAGGAGGCTCAAGGTGTGGGCCGTACAAACGGCCCGGACGGAGAAGACCCGGGCGTGCAAGCCGACTCATAGACGGCTTGGACAGGAAGATAGAAAGAGACTCGGTTAGCAATTGTAACGACCGGGTGGTCCTGACCTCTTATATAAAGGCAGACCCGGGGCAACTTAGAGGTAGGTAATCGAGAACTAGGTCAAGCTTCTAGCTCCTTCTAATCGATACACAAGTAATACAAACACAAGTAGGACGTAGGCTATTACCTCGACTCGAGGGGCTGAACCTGGGTAAATCCGTGTCATTCGTCCCAACTAACCCCTTTGAGTCCACCCCGTTAAGAGATGGCCTCAAATCCAAGTCCATTCACCCGGACATCTGTCATGATAAAACCACGACAATTACCATGGTGTTGTTTTTTGTGCCGAAAATGGAAGTTCTCGAAATTGCCCGAAACTTTTTTGTGATTTTTTCTAGAGGAAATAAGCAACATTGGAGAGAACAGCCACCGAAGGGGAGCCACCTATGGGCCACAAGCCAACAGGGCGTCCCTCCACCTAGTGGCGCGCTCTGATGGCTTGTGAGGCCCACGTGGCTCCGTTTGGCGTGATTCCAACGTTGAAAATCCTATAAATCCCAAAAATAAAAGCAAGACTCGTCATTCCACTAGCGCAACTCTCTGTATCCATGGAAAAGCAACCTGGAGGTGTTCCAGTACCCTGTCAAAGAGGGTAAATCATCTCCGGTGGCCATCTTCATCATCCCGATGGAGGCCATGACGAGGAGGGAGTAGTTCACCCTTGGGGCTAATGGTTTGTACCAGTAGTTGTGTGTTCAATCTCTCTCTCTCTCTCTCTCGTGTTCTTGAGATGGCACGATCTTGATGTATTACGAGCTTTCTTAATATAGTTGGATCATATGAAGTGTTTCCCTTGCTATCTTGTTGTGATGAATTGAATCTTTCCCTTTGAGATCTCCTTATGTTGGATTGAATATTGGATCTGAGAACACTTGATGTACATCTCGCGTGGGATACCCATAGTGACATTTGGGTATTCTATTTGATTCACTTGTTATATATTAAGGCATCAACTTGCGGATTCTGGTGACCTTGGGAATCTAAGCATAGGGGTTGATTGCATGTTTTCATACACATTCTGCAATAGAAATCTTGGGGTGCTCCTTGAAGTTCTTTGTGTTGGATTGAGTTTGATAGATGTGAAATTGTTTGATGCATGTCTGATACTCCTGATTTGTGTTGGGTTTTCCATGAAGAGGAACCGGTAATCACAGCACAAAGTGGGTAAGTATTTCCCTCAGTTATGAAACCAAGGTTTATCGAACCAATAGGAATACCAATCCTCAACCGTCTCCAGCAGGTGCACACAAAAGAACAGACAACTTGCACCCAACACTGGCAAGAGGGTTGTCAATCCCCTTGATCTCGTTATTTGCAAGCAAGTGAGTTGTCTAGATAATTGTAGATAATAGTAAAGTACAAAATAAAATAAAAGGTAATAAATAAAAGAAGGTAATGATAGCGTTTGTGAATTTATAAGTGAACAGACCCTGGGGCCATAGAGTTCTCTAGTGGCATCTCTCATAAGCAAAGCATACAGTGGGTAAAGAAAGTATTATTGGGCAATTGATAGAAAAGCGAATAATTATGCGATGTTCATGGCAATGATCATGTGTATATAGGCATCACGTCCATAAGCAAATAGGTCGACTCCTTCCTGCACCAACTACTATTACTCCACTTCAACAGTGCTTCTATGCTTGCCTCTCTATGTATTAATTCATGACAAACGGAGTAATGCTTGGAGAACGATCACATGATATAGACAAAGTAAACAAAACTAATATGCTTAAACCCCATTGTTTTATCCTTAATAGCAACGACACAAAGATGCAACTTGTCCCCTTCTGTCACTATGATATAGAAACTCGTTAGGTTGAACCTACTACAACACACCACTCCCACCGACGAAATATCAATCTAGTTGGTCAAACTATCTCAAAAGATCGGAGAGCATTATGAGGATATGATGATCATGCAAATAAGAATTATAGTAATCAGGTTTGACTCAAATACTTTTCATGAATAATCTGAACATAAACTCACGATTCATCTGATCCCAACAAACACACCATACAAAGGGATTACATCGGATAGATGAAGGCAAAGATGCGATGAACATTGTATTAAAGAGTGTGAGAGAGAGAGATCCATCTAGGTACTACCTAGGGACACGTAGGTCTATGGTGAACTACTCACACATCATGGTGAGGGCACCAAGGTTGACGATGAGGCCCTTCATGATCGATCTCCCCTCCGTCATGGTGCCGAAACGGAGGTGTAGATGGCCTCCCGTCAGAAGAGAGACTTGCAACGGCAAAAAAGTGTTTCGGGAGCACTTCTGGTGTTTTTAGGGTAGATGTGAATTTATAGGCCATAGAACGGCATCGGGAGACGCTCTAGGGGACCACCACATATCTGGCCGTGTCCCCTAGGGGTGGTGACTGGATATGTGGTGGGGCCCTGGTGCATCGCCTGACCCTCCTCCAAAGCTTCTAGGTCTTGTATTGGTTCAGAAAAAATCACCAAAAAAATTTGTGGCACTTGGACTCTGTTTGGTATGGTAACTCTGAAAAGGGAAAACACGCAGAACACGGGAACTGGCACTATGCACTGGGTCAATAGGTTAGTGCTCAAAGATATTATAAAATGGTAAATAAATACCCGAGAAGTATCCTATAATGATAATATATCAGCATGGAACAATCAAAAATTATAGATACGTTGGAGACGTATCAACATCCCCAAGCTTATTTCCTGCTCCTCCTCAAGTAGCTAAATGATAAAAGCAGAATTTGTGATTTGACATGCTACCCATTATTTAATCTTTGGTATGTATGCTCACTGAGAAATGATGAATTAACAAACAGCAACATAGTTATATTTATAAGGATAAGAAACAAAATCATTAATTTTTTAAAGTATATGATCCTTAAAGAATGTTTTACCCCGATTCACCTTATTATATTAGTAAGGCATGACTCTGTCTTCACCACATAGATACAAATGTTAAGCACCATGGTGTCCAAGTCAGGCAATTGGATCATACTTTTTCAATATGCATCAACTTTTTATTCTTCACGCAATATATGAGCATGAACCATTGGACATAGGATATAGGTGGTATAGTATATGGTGGTAGGTATCAACGGGGTAAAAAGTGCAGAAGATAGGCTCGCATCAACTGGGCATACCAACGAGCTATGGAGATGCTCATGGATAGATATCAATGCGAGGAGTAGGGTTTGCCATGCAAATGATGCACTAGATCTATAAGTATATGAAATCTCAACTCAAGCTAAGTGGGGTGTGCATCAAACTTGCTTGCTCATGAATACCTCTAGCATTTGAGGAAGCCTGTCATTGGAATATACAAGCCAAGTTTATTATATGAAAAGGTAATTCCCACTAGCATATGGAAGTGTCAACATAGGAGACTCTTTATATGAAGAACATGGTGCCACTTTGAGGCACAAGTGTGGTAAAGGATAGTAGCAAAGTCCCTTCTCTATTTTCTCTCATTTTATTTTTTTATGGTGGGCTTTTCTCTTTTTTTTCTCCCCCATTTTCTCCTTCTTTATATGGAGGTCTCATTTGGTCTCCCCCATTTTTATTTCATTTTTTATCCGGAGTCTCATCCCAACTTGTTGGGGAATCATAGTGTCGTGGGAGCGATTCTGACATTAGAGAGGGGTAGGATAACGGAGCATGATCTATCGAGATGCAAATGGGTGACATGGTGGTTTTAGCGAGTTTTGGCCTCTCATGGTGGAGATAACAACCCTACGTCTCGTGCTCCGGAGAGGCTTTGCTTATTCGTCATGAACATGAGTTACATAGTGTATTTGAGAGGGAGAAAGGAGAACGGATCTCCATGCCTGAGCTAAGTCCTGAGACTAATGGTGAGAGAGCCAAGGGAGAAGAAGCTATCTTGAGCTATATGGTGGGGTGGCTTATATAGAGTGCGCCACCCCCTCACCTCCTATGTTACAAGATGGGGCATTGATGCCATAATGTCGGCCCACTGCAGAACCTTCTCTAAGCTTCGACTTGCTTGTCGACTGTTGGTCCTAGCATGTCCGAGTGAGTCGTACTGCCGAGTGAGCTATATTGTTGAGTGGTTTGTACTGTCGAGTGGTTGACTGTCATCCGAGTGGATGGAACGTTGCTTGCCGAGTGGATAGTATGAATATATTTATTTGGACCCACCTGAAATGTGGACCCCATGCTGTTATGATATTTCGACCCTTCATGGGCCTACCTATTTTGTGTATCCCCGACAGTAGCCCCTAAGACTTTGACTGATTGTTGGCGGTCGGTTGGAGTCTGCAGAGCTTATTTAAACTTGATTGTTGTTGTCGGACCTGACTGAGCAGAATATTTCTTTTATTTCTCTTCTAGTGGGGGCAAGCTAAGTGCACCCACTGGGTGTAGTCCCCGAGCCTCTGTCGGACTAGATGAGTCGGACAGAGGGTTTATGTCTTTCAGTGCGGAACTGAACTGAACAGGTGAACTCAGATGCGCTTGGCGTAGTAAATTTTTGCAATCTGGAGCTGAATCAGTCGGACAGATCCTTGTATGCTAGGTATAGTAAATAGATATTACCTGGAACTGGGCCAGTAGGGTAAATCTTCATGTGGTTGGCATGCTGAATGCTTATTGAGTCTGCCTTATATGATTCCTGGATCATGGTTAAGTCCCCGAGTGTGGACGTTGTCCTCACTCGAAGTAATTTCTAACTTAGACGAATTAGGTTCGCAGCTAAGACCCCGAGTGTGGATCAAGTCCTCAATCGGAGTAGTTTTTGACTTAGGCGATACGTAATCGCAGCTAAGCCCCCGAGTGTGGAGCATGTCCGCACTCGGTGTAGTTTTTGACTTAGGTGATACGGAATCGCAGCTAAGCCCCCGAGTGTGGAGCATGTCCGCACTCGGAGTAGTTTTTGACTTTAGGCGATACGGAATAGCAGCTAAACCCCTGAGTGTGGAGCATGTCCGCACTCAGAGTAGTTTTTGACTTAGGCGAGACGGAATCGCAGCTAAGCCCCTGAGTGTGGAGCATGTCTGCACTCGGAGTTGTTTTTCACTTAGGCGATATGGAATCGTCGCTAAGCCCCTGAGTGTGGAGCATATCCGCACTCGGAGTTATTTTTGACTTAGGCAATACGGAATCGCAGCTAAGCCCCTGAGTGTGGAGCATGTCCGCACTCGGAGTAGTTTGTGACTTTAGGCGATACGGAATCGCAGCTAAGCCCCTGAGTGTGGAGCATGTCCGCATTTGTAGTAGTTTTTGACTTAGGCGATACAGAATCGCAGCTAAGCTCCTGAGTGTTGTGCATGTCCGCACTCGGAGTTGTTTTTGACTTAGGCGATACGGAATCGCAGCTAAGCCCCTGAGTGTGGAGCATATCTGCACTCGGAGTTGTTTTTGATTTAGGCGATACGGAATCGCAGCTAAGCCCCCGAGTGTGGAGCATGTTCGCACTCGGAGTAGTTTTTGACTTAGGCGATATGGAATCGCAGCTAAGCCCCTGAGTGTGGAGCATGTCCGCACCCGGAGTAGTTTTTGACTTAGGCGATACAGAATCGCAGCTAAGCCCCTGAGTGTGGAGCATGTCCGCACTCGGACTAGTTTTTGACTTAGGCGATATGGAATCGCAGCTAAGCCCCTGAGTGTGGAGCATGTCCGCACTCAGAGTAGTTTTTGACTTAGGCGATACGGAATCACAGCTAAGCCCCCGAGTGTGGAGCATGTCCGCACTCGGAGTATTTTTTGACTTAGGTGATACGGAACCGCAGCTAAGCCCCCGAGTGTGGAGCATGTCCGCACTCGGAGTAGTTTTTGACTTAGGCAATGCGGAATCGCAGCTAAGCCGTGCGATGGCGCGCGGGGTGGTCGAGTGCTGAAGACGTGTCCGTCGGAATGGCGACGCGCGAGGCGGTCGAGTGCTGAAGACACATCCGTCGGAGGGGAGTTGACCAAGTGACGGCGCACGAGGCGCCCTAGTCAAGCTTGTCGTTGAAGAGGAGTCGACCAAGTGATGACGCACGGGGCGGCCGAGTCGAGCTTGTCATCGAACAGATAGGCGATCAAGAGACGACACGCGGGGCAGCCAAGTCCATCATGCCATCGAGGAGGTGTTTGAACTAGTGAAAACACACGAATGATCGTCGCAGCGACTGAGCCTGAGTAGCGACGAAGATGGTGCATAAATGCGTCGAGTGAACGCGTAACCTGTGTACGAAAAATAGCACAAGCCAACTTAAAAAGGTCTTGAAGTAACCTGATATTTGCTGAAATAATTTGTGTAAATAACACCTATAGACACCCACTGGGTGTGCCAGGTACTTGTTGGTTCGGGACCGGCAAGAGTCTAACAGAGTGCAAGATCCGACTGAACTCGTTTGAGTACTAGACCCAAAAGAAGCGGAAGTGAAGTGTTCCCACATAAAAATAAACAACCGAGCGTAGAGATACACTAGGTGGCGTGGCCTCCGAGGGAACGTCATGTGTGACTTCCTCGACACTCGGTGATGCTGAAACAACTATTTAATTGAATGCAACGTATGACGAATGACTTAGTTGTCTGATGGTGCGGGAGCGGTCGGGCAAAGTAGACACGTCCGGCTGAGTGGCGATGCACGGAGCTGCTGAGTGACGAGGACGTGTCTCATCGGGTGGCGATGCGCAGAGCTGCCGAGTGACAATGGAGTGTCCGACTGAATGGCGATGTGCGAAGCTGCCGTGTGATGATGACGCGTCCAGTAGAGTGATGGCACGCGGAGTTGTCAAGTGATGATGGAGCGTCTAGCTGAATGGCGATGCGTGGAGCTGCCGAGTGATGACAACATGTCCAATAGAGTGAAGGCACGCAGAGCTGCCGAGTGACAATGGAGCGTCTGGCTGAATGGCGATGTGCGGAGCTGCCGAGTGATGACGACGCGTCCAGTAGAGTGATGGCGCGCGGAGCTGCAGAGTGACGATGGAGCGTCTAGCTGAATGGCAATGCGCGGAGCTGCCGAGTGATGATGACGCGTCCAGTAGAGTGACGACACACGGAGCTGTCGAGTGACAATGGAGCGTCTAACTGAATGGCGATGCGCGGAGCTGCCGAGTGATGACGACGCGTCCAGTAGAGTGAGGGTGCGTGGAGCTGCCGAGTGATGATGGAGCGTCTGGCTGAATGGCAATGCGTAGAGCTGCTGAGTGATGACGACGCATACAGTAGAGTGATGGCGCGCGGAGCTGCCGAGTGACGATGGAGCATTTGGCTGAATGGCGATGCGCGGAGCTGCCGAGTGATGATGACGCGTCCAGTAGAGTGATAGCGCGCGGAGCTGCCTAGTGACGATGGAGCGTCTGGCTGAATGGCGATGCGTGGAGCTACCGAGTGATGACGACGCGTCCAGTAGAGTGACGGCATGCGGAGCTGCCAAGTGACAATGGAGCGTCTGGCTGAATGGCGATGCACGGAGCTGCCGAGTGATGACGACTCGTCCAGTAGAGTGATGGCGCGCGGAGCTGCCGAGTGACGATGGAGCGTCTGGCTAAATGGCGATGCGTGGAGCTGCTGAATGACGACGACGCGTCCAGTAGAGTGACGACGCGTGGGGCGGTCGAGTGATGAATACACATCCAGTAGAGTGGCGACGCGCAGGGAGGTCGAGTGCTGAACAAAATGTCTGTCCGAGTGAGCTGTCGTCTGGACCCAGCGACGGGACAAATGACCCTGCATGTCAGTAGCGAGTGTAGCTACAAGTAGTATATTTTTGCTGAATCAAAACGCCCCTACATGTTAGCTAGTAAGCATAGCCGCAAAATTAATTGCCAGATGGTTACCGACGCACATATCAATTACTAGCGGCAAGGTAGTAACGGAAAGGGTGCGCTTTTATGGACGCAATAATTAGGAAACGGACGTGGGAGAGACTCACCAATTGGGCGCTTAATGGAGGTGGTCAATCAACTCTCCGAACAATTACAAGGCCACGTCTTGTCATTTCCATTTTTTGCAGTTAATTGATCGAGGAACTGGTCAGCGTTATGCATGCACATACCAAGGATTGATTCCCTCGATCTCGAACGGCCATCGGTCGCGAGACGAGGTTGTTTCACAGGTCGTCGTCACAACACTCCTCCGCCACGAAGGTCGTAGCCAGTGACCGGCGCTATGGGAAGGAGCGTGTGTGTTTGCGTCGCATCGGGCATGTGCCTCCCCCGTGGAGGTCGTCGTTGAGCGGCCGAGGACATGAGGCCGGAGTCGACGACAAGATGAACGGCATCGACAGCCATGCGCGAGGGCTCAACGATGTCGTTGGAGACGATGCTGGCGGTCGAGCATGGCGACGGTGAGGCGGATGAGGCGTGAAGGCGCAGTCAGCTGTGCCAAGGCCGGAGTTTCCTGCTTTCACGCCAATGTTGCTGCTTGGATGGATGTCAGTTTTTCTTTTTCTTGCGATGCATTGCTCGTCGTGAAGATGAACAGTACAAACAAACGTGTTAGAACTTAGAACATGGAGATGAAACCGAATAAAGGGCACCAGCGGAAATCGAATGGCCGCCGGTGATCGAAGAAATAACCATCTACATCATGGTTCGATAGATGCCATGCCCCACGGTGGGCACCAAATGTTGTGGGAGCGATTCTGACATTAGAGAGGGGTAGGATAACAGAGCATGATCTATCGAGATGCAAATGGGTGACACGGTGGTCTAAGCTTCGACTGGCTTGCCGACTATTGGTCCTGGCATGTCCGACTGAGTCGTACTGCCGAGTGAGCCGTACTGCCGAGTGGTTTGTACTGCCAAGTGGTTGAGTGTCATCCGAGTGGATGGAACGTTACTTTCCGAGTGGATAGTATGAATGTATTTATTTGGACCCACCTGAAATGTGGACCCCATGTTGTTATGATATTTTGACCCTTCATGGGCCTACCTATTTTGTGTATCCCCGACACATAGTCTCCATCATCCTTTCCTCACTGGGACAATGCTCTAGTAATGATGATCATCACACTTTTATTTACTTACAACTCAACATGAAGAACTGGTAGGAAGATATGACTCTCTATGAATGCCTCTGGCAGTGTACCAGGATGTGCAATGATCTAGCGTGACATGTATCAAAAATATGAAGAACGGTGGCTTTGCCACAAATACTATGTCAGCTCTATATGATCATGCAAAGCATTAAGATGATGAACGTGGTAGTCATATGAAGTCACGATGGAATTTGCATGGCAATATATCTCGGAATGGCTATGGAAATGCCATAATAGGTAGGTATGTTCGCTGTTTTGAGGAAGATATAATGAGGCTTTTGTGCAACAAATCATATCATGTCACGGGGTTTGGATGCACCAGCGAATATTTGCACCGATTCTCGAGGTGAGAATGAGCTATGCACGGCACCGAAGAGGCTAGCAAATATGATAAGGTGAAGATGCGTATATCCATGATGTCACATTAGTCACAAAGAACTCACATACTTATTGCAAAATTTTATTAGTTTTATCACAAATCAAAGTACTCCTCACATGCCCCGAGGGAGGAGGTTGGTAGGAGTTAACCATCACGCGCCCCCGACTCAAAACAACACTAGGATTTCAATGAGGAATATAAATGCTCACACATAATCACCATGCCTACTTAATTTTTAAATGAATAAAAAGTTAACACCTCTAAATCTCGACACTTCTACCAATCAAAAAAATTGGACTCACACCTTTTTCATATTACCACATCAATGTCATTAACCCACAACTTCTCTACATGTGCTACACGATGGTTTTGATTATCACTCATTGAATACTTAATATTCTTGGACTAGTCTTATGAACCATGCAAATTACCGTCACTATTACTTAGATCTCAAACAAATATAAGTGAAGAATGAGAGCATATTATTTCTATAAAATCTACACGCCACTGTGCTAAGAAGATATAAGTGAAGTACTACAGCAACTACCTAGCTCAAAAGATATAAGTGAAGCACATAGAGTATTCTACAAAATTATCATAAAGGTGTGTACCCATAAAATAGGTGTGTCCAGCAAATGATGATTGTTACAAGCTGAAAGTAAAACAAAACAAAAGCAAATGACGCTCCAAGCAATACACATATCATGTGATGAATAAAAATATAGCTCCAAGTGACATACCGATGGATTCAGACAAAAGAGGGGATGCCTTCCGAGGCATCCCCAAGCTTACACGCTTGAGTATCCTTAAAATTACACTTGGGGTGCCTTGGGAATCCCCAATCTTGGGCTCTTGCTACTCCTTATTCTGTAGTCCATCATGACCGCACCCAAAACTTGAAAACTTCAATCACACAAAACTCAACAAAATTTCATGAGATCCGTTAGTATAAGAAACATATTGCATACTTGAGGTAATGTGATAAATTGATTAAAATTTATTTTTTCATAATAAGTTCTGTATTATAACTTCCTCATGGCTTACACCCCCGATATAATCCATGGCATAATCAAAACAAGCAAACTATGCAAGCAAAACAGAATATGTTTAAAACAGAATAGTCTATAGCAATCTATAAAGAGCCCATACTTATGTAACTCTAAAAATTCTGAAAAATTAGTAAAACGTAAAGAATTTGTATAACAATATTTTCTTAAAAATTTATATCATTATCATGTTCAAGTAAAAAATTCAAATTTCTGCACTGGAGTCAAAGTTTCTGTTTCAGATTCAGCATCGTTTCTACTCATCTTGTGAGTCATCCCAATGGCTTTACTTGGCACAAACACTAATTAAAACATAAAAACACAATCATTACAGAGTCAAAAATCATGTTATCATGCAAAAACAGAAAGTAAAAACAAAAATAAATATACATATTGGGTTGCTTCCCAACAAGCGCTATTGTTTTATGCCCCTAGCTAGGCATAATGCATAGTTTCAAGTGTTGTAGTAATCATGAAGATGATTTGTCATGCTAAAATAATATTCCCTTATTTCAGCAGAAAGTTTCCTAATATGTAAAAAAATTAATTTAAGGGACTAAAATTCACAACACAAGGGTCCGAGAGGTCTATTTCGGGAGGAATAGGTGGTTCCTCCTTTGGTTTCTCATTGGTGATGACTATCTCCTCATTGTATAATTTTCGATAGAGATATTTACTCAATCCTCTCTCAAGTTCATAACCCATTCCAAGTTTTGGTATAGAAAATTTATCATTGTGTTCAAAAAAATATCAACTAGTACATTGGGTGGAACCTTCTTTCTAAGATTTTCATCATAAGCAACATAATCCGTAGACTTCAATTTCCTCATAATTTCTAACTCATAAAGGATTCCTTCTATTGGTGGACACTGACAACTAATCCTATAATGAGAAAATATATTTCTAGCTTCTTGTATGATAATATCAAATTCTTGAACAAGAAAAATAGTAGCTAGACATTTACTAGAAGCTTCCTAAATATTAGAGAATTCTAGGAATAACCATTGTATGAAAGGATGCATATCAAGAAATTGTCTTTCCAATTGTGTTGTGAGAAAAGATATAACATCCGCATAACTTGTAGTTCTAGTAACAATGGTACCTCCTATCAATGGCAACGATCCCGCACAAGTGAAACAAATTGAATAACACTTTTTCCAATAATATTCCCACTACCTATGTGGAGTTTCTTAGTTTCCATAATAGGTTCACTTTTAGAAGGGCCATCATCCGGAAGATTATCAAGTTTTTCCTTAGCAGCTTCATCAAAACTTCTTTTAGTATTATTAGCACAAGGTGAAGTTGGAATCTCAAGGACTTCCACACTAGTGGCGGGAACACCACTAATCTCAAAAGCATACATGATAGCAACTCAACCAAACTAGCAAGTAAAGCAAACTAGAAGCGAACTAGTAACTAGCAAAGGTAAATATTTTTGTATTTTTGATTTTTAAGAGACAAAATAAATATAACAAAAATAAAAAGAAGAACAAGTGAATTAAATTGTGTGCTAAGATACTTGATAGTTGGTGATGGTATTCCCCGGCAACGGCGCTAGAAATCCTTCCTGATACTCGTGGACTGCATTGGGTTTTTCGTGAAGAGGAACAGTAATCATAACACAAAGTGGGTAAGTATTCCCCTAAGTTATGAAACCAAGGTTTATCAAACTAATTGGAATACCAATCCTCAACCTTCTTCAGCGGCTACACACAAAAGAATAAACAACTTGCACACACCGGCAAAAGGGTTGTCAATCCCCTTGATCTCGTTATGTGCAAGCAAGTGAGTTGTGTAGATAACTGTAGATAATAGTAAAGTGCAAAATAAAATAAAATTTAATAAATAACAGCAAGGTAATGATAGTGTTTTTGAATTTATAAGTGAATAGATCAAGGGGCGTAGAGTTCTCTAGTGTCATCTCTCATAAGCGAAGCATACGGTGGGTAAACAAATTACTGTTGGGCAATTGATAGAAAAGTGAATAATTATGTGATGTTCACGGCAATGATCATGTGTATATAGGCATCACGTCCATAAGAAAATAAGCCGACTCCTGCTTGCACCTACTACTATTACTCCACTTCAAGAGCGCTTCTATGCTTGCCTCTTGATACATCCATTTTGCATCATGCTTTTATATTGATATTTATTGCATTATGTGCTGTTATTACACATTATGGTACAATACTTATGTCTTTTCTCTCTTATTTTACAAGGTTTACATTAAGAGGGAGAATGGCGGTAGTTGGAATTCTGGACTGAAAAAGGAGCAAATATGAGAGGCCTATTATGCACAACTCCAAAAGTCCTGAAAAGATATGGAGAATTGTTTTGGAATATATAAAAAATATTGGGAGAAAGAAATACCAGAGGGGACCCACCATGAGGTCACAAGCCTCCTAGGCATGGCCTACCGCCCTGGTCGTGCCCTTATGGCTTGTGGGCCCCCTGGCAGCCTTCTGGTGCCCATCTTTTGCTATATGAAGGGTTTTGACCTAGAAAAAATCAGAAGAGAGCTTTCGGGACGAAGCACCGCCGTCTCGAGGTGGAACTTGGGCAGAACCAATCTAGGGCTCCGATGGAGCTGTTCTGCCGGGGAAACTTCCCTCCCTGAGGGGAAATCGAATCCATCATCATCACCAACGATCCTCTCATCAAGAGGGGGTCAATCTACATCAACATCTTCATCAGCACCATCTCCTCTCCAAACCCTAGTTCATCTCGTGTATCCGATCTTTGTCTCAAAACCTCAGATTGGTACCTGTGGGTTGCTAGTAGTGTTGATTACTTCTTGTAGTTGATGTTAGTTGTATACTTGGTGGAAGATCATATGTTCAAATCCTTAATGATAATTAATACTACTCTTATTATGAACATGAATATGCTTTGTGAGTAGTTACGTTTATTCCTGAGGACATGGGATAAGTCTTGTTATAAGTAATCATGTGAATCTGGTCTTCGTTCGATATTTTGATGAGATGTATGTTGTCTATCCTCTAGTGGTGTTATGTGAACGTCGACTACATGACACTTCACCATTATTTGGGCCTAGGGGGAGGCATTGGGAAGTAATAAGTAGATGATGGGTTGCTAGAGTGACGGAAGCTTAAACCCTAGTGTATGCGTTGCTTCGTAAGGGGCTGATTTGGATCCATATGTTTCATACTATGGTTAGATTTATCTTAATTCTGCTTTCGTAGTTGTGGATGCTTGCGAGAGAGGTTAATCATAAGTGGGAGGTTTGTCCAAGTAAGGGAATCACCCAAGCACCAGTCCACCCACGTATCAAATTATCAAAGTAATGAACGCGAATCAAATGAGCATGATGAAAAGTAGCTTGACAGAAATTCCCATGTGTCCTCGGGAGCGCTTTGCTTTATATAAGAATTTGTCCAGGATTGTTCTTTGCTGCAAGAAGGATTGGGCCACCTTGCTGCACCTTTCCTACATTTATTACTTGCTACCCATTACGAATTATCTTATCACAAAACTATCTGTTACCGATAATTTAAGTGCTTGCAGAGAATACCTTACTGAAAACCGCTTGTCATTTCCTTTTGCTCCTCGTTGGGTTCGACACTCTTACTTATCGAAAGGACTATGATAGGTCCCCTATACTTGTGGGTCATCAAGACTTTTCTGGCGTCATTGCTGGGGAGTGAAGCGTCTTTGGTGAGTGGAATTTGGTAAGGAAATTTTTGTATAGTGTGCTGAAACTTACTGTCACTTATTACTATGGAAAATAATCCTTTGAGGGGCTAGTTCGGGGTATATTCACCTCGATCGGAAGCACAAATAGTTGCTCCTCAACCTACTGAAAATATTTATTACGAAATTCCTTCGATTATTATAGAGAAACTACTAGCTAACCCTTATGCAGGAGATGGAACACTACATCCTGATTTGCATCTAATCTATGTGGATGAAGTTTGTGGATTATTTAAGCTTGTAGGTTTGCCCGAGGATGATGTCAAGAAGAAGGTATTTCCTTTATCTTTGAAGGAGAAGGCATTGAGATGGTATAGGCTATGTGATGATATTGGATCATGGCACTACAACCGATTGAAATTAGAATTTCATCAGAAGTTTTATCCTATGCATCTAGTTCAATGTGATTGGAATTATATTCATAATTTTTGGCCTCGTGAAGGAGAAAGTATCCCTCAAGCTTGGGGGAGGCTTAAGTCAATGTTATACTCATGCCCCAATCATGAGCTCTCAAAATAAATTATTATTCATAATTTTTATGCTTGGCTTTCTTGTAATGACTCAATACATGCTCGATACTTCTTGTACTGGTTCCTACATGAAGAAAAATATTGAATTCAAGTGGGATTTATTGGAAAGAATTAAACGCAACTTTGAAGATTGGGAACTCAACGAAGGTAAGCAGTCAGGTATAAACCTTATGTTTGATTGTGTTAAATCCTTTATAGACACTGATGCTTTTCGTGAATTTAGCACTAAATATGGACTTGACTCTGAGATAGTAGCTTCTTTCCGTGAATCATTTTCTGCCCATGTTGATCTCCCTAAGGAGAATTGGTTTAAATATCATCCTCCCATTGAAGTGAAAGTAGATGAACCTATTAAAGTTGAAGAAGAAACTATTACTTATAATGCTGATCCTGTTATTTCTGCTGCTTATATTGAGAAACCACCTTTCCCTATTAGAATAAAGGAACATGATAAAGCTTCAACAGTGGTTCGTAAGAGCTATGTTAGAACACCTACACCCCCTAAACAAATTAAAGTTGAACCTAGTATTGCTATGGTTAAATATCTCTTGGTTGATAATATTGATGGGCATGTTATTCATTTCTGTGATGAAGCTACAAGAATTTCTAGACCTAATACTAAAGATAAACATAGACCTATAGTTGGCATGCCTGTTGTTTCTGTTAAAATAGGAGATCATTGTTATCATGGCCTATGTGATGTGGGTGCTAGTGTGAGTGCAATTCCCTTTACCTTATATCAAGAAATTATGAATGATATTGCACCAGCAGAATTAGAGGAAATTGATGTTACCTTGTCAGGGTACGACACCTATGGGATCGTGTGGATCACTTTGTGGTTCGGCACGGAGATGGTGTGCGCAAAGAGCAGATCTGCCGAGCAACACGGGGGAGATTTTTACCCAAGTTCGGGCCGCTGAGAAGCGTAAAACCCTACTCCTGCTTTAATGTATTATGGGTGTTTGGGGTTCTGGCTACAGGAGCACTATGTGATAAATAGTACACAGCTGTTACGCGTGTGAGACAGAAGGTCGAAGAAGATCCCGTTGTAACGCCTTGGGCCTCCTTTTATATGATTAAGAGGTCTCCAACAATGACGTACAGTACATACACGAGGTGTAAAGTTGCTACAGCTACCTAACACTGATGTCGTAGGACAAACACATTTAATGCTCCGTCAGGCATCCTTGGCCTTCTACAGACGGGATAGGAGCCCGTCCCATCGTCACCGCTTAACCTCCACCATCGCTAGATGCCTTGACACATATCTAGGAGGGATGGCACCTGGTCTCTGCGCTGGCAGGATGGCGAACTCTTGCCGGGTGCATGCCTTGCCAGGGGTATGTAAGCCATCCCGGCAAGATCTTGTTGGGGTTCCAGCCTTGGGCCTTCGGTCTTGCGACTGTTGACTTGAACGTTTTCTTGACGTCTTCGTACTTGCATCCAACAGTCCTCTGACAGGCCTTACCACTGGTGTGGCTACAACTGCTCGTGCACAAGTATGGGGTACTAAAAGGCCCAAACTTTAGTACACCGATAAGAGCCCCTGGGCCTAGGCCATACACGAGTGCGAGGCATTGTGGGCTAGGCTCAAACAGTGCACGGGCACGCGTGGCAGGAGACAGCGGTTGTAATCATTCCGCTTACTGCGCCAGGCCGTTTCCGCCATGTGTGCTGCATGCATAGTGGGGGAGTTGGCAACGGGCGCCCGTGACTTAAAGTCTTGATCGTGGCAGAAACCGCAGCACCATGGATTAGAGTAAATGGGGAGATTATCTCTTCGCACGCGATCATGGGCGATGGGATTGGTGGAGATGGGCGGCGACTCTTGGGACAGAGGAGAGCTAGCCCTCACGCCTCTCTCTATAAATTGGGGGCGTAGCGAGGGGAGATGCTCATCCATCCTCCCTTCCTTCTTCTAATCTAACCTCAAGAGCTTGCCCTTCTACACCTTCCCAATCTTGAGTTGTGCTCTCCCTTAGCAATGGCTAGGGGCAAGGGCAGCCACCGTCCTCCACCCCAACGGTGAGGAGTTCCTGTCGGGATCATGCCACCGCTTTAGCCATGGAGGCGGTGGGTGTCTCAAGAGTGCATGGTGGAAGAGGTACGAGGGGTCATGGTCAAAGTGGAGACCGTGGTCAGGGGAGGCAGAGTGCCGCTCGACCCCCTCCTCCGATGCCAGACCCCCTTCTTAAAGAGACCCATACTGAGGGGACGGCGCTGAGTTCATCATAAAATTGCGCGGTCCCCTTCGGAGCCATCTGCACCTTCCTCACCCTTTTTCTAGGGTGTCGGAGGTCGACAAGCCGCCCACTCTGTGGTTGCGAGCGCATGGTTGTTGCAACGGCGCCGCGCAGGTGGATGCTGAGTACTCGGAGAGTCGCGTCATGCTCCTCAGGCGCGGTTGGAAAACCTTCGCCCACGCCCATAACCTCCTGTATGAGCATGTTCTCTGCTTAAAGATGGTGGAGGCCGACCTGCTCTCCGTCAAGATTTACAGGTGCTCAGGCACCCGCCTTAGCTGTTGCGAGGAAAGCTCGAGCGGTGCTGAAAGTTCCTCCTCGAGCGACAGTGACGAGGAGGGGAGTGCCGATGAAGACGACGACGACGAGTCCGAGCTCCAGGCCATCAAGTCGGAATACAACAACCTGAGCTCTGACTGATCGCCGGCCACACCATCACCATCAGCTCACGCCCCTCCCCCTCTAGGCGGAGCGACCTTGCCGGGGGTCCTTGTCTCGGGCGCTTCCTCATCTTCCAGCTGGATCTCCCGGCAGACCCGTGGACTTCGGCATTGTCTTCCCTTGTGGAAGTTCCGCCCTTCGCGCAATGTTGGTCCTGGAGGGGCCAGGCTGGGCTTTTGTCGGGGGTCTCTTCCCATTTTTCTTCCTGTAACCCGCCCCCAGGGGAGAAACTCAAATAAAGATTTGCTTAGGAAGAGACGCCATCTCGTGTAAATTTCATTCCCTTTAAATGAATGCATGTTATTCCTCTTGTTAGACTTCTCTCTGTATGGTACATGCCCTATGCTTTATCGGAAAACTTGTCGGTGCTTTGAGGAGCGGATCCTTAGCAGCCAGCTGGCAGTGCCGCTGTCGGCAAGATACCTTGCATTTTCAATGCGGCCACTTAAGCTGTTGAGCGGACTCGAAATAGAGTAAGGGCGCAACCGATCATGAAAAAGTTACCTTGACATTTTTAGTGCAGCCACTTAAGCTGTTGAGCATACTTGGAACAGAGTAAGGGCGCAACCGATCACGACAAGGTTCCTTCACATGCAGGTTTCCATACCAAAGTTGAAATCGTACAAAGAAAATAAGTTTATAGTAAAAAATTACTTAGAGTTTTGCAACTTAGCTTTCTGTTGTTGTACTCCTTTCTACAAGATGTCAATTCTGAACATTGCTCGTCGGTGTCCATACCATCTCATCCCCCTGGCAAACTTGCACGCGAGAGACTTCTATACTTTAAGAAAAAGAAAGAAGAGAAAATAGAGATATGGAACCTTGGTGGTTCATCAACACTTGTTGGAAATAAGCGTAATGGAACATCTCAGATAAACATGCATATAAGTAAACATGGAAATCAAAGAGATTTGTAGGTCGCTTGATCTGATTTGACTATGCACAGGGTCTGCGCCTGCCTTTGTACAAAGGATTACATGCCTCGCCGGCAAGACTTGTACAAAAGGTGGTTGCGGCGGGACCCGGGAACCACACCTCATGGATAGAACTTGCGAAGATGTTTGATGTTCTAGGAGTTGCTCACTAGAATGCCATCTTCGATCTCCATTCGGACTGCACCAGGTCTGGTGACTCGTACTACCCGATAAAGGCCCTCCCACTTTGATGTCAACTTGTTTGAATTCTTGGCCGACTGAATGCACCGAAGAACAAGGTCGCCTTCCTCAAGACTTCGGGCATCAACTTTGCGGCTATGGTAGCGGTGCAAAGCTTGCTCGTAGCATGCAGCTCGCACAACAGCCTGAAGACGATCTTCCTCAAGGAGCGTCACGTCATCTTGGCGCAACTGCTATTGCTCAAGCTCATCATAAGCCAGCACTCGAGGTGACCCGTATATGAGGTCCGTGGGGAGAACTACTTCGGCCCCGTATACCAGGGAGAAGGGTGTCTGGCCGGTGGCTCGATTTGGTGTCATTCTGATTGACCAAAGAACCGCCGGCAACTCATCAATCCAGCATCTTCCGCACTTGCATAGCATGTCGAAAGTTCTTGTCTTAAGTCCTCGCAGCACTTCAGCATTTGCCCTTTCCGCTTGGTTGTTGCTCCTCGGATGAGCAATAGAAGCAAAATAGATCTTGCCGCCAAGGTCTTGGACATATTGTATGAAGGTGCGGTTTGTGAACTATGTGCCATTGTCAGTGATGACCCTGTTTGATACACCAAAACGGCAAACTAGTCCTTTGAAGAAATTGACGGTTGATTGCGCTGTCACCTTTCTCACTACTTCCACTTCCGGCCACTTTGTGAACTTGTCGATCACGATGTACAAGTACTCAAAGCCCCCGGTAGAACAGGGAAAGGGGCCCAAGATGTCGAGCCCCCTGACCAAAAATGGCCAGGAAAGAGGGATTGTCTGAAGATCTTGAGCTGGTTGATGTAGTTTCATCGAATTGAACCGGCATGCTTCACACTTGGTTACTAGTGCAGTTGCATCCTGGAGAGTAGTGGGCAAAAAGAAACCTTTCCAGAATGCCTTACTGGCAAGAACTCTTGATCCTATGTGTGAGCCACATATGCCTCCATGTATCTCTGCCAACAGCTCCAGTCCATCCTCCCAAGGAATGCACTTCAATTTCACACCATTCAGTCTCTTTCTGTACAGGACATTGTCCACAAACTTGTACATATTAAACCGATGGGCTACTCTCTCTGCTTCTTCCTATTCCTCAGCGAGTTCTCCTATTTGAAGGAACTGGACAATGCGTTGTGCCCATGTTGGAGCCTGGGGCTCGACGCCAAGGACTAAAGGCACGTCTTCTATCGCGGGAGCGCTTGTCTCTATAGCAAGGGCTTGAGGCCTTGCCGTAGCCAGTTGCCCCCCGGCAAGCTTGGCGTTGATCCCGGAAACTTCCTTGTCGGTAGCTTCTGGGAGCTCTGCGGGAAAGTACTGGCCGGAATTCAACTTTCTTCTCTTGTTTTGCCTCGCTGACGGTGCTACGGATGGCTGAGTCAATTGGAGCAAAAAAGTCCCTGGTTCCACAGGTAACTCGAGGGCAACACGCTTCGACAGCTCGTTGGCAACGTTGTTTTCTGTACGAGGAACATGCTCTATTTGTAGACCGTCAAAGCGCTCCTCCAACTTCCTCACTTCATCTACGTAGGCTTCCATCAATGGGCTCTGATAATGTTTGTTGACTTGCTTGACGACTAGCTATGAATCACCTCTGACGATGAGTTTCTTAATCCCAAGGTCTGCCCCAATCCTGAGGCCGGCAAGCAACCCTTCATATTCTGCGGTGTTGTTTGTTGACCTCACCCGAGGAAAGTGCATTTGAATTACATATTTGAGGTGCTCTCCGGTGGGTGCGACAAGCAGCACGCCAGCACCGGCTCCTTGCCGGGAGAAAGCCCCATTGAAATACATAATCCATTCTTGATGTGTTTCCTTGTCGGGGAGAGTTGTTTCTTGGATCTCCTCGTCCGACGTTGGAGTCCATTCCGCAATGAATTCTGCCAAGGCTCTACTCTGGATAGTTGAAGTACTTTCAAATCCGAGACCAAAGCTTGACAGTTCCAAAGCCCACTCCGCAATCATGCCGGTCGCATCTGGATTTCGCAAAATTCGTTGCAATGGAAAGCGAGTGACAATTGTGATCTCATGTGCTTGAAAATAATGGTGCAGCTTCCTCGAGACCATAAGGAGGCCGAAAAGCAATTTTTGCATGCTGGAGTATCTTAACCTATCCCCTTGCAAAAGGGAGCTGACAAAATAAACTGGGTGCTACACCATCTTCTTCTTATGTGTCGCTTCATTTATCTGCTCAGATCCTGCCTTGTCGGCACTAGACTCTGCCGGGGAAGATCCTGGCTCGTCGCTTGGTGGTCCTGCCTCTATCGCTACTTCTTCGTCGACTTCTCTCTGTGCCACTAACGCGGCACTAACAACTTGATCCGATGCCACCAAATATAGCAACAACAACTCTTGTGGTTTAGGTGTGACTAGTATTAGCGGAGAGGAAAGGTACCTCTTCAAATCCTGCAGCGCTGCCTCTGCTTCCGGAGTCCACTTCATTGGACTTACATTTTTCAAGATCTTGAAAAAGGGCAGGGCATGCTCAGCAGATTTGGAGATGAACTTACTCAGAGCCACAATGCGGCCGGCGAGACGACGCACGTCTTTGACGCGTCTTGGTGCTTCAATCTTCTCAATTGTCTTGATCTTGTCGAGGTTCGCCTTGATCCCACGCTGAGACACAAAGAATCCGAGAAGCTTGTTGGACGGAACGCCAAACACACACTTCTCTAGTTCGAGCTCCAAATTGATCTTGTGCAGATTTGCAAATGTCTCTTCTAGATCTTGTATGAGTGTTGCTTTGTCCTTGGTTTTAACCACTATGTCATATATATAAGCTTCCATATTTCTATGTAGCTGAGGCTAAAAATCGATCTGGACTGCTCTCGCAAATGTTAAACCAGCACTTTTCAACCCGAAAGGCATGAGCACGAAGCAATTCGTACCACATGGGGTGATAAATGTGGTCTTATCTTTGTCTTCCTTAGACATGAAGATCAGATGATATCCTGAATAAGCATCAAGGAATGATAGCAAATCGCAGCCTACAGTGGAGTCTACAATCTGGTCGATGCGTGGCAAGGGAAAAGGATCTTTTGGACAGGCTTTATTGATATCTGTATAATCAATGCACAGCCCCCATTTTCCATTCGCATTGCGCATGACAATTGGATTGGCCAACCATGTCGGATGGAGCACTCCTCTGACCAAACCTGCCGCTTCCAACTTCCTGATTTCCTCGGCAATAAATTTTTGCCGCTCCAAGGCTTTCTTCCTAACTTTCTGCTTGACAGGTCGTGCATGAGGACACACAACAAGATGGTGCTCAATTACCTCCTTGGGAACACCGGGGACATCAGATGGTTGCCATGCAGACACGTCGACGTTCGCCAGCAGGAAGGCAATGAGCATGCTTTCCTTTTTGTCATCGAGGGTGGAACTTATGGTGAAAGTTCCTCCCGTACCATCCGCCTTGATGGGCACCTTCTTAGTTTCTGGTGAAGCTGCCTTGGATTTCTTGTTCTTGCAGGTGGAGCTCTCTGGCACATCGTCAACAGGAGTGCAGCACTCCAAAGAGGTGCGCTTGCTGGAGTGTGTACCAGAGGTCTTGCCGGTCTTCTTCCCCCCGGGAGCTTCAGCGACAGGAGCAGGTGCCTTGGCGGCATGTGCTGCAATTGCCTCTTGGTAAAGTTGGTCGGTGCAAATAAGTGCATCCTTCTTGTCAGAGTTGATTGTGATGATGCTAATCATCCCCGACATCTTCAATACATTATAAGCATAGTGCAATGCCGCCATGAACTTGGCCAATGCTGGACAGCCGAGGATCCCATATATGGCAATGGAATCCTGGCGATGTCGAAAACAATCTTCTCTGTCCTGAAGTTCAGGTCACTAACAAATGTTACCGGTAGTGTGATCTTGCCCTTCGGCTGGCTCCTCCCTGGATTGATCCCCTGAAATGTGCCCGTCTCCTCAAGATCTTCATCAGGAATTTGCAACCTTTTGATCACATCAAGCGAGATCAAGTTCAAACCGTCCCCACCGTCAACTAACATTTTGTCACCTTGAGGTTGCGAATTGTTGGTGAAACCAACAATGGCAAACACCCGACCACAGTTGTGCGATCAGGGTGATCCTCGGCGTCAAAAATGATAGGCATGTGAGACCATCTCAATGGCTTTTGGGCCTCGACTGATAGCTCGGTTGCATTGATCTCGCGCGCCCACTATTGAAGCTGGCGGCAAGAAGAATGCAACGAGGCACCTCCATCGACACACATGACGTCTGTAGCTTTTTGAAATTCGTGCTTGCTGGACTCATCGTCCTCTTCGTTGTCATTGCCATCCCCCTCTTCCTTATCACGGCCTCGAGCAGGCCTCTCCTGTTGCTTGGCCTTGCCGCTGCAACCTCCTCGGCCACCTTGTTTCTTGACGGACCCCTCTGCACCATCTTGGGCCTTCTCCTTATCTCGCCTCACATATTCAAGTTTCTGCCTCTCGGCAAGCTCCACAACTTGCCGGCAGTTATGGAGATCGCGAGGGATCTTGCAGTACTACTTGTTGGAGCCCTCTAGCTTGTCGGCAGCCGCCAAGTGTAGGATCGAAAGTAGTGCTAGAGGGGGGTGATTAGACTACTTGACCAAATAAAAATCTGTGTTTTCGCAATTTTAATTCTTGGCTGATTTTAGCATTCATAGTCTGTCAAGTACACCCTACACATGCATGTCTACGCGTATAGCAGCAGAAAGTAAAGACAAGCATGTAAGTAAAGGAAGGGTAGGAACATCAAACGCAATTGGTGACACGATGATTTTACATGTGGTTCCGAGAGGTGGTGCTATCATACATCCACATTCATGGATTCTTCAACCCACGGAGGGTAACGGTCGCGAGAGTCCACGGAGGGTTCCACGAAGAAGAAACCTTGACTATACCATGACTGCCTACATCCACGGAGGAGTAGCCTAACTCGGGGTAGATCTTCACGAAGTAGGCGATCTCCTTGCCCTTACAAACCTCTTGGTTCACTCCACAACACGAAGTAGGAGGCTCCCAAGTGAAACCTAACCAATCTAGGAGGCACCACCCTCCAAAAGGTAAAAGGCTCGATTGTGACGATGAACTCCTTGCTCTTGTGCTTCAAGATGATAGACTCGTCAACACACAATCACTCTCTCACATATTTGGCTTGGTAGAACAGATTGATTGGGTGGAAAGAAAATTGGGGAGGCTAGAGATCAAGATTCATATGGTAGGATTGGAATGGCATGCTCTCAACACATGAGTCGGTGGTTATATGTCAGAAAATTAGTAGGTATGAGTGGTGTTGGGGATATAACCCCGTGGTAAGACCCTCCCAGGAGGGGACGGATCATACCTGGCGGCTCGTTCTCATATGGGCTGGAAGAGGAAGGCTAGGCCGCACGGCGGTTCATCGGATGGGCTGAGATGGAGGCCTAGAGACGGGAAGAAGGCACAAGATCCGGGCGGGTGAGCCACCCGAAGACAGCTTTTCGAGATAAGCAAGACGGCTTAGAGACGGAGCCGGATAGGTTGTAAGAGTCAGTTTGGGACTTGTGTAACCTAGGGTCTTGACCTCCTATATAAAGGCAAGACCCGGGGACGGCTTAGACAGAAAACCAATCAATCGAGAGCTAGGTCAACCAAATACGCTCCCTTGTAATCGATACTCCCATCAATATACACAAAGCAGGGCGTAGGCTTTTACCTCTTCTCAAGGAGCCGAACCTGGGTAAACCCGTGTCTTTCATTCCAACCAACCCCTTTGAGTCCACTACCTTAGCGATGGCCTCGAACCTAAGTCTTCGAACATCTGCCATGGCAAAACCACGACAGTTGGCTCCCACCATGGGGCTAGCGCATGGTGGTGTTGAGTTCTCAAATGGCTCTCTCCCAGGGATTGAAGGATACGCCATCGGCTTGATGACGAAGAGTCACCGTGGCAAGCTCTACATCAACGATTCGGGATGGGGGCCTGACTCCGGCTCAATTGAGTACGGGTACCGGGTTCCTATTGGCAAGATTCATGTGTTCATCGGCAAACTTGACGGATCCACACCCGGGCCGGACATCTACACCGACCTCGTCAAGTCGGCCCGGCGCATGAAACCCGCCTGTGTTCAACCTGGGCAGAAGAGTGTTTTCATTGGCTTTACGCATGACAGGGGAGATTCCTTGTCAGGAGGAGATACCTTGGCCTTCTTAAATGAAGGATCTTCCAGCGGGGATGCGAAGTCAATCTATCAACTTCATAATGGCGGGCTAGGGGGCTATGCCGATGGTGACAGTATTCCAGAGCCTTATGACCCGCCGAGGCGAGCCGCCGTGTTCATGGTAGGCCTAGCGCCAGCTTCTAATGGTGCGACTTCCAGAGCAGCAGCAGGAGCAACCCCACCCGATGTTGAGCCTCCTAAGATGCCGGCTCAAGTTTTACTAGAACTCATGGAGGAGCTAGTGACTTGTCACGCCCAAGATGCGTTCCTATCCTTATTTTCGCACGAGGGCCTCGACCGGGATAGAAGCACATCTCGTCATGTTGCAAGAATGGAGATCATTACAAGTACATGTACGGAAGAGATGAGTATATGGAGTTGGCTTACACTCGCCACAAGCTACAACAAGATCACATCAATACAACAACATATTCGAACATCATACAGAAGAGCAGGGTCCGACTATGGACGAAAATAAACGACAAAATGACATCCATCCTTGCTATCCCAGGATGCCGCCTGGAACCCATCCTAGATTGATGATGATGAAGAAGAAGAAGAAGAACTCCAAATCAAATCAAGCATCGCACTCACGTCAAATCATCGCATTACCTGTACCTACAACTGTTGTTGTAGTAATCTGTGAGCCATAGGGACTCAACAATCTCATTTCCAAGGGTATCAAGACTATTAAAGCTTAATGGGTGAGGTATGGTTAAGTGGTGAGGCTGCAACAAGCGACTAAGCATTTATTTGAGTGGCTAACTTATGAGTACATAAATTAAAGTATGATGGTCTACGCATAACGGACATGAACTAGTAATGATCACTAATTGATCCTGAACACCTACTTACGTCAAACATAACCCCATCGTGTTCTCTCTCGAATAAGGACTCACGAGAAGATATAGTCACGATTACACACACAGTTGGTGTATTTTATTAGAGAATACTTCAAGTTTGCTATGATTGGGTGTTAAACAAAGTATCCAAGTTTGCCACATAACTGCGGGCATGGCTTTCCGACAGATTTAACCCTGCAGGGGTGCTCCAACTCATCCATCACAAATTAACCACATGCCGCAGGAATAACCTCGACCACGGATCTCGTGATCATCCTAGGCAATTCCAAAGGAAATTCAACACCTCGAGATAACCCAAAGAAGATCGGAATTCCTCATGCAAGACCTTCAAGAATGGTAAAACAAGTCCAGCAAGACCGCCCGACGTGTCGACGAACCCGATAGGAGCCGCGTATCTCGTTCTCAGGACACGGGCGGATAAGCACAGCGTATAGTGGCCTGATAGAAATCTCCCGAGTTGCCCCGGGTTAGCCCCGCACATGGCTCTAGTTTGGACCAACACTCATGAGGAGCACTGGCCTGGGTTGTTGATTAATCCACGGGGTGATCATGTCCTATGCAAATTTTAGTTGTTATTAAGCAAATAGTATCAATGTTGGGCCTTGGCAGACAAGCTTTATCCTAAAATGAAAATCAAGGGGGTCCCCATAACAACCCCAAGCATGTTAGGAACGCTCAATTATGGAACATAACACCGTTTCACAAGTAACTAGGGCAGCAAGAGTGGAACAAAACACCGAGCAAAAGGCCAATCCTTCCACCCTTTACCAAGTGTATAACTGCATTAAATTAAATAGCAATAATATTGTGATAACAAAGAATGTCCATGTTGTCACATGGAAGCAATTGCACCTGCAGCTAGAAACACTATAAGAAGGGATGAGCAAGCAGTATCATAGCCAAACAAAAGTTTGTTGGGAAGGTGGAGGGTTAGAGGCTTTTCATGGCAATGTTGGGAGGCTTGACAAACAAGTGGTAGGTAGCGAGACATAGTGATAGAAAGACGAGACAACTAGCATGACAATGATAGTAGTGATATCCAGGGAAATGTGTCATCTTGCCTAAGATCACGCTCAGAAGAAGAACGAGTCCATGAAGAAGACGAGCCAACGTAGTCGAACGAATCCTCACACTCCAAACGCTTTCAGAACTCTATCAAGTCGAAGCAATTCGAAAAAAACAATCAACACATGATGCACCACAACATATGCATGACATGATGCACAAACAAATATGATGCATGTTCGGTTTAATATGCAACACATGGCATGGCATGGCAAGCAAAACAAACAACTACTACATATTAAGTGAAGTTCAATATGCAACGAGTTGCATATTGACGAAACTCCACGTTGAATTACTTAGTTCTTTCCCGTTTAGGTATACATCAATGTTAAATGTTGTTATACATGGCAAGAGGTGAAGCATGAACAACTATATCATCTAGGCAATTTAAATGGGGCCGGAAGCGACATATAGCATTCCCGAAACATCCCCATAAGCATAATATGAATTTGGTCCAGATCTGTACTAAACATGTTTTATATTTATTAAACATGTAAAAAAGTGTTCATGGGATTCTACACGTTTTTCTAGTCAAGTTACATATATAACACATTTTAAACGGAGCTATGGTTATGTAGTTATGCAATAAACCATTTTAACATGGCATTGATGCAAATTAATGCAAACAGCAAGTTTATGTATTTTAAACACATGTGAGAGTTGGTTATTGTGAAACTACATAAAATTCTGGTCATATTACATATTTAAAGTTTTTACATATGATGCACGGGTGAAAAGTTATTAATGCATGAAGTTTAGGGCGTTTTCTGTAAAACAGCAATCCCTAATAAATTACTAAATTCGCACGATAGGGAAAAAACAAGCACAGGACGAATCTGAATAGGCCCGAAACAGAGCACTGGGCACACTATAGCTAACATGCGCATGGGCGAGGGTTACGAGGAGCTGGGGCTCACCTAGTGAGCTTCGCCCCAGTCGGTGGGGGTAGCTAGGCCGGCGAGAGGCGGACTAGGCTGGCCCACGCAAGAGCTGGCAGCGGGCGAGCAAGGCGGGGCTTTGTCCTCCCTCTCGTGCTCTCGCACGAGCAGGAGGCATGGCGGCGGCAGCGCAGGGCGGTCCATCGCGAAGAGGCAAGCAGCGGGCACGGGGACGGGCAGATCCGGGCCGGAGGACGCCGGATCTGGCGGTCCTGGCGGTGGCGAGGGCCGAGGCAGCCGACGACGGAGCTTCGGGCTCCCATGGCGGCCTGGACAGGGAAGAGGGGGGGTTAGGGGAAAGAGAGAAGGGAAAGGAGAAGAAGGAAGGAGAGGGAGGAGGTCCGGCGGGCCGGTTCGTCGGCGGCGGCGGCTCTGATGGCCGCCGGCGTGGGGAGGCCATCGGGCGGCAAGACGGAGGCGCTCGGGCAAGGGAGGCTTGTCAATGGCAGCTGCGGGCTGCGGGCTGCATTGGAGCTTTTTGGTCGTCGAATATTGTCTGGGTTGGCCATCGGACATGTCCGGTAGGTGGGATTTGGGTGATTTTCAGTCCCAGATCTGAGATCTAAGGGCTGAAATTTGGCTATGGAGGTGGGATTTCGGGGGAGAGGGAGGTGGAGCTAGCAGGTGGGGTTTTCTAGGGGTGTGGCTACAACTTTTACATGGGGGAAACCCTAGAGAGTGAGGGTCTCTCTCTCCATGGGGGTTTAAATAGGGAATGGCACTAGGGGCTGGTTGGGTCTCGTCCGTCCGATCGCGATCGGATGACCACGAACGGAGGTGGGGATAAGTTGGGCTAGTGGCTGTGTATATGGGCTAGGATGAGATGAGAGGGAAGGTGGCAGCCTGTGACAAAGTTTAAAACACCGAAAAATGTCCGACGAATAAACCGATGACCGCACTCCTACGACTGACCGTTCGGGTATCAAACGAACTCAGAATGCGACGAAATTCGGCAGGCGGTCTACCTACAATATAATAAGACCGCATGCCAACTTTCAACCCAATCCGAGAATATTTTAAAGGCACTTTTAAAAACAATATTTTTTCAATGTCGCGGGCGCGTGCGTGTGTGGTTGGTCTCGAAACAGGCAACGGCAAGAATGGAGAGAACCGACAACTACGAACGGATGCAAGTTTTCGAAAACAAGTGGCAATGCCATGCAGATGATGCGAAGATGAATGCAACACCCCAAACGGAACACGGACGAGAATGGAAATAAAAGGGGAATCTTCTAGAGCGTCGGTCTCGGGCTGTTACACGACCTTGATGGCCACAGAAGTGACGACCGAGAATCGGGCGGAGCACCATTCCAAGATTAACCGGATCAAGGGACGGATGGATCAGGCCCAGAAAGATATCAATGCAATGCAGGTTCAGATGAATGCTGAATCGGAGTGCTTGAGGGCGGAGGCTCTCCATTTTGATCTGGATCAGCGGGCTTCAGAGGCGGTTCAACGTAGAAGGACTCAAGTTGGTCTCCCAATCCAGCCTCGAAATCTCTTCAATACTCCTAGAGCCGAGCCGAGTACATTGTCGATGGTAACCCAGGTGACAGAGGCGCCACGACAACTAGACCCGCCACGGAGGAACAGAACTTTGACGCAACACGTCATGATGCCGCTTGGCCATTATTCTAACCCGATGGAAAACATGATAGTGGCAGCTGCCTGGCTTGACGCCCTCCCCTTGGATGAAGGGACGTCGTTTGCTGAAGAGGCAAGGAATGCAATCAGCCTATTGCAGACAGCGGTGGCCCAGCAAGAAAGGTACACATACAGCCGGAGTCGGGTGCACTCTACGCCAGTTCATAGCCGTAGCTGCAACAGGTGCACTGATTCACCACCGGTTTCTAGCATTGAGCAGAGGCGGAACCCGCCCAATGATAACATGCCTGAGAGGGATTTTAAGGGGACTATGGATAGGGGTTGACTCAGCAAGGATCAACGTTGGTGATGGATTACCCGGAGATCCCTGAGCCGGCACAAGCACCCCCCCCCCCCGCGCGCGTCAGCGCTCCAGGGGAGTTGGTGTGCAATGTCTCATGGAGGATCTAAGGAATGAACGTTTGCCTAAGGACTTTAAGGGGCCACGGAAGGTGCCTAATTACACGGCAGATCTGCCCTCGAAGGCCTAGGTCGAAAGTTATAAGCTGGCTATGGAGATGCTAGATGTCAGTGAGGTGGTTTCTACGAAATACTTCATTATGATGTTAGAAGGATCGGCCCGCACTTGGTTGAAGGGTTTGCCACCTAACACCATCACGTCTTGGGCCGAGTTGAAGGCACACTTTATCAAGAATTTTAGGGGAACCTACAAGCAACCTATGCAATCATGGATCTTGATCATTGTGTACAGCAGGAAGGTGAATCGGCCCATCATTGGGTTCGACGGGTCTCGATGGTGATCCACTCGTCTGAGAATATTTCAGCGCCTCAAGCAGTTCTGATTCTGGAAAGGAACTGTCACTTTGTACCCCTTAAATAGAAGCTTGGGCGGTTGAAGCGTTCTTGCGAGGACATGGGTGAGCTCGTGACGGCTCTCACAAGTATGAGGATTTAGATACCACCAAAGACCCAGGCTCCAACGATGAGAAGTCAGCTCAAGGCAAGAAAGGCAACAACACTAAGAATCACAAGGGCAGTGCTGGAAACGGCAACCAAGGCAAGCGGAAGAACCCGAATGGCGGGTCAGAGTTAGTGGTGAGTACCAATGCTAGGAACGGTCGTGCCAGGGGCAACGGAAATTTTAGGCCGTTGTTCAACAAAGATAAGGCACCTATGCCTTCCAACTTGGAAGAGGCACTGAACAGACCTTGCCTGGTGCAAAGCCGGCCGGATAAAGTGGCCACCCACACGTGGAAGGAGTGCAACGTTATGCGCCAGTTCCAGGATCACAGCCTCCGTCAACACCATAATAACGATAACGGCCCGTCGGGCGGTTCGGGATCAGGCAGTTCAGGAGCAGGTTTTGGAGCCGATGGGTCAGGTTCAGGTTACCAGGGTCAAGGAAATCAGGGAGGGCATCATCAACAGCAGAGAAATAGTGGTCAGCAACAGAATAATCAGTCAAGATATTAGAGCAACCTGAAGCAACTTAGCAGGGGGCAGTATCATGTCTTTACTACAAGCCTTGACAAGCGGGATCAGAAGCTGCACAAGAGGGTGGTTAATGCAGCCACGCCGGCTCTCCCACGATACTTAAAGTGGTCGGAGTATCCGATCACGTGGAGCTGGGAGGATCACCCGCCACGGGTTGACAATCCGGGTCACCTGGCTCTGGTGGTCGCTCCTCACGTTGGGGGTTATAAGTTTACAAAGGTACTCATGGATGGTGGTAGCAGTATCAATATCCTGTACTATGACACCTTCCAGCGGATGGAGTTAACTGACAAGGCTCTTAAGCCATCATCGACAGTTTTTCATGGGGTGGTACCAGGTAAGTCGGCCTACCCAGCAGGGAAAATTTCTTTAGAAGTAGCGTTTGGGGATGAGTACAACTACAGGTTGGAGACTTTGTGGTTCAAGTGGTGAAAATTAAGAGACTGTATCATGCTCTATTTGGTCGACCGGCTTTTGCAAAGTTTATGGCCAGGCCTTGTTATGTCTATCTACAGCTCAGGATGCCAGCCCTCCATGAAACAATTACGGTGCACGATGATCAGAAGATTGCCATTGAGTGCAAGGAAGGAGACACGGGTTACGCAGAGTCAAGCTGCACAGAGGTAGAGCTTAAGTTTTACAAAAATAACATTGACCCGGCGAACATGACTCCGTTGAAGAAGCCCAGTACAGAGTCTGAGTTGCCCTTGAAGTTTGCGGCAGATGACACGAGGCTGGTAGATTTTACGCCGGGCGACTCATCCAAACAATTCACTATTGGGGCTAACATGGACCCCGCATAGGAAGGCGCGCTCAGCGAATTCATCCGTGAGAATCGGGACATCTTCGTATGGAAGCCATCTAACATGTCGGGTGTACCGAGAGAATTCGCTGAGCACCACCTTAATATGGATCCTAAATTTAAGACGATTAAGCAATTCCTCTGTTGTTTCAACGAGGAGCAGCATAAAGCAATTGGAGAAGAGGTGGCCCGGCTCTTGGCGGCAGGGTTCATCGTGGAGGTATTTCACCCGAAGTGGTTAGCAAATCCCGTGCTGGTGCTCAAGAAGAACGGCACGTGGCGTATGTGTATAGATTACACGGATCTTAACAAGGCTTGTCCAGTTGACCCATTTTCTCTCCCTCATATTGACCAGATTATTAATGCAACGGCGGGTTTTGATAGTTTATGCTTCTTGGATGCCTATTCAGGTTATCACCAGATCAAGATGGCAGTTAAAGACCAAGAGAAGACGTCGTTTATAACACCTTTTGGGGCTTTCTGCTATGTGTCTATGTTGTTTGGGCTCAAGAGTGCACAGGCGACTTACCAATGTTGTGTGCAGAATTGCCTTCACGGTCAGATTAGGCGCAATGTTCATGCTTACATGGACGATATTGTGGTTAAGTCAAGGAAGAAGGAAACGTTGCTTGATGACCTGAATGAGACGTTTGATAACTTACGGCTCTACAAGATGATGCTTAACCCGGCTAAGTGTGTTTTTGGAGTTCGTGCTGGTAAAAATTTTAGTTTCTTGGTTTCGGAGCGAGGAATTGAGGCAAACCCGGACAAGATAAAGGCCATCACGTCACTGGCTAAACCGGCAAGAGTCAATGGTGTGCAGCATTTAGCGGGTCGTATTGCCGCTTCATCAGCCGCCTGGGTGAGAAGGCTATTCCTCTGTATCAGATGATGAAAAAGACGGATGACTTTGTCTGGAGTAAGGCTGCGGATGAAGCTCTTGAAGCGCTCAAGAAGCAGTTGGTTGAGCCGCTGATCTTGGCTGCTCTGGCTGAGAAAGAACCCTTGCTCCTTTATGTGGTGGCTAACAATAGGGCGGTCAGTTCTGTAATTGTGGTAGAGCGCAAGGAGGCTGGGAAGGAGTACCCGGTCCAGAGGCTGGTTTACTATGTCAGTGAGGTTCTTATAGAGTCCAAGCAAAGGCGCCCCTGCAATGACAGAATACTATTTATTTGTTAGTCGTTAGCTTCCAAGCTGTGATGGGGTGCACAGTCGACATATATATATATACATGTCGCATTGTTGGCGCTAGCGAGCTATGATCAAAGGTACCTGCATTCGTAGAAACTAATATACGGGGTGTTCATGGCAAATCGCAAGTTGAAGCATTACTTCCTTGTACACCAGATCACGGTGGTTAGCTCTGCTCCGTTGGGACATATAATTCAGAACCGAGAGGCCATTGGTAGAATTTCTAAGTGGGCGTTGGAGCTTGGGCCTCTCAATTTGAAGTATGTGCCTCACACAGCCATGAAGTCTCAGACATTGGTGGATTTCATAAATGACTAGATGCAGTGTTAGTCACCGGAGGACAAGCCGTACAACACATATTGGACAATTCACTTTGATGGGTCCAGACAGTTGGAGGGATCGACGGCTGGAGTTGTCTTAACTTCCCCCAAAGGTGATAAGTTCTTTTAGGTGTTAAGGCTGATGTTTCCTTGCACGAACAATGCAGCTGAATACAAAGCTTTGCTTCATCGACTTCGTGTGGCAAAGGAGATGAACCTGAGCCGGGTTAGATGCCTTGGCGATTCAGATCTTGTGGCACAACAAGTTTCAGGCACATGGGATTCCAAGGACACACTGATGGCGGCTTATCGACAGGAAGTCGATATTGTCGCTGGTCACATCAAGGGTTATCAGGTGGATCATATTGATCATCGCAAGAATGAGGCTGCCGATGCATTGTCAAGACTGGGCTCCCAGCATAAGCTGGTGCCACCTAATGTTTTCTTGGATGTACTTTATCGCCCATCGGTTAAGTTACCTTTAGAGGAGGATTTGGCTGTACCTGGCCCGGAAGGGCAGCTAGTGGCAGCTCTGCATGCTATTCCAGACTGGACGCTACCGTACCTGGCATACCTGACCCGCGACGAGTTGCCTGAGGACGAGACTCTGGCATGGAAAATTATGAGACACTCTAAATCCATGACTGTCATTAATGGTGAGTTGCATAAATGTAGTGTTACCGGCGTTTTCCAGCGTTGTGTTTCTTCAGAAGAGGGCAGGGAAATTTTATATGAAATACATGTTGGCGATTGTGGACATCATGCTAGCTCAAAGTCCTTGGTGGCTAAGGCTTTGCGGCATGGCTTCTTCTGGCTGACGGCTCATAAAGACGTGGAGGATCTGGTCTCCAAGTGCGACGGGTGTCAGAAGTTCGGAAGACATGCTCATGTACCGGCTTGGGAATTGCGGATGATTCCGATCACTTCGCCGTTTGCAGTCTGGGGGGCTTGATATGGTTAGACCTTTCAAAAGTTCTAAGGATAAAAAGATCACCTTTTGGTGGCGGTGGACAAGTTTACCAAGTGGGTGGAGGCTGAGCCGGTCACTAAATGTGATACGGCCACAACGGTTCAGTTTGTCAAAAAATTGATCTACCGATTTGGTTACCCTCATAGCATCATCACGGATAACGGAACAAATTTATCCAAGGGGGCTATGAAGGTGTTATGTGAAAGCGAGCACATCCGGCTTGATGTTTCTGCTTTTGCTCATCCACAATCAAATGGTCAGGCGGAGCGAACCAACCCGGAAGTCTTGAGAGGTATCAAGCCTTGGCGTATGGTTCCTTTGTAGAGAACGCCAGGTTGTTGGGTTGAGGAGTTACCTTCCGTCCTCTAGAGTATCAATACTACACCTAATAGGTCGACATGTTATACGCCTTTTTTATTGTTTACGGTGCGGAGGCCGTGTTACCAAGCGACATACGTCATGATTCACCATGGGTGGCGGCTTACGTAGAAGCAGATAATGAAACGGCACGTCAGGATGCGTTGGATGCTCTAGATGAAGCACGCGATCTTGCAGCAGCTCGGTCGGTGATTTATCACCAAGACTTGCGCCGCTACCATAGCCGCAAGGTCAAGACCCGGACATTCCAAGAAGGTGACTTGGTGTTATGTTTGATTCAGGCTTAGACGGATGCACACAAGTTATCTCCCCCGTGGGAAGGACCTTTCATGGTTAGTAGAAATCTGAACAATGGGTCAGTTATCTCATTGACGTACGAGACTAGTCACGTACCTCTGGACAGGAGACTCATCGGCCATGGAACATCGCTCATTTGCGGCCTTACTATATATACTTGAGTCATCGACTCCCATCTTTGTACATACATACTTATATTTCTCATATAATAAAGTTGGCATCCCTGCAAGTCAGGACCTCTGCCGTTTTTCTTTTTGCATTACAGATTTGTGCAAAAGATGAACACCTCTACATGGTCACTTGGGAGCTTCCAACCCAGCGGGTTTAGCTCACTCACCCTCTTGATCGAATTTTCAGCCACCGTAAGGCGGGGTTGGTGACCCCGAACTTACTCCATCAAATAAGGTCAAAAGGGGTGCAGCGAGTTGTGAACTTACCCCCTTGATCCGCAAGGCCGAGTTATACCTGCTTGTAAGCAGCTGCTGCTCTACCAGGGGTGCAGCGAGCTGTCAACTCACCCCCCGCAAGGGCCTCTTACAGCGGTGAGGCAAACTCTCTCATCTGCTGCGTACTCTCCGCTAAGTGGCCCGTCGTACTCTTAAGCAAGTGACGCTGTTTAAGGTTCCAAATGACATATTTATATCACGTGAGAAGTAGCTTATGAGTCAGGGGTACTCACCCCACTACAAATTCTGGTCAGTTGCGCCCTTAACAGTTAATCTCGCCTAGAGACCCTGAGCCGCTCAAAGTTGACGATCACTCTCGTTAGAGATCCTGCACTGTTAAGCAGTTCAAAGCAACGGATCCCCCTAGAAGGGCCAGCAATGAGTTTTCAAAAAACAAAAAAAGGAAGGAAAATCAAGAACATCATACATTGCATCATACATTACATCATGCATTACATACATATCATGCCGGTTTCCAAAGCCGGGTTAGAGCAAGATTATGTAAGAAGAAGCCAGGCTATACAGATATTAACATCTATGGGTTATGCTTTTTCAAGCCGCCCTTACAAACACTGCAGAATATTTTATCTCTTGTTTTTTGTAGGCTTTATCTCCAAAGATGAGTTGTTGTTAAGACATTATGAGAAGAATGCAAGGCAGATAGAAAATGCATAAGATGAATCCAAAGTCATGGATACCCGATGGCTGAGGCAAGCAAGTTTTTTCTAGGTCTATTACAAAGCTCTCTAGAAGCACAAAAGGCGAATGACTTAAAGTTTTGCATACACTTCTTCATCTCGGCGGCTCAGCTGGCTAGGTAAAATTCAGTTGAGAACAAACAAAAGTTTTAACTTGCTGGCGGGTCATCTGACGCCGGGTCTTTGGGCTCTTCGATCTTAGGATTATCCACATCCCAGTTGCAGTTTAATAAAGCTTCGAACTGAGCGTCGTCGAAAAGAGGAGATGGGTCAACTTCAGGGGCGAAGAGCGGCTTACGGTGTGCAAGGATCAAGTCCCTGGCTTTGAAAGTTGGACAGCGCAGCCGTTGGTTGTTCGCATCGTAAGCCTCCTAGTAAGGAGTCAGATATGTCTCATCAACAAGGACAAAGGAAAGTCTCTTGGAGGCCCTGACGCATTTGGCGTAATCCGCCTTAGTAAAGTCTGAGTTGTCATCCTTTTTGGATGGAAGTCGTTCATCATTTTTAGTGGTTAACTCTGGAGCAGAGGCTAGGGACCGGCTCAGTGCAGCTATGGCCCCTCTCCTGGCGGCTGATCGCCTTATTTCCTCTACCTGTTTGGGCAAGGTTGACAAGACTTCTATAACACCCTTCATAAATTTGGGGACATACTTGGCCGTCATGATGGCCTTGATGGTACAGAGGGCTCCACTGTAGAGTTGCTCAGTCAAAGTATAGGCTGCCTTCAATTTCATCAAACTATCAGAGGATAGCTGGCGGCTCCTCTCACCTGCAAGAAAACGGTTCAAAGTGATAAGCCGCCTGGCAGGTATTTCTTTCACAAGGAATTTTTTTAAGCCATACATGCTTACCAAAGATAGCGGCAGTCATCTTGGATATGTGATCTTTGAGAGTCTTCAGCTCTGCTGATGCAAGTTTGAGTTGTTCCTCAGTATCGCTTGCACGCTTGGATAAGGCAGCTTGCTCAGATTCAGCAGTCTTTTTATACGCGGTAAATTCGACCTGGAGCTTCTTAAGTTGTTCGACAGCCACCCCTAATTTCTCTTCTGCTATGACTCGGGCGGTCTATTGAGTGGTCAGGTTTTCCCTTAAGCCGACACGTTAAGACTCGGTTGTGTCTAACGCCTCCTACATTATACAAGTAGAAGATTATAAAAGTTAAGTCGCCAGGATGGAGTTATTTTTTATGCAAGTCCCAAGCAGATTGCAAGCAATATACTTGGCACTTGGGGGCTAATGTCTATGTTTTTTTTCAAGTCTATGATGAAGTTCCGGCTCATCATTGTTATAATAACCCGGACTTGGGGGCTACACCTGACAAACTTCTCAAGCACGAAAGCTCCAGCTCATCATTGTTATAATGATCCGGACTTGGGGGCTACACTCAGATCTAAGATTTAACATAAGTACCGGCTTATATGCAATTTAATCCAGTACTTGGGGATATAGGTCAAAGTTCTCTACAGCATGTCAAAGGTTAGGAAGACCCGATCTATTATTTGCAATATTACATAGGTTCTTGGGGTCTACGTAAGGGTATAAGAGAAATGCAGAAGATGAAAGATACCTCATATTTTTTCTTCATCGAACCAGCAAGTTTGGTCTCCATATTGTGGCTGGCAGAAAGGCGGTTCAAATAGCTGGTGTGTAGGTCATCTACAGTCATCTTCTCCAAGACGGGGAATTCAAAGCTAAGCTTCTCTGGAGAACAAGTATCAAACTTGCTCGACTATTTTGCCAATACATGATGAGTCGGGGATTGATAACCCGTCCCGGTTATGGTAACATCGGGAAGAGATGAGTCTTCAGCGGCAGGACTGGGCGGCTCAGGGTCAGCCGCTGGACTATCAGAAGTCGTCAGGTGATGACCCGCCAGTTCTGAGGGTGGAGGAGAGCGCTCAGGTGCTTCCTTGTTAGTGTCAGAAGGTTCAGCATGAGTGGAGGGAGATAGCTCAACAGTCTCCGGCTGTTGAGCGGCAAGAGGAACGGTGGACCCGCCTGTCTTCCTACGTTTGGCTTGAGCCCTGAAGGTGCAAAGAGTCAGTACACTGTACAAAGATGATACAGATAATGTACACATGGTAGGGTGAAAGCATACTCTGGGTTGATCTTCATAGGAGGAATTTTGGAGGCAGTCGAGTCGCCAGACGAAGGAGGTGACTTCTATAAATTAAGACAATAAAGCACAAGAGTAAGACAGCAGTATAGAGATATAAGGCAGATATTGGATTTTTAGTAAGAAAGTACCTCACCGGGACATTTCCGCGGCGCCGGGGAGTTGGGTAAGCCGACCATAAGATCTTCAGAGCTGATGCTCCGAGTCTAACACCGAGAGTCGTGATGTTGCGTTTTCAAGGAAAATTCGGGGTCTAAGTAAGCAAGAGGATGTGAAAAAGGAACTTTTCAGACGACCCGCCGTATCTTCTCTTGTGGTAAGATTTCTGAGTCGGAAGAAATGTAAGTTACCTCAGGAGCGTTGGCGTGGCTCGTTTCTGTCTCCTCCTATGTACAGTCGTTGTCAATAAATTGCATAAAAAGACGGTCAAGGGAGTCAAGTTCTACCTCTAAGTCGTCAAGTTCAAGCGGGTTTTGAGCCAAAGTTTTCTGCTTGCGGACACGGATGTTACCCGCGTGAGACTTCTTCTTTACGGGGGGGTGTATTTTTTTCTTCCAGAAGCTGGAATTAGCCTGTAGGCAAAGCCGCCAAAAGATTCAAAGTTGCCATATACAAAGTCAAGACAAAGAGCAAGCGAATTTGAAAGTCGTCCTTACATCTGGAGCTGGATTTGCAACGTAGAAGGGTTTTAACCCAATTGTACAGCAAGCCTCCTGGGATTCGCGGGTAAGTCCTTTGACAACAGAGTTAACATTTTCTTCCGTCAGGGGTGTGTGATTGAAGCAGATAGGATCATTCTCATCGCCTGTGTATTCGCACATAAGCCGGTCATGCCGGCTTAGTGGTAAGAATTTCCATGAGATCCAACAATGGGTTAAGTCAACTCTCGTCAACTCGTTTGCCAGAAGGGCCTTGATTTTAGCGAAAGTCGGAGCATACTTCGCTCGTGTCGTAGCAGACATCCGATCTGGAAGCTCAGTTGAAGTGCAGAGCCAGGTAGGACGGTAACTCGGCAATGGATTTTCTCCCTCTGGAGAGGTGTCTCTGCAGTAAAACCAAGTTATGTTCCAGTCTTTGGGGTGGCTTGGCATAAGGACAGCCGAGTAGGCCAGATTTGTCCGTCTTTGGATGGAGACTCCGCCGAGATCTAAGCTTGGACCAGTCACCACTTCCGTTTGGCAGTTGACATAGAAGAAGTCGCGGAAGAGGTTGATGGATGGCTCTTCTTGCAAGTAAACCTCACATAAGACTTGAAGGTTGCACAGGTTGGAGACCGAATTCGGGGCAATGTCTTCAGGATGCAGTTTAAAGAAATGGAGGACGTCTTGGAAGAATTTTGATCCGGGCGGGCTAAAACCACGGAGAAGGTGATCGGTGAAGATAAAAATTTCCCCTTCTTTAGGGGTAGGTTTCTTCTCTGACCCCGAAACCCGCTAGTGAATAACATTCTGAGCTGGCAATGTGCCTGCCTCTACGAAATCTAGTAAGAATTGCTTGGTGACTCCAGAGCTGACCCAGTCACAAGATGCAGGTGCTCGAGACATGATGGCGGGTCAAACTGTGAAAGGGGCAGGACGCGGCGGGTCAGAAAGCGGCCAGACAATCAAGATGGTTGATTAAACTAAATAGTGTAATGTTAAGCCACCAACACAGTTTATCGGAAGAGCAAGTGATTCGATGGTGAATTAAGTGGGCAATACCATGTTACAAATATTACTAAGGGCAGACAAACAGGTTTTACACATTGTAAAGTGACTGTAAGATCTACATACAAGGAAAAATTAAATTAAGTCCAACCCTAAAGAGGAGTCGAGGAAGAACAAGCAGTTGGCGCAAGAAAGGGAACGGGATGCAGATCTAGGATGAACTATTGTTGGCTTTGCACGGGTAGCTGCGGTGGATTAACAACATCACGAGATCCGAAAGACTACTTATCAGTTGGCATTGCGAGGATGATTGGGTGAACAAGCATGTTACTGGAGGTCCGACGAACTCAAAAGGATTCAAGTGAGGAACTATAGATCTAATAGAGGTTGAAAAGGGTACGTCAAGGATGCGGCTGATGCGGGCGAAAATCTGGAGCGTTCAGGTTGATGCAGTGGCCAAGGTCGTTGATGACGACGAGATCCTACCGGTGCGGCGGAGGTCAGGAAGCGCAGGCATCAAAAGGAAGAAGAAAGATGGTGTGGTGGAGGAAAAGAGAAAACTCCCTCGTGGCCCTATTTAAGAGATGGGATGCCAAATAGTGCACACGGGAATCGAGGGGGCGAAATGATGATTGATCGAGACTGACACCTCGATTTTCTGGCCGACTGTTTAATGAAAGATCCGTTGCAAACGTCATAGAATCTTTTCGGCATATCCGAAGGTGACGTCACGGCGGGTTAGGAATTCTTTTTGTTTTCAGCTGACAAGGACGTAAGACTCGCCGCTGAATAAAATGGCGATTGACATGGGCAAGCTCAAATCAATCTGGGCCTAATGTTGGGGATATAACCCCGTGGTAAGACCCGCCATAGAGGGGTCGGGTCATACTTGGCGGCTCGTTGTCATGTGGGCTAGAAGACGAAGGCTGGGCTGCGCGGCGGTTCATCAGATGGGATGAGACGGAGGCCCAGAGACGGGAATAAGTCACAAGACCCAGGCGGGTGAGCCGCCCGGAGACAGCTTGCCTGGATAAGCAAGACGGCTTAGAGACGGAGCCGAACACGTTGTAAGAGTCAGTTTGGGACTTATGTAACCCAGGGTCTTGACCTCCTATATAAAGGCAAGACCCGAGGACGGCTTAGACAGAAAACCAATCAATCGAGAGCTAGGTCAAGCGAATACGCTCCCTTGTAATCGATACTCCCATCAATATACACAAAGTAGGATGTAGGCTTTTACCTCTTCTCGAGGGGCTGAACCTGGGTAAACCCGTGTCTTTCGTCCCAACCAGCCCCTTTGAGTCCACCATGTTCGCGATGGCCTCAAACCTAAGTCTTCGGACATCTACCGTGACAAAACCATGACAAGTGGGGAAATATTCTTAGTGCTTCTCTGTCGAGTGAGTGATGGTGGACGGGTATATATAGGCAACTCCAAAAATCCAACCGTTACACACAAAATGACCAACTCGGTGACACCGATGTGTTAATCTCGGTGGTACCGAAGTGACCAAAAGGTGGCAACTTTTGAATCTCGGTGAGACCGATATAGGAAACTCGGTTGCACCGATAAGGTGACCAACGATCAAATTTCCCAATCTCGGTGACGCCGATCCAACAATGTCAGAGGGGCCAATATTGTGAATTTGCGTAACAGAAAGTTCGCCACCTAACTCGGTGGCACGAATGCAGAATTAGTTGCACCGAAGATCTAGGGTTTGACTGAGTCTGTCTAGGGTTTGGAATCAGTGGCATCGAGTGGAAAATGTTGGTTGCACCAATTTTGAATATTTGGCTTTGGACAGACTTTTGTGGAAGGTCTTGTGGGTATATGTGGTGACTATCACTTGTGCATGTGTGAGCATTTTGTTCACCAACAAAACCTTACCCCGTTTAATAGTATTGGCTTTCCTATGGACTCAAAGTGATTTCTCACAAATGTAAAATGTAGAGTGCTTTGCTTGAATCTTGACCAATGTTATTCCTTGCATCTTGGGGTATTACACAATCCTTATGCCAACCCATCATTGAACTTTCCTGAAACATACTTAGTGGAAACATTAGTTCAATGACATATATGTTGTTATTCATTACCAAAACAACCAAGGGAGCAAATGTGCTTTCAATCTCTCCCTTTTTGGTAATTGATGACAACATATAGATCAAAGCATTGACATATGATATAATCAATGAATATAATCGTTGCTTTGAGAAGTATGTGATAAGCAAGAGCTCCCCCTAAATTTGTGCATTATTTATAAATTTGCGTTTGAATGCAAACGCACAATCGATTAGGTACATGGGGCACTTCTTCCATGTCACATACATCTTGGTGGTGTGCAAGAGTAATAAGAGTTAACAACATACCACAACACATCAAGCAAAGTGAATGATCATCACACAATCATCGAAAGATAGGAAATAGTAGCAACACGCATTAAAGCGTATGATCACACACTCAAACAAAAGTATCTCACATCAAACCAAAAGAACCAAATGTATGTTTTGTAAAACCAGCAAATAAAAAACAAAACGCTCTCTCACTCGAAGCCTGAGATCTATATATAACTTATCCCCCTTTGGCAACAAGTTACCAAAAAGCTCGAAGAGATATAGCTAATCGTTCTTTTGCGGTTGATCTCCTCCGGTAGTCAATGTCAGAGTCGAGAGAACTACATCGGCGAAGACATCTGCTGAAGTCCTGGATGGACTCGGTGTAGACACGAAAGGCACTTGAGCTAATGGAGCCGATGTCACTGTGGCTGGAGCAGAAGATGGAGGCCTCGTCTCTGGAGCTGGCACTATAGGTGTTCTGGCCTTAGTAGTGAACTAGGCAGTCGTCCTGACAGTTGCACTATCTTCCTCGTCAACATCAGAAGAATCAGACTCTGAGGAGTGGCGAAGGATTGGGGCTTCATCAACCTCCTTCTTGAGCCCATTGACTATCTTAGTCAGCCCATCAACCTTGTCATTCAGAGTTTTCACTCTATCATCAATGATGTTCACAAGGCTCTCCTGAGTGTCCATGATGGTCTTGATGTATTTCTTCATGTCCATGATAGTAGTGATCAAGAGATCCATCTATTTGTTCCTAGACCTGGGGACCTGAGCACTAGTGGCTCGAACTGCCTCTGCCTCTGCCTCTACCTGTGCCTGAGCTGCAGCTGATGTGGGATGGTCTGGGTCCATCACCACAACATTGTCCTCTAGATCAGGCTGAAGTGGCAAGTGTGGACTGTCCATAGAAAATATGTGATTCTCAATCTTAGAATTGATAAGCATCTGAATATAGGGTGCCTAGCAGCATGAGCGCTTCTGATCAGTAGCAACCCTCTTCATAGTCTCTACTATCAAGGCCATCACTTGAATCCCTGTGTGACGATCAATATGGATGAGCATGTTGATGGAGTATCCATGAATCATCTTCTCATCTCCAGACTTGGTCATCAAGGTATGCCTCAGGATGGTGTTCATGGTACAGAGGCCTAGCTGGAGGAAGTAAATTGATCCCAACTTGTGAGATTGCACTTTATCAGCAGGGATAAGATTATACATATCCTTCATAGCATTGTGGCTCTCCTTGGATTCTGAGTAGACATCCAAATCACCATCCTCAACCTCAGGGACTCCTAAGATGGTAGCCCACTCATCAACAGTAGATTCATATCTTGCTCCTTCAATCATCCAAACAATCCGGCCATCTCCAAACAAATGAGCAATGGAGTAGAACTGCATGATCATCTCATTGTTCCAAGCAGTGAACTCCTTTCCAACAAACTTGTCAAGTCCAATGCAATGGAAATTTAATTGTACACATAGAAAGTAATCCTCATTATCCTTGATATACTTCCAGTCAACATATCTCATGTCACTGACTGCAGGGCTCTTGTCTAGCAAAACTGTCTCATAGAAGTCTTGCTCCTCCTTGGTATAAAACCTGTAGTCCACAGCAGTCTTCCTCCTCTGGGCATATGGATCAATAGCTCTCCATGCACTCAACCCTGAATCCTTCCTCTTCTGAGTTGAGTCTCTTCCTCGTCCTAGTGGCATCTTTAGGCAACCCATGAGAACTGGGAGTGCATGGATCTGTGGAAGAACTGGATTCAAGACTAGTGCCTGAACTCATCTCAACGTTCTGCTTTGGCAAATTCTGACTATCTTCTGAGCCTGACATGTCTAACCCTGTGAATAGAGTATAGAGGAGTGGAATAGGATAAGTCATCACAAAACGCAGAGATTTTTGAAAGTTTGAACAAAAGATTTTCCAAGTTTTGCATTCTATCAAGTGTATATCGGTACAGCAGAGGCAAAAATTTCGGCCACACCGAGACAAACACCTTACTTTCCAGGAACTTGGCACCTGTAGTGACCCGACTCAAAACGAGTCAAGCCTCTGTGTGTTCTGTGCAATCCCTGGATCAGTATGCTGGCACACACAGTACATCAATGTATATATCAAAGTGCAATCACATGTAATTAACGTAAAACTGATATATACCTTAAAAATCTCAGCGGAAACAGTTAACGGGAGTGGAGTCCCAATAACACCAACGGCAGGTTGAGTGTAGGCCGTAACCTTGAATCGTACTCTTACCCATCGTAGAGCGTATCTGCAACATAAGACGTTGCAGCCGTGTAGGTCAGCAACTTGGTTACTACATCAAGTAACCAAGTTTCCAAATTACCTACTTTGCATGCAATTGGGGAGATGGAAGAACTAATGCAATAAAACATAGGTATACATGGTCAAAGTGACTTGCCGGCATATTCAAAATGCTGACCTACATGGCTGCAACGTCTTATGTTGCAGCTTAGCTCTACGACGGGTAAGAGTACGATTCAGGGTTACGGTCTACACTCAATCTGTCGTTGGTGTTATTGGGACTCCACTCCCGTTGACTGTTTCCGCTGAGATTTTAAGGTATATATCAGTTTTACGTTAATTACATGTGATTGCACTTTGATATATACATTGATGTACTGTGTGTGCCAGCATACTGATCCAGTGATGGCACAGAAAACACAGAGGCTTGACTCGTTTTGAGTCGGGTCGCTACAGCACCATTTTCGGTTGCACCGAAAATGAGAACTCGGTTCCACCGATGTGTTCTCAGTGTGGCTGAAAGGGAAATCGGTGACACCGATTTCTTCGCATCGGTTCTATCGAGATACAGGTGGCGGACAGTAAAACCCTAAAAATCGATCATCCTCTACTCTATGGGATTTTCTTTTGGATGGAAAGCTCTCAAACTATGGATAGACTGGGAATAAACCCTAATGCACAAGAATTGGATAAAGGAGCGTGAGAGGGGGCCGAATCCACACCCTAATGCGGCGATGGATCCACTACGGCGGTGACATTTGGGAAGAAAACATCAACGGCAGCGATTCCCAACGGCGGAGGCACTCGGGGAAGCAAGGTGATGACCAGGGGCCTTCGGGGCAGCAGCTAGGGTTGTGGAGGCACGACGTTTGAAGAATGAATTTCAAAACATCGGGATCCACCGAATATATACCCATCGCTGTCAGTGACACCGAGTTGATATTTTCGGTGTCATCGAGTTTCACAACTATCAGCTAACAGGGAAACTCGGTGTAACCGAGAATATGAAATCGGTATTACCGAGATAGAAAAAACAGATCGACCCTAAGCATTCGGTGAGACCGAGAATTTGGAGTTGGTTCCACCGAGATGCACTTGGGAGGTTTTAATGGTCAGTCCTTGACGATACGGAACTCTGAGTGCTCCTCACACAAAGAGATCGAAAAGTACTTGTTCATATTTTGTGATGCAGCATGAATAGAATATGAGGTGAGAAAGCATAGATAGCTAAAGGAGTAGTCCTGGGCATTTTTGTATATCCAATTGGCAAATCAAAATGAAAAGCCAAATAGCAACAATTGGATATCTTCAAATGAGTAAATAAATGCAGACCAACATGCTCACACAATAAGATGTCAAATGAAATCATGGCAAACATGCACAAATACAATAGCATCTAACAAGCACTTTGGAAATGAAGGAGTCATCTATATATGAGTATATCGACTTAGAAGCCAAGTAAGAATACTTCATCATAGGTCTTACTCATCGTTTAAGCACAAGTGGGGTTACCACTTTTACATAAAGCATTTAATGTTGTCACATTCTATGAGATGCTTTGACTCAAGATTTAGAGTAAAGCTCCCCCTTTATGTGACATCCCTCATAGGAGGGATAAACTACCTTGGGTTTTGTCCATGAAGACTTCATGTAGGTGAAGTAGTGGTGGATTCTCAAAGTTGATTAAGATCACCAAGAGTTGGGAGCATCCTTGTTGTTTCATTTCTCTTCTCACCTACATGGGCTAGTCCCAACACACAAGAGACAAATACAAGGATATCTATGGACATGGAGTGCAAAGCATATGTGATGATGTCCATAGATTTGTTGATTACCTTGTCCCTTGCTTACCTTTGAGGGAATGTGTGACTCCTTGAACTATTGCATGATGTTGATGTTGATTGCAACTAGTTCTTGCCAATGATGAATATGAGTGAATTTCATTGGCGGATTCACCCCTCAAGAACTTCTCTAGTTCTTCTTCTTGGGGACCCACATCAACTCGATGGTAATCCTTGGTGTTGAAGTAGCACTTGTAGAAGTTGATCTTGTAGTAGCCTTGGGAACCCACTTCACCAAAGCTTGGGATCCCTCTTCATATGAGTCAATGTCCTTGTGAAGCTTGTTCTTGCCCTTGAGCTTGGGGTCTTGTGGTGGAAGGTCATATTGAACTTTTATTCCCTTGGGGAGAGTATTTTCATACTTCTCCTTTTGAGGAACAAACTTGGGATTGGGGTATTGACCTTCTTCCCATTCAACTCCATTAGCGTTGAAGTAGCCAACGCCATGATTCTTTCAGTATCCTCGGTGCTTGCGTACAATCTGCTCAAGTGTAACTTGGCTAAGAGAAGAGTTAGTGGGATCAAGAGAACTACTAGAAGCAATATCATTGGATTTATCATTTTTATCGCTACTAGTTGAACAACCTTTCTTTCCTTTGTTACTAGCTTGCTTAGACTTAACTTGTGGCATGAATGTAGATAAGAGAAGTCACTTGGCTAGATAAGAGGAAGTCTTCTTTCAAAGATCGTCATTGATAGATTTAAGGAACTCATGCTCTTGCTCTAAATTAAGCTTCTCGAAGCATAGCTTCTCATCTGTCCTTACAAGCTCTCTATGATCTTCTAGACTTGACTCGTGAGCTAACTTAAGAGTTTTTTGTTCTTGAGTTAGTCATTATATTTCCAACTTGTCATCAATGCATGACTTATCTAGAGTGAAATGATTACTCGCAAGTCCATTTTGACTAACATTACTATATTTGTCAAATAGCAAGTCATCGTCAATTAACAAGTCATGTTCATCACTACTGAAATCAAGATAATCGGGGTGTGATCCCTTGGGGCCTTTAGCCATGAAGCAACATCCACTCCCTTCATTTGGTGAATCAAATATGTCATAGGAGTCGGTTGTCACTAGTGCAAGTCCGGCAACACCTTCATCTTGACTATAGTCGGAGTTGGAGTGATAGCTTCTCTCGGAGTGGTTGTCGGATTCGGAGCCGGAAACCCATTCACCAACATGAGCTTGATGTTTCCTTCCTGAGTAGCTCTTGGTGTACTTGTCCTTCTTCTCCGAGTCCCTACTTCTCCTTGAGGGTATTCGTTCATAACGATCATCTCTACTCCTTCCCTCTCTTTGAGGTGATTCATCTCTTGAGCTTCGTCTTCTTGGTGACTCTTCTTTCCTCTTGTAAGGAGCCATGCACTCATTTGAGTAGTGTTCGGGCTTCCCACAATTGTAACAGTTCTTGTCATGACTTGATGAACGCTTCTCTTCATATCTTGAGTTGGAGCTTCGATCTTTGCTTCTATTCTTGTAGAACTTGTTGAATTTCTTGACATGAGGCTTATCTCTTCATTTGTGACAAGGTTCTTGCTTGAGGTAGCAGGAACATCACTTGTGGCTTTGTAAGCACCACTAGACTTGTGGTGAAGCTCTTCCTTGTCTTTGAGTGTCGTCTCATGAGCAACAATTCTACCAATCACTTCCGTTGCCTTGAGACCTTTGTAGTTGGGCATCATTTGGATCAATGTGCAAACGGTGTCATATCGATCATCCAAAGCTCAAAGTATGTTCTTGTTGATGAATTTGTCAGTCATTTCTTCGCTTCCTAAACCGGCAATCTCTTTGGTGATGAGAGCTAGACTAGAGTACATCTCAGCGACTCCTTCACGATCCTTCATCTTGAACTTGTCAAGTTGACTTTGAAGAACATCCAACTTGGATTCTTTCACAGATTCTGTACCTTCATGCATATCAATCAAAGTATCCCAAATCTCTTTTGCATTCTAAAGATGGATGATTTTGTTGAATTCTTCGGGGCATAGGCAGTTGAAGAGAATGTCACATGCTTGAGCATTGAGTTTCAACATCTTCAATTCATTCATTGTCGCTTCACGATCGGGTTCCATTCCTTCCGCAAAGAATTCATCTTGCATACTAACACAAACAATAGCCCAAACGGCGGGGTTATGACCAAGAAAATGCATTTTAATTTTGTGCTTCCAACTAGCAAAATTTGTGCGATCAAAGTACGGACCTCTATGGTGATAATTTCCCTCACTAGACGCCATACTCTCCTAGGTTGTGAAACCAATGCAATAGAAACCAATGCTCTGATACCACTTGTAGGATCAAAAGTAGTGCTAGAGAGGGGTGATTAGACTACTTGACCAAATAAAAATCTACTTTTTCCCAATTTTAATTCTTGGCAGATTTTAGCATTCATAGTATGTCAAGTACACCCTACACATGCATGTCTATGAGTATAGCAGCGAAAAGTAAAGACAAGCATGTAAGTAAAGGAAGGGTAGGAAGATCAAACGCAATTGGTGACACGATGATTTTTCCCGGGGTTCCGATAGGTGGTGCTATCGTACATCCACGTTCATGGAGTCTTCAACCCATATAGGGTAACGGTCGTGAGAGTTCACAGAGGGTTCTACCCATGAAGGGTTCCACGAAGAAGCAACCTTGACTATACCATGACGGCCTACGTCCATGGAGGACTAGCCTAACTCGGGGTAGATCTTCACGAAGTAGGCGTTCTCCTTGCCCTTAAACTTCTTGGTTCACTCCACAACACGAAGTAGGAGGCTCCCAAGAGACACGTAAGCAATCTAGGAGGCACCTCCAAAAGGTAAAAGGCTCGATTGTATCGATGAACTCCTTCCTCTTGTGCTTCAAGATGATAGACTCCTCAACACACAATCACTCTCTCACTGATTTGTCTTGGTAGAAGAGATTGATTGGGTGGAAAGCAAATTTGGGAGGCTAGAGATCAAGATTCATATGGTAGGAATGGAATGGCATGATCTCAACACATGAGTAGGTGGCTCTCTCTCAGAAAATTAGTATGTATGAGTGGGGAACTGTTATGAGTGCTGCTCTATCGAGTAAGTGGTGGTGGAGGGGTATGTATAGGCATCTCCAAAAATCCAATCGTTACACACAAAATGACCAACTCGGTGACACCGATGTGTTAATCTCGGTGGTACCGAAGTGACCAAAAGGTGGAAACTTTTGAATCTCGGTGAGACCAATATAGGAAACTCAGTTGCACCTATAAGGTGACCAACAGTCAGATTGCCCAATCTCAGTGATGCTGATCCAACAATCTCGGAGGGACCAATATTGTGAATTTGTGTAACAGAAAGTTGGCAGCCTAACTCGATGGCACCGAATGCAGAATCGATTGCACCGAAGAGCTAGGGTTTGGCTGAGTGTGTCTAGGGTTTGGAATCGGTGGCACCGAGTGGAAAATGTTGGTTGCATCGATTTTGAATATTTGGCTTCGGACAGACTTTTGTGGAAGAGCTCGTGTGTGTATGTGGTGACTATCACTTGTGCACGTATGAGCATTTTGTTCATCAACAAAACCTTACCCCCTTTCAATAGTATTGGCTTTCCTATGGACTCAAAGTGATTTCTCACAAATGTAAAATGTAGAGTCATTTGCTTGAATCTTGGCCAATGCTATTCCTTGCATCGTGGGGTATTCCACAATCCTTATGCCAACCCATCATTGAACTTTCCTGAAACATACTTAGTGGAAACATTAGTTCAATGACATATATGTTGTTATTCATTACCAAAACCACCAAGGGAGCAAATGTTGAATTACTCACTTGTTATTGAACCTTTTGATGTTTGGGGTTTTGATTATATGGGACCTTTTCCAAAGTCCAACGGGTATACTAATATTCTAGTTGTTGTTGATTATGTTACTAAGTGGGTAGAAGCTATTCCAACTAGTAGTGCTGATCATAACACTTCTATTAAAATGCTTAAAGAAGTTATTTTCCCTAGATTTGGAGTCCCTAGATATTTAATTACTGATGGTGGTTCACACTTTATTCATGGTGCTTCCCAGTAAATTTCTTGCTAAGTATGATGTTAACCATAAAATTGCATCTCCTTATCATCCTCAGTCTAGTGGTCAAGTAGAATTAAGCAATAGAGAAATTAAATTGATGTTGCAAAAGACTATTAATAGATCTAGAAAGAATTGGTCTAAGAAACTTGATGATGCATTATGGGCTTATAGAATTGCTTACAAAAACCCTATGGGTATGTCTCTGTATAAAATGGTTTATGGTAAAGCATGTCACTTACCTCTTGAACTAGAATATAAGGATTATTGGGCAATTAAAGAGCTCAACTATGATTTTAAACTTGCTGGTGAGAAGAGGTTATTTGACATTAGCTCACTTGATGAATGGAGAACCCAGGCCTATGAGAATGGCAAGTTGTTTAAGGAAAAGGTTAAGAGATGGCATGATAAAAGGATACAAAAGTGTGAATTCAATGTAGGTGGCCATGTCTTGCTATACAATTCTCATTTAAGATTTTTTTCCAGGAAAGCTTCTCTCTAAATGGGAAGGGCCTTACATTGTCGAGAAAGTATATCGTTCTGGTGCCATCAAGATCGACAATGCTGAGTGCACTAACCCGAAGGTGGTAAACGGGCAAAGAAGCAAACATTATATCTTAGGTACTCCCATAAATATTGAAAACAATATTATCAATACCATAACTCCGGAGGAGTACATTAGGGAGACCTACCAGAACGTTTCAGACTCCGAAAAGGAATAGGTATGTGGTACGGTAAGCAAACCGACTCCAAAACTTTTCCAATAGCAATTTTTCTCCGTTTTGGAATATTTAATAAATTAGGAAAATTTAAAGTAGTCTGAAGGGTGCACGAGGAGGCGACAAGCTAGGTGGGCGCGGCCTACCCCCTGGCCACGCCCCTATGGCTTGTGGCCACCCCGTGCACCCCCCGGACTCCGTTTTCTTATGGTACACTCCTTTAGGTAGGTAAAAATTCATTATGTATTCTCCCTAAGGTTTTGACCTTCGTATCACAACAATACCTCTTGTTTTTGTTTTGAGCTGTCTCTGCAGCAGATTTAGATAGCCATGACGTCCCCAAGTGCTTTGAAGGAAAAGTTCTTCGAGAAGGTCATCAACCCCTATATTATGGAGGTGTTGTGACACCCTCAAACCATTGAGATGCATGAGGGGGTGCTACACATCCGTGATGTTGAGGGGCCAAAGAAGACCGGAAGCATGGAGACAAGGCTCGAAGCAATGGAGCAGCAAGTCTTCAAGTGCCAAGGCATGGTGGAACATGGACTCAACGCCAATCATATGATGATCGCGGTGTTTACCCATAAGCACAAGCTGGACGCCAAGGACATCGGGCAGGACATCTTCAAGCTTTACAAGAAAATCGAGCATCTCCAAGCCCGGATCTATGACCTGCAAAACCAAAACTATGAGTATGAATGCAGATTTAAGAGAATGAGTTTGGCTGCAAATTTGAGGATCCCGGAGACTCGTTCATCTTTTTACGATGGTGAGCCTATGCCTTGGAAGACGGAGGACAAGCCTCCAACCTCATCAACAACTCCAACGTCACCACCTCTGAAGCAAGACAACTAAACACATTTGTATGGGCACTCCCCTTGGCTTGTGCCAAGCTTGGGGGAGGTGCCCCGGTATCATATCACCATCACATCTTTTACTTTTCTCGTTTTTCCTAGTTTGATCCTTTTGGTTATATCTTTATCTAGTAGAATAAAGTTTTTAGTATGATCTAGCTTTGTGTTTTGCTTTATATTCCCCGTATGTAAGCGAGTTCAAGAGTTATATAATAAAAAGTAGTTTTGAGTTAAGGGCTTTGCTTGCTACTATGATCTTGAGAAAAAAGTAATTGAAAGAAAAATAGAATAAGAGCAAAGAGTATATATGATGATCTTATGGGGAGTGATGACTTCACATATAAGAAGTATGTCGATTGAAATTTGTTGAGATTTGACAAACATAGCGATTGGTCATTGTTGCAATTAAAAGGAAGTAATAAAGAAACAGAGACATCTTTTATGATTGTGAGCACTCATTAAAATATTATATGCTAAGAAGTTGATGTTGGACAAGGAAGACAACATAATGGGTTATGTTTGCTTATTTCCAAATAGAAGTTCTATGGTTATAGATCCTCCAACATGTGGTGCTTGCTTCCACCTCATACTAGCCAAAACTTCCGCACCAAGTAGAGATATTACTTGTTCATCCAAACACCCTCAACCCAGTTTTGCCATGAGAGTCCACCATACCTACCTACGGATTGAGTAAGATCCTTCAAGTAAGTTGTCATCGGTGCAAAAAGCAATAAAAATTGCTCCTAAATATGTATGATCTTTTATTGTAAGGGACTTGTTATGGTACAGAAATAAAAGCGACAGACTGCATAATAAAGGTTGCTATCACAAAGGGTAATACAATGCGACGTTCCTTTGCATTAAGGGTTTGCACATCCAAAAACAAAAAGCGCATGACAACCTCTGCTTCCCTCTCCGAAGGGCTTATCTGTTACTTTTACTTTCTAGTACTTACCTTTTTACAAGAATTATGGTGATCTTCACCACTTCCTATATTTTTCCTTTCTCTCTTGGCAAGCGTCATGTGTTGGGAAATGATCTAGACACATATATCCACTCGGATGTGGGTGATCATGAGCTATTTGTGTTGACATTACCCTTGAGGTAAATAGTTGGGAGGCAAAAGTATAACCCCTACCTTTCTCTGTGTCCAATTGAAGCTTTGACCTCATGATTACTGCGTGAGTGTTAACAATTATGAAAGACTAAAAGATGATTGAGTATGTGGATTTGCTTTACAAGCTCTTATATTGACTCTTTCCGATGTTATGATAAATTGAAATTGCTTCAATGACTGAGATCATAGTTTGTTGGTTCTCAATAGAGTTCTTGGTTCATACTTTACCTTGTGAATGAATTTTTACTCTAGTATAAGAAATTATATATTAATAAATATTGTTGTTCCTAAGATGATCATGATGCCCTCATGTCTGTATTTTATTTTATCGACATATCTATCTCTAAACATGTGGACACATTTATCGATCTTGGCTTTCGCTTGAGGACAAGCGAGGTCTAAGCTTGGGGGAGTTGATACGTCCATTTTGCATCATGCTTTCATATTGATATTTATTGCATTATGGGTTGTTATTACACATTATGGTACAATACTTATGCCTTTTCTCTCTTATTTTACAAGGTTTACATGAAGAGGGAGAATGTCGGCAGCTGAAATTCTAGACTGAAAAAGGAGCAAATATAATAGACCTATTCTACACAACTCCAAAAGTCTTGAAAAGCTACGGAGAATTTTTTGGAATATATAAAAAGTATTGGGCGAAAGAAATACCAGAGGGGACCCACGAGGAGGTCACAAGCTTGCTGGGCGTGGCCTACCCCCTGGTCACGCCCTTCTGGCTTGTGGGCCCCCTGGCAGCTCTCTGGTGCCCATCTTTTGCTATATGAAGGGTTTTGACCTGGCAAAATCAGAAGAGAGCTTTCGGGACAAAGCGCCGCCTTCTCGAGGTAGAACTTGGGCAGAATCAATCTAGGGCTCCAACGGAGCTGTTCTGCCGGGGAAACTTCCCTCCCGGAGGGGGAAATCGAAGTCATCGTCATCACCAACTATCCTCTCATCGAGAGGGGGTCAATCTCCATCAACATCTTCATCAACACCATCTCCTCTCCAAACCCTAGTTCATCTCTTGTATCTGATCTTTGTCTCAAAACCTCAGATTGGTACTTGTGGGTTGCTAGTAGTGTTGATTACTCCTTGTAGTTGATGCTAGTTGGTTTACTATGGTGGAAGATCATATGTTCAGATCCTTAATGATAATTAATACTCCTCTGATTCTGAACATGAATATGCTTTGTGAGTACTTACGTTTGTTCCTGGGGACATGGGATAAGTCTTGTTATAAGTAATCATGTGAATTTGGTATTCATTCGATATTTTGATGAGATGTACTCCCTCCATTTCTTTTTACTCCACGTATAATATTTGGTCAAAGTCAAACAACACAAAGTTTGACCAAATTTATATCAAAAAATATGAACATCTACTATACTAGAACTATATAGTATGAAAATACATTTCATGGTGCATCTAATAATACTGATTTCATGTTATGAATGTTGATGTTTTTTAATATAAAGTTAGTCAAACTTTACAAAGTTTGACTTTGACCAAACCTTATATGCAGACTAAAAAGAAACGGAGGGAGTATATTGTCTCTCCTCTAGTGGTGTTATGTGAACGTCGACTACATGACACTTCACCATTATTTGGGCCTAGGGGAAGGCATTGGGAAGTAATAAGTAGATGATGAGTTGCTAGAGTGACAGAAGCTTAAACCCTAGTTTATGCGTTGCTTCGTAAGGGGCTGATTTGGATCCATATGTTTCATGCTATGGTTAGATTTATCTTAATTCTTCTTTCGTAGTTGCGGATGCTTGTGAGAGAGGTTTGTCATAAGTGGGAGGTTTGTCCAAGTAAGGGCAGCACCCAAGCACCGGTCCACCCACATATCAAATTATCAAAGTAACGAATGTGAATCAAATGAGCATGATGAAAACTAGCTTGACAGAAATTCCCATGTGTCCTCGGGAGCGCTTTGCTTTATATAAGAGTTTGTCCAGGCTTGTCCTTTGCTACAAAAGGATTGGGAAACCTTGCTGCACCTTTGCTACATTTATTACTTGCTCCCATTACGAATTATCTTATCACAAAACTATCTATTACCGATAATTTCAGTGCTTGTAGAGAATACCTTACTGAAAACCGTTTGTCATTTCCTTCTGCTCCTTGTTGGGTTCGACACTCTTACTTGTTGAAAGGACTACGATAGATCCCCTATACTTGTGGGTCATCACCTCTCTACGTATTAAGTTCGTGACAAACGGAGTAATGCTTGCAGAACGATGACGTGATGTAGACAAAGTAAACTCAACTAATATGAATAAACCCCATCGTTTTATCCTTAGTAACAACAACACAAAGACGCAACTTGTACCCTTTTGTCACTGGGATATAGAAACTCCTCAGGTTGAACCTACTACAGCGCACCACTCCCACCGAAGAAATATTAATCTAGTTGGCCAAACTATCTCAATAGATCGGAGAGCATTATGAAGCTATGATGACCATGCAAATAAGAATCATAGTAATCAGGTTTGTCTCAAATACTTTTCATGAATCTGAACATAAACTCACAATTCATAGGATCCCAACAAACACACCATACAAAGGGATTACATTGGATAGATCAAGGAAAATATGTGATGAACATTGTATTGAAGATCGAGAGAGAGAGAGAGAGAGAGAGATTTCCATCTAGGTACTACCTACGGCCTTGTAGGTCTGTGGTGAACTACTCACACATCATGTAATCCTTTGATGAAGAGGTCCTTTGTGATTGATCTCCCCTTCGGCTGGGTGTCGGAACGGAGGTGTAGATGGCCTTCGGTCAGAACAAAGACTTGCGGTAGCGGATTCGGGAGCGCTTCTGGTGTTTTTCGGGTATATGTGAATTTATAGGGCACAGAACGAAGTTGGGAGACGCTCCAGGGGGCCACACAATATCTGCCCCCCCTAGGGGCGACTGTTGGATATGTGGTGGGGCCCTAGTGCATCGCCTGGCCCCCCCTCCAAAGCTTCGAAGTCTTGTATTGGTCCAAAAAAAAGCACCAAAAAGTTTCGTGGCAATTGGACTCTGTTTGGTATGGTAACTCTGAAAAGGCAAAAACACACAGAAAATAGGATCTAGCACTTGGCACTAGGTCAATAGGTTAGTGCTCAAAAATATTATAAATTGGTAAGTAAATATCCAAAAAGTATCTTAAAATGATAATATATCAGCATGGGACAATAATAAATTATAGATATGTTGGAGATGTATCAACGTCGCATAATTTACCCAGGGATACTTGAGGTGACATTGGAGTATCTAGGTGACATTAGGGTTGATTAATATGAATCATTGGTATTATTTTACAATGAACTCTAGGGTTGTTTGTGACACTTATAGGAATAGCCCAAAATATTGATCGTAAAGGATAACTTTGAGGTGGTTCTACTACCTACACCAATTTCATGTATTTGGTCTCAGCTACATAGGAGTGATTCTTTGTTTCATGTTGAGGGATGGTCATATGATTCAACTATGTTAGCATTGTTGGGAGATTGCGATAGCGAAGGTATGAACCCTAGGTGTTATTTCCAAGCATTTATACACCGTTTTTCTCGCTGTTTTACACTTGCTACCTTGCTTTTTTTATTTTTAGATTGTAGAAACCTATATATATCATTCATATTGCACTTGTATCACCATCTCTTCGCCGAACTAGTGCACCTATACAATTTTCCATTATATTGGGTGTGTTGAGGATAGAAGAAGGAGACGAAGAAGAAGGAGGAGGAGGAGGAGGAGGAGGAGGAGGAGAAGAAGAAGAAGAAGAAGAAGAAGAAGAAGAAGGAGGAGAAGAAGGAATTCGAAGGAGAAAATAAGGCTCCGAGACGCAGCGACTACGCATACAGCACCTTCTCCTCGCCCTTCGTCTTCTTCTTCTTCTTCTTCTTCTTTCGTCTCCCGAGAAGACGACACTCGCCGAAAGCTTACGGTAAGCCTGCTTCTCTCCCAAAAATGTTGCTCCAATATTCATTAGGAATGAATATGAAAGTATTGTGGACAATGATACGCTTGATGATTATTTTTTATGCCTACCACTTGTTGTGATAAGGATGACTGGGAAGATATGGAACTCCTTATAATATTGAAAATCTTTTTGGGCACTAAAGAAAAGAGTTTGTTGGGAGAAAACCCAACACTTTTACTTTATGTTATTGAGTGTTCACATGATTAATCTACTATAGTAATCATGTTTTGTGTCTTTTATTTCAATAATGTTCCAAGTATGGCCTTTGGGATAGTGTGGATACTTGTTGATTTGATTCTATGCAAAAACGGAAACATTTGCCTTTAGTAAAGAATTTTTATGATTTTACTAGAGAGTCAAAAAAATCTAAAATATTTACAAAGTATTTATATGCAAATTCTCTATGTTTTCCTAATTTTGTAGAATTTTTAGAGTCATGTAGGTATGGTGTCCATTCAGATCTTCACGGATTGTTCTGTTTTTGACAAATTCTGTTTTGCATGCATAGTTTGCATGTTTTAGTGTTTTCATAGCTTATATTTGGTGATATAAATTCTGGAAATGATACAATACAGTAGGTATAATGTGAGAACAATTATGAATCTTGTCTTAATAGTACCTAAGTGAACGATATACCTTTATTATACTAACCCATCTCACGAAGTTCCGTTAAGTTTTGTGTGATTGAAGTTTTCAAGTTTTGGGTGAGACACCGATATAAGAAGAATAAGGAGTGGTAAGACCCTAATATTGGGTATTCCCAAGGCACCCCCAAGGTAATATCCAAGGAATACTCAAGCGCCTAAGCTTGGGGATGCCCCGGAAGGCATCCCCTCTTTCGTCTTCAACATTATCAGTATATCTTATTTAGAGCTATATTTGTATTTGTCACATAATATGTGTTTTGCTTGGAGCGTCATTCGATTTTTTTGTTCCGTGTTATATGTTATTTATAATCTTATTTTTCAATAAAAAGTTCCAAGAATTGCCTTAATATGCCTCCATTGCATGTTTCGATGTGTGTTGTATAAAAACAGAAACTTTTGTTGTAATGTTTGAATATTCATATTTCACTGGAACGTGGAAAATTTTCTGAAACTTTTACATAGATTTTTCCTATAAATTATTTTTCATTTCCTAAATTTTGAGAATTTTTGGAGTTACGTAAGTACACTGGTTAAATAGATTCCTACACATTGTTCTATTTGGACAAATTGTTGTCACAGTTTTGTTATCTACTTATCCTATAGTTCCCATAGCCTATATTGGTAGATATAAATTGTGGAAATGATAGTAAACAGTAGATAATGTTTTAAAATTATTTTTCAACTTGTCTTGGCAGTACATGAATGGAGATTTATTCTTATGTGTACTAACCTATCTCACAAGTTCTTTTCGAGTTTGGTGTGGATGAAGTTTTTAAGAATAGGTGAAACCATGACATGAGAGGATTGAACGAGATACAAAATCTAAAGCTTGGGGATGCCCAAGGCACCCCAAGTAAATTTTTCAAGAAGTCTCAAGAATCTAAGCTTGGGGATGCTATGCATCCCACCTCTCTTCATCAACAACTATCGGTTAGCCTATGTTGAGCCTAAATTTTTATTTGTCCACATGATATGTGCTATTCTTGGAGTGCTATTCTTGGAGTGCTATTTTATTTTGATTGATGTTTAAATAAAATACACAGATCTTAAATTCTTTATTGAGAGAGAGTCCTCACATAGCTACTTTATTGTTTGACTACTCATTGATCTTCACTTATATCTTTTGAAGAGTAGTTTGATGTTTACTCTTGTGCTTCACTTATATCCTATGAGTAAATTGTGAATCAAGGAAATATCATAAATATGAAATTATCAATGTGTTTTATGCTTACTAGTAGCTTCACATGTGGTTTATAAAGTAAAATCTATTGAAATTTGGCAATCATCGAATTGGCCATACAATTAATTCATGAATGATTAGTATAAGAAAGAGAACTTTCACATATAAATATATTATCTTCGACATATTTTATGATTGTGAATACCCAACAATTATTTTCAAACTTGATCAAATAGTTGAAGTTGGACAAGAAAGACAACATAATGGTTATGTTTGGGTATATTTGCATAGAAGTTATATTGTTATGGATCCTCCAACATGTGGTGCTTGTTTAGAACCTTTTGATAGCCAAAACCTCGTACTAAGTAGAAATACTACTTGTGCATCCAAACCCTTGAGCCAAATTACTTCCATGAGAGTCCACCATACCTACCTATATATGGTACTTCACTAGCATTCCAAGTAAATTTGCATGTGCCACCTCTAAACATTCAAATAAACATCTGTTTTGTGTGCTCGTACCGCTCATGGAGCGATGGGGCGGTCATTATCTTCCATGATAAATGATTTATTCTCAAGATGAGTTTTTATTCACTTATCATTGCAAGAGAGAGGATGGTAAAAAAGGATGCCCGGTCCTGGATAATACAAAATTAAATAAACAAAAACTCCCCCTAGAATGTTGATTGTTTGGAGGGCAACCATGGATTCGACCAGCCATGGAATGTGTTTGAATGGTGGAGGGGGGGTAAAAATTTCAATTCCGTTTGGGAACCGCCAATAATGTGATTAGCATGGAAGATATTTAAAACTCTGTTGTGACATTGACAGGAAAAACATACCACTCAAATTACATATTCATCTCTGTTTTAAACAATGAGCTCTGGCACCTTTGCAAATCTCTGCTTCCCTCTAAGAAGGGACAATCTATTTACTTTCATGTTGAGTCAACTTCATGTTACAACCTCAATCTTTTAGTTGGCATGCATCATGTGGTGGGGAAATATCCAAACATATATATCCACTCAAATATATTTGATCATGATTCATTATTCTTGACAATTATCTCTATGATAAGTATGTTGGGAGGCGAAACATTAAGCCCCTATCTTCCTATGTGTTTGATGGATATTGTTTGTTCTAAAAATATGCCTTGAGTATTAGCAATCATAAAAGACTATATGATAATTGAGTATATGGAGCTCTTACTTAGACTTGATGATGCACTGAAATTGTTTGGTGACCAAGAGAATAGATTGTTAAGTTTCAATAGAATGCATTGTTTGAACCATGACGTGTGAATTGATTGCTACTCTATCATGATGATTTTTATGAGAAAAAGTTGTTGGCTATGATGCTATAAAAGTGACGGAAATTATCAATGATAAAAACTATTCACTATGCTAGCATTCACAATTCATAAATTATTTCTTTTATCATTTACCTATTTGAGGACGAGTAGGCATTAAGCTTGGGGATGCTGATACGTCTCCAACGTATCTACAATTTATGAAGTATTCATACCATATTCATCTATGTTTATAATACTTTTACATGGTATTGATGCACTTTATATGATTTATTTAGAACTAACCCGGACTGACGTTGTTCTCAGCAGAATTACTATGCGTTGTTTTTTGTGCAGAAAATGAAAGTTCTTTGAATCGCCCGAATTTTTTTGTGATATTTTATGGAGGAAATAAGCAACATGGGAGCAAAGAACCATCGGAGGGGATCCACCTATGGGCCACAAGACAACAGGGCGCCCCCTAGTGGCATGCCCTGATGGATTGTGGGGCCCACATGGCTCCGTTTGGCGTGATTCCAACGCTGAGAAATTCTATAAATCCCAGAAACCCCAAAAATAAAGCAAGATTCCTCATTTCACCACCACAACTCTCTATATCGACAAAAAAACAATCTGGAGCTGTTCTAGAACCCTGTCGGAGAGGGTAAATCATCTCTGATGGCCATCTTCATCATCCCGGCGGAGGTCATGACGAGGAGGGAGTAGTTCACCCCTGGGGATGACGGTTTGTACCAGTAGCTATGTGTTCAATCTCTCTCTCTCTCTCTCTCTCTCTCTCTCGTGTTCTTGAGATGGCACGATCTTGATGTATCATGGGCTTTGTTAATATAGTTGGATCATATGAGGTGTTTCCCTTACTATATTGGTGTGATGAATTGAATCTTTCTCTTTGAGATCTCGTTATGTTGGATTGAATATTGGATCTGAAAACACTTGATGTACGTCTTGTGTGGTATACCCGTAGTGACATTGGGGTATTCTATTGATTCACTTGATACATGTTAAGGCATCAACTTGCGAATTCCGATGACCTTGGGAATATATGCATAGGGGTTGATTGCACGTTTTCATACCCCGTTCTCCGATAGAATTCTTGGGGTGCTCCTTCAAGTTCTTCGTGCTGGATTGAATATGATAGATCTGAAATGGTTTTATGCATGTCGCATAATTTACCCACAGATACTTCAGGTGGCATTGGAGTATCTAGGTGACATTAGGGTTGATTGGTACTCCCTCCATCCCAAAATAACTATCTCAAGCTTAGTACAACTTTGTACTAGAGCTAGTACAAAGTTGAGACAGTTATTTTGGGACAGAGGGAGTATGTATCATTGGTGTTATTTTACTACGAACTCTAGGGATGTTTGTGACACTTATAGGAATAGCCCAAAAGATTCATCGGAAAGGATAACTTTGAGGTGGTTCTACTACCTATACCAATTCATCTATTTATTCTCTGCTAGATAGGAACTTTGGAGTGATTCTTTGTTGCACGTTGAGGAATGATCATATGATTCAACTATGTTAGCATTGTTGGAAGATTGCACTAGCGAAAGTATGAACCCTAGGCCTTATTTCCAAGCATTTATATACCGTTTTGCTCGTTGATTTACACTTGCTACCTTGCTGTTTTTATATTTCATATTACAAAAATCTATATCTATCATCCATATTGCACTTGTATCACCATCTTTTCGCCGAACTAGTGCACCTATACAATTTCCCATTGTATTTGGTGTGTTGGGGACACAAGAGATTTCTTGTATTTGATTGCATGGTTGTTTGAGAGAGACCATCTTCATCCTACACCTCCCGCGGATTGATAAACCTTAGGTCATGCACTTGAGGGCAAATTGCTACTGTCCTACAAAACTCGTTTGGAGGCCCAACAGAGTTTATAAGAATAAAGTTGCGTAATAGACATCAATAATTCATGACTAAAACAATTACTAGGATGCATTGCTCTAGCATACTAGATGAAGAAAACAACAAGATCGCACAGGCAGCAACAACAATAATTAGAGACATAGTCGGATCACGACACACATAATGTTCGTTTAAAGATGAAGTAGTCGTGGCTACAACACAAATGATGTTGTTGACGATGATGTTGGTGAAGACCGGTGGAAGCGTATGGCATTAGAGGCGCCGTACACAACACCGTCCGACTTGAAAATAAGACAACGTGTGATGACAAACTTGAGCAGTGGTAGATAGAGGTTCCCAAAACCTAATTCAGACTCTCCTCGGGCAGGATCATAAGGATGAGAAGTCCCAGTGACCTACTCTCCTGCTCAGAAGTGCATGCCGGCGTTTAGGTGGAGTAGACCACGATGGCAATGCAAGTAGCAAGAGGAGGCAAAACCATAACTCATTTTTGGTACGGTTTGGCAGTGGCGGGAAGTCATATAGCTAATTTGTTGTACTCGTGAGAGTATGTGCTCCAATATTCAATATATCTTGTATATGTATTATACCACTTCATCATTTTCAATATACTTCATTAATTAGTCTAAGATACCTCAATGCAAGTTTTAAAAAAATCATTGGAGCACTTAGGGCACATAATAGAACATTTTTAAGTTAAAAGTTACAATTTATGAGCAAATAATATAAAACACATGGAATAAAATGTTTTTTTTTCATGGAACTCATTTTTAGGTATCTTTTACTCCCTCCGTCCGGAATTACTTGTCATGGAAATAAATATATTTAGACGTATTTTAGTTTTAGGTACATTCATTTCTTTCTATTTTGACAACAAGTAATTTCAGACGAATGGGGTACTTGTTAATGCAGTACTACATAGAAAATAATAGAGAGGTATAAGGATCTCCACTATGTGTAACATAGTACTTGAAACCTCATGGTTTAGTTCCAACAGCAATAACCAACTCGGACAACTTACATATTTTTCCAACGTACTTATTTTTCTTCTTGTCTAGCACTAAACGAAATGCAAAGCCTACCCTGTCTAGGTTTCTAGGTTTGGTTTGGCCTTCTTTCCTTTGTTTTTTATTTATTTCTTTTTCTATCCCGTCCTCATTTTCTTTTCCTTTTTTCAACTTTTGGGATTTTTTCTAAAATCACATTTCTTCAGTTCGTGAACTTTACAAAATCAAGGCAACATTTTGGAATCCATGAACATTTTCTTAAATTCACAAACTATTTTCAAATTTGTGAACTTTTTCTTGGATTCGTGAATTTGTTTTCAAATGCAGGAATGTTTTCAAATCCATGAACTCTTTCCGGTTTTATGAAAAAAAATGCACTATCCAGGATGTTTTTTAAAATCGTCTTCAAAATTGATGATCTTTTAGAAGTTTAGTTACTTTTTCCAAAATCAATGAACTTTTTCGAAATTTTGATGATTTCCCCCATTTTCACGTTTGTTTTCTAATTCATCAGTTTTTTTCAAATTCACAAGCTTTTTTCATTTTTTTAATCAATTTTATGTTCGTTTGTTTTCATTTTTTTGTAAACTCTTCAGATTTACGTTTTTTTCTCAAATGTCATGATTTTTGCAACAAAACAGTTCAATAGACAGAGCGATCGAATCAGCCATCGTAGGAACATGTAATTGAAAACATAAAAAGCGGCTAAAATGAAAAACTCTGTTCTAGAACCTTCTAGAAAGTTCACAAAACAGATCAGGAACCTTCTTGAAGGTTCCCAAACTATCTGTCGCCCGCTTTATGGCCGGCCAGAACGCACAGTCGCTATCTCGCCACTCCTTTTGCAAAGCGCTGACAAATCATGCAAATGCTATGTCTTCTTTATAGCGAGACTAATATCCGTCTCATCTGAAAAGTTTTCCGCAGTGTGCAAGCGTATGTGTCCGCCCAATAGTGTGTTACTCATTCGTTCGGCAGTTGGTTTTTGTTTGGGTTTCATTTCTTCTCCAGTATGCTTTTGATTTCTTTGTTTTGTTGTTATATTTCGGGTTTTTTGTCTCCACGTTCGTATTCCTTCGATTTCTTTACGTTTATTTCAAGGTTTTCTTTTTTCGTTTTCCTTCTTGTCTTCTTTGGTTTTATGTTTTTTTATTTCTTGGTTCTCAATTGTTTTCGCTAGTTTTTATTTGTTTTTTTATTGGTAATCAGTGTTTTACATTCATTTGGACTTGTTTCTTCGCGGGGGGGAGGGGGGGAGGGGAGAGGTCGTTTCCTTTTTTCTATGGTGTCTTTTGTTTCTTTTTTTGGTTGATACAGTTTTTTTATTTTTCTTGTTTATTTTAGTTTTCATTGTACCTTTTTTGCATCTGTCATAAACATTTTCCTACTACACGTTTAACTTTTTTTAAATGCAAGACTAGCAGTTTTCAAAAAATGGTCACCTTTTTAAAAAACACGCTTGATTTACATTTTATTCAAATGCAAGATCACATTTTATTAATACATGGTCAATATTTTATATACACAATTAAAAAAATTAAAATACTTGTTTAGCTTTTTTTCAAAAGCTTGTTTACATCTTTAAAAATACATGATAAAAAAATTCATACACATTGTATTTTTTGTATTTTATATGTATTTAATTTTTATAAAATACTTGGTTAAGATTATTTTTTAATGTTTTTATAATGTATTTATTTAGAGTAAAAGAAGAGAAAAATAAGGTTGTGACTTCTCGCCAGATGGGCCGGCTCATCTGGTGCTCGCCTTGACATGAGGGCTCCCTACATATCATTGTTAACGAGACCTAGAGGCGCCTGCCAAATTGACACAAAGGGAGGGGAATAGGAAATTTTAGCATACCCGATTTGACGTGGGCGTCAAATCGTTGTTTCGCTGAAGACAACATTTATATTACCTGGTCGTCTGCTGTTTCGCTTCCTTTTTTGCTTTTTGGTTTTCCTGCTTACTTATTCAACTTTTAGAAAAATGTTTAGAATTTTGAAAAATGTTCAAAGGTTGATCAGGTTTTCCAAGTTTTGTTCAGGCTTTCCAAATTTCGTTCACATAGTCACGAAAAGGTCACTCTATAGAAAAACGATGTTCACCGTGCATTTTGAATAATGTCATTGTATGCAAACAATATTTATCTTGTGTAGAAAAAAATCTGTGCGCTTTAGAAAGAAAGTTCGCCATATATTTAGAAAATGTTCAGTATTTATTTGAAAAATGCTCACCGTATACTAAAATATTTTAGTGTGTATTTTCAAAGAGATGTTCAGAAATTCGATTTTTGTTGCTTTTCTTGCTTGTTCTTAGATTCACGCACTCAATTTTTAGTATTTATTTTTCACATTTCAAACTGGAATTTGAAGGCCCAGTCGGGCTGTTTTTGCACGAAAGTTCGACCATTAGACGCAAACGGGCGTTCAATAAGAGCAACTCCAACGCGGAGACCCATTTGGTTTGCGCGTGTCCGCTTTGGTCGACGCGGACAGAAAAGTCGGCCCACACGCCGACTCAAACGGGCGCACGTCCGTTTTTCGTCCACCTGCGGACACAATCCCGACCCATTTTTGAGCCGAATTTCCGTCGGCGCGGACACAAGACGGACGCACATGCACGCTTGCCTACTCTCCCCCTGGCCCGCTGGTCGGTGTCACATTGGCCATCCTCTCCCATTCCAGCAACAAACCCTCCTCCCTCGTCGCCGCCACTGCCGCCCATTTTTCCGGTGCCTGCGCCAGCTGCCGATGCCGTCACCTGCAACGCCTCACTTCCCACGTCGCCCCGCTCCCTGCCGACTTGCCGCTGGGGAACCAAAAGCTTCCCGTCCCCACTCCCCCGACACAACCGAGGCCGTGGCCAAGAAGATTCCTCGCCGCCTCCCGGCCAGTTCCTTCGTCTTGACACTGGCACGCTCGTTAGATGCCGGTACACTCGTCTGACGCCGCCAGTGCAGCTAGCTAGTCCGAGGGCAGCGCGACTCCCTTCGACGACCAGCTTGCTAGGCTTGCCGAAGGCAACAGCCCACCGGTTAATTTTACCATCAACGGCCACAACTACGACAAAGGATACTACCTGGTGATGGTATCTATCCTCAATGGACCACTATTGTGAAGACAATCCCAAATCCTATCGGAGAGAAGAGGAAAAGATTTGCCCAAGAGCAAGAGAGTTCTAGGAAAGACGTCGAGCGTGCCTTTGGTGTTTTGCAATCTCGATCGAGCATCGTTCGGTATCCTACAAAAACTTGGAGCACGAAGAAACTGTAGGAGTTAATGACTTCTTGTGTGATCATGCATAATATGATCGTAAAAGATGAGCGCCACGAACATCTTTACGATCAAGGATTTCAGTATCAGAATGAGAATGTTGTGCCTGAGCATGGAAGAGCGGCAACGTTTAAACGGTTCGCCCAATTTCATCACGACATGCGTGATTGGTAAACTCACATGCAAATACAAAATGATTTGGTTGACCATATGTGGACTCATGCTGGTAACCAATAGATGTATCTCTTTAATTAGGCTTGCAAAACTATGTGACACTATATTATTTATTCAGCTTGTAAAACTATGTTATTTATTTGGTGTTGAAACCATGCTATTTATTTTGTGGTGGACCATATATTTTCTTTGTGAAATTAATGCAAAATATGTGTGTGTAGAAAATGTAAATTTTGTGCTATGTGTTTGAAAAGGGCGGCCAGCCGGCCACGTGGACATATATGGGTCCGCGCGTTGGGCGCACAGGTGATCCAAATGTTAAAGTGGTCGGACGCCACGCGGGCGGCCGACCCAAATGGAGAAAAGGCGGAAAAATCTGTCGTCCGTTTGGGTTGGTCCGTTGGAGTTGCTCTAAGAGCACTCGGAAATTCCGCAGGCGGTGACCTATGAGTCGTGACGCAAAAACGGTTTGAGTATTAGGTCAACCCTACGAAATCACTAATTTATTTGTACTTCTTTGAGAGATCACTCCTACCTCCTCAAGTTGTGACAAGTGGTACACTGCATGTGTGTCACTTGTCGCAACGTGAGAGTTTTTCCTTTTTTCATATATACATATTTTCAAAATGTTTTACCTCTTAAGCATGAGTCCAAATCTCGAACCGTTTTCATTGTTGGATTCCTCGTGTCAAGATCTTCAAAACTATATCCCTTGTGATAGGTTTTAACAAACTCTTTTTCACAAAAGAAACCGAACAAAAAATTGTACCTCTCGTGGAAGGAAAAAACCGCGTTTCTTTTTGTTCCCGAGAGCCACGGTCCTCTGGTGGAAGCAAAACCGTGCCTCTCGCGAAAAAATAGAAAACGTGTTTTTGTCATTTTTGAGAGACACGGCTGTGCCTCTTGTGAAAGAAAAAAACAGAAAATGTGCCTCTCATGAAAGCAAAGTCGTGGCTCTCGTAGAAGCGAAATCGCGCCTCTCACGAAGGAAAAAACAGAAAATGTGCCGTTGTTTTCCGTTTCCGAGAGGCACGGTGTGCCTCTCACAAAAGCAAATCCGTGCCTCTCGCGAAAGCAAAACCACGCCTCTTGAGGAAGGAAAAACACGTTTTTTTCCTTTTCAATAGGCACGGGCGTGCCTCTCGCAGAAGAAAATATGTGCCTCTCATGCAAGAAAAACTGTCCAAAACCTAAGAAAGGCCGATGGAAAACCAGAACACCGGAAAAAACCACCTGAAAGGGCGAAAACACGAGCGGAAAAATAAAAAATAAAAAATCTGAAGGGGACGCTCAGAGCGCGACACGTGGCGGCGGTTGGGAACACGCCAAGTGGTGGCGCGTGGAAGTGATCGTTGGGAGACTGCCGAAGGAGCACTCACCAACTAGTTTCTCTCCAAACCCTAACTTGTTGCATTGCTTGAAGGCGGCCCGGGGCCTGACGCCGGGTTAGGTCTGCTACTGGTGTCAAGTGGCAACAATACTTGTGTTCATGCTCTATCGTCCCTATGCAATCTCCAATCAGTGCAATTGGTCTGATATCTAAGAATTATTATTATTTTGAAACAAGGCAAAATATTTTCCATTTCATTAATTAAGAGAGGATTGTAACAGAGTGTGAAGACAACAGTCATATAATAACGTATGTAAAACAACTACTCGCTATGTAAAATTACACCTAGCCCTTCAGCACCTGCTAAAGCCCAAAGTCTTGCCTCGTCCGTAACTTTTTCCGCGAGGATCATCGAAGGCGCGGAGACGTTCTGAAAGACCCTAGCGTTCCTCTCCTTCCAAAGCTCCCGAGAAATCAACATAAGGAGGGAGTGTTGGGGAACGTTGCATGGGAAACAAAAAAATTCCTACGCACACGCAAGATCTATCCATGGAGATGCATAACTACGAGAGGGAGAGTGTGTCTACATACCCTTGTAGATCTCTAAGAGGAAGCGTTAATAAACGTGGTTGATGTAGTCGAACGTCTTTGCAATCCAATCATGATCCGTCCCACGATCCAATCACGATCCGTCCCAATCTAGTGTCGAACGGACTGCATCTCCGCGTTCAGCACACTTACAGCTCAATGACGTATCCGCCTCCTTGATCCAGCAAGCGAGGGCGGAGTAGTAGATGAGTTCTCTGGCAACACAACGGCGTGGTGGCGGTGGTGGTGGTGCTATCCTGGTAGGGCTACGCCTACCGCTACCGAAACCGCGAACGTAGGAGAAAACGATCTAGGGAGAGAGAGGGGCGCCAAGGGCTTCGCGTGTCCTCTTGGGGCACCCCTATCCTCTATATATAGGTGGAGGGGTGTGGGGAACAGACCCTACAAGCTCTAGGGTGCAGCCAAGGGGGGGAGGTGGAATCCTAGTCCCCCTCCTCCCCTTCCATACAAAGGTGGACTTTCCACCTTTCCCAACTGCATGGGCCTCGAGGGACTTGTGCGCTTGGCCCAATAAGTCCACGGTGTCTCTCGTCAGCCCATTCAAACCCTTGGGGCGTGGTGGAACCCTTGGTGGACTTTCGGACTCCTCTGGAAGTTTTCGGAACCTTCTAGAAGCTTCTCGGTACAATAACAAAAAAAACCAAAACTTTTCCAGTAACCAAAATATGACTTCCCATATACAAATCTTTACCTCCGTACCATTATGCAGCTCCTAATGACGTCTGGGATCTCATACGGGACTCCGAACAACTTTCGGTCACCAACATATATAACTCATCAACACTATATCGTCACTGAACGTTAAGTGTGCAGACCCTGCGGGTTCGAGAACTATGCAGACATGACCGAGACACTTCTACGGTCAATAACCAATAGCGGGACCTAGATGCCCATATTGGCTCCTACATATTCTACGAAGATCTTTATCTGTCCAACCACGATGTCAAGGATTCAATCAATCATGTATGCAGTTCCCTTTGTCCATTGGTATCTTACTTGCCCAAGATTTGATCGTCGGTATGTCCATACCTTAGTTTCAATATCGTTACCGGCAAGTCTCTTTACTTGTTGTGTAATACAAGATCCCGTGACTAACTCCTTAGTCACATTGCTTGCAAGCTTCTTGTGAAGTTGCATTACCGAGTAGGCCCAGGGATACCCCTTCGTCATAAAGAGTGACAAATCCCAGTCTTTATCCACGCCAACCCAACAGACACCCTCGGAGATACCTGTAAAGCACCTTTATAGTCACCCAGTTATGTTATGACGTTTGATACACACAAGGCATTCCTTCGGTGTCAGGGAGTTGCGTGATCTCATGGTCGTGGGAACGGATACTTGACATGGATAAAGTAGTAGCAATAAACTAACACGATCATATGTTATGCTTACGGTTGGGTCTTGTCCATCACAGCATTCTCCTAATGATGTGATCCCGTTATCAAATCACAACTCATGTATATGGTCAGGAAACCTTGACCATCTTTGATCAACGAGCTAGTCTAGTAGAGGTTTACTAGGGACACTTTGTTGTCTATGTATCCACACATGTATTTGAGTTTCCAATCAATACAATTATAGCATGGATAATAAACGATTATCAAGAACAAGGAATTATGATAATAACTAACTTATTATTGCCTCTAGGGCATATTTCCAACAGTTTCCCACTTGCACTAGAGTCAATAATCTAGTTCACATCACCATGTGATTAACACTCACATGACCATGTGATTAACACCCAATGAGTTCTAGGGTTTGATCATGTTTTTCTTGTGAGAGAGGTTTTAGTCAATGGGTCTGTAACATTCAGATCCGTGTATTCTTTGCAACTCGCTATAATGTAGATGTTGCTACCACGCTCCACTTGGAGCTATTTCAAACAACTGCTCCACTATATGTATCCGGTTTTCTACTCATAGTCATCCAGATCGGTGTCAAAGCTTGCATCGACGTAACCCTTTATGACAAACTCTTTGTCACCTCAATAACCGAGAAACATTTCCTTAGTCCTCTAGTTACTAAGGGTAATTTTGACCACTGACCAGTGATCCACTCCTGGATCACTCTTGTAGCCCTTGCCAGACTAATGGCAAGGCACACATCACATGCGGTACATAGCATGGCATACGGTATAGAGCCTATGGCTAAGGCATAGGGGGCGACCTTCGTCCTTTCTCTTTCTTCTGTCGTGGTCGAGTTTTGAGTCTTACTCAACATCACACCTTGCAAATCAGGCAAGAACTCCTTTGACTGATCCATTTTGAACTCTTTCAAAATCTTGTCAAGGTATGTACTCATTGAAAGTCTTATCAAGTGTCTTGATCTATCTCTATAGATCTTGATGCCCAATATTTAAGTAGCTTTATCCGGGTATTCCTTTGAAAAACATTTTTCAAACAACCCTTTATACTTTCCAGAATTCTACATTATTTCCGATCAACAATATGTCAACCACATATACATATCAAAAATTCTATAGTGCCCCCACTCACTTTCTTGTAAATACAAGTTTCTCATAAACTTTGTATAAACCCAAAAGCTTTGGTCACCTCATCAAAGCGCATATTCCAACTCCGAGATGCTTGCTCCAGTCCATAGAAGGATCGCTGGAGCTTGCACACCTTTTAGCATCCTTAGGACCGACAAAATCATTTAGTTGTATCACATACAACCTTTCCTCATGGAAACCATTAAGGAAACTCTGTTTTGGCATCCATCTGTCAGATTTCATAATCAAAAAATGCAGCATCTGCTAACATAATTCTAACAGACTTTAGCATCACTACGGGTGAGACAGTCTCATCGTAGTCAACTCCTTGAACTTGTCGGAAACCTCTTTGTGACAAGTTGAGCTTTATCAATGGTGACATTTACCATCATCGGTTGCCTTCCTCTTAAAGATTCATTTGTACTTAACGACCTGCCATTCAATGGGCAAGTCTACCAATGTCCATACTTGGTTTTCATACATGGATCCAATCTCGGATTTCATGGCTCCTAGCAATTTGTTGGAATCTGGGCCCACCATAGCTTCTTCATAGTTTGTAGGCCCATTGTTGTTTAACAACATGATTTCCAAGAAAGGATCACCGCACTACTCACGGGCAGTATGTATCCTTGTCATCCTATGAGGTTCGGTAGTAACTTGATCCAAAGTTTCATGATCATCATCATTAGCTTCCTCTTCATTTGGCGTAGGCACCGTAGAAACATCTTTCTGCATCGTGCTACCATCCAACTGAAGTGACGGTTCAATAACTTCATCAGGTTTTACATTCCTCCCACTCAATTCTTTTGAGAGAACTCTTTCTCGAGAAATGATCCATTTTTTAGCAAAAAAAAAACACTTTGTCCTTAGATCTGAGATAGAAGGTATACCCAATTGTTTACTTAGGGTATTCCATGAAGATGCATTTGTCCGCTTTGGGTTCGAACTTATCATGTTGAAATATTTTCACGTAAGCATCGCATTCCCAAACTCTAAGAAATGACAACTTAGGTTTCTGCCAAACGGTGTCATGTCAACGGATTTAGATGGTGCCCTATTTAAAATGAATGTGATTGTCTCTAATGCATAATCCCAAAACGATAGTGGCAAATCGGTAAGAAACATCATAGTACTCACCATATCCAATAGAGCATGACTACGACGTACAGACACACCATCACACTATGGTATTCCAGGCGGCATGAGTTGTGAAACAACTTCCACATTTGTCTAAGTTGCATACCAAACTCGTAACTCAGATATTTACATCCACGATTATATCGTAGACATTTTATCTTCTTGTCACGATGATTTTCAACTTCACTCTGAAATTGCTTAAAATTTTTAAATATTTCAGACTCGTGTTTCATTAAGCAAATATAGCCATATCCACTCAAATCATCAGTTAAGGTAACAAAATAATGATATCCACCGCACGCTTCAACACTCATTGGACCGCATACATCAACATGTATCATTTCCAATAAGTCACTTGCCCGCTCCATTATACCAGAAAATAGGGTCTTAGTCATCTTGCCCATGGGGCATGGTCTGCATGTCTCAACCGATTCGAAATCGAGTGAGTCAAAAGATCCATTGGCATGGAGTTTCTTCATGCGCTTTACACCAATACGACCTTGGCGGCAGTGCCACAAGTATGTGGTACTATCATTATTAACTTTGAATCTTTTGGCATCAATATTATGAACATTTGTATCACTACGATCGAGATTCAATAAACCATTAACATTGGGTGCATGACCATTGAAGGTATTATTCATGTAAATAGAATAACCATTATTCTCTAACTTAAATGAATAATCGTATTGCAATAAACACGATCTAATAATGTTCATGCTCAACACAAACACCAAATAACATTTATTTAGGTTCATCACTAATTCCGAAGGTAGAGAGAGCGTGCGATGGTGATCGCATCAACCTTGGAAACACTTCCAACACACATCGTCACCTTGCCCTTAGCTAGTCTCCTTTTATTCCGTAGCATTTATTTCGAGTTACCAACATTTAGCAACTGAACATGTATCTAATACCCAAGTGCTACTAGGAGTACTAGTAAGTTACACATCAATAACACGTATATCAAATATACTTCTCTTGATGTTGCCAGCCTTCTTATTTACGAAGCATCTAGGGCAGTTCCGCTCCAGTGACCGTTCTCCTCATAATAGAAGCACTTAGTCTCAGGTTTGGGTTCAACCTTGGGTTTCTTTACTCTAGTAGTAACTGGCTTGCCATTCATGATGTTTCCCTTCTTGCCCTTGCGCTTCTCGAAACTAGTGGTTTTACTAACCATCAACATTTGATGCTCCTTGATTTCTACCTTCGCGGTGCCAAACGTCACGAATAGCTCAGGGATCATTATTTCCATCCCTGGAAGGTATATATGTGCTACTATCTTATCTGGAAGATCAACTCCCACTCGATTCAAGCGATTGTAGCACCCAGACAATTTGAGCACATGCTCACCGATTGACCTATTCTCCTTCATCTTCCAGGTAAAGAATATTGTTGGAGGTCTCATACCTCTCAACATGGGCACGAGCCTGAAATCTCAATTCCAGCTCTTGGAACATATCATATGCTCCGTGACGTTTAAAGCATCTCTGGAGCCTCAATTCTAAGCCGTAATGCATGACGCACTGATCTATCAAGTAGTCATCACAACGTGCCTACCAGATGTTCACAACATCCACGGACGACGCTAGAGAGGGTGGCGCACCGAGCAGTGCATCAAGGACATAATCCTTTTGTGCAACAATGAGGACAATCCTCAGTTTACGGACCTAGTCCGCATAATTTCTACTACCATCTTTCAACTTAGTTTTTCCCTAGGAACGTATAAAAATTCACAGGAGCTACAACGTGAGCTAGTGATCTACAACATAATTTGCAAAGACACTTTGACTATGTTCATGATAATGAGTTCAATTAATCATATTACTTAAGAACTCCCACTCAAATCAACATCCCTCAGGTTGTCTAAGTGTGACATGATCCAAATCCACCAACCCAAGTTCGATCATCACGTGAGATGAGGTGGTTTCAATGGTGAATGTCTCCATGTTGATCATATCTACTATATGACTCATGTTCGACCTTTTCGTCTCTTGTGTTCCGAGGCCATGTCTGTACATGTCAGGCTCGTCAAGTTTAACCCTGATTGTTCCGCATGTGCAACACTGGCTTGCACCCGTTGTATGCAAACGTAGAGTCTATCACACATGATCATCACGTGGTGTCTCAAAACGACAAGCTTTCGCAAAGGTGCACACTCGGGGAGAACACAATTTTATCTTGAAATTTTAGTGAGGGATCACCTTATAATGCTACCTCGTCCTAAGCATAATAAGATGCATAAGAGGATTTAAATCACATGCCAATCATAAGTGACATGATATGGCCATGATCTTGTGCTTTTGTTCTCCATCTTTAAAGCACTGGCATGAGCTCCATCGTCACCGGCATGATACCATGATCTCCATCATCTTGATCTCCATCAACGTGTCTCCATCGGTGTTGTCGCTCCCACCATTATTCTACTACTATTGCTACCGCTTAGCGATAAAATAAAGCATTACATAGCGCTTAATGATTGACACGCAGGTTATGCAATAATTAAATGCAACCCTATGGTTCCTACCGGTTACCGTACTCATAGACATGCAAGTCATGATATTCTATACAAAACATGATCATATCATACATCACATATATCTCATCATGTAATTGGCCATATCATATCACAACATACCTTGCAAGAACAAGTTAGACGTCCTCTAATTGTTGTTGCATGTTTTACGTGGCTGCTATGGGTATCTAGCAAGAACGATTCTTACCTACGCAAAACCACAACTGTGATACACAAATTGCTTTTCAACCTTCTCAAGAACCGCCTTTGTCGAATCCGATCCAACTAGAGTAGGAGAGACACACACCCGCCAGCCATCTTTATGCAACAAAGTCACATGTTAGTCAATGGAACCGGTCTCTCGTACATGGACGAGTAAGGTTGGTCTGGGCCGCTTCACCCCACAATACCGCTGAATCAAGAAAAGGCCAAGGGCGAAAGTAATCTGAGCATCAACGCCCACAAATTCGTTTGTGTTCTATTCGTGATCTCATCTACGCATAAACCTGGCTCATGATGCCACTGTTGGGGAACGTTGCATGGGAAACAAAAAAAATCCTACACACACGCAAGATCTATCCATGGAGATGCATATCTACGAGAGGGGGAGTGTGTCTACATACCCTTTTAGATCGCTAAGAAGAAGCATTAATAAATGCGGTTGATGTAGTCAAACGTCTTCATGATCCAATCATGATCTGTCCCGCGATCCAATCATGATTCGTCCCGATCTAGTGCCGAACAGACGGCACCTCCGCGTTCAGCACACGTACATCTCGATGACGTCTCCGCCTCCTCGATCCAGCGAACGAGGGCGGAGTAGTAGATGAGTTCTCTGGCAACACGACGGTGTGGTGGCGGTGGTGATGGTGCTATCCCGATAGGGCTACACCTAGTGCTACCGAAACCGTGAAAGGAGGAGAAAATGATCTAGGGCAACAGAGGGGTGCCAAGGGCTTCGTGTGTCCTCTTGGGGCACCCCTCCCCTCTATATATAGGTGGAGGGGCGTGGGGGACAACCCCTCCAAGCTCTAGGGCACAACCAAGGGGGGAGGAGGTGGAATCCTAGTCCCCCTCCTTCCCTTCCATACAAAAGTGGACTTTCCACCTTTCCCAACTGCATGGGCCTTGAGGGACTTGTGCGTTTGGCCCAATAAGTCCATGGTGTCTCCCCTCAGCCCATTCAAACCCTTGGGGCGTGGTGGAACCCTTGGTGGACTTCCGGACTACTCCGGAAGTTTCCAGAACCTTCTAGAAGCTTCCCGATACAATACCGGAAAAATCTGAAACTTTTCCAGTAGCCAAAATATGAATTCCCATATATAAATATTTACCTCCGGACCATTAGGGAGCTCCTCGTGATGTCCGAGATCTCATCCGGGACTCTGAACAACTTTCGGTCACCAACATATATAACTCATCAACACTATGTCGTCACCGAATGTTAAGTGTGCATACCCTGCGGCTTCGAGAACTATGCACACATGACCGAGACACCTCTACGGTCAATAACCAATAGCGGGACCTGGATGCCCATATTGTCTCCTACATATTCTATGGAGATCTTTATCGGGCGAACCACGATGTCAAGGATTCAATCAATCACGTATGCAGTTCCCTTTATCCGTCGGTATGTTACTTGCCCGAGATTCGATCGTTGGTATGTCCATACCTAGTTTAAATATCATTACTGACAAGTCTCTTTACTCGTTCCATAATACAAGATCCCGTGACTAACTCCTTAGTCACATTGCTTGCAAGCTTCTTGTGATGCTGTATTACCGAGTGGGTCCAGAGATACCTCTCCGTCATAGACTGACAAATCCCAGTCTTTATCCACGCCAACCCAACAGACACCCTCGGAGATACCTGTAGAGCACCTTTATAGTCACCCAGTTACGTTGTGACGTTTGATACACGCAAGGCATTCCTCCGGTGTCAGGGAGTTGCGTGATCTCATGGTCGTAGGAGCGGATACTTGACATGGATAAAGTAGTAGCAATAAACTGACACAATCATATGTTATGCTTACGGTTGGGTCTTCTCCATCACATCATTCTCCTAATGATGTGATACCACTATCAAATGATAACTTATGTCTATGGTCACGAAACCTTGAGCATCTTTGATCAACGAGCTAATTTAGTAGAGGCTTACTAGCGACACTTTGTTGTCTATGTATCCACACATGTATTTGAGTTTCCAATCAATACACAATTATATCATGGATAATAAACTATTATCATGAACAAGGAATTATGATAATAGCCAACTTATTATTACCTCGAGGGCATATTTCGAGCAGGAAGGTCATTCCTTTTCCGTTCGGCGAGCACGCAAGCGCAATCTCGGTCCACCATTGTCTGACACTTCGCATAGGCGCCTAGTCTCTTGTGACAATATCGCCCAACCCAATCTTCATCTTTATCACATTCCAAACCGCGACCAAATACCAGCATTGAACTAGTAGGTGTTCCGCTGTCTCTTGAACTTGGGTGCAAAGTGGACACAAACTGTAATTGGGCGACCCCCTTCGATGCAGCCTATCCGTCGTCCAAACTCTGTTGTGGATGATCAACCAAGCAAAGAACTTGCATTTTGGTGTAGCCCAAACCTTCCATACGGTCTTTATGAGTGGCGTGGAGGTGCGCCCCTCGAACTGTAGCGCATGGGCCGAGGATGTGTACTAGGTACCGCTCTCCATAAACATCTAAGTGATCATATCTTGCATGTTGTGATCCAGGGTTATCCCATCCAAGCTCTCCCAAAGGGTGGCAAACTCCTATATATGCTTAGTGTAATGCCATTTGTCATATCAACTTGTGAAATCCAGTGATCATCAGTGAGGACCTTCCTCACAGAGCAAGCTTTCTTTTTTGAGATCTCAAAGATTTTAGGGGCAATGTCCATTGGCCTTAGGCCGTCAAGCCAAGGAGACGTCCAGAAGCAAGCTTTGACACCGTTTCCAACTGTGACCTTTTTCGCCGCCGCAAAAAGATCCATGTCAGTCTATTGCAAGGAGTGTCCAGCCCCAACAACGGTTTTGCCGGTTCCGTCCACTCGTTCCAAATCCACCTCAACCGTAATGTCGTGGCAAACTTGCCCAGATTTAGGACTCCCAAGCCGCCCATAGCTTTAGGACGGCAAACCAGCTCTCAGCTGATCTTACACTTGCCATCGGTAACATTTTTTAAAGGGAATATATTAATATCAAGAACATGTCAATTACACCCAGCCTTGGTACCAACAAGATGTCTCAAAGGCATCCAGGATACACACAACCCGAAAAGAAAACCAAAAAGAAATAAAAAAAGGCCTCGCACAGTGATCAACTTCTCTCGACAGCAGCACACAAACCACCACCAAAGACAACATCTGTTAAACATAAAAGGTCTTCAAAAGCAACACCTTCAAGAAGGAAACAGTGCACAAGCATCGTCGTCGCCCGATCCAAGATCTTAGGTTTTCACCCTGGAGAAAGTTCGAGCTCTCAAAAGAATACCTTCAGCGAAGCAATTGCCAGGCACAACCAATGAAGTTCATACCTTAGGTTTTAACCCTGAAAGTCACAACACGGCACCCGAGGAGCACCACCAAAAATAAAATCCTCCAATGTTGCTGCCCCCACTTGCCAGTGCTGCTTCTAAAAGTTATCAGACACCTGACTAACTCCATCGCCTCCAAGGCCCCCTCCGCCTTACTGATCCTCTGATCTCAGGCACCATGACTTTCTCCACCATTGTCTATGCCATGGGAATCGAGATACCGACATGTCCCTTGGTGTCAACAAACAAATAGAGCTTCGCGTCGTGCCCTCATGGAGCCGCGTAGGCTGATATGGACGCGCACGACAGGATTATATCTGATCCAGATATCCTTGGGCAAGATCTCCGTCTGCAGTTCTGAAACACGTCGACGGCCAGACCAAGGAGGACCGATCATGTAGATTGTTGTCGTTGTGCGACGAGAGCACTAGAACCACCATCACAACGCTGCCTCCACCGTGCCGACACCATCGCCGCCATGGAGGAGGGCATCGGCCCACGCTGCCCACAGCCCGTGCCACCGGCTGAAGACTGACGCTAGATCAGGACGGATCCCGATCCGCCGCCATCCCCTTGCCTACACGATCCGCCATCTCGAAGCCCGCCATGCACCGCTGATCCCGAACGACGCCATCGTGGGGATCTGCCACCACACCATCGCGACCCTCGCCATCGTGGTGTCCCGGCCTAGCCTCGCCGCCCCATGGCGGAAGCCCTACGCGAGAAGGCGAAACGCCCCATCGACGCCGATGTCGGCCAAGCTTTGCCCGGCCGCGTCCTTTGGCAGCGGTGAGGGATGGTGAAGGAAGACGAGGGTGCTGGCAACGGAGGCTGGGACGCCCTCCCCGTCGCCCACGGGAGCGACGTGGGTGGTTCCAGATGCGATCCGGAGGCCTCGCTTTTTTCGAAAAATGAGGGGAATTTTACTTCCCCGGTCTCTGCATCATGGATGCATATAGCCATTATGCATGAGTAACATGGTTTTTATCTTGGTTAATACACAAGTTTGGTCCTCTAAATAAATTGAATGAGTAACAGAAAAGGCTGGTCTAAAGAGTAAATAGGAACGTAAATTCGCTTCCTTGAGTATTCCAGCTCAGATGTTGAATTTGTACATCAATAACATCCGAGAAATACAATTCAGTACACATTCTCAACCCTTCTCCGACGTGATCCATACAAAATGTTGAAACGTGCGCGGGGCTGGAACCGTGCCGCGTACAACCACATGAGGCAGTGTACACAGTTCCGATCATCAAGTGCACATGAGGCACCGTTCCAAAAACAAAAGAATGAGGCAATGGTGTTTGCTATACATAGCGTATAATAGTAGACTATAGTACTACAACCTACACATCCTACTACATAATCTGTTGTCTAAAATGTACAGGAGAACTCCTTCCCCCTCTCATAGCAATAGGCCGAGCTCCTCTTCTTTCCGGGCAAAGATTGAAATGCTCAGAGCGCTGAATTTCGCTTGAGTTCTTACCACTTTTTTTTTTTGAGGGGAGAGTTCTTACAACTTCTGATCCATGCCAAAAACCACAGAGCCTGCACAAGACAAAGAGATAACGGGGAGCAAGTAGTAAGTACAGCAGCAGCAGCATTTTCTTTGTCATAGTCAGTGTTAATGGCAGTGCAAGTTAATTTAGACACCTAGCGTTGGCAGTAGGACGGCGAGAGTTGCGACGCCCACCACTTTGATCGGTATTCCGGTGAGCACCATGTCCTTGATGGTGATGTAGCCGGTGCCGAACCCGACGACGTTGGGTGGCGAGGCGGTGGGCAGCAGGTACGACAGCTGCGCGCCGACCGTGCCGGGGACCATGAGCAGCAGCGGGTGCACCCCGATGGTCTTTCCCAGCTCCGCCAGCAGCGGCAGGACCAGGGTGGTGGCCGCGTCGTCAGACGTGAACTCCGTGATGGCGGCGCTGAAGAGGCACGCCACGGGCGCGATCACCAGCGGCGGCGCGCCCCTCAGGAAGCCGAGCCCCTCCGAGAGTATGTCCGTCAGGCCGCTGGCCTTGAAGCCTTCGGCAATGGCGAAGCCTGCGCCGAGGAGGAGGATGATGTTCCACTGCAGCTTCCGGCACTTGCCCCAGTCCATGAGCTTCTCGCCGCCGCCCTTGCCGTTGGGGATTATGAAGAGCAGAGTCGTCATCATGATCTGCATTAGTAAGTCGATACCACATATCCAGTGAGCTCGTGCGACCGATTTGTCTGGTCAGAACTCAAAAGCTGCGTGCGGGATAACGTATCGGTGCTCTTACGGTGACTGTTCCATCCCCAACTTTGCCGTGGAAGAGGACTCCCCACCCAGGGATGTCGTTCGTCAGGCTCCTCGTCATCCACAGCACAATTAGGCCCTGCAAGAATTCATTTTCACTTCGTTTATTTTTGCTCAATAAGGCAAACATGATGGCTACTACTTGTACTGGCCAAGAACGTAGAAACATACCCCAAAAACGGCTAGAACCATCTTCTCTGCAAATGCCATTGGACCTGCGGATAAGGAAGCATAACAGACATCAGATAACAGGTCAAATCAGTTTAACACCGATGCTATACTTCAACACAAGGATTCAGAAAGGCAAAGAGCTGACCAATGACCAATGACCACTGACCAGAACATGAATAATCAAGGAACCAACCAATGGAGAATGGATGTCGTCCACAAGCGAAGCAACATGGTTTGACCAAGCTAGAAAAGAAAGAAAGAGAGAAAGAGCACCTACCAAGCAAGCTGAGCTCCCTCCTGAGATGGGTCCTGTCGAGGTAAGCCGACAGCGCTCTTCCCGTGTTGCTAGAGCAGTACATGAGGCAGAGCGTGACCCAGAGCGCGGCGAACAGGACAAGTGCGACGGGGAAGCCGAAGGACATCCAGGAGCTGAAGGTGATGGGTCGCTGCTCGGGGAAGTATGTGGACCACATCCCCACCAGGATGATGTTGGCGCCCGTGCCCGTCAGCGTCGACATCCCGCCGATGGTGGACGCGTACATGACGCCGAGCACCACCGCCTTGGAGAACCGCCGGACCTCGTGGGCGTCGGCGGACGAGGACGACGACGCCTGCCCGCGCGGGAACCGCTGCAGGATCCCCGTCGCCACCGGCATCATCATCACGGTGCACGGCGTGTTGTGGATCCACATGCTGATGAACATGGTGGTGCCGCAGATGCCCAGCAGCAGCAGCGGAGGCCTCACCGGGTCCCCGCAGAAGAGCGACGTGATCTGCATGCGCGTTATACCAACCTTTATTAGTTCGTTTTCCTTCAAAACATGCATGGCTGTTAGTAATCGTTCGTTCGACGATCGAGCCGAGCCTGAGCGTGCGTACGTTGAGGGCGAGGCGGCGGTGGATGTTGTAGTGCTCGATGGCGAGCGCGAGGATGAAGCTGCCGAGGACGAGGGAGATGACGTCGTCCATGTATGCCTTGGCGACGGCGTCCGAGGAGGAGATGCCGAACGCCGGGAAGAGGAACAGCGGCGCCATGGACGCGACGCCGAGCGGCACGGCGTCGGTGAGCCACCAGATGAACACCCACGCCAGCGCGCCCAGCATGTTGCGCGCCGCGGTGCGCCCGTGGCCAAAGTCGACGAACGCGCAGATCAGCGCCGACGCCAGCGGCCCCGCCGCGACCGCGAGGTACTTGTTGGCGAGCAGCGAGCAGGAGCGCCCGTCCGTCCTGCCGTCGTCATGCAGAGGCAGCAGCGGTGTCGACACGTCCTCCATCGAGCTCGAGCTCTCCCACCGTTGGCTGCACCGCGGATCCATGCGCCGACCGATCGCTCGATGGAAATGCACTTTCGATTCTCGGTCGGTTGCTTTGCCGCTTCTTGATGTCCAAAAAGGTTTGAGAAGTCTTTCTTATAGGCGCGGGAACACAACTCAACTCTGTTCGGACAACTGGAGAGTACTAGTTATCAGCACAGTAGTCAAAATGGCGGGTAACTGCGATGACGCCTCATACAAGGCGCCACGTCAGATACATGACTGGCCGGCTTAATTTTAGTAGACACGAGCATTTTTGCCTGGCGCCTAGCGAGAGCAGTGTCCAAGTGGGATATTTCTGTTGCGATGACGCGTCATACAAGGCGCCACGTCAGATGCAAGTTACTGGGACGGGCTGGTCTTTTTCCAGGGATTTTTTTTCAAAACTAACACCTTTTTTTTATCAAATTCGAAAAAAGTATGTCCATTATAAAAAAATTCGAAAAAAGTATGTCCATTATAAAAAAAATCAAAAATATGGCCCCGTCGGCCTCAGCTGGGCCGGGGGGATTGGTCGGCTTTCTTACGGCCGAAGAGGGCCCATCGGCCCAAGAATGACCGAAAAGTCTGCCGTCGGCCCACGGCAGGCCGAAGAGGGCCCGTCGGCCACCAGGAGGCCGAAGAGCCCCTGGATAAGACCCGATGCCGGTTCCCTCTTCTTCCTCCTCGCTCTGCCTGCTCATCCCCTCTCTCTTTCTCTCATTTTTGTTGACCGAAATCCCCCCCCCCCTTGATCTCCTTCATCCTCCACCCATTTTCTGTTTCAATCCAGTGAAACAATAGATCGTGTCCCTCTCCCTTCCCCGCCGTACGGTCTCATTTTTTGCCATGGGATAGTGTGTTGTTTGTTTGGAGGAGACATGGTGGGATGGTGGAGGTGTGAATGGTGAGAAGGTGGAGTGGTGAGGAAAAAGAAGGTGGAGAGGAAGAAGAAGGACACATACGCGTCGAAGGTATACATTTTTCTGTTAGTTTAAGTTAGTTTTTTAATGTATGTAAAATTAGTTTAGGTTAGTTTTATTAGTGTAGTGATTTTGGTGTATGTGTTAATAGTGTAGGTTTATTTAGTTTAGTTAGTGTAGTCATTTTCAGTGGAAGCTTGCTATTTTAGTGTAGGTTTATTTTAGTGTAGTAAGTATATTTTAGTATAGGTTTATTTTAGTGAAGTTCATTTTAGTGTAGGTTTATTTACTATACGTAGATATATTTTAGTGTACGTTTATGTTAGTGTAGATTTGTTCGTTGCGAATAATGAGAAGCTGGCAATGTCTGACAGGTGAAAATGTCTGGATTCGTAAATTTCACTATGTATTTACGGCCCCGGTAATGTTCGATATAATGAGTTGGGGGTTGATCTTAGCGAGTTTTAAAAAGGCATCATGACACTTTTAGATCCGGACAGACTGGACATTAGGCAGTTAAAGCACTGGTTGACTACTAGTTTTGGCCTGGATCCTGAAGTTTGTTCCGTCACTATTCATCCATTGTGGACCAAATCCTGTAAAAATGTCAAGTGGGAGTTGATTTCGATAGATAGGAGTCAGCATTGGTTGTGCGTGTTAAGTCGTTCCAGAGACCGAAGAATCCATCCATATGCCCTAGTGCAACCAGTGGCGAAGGAGGAGAATATCGTACAACTCAACGTGAGGTATGAACCAGGCCAGAGTAGTCAAGTGGCTAACGAGATTTATGTATCCGGGTCACAGCCACCGGATGTGGATGCTAGCCAAGCCGAGAAAGAGTCAGATTATGTGCCACACAATGTTAGAGGTCATGATATTGGGCAGAGTATCCAGTCGATAGTATTAGCTGCCTCTGGTGTTGCTGATGGGGCTGAGGAAGGCGATGAAATGCAGAGGGTGATGGAGGAAGAGGACGAGGATGGGATTGTGGAGGATCTTGATTCTAAAAATTCCGAGGATGAGGTGGAGGTATCGATTCCTGCTGCATGGGATCAGGACATATCCGCGGCATTACTGTCAACGATGGCCATGAGACTCCATGGCAATATAATCTGAACCAAGTCCAGATCGGGGCTATGTTTGACACAAAGAAAAAAATGAAGTATGCGGTGATAAAGTGGGCTATGTCTACGTAGAGGGTTCTCCGGACACACATATCAAGTCCAACAAAATATACCGTGAAGTGTGTTGAATCAGGTTGTCCTGCGAAGGTGCACGGCCATGTGCCAAAGTATAACATCCACTGGGTTGTCACCAATGTTGTCCCGCATAATTGTGTGAGGAAAAACCTGTTGGTTCTTCATCCAAACCTTACTTCAACTCTCATAGCGCAACTCATGTATACTGAGATAGTGAAGAAGAAAGATATGGAAGCAAAACACATCCAGACAGCAGTGAAGGTCAGATGGAATTATGACATTCCATATGGGAAGGCTTGGAGGGCTAAGCAGAAGGCTATAGAGGAAAGGTTTGGGACGTTCTTCGACTCATATGATAATATTGTCTGTCTCCTTGACATACTGAAGGAGAGGAATCCCGGCACTTATGTTAACATACAACACACGAGGTTGGAGAGTATACCAGATTACAAGGTGTTGAAACGAGTATTCTTCTCTTTCGGTATGTGCATCAAAGCTTTCCGGCATTGTCCTCCTGTGATGTTTGTGGATGGTACATTACAAAGGGCAAATCCTGACTTCTATTGGTGTGGATGGGAACAACCAAATCATCCCACTAACCATGGCATTTGTGGAGGGTGAGAACTTTCCGAGCTGGGCATGGTTCTTCTGGCAAGTTAAAATTGCGATCGTGAAGGACCGAACAAATGTGTGTGTCATTCATGACAGACATCCTGATATATTGAAGGTCGTGAAGACACTGAGTAATCCAACAGCGGACGAGCCAACACCTTGGAAGGACTTGCAAAGCCGGTGGTGCATGCGCCATCTGGGTGCAAATTTTTTCTCATAGTTCAAGAAAAAACGGTTGATGAACTTGTTCAAAAAGTTATGCAAGCAAAACCAACGGCGCAAATACGAATTTATTTGATCAAAACTAGATGAGTTCACTAAGAAGTAGGTCCTTGCTAGGAAGAAAATGGAAAAAGACCAGGTTAAATTAACAACACTCATCGCGGAGCTTGAGGAGCCAGTTGGTCTTTGTGACTTGCCAGCAATTGACCCTCCTAATGCGAAGAGAAAGAAGGGCAGGGCAATAAAGATTTTTTCTACGTGGATAGAGAAAAAACCTCTAGTGAATTGGTCTTTGCTGCATGACACCCATGGAGCTAGGTATGGCCACATGACAACCAATCTTGTAGAGGTCTATAACTTTGTACTCAGAGGGAATAGAGCATTGCCACTAACAGCTATTGTGGAGGGTGTATTCCATGGCACTTTGAGATATTTCAGAGAAAGGCACGAGTTAGCAAAGAAGCATATTACAGATAATCAGAACACTCCTTATTGTAGCCGTGTCATGGAGTACATGGCTCAGAAGATAAAAAAAGCAAAAAAGCACATTGTCACACTCATAGGTAATCAGGAAAGGAGGTATGAGGTTCAGCTTCCTACTGATTGTTTTGGTTATGCAAATGAGGTGAATACGCATGAGGTTAAAATTGGAACAAAAGTTTATCCAACTTGTGAGTGTACATGCAAGAAACCTCGGTTATTGCACCTGCCTTGCTCACATGTGTTGGCTGCCTATGGCCAGATTCAGTTGGACGCTATCTCCTTCGTGTCTCCATACTATTCAAAAGAGGCAATACTCAATGTCTGGACAGGTGAGATGACAGGGTTTAGAGTCGTCGGCAATTTCAACAAGGTAAACGATGGTGAGAGAGTATACATCCCGGATCCTAGACTTCGGCAAACTAGCAGGGGCAGGCGTAAGGTAAAGCGCATCTGAAACGATATGGACCAATTTGAAGTTGGTGGAGCAACCAGACAATGTTTGCTCTGCGCGGCTTATGGGAATAGGATAAAATATTGCCCCAACCTGAAGAAAGACGGTGCTTCCACATCGACGAGTGCTTCCACATCGACGAGTGCGACAACAGTTGCACTAGGAGGTCCTGGCAGCCGTGGTGAACGTGGCAGTCGAGGCCAAAGGGGCGGACGAGGAATGAATAACTCAGAATCTACATAATGTGTGGGACTATGTTTTAATTTCTAATATGTCGGACTATGTTTTTATTTGTAATATGTCTGCACTATGTTTTAATGTGTAATATGTGGGACTATGTTTTTATTTGTAATATGCAAATACCTATGTTTTATTTTGTAATAAGTTTGGACTATGTTTTAACATGTAATATGATGGACTATGTTTTATTCTGTAATATGTGTGGACTATGTTCTGATTGCATATATGGCTTCGTATCCGTTGCTTAATGGTAATATCGATAGAGGGCACCGATGCACACTTACGGAATCGGGCACGAACTTAGACGTGTTGATCACTCGCACCCTAAAGTCTAACTGGATGATACACCGCATAGGAGGAAACAAGTCTCAGGATTCTTGGTTTCGCGACATCAGGCCTTACCTCGACGAATGGAGTACTGTGCCGACAAATATCTAGGATGAAGTTCATGCCTTTGACTGGGACAAGTTGGGGTTGTATTTGGAGCGTTACAGGCAGAGCACGAGGATCTACTTGGTTCCATCATCAGCTCCGGATCATATCCCAGCACCTCTCGTCAGCGATCGGTTCCCAACTGCCTTAGTTGTGGGAAACATACACCACACGGTATGTCCTCAGTTTTTTTCATATGTTACGTTTTCCCTTAACCTGAACATGTACAATTGGTTAACTTTCTGTGTATAGGGTGAATTGACATCTGAGGCGCTAGAGAAGGTTACCGTTTTAGTGGACCGCGTTGACAGAGGAGAAAATATCCCACTGTGAGAGCAAGCAACAAGGTTGAAGAGTCTTCAAGTGAAGATACGCGGTATTTACACAGTTGTTACATGTAAACGATCTTCGGATGTTGTTAACATTCGTGCAGCACATCGTCCGCCATGCCCCTCTCTGCAGTGTTCAGAAGCTCGAACCTATGTGCAATGTTTGGAACCTCGACCTTCACAACCAGGGAGCTCCTCCTGGCAGCAGGCACCTCCTTCGCAGCCAGTGATCTCTTCCTGGCAGCAGGCACCTCCTTCGCAACCAGGTATCTCTTCCGGGCAGCAAACACCTCCTTCACAACCCGGGGGCTCCTCCTGGCAGCAGACACCCTGTCACAACCCTAGTAAGAGTCATAGGCTAGTAATGTGTTTGCATCATCATCATCATCTATGCATCAATATGAAATGGGGAGAAGAAGAAAACCCCACCCACTTAATGAATTATAGGATTTCTAGATAAATGAAATTTCAACAAATCCAAAATGCCCTTCAAAAATGTTCCCTAAGTCTGATTAAATTGGACAATTATATAACAGGGATCATTTAAATTATTTGAACCACAGAAACAATTTAAAAATAATGTTTAACACCTCTGAAAAAGATAAATAAATCATTACCATTATTCCTGTTTTCAAAATGACTTGAAACTTTTAGTACAAGTTTGAAATATCTAAACTTTGTTTTAGGAAATATTGGGATCATTTTGAAAAGTCATTGAACCTGCATAGGAAATAAAACAAATATTAGAAAACAGGAAACAGAAATAAAAGGAAAAGGGGGAAAGAGCTTACCTGTGGCCCAACACTGTAGCAGGCCCGGCCCAGGAACGAGCCGACGCCAGTCATCGTCCACCTCGTGCCAGGAGGACGCCGTGCGCGTGGTCGCCGCGCGCCGGCCACCTCCTGCCTGCCTGGTTGCCGTGGAGACCTCCGCGAGTGCCAGCGTGGAGCTCCTCGCCGCCGTGTCCTCCTCTACTCTCCTCTCTCCCGCGCGCTCTCTCTCTCTCGCGCGCATTTCTCCTCTCGGCTCCGCCATGGCCGACCCACGATTCTCTGACGTGCCGTCGTTCTAGCCAACCCCGAGCCCTCCTGAGCCGGCCAATCGCTCCGCCCGGACCTCCTCCACCTAAGACAAGCCACGCATCGCCGGAGGGCTTCTATCACCGTCGCGCCGTCTTCTTCCTCCTCGGGTCGCCGGAGGGGAATTCGAGGCTCGCCGTCGATTCCGACCGCCCCCGAGGCCACTGACCAGCTCCCTGGATCCGCAGTGAGCTCCTACTCCTTCCCCTGCGTTCCCCCTCTCTTCCTCGCGCCGTAGCTAGCCTAGCCGTCGGACCCGAATCCACCTCGCCGCCGTGGTCGGTCGTCGCCGTGCGTGCAGACCCCTAAGCTCACGCGCGTGTGCATGAATGAACTCCTGGAGTTCCCAGGAGCTCGTAGAACCCATCGCCCGGTCGTTCCGTGCCCTGTGTCGCGTTTGCGTCTGAACCCGAGCTCCGGCCGCCGCCACGAGCTCGTTTCCGGCGAGCTCCGGCGACCCCGTGACCTCCTGCGGCTCCGGATGGATGCGGTTGTGCGCGGGCTACTCGCCAGTGGCCTTAGCTCGCTAGATAACCCCCTGTAGAAGAAACCCGACGGTCGCCGCCGTCTCTGGAGGTCACCGGCGTCAAGCCGCCGGCCAACTCCGGTGGGTTTGACCCGGGTGGACCCCTGGCTTGACTCTGTGAGTCAATGACAGGTGGGGCCCCTGTCCAGATTAGTTAAGTTAATCACGGATTACTTTAAATCATTTAGTTAAACTAATGTGACACTGACAAGTGGGCCCCGGTCTGCTAATTAGTTAGGATTAATTTTAATTAGTTAGTTAAACTAACCAGACACTGACATGTGGACCCCACATGTCAGGTTTGACTCTGGGCCGAGTCAGCTGACCAGCTGATGTCATCATGACATCATGCTTATGTCATAACTCATTTTCTTATTTTAAAATAATTCCAGAAAATGTTTAAAACTTTGAAAAATCATATAAATTAATCTGTAAGTCAGATGAAAATAATTTATATATGAAAATTTATCAGAAAAATCCAATGAATCCAATGGTGCTACTCTCATGCATGATAGAGCAACCCAGATAGGTGAACTTGGACATTTTAGCATTAGGTCATTATATGGAATTTGAAATGAGGACAACTTGGAACCTATATTCAAATCTGAATTAAATAGACATGATCACCATTCACATTAGCTCACCCATGTATACCAATATGCCATGATCATGCATCATATTGTCGCATTTGCTTGTATTGATTGTTCTTATCTGCATTGCGGTAGGTCCGAATCCAAACGATACTACTCCGTACCCCGACGAAGGAGAGAACTCTTCCGCAACTCAGCAAGGCAAGCAACCCCATTGATCATTCCAATAACATCCCATTCTCTCGCTCCTGCTCTCATTATTGCATTAGGACAAACGATCACATGTCAGTCATACCCGGTAGATGATCCTATTCTTATGCATGACCTGATCTTGTCACAGTAAATAGCTACACCTTGCAACCTAGCATACCTGGTAGATGCTTGTGCCGTGATGTGCTTAGCTTACCTTCATGCCATGCTGCTATGCTTAGAGTTGTGTCAGGTATGATTCATCTGGGTGATGAGTTAGAGTGAAACTGTGATGTTCTGATGTGTTGAGCTCATAACGAATCCGTTTTGGTAAAAGGTGGCGATGAGAGGCTATGTAGGAGTACATAGTGGGTTGTCTCATTGAGACCGTTCTTAGGAACTGGGTTCCGTGTTTGAGATCCAAGACGAGATACTACCACATGCTGGGCCCTGAAATATGACCCCGCTCGACTTATCAGTCGCTTAGTCTTTGGTCCAGGTATTGCAAGTAGTTTCTGGTGTTTATAGCATGCTGGAGGCCGTGCGTAGCGCTGACCCTCGGGGTGGGTTACGACGCGGTAGGCAGTGGCACGGTGTACCAAGGGTCACCCGAATGGTGGGCTTGGGAACCCTGCGCACATCGTTTGGGACCGTAGTGGAAACTTTGGCCGGACTTCCATGCGGGTCAGTCTCAAATAGGCTGTAGCCTGGACTAGAGGTCTTATGTGATTGACGGTCGTGACCGACTCCCTCGCTGGGCATCCGCTTGAAGGTTGCCGAGGTGCATGGTTTATGGCACACAGCGATAAGTGGCGAGAGCGTGTGTGAAGAAGTACACCCCTGCAGGGTTATGAAACTATTCGAATAGCCGCGTCCGCGGATATGGACTACTTGGAGAACTTATGCTGTTCATAGATAATCAAACGGATACTTCTAAAAATCTCAAGACAAGTGTGAGTACCGTGGATGGCACTCTTCCGGGAGGGGAAGGTGAGTCCATGGTGGTGTATTGAGATGGAGTTAGTGGACTCGTGTGCGATAAGTAAAATTGTAACAAAGAGTGTAAAACTGAGTAGTGTAGGTTAGCCATGAGTCAAAGCTGGCTTTTTGCCTAAACTCCTCCACCCCTTTGTTGATACATGAGCATAACTAGACTAGGTCTGTTTTAAAGACTTGCTGAGTACGATTGTACTCATCCTTGCTTAATTAATGTTGCAGAGGAAAACCAGGACCCATCAGGTGGGTTCTATCTAGACGTTGACGATGCCGAATAGCTGGTGTCCCAGCTACGACCCTGTGCCGTGTGGCGTGCTGTAGATAGTCAGGCCATGTGCCCTCTTTTCATTTCACTGTCCGTACTCGGATAGTTCTAAGTTTCCGCTGGCTTGTATGAACTTGTTTGTATAACTTGAGTGCCGGGTCATGTGACCCCTATCTGTAAGAACATATTATGCAAGGCTCTTCTGAGCCTTTTAAATAAAAGTCATGTTGTTGTATGGTTATGTTGTGATGCCATAGTTGTATCTATGCATAACGGGCATGTCGTGCGTACGTGCGGCGTGCAACGGTATGTATGGGATCCGACACCTAGTCGCGTGCCTCTAGTAGTACTCTTTACGGGAAACTGTCTCTTTGTGCTTCCACCAAGCCATGGTAGCTTGCTACTGCTCCGGACACATTGATTGACCGGCATGTATCCTTCTTTGCTGCTGTGTCTGTCCCTTCGGGGAAATGTCTTGTAGTGTAATGGAGTCCCTGTAGTCTGTTACGACTCGTCTACGTGTAGTGATGACATTCGTGTCTCGCGACGTAATGAAGTCCTTGTAACTTGCTACGACTCGTCTACACACGCTTGAGACCGACACCTGCATTGCTGGGTTATGTATGCCTGTTTCCGTACGGATGTGCCACTTGGGTCCTATGACTAGTCATGTCGGCCCGGGTTCTTTGTTGTGTGATTGCCAGCGACATGTTCACATACGTGAGCCAAAAGACGCAAATGGTCCCGGCCAAGGTAAGGCTGCAGCCGTGGAGTACCGTGCGTGAGGCCGCAAAGTGATGTGGCTTGTTACAGTATGGAATCATATGACTTAGGATCGGGGTCCCGACACACCCCCTTCACAACCCGGGGGCTATTTCTACCAGCAGTCACCTCCTTCACAACCCAGGGACTCTTCTTGGTTTCATCATATAGACCTAGATAACTTTAATTTGTACATTCTTTTAAAAATTGTAGCCTCGTAAATCATTCTTTACATGTTTTACTTTACCGTAGTCGGCAGCCAGTCGCAACCGTTCATGACTTCAGTTCAGTCACCTGTGTTTACTGCTCCTGGTTCGTACATACCCGGAGACGGCAAGGACGATGACCGTGGTGCATACACCTATGATATCTTGGAGATAATTCTTGCCACTCCACCACCACCATCGACGCAGGAGACACAGACACCGATGGACGAGGTGGTCTATGGTCGTGGTCATCGTGACACTTGTCCACAGCCTCAACGCTTATCGCCTTCCGGTCCATGTCCGAGGAAGCCCAAGATTCGTTGCCGTCCCCAACAGTGATATGATTATCTACGTATGAGACATGCCTATCTATTTATGTATGAGACATATGTCTATTTTATGTATGGGACATATTCATGTATGCGACATATTCATGTATGAGACATATTCATGTTCTATTTCAGTGGTCATTTGGTTTAGAGAGACAACACTAGTACTGCAAACTAAATGAATCCAACTGAATTAAACAGTACAACTGAATTAAACAGTACAAATGAATTAAACAGTACAATTGAATTAAACAGTACAACTTAATTAAACAACACTACAGAAAACAGTACTACATGAAAAAGTACTACATGAATGCATCATCATCATCCTCCGTTGATGCAGATCTCTTGCCCTTTGTTGATGCAGAACTCTTGCCCTTCGATGATGCGGTCATCTTGACCTTGGTTCTCGGCATGAAGATGTCGTCTTCGTCCTCCATCGATGCAGAACTTTTCCCCTTCGACGATGTAGAACTCTTCCCCTTCGTTGATGTAGAAATCTTGCCCGTGCCCGTCGACGAAGCGGTAGTCTTCACCTTGGTGCTCGGCATGAAGAGGTCGTCTTCGTCCTCACTATCTGCTGACCATAAATCTGAATTATTCATAGCAATCCTGAGGTAAGATTCACCCTTGTGCAGTTGCTTTTGCCATCTGCCGTGCAACCTGAGAAGTTCTTTCTGTATCTCCTCAAAAGTCCTGGGAGGCCACCCACTCCTAGCTAATGAGTGAGCCAACTCATTCATTATGGTGTCACTACTAATGAGTTCCTCCCATGGAACTACTCTATCATCCATATTGAAATTGGCAGCTAGATGGAGAAGACGATCGGACATACCAGAGTGAAAACTACGATCAAAAGGATAGTGAGGATGAGACATCTCCACGAAAGGATGGCGGGAGCAAAAGGATGGCGGGAGCGAAAGGGAAAGGAAGGGCCTGCTGACCCACCTTACTGTGGATGTGGTTATATAGGTTCCCAAGAGAAGATGGCGGGAGAGAAAGGCGGGAAAGAAATTGGTAGGAAAGAAAGGCGGGAAAGAGAATGGCGGGAGAGAATGGCAGGAAAGAAAGTGGCGGGGGAGAATGGCGGGAAAGAAAGTGGCGGCAAAGTATGGCGGGAAAGAATATGGTGGGATAGTAGGGCGGGAAAAGAAAATGGGGGATAGTAGGGCGAGACAATATTATCACTATGGCAAATAGCTGAAAACAACAGCTAGCTCATGTTCACGCTGTTTGAAGCTTATGAGCACCAAATTGTTGACTTCAATAGACGATGCCAACAGAAAATTACCGAAACCTTCCTTCTTCAACACTATTCTATCACCGAAGTCAATGAAGTAGGAACAAGGATGCTCACAAATATATCATCATCTTTAGAATCCAAAGTAATTTCAAGAGTTAAAGAACCAGTCCTAGGAATTGACACAAATTCCTTCAAACTCCTCACAACCATGGTAGGAAAACCTAACAAAAACCAGCAAGTTATATGATATTCAGCTTACAAAACATTATGATACAACAAAGAACAAATAAATAAAAATTACTCGAAACCAAAGCTTATCATATGTTGAGAAATAACATTCATGTGATCCATCCTATGAACAAAAGGAGTACACAGTATGCCGTGGTTTTATCACGGCAGATGTCCGGGTGAACGGACTTAGGTTCGAGGCCATCGCTAATGGGGTGGACTCAAAGGGGTTAGTCGGGATGAAAGACACGGATTTACCCAGGTTCGGCCCCTCGAATCGAGGTAATAGCCTACGTCCTACTTGTGTTTGTATTGCTTGCGTGTCGATTACAAGGAGCTAAAAGCTTGACCTAGTTCTTGATTGCCTGCCCTCTAAGTCGCCCTGGGTCTGCCTTTATATAAGAGGTCAGGATATCCGGGTCGTTACAATTGCTAACCGAGTCTCTCTCTACCTTCTTGTCCAAGCCGTCTATGAGTCGGCTTGCTCGCCCGGGTCTTCTCAGTCCGGGCTGTCGTACGGCCCACACCGTGAGCCGCCTATCCTCTTGGGCCACTAATCTTACCGCTCACCTTTGGGCCGGCGCACGAGCCAACAACATGACCCGGAGCCTCCGGGGCGGGTCATATCCCCAACATTAGGCCCCAGGTTGAATTGAGCTTACTCACTTCATCCTTACCTTCCACTTTTGGCGAGTCGCCCGGAAATGACCCGGCATGACGTCATGAGATCTGCTAACGTGTCACCGAATCTTTCATTTAACTGTTATCCCGAAAATCGAGGCGTCCACCTCGGTCGGTCGTCGCCTGGATTTTCGCGCCTTCCTTAACCCCCTTTTAAATATGACCCGTGCGGGTCGGAGTTTCCCATTCTCCCGCTCGTGCCTCTTTTTCTTCGTCTTCTTCCTGTCGCCGTCCCAGCGTCTTCGAGCTTCGCTCCGGCGCCGTCCGAACGTCGTCCGCAACCTTGGCTGCTGCATCACCCTGAACGTACCAGAGATCCGTCCGCCTCTGCCACGCCATCTCCGGTGAGTTTTCCTGCTCCCTAGATTGCCGCTGCCTGTAGTAGGGTTTTCACCGAGGCTCCGCCGCCGCCGCTCGGGCTTCGGCACCGCCATCGCAAGTGTATCTTGACATCGCAAACGCCTTTAGACTGCGCTCTTGCTCCGCCGCCGCACGCGGGCCGGTCGCGCGTAATGCGCAGGCCACGATGGCCCCAATCCGTTTCTTTTTCCTCCGCTGTACATCGCTAGGTCAGGATAAAATTTATTTTCTCTGCTTTTGTAGATCTGTAGATATAGTAATATCTTGCGGAATCTGTTTTTAGGACTTAGCCGATTTTTCGACCTTCCATTTCTCTGTTTGACTCGCCAAGCCTCTCTGGCTCTTATCAGCCAGGTCTTCCGCTATATCCGTAGAGCCCTTAAACTTTTAAGCCGTCAAAAATATTTTCTTGCGCTTCGACTCATCACACCTTTTACCTTGCACAGCACTTAAGCCGCCAACATGTCTCGTGCGTCCAACTCATACAACTGGGTTGGGTCGTGCATCACAGAGGACTTTTTGTCGGATTTTGTTCATGCGGGTACTCTTCCTCCCAAGGAATTTATTAGCTGGAGGGTCCCAGGTGATGAGACGCGGCCCAAACCTCAAGAAGGTGAAGTGGTGGTTTTTTCTGACCATATTGAACGAGGGTTCGTGCCTCCCGGCTCAAAATTCTTTCGGGACGTCCTTCACTATTACAAGCTTCACCCGCAAGACTTGGCCCCCAATTCCGTCTCAAACATATGCAATTTCCAAGTGCTCTGTGAAGCTTACCTTCAAATCAAACCGTCTGTGGGGTTCTTTCGGGAGTTCTTTTATGCTAACCGGCAAACTGAAGTGAAAGCCGGCCCGAGCCTAGAGCTTGGAGGCATATCCATCCAACGGCGTAGAGACATCATCTTTCCAGCTATGTAGATGCCGAGTCACCCCAAAGACTGGAACAAGACCTGGTTCTATTGCAAGGACACCTCTCCTGAGAACGAGCGTCCTTTGCCGGGTTATCGTTCTTCCCGGCTCACAACAACATCAAAGCTTCCTGGCCGGCTATCAGCTTTAGAATGCGCAAGATATGAGCCGGCTCATGCCAAAATCAAGGCTCTCATGGCCAACGGCTTAATCGGGCTGGACCTGATCCGCTGCTGGATTTCGTGGCGGATTATGCCTTTGAGCCATAGAAGTCGACTCATGTGCGAATATAAAGGCACGTATGATAGCTCATTATGCTTCAGCCGGTCCACATTGACAGAAAATGATATTACCCTCACCATCCGGAGCCTTGTCCATGAAGCTTCCGGATCATGTAGCGAAATTGGCCTGGCACCTTTTAGTGCCAACAATCCGGCTCCCGATGTAAGTTTAATCTCTTCCCATCCGTCTCTTAGATGTTGTTTGCACCTTGTTGATTTGGTATTCACTCTCCGGGTCATTCTTATAGGCCGACTCAGACTTCTGGAAGAGGGAATATGTTGCCCCTCCGAAGAAATCCAGGAAGAAGGTCCCAACTAAGAAGGCTAAAAAATATGCCCCGCAAGATAATTTGCTTGACCCGCCACCATCGTCCAGCTCAGAGGTAAAGTTTCAACTGTCTTGCTTGATCTTTTACCTTCCTGTTTTATTAACACTTACTTTACTCGCAGGATGAAGTGGAAACCAGCCGTGCTAATGCTCCTGAGGTAAATTACTTTTCCTCCAGCTCAGAATGTTTCGTCCCCCAAAAGCCGCGGCGGGTTATCAGAAAAGTTCCTCTTTCTCACCCTCTTGCTTATCTGGCGCCCGATTTTCTCTTAAAACGCAACAACAAACTGAGCGTCGACAGACTCGAAGCACCGGCTCTACTGAGCTCATGTCCGAGTTGCCAAACTCTCCGGCTCCAAAGAAACGCCCCGCCGAGGTTTAAACCTCTTCTTTTCCTTTGTCTTTCCTTTGTAAACTTGATACTCTCTTCACCTTTCTGTTTTATTTTTTGTAGAAATCTCCTTCCTCCAGCGATTCTTCAGAGTCAATTATACCACCACCCAAGGTTAACCCGCTGTAAGCATTCCTTACTATGATATCTGAATATCCGGCTGTTACTATGGCAGCAATATCTTCAACTGCTGATCCTTCTTTTTTGCAGTGCTCAAGATAAACGTCGCAAGACCAACAAGCCCTCCTCCGACCCAGTTATCGAAGAACCGGAGCCTGAACAACCGGAGGAAACTCAACCAGAAGAAAACCCGCCGGCTGCCTCCACGGAGCCGGCCGCTGAAGATGTCATCATGGAGAGCCCTCCAAGGGCTCCTTCCAAGCCAGCGACTCCTGCCAAGACCCCTGACACTCCGGATGTTGTTATCATCAGGTCTGGTCATCAAACGCCTTCGGCTCATGTGTTGACCAAACATACAGAGCCGGCTGAAGCCTCGAAGAAACTAAACTTCGACTCTTCGTGCGAGAAGATGACCGTTGAAGAGCTACACGCGTCGGGTACATAAACCGGGTTACCACCAGCCGGGATTTGGAACTTTGGTTGATCTCTTCCATGAAGACAAAATATGAGGTACTTTTCCTTCTTACTATATCTTTACTTAGCCCCCAAGAGCCGGCTTAACGTACTGAATCGTTGAGCCGAGTCTTTCTATGACCTCTACAGATATTGTCATGTCAAATTCCCTTAAAATTGCTTTAGCTTGTACTGTAAACAAAGTGAACCGCAAATCGTAGCCCCCAAGGGCCTCAGATTATATTTGAGTCAGGCCTGTAATGTAGACAACTTGAAGATCTAATCGTAGCCCCCAAGGGCCGGCTCAAACTTGATCAAGTTGAGTCGGTGCTTCCATTATTAGTACATTGAAGAGTCATAGTGTAGCCCCCAAGTTCCGGCTTAGCTTCTAAGGAGATGAACCAGAACTGCACACTTGAAAGATCAAATATACATTAGCCCCCAAGTGTCAAATATATTGCTTGCAATCTGTTTGAGACTTGTATTTGCCTTAACACTCGTCCTGCATTTTGGCGTCTTATCCTGTATTTTGATGTATCATAGGAAGCTTTGAATGAAGCCAGGTCTCAGTTGACGGATCTGAGGGCCAACCTGGTGGCTCAGCAAGAAGCCCGAAGCATTGCTGACGAAAAGTGTCGGCTTCTCTCTGAGGAGCTGGCCAATGTCACTACCGAGCTTACCTCTTTAAAAGAGACAACTGAATCTGAAAAGGCCGCTCTAACCAAACGGGGTGATGACGCTGAGCAGCGGCTTACATCTGTGGCGGAGGAACTTCAAGGTCTGAAACAGCACATCACGAAGATGTTAGCCGCCCTATTTGGTAAGTTTTCTTGTTTACTTTATACTGTTTAACATTGCTAGTGAAAAAACTGGCGACTCATTAACTTTATCCGACTTATCCAGGTCCCAGGAGCCGGCAGTTGGCTTCTGATAGCCTTCTGCCACTAAAGGCCATTTATACTTTTGCGGAACAGTTATACTACGGCGCCATCTTCACGATCAAGAGCGTGCAATACAAGGAGAAGATCCCCACTGCTCTGAAAGGGGTCTTGGAACTCTTCTCTACAATGCCCAAGCAGATAGAAGAGCTCAAGAAGTTCGCCTTCCGCCAAGGAGCCATTGCTAGATTGAGCCGGGCTCTGGCCTTCGCCCCCGAGCTAACGCCGGCTGAAATGATGGATGGTTACCCGTCTAAAAGAGATGCCGGCTCAGAATTCACCGAAGAAGATTACACCCGGTGTGTCAAAGAGTCACGCTATCTGGCCTCTGTTCTGGCGGATGAAGCTGACTTGAGCACCTATCAGGCGGCTTATGACGCAGAGGAGAAGAGAATCCGCGGGCCTCTCTACGAGTGGAAAGATCTAACACCCGCCCGCAGTAAGGATCTCTTTCCTTGTGAGCTTGACACGTCTCCGTTCCTTGAAGGGTCTTTTGCTGCTCTGGCTGACTGTAATTGGGACTTGGGCAATCTCCAGATAAAGCGAGCAGAAGACCCGGAGCAAGATGAGCCGGCCAATAACTGAATTTTATTATTTTAACCTTTCTGAGCACCGACTTATGTAATGACCCGCCGTGGGCGGTTGATAATGCTTTTGCTCCTTCTGAGAGTAGTTTTTGTAATAGAGTAAACATGACTCTGCCACTTGGTGACTGTATATATTTGCACCTCTCTGTGTTTTAATGTGTTGCCGGCTCTTCAGGGATATACCTTGAGATTTTCTGATGAGGGGTGTCTGTCTTTGAAGACGTCATTCCTTTCTCCAGAATATTAGAGCCGGATGATCTCTTTGAAACCTTAAATTTTATCGACCGAAGCAACATGGCTTCGGCTCTTATCGGACGAAGTTATTAAGGAGCCGGTTGTCTTTAGGATAATGTAAGCTATACCTGATGGTAAGAAGCCTCTATCGACAACTGCGGCTATTGATGAGCCGGAACTTTTGAAGAGAATTGCAGCTGTGTAGCCCCCAAGTGCCGGGTAGTTCCGCCTGCAGCAACCCGGGCCAGTATAATTGCCTTGCTCTGACCAGTCTTTGATAAGCCGGCATGATACAATACGTGATGATTATCTTTCCTTCCTCAAAAACTCATATGATGGATCTTCTGCGTGGATTTTGAATGGTTACATTCATACCAGCTCAGGGTCTCTATCGAGATTGGCCGTCAATTATTGGAACCGGCTCAGGGTCTCTAGGCGAGATTGGCCGTCAATTTCTTGAACCGGCTCAGGGTCTCTAGGCGAGATTGGCCGTCAATTTCTTGAACCGGCTCAGGGTCTCTAAGCGAGATTGGCTGATAAGAGTACAGTGAATGCCAGCTGTCAATGGGAGATGTAAGCTATACCCTAAGGTAAGAAGCCTCCATTGACAACCGCGGCTAATAATTAGCCTGAGACAGCATAAAGCCGGCTGTTTGAAAGGAGAAGTAAGCTATACCCGAAGGCAAGAAGCCTCTTTCAACAGCTACAGTTGATAAGCAACTGACTTTTGGCGTAAACGCCGGTTGTTAGGGTGAGATAAGCGAACCCGTCGGTAAGAAGCCCCCTTCGACAACCGCGGTTAATAAGTAACCGGAAGTGGCATAAAACCGGCCATTAGGGTGAGATAAGCGATACCCGTCGGTAAGAAGCCCCCTTCGATGGTCGCAGTTGATAAGCAACTGGAATTTGGTGTACACGCTGTTGTCTTAGGGTCTTGTAAGCTATACCAAAGGTAATAAGCCTCCATCAACAATAGCGCTTAATGTAACCAAACTAGGCATAAAGCCAACCGTGCAAGGCAGAAGTGAGCTATACCAGGAGGCAAGAAGCCTCCTTGCAACAGTTTAATGACAGCGGGCTGTGCAAAGGAGAAGTAAGCTATACCCGAAGGCAAGAAGCCTCTTTGCAACAGTGCTTAATTGGGCATATCGCCGGCTGTGCAAGGGAGAAGTAAGCTATACCCGAAGGCAAGAAGCCTCCTTGCCACAGCGCTTGATAGGGCATAAAGCCAGAGGGTAGAACAGCCGTTTTTTTTTCGGCGAACAAACCACTTCCACTCAAATTTTTGAGCCGGAAATTTTTATCTTGATTGTACAAAGGTATACATAAGAGCAGAGGCCCCAGTCTTGTGCGGGGATGCTATCTTTTACTCATGTGACCATGATATATACAATGATAGCGGCTTTCCACGCCTGCTAAGTAAAGTATGGCCGCAGATGTGCGATATTCCATGGCCGCAACGTCTCTTGATCCGCGGTTGCCGACTCATCTCTGACATCAATGAGGTAATATGACCCATTGTAAGGTTCCTGCTGATCACAAAAGGCCCCTCCCATGGTGGAGATAAGTTACACATTCCAGATTGGTCCTGAATCAACCGGAGCACCAGGTTACCTTCCTGGAATGTCCGGGTCTTTACCCTGCGGCTATGATAGCGTCGCAGGTCTTGTTGATAAATTACCGACCTGGCTGCTGCTAACTCTCGTGCTTCATCCAAGGCGTCCAACACATCTTGGCGGGCTACCTCATTATCCGTCTCAACATAAGCCACCACCCTTGGTGAGTCGTGCCGAATGTCACTGGGTAGAACCGCCTCAGCACCGTACACCATGAAGAAAGGTGTGAAACCTGTAGATCTGTTAGGTGTAGTTCTGATGCTCCATAAGACGGAAGGCAACTCCTCAACCCAACATCCGGGTGTCCGTTTCAAAGGAACCATGAGCCGTGGCTTGACACCTCTTAAATTTCTTGATTGGCTCGCTCTGCCTGACCATTAGACTGTGGATGTGCCACGGCTGAAACATCAAGCCGGATATGCTCTTTCTCACAGAACGTTTTCATAACTCCTTTGGATAAATTTGTTCCATTGTCTGTAATAATACTGTGTGGGTAACCAAAGCGATAAATCAGCTTCTTAATAAATTGAACCGCCGTAGCTGCGTCACATTTACTGACCGGCTCTGCCTCTACCCACTTAGTAAATTTATCAACTGCCACCAGAAGGTGAGTTTTCTTATCCTTGGATCGCTTGAAAGGTCCTTCCATATCGAGCCCCTAGACCGCAAACGGCCAAGTGATTGGTATCATCCTCAACTCTTGAGCCGGAACGTGAACACGCCGGCCGAACTTCTGATAGCCGTCACACTTACGGACTAAGTCTTCTGCATCCTTGTGAGCCGTCAACCAGAAAAACCCATGTCGAAAAGCCTTAGCCACCAAAGATTTTGACCCGGCGTGATGTCCATAGTCGCCAGGATGAATTTCACTCAATATTTGCCGGCACTCCTCTGGTGAGACGCAGCGCTGAAAGACACCCGTCACACTACACTTCTATAACTCACCATTGACAATCGTCATGGACTTAGAATGCCGAGTGATCTTCCTGGCCAGATCCTCCTCTTGAGGTAACTCGTCGCGTGTCAGATATGCCAAATAAGGAAAAGTCCAGTCTGGGGTAGCATGCAGAGCCGCCACCAGTTCCGCCTCCGGGTCGGGAATAGCCAGATCTTCCTCAGAAGGTATCTTAACAGTCGGATGATGCAATACATCCAGAAAAACATTAGGTGGTACCGGCTTTCGTTGAGAACCTAACCGTGACAAGGCATCAGCCGCCTCATTCCTGCGACGATCAATGTGATCCACCTGGTACCCCTTGAAGTGACCGGCAATGATATCAACCGCCTATCGATAAGCCGCCATCCACGAATCCTTAGAGTCCCAAGTACCTGAAACTTGCTGAGCCACCAGATTTGAATCGCCTAAACACCTGACCCGGCTTAAATTCATTTCTTTAGCGACTCTGAGACCATGGAGCAATGCTTCATACTCAGCTGCATTATTAGTACAAGGGAACATTAATCGGAGCACATAACAAAACTTGTCACCCTTGGGGGAGGTGAGAACAACTCCTGCCCCGGACCCTTCTAGCTGCTTGGATCCATCAAAGTGTATAGTCCAATACGTGTTATCCGGCTTCTCTTCAAGGGCTTGACATTCAGTCCAATCATTTATGAAATCCACCAAAGCTTGATACTTAAATGATGTACGAGGAACGTACTTGATGCCAAGAGGACTTAGCTCTAAGTCCCACTTGGCAATCCTCCCTGTACCCTCTCTATTTTGAATGATACCCCCCAACGGGGCAGAACTGACCACTGTTATTTGGTGCCCCAAAAATTAATGTTTTAACTTGCGATTGGCCATGAAAACTCCGTATACTAACTTCTGCCAATGCGGATACCTCTGCTTAGACTATGCCAAAGCTTCACTAATTTAATAAACCGGCCTTTGCACAGGATACTCCTTCCCTGCCTCCTCGCGCTCAACCACAATTGCTACACTGACCGCTTTGTTGTTAGCCGCCACATAAAGGAGCAAAGGCTCTTTCTCAACCGGAGCAGCTAACACTGGCGGCTCAGTCAACTGCTTTTTAAGAGCTTCAAGTGCTTCGGCCGCTGTTGTGTTCCATTTAAACTTGTCTGTCTTCTTCATCATCTGGTATAAGGGAATAGCTTTCTCCCCAAGCCGGCTTATGAAGCGGCTCAACGCAGCGATCCGTCCTGCAAGGCACTGAACGTCATTGATGCATGTCGGCTCCCCCAAAGAAGTGATAGCCTTAATCTTATCTGGGTTAGCCTCAATGCCTCGCTCAGAGACCAAGAAACCCAAAAGCTTTCCTGCTGGAACACCAAAGACACACTTCGTCGGGTTAAGCATCATCTTGTAGACCCGGATATTGTCAAAGGTTTCTTTCAAATCCTCTAAAAGAGTTTCCTTCTTTCTGGACTTAACCACGATGTCGTCTATGTAAGCATGAACATTTCGGCCAATCTGACTATGGAGGCAATTCTGCACACAATGTTGGTAAGTCGCCTGGGCACACTTGAGCCCGAAAGGCATGGAGACATAGCAGAACGCCCCAAAAGGTGTAATAAACGTCGTCTTCTCCTGGTCTTTCGTTGCCATCTTGATCTGATGATACCCTGAATATGCATCCAGGAAGCATAAACTTTCACATCTGGCTATTGCATCAATAATTTGATCGAGACGAGGGAGTGCAAAAGGGTCAGCCGGGCAAGCTTTGTTAAGGTCCATGTAATCTATGCACATACGCCACGTGCCGTTCTTTTTTAGTACTAGCACCAGGTTAGCCAACCACTCCGGGTGAAAAACTTCCACTATAAAGCCTGCGGCCAAGATCCGAGCAACTTCCTCCCCAATAGCTTTACGTCTCTCTTCATTGAACCGTCGTAGAAACTGTTTGATCGGCTTAAACTTTGGATCACATTAAGATTGTGCTCGGCGAACTCTCTCGGTACACCCGGCATGTCAGAAGGCTTCCATGCAAAGATGTCCCGATTCTCACGGATGAATTCGATGAGCGCACTTTCCTATTTGGGATCCATGTGAGCCCCAATGATGAACTGCTTGGATGAGTCACCCGGATTGAAATCTACTGCCTTGGTATCATCCGTTGAAAAATTGAGTGGCGGCTCAACTTCTGTCGTAGGCTTCTTTAGCGGGGTCATATCCTCCGGATCAACGTTCTCTTTGTAAAATTTTAGCTCCTCCTGAGCACAACTAGACTCTGCATAAGCCGCATCTCCTTCCTCACACTCAAGAGCCGTTTTCCTGTTACCGTGAACGGTAATTATGCCATTTAAGCCGGCATTTTGAGTTGCAAATAAACATAACAAGGCCTAGCCATAAATTTAGCATAAGCCGGCCTCCCAAATAACGCATTATAGGGACTTTTGATTTTGACCACTTCAAACCACAAAGACTCCACCCTGTAATTATGCTCATCACCAAAAGCTACTTCCAATGATATCCGGCCCACCGGGTATGCTGATTTACCCGGGGCCACACCATGAAATACGGTGGAGGAGGGTTTAAGATCCTTATCAAGCAACTTCATCCGCCGGAAAGTATCATAGTAAAGGATGTTGATGCTGCTACCTCCGTTCATAAGCACTTTATTCACCATATAGCCATTCACCTGAGGGGCCACAACTAGAGCCAGCCGGCCCGGGTCATCTAACCGCGGCGGGTGATCCTCCTGGCTCCACATTATGTCATATTCAGACCACGGCAAATATCGCGGGAGAGCCGGAGCCACTGCATTAACCGCTCACCTCCGCAACTTCTCGTGTTTACTGTGACCGGTCGTGAATACGTGATATTGTCCAGAACTGAGCCGCTTTGGGTTACTCGGAAACCCGAACTGGTTGCGCTGCTGCTGATTGTTGTTATTGTCGTTGTTGCCAGGATGCTGTTGGTGCCCCCCTTGGTTATTCTGACCCGGATGCCCGTTTCCTGAACCGCCGACGCCGAATCCAGCCCCTGACCCGTTGTACCCTGAGCCTCCGGGCGGGCCACCGCCCTGGTTATTACGCGGTTGGGAATGCTGGTTTTTGAATCTCTGCATGATAAAGCAATCATCCCACGCATGCAACGCCGGCTTGTCAGGCGTGCTGTGCTCCGGACAAGGCTTCCTAAGCGCCTCCTCTAAATTAAAAGGGCCTCTGTTCCTTGGCCTGAATTTTCCACCCCCTTGGGATGATTCTGTCCTATGTTGGTATTTGCCACTAACTCGGATCCGCCATCAGCGCTCTTCCGCTTATTCTGATTCCCATTGTTCACAAAACCTTTTCCTTGATTGTTTTTCTTCCCTTGATTGGCTTTCTCATCATCCAAGCCCGGATCCTTGGTGTTATCTGAGTCGGCATACTTCGTCAAGGCCGTCATGAGCTCTCCCATATCCTGACACGTGCGCTTGAGCCGGCCGAGCTTCTGCTTCAATGGAACAAAATGACAATTCTTCTCTAAGATAAGCACCGCTTGAGCCGCTGTGATCTGCTCTGAAGAGTGAATAATGGTCGACACCCGCCGGATCCAATGATGGGCCGACTCAGTCTCCTATTGAACACAATGGTCCAGATCGACAATAGTCATAGGCTGCTTACAGGTCCCCTGGAAAATCTTAATAAACTTCGCTCTCAGCTCCGCCCATGAGCCTATCGTGTTAGGCGGCAAACCTTTCAGCCATGTACGGGCCGGACCCTCAAGCATCATGATGAAGTATTTGCGCATACCGCCTCACTGACATCCAGCATCTCCATGGCCAGTTCATAACTTTCAACCCACGCCTCCAGGGGTAGACCAGCTGTGTAATTCGGAACCTTTTGAGGCCACTTAAAGTCTTTTGGCAGCCGTTCACTCCTCAGAGCCGGAGTTAAACATGGCACTCCTATGGCTCTGGTACTAACCACTCCCATTGACACGGAAAGCGCCGGCTCTGGACGGGTTGCGGCTATCTCCGCCTCTTGCCTGTCTCCCGCCTGGTCCATGATGGCTTGTGCATCTAGAGCCGCCCTATTGTCCTCCGGTAGTCCGCGGCGCGAGTGACTGCTGGAACACGTCGGCGACTCATAACGCCGGCTGAAACTTCGGCTAGGGAGGGGGGTGGAGTTAACCCGACTCCGGCTGTGAGTATACTTCTCTTGCTGGGCCATGGCCGTCTGTAAATATCCAATGGCGTTCCGCACATCCTCCGCAAAGGGTGCCTCATCTGGGATGGGGATCGTCTCAAGCCGGGCGGCCGCTGCCACCATGTTCTCAGCCGGGTTAGAATAATGAACCGGCGGTGTTGGAAAAACCCTAGGTGAGATTTGGTTATGCTGGGGTGGATGAGTCGCCGGGCGCTCCATCGGGCGGCTCTCCGGTGCGCCCGTAACCCGCCCCGCACCAGGGGTGTTAAAAAGGTTCCTCGCCTCGTAACGTTCTGGTAGACGGGATTGATGCCTCCTCCTGTGCACCGCGGCTGCTGACCTCTGCTCCAGCTCCAGTTAGAAAGCATCTGCCTTGATACGCTCCGCTTCTTCCTCCATCTGGGCTTTCAGCTCGGTCATCCTTTGTCGTTCCTCTGCCATCCGGCCCTTGATCCATGCCACCTCTAGATTCCTGGCTGCTTGATTATCCGGTGTTACCTCTGTGGCCATGAGAGTTGTGAGTTCATCCATCAATTCCACTAGAACCTGAGCCGGCGGCGGCGGGCTATCACCCGCTGCGGCGGCTCCCGCAGCCGTGTCACCGGCGGCTGAAGCCGATCCTGCCATGAACATCGCCGCGTGAACCGGGGGGGCTCAGAGCATCCGTCTCAACGCCCTCTACCTCAGAATAGTTGTTGTAGTAGCCCCCAAGGCCACCGTTGCTGAGCCGATATACTGATTCTGTCTCCCCACTGGAGGACTCATCTTCCGAGCAAACAAGAGTTCCTTGTGACCCGGACGCTTCCAGGTCCATTCCTTGAGTGAAGCCCACGAGAACGTGCTTTTGATCCAGATGGGCACGGGCAGGCTGCATAACATGCATAGATTGGAGACGCCGAGCCGGCTCGACGATGTTGGTGCAGACGTCCGGCCCGGGTGTAGATCCATCAACCTTTCCGATGAAAACCTGGATCTCGCCGAACGGAACCCGGAATCCATACTCCACAGAACCAGCATCAAGTCCCCAGCCGGCGTCGTCGATGTAGAGCCGGCTGCGGCGACTCTTGCTCATCCTTCCAACCACGTCTCCTTCGGGACCTGGGAGAGAGCCCTTTGAGAATTCAACACCACCAAGCGCTAGCCCCACGGTGGGCGCCAACTGTCGTGGTTTTATCACGACAGATGTCCGGGTGAACGGACTTAGGTTCGAGGCCATCGCTAATGGGGTGGACTCAGAGGGGTTAGTCAGGACGAAAGACACGGATTTACCGAGGTTCGGCCCCTCGAATCGAGGTAATAGCCTATGTCCTGCTTGTGTTTGTATTGCTTGCGTGTCGATTACAAGGAGCTAAAAGCTTGACCTAGTTCTCGATTGCCTGCCCTCTAAGTCGCCCCGGGTCTGCCTTTATATAAGAGGTCAGGATATCCGGGTCATTACAATTGCTAACCGAGTCTCTCTCTACCTTCTTGTCCAAGCCGTCTATGAGTCGGCTTGATCGCCCGGGTCTTCTCAGTCCGGGCCGTCGTACGGCCCACACCGTGAGCCGCCTATCCTCTTGGGCCACTAATCTTACGGCTCACCTTTGGGCCGGCTCACGAGCCAACAACATGACCCGGAGCCTCCGGGGCGGGTCATATCCCCAACACAGTATGTAATTGTCATTAAAGAGCTGCCGTGACATGACATACATTTGATGATAATTCAGAGTGACACCACGACTATAAAAACAACTGTCAACAAGTTCCCTGTGAGTTTCACTCAGATCCTCAAGAGATATAATTTTTTCCACAAACTAAGCAGAACAGCAAAACGTATAAGCTGAAACAAGACTCAAAATCCGTCAAACAAATAACTTACCAACACGGGGTAAAGGAAACAACATAACACCATCCCGATGAAAATCGACACTAATCAAAGTTCCATAGTGCTCAAGCCGAACAGTCATCATGTCACAATGACGGAGACCACAATCATTCACAAGTTCCTCCCGCGAAGGACCATGGAATTTACTGCTCATCCAACCATGTCTAAACAAAACATGGTATAAGTTACCTCACTGTTATGAAGAGCAAGATCAATATCCGTGTCACCTCTCCGAATAGCTAAAGCTCTGCACTCCTTAATGTACCGAGCAAGATGTGATCTAACACTGCACGGAACATACTACAACAAGAATGGAAGCAAACATCATAATCATATAAACAAACGCATTCGAATACATTCCGACCAAAACAACATCAACCATATGCCACAGTCAGATAAACAAGATATAGAATCTTACAACACGCCTTGAACATCGACGATCCAACATCACAGTAAATACAGAATCACCGGAATCAACGACAGAACAAGGACCACCTGGAGCTCGGCAAAATGGGAAAGCCATTTACCTGCAAACGGATGGTGACCAATAAGAATTAAATACACAACCGAGTTGAAAGTTGACATTTGATTGAGTTGGAAGCCAAAAAAAATACCGTAGGCCGGTGGAGAGCGCCCTGATCTATTGTTTACGCGGGTTGCATAAGAAAATGGGTGGTCGAGCGAAGAGATCGGCGCGGCGGTGGAAGCACCGAAGAGCAACGGGAGTGAGAGATGAAGATGGGGAGCCTGGAGGACGGGGGAGGATGAAAGAAGTGGTCAGAGGAGAAAGAAAACAGTCCTCGGCCTTATGCAGGGGCCCATCGGCCTCCCACTGACCGACAGGCAGCTCTTCGACCTCCCTCTGGCCGACAGGCCACTCTTCGGCCTCCCACTGGCCGACAGGTGGCTCTTCGGCCTGGTGGTGGCCGACGGGCCCCTCTTCGACCACCCAGTGGCCGATGGGGTGCTACTTTTGCTATTTTTCATTTCCAACATACGCTTTTCGAATTTGGTATATTTTTTATACTAGTTCTCAAAAAATATTTTTTCCTGGCGCCTATCAAGTTCCAAACCGCTGCCAGTTGGACTAGTTAAGAGATGGGTTACTGTCTGGCAATGATCAGGACCAAGCACGCAGTCGATTTGGCGTCCAGATAAGCACGATCGCGCGCGCGTCAGGAGCCGGATAAGACTCCAACCAAGGTGACGGACCCTTTTGTTAAGCAGCCCCTGAGGGCCTCAAGAGCTGGCGGCGGTTGGTGCACGAGGCGACCAGCCGGCGCCCGGCCTTGGCGTCCTGACGGCGACGAGCCGACAAGTTGCTCAGCTGTACGTTGAGATCTTATCCGGACGTGTCAACGTTCACGATCGATACGACCATTTTCAATCCCCTTCTTCTTGTGCATGTTGCAGCATTCCGCGCACGCCATGACGTAGGTGACGTGTGTTTTGGATTAGTGGTGTCTAATTTGTAATTCGCCAGAACGACAAAACTCTCTGCTAAAAATGGGATATATGTGCGAGGAATCGACTGCTTGAAAAACAAATTCAGGCCACTCGTAATGTTTAGGAAATCTGGATAAAAATTACTCCACGCCCACTTTCCATTCGACCCTGCTGGGCGGCTGGTCACGAGAAGCGAGACGACCTTTGCCGGCCCAGCCGACGGAAGAAGGTTGCGCCTCCCTGAGATGCAGCCGCGCGGCAGAGCTTTGCAAGCAATCTTATGTTACTCGTCGTGCGTCACTCGCCGGTGACACATAAGTTACTTGGAGGCTAGTCTCCATCGTGATCATGTACTCTCGATCGATTTTACTTGTCCGATCTCTCACGAGACTTACACGTATACACGAGCGTTGTTTCTGAAAAATCTAGTCTAGCACTTACTAAGATGCAACGACTCTTCTTTGCTGGGGCGATCGAGTCGTACGTAGTACGTACGTGCTGCCGCCTGAAACGTTATCTTTCGGGCCGACACGGTCAGGCTGAGCTTGTTGCGTGGTACATCTCCTCCTCGTGTGTGGCTGGCAAGCTTGGCTGGTCAGTGTTTTTTTTCCTACTATCTGCAAACATTTAAAAAAAATAGGGATACATGTTCATGCGGACAGATCAGAGTGAACGTAGGAATTCTGTTGCGTAACGGCTCGTGAGTAACTGCTCACGTTGGGGATTAATTTGCACTTAATTTCTACCGTCGATATCGCATTAAGTCATGTGGTAACCCGTACACGTTAGGAGCTTGACCCGTTCGGTATCTTGTACTAGTACGAGGCTTGCACACATGCATGCCTGGACGGTTGCACGCCACTGCTGCGACACATGCGTGGCGTCAAATAGAAGCCAGCCGGCCGCCGATCAGTTCCAGGTAAACGGTACCGTGGTACATAATTCATGGCACGTGGCGCCTGGCGAATAGTGACATGGCAGCTCCTGAATGTTTCCATCCGAATCCGAAATGGTCGATCGGCTCTCTTCGTTCGCTGCCCTGCGTGGCTGCGTCCTCTCGCCACGAGCGCGCGCCACGGCCAAGCGTCGAATGCATAATCATCTGTCACGTCACGAGGTGTACTCATATTCCCTGGTCAAGCATAATTTGGATTGTGTTGTGTCGATCGATTAGCTAGATCCATCGAAAAGAACAGCGCGCTTCACCCGCAAAAAATAAAAAGGAAAAAGAAAAACAGCTTGCTAGCTTGACGTGACCCGGCCCGAGGGGACGTGCACGCTTCTATTCCTGTTGCATCTGGTCGTACGTATGACACGTAGAGGAGAGACGAATCTACACATGATATTTCTGACTGTTGACATAATCACTTAATAGTAATAAATAGATAATGTAATATATGCTTCCTCTTTTTCAAAATAAATAATTTAATTTTATACTAAAATTAATACTTTTTTCGTCTCGATGTATAAATCATTTTATATCGAGACGGAATACAAAGTTAATTCACTCATTTTATATAAAATTACGTCACTTATTTGAGACAGAAGGAGTATTACAATGCACAATTAGCTTTATTTCACGCAACATTGTTTACAGTATTACAATGGAGTCCAGAGTGGCGATGCCAGCCTCGGTAATCTATGGGGTCAGGAAATATATTTTTATTCTTCACGGTAAACAGTAAATGAACAGTGATTTCACGCTATTTTTCGAAAAAACTGTGGGGTCAACTTACATGTAGGTTCTTCCTTGGTGTCCTGCTCAACTCTGGACAACATATATTTAATCACACTAATAAACTTACACATGCAACGCACATTTTGATTGTCATAAAATAATCGATAATGCCAGACTTACTTACCTTATGTAAAGGATGACTTGTCTTCTTCTTCTTTTAACGATTACGTAAGCCCAAATAGTTATTAAATTTGTTGTTCAATATTCACATAGGTTTACAACTTTATATATTTTATTACCAATCATATTGCTCAGGTGGAAGAAAACTACATGGACGGATAAATAAAAGATACACAAATAATATTTATGATCATACCCTAGTCATCAAGTCATGTTCCTACATGGGTCACTTTATTTCAGGTAGTGATCTTCTTCATTAGTTGATTGTGTAAACATATGAAAGTTCTTAAGTATGTCAAATGTTTATGAGTATAATGTATGCATACATATGATATATTACTACTGAAACTTCAAATGTGTAATATTATCTTTACATGGAAGAATGTAAACAAATATACTTTTTGGACTCAAGAACAACGCGGCCAAAATCACTGTTTTGACCTTCACACAAAATTATTTCATGATCTGATCCTTTTCGTAGCGCCACAAGACGTGGCGTTTTTGTTCTATTTGGAAACGCTGAACCTAGAAGCTTTGCTGGCCTGGTCGAGACGCTACGTGGCAGGACAAAAACGTCAGCATGTGTGGCGTTGCTGGAAACGTCAGAATGTGTAGCGTTGCTGCCCAAATAAGAAACGTCATGGGGTTGGCGTTTTTACCAAGATGTCCACATATCTCATTTATCTATGAGGAAAGCAACGCAGGATGATTCAGTGTTTTCAAATAGAACAGAAACGTCATGGGTTGTAACGTTGTCAAAAAAGGTCAGATCGTGAAATATTTTTATATCGAGTTTATTTTATGCTAAGGTTTGTTGAGAAGGTTAAAACAATAAAAAAAAGTCCGAACAACGCTGGAAAAACTGTCTGAAGGAAAGTTTGGCGTCTCGGTCGGCGCAGGGGACGAGCAATCATTTGACCCGTCGACCCGGTCATGACAAGTCCAGGCCTATCGCCCGTCCGGATGCGGCCTGTCCCAGGTCGCGCCCAACACCGGAGGTGGCCAGACGTGACGAGCTAACCAGTGGCGGCGATCGTTCAGCAAATGCAAAATGTGTACGGCAGCGAGCTCGATCGAACGATGGCTACGTGAGTACACCCGTGCTGGCACCTTTGGTGGCTATTAGCGCTATAGCTGTGGTTCGCGGATGGCTACGTGAGTACACCCGCGCGGTCGGTGGCGAAGCTAGCGCGCCCGGACGTGTCGCCGTGGACCGTTTGGTCGACCTTTCGCCACGAGATGCATACCTGGTGTACAATACTACTCCTACCCTGGAACGCAAACGAGATGCACACCTGTTGTAAAATAGTAGGAGTACAATACTAGTTCTTTTATTTTTTGCGGAAAGGAGTAGAATACTATTGCAATTTTTTTTTTTGCGTGTGAGCACAATGTAGTTTATTACCCACTCTATAAACTAATGCAAGATCTTTTAGAAAGGATTTAAGTTTGGTACCCACGAGCCTTCCACGATGTTTAGGCGTGCCTGGTTGTCCGATCGTATCCTGGACCAAACTTTGAAAAGTTAAGGGTCTCTTTGATTCGCATAATTGCAAAAATATGGCAATAAAAAAAATGAGGGATTAAAATGACATGGCCATTCGGATTACTAGAGGATTTACGTTTTCAATATCCAATTTGGCTCTTTTTTTTGCGAGGGATCCAATTCGGCTCTTGGGAGTATATGCCCCTGCCCATCACAAATGCTTTTTGTGCAAATGTTATATAAAATTTTAGAAAACTAAATCTATTCTTTGTCACACAGAAAGGCTACCTGTAATTTTTTAGTCAGAAGTCTTAAGTATTTTGAGATGTACGAAAAAAAAACAAATCAAATACCAAACGTTACCTACAAATGTTACACTTAATTTATTTTCTTCAATGACGAAGTACCGCTATCCTATTTCGCATGAAAATTGTCAAGCACACTTGTTACACTAAGATGAACATATATAAAAAAATACTATTTATTTTAAATTTATAATTCATCAGGGAGCATATGCTCCCAAGAGCCAAAACAACCTCTCTTCAAGTTTGTTTGATTGCATCATAGGAGAAACGAAGGATTTCTTTCAATGGGTTGGAGTGGATGCCATAAAATATAGTACAAATGAATTCACAGAAATTCTTGTCGGATTCGGTCCTAAGAATCAAAAGACCAACGCAATAAAATTATGAAAGGATTTTAATTCTTCAGAAATCCTTTGAAAATCCTGAAGGGGCTCTAAAATATCTACTCCTAAAGGGGGAGTTAGTAGGCCCGTACCGTGGGACGCTCGCGCTCGACCCGCTCCAGGGGCTCGACGTGGTCCAGCTACCAACTCCCAGATCCCAGATCCGCTTCTGCCTCGCGGTACGAAGGGGGGCTGGTTTCTTCGTCGCCCCCTGGCTCGATACGCAAATCCTCGCCACCTCGCCGCGAATCCTTATCCAAGGGGAACGCTCCAAGACCGCGACCGCCTTCTCCACTCCGGATCCAGAGGAGCAGCACTGCGATGGGAAGGCGCATCCTAAATCCATCGTGGTTCGACCGTCGCCCCGCTCTAGCCCCTCCCCTTCGGGCAATGGTGATGGATGGACCGAGGTCTTGTCCTACGAAGCTCGCCGCACCATTAAGGCCTCCCATACCTCCAGCGGCCGCGGACTGCAGCAACACCGAGGCCAGCAGGCCCCCTTCAATGCTCAGGCGAAGCGGGAAGCCTTCTTAAGGAGGTTCTGAGGACTCTGTTTCTGGTGCCTGAGCTCCAAACATGGTCGCATTGATTGTCGAGATCCGGTTCACTGCATAGAGTGCAAGCTGCCTGGGCACTTCGCTAGAGACTGCCCCCAGCACCCACGCAACAAGCGTGGCGGTGGACCATCAAGGAGAGGTTGGGGCCGCTTGGTGTCTGGGGCCGAATCCACGACCGCCTCCGCTTCCCAACACCGACGCCCCCGCCGGCGGCAATGGAGCATTGTCGCCACACCGACCCGTCACGCCGGCCTCGGAGCAGCCACAAGCTGGTCGTTGAGACCCTAGAGATGGAGCACCAAATCTTCCTGCTTCGCCGCCACGCCATCCTGCTCACCTCGACGGCGGAGAGGCACGCAGCTAGCCCGATGTCAGTGGGCTGCACGTTCAACGCGGTGCCGCACACATCAGCCCACCTGCTGTGTGTCACCAGTCGTGATCCGGAGGACTTCCTCGTCCACTTCGAGTTGCCGGCGCGCCAGGAGAACGCCGTGCGACTAGGCTCCATCAACATCGATGGGATCGTCTTCATCATCAAGCCATGGAGCGAGGACGAGCACGTTGTGCATCAGGACTTCCTCCTCCACATGTGTGTCGTCATCGAGAAGATGCCGATGCACCTTTGGTCCGTCCACGGGGCGGAAAAGGTGCTCGACGACAAGTGCATCGTTGATCGCCTCGACAGCCGCACCCACGAGCGTGGACACACGCGGACCTTAGCCTGCTGGGTGTGGGTGCGGGATATCGCATGCATCCCCACCAAGCACAACATCTGGAGGACCAAGCGGGGCGCCGGCCGCGTCGAGGAAATGCTTGGCTTCTCGTCGCCGAGCAAGCAGGTGCCCCCCTCGAGTCAAGCGGCACGACATGCTCATCCACGTCGACCACGTGGAGGATTGGTCGCCCCTGTCACCATGCTCCTCGCACTCGGGACAGAGCGGTCTCCCCTCCTCGGGATCCGAAGACGGTCGCCCGTTCTCGCGCGTCTGGCCTGGGACGTGGACGACGCATGTCGAGGATGGCCAGGGGTAGGGAAGGCGTCACCCCATTGTGGTTGCGCCATCGGGGTGCGGCGGCCTGCAGCTGGGCGCACAACGTGACCATGACGACAACGACGGAGAGCAATCTGGGTGTCGATCGTGGAAAGACACCCTGATGGGCCGAGCCAGCAGCGGTAAGGCGCTGCCGACGAAGAGGAGCGCGGAAGCTCCTGCGCACCAAAGGAGCAGGACGCTAACCAACAGAAGGAAGCATGATGGTAGGGGCCTCTCGACCTCTCGCGACGCCCGCACCACTTTCAAGGCCGCGCCACCGCTACCGTTGTTGGCTGTCCTTGTTGCGCCCCACCACCCGTGATGGTCACCGCTTCGAAGGACCCCGTAGCCGCCTTCTTCGACACTGTGGCTCGGGTTCCTTCACCTACGGCTGTCGTCGATGACCAACAGCAAGAACTGGATTAGACAATTGCTGACACCCTTGCTGCACCGCTAGAATTCACCTCGGGCACGGCGACTACACGCAGAACCACCCCCGGCATCAACCCCCACTACTCTACAGGTTGGAGCAGTAACTCAGCAGGTCCTGCAACTCCAGCTTGGTAGCAGCACCAGTGGGCACGCCACGCCTCCAAGCCTCTTCACCACCACACCAGCAGCCATCATCAATGCCCCACCAACCTGCCGCACATCATCCCCCCCAAGGGCTCACACCTCCACTGGGTGATAGCGCTGCACCTACCAGGCAAAGCACCAGGCAGGCGGAGAACAGCTCCAGGGTGCCGGTGGCGCAGAGGGCATCCCTGCTGCTCGTCAAGAAACCAGGCATGCTCGGGCCCAAGGAAGCCATGACTGCCAAGGCTGCAAAGGCCCTCATCAAGCGTTTCGATGAGGCGATGTCAAATGAAGACATCGACATCATCGCCAAGCTGACCCGCCTCGACTCGTAGGCGTTGCGCATCGCCGGCGGCCTAGTTGCCCCGGATGCAGATGTTGATGGCCAAGTTTAGTTATGTTACGATCTACTACTAGTAGTATTAGTCTCTAGTAGCGATTCGCCTTAAGCCAATTTGAGTTAGGACCCATGTTAGCCTTCAGTAGTTATAGTTTTAGGTTTAGTCTGCTAGTTTCATGCCTGAGTATCTTGGGGCCTACTGGTGGGCTCAGGCATGCCAATGTTATGCCGGTTGTGTACTTGTTCCTCTCTTTAATTAATAGAGCATGTTTGTTGTTGGAGAAACACCATGTGTCCAATGATTAACACAACTTTTGTTGTTATGAGTTGGAATGTCCGCAGACTGAATTCGCCGGCCAAGAGGTTTGTTGTATGAGAGCTAGCTAAAGCGCACAAAGCCTCTATCCTCTGCGTGCAGGAAACACATCTGGATTGTTGGTCCCCCTCCATCGTCAAATATTTGGGTGGATCTAGTCTGGATGGATGTGCAATCCCGCCGGCGATCGAAACAAGGGGAGTTGCTGCCATCCTGTGGAACAAAGATTTAGTTCAAATTAACACAAGCAACATTGGATGTTACTCAATCACCGCAAAGGTTTTAGATCTTCAGAGCTCCACCTCTTTCTGTTTGACCACTGTCTACGGCCTGTCGACGACACGCGCAAAGATGATTTCCTGGCTGAAATGGCACACGCAGCACCCCCATCGGCTGAGCCCTGGCTCATCGTTGGAGATTTCAACATCATCTATCAAGCTCGAGACAAAAACAACCTCAACCTCAATAGAAGAATCATGGGCAGATTTAGAATGGGAATTGACAGGGACAGTCTGAAAGAAATAAAGTGTAAGAACAGGCGTTTCACTTGGACAAATGAGTGGAGGGATCCAACAATGGTTTGCATCGACAAATTCTTCTGCAACACGAAGTGGGACAACATGTTCCCATCATTTGTGTTGATGGCCGCTTCGACTGCCTGCTCCGACCATTGTCCCCTCCTTCTCGTAAACTCTGCTGCTCCCAGAAGAAAGGCCACTTTCAAATTTGAAACTTTCTGGCCACGCTTCCCGCGCTACCTATCGACCTCAGATGCCCCTGGTCAACATGAAGAGGGGTGCGGCTGATCTGGAAATCTAGGCCCACTCCCTTTTCAGTGACACTAGAGTTCGGTTTCATCTTGCTTGCGAGGTGGTGCTTAGGCTGGATGTTGCTCAAGAGAAGCTCAACCTATGTGATGTTGAGTTATCCCTTCGAAAATAGCTCAAGCAATGGATCGTGGGGCTAGCAGCCCTGGAATTGGTGCGATAGAGGCAGACTGCCAAAGTATCTTGGTTCAGGGTAGGGGATGCAAAAACTGCATTTTTTCATGCAAAGATCAATTCAAGAAAGAGAAAAAAACTACATCCATTCTCTAAATTCGCCTATGGGGATGGCCACCACGCACGAGGACAAAGTTGAGCTGGTCTATGATCATTTCAAAGAGCTCCTGGGCACCAAGCAAAATTGTCGCTGCACCATCAACTGGAATGAGATCGAGCTACCTAGGATTGCAAACGAAGGCCTTGACAACCCTTTCACTGAAGCTGAAATTTGGCGGCGATCACTGCTTCGCCACCTGACAAAGCACCCAGGCCAGATGGCTTCACGAGGACTTTCTTCCGGACTTGTTGGCACCTGATCAAAAATGATCTTATCGTCGTCTTTGATCAATTCTACAATCTTACCGGAGGCACTTTCTCGGTGTTGAATTCTGTAATGATCGCACTGATCCCAAAGAAGGACGGAGTTGCCATCATGAATGATTTTAGACCCATCAACTTGGTGCATTCGATTGCAAAGCTGATCACAAAAGTTCTATCGATGAAGCTGGCCTTGGTGATTGGCTCGTCGATCTCCCCGACACAGACTGCTTTCCAGAGGACAAAATGCATACATGATAGTTTTTTGTATGTTCAGAACATGGTCAGAGGATGCCAAAGGCGCAAGATTCCAGCTTTCCTTCTGAAGTTGGACAACACCAAAGCCTTTGACAACATTTCACGGGATTACATACTTGAGCTCCTTCAAATGATGGGCTTTCTGGCGTGCTAGAGAGACTGGATGACTTTGCTGCTATCGTCGTCGTCCTCGACTTGCTTACTAAACGAGTCATCATGCGCCTCATTCATGCACTGAAGGGGTCTTCAGCAGGGAGACCCACTTCCACCGCTGTTGTTCATATTATACATTGATCCACTGCACCGTCTGCTCGAGGCGGTGCCAAGGAGAGGAGACCTGAAGCCTCTACAAGGGAACGTAGCACGGATGCGCACTAGTCTCTATGCCGACAACACGGTCATCTTCATCAACCCGGATCGGGAGGATATCGATGAGCTACTAATAGTCATTGATCACTTCGGTGACGCCACAGGACTGAGGGTGAACCTAACCAAGTCTGTCGTCATCCCGATTGGCTGCAACGACATAGACCTGCAATCTGTCTTAGTTAACTTTGGTGGCGCGACGGCGGGCCTCCCAATTAGATACTTAGGGTTGCCTATCACTTTAGGTAGGATTAGATTAGTTCATCTATAGTTCATCCTCGACAGAATTAGATCACGACTAGCTGGATGGAAGGGGAAGTTGATGCCAATGGCAGGACGACGGGTGCTTGTGCGTTGCGTGCTCTCTGCCATGCCCACCTTCACTCTGACAGTCCTACGGGCACCAAAGAAATTCCTCAACGACATCGACAAGGCGAGGCGGCGATTTCTCTAGGCGCAAGATGAGGAAACCACCGGAGGAAAATGCAATGTGCGGTGGACGATGGTAACAACGCCGGAGAGATGGGGGGCTAGGCATCCATGACCTCTCAAGGTTTGCCTCGACACTTAGACTGAGATGGATCTGGCTCACTTGGAAGGAGCCGAACAGGCCATGGGTGGGCACCGGTTCGCCATGCGACGGCGAGGACCGCACCTGGTTTGCAACGGCCACGAAGGTCATCATAGGTAGCAGGGACACTGTCTCTTTCTGGTTCAACAACTGGCTTGGTGGCAGGCCACTCAGACTTGCCTATCCAACGGTATTTGGCTGCTCGATAAGAAAAGACCGTTCGATGCGCGAGGCTCTCCAGGGAGGCAGATGGATCATGGACATGCGTCACAACAACTACAACATCATTCTTCAGCTGGTGCAGTTGGCCGGAGATATTAAAGAGGCTCACATGAACCTCAACAGCAAAGCTGCCGACAAGATACGCTCGACTCTCATCAGCTTAGGCGAATACACAACAAAGTCTGCTTATACTTCCCACTTCATAGAGCTGTTGGGAAACGTTGCATGGGAAACAAAAAAATTCTACGCACACGCAAGATCTATCCATGGCGATGAGCATCTACGAGAGGGAGAGTGGATCTACATACCCTTGTAGATCGCTAAGCGGGAAGCGTTAAGAAACGCGGTTGATGTAGACGAATGTCTTCGAGATCCAAATCGCTAGCCGTCCCGCGATCCAATCATGATCCGTCCCGATCTAGCGCCGAACGGACGACACCTCCGCGCTGAGCACGTGTACAGCTCGATGACGATCTCCGCCTTCTTGATCTAGTAAGAGGGAGCGAAGAGGTAGATGAGAACTCCGGCAGCGCCACGGCGCGGCCGTGGTGGTGGTGGAACAATTCCGGCAGGGCTTCGCTTAAGCACCGTCGAAAACTAGGGGAGACGATCTAGTGGGAAGAGAGGGTTGCACCGTGGCTTAGGGTTGGGGTCGGATGCCCTCTCTCCCCTCCAATATATATAGAAGGGAGGGGAGGGTTCGGAGCCCCTAGGGTTTCCTCTAGGAGTCGTCCGAAGGAGGAGGTGGAGGAGTCTACCTCCAATCCTACTCCAAGTAGGATTCCAATCCTACTTGGAAACCCTTCCCCCACTTGGTTTTTTTTCCTTTTCCCCCACCTTAGCCGCATGGGCCCTTAGGGGCTAGCTTGACCATCCCACTAAGGGCTGGTGCGCCACCCCTAAGGCCTATGTGTCCTCCTGGCAGGGTGGCCCCTCTCGATGGCCTCCTAGCACCCCCGATACACTACCGAAAATACCAGAAACTTTTCCGGTGATCAAAACGGGACTTCCTATATATCAATCTTTACCTTCGGACCATTCTGGAGCTCCTCGTGACATCTGAGATATCATCTGGGACTCCGAACAACCTTCGGTCACCATCATGCATAACTCAATACTATCGAAACGTCACCGAACATTAAGTGCGCAGACCCTGCGGGTTCGAGAACTATGTAGACATGACCGAGACACCTCTACGGTCAATAACCAATAGTGGGACCTGGATGCCCATATTGGTTCCTACATATTCTACGAAGATCTTTATCGGTTGAACCTCTATGTTAAGGATTCAGTTAATCTCGTATGATGTTCTCTTTGTTCTTCGGTATGTTACTTGCCTCAGGTTCGATCGTCGCTATCTCTATACCTAGTTCAATCTCGTTACCGGCAAGTCTCTTCACTCGTTCCGTAATACAAGATAACGTGGCTAACACTTTAGTCACTTTGCTTGCAAGGCTTGTTGTGATGTTGTATTACCGAGTGGGCCCTGAGATACCTCTCCGTCACACGGAGTAATAAATCCCAGTCTTGATCCATGCCCACTTAACAGACACCTTCGGAGATACCTGTAGAGCATCTTTATAGTCATCCAGTTACGTTGCGACGTTTGATACACACAAAGTATTCCTCCGGTGTCAGTAAGTTGCATGATCTCATGGTCATAGAAATAGATACTTGACAGATAGAAAATTATAGCATTAATTGACACGGTCATATGCTACGTTCATAGTTTGGGTCTTGTCCATCACATCATTCTCCTAATGATGTGATCCCATTATCAAATGACATCTCATGCCAATGGCCTGGAAACCTTGACCATCTTTCATCAATAAGCTAGTCTAATAGAGGCATACTAGAGACACAATGTTGTCTATATATCCACACATGCATTTGAGATTCCAACGAATGCAATTATAGTATGGATAATAAACGATTATCATGAAAAATAAAATAATAACCCCTTTCTTATTGGATCTAGGGCATATTTTTAACAAGGGCATCCGACAACAACTTTCAAGTCAATCATCTAGAAAATTTGGGCCCCGGGAAAGATTAGAATGTTCTCTGGATGTTGTATCTTGACAGGTTATGGTGCAACTATAGACTGTAGAGAAGGTGCTGGGACAATTGCTACTTCTGGCAGCTGTGTGTGAGGAACCTGGAGACGTCGATCCACCTCTTTTGGGAATGTCCGATCGCAGAACAGGTGTGGAGAGAAGTTGCATCATGGACTGGTTGCGAGGCCCTGTTAGACGCGGTGGAGCACAAGGGCAAGACAACCGAGCGCATACAGAAGACAATTCTGCACGCGAAACCAAGTGACAGGATCATCGCTTGGCAAATATGGCTGGAGCGAAACGCTTGCACGTTCAAAGGGAAGACTCCTAGTGCAAACGTAATCACCGAGGCGTGTCGGAGAGACATCGAGCAATGACGGATCGCCGGAGCCAACTATTGGTCACCCCTCTTCTGCTAATGGAATGAAATGCCAGTTAATGCTGGATCTTTCAAAAATATATATACTTCTATGTATCTTCATAGTGGTCGTGGACTGATGCATAAGACAACAAAAATGTGTTTTTCTGCTGCGCTTCCGTACACAACACAACCTGATTAGCGTCACGTGTGACGTAAAAACAGTCATAAAAACCGTCGCTGCCATTCTTCAGTCTCAATGACTTCTATATTATCAGACTTAATGTTGATGATACATTTGTGATGCCATTTGCTTCTGGAATGGCATATACCATCATGTTATTTAGGTTGCTGCACTTGTATGCAGATTTAAATTTGAAGTTCTAATTTAAGTTGAGCTGCGGTGAACACTAATGAAATATTTGCACTGAGTACAGTAATCTGAACTTTGCAATGAGTACAGTAATCATTGAAAAAAAATATGTAACCTACGCAGTTGGGTTAGAAACATTAAAATATCGTATAGTTGTGTTCATCTGACTAGGTTACTCCACCACAAGTCATGGTGACACATTGGCAGCCACATGAGCATAAGATGTCACCGACTTCAGCAACCATGATCATAAGTTAAAACATCAGGATAGTCTCATGAGCATAAGATGTCACCGACTTCAGCAACCATGACACTTCAGCATAAGCAGAACTTACAATGGTAAAGGACAGGGATGAAATATGCTGCGAAATTAAACATACAGAAGATAGTACTACAGAAAATCAAGTCTGTCGAGCAAACTGTTAGAACCCGAATGTACCTTGCTGCGTGGAGGCAGGCTTTGGATACATAACATGAATGATAGACTGGGTGAGTCTATATAGGGTTGGAACAACACTAGTGGTGGACTAAAAGACAACAGTGTCAAGCATGGTCCCTAGGGTCTGAACTATGTTCGACGACATCAAATTCGAGACATGCTCTTCTAGATGCTTCTTCGCATCTTGCCGTCCAACATTAGCTATCGCTAATTTCTCAGGGGACAACTCATCCTCCTCTTGCACTGCCTTGTTGTACTTGATGGCTAGGCTCAGCATTTCCTGCAAGTAAAAACACGGCCAAAAACTAAGAAACTGCATCGACTTACACTCTGCACTATCAGCAAAAAGGATCTTCCAGTGGAAGAAGAAAGTTGAATGCTACACACCTGAACAGTCTGCTCATTGGTTTCTGAATGTGCGTCAAATTTCTTCAGAATTAATCCATCGGTCCATTTCTTTTTGTGAAGGTTAAGCAGCATTTTTTCCTCGAGCTCATTTTTGCGGTAATTTATTGCAATGGAGTAGTAGTGTCTATTGAGACCATGAATAAGAGCCTGGCAGTAAACAGACAGTATAATCATTTACAAGAATGAACAATACAGAAAGTTCTAAGCTATCATACTGATCGAATTAGTATGTTACCTGAATAGATGGCTTATTCAGGTGCCCAACATTGGACGTTGTCTGTCGTGGCTCCTGCCCAAGCATCATGGTCTGAGGGTTAATGAGACGAAATGCATCAATGACAACCTTCCCCTTGACACTCTGGATGGGGTCGATCACAACGGCAACTGCCCTGGGGTTCAAAGCTTCAAAACTCTGCAGGTTCAGAATTCAAGATGATAAGACATATAAGCTTTATCACATGCCTGTTTGTCTCAAGACTAACAACTCTTTTTCCAAGCTTATACAAGATTGGCAAAGTATGCATATCGGTGCACCTGTTGAGTATTGATATCGACACCCGATAGCCAGCAACCAAAACCAGGATGAGAGTGATACCACCCTACCACCATTTCTGGCCTGTCAAAGTAAATCCAAGTATCAACTGAAAAGTATGTCAAAGAAAAACATCGAAGGAGGCAATGATATAGCTATTGCCAACAATTTATTCTAAAAAGAATTGCAGAAATCGGAAAATAAAGGGTGCACAGGATGTTCACGGCACAGCTGCGTATACGTCCTTATAGTCCATACTCGGTAGTTTTTTTAAGGATCTTTTAGTGAGCATCAACAACATTATGGATCAAATATGTAGTAATTTCTTATTGGAAACTTCAAATAGCTTGTAAGAGATCTGTAACTACGAATACTCAAACAACCATCTTCAAACTCCCGGTTCCGGCACATACCACATTAAGAACAAAATTTGCATGTAGGAAGAAATATTAAGTTTCACACAAGTCAGCTGTAGGGGTACTAATATTTCTATGATAAAAAACATGACGACATATTATCCTAACACATTCAACTGAACGCAAGCTCAATTGACAAAAACAGAAGCATAATTCAAAACTGACACATGAGTTAAGCCATCTATCTAATCTAATAAACTACTATCTCAGTTATGTAATATCCTTGACTTATCCATTCGCTAGGTTCATCGTCATGCCCATCATATCGTCTATGGACATCATCATCATCGATGCATGATACATAACCAAGGGTGGAGCTTCTTTAGGGGCAGAGCCTGTTAGAAGCCCTCCAACTCCAGGAAAATTCTTTATGAAGTACTTAACTTACAGCTAAATGCTAAGACAATACAAACTTATGTCTTTCTCCAAAAGTGATTCAAGCATATCTTATCAGATTGGTTCACTCAATATTCGCTTCTTCTGTGTATTATGTTACACTATGTATGTAATAAAACCCTAGAGCTGGTAAAGCGGTAGCCACCACAGGGCTGTGAGAAGTATATTACAAAGGGGGAGTCATATGGCGGATCCTCCACTGGATCGCCACCGATGAAACCCTGAAATTTTCACCTAGACGAAGATGATTTGTGATAACTGTGCTCCGAGTAACTACATACCTTTCTAAATAGGCATAACCATATGCTATTGTGAAAGCATTGAACAAATGAAAGTGTGAAATCAAGCATCGGGTAAACAAATAAAGTACCGCCAGTTAGAAGAAGCTTATGGTAACTATAGCAACTAAGATGAATTAAGAAAGGTATAGCAACAATATACATCAAACAATGATAAAAAATAGCCGTATATATAGTACTCCCTCCTCCGGAATTACTTGTCGTCAAAATGAAAAGAAATGGATGTATCTAAAACTAAAATATGTTAGATACATCCATTTCCATGAAAAGTAATTCCGGAAGGAGGGAGTATTCCATAGGGCCTATCTACACAAATTAACATCTGGCACTAGTAGTAAATCAACCACAGAGACCTGAACAAAAAGTATCTGCACAGGTGCGTAAATCAATTGGCATAACAAGTTGACAAGATCGATCCTTTTCAACTTTATCAAAAAGTATGAACAAACTAAGTGCATCAAATCTGTCGGGGGAGAAGGGAAAACGCCAGGACCAACAGATCTACCATCCGGATCGGCGGCCATACCTGCCGGTCTGCTTGAGCATGTCGAGCATGTTGGTCTGGAAGACGTGGTCGACGGCCTCGACGCTGACCCCTGTCCCGCTCTGCGGCATGGCGAAGACGTCGACCACCCGGACCGTGTAGTCGTCGACGAACTCGCCGAGCATGAGGCCCATGACCTCCATCGGCACGCCGGCCCTCCCTATAATTTCCGACAAGTTAACCCTAGATTCGGGTAGAAGTAGAAAGGCGTAGATCGGGGCCAAAGGGGAGATAGCTTGAGGGACTAACCGTGCTTGAGCATCTTGAGGAGGGCGAGGGAGGAGATGTAGACCTGCTCGGAGGAGTCGAGCAGCGGCGAGTCCGATGGCGGCTGGCCCATCCCGCCGGCGCCGAAGATCCGCTGCAGTCGCTCCATGGCTTCTCTAGGTTGTTCGATTTGGTTCTGAGGGCGCTTGGGGAAGACGGTGTCTTTTTTCTAGGCCGCTGTTTCCGTCTTCTACTGGATTTCTTTCTTCGAGTACACGAAGGACGAAGCTAACACCCGATCCGACTATCCGAGTCCGAGTGGCCCGGCTGGTTAGCGCTGGTGCAATCCACCGTTTGTTTGGGCCGGCTGGTTTGAAGTGGGCTGCCGTGGCGAACTCTGTCTGTTGCATGGGCCGTAGTGCCGACCAAGCTGGGCTTGAAGTCTTTCAGATTTCGTCAGGTCTCTTAATACCTCCTGCTTTTTTTTAGGGCTGAACAATTGCTTTATTCATCAAAGTTCACATGAAGTGGGATGCATCTTTGGTAATGGGAAACGCCAAAAGACGACCCAGACCTCTGAAAAATGCAAATTTGGCTAAGCTATGCACCTCTAAACATACATCTCGACGTTCATAAGAAAAACTACATTGAAAAGTGGCAAATTTCATATTTATCTTACTGACAATTGCATTATATCTTCCTCTTGCTCTTCTGTTGATGTCTGAAACTACATGTTGGCAATCTGAGGCAACGCTGATGTTAAGTATGTTAAGATCTTCAGCGAGAGAAAGAGCCTCACGACACGCCAAAACTTCCAGCGAGGCCGGGTCAATGACTCCTTCCACTACCAGCGCCGAGCTTCCCATGAAGTTGCCACCTTCATCCCTGCAAACAGCCATTGCGGAACCTTCTCTGCCTGATAAGACTCCAGCGTCGAATGGATCTTACAATAGCATGGAGGTGACCTCTTCGGCTTTGCATTCTGTACACGAGTTACAACAACGTTGCGGCTGGTGTTGTGAGGCTTTTAGCTGAAAGTTCTTTTAGTAAAACACCCTCAGGCTTTATTGTTGTGATATACTAAAAATATATGCAGGTAATTGTCAAAGAACTTTCTCAACCATGAACCTGGCAATCTTAATGCTGGAAATCAACTTTATGGAGGCAAAGCAATACAACCAGCTCGCCCTAAAAAAAACCAGCTAGGAGAAATAGCATGACACAATTAAAGCATGTACTCTACATAATTTAATGTAAAAAATGGAATCTACATAATTTGTTTTCGCAATCGGCATGGCATTATTAACAAGACGGCCACGTTAATTTCAACCGAAACCGCAACCGATCCACGATGGTATGTTTTTCCCTTTACACCATGGCAGCCATGGTTCTTTATGTTATCCATCCCCTCTCCAAGCAAAAGGTGCGCCATCAGCGCTCGCCAGAGCGTCGGGCCACTGAACTTGGATTGGATTGGCACCGTTGTCGACGCGAGTAGATATGCTCGGAATGATTCATCCATCCGGCCTTCTCACCCTTTCCCCACCCTTTCTGGTTTCTCCTCGTTATTATTGCCACATTGCCAAAAGCTCGTTGCCCGTCAAATCACAGTGCCTCGACTGGAAGGCAAAGCCTTCTCCGCTAGCGACGAGATCGCAGGTGCGCACACGATGGTAGGGTGTTTTGGCCGTTTTCGGTGCGCCGGCAGAGCACATGAAAAACCAGCTCGGCTCAGCTCTCGTTGCCGAATTGTCGTTGTTCTCGCATGAGACCATGACGATGACGTGAACCTGCAATGAAGATCAAAACGAATTAGGCTTGCGCAACCCGGCGGCGGACGGCAAGAGCTGACACGTAACAGTGATCGTTCCTTCTTCCAGCGTGCGGACAGAACTTGCCCACTGTACTGACGACGTCGTCGTAGTCCCCGGCGATCGGTGCTTCTCAACCTAGCTAGAAGCTAGAGTTGCACGATCTCAGCCTCACAGCTGGTGTCTGGAGTGCTGGGACGCCGCGGCACGAAGCTGCACGCGGCAGCTGTGATAGCGACGGCTACTGGATGTGTCTGGTCGCGAGCCGGAAAAGCGTGGTGTTCTCGATTTCAAGCATATGTTTCTCGAAAATCAGCTTCAAGCCTACCTCCGACCGTTGAGGTGGAGGAAAAAGAAAACTTGCATTCTCCTAACAAAAATGCCATTTTTCTTCTACCTCTCATTATCAATAATATTTATCGCCATGTATTAAGGAACATTTAGTTATTATTATAAAGGTTAAGAGATAATCAATTGTACATCATTAGGTATGTAAAGGATGCTACAGTACCCGCCTCCTCACGGGCTTCGCGGACGGTGGACGCCCTTAGTGTCGTCCGTTTCACGGTGGGATGGCGTGAATGTCAACCGGGAAATCTTCACGTCGTATAATCTATACGAACAATGTGCATCCGGACGACCCGCATCGGGCGTCCTTGACTGGTGGACCGTGGGCACACACGGGGCCATCGTCATGGAGCGTTTTCGAGCGCCCTTACATGAGTCCTCTCGTGCACTTGCTCGCACGAGACGGGGGAGGTTGGGCTGCTTGTCAACGTTCACAGGAGCCGGTTGTGGACGGGTTAGTATGATCGTGACGGCGGGCAGGCGTGGCGCCCGCGTGTGCCTGCTCGCGTGTGGGGCCAGCCGGTCAGCATGCAGAGGAGACTGATCTGCCAAAACGCATAAGGGCTTGGCTTGGCCGGGCGTGAAGGGGGTGGTCTGCGCGGGCTCTAATCACCTAAGGCCTATGGGGGCGCTTCACGATCGGACGTCGATGGTCTTTGCCAGACCGGCTTCTCGGCGTCGCGGGGCCCGTTCGATTGGCGTGTTTTGGCCATGGGGCCGGTCCCGCTAGAGTGTTTTGCTTGTGGGGCATGCCCGGTCGTGACGGCATGGTTCGATCATGTGTAGTTCTGCGTGAGAAGCTCGTTCGGGTAAGGCTAGCGGCTTGCACTTGATCACACGTCGACCATCATGATGATGTGGCATTAAATTGGATGATTTCTTTTGTGTGTGATTCATGGGCTGGCTATAGGCGGTTTTATGTCGCGTGTGAGGGGTTGAGGTGGGCGGGTGGTTATTTTCCTATTGACTTCTATGTGTGTCGGGCTCGATGTTGCTTTGTTTGGTTGAATCAGCTTTCCCTATCATTGTTCTTGGACCCGTATATTTTTGCTCTGACGGGACAACGGCTCGCGTCTGTGTGTGTTTATGTTGTGCTACGAGGGCTTGTCGTCTTGTTAGTCTCTTCTCTTTCCATGTATCCATATATTCATCTTTTCGCGGTGCCTTCCCTCGCATCTGCCTCGCCCTAAAGAAATAAATCTTTGATCTTCTTCGGCCCTTCTTCCACACGGTTGCATGCCATGTTGTTCACGGGATGCTACGATGCTTGTGTCCCTTGTTAGTCGAGGTTTTGGTCTCATTTTTCTTATTATTGTTATTGATCTCTTATTTTTCTCGCATGTGCCTTCCCTTGTTTGTTTATTGGGGGCACCATTTGTGTTGCACCTATTTTTTTTCCGCATCTATTTTTGAGCTCCTTTCTGTTTGAGTTGAAGAAGTGCATAGGCTTTTAAAGAGCATGGTGCCCCATGTGTGGTTTGATAATTGATGACAATCCTATGGACTAATGGTTGCCTTGAATTATTTTTAAAGGGTTTGTCCATAGGCATTGCTTGAAGACCATTTGTTGGTTTCAAGGTTGTTAGAAGAAGAATATGTGTTGACCAAGGTGCTATTCACAGTTTTATCCAAAGATTAGAAATACTTGTGTTTTGCGTTGGGTTTTCCGTGAAAAGGTGCGGGTGATGTAGCACGATATAGACACGTATTTCCCTCAGTGAGAACCAAGGTTATCGAACCAATAGGAGTAGCATGCAACACCCGTCTTTAGCGACTTCACACAAAGAGCAAACACTTGTAGCCAACGCGTGTAAGAGAGTTGTCAATCCCCTTGGACTCGTTACTTGCAAGCAAATGAAGTGTGTAGATGATAATACATAATTGTAAATTGCAAAATAAAATAAAAGGTAAATAATAACAGCAAGGTAATATATGTTTTTATAAATATATAAGTGGATAGACCCGGGGGGCATAGTTTTCCTTGGTGGCATCTCTCATGAAGTAGGCATACGGTGGGTAAACAAATTGTTGTTGGGCAATTGATAGAAAAACGCATAGTTATGCAATATTTTTCATGACAATGATCATTACCTATAGGCATCACGTCCATAAGCAAGTAGACCAACTCCTGCCTTCATCTACTACTATTACTCCACTCATCGACCGCTATCCAGCATGCATCTAGAGTATTAAGTAAAACAAAGTAATGCTTGGAGAACATTGACATGATGTAGACAAAGTAGATTCAATCAATATGAATAAACCCCACCGTTTTATCCTTAGTGGCAACAATGCAGAGACGTGTCTTGTCCCTTTCTGTCACTGGGATATAGAGCACCGTCGGATTGAACCTCTCCCACTGAATGAATGTCAATCTAGTTGGCTAAGCTATCTCAATAGAGTGGAGAGAATTACGAAGCTATCATATAATCATGCATATGTAAAGAAGGACCATCAAGGAACTCAATATAATTTCATGAATAATCTGAACATAAAACCATAATCCATCGGATCCCTACAAGCGCACCGCACAAGAAGATTACATTGAATAGATCACCGCGAAGATGGGGTGAACTTTATATTGAGATCAAGAGAGAGAGATAGCCATCTAGGTACTAACTACAGACCCGTAGGTCTGTGGTATACTACTCACACATCACCATGGGAGCAGCAAGGTTGATGTAGAGGCCCTCCGTGATCGATCCCCTCTCCGACAGGGCACCGGAATAGGGCTCCAGATGGGTACACGATGGAACAGATACTTGCGACGACGAAAAAACTATTCCGGGAGGCTCTCTAGGGGTTTTGGGATATATTGGAATGTATAGGCCGGAGAGGGGCGTCGAGAGGCGCCATGTGGGGCCAACACACAACAGTGTGCGACCCCCCCTGGGCGCACCCTGATGTGTGTTGCCTCTCTTGTGCAGCCTCCGGTCTTCTCCCGAAGCTTCCAAGTCTTCGCGGCAATGGTACTTCGTTTGATATGGTAAACCTAAAAAGCTAAAAAACAGAGAAAACAACAACTAGCACTCGGCATTGGGTTAATAGGTTAGTGCTCAAAAATAATATGAATTGACAAATAAATGTCTAAATAGTATCCTAGAATGATAATATTATAGCATGGAACAATCAAAAAATATAGATACGTTGGAGACATACCAGCATCCCCAAACTTAATTCCTGCTCGTCCTCGAGTGGGTAAATGATAAAAACAATTTTTTTGATGTGATATGCTACCCAACATGTAATCTATTGCAGGTACGATCATTGCGAAACGATGAATTAAAAATATCAACATAGTAATATTCATAAACATAAGTAACATAATCATCAAGTTTTGAAATATACTACCCTTAAAGAATGTTCACCCGTATTGATTTTATCATATAAGTATAGCATGGCTCCGTCTTCACCACATAAATACAATTGTCAAGCACCACAGTGTTAAGTTAGGTAATTGGATCGTACTTTTTAACGTGCCGCATCTTTTTATTACTCACACAATATATGAGCGTGAACCATGGAGATAATTAAGGTGGAATAGAATATGATGGTAGGTTGCAAAGGGGTAAAAGTGGAAAAGAAGACCTCGCATCAACTAGGTGTATCAACGGGGTATGGTGATGCCCATCAATAGATATCAATGCGAAGAGTAGGGATTGCCATGCAACAGATTCACTAGAGTTGTAAGTGTATGAAAGCTCAATTGAAGCTAAGTGGATGTGCATCCAACTTGCTTGCTCATGAAGACCTCGGGCATTTGAGGAAGCCCATCATCGGAATATACAAGTCAAGTTGTATAATGAAAATTTCCCACTAGCATATGAAAGTGACAAAATAAGAGATTTTCTATATGAAGAACATGGTGCCACTTTGAGGCACAAGTGTGGAAAAAGAGGTAGTAGCACCGTCCCTTCTCTCTTTTCTCTCATTTATTTTTTTTCCTTTTTTATTTTTCTTTCTTTTCTCTTTTTTTACTTTTTTTCATCCAGAGTCTCATCCCAACTTGTGGGGGAGTCATTGTCTCCATCAACCTTTCCTCACTAAGACAACACCCTAATAATGATGATCATCACACTTTTATTTACTCAAAACTCGATATCAAAGACTGATAAGACAATATGATTCTATATGAATGCCTCTGACAGTGTACCAGGATGTGCAATGATCAACTGTAACATGTATAAAAAATGATGAACGGTGGCTTTGCCACAAATACTATGTTAGCTTATATGATCATACAAAGCAATATGACAATGAAAGTACAAGTCATATGATGTAACGGTGGAAGTTGCATGGCAATATATCTCGAAATGGCTATGGAAATGACATGATAGGTAGGTATGGTGGCTGTTTTGAGGAATATATAAGGTGGCTTATGCGCAACAGAGCGTATCATGTCACGGAGTTTGGATTCACCGGTGAAGGTTGCACTGATCCTCAAGGTGAGAATGGGCAATGCGCGGTACCAAAGAGGCCAGCAAATATGGGGTGGTGAGAGTGCGTATATCCATGGATTCACATTAGTCATAAAGAAATCACATACTTATTGCAAGATTTTATTAACTTTCTCGAAGCAAAGTACTACTCACATGCCCCTAGGGAGTAGGTTGGGAGGAGTTAACCATCGCGCACCTCTGACTTAAACAACACTAGGATTTCAACGAGGAATAAGAATGCTCACACACCATCACCATGCCATAAAAAAATTTAGGTGAACAACAAGTTAACAACCTATAATTCACGATATTCTTACTAAGCAATCATCATGCACTCATGCCTCTTCACATTATCACATAATATCATTAACTCAGAATTTCTCTTTTATGTGCTATATGAAGGTTTTGATTATGCACTCCTTGAATACCTATTATTTTTTGGGCTAGTCTTATAACCCATGCAAATTACCATCACTATGTATTAACTCTCAAAAAAAATATGTGAAGAACGAGAGTGCAATTATTTCTTTAAAATCTATACGCTACCATGCTCTAAAAGATATAAGTGAAGTACTAGAGCAATTGCTTAGCTCAAAAGACATCAATGAAGCACAAAGAGTATTCTAATAAATCATGTCGATCCCATGTCTCTCTCAAGTGGGCGTGTCTAGCAAACAATGATTGTGTAAAACTAAAACTAAAACAAACTAAAACAAATGACGCTCCAAGCAAAAAATCATATCATGTGATGAAAGAAAATATAGCTCCAAGTGACATACCGATGGATTGAGAAGAAAAAGGGGATACCTTCCGGGGAATCCCAAGCGTAGATGCTTGAATCTTCCTAGAAATTGACTTTGGGTGCCTTCGGTGTCTCAAATCTTAGGCTCTTTCCGCTCCTTATTCCTTCATCCACAGTGATAGCACTCAAAACTTGAAAACTTCGGCACACAAAACTCAACAGAAACCTTCGTGAGATCCGTTAGTATAATAAACATATCAAATACTTTAGGTACTATTATAAATTGATTCTTATTTTATTATTGCATAAGCTACTATATTCTAACTTCTTCATGTCTTATACCCCCCTATACAATCCATAGCATCATCAAAACAAGCAAACTATGCAAATAAAAACAGAATCTATCTAAAACAAAATAGTCTGTAATGATCTATACAGAAACCATACTTTTGTAACTCCAAAAATTCTGAACAATTTGAAAACCTGGGGAATTTTTATATAAATACTATGTAGAAAGTTCATATTAAAAATACTTATCAGTAAAATCAGAGAAATTCTGCACTAGACGCTAAAGTTTCTGTTTTTGCACCGTATAAATTCTACTCATCATGCAAGTCATCCCAAAAGTTTTACTTGGCAGAAACGCTAATTTAAACACTAAAAACACAATCATTACATTATCAATAATAGTTTTATAAAAAGCAGAAAGTATTGGTTTGTCTCCCAACAAGCTCTTTCTTTATAGCCATTAAGGTAGGCATGAGATAATAATGATGCTCATGTAAAAGATAAGAAGTGAATCACAAAGAGAGCACCATATAGCATGTGAAAAACACATGTAAGTCTAGCATACTTCCTATGCATAGGATTTTTATAAGCAAACAAATTTTCAATACAATAGGTGTCTAGCATATGCAAGTAAGAAGACTGAAGCATTAACAATTTGAACATCAAGAGAGGTAAGTGAGTAACATGAAAATTTCTATAACCATATTTGCCTTTGTCATAATAATTACATGTAGGATCAAATTAAATTTCAACAATATATCTATCATATAAAATATTTTATCTATGATCCACATGCACAAAAGTTTTACAATCTTCCAATATAGTGGGATTAACATTAACTAAAGTCATGACCTCTCCAAACCCACTTTTATCAAAAAAAAATTCATAAGATAGATCATTCTCCCAAATAGTGGGTTCATTATTATCTAAAGTTGACGCTCTTCCAAACCCACTTTAGTAGTACTGAAAATATCGTAATCAATAATAGATTCATTATGAAGCTTAGAACTATCAAGATCACAAGAAACATCATGATTATCACCCCAATCATGATCATTAACACAACTGATATTCATAGAATTGATACTAACAAAATTTCAATCATTCTTTTCATTCAAGGAACTATCATGAATCACTTTATAAATTTCTTTTCACACGTCATCACAATTTTCAGATTCACGATTTTCAAGCAAGACCTCATAAAGATAATCTAGCGCACTAAACTCACTAGCAATTGGTTCAACATAATCAGATCTTTCGAAAATATTAGCAAGTGGATGAGGATCCATGTACCTTACTTTTATTGTTCTACTTTCTGTTTGCGTGTAAAAGATAAAGATAGCATTGCAAGGCAAGTAGAGAGTAGAGCAAGTGAATGATAATTTGTGTGTAGATACTTGATAGTAGGTTGGTGATACTCCGCGGCAACGACGCTAGAAATCCTTCCTGGTACTTGTGATTTGCGTTGGGTTCTCCGCGAAGAGGAGCGGGTGATGCAGCATAGTATAGGCAAGTATTTCCCTCAGTGAGAACCAAGGTTATTGAGCCAATAGGAGCAACCCTCGTCTTCAGTGACTGCACACAAAGAAGCAATCACTTGCACCCAACGCGGGCAAGAGGGTTATCAATCCCCTTGGACTCGTTACTTGTAAACAAATGAATTGTGTAGATGATATTAGATAATTGTAAATTACAAAGTAAAATAAAAGGTAAATAATAACAGCAAGGTAATATAGGTCTATGTAAATATATAAGCGGATAGACCCGGGGCCATAGTTTTCCCTAGTGGCATCTCTCATGAAGTAGGCATACAGTGGGTAAACAAATTACTATTGGGCAATTGATAGAAAAGCGCATAGTTATGCAATATTTGTTCATGGAAATGCTCATTACATATAGGCATCATGTTCGTAAGCAAGTAGACCGATTCCTTCCTCCATCTACTACGATTACTCCACCCGTCGACCGCTATCCATCATGCATCTAGAGTATTAAGTAAAATAGAGTAATGCTTGGAGAACATTGATATGATGTAAATAAATCAATATGAATAAACCCCATCATTTTATCCTTAGTGTCAACAATACAAAGACATGTCTTGTCCCTTTCTGTCACTAGGATATAGATCACCGCCAGATTGAACCCACTACAACACACCTCTCCCACTTAATAAATATCAATCTAGTTGGCCAAGCTATCTCAATAGATTAGAGAGAATTACGAAGCTATCATATAATCATGCATATGTAAAGAAGGACCAGCAAGGAACTCAATATAATTTCATGAAAAATCTAAAGCTAAACCCACAATTCATGGGATCTCAACAAACGCATCGCACAAGAAGATTACGTCGAATAGATCACCGCGAAGATGCGGTGAACTTTGTATTGAAGATTAAGAGAGAGAGAGAGTGAGAGAGAGAGCCATCTAGGTACTAACTATGGACCCGTAGGTCTGTGGTAGACTACTCACATATCACCATGGGAGCAACAAGGTTGATGTAGAGGCCCTCCATGATCGATCCCCCCTCCGGTAGGGCACTGGAACAGAGCCCCATATGGGTACACGGCGGAACAGAGACTTGTGACAATAGAAAAAGTGTTTCGGGTGGCTCTATATGGTTTCTTGGACATACTAGAATTTATAGGCCAGAGAGGGGCGTCGGGAGGCGCCAGGAGAGGCAAACACATAACAGGGCGCAACCACCCCCCTGGGCGCGCCCTGATGTGTGCTGCCTCTCTCATGCAGCCTTCGGTCTCTCTCGAAGCTTTCATGCCTTCTTTTGGTCCAGGAAAAATCATAAAAAAGTCTCATGGTAATTGGACTTCGTTTGGTACTGTAAACCTGAAAAGCTAAAATCATAAGAAAACAACAACTGGCACTTGGCACTTGGTTAATAGGTTAGTGCTCAAAAATAATATGAATTGACAAATAAATGCCTAAAAATTATCCTATAATGATAATACTGTAGCATGGAACAATAAAAAATTATAGATACATTGGAGACTTATCAATTGGTCATGTGAGAGTTGAGCCTATTGCAAGTATGTCTTGAAGAACAAGATTGTGTGAACATTCATGTTTACCTTCAAGACATCATCCTAATGAAGAGAGTTGGAAAGATACAAGGTTGATCAAGACTAGATACAAAGAGTGATTTAAGTTGATCAACACATAGAGCATAGAAGATGTACCTAACCCATGAGAACACAAGAGTGATCTAATGGTATGGTAAACATTGTCCATTGCGCTTTGTATACTAACCCATGTTCTATGTGAGAGTTCTTTGTGGGGTTAGCTTTTCCATGGGCGTGCATAAGGAAGATAGCATATAACCCATGGAGGATGACATCAAGTGGTGATCTTCATCAAGTTTGCGGTGTGAAATTTCAAGTGGAGCATCACGAAGAGATCACGTCCTTGAAACTTGCCATCCATTGTGGTGACAAAGGACTTATGAAGATGTGCCGAAGAGTGGCTCACATGTAGCGGAGTCTGGGGGAGCAATCAACTAGAATTTATTGAGCCAACGTAATAAAAAGGTGGTCAAACTTGAGGAAGTCAAGATCGTCATCATCTAGTTCAAGCGGACTATGTGCAAGGTATAGGTTGCCCTCGATAGATTTTCTATTTTACCGGTCTCATTGTGTTAGTTGGGAGACCAAGTTATATGATCGATTGATGTACTATCAATGGGGACTCTCGACTGAGTAGCATGATCATATCGTTCGTAGACAACTCAAACCATTGTATCTTTGCATCATCTTTGTTTGGTGTTTCTCTATGTGAGATTTGGAGCTTATGGTCATCTTCATGACAAGCTCAAGTTCATTGAAAACGGAGTTCACATGCATCTTCCATGATGTTTTTGATGTTGGTTTTTTTGTCGGTTCTTCATTCATGGAGCTTTCACATCTCTATAACATTGGAATTCTTGTCCATTTCTAGTTCATAATTTATCAAGACGCTGTTGTATATTATTTGTCATCATCTATCCAACAAGCTTGAGTTTGCTCTATTCGGAGCTCATTTGTAGAAGTTATGGTAGTTCAGGTTTTATTATATTCATCTGTTTTGCTTGAGCTTCTTTGTAGCTCTCCCACGGTAGTACCACTCTCGGAAGTGGTACTACCACTTATAAGCGGTACATTCACTCTCCAGTACCATGGCTACTACTATTGCTTCTGGGGACTCGACTTTTTGTGTCGGGTTACATGACAGTAGAGCGAAAGTGCGAGCGGTAGTACCACCCGCCCAGTAATGCTCCACTTTCGTTTATTTTTTAGCCTCTGGACTAGTTTGCCTCTTTGCGGTTTAGGGTAGTTGTAAGGTGCAGTAGTACTGCTTATAAGAGATACTGTTGCCGTACTCTTCCCTACCTCTGCTTCTCCCCTTTGTACTGCAACCACAATGGTAGTAACACTAGAGGAGCGGTAGTACCGCTCTAGCGGCATTAGCGCCTCAGGGTGCTTTGCCTTTGCAGTATACTTCGGGATCTTTCGATCAAACATTAGTGCCGCTTGTGTGCGTACAGTGCACATAACCGTTGGATTTGGGGGGGGGTGCTAAAAAAGGGCGTCTTCTTCACCAATGGACCTCATCTCTTCAACTCGTGTTTGCCCCCCATTGTTGACCTTCTTAGATCTTGTTATCTCTCAATCCCTCCAATTATTCTTGCTAGTTCTTGAGGTAAAAAAGAGAGGAGATCTAGATCCACATTTCCACCAATCGCTTTCTCCTCTATGTGAGGGGAACCCCTTGTATCTAGATCTTGGAGTTCTTTGTGTTCTCCTTGTTCTTCCTCTCATATTCCTCCATAGCTTTTGTTGTGGTGGTGGGATCTGGGAATGAGGGTCTTGACCACTTCGTGTGTTCTTGCCATTGCATTAGTTGCATCGATTTGAGTTCTCCATGGTGATACATGGAAGTGAAAAGTTGAGAAGCTTATTACTCTTGGGTGTTTGAGCACCCTAGATCTTGTTCCTCTTGTGTGCTTTGGCACCCTAGACGGTTGGTGGCGTCTCAGAGCTCAATCATTATTGTGTAAATCCTTAGGCAAGCATCGGGGTATCCAATTAGGTTGTGGAGATTGCCCTGAGCAATTTGTACGGGTACCGGTGACCGCCCCCAAGGGTTTCCAAAGTTTATGGGTTTGGTGACCACCCCCAAGGGTTGCCATTTGTACGGGTTCGGTGACCGACCTCAAGGGTCCCTTAGTGCAATCACGACACCTTGCATTGTGTGAGGGCGTGAGGATTTTGCGGTGGTCGTAGTGGATTCTTGGGGAGCATCGTGCATCCACACCACTTCAAATGGAGATTAACATCCTCAAGGGTGTGAACTTCGGGATACATCGTCGTCTCCGCATGCCTCAGTTATATCTTACCCGAGCCCTTTACTTATGTACTTTACTTTGTGAAAGACATAGTCTCTCATATTATATCTTGCTATCACTTAGTTGTTTATCTTGCTTAGCATAAGTTGTTGGTGCACATGGGTGAGTCTAGTTGTTTTAGGCTTTGTGCTTGACAAATTAAATGCTCGTTTTATTGAGCATTTGTTCAAGCCTAAACCATAATTATTGTAAAGCATCTATTCACCCTCCTCTAGGCGACATCCACGATCTTTCAGGTTTGAGCTCGCTTGTGTTTACAAATAGTGTGTTTCTTGGGATGCTTGGCATGTAGCTTTTTTGTTGTGCTTGTCCTTCTTGCGTTTGATTACTGCCCGCTTTGCGACATGAAGGTGCATAGCTTGCTCTATCTACCGATGTTTTAATGCCCTTTTCATGGATACTCACATTGTTCTTCTTTCTGTCCATTCACATGTGTGGTGTCTTCATGCATGATCTATTGTTGCAAATCGTCGCCTCTTTTGTGCTACCTGTTTTGGAGGAGATTGAGGAGCTTGTGTAGGCATTGCTTCATTGATGCTATTTTTAGCATTGCCTTTCGAGTTGGCTTCCATGCTTTATGGGAAGGCTTCATTGCAATCCAAGCCATAAGTTTTTGTACCTGCGCCATCAAGGGTTGCTTCTGATCAGGTGGTTTTGTCTTCTTCCCTTAGGTCATTTGATTTCATGCGTTCATTAACTCTGCTTGTTTCATCTTCACATCAAATCGTTGCTCTAAGGGTTTGGCTTGCACATTGGTCGGAGAGTTCGTCGACACATCTTGTTTGGTTGCTACCGATGACTGGTCAAGGCATGCAAAATACCTTTTTTGGGATGCTGTCATATTGATGGATGTTTGTTGCTTTCCAGGTCCACTTTGTAGGTTGTTTCTAGTGTGGGAGGTGATAAGAACGTCAAGTTCCCAAAGAGATGCTCCGGGAGTTGGTGTCATGCAAACATTGATGAATTGGTGTCTGGCTCCAAATCTGACAAGAAGTCAGAGAGAGACTGTCATTCCAATGCGACAATAGTAAATATGAAGGTGTTTTCGTCATTACTTTTGTCTCTACCAGTTCCTTAGGTTTATTTGATCCTTTAAATGAAGGGATCAACAAATCTTCTGATGGTTCATGAATAATGGCTCTGGGTAACACACGATGACTCGGTGCAAAATATCGATCAGCTACACGACACGCACATGCATGCATTAGACTTGACTAGCCAAGGGATTGAAGGGACACAAACAGGCCGGGTAGGATTGCACCATGAACATCCACCAACCATTGAGGCGCGGTTGACCGTCTGCGTGGCATGTTTCTTGAGACAAGGTTTTTATCATGTATAATAACTATACATTGTTGTTGATGTACAACCGGTTTGTCTGGGAAACTTAAATTGGAATATTATGATGTTTACATGTTGGCACTTATTATGTATTATGTTATATTGTTTGTTACATGTATATGAAATAAAGGCAAGCAGATCGCAAAATCATAGTGTCGAAGTTTAACTCGACAAATCCTTGAGTATGGTATCTTGAGCTAGGAGTCTTTGAATGATGGTAACAAGGAAACATAGTTTACCTAGGTTCAAGCTCTTCAGAGGAGACAAAACCCTACGTCTTGTTGTGCTTTATTGCATTGTAATGTATTGAGAGTACAAAGTACCGATAGATTGTAACTTCTCTTTCTGCAAGCATGAACCCTCGATTTATATAACATACTGGGGGTCCTAGGCTATAAGGATGTTGGAAATATGCCCAAGAGGCAATAATAAATTGGTTATTTTCATATTTCCCTGTTCATGATAATCGTGTTGTCGGCGTTCTAGGAATGGGGGTACCCAGACCTACCTGCCTGCGGCCTAGGACATGGCCCACCTCGTCAGCCAGACACGGCCTGGCACGGCTCCATTCAAGACAAGGCCCTCGTGAGGACCCTAGGCTCGCGAGGATGAGCGACACCAAGACCAGCAAGGATGGACCTCCTCAGGCCCCCTCCGGAGCAGCGGAGATCTCTATGCAGAACCCGACTCAGGAGTCATAGATGAAGGAGGGAAGGACAGGCGGGCGCCAGCGTGCTAGGCGGTGCAGTTTCTGTTGGGGAACGTTGCATGGGAAACAAAAAAATTCCTATGCACACGCAAGATCTGTCCATGGTGATGAGCATCTATGAGAGGGAGAGTGGATCTACATACCCTTGTAGATCGCTAAGCGGGAAGCGTTCAAGAAACTCGGTTGATGTAGTCGAACATCTTCGCGATCCATATCATCGAGCGTCCCGAGATCCCATCACGATCCTTCTCATGATCCAATGACGATTCATCCCGCGATCCCATCACGATCCATCGCGCAACCAAATCACGGATCGTCTCGCGATCCTGATCACGGTCCTTCTGATCTAGCGCCGAACGGACGACACCTTTGTGTTTAGCACACGTACAACTCGATGACAATCTCCGCCTTCTTGATCCAGCAAGAGGGACAAGATAGGTAGATGAGTTCTCCGGTAGCACGACGGTGTGGCGGCGATGGTGGTGGAACTATTTCAGCAGGGTTTTGCCTAAGCAATGCCGAAACAATCTAGAGGAGAAACTATGATCTACAGGAAGAGGGAGCATGTGGCTGATTTCTTTGTCTCAAAACCCTCAAAAACTCTAGTATATGTAGGTGGAGGGAGGGAGGAGGCCTGTGCCCTAGGGCTGGCCCCTTTGCCTCGGCCGCAAGGAGGAGAGGAGGAGTCCTCCTCCAATCCTAGTAGGATTAGGACTCCTCCTTCCCACTTGGAAACTCTTTCCACCTTGGGTTTTTTCCACCCCAGTCGCATGGGCCTTTAGTGGGTATTTGGCCAGCCCATTAGGGGCTGGTTTACCTCTTACCACAGCCCATGTGGCCCCTTGCGTCGAGACACCTCCCCCGATGGTCCTCCGGTACCCTCCCGGCACTCTCGGTACACTACAGATGAGCCCAAAACTTTTCCAGTGACCAAAACAGGACTTCCTATATATCAATCTTTACCTCCGGACCATGGCAGAGCTCCTCGTGATGTCCAAGATCTCATCCGGGGCTCCGAACATCCTTCGGTCACCATCATACATAACTCTATACTATCGAAACGTCACCGAACCTTAAGTGTGCAGACCCTGCGGGTTCGAGAACTATGTAGACATGACCGAGACACCTCTACGATCAATAACAAATAGCGGGATCTGGATGCCCATATTGGTTCCTACATATTCTATGAAGATCTTTATCGGTTGAGCCCCTATGTCAAGGATTTAGTAATCTCGTATGTTGTTCCCTTTGTTCTTCGGTATGTTACTTGCCCGAGATTCGATCGTCGATATCTCTATACCTAGTTCAATATCGTTACCGACAAGTCTCTTTACTCATTCCATAATACAAGATCCCGTGGCTAAGACTTAGTCACATTGCTTGCAAGGCTTATTGTGATGTTGTATTACCGAGTAGGCCCTGAGATACCTCTCCATCACACGGAGTAACAAATCCCAGTCTTGATCCATGCCAACCCAACAGACACCCTCGGAGATACTTGTAGTGCACCTTTATAGTCACCCAGTTACGTTGCGACGTTTGATACACACAAGGTACTCCTATGGTGTCAGTGAGTTGCATGATCTCATGGTCATAGGAACAGATACTTGACATGTAGAAAACTGTAGCAATAAATTGTTACGATCATATGCTACTTTTATAGTTTGGGTCTTGTCTATCACATCATTCTCCTAATGATGTGATCCCGTTATCAAATGACATCTCATGTCCATGTCTAGGAAACCTTAACCATCTTTGATCAACGAGCTAGTCTATTAGAGGCATACTAGGGACATGGTGTTGTCTACGTATCCACACATGTATCTGAGTTTCCAATGAATACAATTATAGCATCGACAATAAATGATTATCATGAACAAGGAAATATGATAATAAGTAATTTATTATTGCATCTAAGGCATATTTCCAACAGTTTCCCCTCTGGTGCAAAGGGAGCAAGGACGTACGCGGGTTCCCGAAGCGCCCCCAAAGGTTTCCTTTCCAATCCAACAAGACCACGACCACGAGCCCCACAGGGCAGATGTCATTGCCGAGCCCACCTCTGCATCATCGACAACCACTTTGCAGGCAAAGACCACCTTTGGACAGGGCGCCGCTGTACTCCTGTCCCCCTTCGAATTTGGCTGTTGTGGAATCCCTTCCCGCCATTGTGATAAGGGAAGAGGACCCAGGCCGCTGCTATATATAGAGGCTAGGCCGCATCATAGAGAGGGGGAAGAAAGAGAGAACCACTCCATGAAACACAAGGTAAGGCAGAGAGCCAAGAACACCACCAGATCTCCTCCTCGCGAGGCTCAAAACCACTTTACTAGGTCATCCACCACACCTCCCCAAGAGACAATCCACTAAAGAAGGAGTAGGGTATTACGCTTTCCAGCGGCCCGAACTTGGGTAAACCATCGTGTTCATCTTCTCCCTCATCATCGTGCAAGTTCGTTGTAGTAACCATCGAGTAGCAAGAAAAGTAGGCGCGAGGCTACGGGGGATCTTTTCACACGCCCCTATGTTCGAACCTTGGGAGTTTTGCGGAGCCTAAAATCCGACATTTGGCATGCCAGGTAGGGGGCATGTCAAAGCCTTCTCGAGCCAAGATATTCTCCCACCTCGCCGCTTTGATGGTTGATGCCCGCCAAGCCCGCACCGAGCTCCAAGCTGCCTGCGTTGCCCAGACGACACCCATGGGCCGCGCTGGCGCGCGCCGGTCCCCCTCACCTGCGGCAAACACCGCCACGGGCCCGGATGCCCACGAACAACAAGACTCATCCGAGCTGGTCACTGCACAACGCGATGACCACACTGCCACTCCGTCGATCGTCCCAGCTACTAGGTCGTCCTCCCACATCCGGCCCGGGCCGGCGTGCGGTTCGTCCGCACTCGCCATGGCGAATGAGCTGCTCCGCTACCGCCCTGCCCCGACCGCTACGATGACTAGCTTCGGCGCATCGCGGGGCTCGTCAGTGCCGCTCGCGATGCTTCAGCGCTCCCCTACTCGTTTTGACCCCGACCTTCACTGGCAGACGATGTGGCCCTAGATGCGCTACCTCCTCCTCCTCAACATGACATTGGCCCCGAGCCCAGGCGTAAGCGCGCCCGCGCGACCAGCCCCGCGAGACGCGGGCAAGGGCAAGAGATGAAGTGAGCTACTAGGTGGTGCCTCAGCCACGCATTGACGCACGTGCGCTCCCCGCGCTATCGGACCGGCATCGCGACCGAGCCCTGCTTGGGGCTGCCCCTCAGGAGCACCAAGACCAGGCCTCGCCCGCACGTGTAGTAGCACCCGTCGAGCCGGTGGGCTGCCTTGTCATCACACCGGAGCTCCATCCAACTACATGGCCCTGCAAGTTCAAACCCGATCTACCACAACACCTCGGATCCCTCCGAGTTCCTATATCTCTACTCGCTAAGCATCCGGGCGGCCGGCGGAGACGATAAGGTCATGGCGTGCTGGTCCCCCATGGCGCTCAAGGGCGGCGCGCCCTCCTGGCTCCTTAACCTCTCGGAGGGGTCCATCACCTCTTGGGATGACCTGCGCAAGCGCTTCGTCGCCAACTTCCAAGGTACCCACGACCGCGCACTCACCGTGAACGACCTATGGCGTGTGAAGCAACAGGATGGAGAGACCCTGCATAAGTTCATACAACGCTTCATGACTACGTGTCTTAAGGTCCCGAAGGCGTCAGATGAGGCTATCATCTCCGCTTTCACCAATGGCGTCACTGATCTCAAGATGAAGGAAGAGCTCGCCATGAACGACGAATTGTGCTCCGCTCTGGAGATGTTCAACCTGGCGAACAGGTGTGCCAAGGCCGAAGAGGGCCACCTGTCACTTTGTGAGGCTCCAGCAGCAGAGCCAGAGGAAAAGAAGACCAAGGCCAAGGAGGTGAAGTGCAAGGCCCCAGCGATGCTCGGGTACAAGCCTGAGGTGAAGCACAGCCGAGGCGAGGAGCATCCCATAGGGGGAGACCGACCTGCATCTTCCATGGCACCAACAACCACGACACCACCGACTGCCAGGAACTCAGGCTGGTTCGTGTCGAACACTTCGGTCGGTGCCTTGGATGCACTAACCGTGGCCTTGGATGCGGCGGAGGTCGCGGTGGAGGCCGTTGGGACAACCATGATCCATGTCAGGGGTGGCGCGACCAGCCTCGGGAGGACCGCTGGCGTGATCAGCCTCAGCAGGACCGTTGGCGTGATGACCCCTCGGTGGGGTCACGCCGCGGCCAGCCTCATGAGGTTCTTCCTCGTGAGGCTGGCCTACCACCACTACCACCTCCCCCAGAAGGAAGGAGGAGGATAGGTAGGATGATGGGACTGGGGCCTTCCAGGAGATCAGAGCGGTAGCCTGTATCCTAGGCGGCGCTCAGGCCCCACCATCAAACCGCGTCTTCAAGCAGTTTGCATGGGAGGTGAACGCGACTCTCCCAAAGCCCGAGGCCATGCATCCCCTCAAGTGGTCCCACACTGCCATCACCTTTGACTTGAGGGATCAACTCACGTGCTCGGCCATGGCCGGCAGGCTCCCCATGTTGTGCACTCCGACCATCAACAACGTCCTCATCACCAAGACCCTCATCGATAGTGGAGCGGGGCTCAATGTCCTCTCCATCGAGACCTTTGAGATGCTCCAAGTATCGTACAACCAGCTCATGCCAACCAAGCCCTTTTCAGGAGTCACTGATGGGCCCACAGTTCCCATTGGGCAAGTACGCCTACCCATCACCTTCGACGGATGCAAGAACTACCACACCGAGACCATCGTCTTCGACGTCGCCCACATCCACCTCCCGTACAATGCGACCCTAGGGTACCCGACTCTTGCCAAGTTCATGGCGGCGACTCATCACGGCTACAACGTCCTCAAGATGCCAGGGAGTGGTGGTGTCATCACCTTTGCCTGCGATGAGAAGGATGTCGTTTGCTCCCTCGAGCATGCTTACCGTGCTGCTGCGGCCGAGCGCTCGGATGACGAGGAGGATGCCCCACCTCGTGAGGATGCATGCAAGAAGAAGAAGGAACACACCTTCGGGGAGCGCCAGGGGGCTGGAACCTCCAAGGGCGGAGCCTCGCACCCTGCATCCGGGGACAGCGCCACACCTTCCATCGCATAGGAAAGCACGCTCGGTGCCCCCTTGTGTCGGGCTCGGGGGCTTCCACCCAGGAGGCCCCTGGCTTGGCCGGTGAGACAAAGGAGGCGTTCGATCACAACCTGAAGGGGGGACCTGAAGCACGACTAGCAGGGCAAGGGGCATGACGTGAGGTGCTGAGCTCGCAAGAGTCAATCATCAAGGCAATCAAGGAGCTTCAGGAGGCACAAGCCGAGCAAGGAAGGGACTGCCCTGCACCACCAATCACAGCCGCCATGGTTGGCCCGGTCGACCAGTCGCACGTCTGTGTCAACAAGCGTGCAATCAACAGGGCCTCATCCCAGGGCCTCTTCGGGCCGGCACGTGCCGACCACGGGTGGGTCTACCCGCACAACTATAGCCGCATGCCCTTTGGCCGGGCGAAGCCAGCGCCATGTTCCAGCACCTCGCTCGGGCCATGCTCGCACCTTTCCTGGCGATACTTGACGAGGGGTTGGAGGAGATGCCCGGACCAAGCATGGGTCCCGGGCCCCGGGAGACGACGGGCCCGTGAGGGTCGCGCTCGTGGAGGCACAAGACCAGGCTACAACGACAACTTCGGCTCTTCAGTGGCATGGCCGCCAGGTGACTTTTTGTTGATCTGTGAAAGGTAACTTTTTGGCTTGTTCCATTTAAGGGCGCCCACCGAGCCACATTATCCTCACGTGATCAGGGCGTACCGGTGCAGCCGCCATATTTACCCATATTTCAGCAGTTTTTCATGCATGTGATATGTTTCCTAACGTTTCCCCTTGTCTACATGCCTCTTTGCCAGCATGAATGTCTTCACTCCCGAATGATCCTACCTTTGGCCGCCTCATGAGAGGACCGGGCACAGCGTTTGTGCTTGGGTCTGTCCCTACAGCATTGATAAATCCAGTGGCTGAGCTCTGTTTGGCGGGCCAGCCCCGTTCACATCATCTCTATAATTTATGAAGTATTCATGCTGTTATTTTATCATTCTTCGATGTTTTACAATCATTTTATAGCAACTTTCTATTATTTTTGGGACTAACCTATTGACCCAGTGCCCAGTGCTAGTTGCTGTTTTTTGCTTGTTTTTTACATCGCAGGAAATCAATATCAAACGGAGTCCAAACACCATGAAACTTTTTGGATATTTTTTGGACCAGAAGGAACCCAATGGGCCAGAGCTGCACCTGGGGGGGTGCCCCGAGGGGGCACAACCCACCAGGGTGTGCCAGGGCCCCCTGGTGCGCCCAGGTGGGTTGTGCCCACCTCGGTGGCCTCCCACACCCCCTCTTTGCACTACAAATTCCCAAATATTCCGAAACCCTTTGGGGTAGCCCTAGATCGGAAGTTCTGCCACCGCAATCCTCTGTAGCCACTGAAAACCAATCGGGAGCCTGTTCTGGCACCCTGCCGGAGGGGGAGATCATCACTGGTGGCCATCTTCATCATCTCGGCGGCCACCACGATGAGGAGGGAGTAGTCCACCCTCGGGGATGAGGGTTTGTACAAGTAGCTACGTGTTTAATCTCTCTCTCTCGTGATCTTGAGATGTCACGATATTGATATATCATGGGCTTTGTTAACATAGATGGATCATATGATGTTTCTCCCCTCTATACTCTTCTTGTGATGAATTGAGTTTTCCCTTTGAGATTTCGTTGTTATCGGATTGAATACATTAATGTATTTGAGAACACTTGATATATGTCTTGCAATTGAATACTCGTGGTGAAAATGGGGTATCGTATTGATTCACTTGATATGTATTTTGGCATTCAACTTGCGAATTCCCGCGGTGACATTGGGGTAATCTATGCATAGGGGTTGATGCACGTTCTCATCTTTGTTTCTCTGGTAGAGATCTTGGGGCACTCCTTGAAGTTATTTGTGTTGGATTAAGTATTATGAATCTGAAATTATTTGGTGTTGTTTTAGTACGCACTCTTGATTAGATCGATCGGAAAGAATAGCTTCTGTTATTTTAGTACGAACTCTAGGATAGATCGAATGGAAATAATAGCTTTGAGGTGGTTTCGTACCCTACAAACAATTTCTTCTTATGTTCTCCGCTAGATAGGAACTTTGGAGTGATTCTTCGTTGCACGTTGAGGGATGGTTATATGATCCAACTATGTTAGCATTGTTGAGAGATTACACTAGCGAAAGTACGGACCCTAGGCCTCATTTTCATTCATTGCAATATCGTTTGTGCTCACTTTTTTATTTGCTACCTTGCTGTTTTTATTTATTCAGATTATAAAAATATATTTTTACCATCCATATTACACTTTGCCGAACTAGTGCACGTATACAATTTGCCATTGTATTGGGTGTGTTGGGGACACAAGTGATTTCTTGTATTTGGTTGCAGGGTCATTTGAGAGAGACCATCTTCATCCTACACCTCTCACGGATTGATAAACCTTAGGTCATCCACTTGAGGGAAAATTGCTACTGTCCCACAAAACTCTGTGCTTCGAGGCGCAACACGTGCCTACAAGAATAAAGTTGTGTAGTAGACATCAAGCTCTTTTCTGGCGCCATTGCCGGGGAGGTGAGTGCATGAAGGTATATATTTTGATCTTGCAATCGAATATTTTAGTTTCTTGTTTTATCACTAGTTTGGTTTATTAAAGAAAACTACAAAAAAATGGAATTGAGGTTGCATCATATTATTGATCATCTTTATAATATCTTTTTTGAAAATGATGGATCGGAAAATTGTGCTCAATTGTTAGAAGAAGAAGTCAATAAAATGTTTGGCACAAAATATTTGAATGATGAGCATGATTGCAATGTTGTTAGTATGAATTCTTTGATTATCCAAAATTTTAATCATGATTGCACAAGTCATGATTTTTTTCTTATAAGCATGTCAATTTTTGCGGAGTGAATTGGGAGTGCAAATCCACACCAAAAAGGGAAGATAGATTTTGTAAGAAGCATAAATATTTAGAAACAAAAAAGTTGCAAGATGAGCTAGATGATTGTGTTGAAAGATATAATTTCTTTCGCCATACTTGTGAACTTTGCAATGAACGTGGCCATTTAAATATCCAATGCAAATTATTTCATGATCAAATCGTGTCCAAAAATTGTGACAACTTGATTACCCTTGGGCATCATAAAGAGAGTCTTCTTTTGGAGTTTGAAGAAATGAAGCGTATAACTAAGGGTTCTCCAAATCCCGAGAGATTTCTTAATTTTGATCTAGAGGAAATTTATATGTTTTGTGTGGTAAATTGCATTGAGAATCCTTATATTGCCAACTATCTAAAGACAAGAAAACAAATAGAATATGAAGAGAGTACTAATGAAAGGGAAAATATTTCCCAATACCCTCCCAGTGTTTATTATGATGAATCAGGTAACGATTAGGAGCTTCCTATCCAATCAATCTATTCGACAAGAAGCTTGAAAAATCAATTAAACCCACACATGATGTGGTGAAGAAGAAAATAAGAAAGAATAGAGGTAAAAAGGTGTCTCTCCCAAATAATGTTGCTCCTATCACCATTGTGCCTCATGAAAGTGAATCAAATATGTTGATGGAGGATGATGATATTGAGTATGATTTTGTGATACCTACTACTTGTTGTAATGATTATGATTGGGAAGGAAATGATGTACCTTATGATCTTGAGAATATTTTTAGCACTTGCTTTGAATAATATGATAATAATGTTTGCTATACTATTGGTGCCATTCATGCTACTGATAATAATGATTGTGATGATATGCAAAACCACAAGCTTGGGGATGCTATGTTTAATGAGTATCATATGTTTGAAGATTTATTTGCTGGAAATAATGCTTGCCCTAATCTTGGGGATGATTTGCTTAATGAATATGATCGTTAGATTCCTTCTACTTTCAATAAGAAAATTTATTATGATGATAGCATGCCTCCTATTTATGATGATTACATTGATGAAAGTGGGTTTGGAAGAGTGTCAACTCTAGGTAGTAGTGATCCAACTATTTTGGAGGATGTTGAATCTTATTAAATATTTATGAAAGTGTATTTTGAGAGTTCATGACTTTATTTAGTGATACATCCACTATTTTGGAAGAGGTTTCAATTGACTATGACAATAAATTTGCTATCTATGATGATTATTATGATGACATGTATGCCATAAAGAGTAATAAATTTTCTATGCTTGTGCATCATGAAAAGAGTGTTGTATGTGATAGTTTTATTTTTTAATCCATTCATGATACCTCTGAAAATTATTATGAGAGAGGAACTTATTCTCTTACATATCTCAATAATATCAAGTTTCTTCTCTATGTGTTGATTGTTTTGAAGATGTACTTGTTTTGCCTTCCTATGCTAGTTGGTTCTTGTTTTCATGGGTTGCTTGATCAAAAAATCCCTATGCATAGGAAGTGGGTTAAACTTAAATGTGCTTTACATGTGTTTCATGATGCTCTCTTCATGTTTCAATTCTTTTCTTTTATGCGAGCATCATTGAAATCATCATGCCTAGCTAAAAGGCGTTAAAGAAAAGTGCTTGTTGGGAGACAACCCAACACTTTTACCTACTGTTTTTGTGTGTTCACATGATTAGGCTACTGTGGTAATCATATTTTATAGTTTTTGTTTTAATAAAGTGCCAAGTAAAGCCTTTGGGATAGTGTGGATGATAGTTGACTTGATTCTGTCCAAAAACAGAAACTTTTGCACCTAGTCCAGGAATTTCTATAATTCACTGGAATGTGATTTTGACCTGATATTTTTACATATGACTGATACAAAAACTACCTACGCTTTCCTAATTTTTCAGAATTTGTAGAGTTGCATAAGTATGAGAACAATTCAGATCTTTATAGACTGTTCTGTTTTTGACAGATTCTGTTTTCAATGCATAGTTTGCTTGTTATCTAGTTTCTATGGCATATATTACTCAATATAAATTGTGGAAATGATATGATACAGTAGTAATTGTGTGAGAACAATTATGGATCTTCTCTTGATAGTACCAAAGTGAATGGTTTGCTCTTTATCATATTAACTCATCTCACGAAGTTTTGTTAAGTTTTGTGTGATTGAAGTTTTTAAGTTTTGGGTGAAATATCGATATGAGTAGAATAAGGAGGGACAAGGACCTAATCTTGGAGATTCCCAAGGCACCCCAAGGTAACATTCAAGTAATATCCAAGCAACTAAGCTTGGGGATGCCCCGGAAGGCATCCCCTCTTTCGTCTCCAACATTATCGGTAACCTCACTTGGAGCTATATTTTCATTCGTCACATGATATGTGTTTTTCTTGGAGTGTCATTTTACTTTACTAGGATTTTATTTCTATTATTTATAATAATGTTTTGCATCTTTATTTTCAATAAAAATGTCAAGGATAGCCTTTACCATACTTATTTTGCAAGTCTACATGTTGTTGTTTGAAAATAGAAAGTTTATCGCTGTTGAAAAAATTCCCTAGAAAAGTCAGAATGGATAAATTGTTGAAATTTTTTGAAAAATAAGATCTGATGATTTTTCTACAGTGTGTTAAATTTTAATAATTTTAAAGTTGAATAAGTATGGATACTCTTGCATTCTTTACAGACTGTACTGTTTTGGCAGATTGCTGTTATGTTTGCATTGTTTGCATATGTTTGCTTGTTTAATGATTCTATTTGAGGATAGGAGTATTAAATATGCATAGGCATTTAGTATGCAATGTTTAATAATAATTTTAGTGATTTTATACAGTAGAGAATGATAAGGTTTTTGCATTAGTTTATACTAACTTATCTCACGAGTTCTTGTTGAGTTTTGTGTGGATGAAGTTTTCAGTATTAGGTAAACCGTGATATGAAAGGAATTAAGGAGACACAAAAGCTCAAGATTGGGGATTACCAAGGCATCCCAAGATAATATTTCAAGATGTATAAAGCATCTAAGCTTGGGGATGCCCCAGTAGGCATCCCACCTTTCTTCATCAACAATTATCGGTTAGTATCGGTTGATCCTAAGTTTTTGCTTCTTCACATGATGTGTGCTATTCTTGAAATGTTATTTTGTTTTGTTTTGCTTGCTGTTTTAATAAAATAATTAGATCTTAAAGTTTTTATATAAAATGGCATCCTCAAGTAATTGCCAAGGAGGCTAAGTAAGCGGCATTCACATCCTGTCAACGAAGCTCTTTTCTACGTCATTTACTCTTGTGCTTCACTTATATCCTATGAGTAAATTGTTGAATAAATTGAATGTCATGAAGTTGAAACCATATCATGCCTAGTGGTAGCTTCACATTGGGTTTATAAAGTGAAATCTTTTTAGGCTTGACAATCACAATATTGGTCATACAAACAATTCACGAATAATTAGTATGAGGAAGAGAACTTTCACATGCAGATACACTATCCTGGAAATCTTTTGTGATTGTGAGCTCCCATCAAAATATTATATGCCAAAATTGTTGACGTTGGACAAGGAAGACAATGTAATGATTTATGTTTGTTCATATTCACATAGAAGTTATATTGTCATAGATCCTTCAACATGTGGTGCTTGCCCCCCATCTTTGCTAGCCAAAAATTCCGCACCAAGTAGAGATACTACTTGTGCATCCAAAAACCCTTAAACCCAAATATTATTTTCAAGAGTCCACCATACCTACCTAAGGATTGAGCAAGATCCTTCAATTAAGTTGTCATCGGTGCAATAAGGCAATAAAAATTGCTTCTAAAAGTGTTAGATCATTTAGTGTAAGAGAAAATTGAGCGTTGTACGAACCTGTGATGGCAAAGTTATAAAAGCGAGGGACTGCATAATAAAGGTTGCTATCATAAGGGGCAATATAACATGACATTCTTTTGCACTAAGGGGTTGAGCATACAAACAAATAAGTGCATGGCAACCTCTGCTTCCCCTTGCGAAGGGCCTATCTTTTACTTTTCAGTATTTACTTTTATGCAAGGAGTCAAAGTTTTCTCTCTATTCCTTTTTATCTTTCTCCTTTGGCAAGAATCATGTGGTGAGGAAAGATCTAGGCACATATGTCCAGTTGAATATGGGTAGCATGAGTTATTATTGTTGACATCACCCTTGAGGTGAATACATTGGGAGGCAAAACAATAAGCCCCTATCTTTCTATCTGTCCGGTTGAAACATGTAGCAACCCGACTCAAAACGAGTCAAGCCTTTGTGTTTTCTGTGCCATCCCTGGATCAGTATGCTGGCACACACAGTACATCAATGTATATATCAAAGTGCAATCACATGTAATTAACGTAAAACTGATATATACCTTAAAATAGCAGCGGATACAGTCAACGGGAGTGGAGTCCCAATAACACCAACGACAAGTTGAGTGCGGACCGTAACCCTGAATCGTACTCTTACCCGTCGTAGAAGAGTATCTGCAACATAAGACGTTGCAGCTGTGTAGGTCAGTACATGGAATGTACTGGCAAGATCACCATATTAGAACAGAAGAATAAAGGCTATTCTATATGCAAAGGCTTTGTGGCTCTGTGTCTAAGTTTTTGCGTAAAAGCTGATTTTACTTTCCTACAACAAAGGAATATCAGGAATTTCACTATGGAGTTACCTATCATGACATGGTTCCGCCAACCAACGTCTCAATGCCCATAAGTATCATAAGTTGCCCACAATTAGTTATCAGTGCAGTGTTGAGAGTTCAGAGATAGATCCAAGTCTAGAAGCTCAATTTGTCCGTAACAGGGGACACGGCTAATCGATTAGGTTTAACTCTGTAGAGTGTTGTGTACTTTACCCACAATATTCTTTCCCTCCTGGTAAGTCCTCGCACTGCCTGGTGTTTGAGAACAGGATGAAAGAAACATGGTCTTTCAGAGTGTTTCCCTGACTACTGTCAGTGCCCATCCATTCCTAACGTCGACTACATCTCGTAGCACTGCCCAGCCAGAGTCACAACAAAGATCAACCAAGCCAGAGCCCATAATGACTTGTGGCTACACAGGTAAGCTTCCGGGCATGAAGTATTCATCCTTCCCTTTGAGTCTGGGTGAGGCTTTCCGCGTGAATACTGGCCATCTCCAGCAACACCTAGGCAAATCCACTGGCTTCTCCAGGGTACCGTTCCAACCATCCCTCACCCAGTAGTGTGTATTGAAAAACTTGTTTCTCGAGTCTCGAAGTCTTGAGGTCTTGAATATGCAGGTCTTGAAGAAGCCTTCATGAAGTCGTCGTTTTGACGTGGAGTCCTTGTTCACACCACTCACGAACACTCATACCAGACCCCGTCTACTTTAGAATAGCATTGCACTAACTAGCGTTCCCGGGCTTTAGTAACAAGTGGTGGGTTCCTACCTCATGCATTCTACTCAACTACAAGAATTTCAATAACACTACGGGAGGGATTTGTTTGAATGATGTCACTACATGCAATAAAACATAGGTATGAAAAGATGGTCAAAGTGAACTTGCCTATACTGTTGATGAAGAAATAATATTGCTCTCAGAAGTAACTTGATAGACTATACGTCACCCTCCGATGAAAATCTATATAACAAACATTGCATTCATATAAGCAATCATACTAGCAATCAATTCTAACAATCACAAGGCAACACCAAACCAAAAGCAACATGGTGGTGATGAAAGGAAATACTTAAGACAAAACTCAAATGACAAAACTACATCAACACAATTAAGGTGGTGATGAAGGAAATACTTAAGGCAAAAGTTAAAGTCAACAAAGTTTTCATGAAAGCAACTAAGGTAGTCTTCCCCTACAAACAATTATTCTCAATAGTAACAAAACAATAACAAAATAAAATACAACAAAAATTATTTTAGTAAATATTTTACTAGCAAAAATAATTACTTTTGAAGAACAAGTAAAACTATGAAAACAACATCCTAAACAACATAAGCGTTTGCCCACTAAGCTTAACAACAAGTAAAACAATACAATATTAAAATAAGGGAAAAACAAAGTATAAAACAATTGAGTTAACAAAAAATAAAACTTATAAAACATTTTATAAATTATTTTTCAAATAAGAGTTCCAACTAGCAATGAAATCAATTTGCAAGTTATTATGAAACTAGAATTGATTTCATGCTATCAAAATAATAAATAACATAAAATAAGTTTAGTTGAAGTACTAGTGATAACTTAACAGAAAACAAAATATTTAATAACTAAGTTAACAAAAAGTATTTTTTTTATAAAACAAAATTTTATTAAAAGTATTTTCAAATAGCAAATCAAAATAGCAAAATGGAAATTCAATTGCAAGTTATAATTGAACTAGAATTGATTCCATGCAAATAAATTAAATATTTGTTTTGAAGGGTTAATGTTCTCTAACAGAAAAACTTTATAAAATTTATCAACTAATATAAAGAAAAATAATTTTAAAACAATTTAAAACAAAAGGAATTAGAAATAAACCTAAAAGAACTAAACATAATCTGTTTTGGTTGAAAATACAATTTAAATTATTCTAAAAATTCCCAAACTCTACCTACTGATAAGTAAGGTCACTAGTGAAAAGTAGCAAAAATAATCAACTCAAAATACATTTTAGAACTCAAGATATTCAGAAAACAAAATTTAAATCAAATCTGTTTAAATTCAAATTTAAATATTCAAATATGGTCAAACTTGGCATCTACAGAAACTAGATAAAATTTGTGACACAATGCAAAAGGAATCAATTAAAAACAACTAAAAACATAAAAGATATGCTAAAAACAAAAACAGAACTAAATCTGTTTTTTTGAAACAGAACAGAAAATAAATATCTTATAACTAACGGACAGGGGGGGTGATGTGGCGCCCTGCGATTGGTTGAAGGGTGTGCGCGCGGGGCGCTAACGAGCGGACGACCGACCCTTAAAAGAAAACAGTTCGGCGAAATAAGTCATCTAATCCTAGCCGATGGATCGAGATCTAACTGAGGGGAGGGAGAGAGAGAGGCTCACCGAGGAGGGTTGCCGGCGATGGGTGTCTCCAGCGATGGCGACGGCGGCGGTTGGATGCGGGCGACGGCTCTAGGGGGTCTCCGGCGTCGGCGATGGCACCAATCGGCGCGGGAGAGCACGACGAAGACGATGGTTGCGTCAGAGGGGCGAGGGGGTGACGGAGTCGACGGGCAGGAGTTCGGGGAGCTTCGGGATGGTGGTAGCCGAGGGGATTTCCGACGAGGGTGGTGGTGTGGCGGCTCTGGTGGGTCTCTAGTGAAGGCGAGGGGATGGGGAGGTGCGCTCGAGTGCGGCGAGGTCGTTGGAGGCCTTAGGAGGGCTCGGGGATGGGTGTGGCGACGGGCATGAGGGCAAAGGTGCGGCGGCTACCGGTAGCTCCGGCGACGGATTCCAGCGAGGGGAGGCGTCGGGAGTTGGGGGAAAGTGGGGAAATGGGATGAGGGGATGCAGGGGCTACTTATAGAGGTTCTTGGGTGGTCGGGGAAGAAAGGAGGAGAGAAATCTGGCGAGGGTTCTCCGGCGATGTCGTCGGGCGCGAGGAGGAGGGAGATGACCGTGCGATGACGGCGCTAGCGGTCGGTGAGGTCCACCGATCAGCGAGAGGGGGAGAGGGAGCGTGGCGTCGGGCGGCCGGTCCGAAGAGGTTTCGGGAGGGATTAGGGGGCTGGGCCGGCTAGCTATTTAAAACGCTTTAAAAACCTTTCCTTTTTATTTTACCAAAGAATCAAAAAGTAATAAAGGTCCATAAATACTTTTCAATAAATAAAAGTTTTATACCAAAATTACGAGGAGATTTAATGCCATTTAACGGACATTTTTCCCTGGCCAAATTAAATACCTTAAAAATATTCATTTTCAGAAAATGCCTAATTGGCTTTATTTACTTTTGCAAATAATTTTTCATATAACCCCTTGGGTTTTATGATTTCAAAAACTTCACATAATACCCCCTGGTTTTGGAGTGTCATATTACTCCTCTCAAAATCTTTTCAAGGGGTTTGAATGCTTACAAATTCAAATAGGGAATTCCAAATATAAAAGTGAAACTCCATATGGGAAACTTTCAAATAGTTTTTCAAACTTCCAACTCCTATTTCATACAATTTGAAGAAGTCATATTATCCTCTCTCATGAAAATCATTGAGTTGCATAAAGTTTCTGAATTTGAAATACTTTCAAATGGAATTCAAATAATTTTTCAATTCCCTTTTCATTTCTCAAAATGGAAGAAGTCATGTCATCTTCACTCTGGGGTTTTGTGATGAAATGAATTTGAATTCCTGGTGATCAAAATGCAGAGTGAAAGTTTTGGGAAAGTCATTTCATTCCCTCTCATTAAACTTTCAAAAGTTTCAAAAAATTTCAAATTTTCACTAAATTTCAATCACTCAAACAAACAAACAATCATTCTAATAATTATTATAACATTCCAAAATTTGGGATGTTACAAAACATTTTGCTCATGTGTACGCGGTGAGTGTTAGCAATCATAAAATACTGTATGATGGTTGAGTATGTGGATCTCTTACTTAAACTCCGTTGAATAAGTTGAATTGCAATTGCTTGGTGACTGAGAACATAGGTTGTTGAGTTTCAAGAGAATTCATGGTTTGAACCTTAACATGTGAATTGGTTGCTACTTTAACATGAGAAGTTTTATAAGAAAGAATTGCTATTATCATGCTAGGAAAAGTGATTGAAATTATCATTGATCAAACTTATGCACTTTGCTACCATTCACACTTCATAAATTATTTCTTTTATCATTTACCTACTCGAGGATGAGTAGGAATTAAGCTTGGGGATGATGATACGTCTCCAACGTATCTATAATTTATGAAGTATCCATGCTATTATTTTATAATTCTTGGATGTTTTACAATCATTTTATAGCAACTTTATATCATTTTTTGGGACTAACCTATTGACCCAGTGCCCAGTGCTAGTTGCTGTTTTTTGCTTGTTTTTTACATCGCAGGAAATCAATATCAAACGGAGTCCAAACACCATGAAACTTTTTGGAGATTTTTTTGGACCAGAAGGAACCCAATGGGCCAGAGATGCACCTGGGGGGGGGGGGTGCCCCGCGGGGGGCACAACCCACCAGGGCGCTAGGGCCTCCTAGCGTGCCCAGGTGGGTTGTGCCCACCTCGGTGGCCTCACGCACCCCCTCTTTGCACTATAAATTCGCAAATATTCTGAAACCCTTCGGGGTAGCCCTAGATCGGCAGTTCCGCCGCCGCAAGCCTCTGTAGCCACCAAAAACCAACCGGGAGCCCATTCCGGCACCCTGTCGGAGGGGGAGATCATCACTGGTCGCCATCTTCATCATCCCGGCGGCCACCACGATGAGGAGGGAGTAGTCCACCCTCGGGGCTGAGGGTTTGTACCATTAGCTATGTGTTTAATCTCTCTCTCTCTCTCATGATCTTGTGATGTCACGATCTTGATATATCATGTGCTTTGTTAACATAGATGGATCATATGATGTTTCTCCCATCTATACTCTTCTTGTGATGAATTGAGTTTTCCCTTTGAGATTTCGTTGTTATCGGATCGAATACTTTAATGGATTTGAGAACACTTGATATATGTCTTGCAATTGAATACTCGTGGTGACAATGGGGTATTGTATTGATTCACTTGATATGTATTTTGGCATTCAACTTGCGGATTCCCGCGGTGACATTGGGGTAATCTATGCATAGGGGTTGATGCACGTTCTTGTCTTTGTTTCTCCGATAGAAATCTTGGGGCACTCCTTGAAGTTCTTTGTGTTGGATTGAGTATTATGAATCTGAAATTATTTGGTGTTGTTTTAGTACGAACTCTTGATTAGATCGATCGGAAAGAATAGCTTTTGTTATTTTAGTATGAACTCTAGGATAGATTGAACGGAAATAATAGCTTTGAGGTGGTTTCGTACCCTACAAACAATTTCTTCTTATGTTCTCCGCTAGATAGGAACTTTGGAGTGATTCTTCGTTGCACGTTGAGGGATGGTTATATGATCCAACTATGTTAGCATTGTTGAGAGATTGCACTAGCGAAAGCACAGACCCTAGGCCTCATTTTCAATCATTGCAATATCCTTTATGCTCACTTTTGTTATTTGCTACCTTGCTGTTTTTATTTAGTCAGATTGTAAATATATATTTTTACCATCCATATTACACTTTGCCCAACTAGTGCACCTATACAATTTGCCATTGTATTGGGTGTGTTGGGGACACAAGAGATTTCTTGTATTTGGTTGCAGGGTCGTTTGAGAGAGACCATCTTCATCCTACACCTCTCACGGATTGATAAACCTTAGGTCATTCACTTGAGAGAAAATTGCTATTGTCCTACAAAACTCTGCGCTTGGAGGCCCAACACGTGTCTACAAGAATAAAGTTGCATAGTAGACATCAAGGAGATTCGGTGCAGGCTGCTATAAAGTTTGGAGGACGTTGGACGGTGCTATCTGCAAGAAGACCCAGGCACAAACAACCTTTGAGGTACGGACCTCACGAGGCCAAAGCGCCTTCGTGAGCTCCCAGATATACCTCATAGTTCTACCGTGCTAGCCACACATACGAACTCAATGGGTTGTACACGCCCGGAGCCCCCCGAGGACGCGGAGGGGTTCCTTCCCACGCAATCTGGTAGCCACAACTCCGCGCTGGCGAACAAGTCAACATTGGCCACCAATGGCTATGCCCATGCAATGTGGAAGCCACAACCCCGTACTGGCGGTCAACACGGTCCACCAATGAATATGCCCATGCAATGTGGAAGCCCTGCGCCCTGTGCTGGGGATAAACAACTGAGGGCGCCCCAGCGGCTGCATCCAACCTTAGGAAAGCTCCTTGCGGCTCCATTTTGCTGCATTCCGTGGGATGTTCACTCGAGGGGGCTGCATGGGGGCTACTATCAGGCCGGTCCTGGTACGCGCCACCTTCCCAGGTCTGCCGAACCTGGTCTTCACGCACCCCTCTCAGGAAAAGCCGGCCAGGAAAGGTATGGGAGCCGCTCGTACATCAAGGGGGACTCCTCAGCATCGCGACTTGGGAGCCTCACTGTCCACGTAGCCCCTCATTCCTTGGACCGTCCTCAGTGATCCGGACGGCCCAACAGCGGATGAGGTATGCGCGGGGCCAGGCCCTGCCGACATAGAGCCCAACACGCTCAAAACCCTTAAGGAAGATGCTGGAGCTCATACGTCAAGGGGGACCCCCGAGCATCATGACTCAGGATCCTCACTGGTCACGTAGCCCCTCACTCCTTGGACCATCCTCAGTGATTTGGATGGCCCAATGGAGACTGAGGTACGCACTGGGCCGGGCCGTGCCAACGCAGAGCGCAAGGTGTTCAAAATTTCCAAGTTAGGAGGACGTTGGAGCTCGTACATCAAGGGGGACTCCTAAGCATCGCAACTCAAGAGCCTCACTGGCCTTGTAGCCCCTGACCCCTTGGAACCGTCCTCAGTGATCCAGACGGCCCAACAGCGGCCGAGGTATGCGCGGGGCCAGGCCCCGCTGACGCAGAGCACAAGGTATTCGAAAGTTCCAAGTTAAACCTATATTCACCATGTTCCCTTCATGAGGGCTGCTCGTGTTGGGGAACGTCGCATGGGAAACAAAAATTTTCCTACGCACACGCAAACCTATCCATGGTGATGAGCATCTACGAGAGGGAGAGTGGATCTATGTACCCTTGTAGATCGCTAAGCGGGAAGCGTTAAGAAACACGGTTGGTGTAGTCGAATGTCTTCGCGATCCAAATCGCCGTGCATCCCGCGATCCAATCACGAAACGTCCCGCAACCTCATCACGATCCGTCCCGCGATCCGATCACGAACGTCCCGTGTCCTTGATCACGATCCTTCCGATCTAGTACCGAATGGACGACACCTCCGCGTTCAGCACACGTGCAGCTTGATGACGATCTCCACCGTCTTGATCCAGCAAGAGAAGGTGGAGAGGAGAGAGAGTTCACCAGCAGTGTGACGACGCTCCGGTGATGGTGGTGGAGCAATTCCGGCAGGGCTTCGCCTAAGCACCGCAGAACTACGATCTAGAGGAGAAACTATGCACCGGTGGAACTGGTAGCACGTGGCCGAAAATTCTGAGTGTAAGCAGCCCCAATCCACCAGTATATATAGGAGGGAGGGAGAGGCAGCCCTTGGCACCAGGCCAAGGGCCTCTTTGGTTCGGCCGGCTAGGAGAGGAGCAATCCTACTCCTAGTCCAATCCTAGTTGGAGTAGGATTGCTCCCTATTGGCTGATTTTTCCCTTTTCTCTTTAGGACTTCCTCTCCCTGTGCCATGGGCCTTTGTGGCTGTTTCCCCAGCCCACTAAGGGTTGGTTATTATTCTCCCACAGCCCATGGACCTCTTGGGGTCAAAATACCCCTCCCGGAGGTCCCCCGGTACACTACCGGCACTCCCGGTACACTACCGATGAGCCCGAAACTTTTTCGGCGACCAAACTGGGACATCCTATATATGAATCTTTACCTCTGGACCATTCCGAAGCTCCTCGTGACGTCCGGGATCTCATCCGGGACTCCGAAAAAACTTCGGTCACCACCATACATAACTCTACACTACCGAAACGTCACCGAACCTTAAGTGTGCAGACCCTGCGGGTTCGAGAACTATGTAGACATGACCGAGACACCTCTACGGTCAATAACCAATGGCGGGACCTGGACGTACACATTGGTTCCTACATATTCTACGAAGATCTTCATCGGTCGAACCTCTATGTCAAGGATTCAGTTAATCCCGTATAACGTTCCCTTTGTTCTTCTGTATGTTACTTGCCCGAGATTCGATCGTCGGTATCTCCATACCTAGTTCAACCTCGTTACCGGCAAGTCTATTTACTCGTTCCATAATACAAGATCCCGCAACTAACAATTAGTCACATTGCTTGCAAGGCTTATTGTGATGTTGCATTACCGAGTGGGCCCCGAGATACCTCTCCGTCACACGGAGTAACAAATCCCAGTTTCGATCCATGACAACTCAACAGACACCATCGGAGATACCTGTAGAGCACCTTTATAGTCACCCAGTTACGTTGCGATGTTTGATACACATAAGGCACTCCTCCGATATCCGCGAGTTGCATGATCTCATGGTCATAGGAACATATACATTGACATGCAGAAAACAGTAGCAATAAACTGACACGATCATATGCTACGTTTGTAGTTTGGGTCTTGTCCATCACATCATTCTCCCAATGATGTGATCCCGTTATCAAATGACCTCACATGTCAATGGCTAGGAAACCCTGACCATCTTTGATCAACGAGCTAGTTCACTAGAGGCATACTAGGGACACAATGTTGTCTATTTACCCACACATGCAATGTGTTTCCAATCAATGCAATTATTGCATGGATAATAAACGATTATCATGAACAAGGAAATATAATAATAAACACTTTATATATTGCCTCTAGGGCATATTTCCAACAGCTCGTTCGTCAAGGGGGACTCCTGAGCATCGCGACTCAGGGGCCTCACTGGCCACGTAGCCCATCACCCCTTGGAACCGTCCTCGATGATCCGGACAGCCCAACGGTGGCTGAGGTATGCGCGGGGTTGGGCCTTGCCAATGCAGAGCATCACAACAAGCAAGAAGGAAACAAGGCGAAGAAGGCAATCATGCAGTTCAACAGTTATTACAAGCATTAAAAGTTTTTCATGAATACAAACAAGTTTAACGCCTCCGTGAGGCATGTTGAACGTTGCGGGAAAGGAACAAGGAAGAGGAATCAAGAGGAGCCTCCACCGCCACTCATCCCGTCCACAGGGAACTCGTCATCGTCATCGACATCGCCCGTGTCGTCTTCTTCACCACTAACCCCTACAGCTTCAGGAGGCGGAGGAAGGGTAATGCGGGTGAACTTCTTCACCAGCACATCCATGACGCCCTTCACGGACGCCGCAGCGCTGCTGCGGACCTCGGGGGCGACCGGGCGGATCAAGGAGTCAAAGTCAAACCTTGGCTCGTGAAGGTGAAGGTGGCTGAAAACGCGCGTTGTGGCATCAGAAAAGAGGTTGCGACACTCGCTCTCCAAGACCCCCTCCACCTTGGGAATGGCACCCTCTAGCGCCTCGACAAGCTTCGAAGTGAGCTCCGCGAAGTTGCTCTCCGGAGCCACCAGGGGTTCTGCAAACCCTTCACGGTAGCGGGAGTGGGGCGCTTGGCGAAACCTCAGTTTGACCGAGGGAAGGGCGCTGAGCTCCACGGCCTTTTTCTCTTTGGCCTCAGCTAGAGCCTTTTCCGTGGTTTCGAGCCGGGCCTTCTCTAGGACAGCCTCCTTTTCTCGCGCATCCAGGCGCTCTCGCGCCGTGGCAAGGTCGGTCGTCGCCTAGGACAGCTCAGAGTCCCGGGCGGCAAGGTGGGCCTTGCAGGTCTTGAGGGCCCCCCTGCTGATGCAGTTGATCCTCAAGCGTGGACTTCTCTCCCTAAAGAACCCTTGAGCGGGACTCCGCCTCGTCGCGCCACATTGAGGGCTGCTTTGGCTGATGTGGCCTCCTTCTCGCTCCTCACCACGACGACCTAGGCCTGGCCCCAGGCCGTCGGAACAGAGGCGTTGGCCCGGGGACACTCGGAGAGGAGCCCTAGGAGCTCACTCGTGAGGCGATCGTCAGCACCCACGAGGGCATCCCAATCTGTACCCAAAGCGTTGAATGCCCGTCCAGGATGTCGAGGCCGCATGACGAAGGCACCAAGGCCTCCGGAGGAGTCGCCTGTGCGATCGTAGGCGACGTCCTCCGGAGGCGACAACACGAGGAGCAGGAGGCTTTGGAGGCTGCACATCGACTAAGGGCAAGATAGACGCAGACGGATCGACGGGCGGCCGGTACTCTGGGGCTGGCCCTCCGGGCAGTGGCACTAACACACCCTCAAGGGCAGGAGCGACCATGCAAACAGACATCGAGGGCTCAGGGGTCTCCGCGGTGGTGACCAGGAGGGTTGCCTCGCGAGCCTCCACCCCATCGCTCGCAGGCGCCTTGTCAGGGGATGGCAGGATGACATGAGCGGGCGGAGCATCGGAAGACGCCTTTGGCTTGACGCCAACCTTCTTATTCCTCATCTTCAGCATGGCGGCGTTCCTAGTTACCAGGCAAAGGATGAATCATTAGCACACACGCTACCGGTAGGCGGGCAAAGCCTGAACCGGGTTACTTACTCCTCAACGTCGGCCCACTTCCTCTTCCCCTCCGCTCTGATGATGATGGCGGCACCCATGCCTCTCTCGGTGGGGGCACCACCACACCGGGGGGTAGGGGCACTATCCGCCGGAGCAGCCGCTGGAAGGATCGCCCCGGTCCCAGCCTCGTCCACCTGGCCCGCAGGCTACGATCCGGGCGGGGGCGAGGCCAGCACCTTAACCACGATGCCAACAGAAGCCGGGCACACCGGAGGAGACTCTGCCCCGTGCTTCTTGGGGGTCGCCAGGAAGGCGGATTGTGTGGCACAAGGAGCCAGCCCAAGTCCCCTGGGACCTTGGTAGGACGCGGAGATCCTGCAGTAGAAGCTTCACCAGCATCGTCGTCGTCCTCAAGATCGTGCATGAGCATGCTCTATGATGGGACAGACGCCCCCATCGGGTCTTCGTCCGCTGTCTTCTCCGAATCCTCCATGCCCGAGGTGTCGTTGGAGGACACCATCACCGGGGAGACAAGGCCCTCAACTGGAGAGAGCCCCAGTTTGTTGAAGACAGGCATCTTGGCGACCAAATCGGCCACGTCGTCATGGCGGTACACCGGGGCACAGCAATCAGGGAGATCTTTGGGGTCACCGTTGAGCAAGGTTGCCACAGCTCTGCTCAATTCCTCGACGGTCATGCATGCAGACCGAAGCCTGAGGCTGTCGCCGCTGCCTTGATTGTCCCATAGGGGCCTAGAGTGAGCTGGAGGGGCGCCAGGCGCTCCGTCAAGAACTCCTTCACTATCACCCCCAGTCAGCTTCCTGGCACTAATGTCGTGAGAAATCCGCTCTAGGATGGGTTTGGCACGGGGGTCAGAAAGCTGCATGGAGCTCCACGTGAAGGTTTTCTCTGGTAGCCCCTTCGGTAGCTCCAAGCGGGGGTTGGGACTAACGGGTAGTATGAAGATCCAATGGTGCCGGAAGTTCTCCACCTTCTTCCTAGCCTTTAAGAGCATGTTACCGATCTGGACCGTGATGAAGGAAACGCACGCCGACCACTGAGCGCCGTCGTGCGCGCGCAAGCTGAAGAAGTGTCAGAAGAGGGCCACCAAAGGCTTCACGCCCACGAAAGCCTCGCAGTAGAAGGCGAAGACGGACAAGAGCAGGATGGAGTTGGGCTAAAGATGAAGGGCTTGGATCCCGCAGTGGTCAAGGATGGCAGTGAAGAACACGGAGAAGGGCGGGACGAGCCCGACGAAGACGCTATGAAGGAAGAAGGGATAGGCTGACCTGGACGAGGGCCGCTTCTTCGAAGAGCCGCCCCATATCAAGGTCCGCTCGCACTCGTTGGTCCCGTCCGCCGTCGACGGGAGCACCAGGACAAGGTGTCCATCCTTGGCAATGGTGGACTCAAAAAGCGCTGGTGAGATGGGAGTGAAGGCAGAGCTCTGGGCCTCTGGCTTCGACTTGCTAGGGGGTTCTATTGAGAAGACCATGGGGCCCAAGAAGGACGGAGCGACGCCGGATCTAGAGAGATCTCAGCTAGGGTCAGGATCTGGGAGTAAGAGAAGGCGCACAGAAGAGGAAAGAAGTAATGGCTCAGCGTTGGAAGTCAGGCTTTTGTCGATTAGGGCGGTGGCCGAGAGGATGCCTCACATCGGCCGCACCACACGCGCCAGCCTTGGCCCCTCAGGCATTTGGGGCCCTTGGTGTTTCGGACCATCCTCAAGGCTTCGCCCTGAAGCCATCTCGGGTGTGCCTTGGGCCCGAGGGCTATTGTCGGCGTTCTAGGAATGGGGGTACCCAGACCCGCGTGCCTGCGGCCCAGGACATGGCCCACCTCGTTAGCCTGACACGGCCTGACGCAGCTCCGTTCAAGACAAGGCCCACGCGAGGACCCCGGGCTCGTGAGGATGAACGACACCAAGACTAGCAAGGATGGACCTCCTCAGGCCTCCTCTGGAGCAGCGGAGATCTCTATGAAGAACCCAGACTCAGGAGTCAAAGATGACGCAGGGAAGGATAGGAGGGCGCCAACACGCCAGGCGGTGCAGTTTCCCCTATGGTGCAAAGGGAGCAAGGACGTACGCGGGTTCCCGTAACACCCCCAAAGGTTTCCATTCTAGTGCAACAAGACCACGACCATGAGCCCCGCAGGGCGGATGTCATTGCCGAGCCCACCTTTGCATCATCGACAACCACTTTGTGAAAGCACATGTGCTCCCTTGGTGGTTTTGGTAATTCATAACAACATATAAGCCATTGAACTAATGTTTCCATCAAGTATATTTCAGGAAAAGTTCAATGATGGGTTAGCAAAGAGATTGTGGAACATCCCAAGATGCAAGGAAATGGATTGGCAAAGATTCAAGCAAGAGGACTCTACATTTTATATTTGTGAGAAATCACCTTGAGTCCACAGGAAAGCCAATACTATTAAAAGGGGTAAAGTTTTGTTGGTGAACAAAAGCTCACACGTGCACAAGTGATACTCACCAAACATACCCACAAACTCTCCCACCAAAGTCTGTCCTAAGCCAAACACTCAAAATCGGTGCAACCAGTATTCCACATTCGGTGCCACCGATTCCAAACCCTAGGTAGACTTAGCCAAACCCTAACCCTTCGGTACAGCCAATACTGCTTTCGGTGCAACCGAGTTGGGCTGCCAACTTTCTGTTACGCAAGTTCAAATTTTTAGTCCGTTCGGGAATGTTGAATCGGCATCACCGAGAATGGGCGTTCTGACCATTGGGTACCTTATCGGTGCAACCGTGATTCGTATATCGGTCCCTCTGAGAGTCAAAAGTTGCCCCCTTTTGGTCACTTCGGTACCACCGAGATTAACACATCGGTGTCACCGAGTTGGTCATTTTGTGTGTAACGGTTGGATTTTTGGGGATGCCTATATATACCCCTCCACCACCACCTACTCGAAAGAGAAGCACTCAGAACCATTCCATACCTATCCTATCAGTTTTTCGAGAGAGAACCACCTACCCTTGTGTTGAGGTCAAGATCTTCCACTCCAACCATATGGATCATGATTTCTAGCCTCCCCAAGTTGCTTTCCACCATATCATCTCTTCTACGAAGCCATATCTTTGAGAGAGTGATTGTGTGTTGAGGAGTCTATCATCTTGAAGCACAAGAGCAAGGAGTTCATCGACATTACCGAGCCTATTACCTTTTGGAGGGTGGTGCCTCCTAGATTAGTTAGGTGTCTCTTGGGAGCCTCCTACTTCGTGTTGTGGAGTGAACCAAGAAGTTTGTAAGGGCTAGGAGGTCCCCTACTTCGTGAAGATCTACCCCGAGTAAGGCTAGTCCTCCGTGGACATAGGCCGTCATGGTATCGTCAAGGTTCTTTGTGGAACCCTCTATGGGTAGAGCCCTTCGTGGACTCTCGCGACCGTTACCCTCCGTGGGTTGAAGACTCCATGAATGTGGACATACGATAGCACTACCTATCGGAAGCACGGGAAAATCATCATGTCATCAATTGTGTTTGCTTTCCTTACCCTTTCTTTACTTACATGTGTAATGTCTTTACTTTCCGCTGCAATACTCTTAGACGTGCATGTGTAAGGTGTACTTGACATACTATGAAAGCTAAAACTTGCCAAGAATTAAAATTAGAAAAAAGCATAGTTTTATTTGGTCAAGTAGTCTAATCACCCCCCTCTCGACCTACTTTTGTTCCTACAAGTGGTATCAGAGCTTTGCTCTCCATTGCATTGGTTTCACAACCTAGGAGAAGTATGGCATCTAGTGAGGGAAATTATCACCGTAGAGGTCTGTACGTTGATGGCACAATTTTTGCTAGTTGGAAGCACAAGATGAAAATGCATTTGCTTGGTCATAATCCCGCCGTTTGGGCTATTGTTTGTGTTGGCTTGCAAGGTGAATTCTTTGTGGAAGGAAAGGAACCCAATCGTGAAGCGACTGTGAATGAATTGAAGATGTTGCAACTCAATGCTCAAGCATGTGACATTCTCTTCAACTGCTTATGCCCCGAAGAATTCAACAAGATCAACCGTCTTGAGCATGCAAAAGAGATTTGGGATACTTTGGTTGATATGCATGAAGGAACTGAGTCCGTGAGAGAATACAAGTTAGACGTTCTTCAAGGACAGCTTGAGAAGTTCAAGATGAAGGATGGTGAAGGAGTCGCTGAGATGTACTCTAGGCTAGCTCTCATCACCAATGAGATTGTCGGCTTAGGAAGCGAAGAAATGACTGACAAATTCATCATCAAGAAGATACTTCGAGCTTTGGATGATTGATATGACACCATTTGCACATTGATCCAAATGATGCCCAACTACAAAGATCTCAAACCAACGGAAGTGATCGATAGAATTGTTGCTCATGATATGACACTCAAAGACAAGGAAGAGCTTAATCACAAGTCTAGCGGTGCTTACAAAGCCACAAGCGATGCTCCCGCTACCTCAAGCGACAACCTTGTCATAAATGAAGAGATAAGCCTCATGGTCAAGAAATTCAACAAGTTCTACAATAATAGAAGCAAAGATTGAAGCTCCAACTCAAGACATGAAGAGAAGCGTTCGTCAAGTCGTGACGGAAACTGCTATAACTGTGGGAAGCCTGGACACTACTCCTATGAGTGCGCGGCTCCTTACAAACAAAGAGAAGAGTCACCGAGAAGACGAAGCTCAAGATACAAGTCACCCCGAAGAGAGAGAAGGAGTACAGATGATCATTATGAACAAAGACCCTCAAGGAGAAGTAGGGACTCAGAGAAGAAGGACAAATACACTGCTACTTCGCGAGCATGCGTTGGTTTCCCGTGAAGAGGAACGGTTTGATGCAACAAAGTAGATAAGTATTTCCCTCAGTTTTTCAGAACCAAGGTATCAATCCAGAAGGATATACAAGCGAGCCACCAATAGATGTACCTGCACAAGGAATCAAACTCTTGCACCCAACGCTATAAAGGGGTTGTCAACCCCTTCACGGTTATTTGCAAGGATGAGATCTAGTAGAGATAGATATAATAGGATGTTTAAACGGAAAGTAAAACTAAAAGTAAGAATAGGGCAGCAAGTATTTTTGGTGTTTTTGGTTTTAGATCTGAAAATATAATATGGAAAATAGACCCGGGGGCCATAGGTTTCAATAGATGGCTTCTCTCATGATGGCAAGTATTACGGTGGGTGAACAAATTACCGTCGAGCAATTGACAGAAAAGCGAATAATTATGAAGATATCCAAGGCAATGATTATGCATATAGGCATCACGTCCATGTCAAGTAGACCAAAATGATTCTGCATCTACTACTATTACTCCACACATCGATCGACTCGTGCCTGCATCTAGAGTATTAAGTTCATGAAGAACAGAGTAACGCATTAAGCAAGATGACATGATGTAGAGGGATAAACTCAAGAAATATGATGAAAACCCCATCTTTTTACCCTTGATGGCAACAATACAATACGTGCCTCGCTACCCCTACTTTGTCACTTGGCGAGGACACCGCAAGATTGAACCCAAAACTAAGCACTTCTCTTATTGCAAGACCAATCTAGTTGGCTAAACCAAACCAATAACTCGAAGAGACTTGCAAAGATATGAAATCATGCATAAAAGAATTCAGGAAAGAATCAAATAATAATCATGGATAATCTAAACATAAACCCACAATTCATCGGATCTCGACAAACACACTGCAAAAGAGTATTACATCGGATAGATCTCCATGAAGGTCATGAAGAACATGGTATTGAGAAGCAAAGAGAGAGAGAGAAGAAGCCATCTAGCTACTAGCTATGGACCCGCATGTCTGTGGTGAACTACTCACGCATCATCGGAGGGGCAATGGAGTTGATGTAGATGCCCTCCGTGATCGAATCCCCCTTCAGCAGATTACCGAAAAAGGCTCCAAGATTGGATCTCTCGGGAATGGAGGCTTCTGGTGGCGGAAGAGTGTTTTCATGGCTCGTTCTGATAATGATGGAATATTTGGGAATTTATAGGCCGAAGATTAGGGTTAGGGGAGTTGCCAGGGGCCCACAAGCCTGCCTGGCGCGGGGTACCCCCTGGTCGCGACAAGCTGGCTTGTGGCCCCGTGGCGGCTCCTCTGCCTTGGTTCTCAAGTCTCGTGACTTCCTTTTATTCCAGAAAAAATCATTCCGGAGGTTTTATTCCGTTTGGACTCCATTTAATATTCCTTATCCGCGAAACTCAAAAACAAGGAAAAAACAAAAACTGACACTAGGCTGTAGATTAATAGGTTAGTCCCAAAAATAATATAAAATAGCATATTAATGCATATAAAACATCCAAAAGAGATAATATAATAACATGGAACAATCAAAAATTATAGATACGTTGGAGACGTATGAGCATCCCCAAGCTTAATTCCTGCTCGTCCTCGAGTAGGTAAATGGTAAAATCAGAATTTTTGATGTGGAATGCTACCCAACATATTTATCCATCTAATATTCTTTATTGTGGCATGAATATTCAGATCCGTTAGATTCAAAACAATAGTCTAATATTGACATAAAAATAGTAATACTTCGAGCACACCAACAAGGTAGTCGTGTCCTTTCGAAATAACATGGCCTTAGAAAGTTATCCCTACAAAATCATATGGTCTGGCTATGCTCCATCTTCCCCACACAACGTATCTAAATCATGCACAACCCCGATGAACAAGTCAAGCAATTGTTTCACACTTTTGATGTTCTCAAATCTTTTCAACTCTCAGGCAATACATGAGCGTGAGCCATGGATATAGCATTATAGGTGGAATAGAATATGGAGGAGGTGCAAGGGAAAAAGGAGAAGATAGTCTCACATCAACTAGGCATATCAATGGGCTATGGAGATGCCCATCAACAGATATCAATGTGAGTGAGTAGGGATTGCCATGCAACAAATGCACTTAGACCTATAAGTGTATGAAAGCTCAAAAAGAAAACTAAGTGGTCGTGCAAAATGAATATCCACTAGTTATATGAAAGTGACAAAATAGGAGACTCTCTATCATGAAGATCATGGTGCTACTTTTGAAGCACAAGTGTGGAAAAAGATAGTAGCAATTGTCCCTTCTCTCTTTCTCTCATTTTTTTATTTTTTATTTTTGGTGAGCTTCTTTGGCCTCTCTTTTTTGTTTAGGCTTCGTTGGCCTCTTTTATTTTTTTGTAAAGTCCGGATACTCGTCCCAACTTGTGAGGGAGTCATAGCCTCCATCATCCTTTTCTCTCATGGTACAATGCTCTATTAATGAAAAATCATCACACTTTTATTTACTTATAACTCAATGAAAAAGAAATTACAACTCGATTCCTATGACAAGATATAACTCTATATGCAATATGAAGTGCTGATACAAGTCATAAAAAAACTACATGGTGGAAGTTGCATGGCAATATATCTCGGAATGGCTATGGAAATGCCATAATAGGTAGGTATGGTGGCTGTTTTGGGGAATATATGGTGGCTGTTTTGAGGAAGGAGGGTTTGATGTACCGGCGAAAGTTGCACGATACTAGAGAGGCTAGCAAAGATGGAAGGGTGAGAGTGCGTATAATCCATGGACTCACATTAGTCATAAAAAACTCACATACTTATTGCAAAAGTCTATTAGTCATCAAACAAAGCATTAGACGCATGCTCCTAGGGGAGAGGTTGGTAGGAGTTAACCATCGCGCGCTCCCGACCCTCACACAAAGGTCGACAATCATTAAACAAATCATGCTCCGACTTCGTTACACAACGGTTCACCATACATGCATGCTACGGGAATCACAAGCTTTAACACACGTATCTCTTCAATTCACAACTACTCACTAGCATGACTCTCATATTACCATCCCTATTATGTCAAAACTATATGCAAGGAATCCAACTTCTCATAGTTGTTAATGCACTTAATATGAAAGTTTTTATTATATCCCTCTTGGATGCCATTATATTAGGACTAAATTCATAACCTAAATAGATTACCATTCTATTTTAAGAAACTCCCAAAATAATATAAGTGAGGAGCGAGAGTTCAATAATTTCTATAAAATATAACACCACCATGCTCTATAAAGATATAAGTGAAGCACTAGAGCAACATTGCCTAGGTCAAAAGATATAAGTGAAGCACATAGAGTATTCTAACAAATTCATGATTCAGAGTGTCTTTCTCAAAAGATGTGTGAATCAAGGATGATTGTGGTAAACTAACAAGCAAAGACTCATATCATACAAGACGCTCCAAGCAAAACACATATCATGTGGTGAACAAAAATATAGCCTCAAGTAAATTTACCGATGGATTGAAGACGAAAGAGGGGATGCCTTCCGGGGCATCCCCAAGCTTAGACTTTTTGGTATCCTTGAATATGACTTGGGGTGCCTTGGGCATCCCCAATCTTAGGCTGTTGCCACTATTTATTCCATAGTCCATCAAATCTCCACCCAAAACTTGAAAACTTCACAACACAAAACTCAACAGAAAACTCATGAGATCCGTTAGTATAAGAAAAATAAATCACCACTTTAAGTACTTTTGTGAACTCATTATTTATTTATATTTGTGTAATACCTACTGTATTCTAACTTTTCCATGACTCATACCCCCTGATACAACCCATAGATACATCAAAATAAGCAAACAACACAAGGAAAACAGAATCTATCAAAAATAGAATAGTCTATAGAAATCCGTAAACTTAGAACACTTCTGGAACTCTAAAAATTCTAAAAAATTATGAAATCTAGGGAAATTCGTATTTAAATCCTGTGTAAAAAATTGAGATCAATTTGACACTCTGAAAAATTCAGAAAATTCCTGTACTGAGTGCAAAAGTTTCCGTTTTCCAGCAAGATCAAATCAACGACTACCATAGATCACCCCAAAGGTTTTACTTGGCTCAAACACTAATTTAAACACAAAAACACAATTACTACAGAAGTAATAATGTGCCAAACACACCATAATAGAAGCAAAAAGCTGAAAGCAAAATAAAATTGGGTTGCCTCCCAACAAGCGCTATTGTTTAATGCCCCTAGCTAGGCAAAACGCAATAGATCTAGGTATCATCATATTTGGTATTGGCAATTTTTGTGAGGACCTTATCAAATCCAGGAGGTTCTTTCCTATTCCCCCCACTTATAGGGGGAGGATCAATCTTGATGTCCAAGATGTCTAAACGCTTATTGCAAAGGGTGATCAAAGTACTCAAGCGATTAATGTTCCCATTAATATGTTTGAGGAGTTCATGATGTTGTTGTAACTTGACCAAGTGCTTATGTAAGTCACCCAATTTGTCGAGAACTTGAACTCCCTCTTGAGATAAAGGAAACCCCCTTTTTGGCGGAGGAACCCCAAAATCCCTTTTAAAACTTCATGGGCTGCATTCATGTCAAGCTCAATAAAATTTCCTTTTGAGGCAAAATCTAAAAGCTCCCTATGATGCAAAGCTAAACCAATGTAAAAATTTCTGAGCAAAACTTTTGCATCCACTTTCAGATTGGAAACACGATAAGATTCCATTAGCCTATACCAGGCATCCTTCAAATTTTCCCCTTGTTTTTGTTTGAAGTAAAGAACTTCAAAGTCTGGTGACAAGGAGGATGTGGTGATGTTCGACATAGTACAAGTAATCAAAAAGGCAAGCGAAAGAAGGGAAAAGAAAAAGGCAAGTGTTTTCTGGAAATTATTTTAGAAGTGGGGGAGAGGAAAACAAGAGGCAAATGGCAAACAATGTAAATTCAAGAGATGAGTTTGTGATGGGTACTTGGTATCTTGACTTGCTATGTATCTCCCCGGCAACGGTGCCAGACATCCTTCTTTCTACTTCTCGAGCATGCGTTAGTTTCCCGTGAAGAGGAACGGTTTGATGCAGCAAAGTAGATAACTATTTCCCTTAGTTTTTGAGAACCAAGGTATCAATCCAGTAGGAGATACAAGCAAGCCACCAATAGATGTACCTGCACAAGGAATCAAACTCTTGCACCCAACGCTATAAAGGGGTTTTCAATCCCTTCACGGTTATTTGCAAGGATGAGTTCTAGTAGAGATATATATAATAGGATGCTTGAACGGAAAGTAAAACTAAAAGTAAGAATAGGGCAGCAAGTATTTTTGGTGTTTTTGGTTTTAGATCTGAAAATATAGTATAGAAAATGGACCCGGGGGCCATATGTTTCACTAGATGTCTTCTCTCATGATGGCAAGTATTACGGTGGGTGAACAAATTACTGTCGAGCAATTGATAGAAAAGCAAATAATTATGAAGATATACAAGGCAATTATTATGCATATAGGCATCACGTCCGTGTCAAGTAGACCAAAATGATTCTGCATCTACTACTATTACTCCACACATTGACTGACTCCTGCCTGCATCTAGAGTATTAAGTTCATGAAGAACAGAGTAACGCATTAAGCAAGATGACATGATATAGGCGGATAAACTCAAGCAAGATGATGAAAACCCCATATTTTTACCCTTGATGGCAACAATACAATATGTGCCTCGCTACCCGTACTTTGTCATTGGGTGAGGACACCGCAAGATTGAACCCAAAACTAAGCACTTCTCCTATTGCAAGAATTACCAATCTAGTTGGCCAAACCAAACCGATAAATCAAAGAGACTTGCAAAGATATGAAATCATGCATAAAATAATTCAGGAAATAATCAAATAATAATCATGGATAATCTTAACATAAACCCACAATTCATCGGATCTCGACAAACACACCGCAAAAGAGTATTACATCGGATAGATCTCCATGAAGATCATGAAGAACATGGTATTGAGACGAAAAGAGAGAGAAGAAGCCATCTAGCTACTAGCTATGGATCCGTAGGTCTGTGATGAACTACTCACGCATCATCGGAGGGGTAATGGAGTTGATGTAGATGCCCTCCGTGATCGAATCCCCCTCCGACAGATTAACGGAAAAGGCTCCAAGATTGGATCTCTTGGGAACGGAGGCTTCCGGCGGCGGAAAAGTGTTTTTGTGGCTTGTTCTGATAATGATGAAATATTTGGGAATTTATAGGCCGAAGATTAGGGTTAGGGGAGTTGCCAGGGGCCCACAAGCCTGCCTGGCGCGGGGTACCCCCCTGGCCGCGGCAAGCGGGCTTGTGGCCCCATGGCAGCTCCTCTGCCTTGGTTCTCAAGTCTCGTGGCTTCCTTTTATTCCAGAAAAAATCATTCCGGAGTGCCAGTTTCTGTTTTTTTCCTTGTTTTTGAGTTTCGCGGATAAAGAATATTAAACGGAGTCCAAACGGAATAAAACCCAGGCTCTAGATTAATAGGTTAGTCCCAAAAATAATATAAAACAACATATTAATGCATATAAAACATCCAAAATAGAAAATATAATAGCATGGAACAATAAAAAATTATAGATACATTGGAGACGTATCATCCACCAAGAGCTACTCAAGAAGGAAACATCAAGCTCATGTTTGTGAATGGGTTTCCGGCTCCAACTCCGACAACCACTCCGAGAGAAGCTATCACTCCAACTTCGACTATAGTCAAGATGAAGGTGTTGTCAGAATTGCTAGTGACAACCAACTCCTATGACCTATTTGATCCACCAAATGAAGGGAGTGGAAGTTGCTTCATGGATAAAGGCGCCAAGGTATCACACCCTGAGTATCTTGATTTCAATAGTGATGAAGATGACTTGTTAATTGAGGATGACTTGCTATTTGACAAAACAAGTAATGATAGTCAAAATGAACTTGCTAGTACTCACTCTAGTAAAGATAAGTCGTGTGATGATGATAAGTTGGAAATAGAACGACTATCTCAACAACTAGAAACTCTTAAGTTAGCTCATGAGTCAACTCTAGAAGATCATAGAGTACTTGTAAGGACACATGAGAAGCTACACTTTGAGAAGCTCAATTTAGAGCAAGAGCATGAGTTCCTTAAAGCTATCAATGACGATCTTCAAAAGAAGACTTCCTCTTATCTAGCCAAACGACTTCTCTTATCTACATTCATGCCATAAGTTAAGTCTAAGCAAGCTAGTAACAAAGGAACGAAAGGTTCTTCAACTAGTATCAATAAAAATGATAAATCCAATGATATTGCTTCTAGTAGTTCTCTTGATCCCACTAACTCTTCTCTTAGCCAAGTTACACTTGAGCAAGAAAATGAAATCTTGAAAGGGATTATAGAGAAAGGTATCTACAAAAGTCTTGAAGGGTGCAAACAATTTGAGGAGATTGTACGCAAGCATGGAGGATACCGAAAGAATCCTAATGGAGTTGAGTGGGAAGAAGGTCAATACCCCATTCCCAAGTTTGTTGCTCAAATGGAGAAGTATGAAAATAGTCTCCCCAAGGTAACAAAAGCTCAAGATGACCTTCCACCACAAGACACCAAACTCAAGGGCAAGAACAAGCTTCAAGAGGACATTGACTCATATGAAGATCAATCCCAAGCTTTGGTGAAGTGGGTTCCCAAGGCTACTACAAGCTCAAATTCTACAAGTGCTAGTTCAACACCAAGGATCCCCATCAACTTGATGTGGGTACCCAAGAAGAAGAACTAGAGAGTTCTTGAGGGGTGACTCCACCAATGAAATTCACTCATATTCATTGTTGCCAAGGACTATTTGCAATCAACATCAACACTATGCAATAGTTCAAGGAGTCACACATTCCCTCAAAGGTAAGCAAGGGACAAGGTAATCAACAAATCAATGGACATCATCTCATATTCTTTGCACACCATGTCCATAGATATCCTTGTATTTGTCTCTTGTGTGTTGGGACTAACCCTTGTAGGTGAGAAGAGTAATGAAACAACAAGGATGCTCCCAACTCTTGGTGATCTTCATCAACTTTGAGCATCGACTACTACCTCACCAACATGAAGTCTTCGTCGACAAAACCCAAGGTTAGTTTATCCCTCTTATGGGGGGATGTCACATCTAGGGGGAGATTTACTCTAAGACTTGAGTTAAAGCATCTCAAAAGAATGTGACAACATTAAATGCTTTATGTGAAAGTGGTAACCCCACTTGTGCTTAAACGATGAGTATGACCTATGATCAAGTATTCTTACTTGGCTCATAAGTCAATATACTCATATATAGATGACCCCGTCATCGCCAAAGTGCTTGTTAGATGCTAGTGTTTGCGCATGTTTGCCATGATTTTGTTTGACATCTTATTGTGTGAGCATGTTGATCTACATTTATTTACTCATTCGAGGTATCCAATTGTTGCTATTTAGCTTTTGATTTATGTTTTGCCAATTGGATATACAAGAATGCCTAGGATCACTTCTTTAGCTATCTATACTTTCTCACCTCATACTCTATTCGTGCTGCATCACAAAATTTGAACAAGTGCTTTCCGATCCCTCTGTGTGTGGAGCACTCGGAGTTCCGTATCGAAAAGGGCTGACCATTAAAACCTCCCAAGTGCATCTCGATGGAACCAACACCAAAATCTCGGTCACACCGAATGCCTAGGGTTGATCTGGATTTCCTGCCTTGGTACTACCGATTCCATATTCTCGGCTACACCGAGTTTCCTGTTAGCTGACAGTTGAGGAATTCGGTGACACCGAAAATTTAGAATTGGCGTCACCGATAGTGAAGGGTATATAATTTCTGGACCCTAAGCCCTAAGCTCCCGCAAAAGGACCCTCTGGTCGTCGCTCTTGTCTTCCCGCGCTCCTCCGCCGCTAGGAATCACCACCATCACCGGAATCTCGCCCCCATCGCCGTCGTAGCAGATCCGTCACCGAGCTAGGGTACGGATTCGGCCCCCTCTTGCGCTCAAACCTCCGAATCTTGCGCATTAGGGTTTCACCATTATCTTACCACAATCTGAGATCATTCTATCCACAGATTAATTTCATATACTAGCGAATCAAAAAATTTAGGTTTAGTTGCCCATAAAATTGCATCTTGGTGATACCGAGTCGTAAAAATCGGTTCCATCGATTTCTTTTTGTGCTACCGAGGACAGAACTCGGTGAGACCAAGTGACAGTTTTTGGTCTGACCAAAACTGTTGCCAAGTTTTGGCTAAGGGTTTGGTGAGTCTCGGCAACACCGAAATAATTGACTCGGTGACACCGAAATTCAATTTTGCGGTGAACTACATCTATAAATATTTTGTTCAATCTTTCAAAAACCAGCTAAATATTTTGTGATAACTCAACCTATTCCAGTCTTCTATACTCTATTCACAGGGTCAGCATGTCAGAGTTAGACAGTCGGAATTTTCCAGAGCAGGGAGTTGACATGAGTTCAGGCACAAGCCCATAGCCTAGTTCTTTTTCAGATCCAGGCACCCCCAGCTCCCATGGATTGCCCAGGGCTGCCACTAGGGCCAGGAAGAAGCTGAATTGAGATGAGGAAGATTCAGACTTCGTGCTAGAGGAGGCTCTTGCCAAGAAGCAAGAGAAAGCTACCAAGAAGTCAGCAAATGCGGCCACCTCTTCAAGGAGGGTGGTCAGCAAAATTTATGCACCTGCTGAAACAATCAAAGCACATGAGAATGCTAGGGCAAAAATGACCATTGACCCCCCAAGTAAGTCTATGCCTAAGAAGGCAGGGGAGAAAAGAGCCAGAAAGAGGATCATCCATGTGACTGACATGCCTACATCTATGTATGAAGATCCAGAGGAGGCAGCTGCTGCTGAAGAGGAGGATGAGCCGACTGCAAAGGCACCTCCCAAGAAGAAGGCCAAGAAACTTCTAGCTAATGCTATGCCTAAATCAGGCACATCCAAGAGCATCAAATCTGCATCCAAGAAGGCTGCTGCTGAAAATCCTAAGAGGACATCCAGGCAAATTCCATCTTCTGAAGAGAACAAAGGAACTACCTCCAGAGTTGAGGATGATGATGACTTTACAACCTTGATGAAGCTTAGAGCACATCTTCCAGTACATGATGTCAGTCACCTAGTTGCTGAAGATATGAAGAAGAGGAAAGACTCAGGTTTGAGGGCATGGAGAGATGTTGATCCATATGCCGAGAGGAGGAAGACTGCTGTTGATTACAGATTCTACACCAAGGAGCAGCAAGACTTCTATGAGATAGTCCTGCCAGACAAGAGCCCAACAGTTAGTGACATGAGATATGTAGACTAGAAATTCATTAAGGAGAATGAGGACTACTTTCCAAGTGCCCAAGACAATTTCCACTGCATTGGTTTGGATGAGTTTGTTGGCAGATAATTTACTGCATGGAATGATGAAATGATCATGTAATTCTACTCCACTGCACACTTCTATGGTGATGGTAGGATTGTATGGATGACAGAAGGAACAAGATATGAGTCCACTGTTGATGAATGAGCTGCAGCTCAGGCAGAGGGAGAGGCAGTTCGAGCCACTAGTGCTCAAGTTTCTAGAATCAGAAGTGAGCAAATGGATCTGTTGATTTCATCAGTTCAGAACATGCAGAAGGACATTAAGGGGATTCTAGACAACCAGAATAGTCTTGTGAATATCTTTGAAACAAGGATCAAGACTCTTAATGATAAGGTGGATAGGGTGACTAAGACAGTCATAGAGCTTCAGAAGGAATTTGACTCAGTGCACATACCTCATGCTTCTTCTTCTTCTTGTTCTTCTGATGATGATGATGAGGAGGAGGAGGATGGGTCACCTCTCAGGATAGGCGCACAGATTCCTACCCAGGCCAGATCAGCCACATTGCCAACTCCAGGCTTGAGGCCCTGTTCATCACCTCCTGCTGCTGTCTGATGACCCACAAGTATAGGGGATCAATTTTAGCTCTTTTCGATAAGTAAGGGTGTTGAACCCAACGAGGAGAAGAAGGAAATGACAAGTAGTTTTTAGTAAGGTAATGTCTGCAAGTGCTGAAATTATAAGTAGCGAAGTAGTTTGATAGCAAGATAATTTGTAACGAGCAAGTAACAAATATAATAACAAAAGTGCAGCAAGGTAGCCCAATCCTTTTGAGGCAAAGGACATGCCAAAGTGGTCTCTTATGATAAGCAAAGCGTTCTTGAGGGTACATGGGAATTTCATCTAGTCACTTTCATCATGTTGGTTTAATTCATGTTCGGTACTTTGATAATTTGATATGTGGGTGGATCGGTGCTTAGGTGCTGCTATTACTTGAACAAACCTCCTACTTATGATTAACCCTCCCGCAAGCATCCGCAACTACGAGAAAAGTATTAAGAATAAATTCTAACCATAGCATTAAACTTTTGGATCCAATCAGTCCCTTACGGAATAGCGCATAAACTGGGGTTTAAGCTTCTGTCACTCTCGCAACCCATCATCTAATTTCTACTCCACAATGCATTCCCTTAGGCCCAAATATGGTGAAGTGTCATGTAGTCGACGTTCACATGACACCACTAAGGGAATCACAACATACATAATATCAAAATATCAAACACATATCAAATTCACATGATTACTTGCAACATGATTTCTCCTGTGACCTCAAGAACAAAAGTAACTACTCACAAATAATAATCATGCTCAAGATCAGAGGGTTCTTAAATAGCATAATGGATCTGAACATATAATCTTCCACCAAACAAACCATATAGTGATCAACAACAAGACGTAATCAACACTACTAGTCACCCACAAGCACCAATCTATAGTTCTGGTAACAAGATTGAACTCAAGAGATGAACAAGGGTTTGAGAGGAGTTCGTGCCGTTGAAGATGTTGATGAAGATTTCCCTCCCAAAGATGGGAGAGTTGTTGGTGATGATGATGACGATGATTTCCCCCTCCGGGAGGGAAGTTCCCCCGACGGAATCGCTCCGCCGGAAGGCAAAAGTGCTCCTACCCTAGTTCCGCCTCGAGGCGGCGGCGCTTCATACCGAAAGCCTTCTCCTTATTTTTTCTAGGTCAAAATGACTTATATACCAGAAGATGGGCACCAGAGGTGGGCCGAGGAGGGCATAACCCACCCGGGCGCGCCTGGGCTCCCCGGCGTGCCCAGGTGGGTTCGCGCCTGGGCTCCCTGGCGTGCCCAGGTGGGTTGTGCCCACGTGGTGGGCCCCCTCTGGTAGTTATTTGCTCCAATAATTCTTAAATATTCCATAAAAAATCTCCGTGAAGTTTTAGCTTGTTTGGAGTTGTGCAGAATAATAGGTAGCCTGACATAGCTTTTCTAGGTCCAGATTTCCAGATGCCGGAATTCTCCCTCTTGATGTGTTCCTTGCAAATTAAGAGAGAAAAGGCATTAGAATTACTCCAAAAAGCATTATTATGGATAAAAACATTATAAATAACAACAAGAAAACATGATGCAAAATGGACGTAGCAACTCCCCCAAGCTTAGACCTCGCTTGTCCTCACGCGAAAACCGAAATCAAAAAACATGTCCACATGCTTTGAGAGAGAGGTGTCGATAAAAACAAAATACGAACATAGAAGCATCATGTTGATTATTATAACAGCAGCAAAATTAAACATATGACTTTTATCATAGAACTTTTATCATATACTTCTCATGAATAAGTAATAGTTCATCACACAATCGAAGTATAAAGCAAAAATTCTATTAGAAACCAACAAACTATGTTCTCAGTCAACTTTGCAACTACAATTCATCATCTTTTCACGAAGGGTCACGTATCAGAGCCTTTAGGCAAGTCCACATACTCAACCATCATATAGTTTTCTATGACTGCTAACACTCGCCTCATACCCATGAGCAAAACATTTCAACCGGACACATAGAAAGATAGGGGCTTATAGTTTCGCCTCCCAACATCCTCACCTCAAGGGTGATGTCAACAATAATAACTCATGCTATCTATATTCAACTGGACATATGTGCCTAGATCTTTCCTCACCACATGATGCTTGCCAAAGGAGAAAAATAAAAGGAATAGAGAAAAACTTTGACTCTCGCATAAAAGTAAAAGATAGGCCCTTTGTAGTGGGAAGCAGAGGTTGTCATGCGCTTATTTGTTTGTATGCTGAATCCCTTAGTGCAAGAGAACATCACGTTGTATTGCCCCTTAAGATGACAACCTTTATTATGCAGTTTGTCACTTTTATTCTTTGTCATCCAAGTTCGTACAACGCTCAATTTTCTCTTACACTAAATGATTGTACACTTTTAGAAGCAATTTTTATTGCCTTATTGCACCTATGACAACTTACTTGAAGGATGTTGCTCAATCCATAGGTAGGTATGGTGGACTCTTGAAAATAGGATTTGGGTTTAAGGGTTTTTGGATGCACAAGTAGTATCTCTACTTAGTGCGGATATTTAGCTAGCAAAGGTAGGGGCAAGCATCACATGTTAAAGGATCTATGACAATATGACTTCTATGTGAATATAAACAAAGATAAACCATTAAGTTGTCTTCCTTGTCCAACGCCAACAATTTTGGCATATAATATTTTGATGAGGGATCACAACCACAAAATATTTCTAGGATAGTATATTTATATGTGAATCTTCTCTTCCCTTATTAATTCTTTCATGAGTTGCATCATTGACTAGTGCTATTTTTGTCAATCTCTAATAAAATTTCTTACTTATACTTTTCCTTATGTGGTGCCATCACCTACCATAGGATTAGTATATAATCTTATTGATTTATTTCCTTTATTTCATTTCTTTCTTATTTATTTTTATTTATTTGCAACATGAAAGTAAAGAAAGCAAAAACTCAAACTAAACTTTGTTATATAACTTGCACATGATTACAATGATAGATCACTAAGCAAACTCTCAAATTGAACTTTATTTCATCTAGGCAAAAGATTGAACTAAGATAAGTAAAAGCAAAAAGATAGTGGGATGATACGATACCAGGGCACCTACCCCAAGCTTGGCGGAAGCCAAGGGGAGTGCCCATACCCGATACTCAGTTCTCCTTTGGTGGTGAAGAAGCGATCCTATCCTTAAGGATCAAGAGGTTCTCCAACCGACGGATGACACTCCAGAGACGGATGATATGCTCTTGATGTAGAATATTTTCGCGAGTAAGATACTTATTCTGTATGCGGACTATTTCAATAACGCGAAAAGCTTCAATCTCAGCAGGAGTAAGGTGAGTAATGTAGGGTTTAAGGATACCTTCCTCCTCCTCCTTGGCTAGCAATGCTTGTGCTGCCATCGGGGGTGGATCTACGGTAGCTTCCTTGCCCTTGTCTCCCTTAACGGCGTCCGTGGGCTCCTCCCTCTTCGTATCGATCTTCATCATCCAAGCATCTTCTTCCATGTTGTTGGAGGAGTAACAAGACATGATGCCTGGCTTGACAAATCTGACAAGAGACAACAAGAAAAGAGAACAGAGGATTTCTTCACGATACGGTGGTTAATAGGTTCGGGAAGTATATATAGATTTTTTGTCTTGGAGGACAAGTACATGGAAGAAAAACAGAGTACGGAAGGTGTCCTAGGTGGGCACAACCCACCTGGGCGCGCCAGGCAAGCCTTGCGCGCCCTGGTGTCTTGTGCCCACCAGGGGACGCTTCCTGGGAGTTTCTTTATTTCCAAAATTCAAAAATATTCCAAAACTGACAGAAAATATTTTTGCGGATTTTTCAGAGTCCGTTTACTTACCGTATCACGTACCTCCTTATTTTCACGATTCTGGAGTGTTTCAGAAGGACTCTTTTATGTGTTCTTCCGGTGTCAAAGTTTGGATAATATTACTTTCAACATTAATAGGCGTACAAGATATAATGCTTTATTCGTTGTCCATTGACAACCTTTGGGTTAGTACCTTCGGAATTATTTATTTTGATGGCACTAGATCGGTAAACCTCCTTGATGACATACGAGCCTTCCCATTTCGAGAGGAGCTTCCCGATAAAAAATCTAAAACGAGAGTTGTACAAAAGAACATATTTTCCGACTTTAAACTCACACTTTTGAATTATTTTGTCATGCCATCTTTTGACTTTTTCTTTGGATAATTTTGCATTTTCATAAGCTTGGGATCTCCATTCATCTAATGAGCTAATATCAAATAACCTCTTTTCACCAGCAAGTTTGAAATCATAATTGAGCTCTTTAACTGCCCAAAATGCTTTATGTTCTAACTCAAGAGCCAAATGACAAGCTTTTCCATAAACCATTTTATAAGGAGACATACCCATAGGATTTTTATATTCTGTTGTATAAGCCCAAAGTGCATCATCTAATTTCTTAGACCAATTCTTCCTGGACATATTGACATTCTTTTGCAAAATTAATTTATTTCTCTATTGCTAAGTTCAACTTGACCACTAGACTGAGGATGATAAGGTGATGCAATTCTATGGTTAACATCATACTTGGCAAGAATTTTACGGGAATCACCATGAATAAAGTATGAACCACCATCTGTCATTAAATATCCAGGGACTCCAAACCTTGGGAAAATAACTTCCTTAAGCATTTTAATAGAGGTGTTGTGATCAGCACTACTGGTTGGAATAGCTTCTACCCATTTAGTAACATAATCAACATCAACCAAAATATGTGTATACCCATTAGAGGAAGGAAAATCTCCCATGTAATCAAGTCCCCAAACATCAAATGGTTCAACAACAAGTGAATAATTCATAGGCATTTCTTGACGCTTACCGATATTACCTATTCTTTGACATTCATCGCAAGATGAGACATACTTATGGGCATCCTTGAAGAGAGTAGACCAATAAAATCTAGATTGCAATACCTTATGAGCAGTTCTATCTCCAGCATGATGCCCTCCATAAGCCTCGAAGTGACATTTCCGTAGGATTTATCCCTGTTCATGCTCAGATACACAACGTCTAATAATACCATCTACTCCTTATTTATAAAGATGTGGGTCATCCCAAAAGTAATGTCTTAAATCAAATAAGAATTTTTTCTTTTGTTGGCAAGTAATGCTAGGTGGTAAATATTTAGCAATAATGTAATTAGCATAATCAGCATACCAAGGAGTACTATTAGCAACATTTATTGCAACTAACTTCTCATCAGGAAAACTATCATCAATAAGTAGTGGGTCATCAAGCACATTTTCAAGCCTAGACAAGTTATCAGCTACGGGGTTCTCAGCTCCTTTTCTATCAATGATATGTAAATCAAATTCTTGTAACTAGAGAAGCCAATGAATAAGTCTAGGTTTAGCATCTTTCTTTTCTGTAAGATATTTAATAGCAGCATGGTCTGTGTGAATAGTTACTTTGGAATCAACAATATAAGGTCTAAATTTATCACAAGCAAACACAACTGCTAAGAATTCTTTTTCAGTAGTAGCATAATTTCTTTGAGCACAGTCTGGAGTTTTACTAGCATAATGAATAACATTCAATTTCTTATCAATTCTTTGTCCTAGAATAGCACCAACAACATAATCACTAGCATCACACATAATTTCAAAAGGCAAGTTCCAATCAGGTGGTTGAACAATAGGTGCAGTAATTAAGGCTTTCTTGAGTGTTTCAAAGGGTTCAAGACAATCATCATCAAAAACCAAAGGGATATCCTTTTGCAAGATGTTAGTAAGAGGCCTAGAAATTTTAGAAAACTCTTTGATAATAGAAACCAGCATGACCTAAGAAACTACGAATACCTTTTATATCTTTAGGACATGGCATTTTTTCAATTGCATCAACCTTAGCTTGGTCCACTTCAATACCTCTTTCAGAAATTTTATGACCCAAGACAATGCCTTCATTAACCATAAAGTGGCACTTCTCCCAATTCAAGACAAGATTTTTTTGTTCACATCTCTGCAAAACTTGCTCAAGATTGCTTAAACAATCATCAAAAGACTTCCCATAAATAGAGAAGTCATCCATGAAACCTCAACAATCTTTTCACAAAAATCAGAGAATATAGCCATCATGCATCTTTGAAAGGTAGCAGGTGCATTACATAAACCAAAAGGAATACGTCTATAAGCATAGGTTCCAAAAGGACAAGTAAAAGTGATATTTTCTTGATCAGGTTGTGATACAGGTATTTGTGAAAAGAATATCCATCAAGGAAGCAAAAGTGTGCGTGCTTAGATAATCTTTCAAGCATTTGATCAATAAAAGGCAAAGGGTAATGATCTTTTCTAGTTTCTTTGTTTAATTTTCTAAAATCAATTACCATTCTATAGCATGTAACAATTCCTTATGGAATAAGTTCATTTTTATCATTAGGAACAACAGTAATACCTCCTTCTTCGGAACACAATGAACAAGACTTACCCATCTACAATCAGCTATAGGATAGATTATACCTGCTTCCATAAGTTTTAATATTTCCATTCTTACCACCTCTTTCATCTACGGATTTAACCGACGTTGGTGATCAATAAGTGGTTTAGCATCAGGTTCCATATTGATTTTGTGCTGACATAGAGTGAGACTAATGCCCTTTAAATCATCAAGAGTATATCCAATAGCAGCCCGGTGCTTCCTTAGAACTTTCAATAATCTTTCTTCTTCATGTTTTGAAAGGTTAGCACTGATAATATCAGGATATATCTTTTTTTTGTCAAGATAAGCATATTTCAAAGTGTGTGGCAATTGTTTTAATTCAAACACAGGATCACCTTTAGGTGGAGGAGGACCTCCAAGAGTTTCAATAGGTAAATTTTGTTTAAGTAGAGGACGTTGTTCAAAGAAAACTTTATCTATTTCATTTCTTTCATGCATATGTAAATCATTTTCATGGTCTAGCAGATATTGTTCTAAAGGATCAGTAGGTGGTACAACAATAGAAGCAAAACCAATTAATTCATCCTTACTAGGCAATTATTTTTCATGATGATTTGTACTAAACTTGGAAAAATTAAACTCATGAGACTCATCACCAAAGCTAACTCCCACAGTTTGTTTCTTATAATCTATCTTAGCATTAGCTATGTTCAAGAAAGGTCTACCAAAGATAATGGGACATAAGTCATCTTGTGGGGAACCAAGAACAAGAAAATCAGTAGGGTATTTAATTTTCCCACACAAGACTTCAACATCTCTAATAATCCCAATTGGTGATATAGTGTCTCTATTAGCAAGTTTAGTAGTAACATCTATTTCTTCTATCTCAGCAGGTGCTATGTCTTTCATAATCTCTTCATATAAAGTGTAAGGAATAACACTCACACCAGCACCCATGTCACATAGACCATGATAACAATGATCTCCTATTTTAACTGAAATAATAGGCATGCCCACAATAGGTCTATGTTTACCTTTTCTATCAGGTTTAGCAATTCTAGCAGCTTCTTCACAGAAGTAAATAACATGCCCATCAATATCTTCTTCCAAGAGATCTTTAACCATAGCAGTGCTAGGTTCTACTTTAATTTTTCTTCAGGTTTAGGTGTTCTAATATAGCTTTTGTTAACCATAGTTGAAACTTTAGCATGTTCCTTTATCCTAACAGGGAAAGGTGGTTTCTCTATATAAGCAGAAGGAACAACTGGATCAACATTATAGAGTATAGTTTCTTCTTTAACTAGTACTGGTTTTTTTAATTTCTTCTTTAATAGGTGGGTGATATTTAAACCACTTCTCCTTAGGGAGTTCAACATGAGTAGCAAATGATTACCAAAAGGAGGCTACTATCTCATAGTCAAGTCCATATTTAGTGCTAAACTTTTGAAAAGCATCGGTATCCATAAAATATTTAACACAATCATACTTAAGTTTAATACCTAACTCTTTACCTTCGTCGAGTTCCCAATCTTCAGAGTTGCATTTAATTCTTTCCACAATATTGCACCGGGATTCAATAGTCTTCTTCATAAAGGGAAAACCTTTTTCATAACTCTATCCCTGGCTAAACCTCCAAGCTTAAACAATCCACAAATTTGTTTCACATATATCAAGTGCATATCATGATGTTCAGTTCCATCTCCTGCATAAGGATTAGCTAGCAGTTGTTCTATCATACCCAAAGGAATTTCATATTCAATATTTTCAGTACGTGCAGTAGGTTGAGGGGTAGCTAATTGTGGTTCTGTACAGGGTGAAGATACCCCGAACAAACCCCTCAAAGAATTGTTTTCCATAGTAACAAGTGACAATAAATTTCAGCACACTATATAAATGCTTTACCAAATTCCACTTACCAAAAGGCGCTTCACTCCCCGGAAACGACACCAAAACTAGCCTTGATGACCCACAAGTATAGGGGATAAATTGTAGCTGTTTTCGATAAGTAAGAGTGTCGAACCCAACGAGGAGTGGAAGGAAATGACAAGTAGTTTTCAGTAAAGTAATGTCTGTAAGTGCTGAAATTGTAAGTAGCGAAGTAGTTTGATAGCAAGATAATTTGTAACAAGAAGGTAACGAATATAGTAACAAGAGTGCAACAAGGTAGCCCAATCCTTTTGAGGCAAAGGATAGGCCAAAGCGGTCTCTTATGATAAGCAAATCGTCCTTGAGGGTACACGGGAATTTCATCTAGTCACTTTCATCATGTTGGTTTAATTCGTGTTCAGTACGTTGATAATTTGATATGTGGGTGGACCGGTGCTTAGGTGCTTATCTTACTTGAACAAACCTCCTACTTATGATTAACCCTCCCGCAAGCATCCGCAACTACGAGAAAAGTATTAAGAATAAATTCTAACGATAGCATTAAACTTTTGGATCCGATCGGTCCCTTACGGAATAGCGCATAAACTGGGGTTTAAGGTTCTGTCACTCTCACAACCCATCATCTAATTGCTACTCCACAATGCATTCCCTTAGGCCCAAATATGGTGAAGTGTCATGTAGTCGACGTTCAAATGACACCACTAAGGGAATCACAAGATACATACTATCAAAATATCAAACACATATCAAATTCACATGATTACTTGCAACATGATTTCTCCTGTGACCTCAAGAACAAAAGTAACTACTCACAAATAATAATCATTCCCAAGATGGGAGAGTTGTTGGTGATGATTATGACGATGATTTCCCCCTCCGGGAGGGAAGTTCCCCCGGTGAAATCGCTCTGCCAGAGGGCAAAAGTGCTCCTGCCCAAGTTCCGCCTCGAGACGGCGGCGCTCCATCCCGAAAGCCTTCTCCTTATTTTTTTCTAGGTCAAAATGACTTATATACCAGAAGATGGGCACCGAAGGTGGGCCGAGGAGGGCACAACCCACCAGGGCGCGCCTGGGCTCCCTGGCGCGCCCAGGTGGGTTGTGCCCACCTGGTGGGCCCCCTCTGGTAGTTATTTGCTCCAATAATTCTTCAATATTCCATAAAAAATCTCTGTGAAGTTTCAGCTTGCTTGGAGTTGTGTAGAATAGGTAGCGTGACGTAGCTTTTCCAGGTCCAGATTTCCAACTGCCGGAATTCTCCCTCTTGGTGTGTTCCTTGGAAATTATGAGAAAAGGCATTAGAATTACTCCAAAAAGCATTATTATGGATAAAAAAATTATAAATAACAGCAAGAAAACATGATGCAAAATGGATGTATCAGTACCTGAGCATGAACAGGAACAAATCCCATGGAAATGTCATTCCGAAGCTTATGGAGGACATCACGCTGGATATAGAACTGCTCATAAGGTATTACAGTCTGGTTTTTATTGGCCTACTCTCTTCAAGGATGCCCGTAATTTATTCTTGTCTTGTGATGAATGACAAAGAATTGGTGATATCGAAAAGCGTCAGGAAATGCCTATGGATTATTCACTTGTTGTTCAACCATTTTATGTTTGGGGTTTTGATTATATGGGACCTTTTCCTTCCTCTAATGGGTACACTCATATTTTTGTTGTTATTGATTATGTCACTAAGTGGGTAGAAGCTATTCCAACCTGTAGTTTTGATCATCACACTTCCATTAAAATGTTTAAAGAAGTTATTTTCCCAAGGTTTGGAGTCCCTAGGTATCTTATGACTGATGGTGGTTCACACTTTATTCATGGTGCTTTCCGTAAAATGCTTGCTAAATATGATGTTAACCATAGAACTACCTCCCCTTATCATCCTCAATCTAGTGGTCAAGTTGAACTTAGCAATAGAGAAATAAAATTGATATTACAAAAACCTGTTAATAGGTCTCGAAAGAATTGGTCTAAGAAATTAGATGATGCACGTCGGGCCTATAGAACAACATATAAAAATCCTATGGGTATGTCTTCATATAAGATGGTATATGGGAAACCTTGTCATTTGCCTCTAGAGTTAGAACATAAAGCATTTTGGGCAATTAAAAAACTGAATTGTGATTTCAAATTTGCCGATGAAATGAGGTTATTTGATATTAGCTCATTATATAAATGGAGAACCCAAGGTTATGAAAATGCCAAGTTATTCAAAAAAGTTAAAAGATGGCATGACAAAAGAATCCAAAAGCGAGAATTGAAAGTTGGAGAATACGTTCTTGTGTACAATTCTCGTTTTAGATATTTTGCATGAAAACTTCTCTCCAAATTGGAAGGGCCCTATGTTATCGAAGAGGTTTGTCGCTCTGGAGCTATTGAGATTAATAATGCCGAAGATACCAACCCAAAGGTGGTCACTTGACAAAGAATTAAACACTATATCTCATGTATGCCTATTAATGTTGAAAGCAATGTTATCCAAATATGACAGCGGAGGAACACATAAAAGAAACCTTTTGGAACACTCCAGAATCGTGAAAATTAAGAGGTATGTGATACGGTAAGTAAACAGACTCTGAAAAATCCTCAAAAATATTTTTATTCAGTTTTGTAATATTTAAGAATTTTAGGAAATAAAAAATAAATCAGGAGTCAACCGAGGAGGGCACGATCCACCAAGGTGCGATTGTCATCCCTGGCGCGACCTATTGAAGGGTGCCCACCTCGGGAACCTTTCCGACTCCGTTTTCCTTTCGTTTGGTTGGTTTATAAGAATAAAAGTTCTCTATATATACCCTGCATTGTTTTGACCACCGCATCACAAGATTTTCCTTTGTTCTTGTTTCGTACTGTTTTTGTGGCAGATCTAAAAATATGTCGTCCCAAGATTCAGAGGGAATGAGCTATGTGTCCAATTATGTTGCTGATCCAAAGATCTTTGGGGACATTTACCCCTACTTGTGGACTTCGGACGAAGAAGAAGACACCGATTTGGAGGAAATAGAAGACGCTGGACTAGACGATGGCTCAGATGAAGATGAACCTCCACTACCTCAACTTGGAGATATGCATGTGGAGTTCAAGAAGTCAAGACTTCCTAATGGTATGAGCATACCCAATACTCCTTTTATCCCTTCTCGTTTTCTGCAGGAGAGCAAGGCATCTCTATGCAAATGGATGTAACTTGATCAAGAGAATGACAATTTGAGGGAAGAAAACTTCATCCTCAAGTGTAAATTGGAAAGAAGAATAACGGCTCATCACCACCACCACCAAAGGAGATCTGAGTACACAGGTATGGGCACTCCCCTTTGCTAGAGCCAAGCTTGGGGGTGGTGCCCCGGTATCATATCACCATCACCATCACTTTCACCTTTTGCTTTTTTATTTCGATCCTTGGCCTTTTCATGTTTTTGTTGAATAAAAGTTTAGTATGATCTATCTTCGAGTGCTAGTTTCGTGATCTATATATCTATGTAATCGAGTGAGAGCTATATAATAAAGTTAGTTTGAGCTTTCACCCTTTTACTTTCTTGTTGCAATCATGATAAAAGAAAATAAATGAAAAAGATTATATGCTAATCTTATGGTGAGTAATGACATCACAATAAAGAAAAGTATAAGTGGTAAAATTTATTGGAGATTGGAAAACATAGCATTAGTCAATGATGCAACTCATGAAAGAATTAAATAGGGAAGAGAAGATTCACATGCAAATATACTATCATGGACATCTTTTGTGATTGTGAGCCCCCATTAATATTATATGCGAAATTTTTTGACATTGGACAAGGAAGACAACGTGATGATTTATGCCTATTCATATTCACATGGAAATTATATTGTCATAGATCCTTCAACATGTGGTGCTTGCCCAATATCTTTGCTAGCCAAAAATTCCGCACTAAGTAGAAATACTACTTGTGCATCCAAAAACCCAAAGCCCAAACTCATGTTTGAGAGTCCACCATACCTACCTATGGATTGAATAAGATCCTTCAAGTAAGTTGTCATTAGTGCATCAAGACAATAAAAATTGCTTCTAAAAGTGTTGGATCAATTAGTGTAAGAGAAAATTGAGCGTTGCACAAACTTGTGATGGCAAAGAAATAAAAGTAATGGACTGCATAATATAGGTTGCTATCACAAGGGGCAATGCAACATGACTTTCTTTTGTGCTAAGGGATTTGGTATACAAACTAAAAATTGCATGACAACCTCTGCTTCCCTCTACGAAGGGCCTATCTTTTACTTTTAACTATTTACTTTTATGGAAGAGTCAAAGTATTCTTCTCTATTCCTTTTTATTTTTCTCTTTGGCAAGCATCATATGGTGAGGAAGGATCTAGACACATTTATCCAGTTGGATATGAGTGAGCATGAGTTATTATTGTTGACATCACCCCTGAGGTGAATCCATTAGGAGGCAAACTATAAGCCCCTATGTTTCTATGTGTCCAGTTGAAACTTTTTGCTCATGGGTATGTTGTGAGTTAGCAATCATAAAAGACTAGATGATGTTGAGTATGTGGACATGCCAAATGGCTCCTACATGAGACCCTTACTGAAAATATGATGAATTGTAGTTTCAAAGTTGACTGAGAACATAGTTTGTTGGTTTCCAATAAGGTTTATGGTTTATACTTCCACGTTGTGATGAATTGTTATTTGCTCATAAGAAGTCATATGATGATGTTACGAAATAAAAGTGGTATAATAAAGTTTTATGTTAATTTTTGTTGTTGTTATAATAATAAGCATGATGCTACTATGTCTGTATTTTGTTTCTATCGACACCTCTCTCTCAAACCAAGTGGCCATGTTCTTCGATATCGACTTTTGCTTGAGGACAAGCGAGGTCTAAGCCTGGGTGAGTTGATACGTCCATTTTGCATCTTGTTTTGATAGTATTATTTACAATGTTTTATGCATAATAATGCTTTGGGGAGTAATTCTAATGCCTTTCCTCTCACAGTTTGCAAGGTTTACACCAAGAGGGAATGTCAGCAACTGGAATTCAGCACTTGAAAAAAGTATGCCAGAGATACCAATTATGCACATCCCCAATGAAGTTGAAAATTTACTGAGATTTTTTATTCAATGAATAAAAATTACTGGAGATGAAAACTACCAGAGGGGGCCCACCAGGTGGCCACCCTCCACAAGGGCGCCAGCCCCCCTAACCGCGCCCTGGTGGAGGGTGCTCACCCAGGCCCACCTCTGGAGCCCATCTTCTGGTATAAATTCCCAAAAAATCTAAAAAAATAGGAGGACTTTCGGGATGAAGCGCTGCCGCCTCGAGGCGGAACTTGGGTAGGAGCACTTTTGCCCTCCGGCGAAGCAATTCCGTCGGGGGAACTTCCCTCCTCGGAGGGGGAAATCAAAGTCATCTTCATCACCAACAACCCTCTCATCTTAGGGGGTGGGGGATTCTTCATCAACATCTTCAAAACCACCATCTCCTCTCAAACCCTAGTTCATCTCTTGTGTTCAATCTTTGTACCGGAACCTCAGATTGGTACCTGTGGGTGACTAGTAGTGTTGATTACCTTGTGTAGTTGATTACTATGTGGTTTATTTGGTGGAAGATTATATGTTTAGATCCATTATGCTATTCAATACACCTCTAATATTGAGAATGCATATTATTTGTGAGTAGTTACCTTTGTTCTTGAGGTCACGAGAGAAGTCATGTTGCAAGTAATCATGTGAATTTGATATGTGTTCAATATTTTGGTGGTATGCATGTTGTGATTCCCTTAGTGGTGTCATGTGAACGTCGACTGCATGAAAGTTCGCCATCCTTGGGCCTAAGGGAATGAATTGTGGAGTAGTTCTTAGATGATGGGTTGCTAGGGTGACAGAAGCTTAAACCCTAGTTTATGCGCTACTTCGTAAGTGGCTGATTTGGGTCCACATGTTTAATGCTATGGTTAGACTTTGTCTTAATACTCTTCTCATAGTTGCGGATGCTTGTGAGGGGGTTAATCATAAGTAGGTTGTTATTTCAAGTAAGAACAACACCTTGGCACCGGTCCACCCACATATCAAATTATCAAAGTAGCTAACAGAATCAAACCAACATGATGAAAGTGACTAGATGAAATTCCCGTGTAGCCTCAAGAACACTTTGCTTATCATAAGAGATAGTTTTGGCATGTCCTTTTCTACAAAAGGATTGGTCTACCTTGATACACCTTACCTATTTTTGCCGTTACTTTCTCGTTACAAATTACCTTGCTACCAAAACACTTGCTACTTACAATTTTAGTGCTTGTAGAAATTACCTTGCTGAAAACCGCTTATCATTTCCTTCTGTTCCTCGTTGGGTTCGACATTCTTACTTATCGAATGGACTAAGATTGATCCCCTATACTTGTAGGTCATCAAGCCCTCAATGGGCCCTCGTGACCATTACCCTCTGTGGGTTGAAGTCTCCATCGGCGGGGACGTACGATAGCACCACCTATTGGAACCATGGGAAAAATCTTCATGTCTCTAATTGCATTTGATCCTCCTATCCCTACCCTCTACTTATATGTACATATCTTTACTTTTCATTGCTACACTCTTAGACCTCCATGTGTAGGGTGTGCTTGACTTGGTATTATTGCTAAAACTTACCAACTATTAAAATTGGGAAAAGGCTAGATTCTTATTTGGTCAAGTAGTCTAATCACCCACCTATAGACATACTTTGGATCCTACAAGATGTATCAGAGAATTGGTCTCCATTGCATTGGTTTCAGAACCTAGGAGAGTATGGCGTCTAGTGAAGGAAATTATCACCGTGGAGGTCCATATTTTGACTCTACAAACTTTGCTAGTTGGAAGCATAAAATTAAAATGAATATTCTTGGTCATCACCCTGCCGTTTGGGCTGTTGTTCATGTTGGATTGCAAGGTGAATTCTTTGGTTATCGAAAGGAACCGGATCGTGAAGCGACCACGACAGAATTGAAGATGTTGCAATACAACGCTCAAGCATGTGACATTTTATTCAACTGCCTATGCCTCGAAGAGTTCATCAAGATTAGCCGTCTTTAGAATGCAAATAAAATTTGGGATACTTTGGTTGATATGCATGAAGGTACCAAATCCGTCAGGGAATCTAAGTTGGATGTGCTACAAAGTCAACTTGACAAGTTCAAGATGAAGGATGGTGAAGGAGTCACATAAATGTACTCTAGGCTTGCTCTCATCACAAATGAGATTGCCGACTTAGGAAGTGAAGAGATGACCAACAAATTCAGCATCAATAAGATGCTTAGAGCTCTGGATGGAAAGTACGACACCATGTGCACATTGATCTAAGTGATGCCAAACTACAAAGATCTCAAGCCTACGGAAGTCATTGGAAATATTGTTGCTCATGAGATGTCACTCAAAGACAAAGAAGAGCTTCAGAACAAGTCAAGCGGTGCATACAAAGCTTCAAGTGACACTCCCTCTACCTGAAGCGACAACCTTGTTACTAACGAAGATATAAGCCTCATGGTTAATAAATTCAACAAAGTTCTACAAGAATAGAGGCGAAGAGAGAATCTCCAGCTCAAGATATGAAGAGAAGCGTTCATCTAGTCATGACTGGAATTGTTACAATTGTGGAAGGCCCGGACACTAGTCCAATGAGTGCACAGACCCCCACAAAATAAGAGAAGAGACACCTAGAAGAATTAGCTCAAGATATGAGTCAACTAATATACCACAAGTATAGGGGATCGGTTGTAAACTCTTTTGATAAGTAAGAGTGTCGAACCCAACAAGGAGCTAAAGGTAGAACAAATATTCCCTCAAGTCCTATCGACCACCGATACAACTATACGCATGCTTAACATTCGCTTTACCTAGAACAAGTATGAAACTAGAAGTACTTTGTAGGTGTGATAGGACAGGTTTGCAAGATAATAAAGAGCACGAAAATAGAAACTAGGGGCTGCTAAGATAGAGAAACAACTAAGTTAGTTTAACGAGTGTGGAAAAGTGGTGGTAGGAGTTGCAGAATTGTCCCTAGGCAATCGATAACTAGACCGGTCATCATTATTGGAATTTTATATGAGGGAGAGGCATAAGCTAACATACTTTCTCTACTTGGATCATTTGCACTTATGATTGGAACTCTAGCAAGCATCCGCAACTACTAAACGTCATTAAGGTAAAATTCAACCATACCATTATAAGGTATCAAGTCCTCTTTACTCCCATATGCAACAACCCACCTACTCGGGTTTATGCTTCTGTCACTCAAGCAACCCACCATAGGCGAATCATGAACACATTGCAATACCCTACAGCGAGAATCCCTCATGCTTGAGCGACACGGAGAGCACCATAGGACAACACCAATAATAAAACATGCAACTCAAACCAATCATGATCATCAATCAACCAATAGGACAACAAAAATCTACTCAAACATCATAGGATAATAATATGAAGCATAAAGCACCATGTTCAAGTAGAGGGTACAACAGGTTGCGGGAGAGTGGACCGCTGTAGATAGATGGTGGAAGGTGATGGAGGTGTTGGTGAAGATGACTGAGTTGTTGGAGTAGATCACCGTCACGATGATGGCCTCGGCGGCGTTCCCGTGCCACCGAGAGAGAGGGGGAGAGAGCCCTCGTCCTTCTTCTTCTTCCTTAACCTTCCCCCTAGATGGGAGAAGGGTTTCCCCTCTGGTACATGGCCTCCATGGAGGCGGAGGGGCGAGAGCCCCTCCGAGATTGGATCTCTCTCTCTGTTTCCTTCTGTTTCTACGCTCCCAGATTCTGGCCTTTCACCGTTTCTTAAATATCCAGAGATCTATAACTCCGATCAGGCTGAAATTTTGAGGGGATTTTCCTTATAAAAATATCTTTCCTGATGCCGAAGGACAGCTCCAACAGACCTAAGGGGTAGCCACAAGCCCTGTGGGCACGCCCTACTCCCCAGGGTGCGCCTGGCAGGCTTGTGGGCCCCTCGGGCACCGCCTTCTGTTGATTCCACTTCCCAAAATTTACATATATTCCAAAACAAATATCCATAAGTTTTTATCCAGTTTGGACTTTGTTTGATATGGATTTTCTGCGAAACAAAAAACATGCAACAAATAGGAACTGGCACGAGGCACTGGATCAATATGTTAGTCCCAAAAATAGTACAAAAAATTGCCAAAAGTATATGAAAGTTGTAGAATATTGGCATGAAACAATCAAAAATTATAGATACGACGGAGACGTATGAGCTTCCCCAAGCTTATGTAACATCCCAAAACTCCATTTTGGAATGTTATGAAATATAGCTATGCATCCATCATCATCATTGCTTGAATGTATGGAATTGTTGAAATGCCCCTTCTGAATTTCTGAAAGCTCTTTCTACTTTCAATGTGTTGCTTTCACCTATTGGAAAATCTTGGTGAAAAGTTCAAATAAGAGGGGAGGAACATGACACTCCACACCAGGGACTATTTGGTGATTTATTTGAACAAACATATCCAGGAGTTATTTTGAAAATATTTTCAAAAAGGATTTAAAACCAATTAGGCAATTTCTGAAAATATTATTTTTCCAAAGTGTTCAAATGACAGAATAAAAATGTTCAATAAATGGCATTTATTATTCTGTTAATTTTTATATATAATACTCCTATATTTGGAAATGTGTTGAATGCTTTTAAAGAGGTTTTACTGCTCTGAATATTAAAAAGAGTAACAAATTTGCATTTAAACGGGCTGGCCCACGGGCATTTATTCTCGAATTGATTACAAGCCGGTCGACCGACGCGCCTTCGCTGCTTCTTCCCTCACTGACAGCTGGACCCACCCGTCCGATCCCGCACGTGCCACGGTCGCCTCCTTCCTCCCGCACGTGCCGCCGTCGCCGGGAATCCCTCCCCGGATCTCCCTCCTCTCTCCTCCCCGCACCCACCCGAGCACCCTATAAGTAGCCCCTGCCACTCCTCTCTCCATTCCCCCCCGAATCCCCTCTCTCCCTCGCCGAGACGCTGCCCAAATCACCTCGCCGGAGTTTCTCCGACCACCGAACACCCCACCGCTCGTGCCCGTCGCCTCGGACGTCCCCTCGCCCCTCCGACCCCACCACTCGACGCCGGACGCCAGCCGCCGTCTCCTGGACCCCTCCGTCGCCTCCCTCGACCACCGAAGCGATCTCCGATGACTCCTTCGACCACTGGCCGCCGCCAGCCTCGCAGGAGACCCCTTCCCCTCTCCGGTAAGTCACCGGCCCCCTCTAGACCGTAGGATCGACAGGGAACGGCCCTGATTAGACGACTTAACTCCGCGAACCGTTTTTTCTTTTGGTTTGGTCCACTGCCCGTAACACCCGCTCGCACACCCCCTTAGCCACTCACAAGTCGCCACGTCACCCTGGCCGATGCGTTTTTTTAGTTTTTCTTTTCTATTGTTTTTAGTTAACAAAATGTTTTAGGAATTTGTTTTGCTTATATCTTTTAATCTGTTTAGTATTTTGAGTTGATTCTTTTTGCAATAGCTCTCATTTTTCATGTAGTTTCACCCTGTAGTTTTAGATTTTAAATGTGAACTCTAAAATTTGAATTTAATCAAATTTGCTCAAATCACTCAAATCTGAATAACTAGAGTTTAAAAATAGATTTTGAAATGAATCTTTTTGCTACTGCTTGGTATTAGTTAGGACTATCTTATTGCTTAGTTTGAGGATTTTTAGAATGATTTTGATTAATGTTCTAGCTGTAAACAGATTCTTCCTATTAGTTAGTATAGTTTAAATTAACTTAGTTTTAGTTAGTTTAAATTAGATTTAGTTTTAATTTGTTTAGTAGGTTCTGTTGCTTAAACATTTAGTGTTTTACATACTGTTAATAAAAATATAAATTTGCTTAGTTTATTTCTTTATTGTTATAGGAATCTCTACTAATTTTTCAACTAGGCATAATTTGGTTAAAACCAACTAGTTTAGTAATAGATTCTTTTAACAAAGTTTCATATTATTAAATTCTGTTTTCTAAAAAGAGTTTTAGTAAATTATTTTTCTGTTAATATAATGTTTATAAATTAATAATAAGTTTTGTTTTACTCCTTGTTAGTAAAACTATAGTTACCTCATATAGTAGTGTTTTTCAAAGCTTTTAAAACCATACTAAGATTTTTCTTAACAAAACTTTAAATGGATTTAATTCTGTTAATAATAAAATATTTTATTGTTTTCTTGCTGTCAACTGTTGTTTTGTTCATACAAGTAGTTTTATTATGTTAGTAGTGGTTTACCCATCACCTTTTTGAAAACAAAACTTTGTGTGTTGTCTTGCTTATGATTTGTGCATTGTTTTGTCTTGATTGTTTACTAGTTCATTTCTGGTTTTGTGAGTTACAAATAATTTTATTGTATGCTTATTGAGTGCTCTTGTTTGCTTCGTTAGATTATCCGGAGTGCGAGGCTTGTTACCTAGAGTCACTCATGTACGAAGATCATCACTCAGTCAAGTCACTTTGATCATCTTTACCCATGTTTTTATTGCATTAGTTATACCATCCCCCCAATTTCATGCAAAGTAGGTAATTGGAAACTTGGTTACTATTGTAGTATCATGTGGTAGGTACCCCCTCTCAATCCTTGACACATTGGCCCCGGGAAACGTTGTTTTACATTTTGCTATGCTACTAGTAGACGGGGTTGGTTGTGTGATTCATGAGAGTTGTGAGATTAATTACAAGACCTACATAATGATCAAAACTTCAAGACTCCGAGTTTTCAACATACCTCTGGGAGGATGATGGTTGAACGGCACCCTAGAGAAACCAATGCATTTGCCTAGGTGTTGCTGGATATGGCCAGTATTCACGCGGAAAGGTCCACCCAGGCACAAAGAGATGGATGGATGCTTCAAGACCGAAGGCTTACCTGCACAGCCACAAGTCATTATGGGCACTGGCTTGGTTGGATATCGTGGTGTCCCTGGACAGGCGGTGCTACGAGATGTAGAAGAACGGTAGGAAAGGATGGGCACCGACAGAGTCGCAGGGAAACCCTTTGGAAGACCATGTTTTGGTCATCCATTTCTCAAACACTATGAAGTGCGAGAAATCAAACGGAGGCGACCAAATCTTGTGGGGAACGTGTGCAAAACTCTGCAGAGTACTCAAACCTAATCGATTAGCCGTGTCCACGGTCATGGACGACTTGAGCCAAAGGAACTGAAACTTCCAGAATTTTCAACACAATTAATATGATGATATGAGTATTAATAACTTGGGTATGAGAATTGGTTGGTGGAACCATCTCATTAATCAACCAACTTAGTAATAATTTTGCTTAGCCCTCTCTTGATGTAGGAAAAATTGGCTTTACGCAAAAGCTTACTACACCACCTGCCATATAAGTATATATATTAGATGATTATCTCTTCACCGCTCTCTTGTGACTTTGCCGGCATATTCAATATGCTGACCTATATGGCTGCAACGTATCATGTTGCAGAGTACTTTTCCGAGCAGGAGTGAGGATACGCTCTATGCTCAGTGAGATGCCCTTGGAGTCAGATGGACTCATCTACCTTCGATGCTTCCGCAAGATTTAGATATTCTCATGAGTTGGCCTTCAGCCACTTTATTGTAATCTTTATTGTAATAAAGGACTCGATATGAGATTTCGATTAATATAATGCTGTGTGATTTCCCTTTGATATATACATTGATGTACCGTGTGTGTACCAGCATGATCTTGGGATGGTACGGAAACACCGGAGATTCGACCTTTCAGGTCGGGTCGCTACAGCTTAATTCTTGCTCATCCTCGAGTAGGTAAATGATAAAAAAGATAATTTTTGATGTGGAATGCTACCAAGCATAATCTTGATCATATAATCTAATCATGGCATGAATATTAAGATACGAGTGATTCAAAGCAATAGTCTATGTTGACATAAAAACAGTAATACTTCGAGCACACCAACAATCCAATCGTGTCCTTTCAAAATAACATGGCCTTAGAAAGTTATCCCTACAAAATCATATGGTCTGTCTATGCTCCATCTTCCCCACACAAACTATCTAAATCATGCACAACCCCGATGACAAGTCAAGAAATTGTTTCACACTTTTTATGTTCTCAATCCTTTTAAACTCTCACGCAATACATGAGCGTGAGCCATGTATATAGCACTCTAGGTGGAATAGAATATGGTGGAGGTGATGAGGAAAAAGTAGAAGATAGTCTCACATCAACTAGGCGTATCAACGGGTTATGGAGATGCCCATAAATATATATCAATGTGAGTGAGTAGGGATTGCCATGCAACGGGAGTAATAGAGCTTTGCCAGCCTGACGCAACGATGCCCTTCGGTAAGCAGCTGATGAGGATCGTCAAGGACGTAAGGATTGCTTTGCCGAGCATCACCGGGACACCTATCATGTCTTTCCCACAAGACGGACGCTACAGGATTGAGGTGCACATTCCAGGGAAGACCTTTGGGAATCGGAAGGAACCCATCGACTTCAAGTTTGTGGCACCCAGCTGGATACTAGGAAGAAACATTGCCATTCATCGTGCCCTTGGACGTATTCAGGAGGAATACAGAGGTGGAACCATTTCACCAGGACTCAGCATGGTTTGTCGTAGGGATGTCCATGGAAACATCATAACCCCTCCCACTGCAGACACCACCATTTCCTATATCCAGACCTTGGAGACTCACATCAGGACTCTGGAGCTTCGAGTTCGTGCTGATACGAAGACAATCAAGAATGTGATGAACCGTGAGATTGACCTCGAAGCGGACTTACGGGAAGCCGAGTACGAGCATGAGTATGAGGTGAAGGATTTCTTAAAGAGGATCGACAAGCTGAACACTCGCATCGCCACTCTGGAGGAATAGATGGACATGGGTGAAAATCTTCATCCTGAGGGAGACTTGGCTCCTTTCATCAGCGACGATGATGACTATGAGGAGAGCACCACTGGAGGAGGCTCAATCACCATGTACTTCTGAGGAAAACTTTAGTTATGCCCCATGTATCTTCATTTTCATCGTTAAACGCGTAGGTCGATGTTTAGTTTGAATGGAGATTTGTATCTCGATGTTTGGCATTGATTGAATAAATGAATGAGTGTTGGTATGATATGTTTGTTGCATTACATATGGGTAGTGATTTCTCCTTTTAGGCCCTTGTTCTATTCTAATTCTCACCCCTCTGAAAAACAGCAAGATGCCTCCACGACGTGAGTACGACTTCACCTTCCCGCCGGAACTCACACAACTTCTTCAGTAGCAGAATGCACTGATGCAGCTATTGATCCAGAATCAGACCAACAACCAGAACAACAACAACCATCATCATCCACCTCAGGCTGACAATCTCACCCGTTTTCTGAGGTTGAATCCTCCAACTTTCTCCAGCAGCACTGAGCCCATTGTAGCAGATGTCTGGCGCCGTAAGATGGAGAGAGAACTCATCACCGCTGGATGTACTGATGCTGAGAAAGTGCGCTTTGCCGCACATCAACTGGAAGGACCAGCAGCTTCATGGTGGGAAAACTACACCACCACATATCCTATTGCTGATGTAACTTGGGAGCAGTTCAAGCAAGCTTTCCGCACCGCACATGTTTCAGCTGGAGCTATGAGTCTGTAGAAGCACGAGTTTCGCAACTTGTGCCAGGGTAGTCGCTCCATGGCCTAGTACGTGGACGACTTCAGCACATTGGCTCGTTATGCACTAGGAGACGTGGCCGATGATGCAGCCAAGCAGGAGAAGTTTCTGGAAGGACTCAACGACGAGTTGAGTATGCAGTTGGTAGTGGCTACCTTCAACAACTACCAAGAGCTGGTGGACAAGGCCCTCATCCTGGAGGGTAAAAAACAGCAAATTGAGAACCGCAAGCGGAAGTACACTCAGGGGAAGTTTAACTCTGGAGCTCATCAGAAGCCCCGCTACTCCCCGTACTCAGGGAATACCGGATCAGGGACCGGTAAGTTTGGAAGGCACACTCATGCCGTGCACAACCATGGAGGCCACAACCATGGAGGAAATGGGAATGCCCGTCCCAACCATGGCAATTTCAAGACTGACAATGGGAATGGGAACAACGACCAGCACCGTCACGCTCCTACTCAGAAGGATCTAAGCCACATCACCTGTTTCAAGTGCCAGAAGATAGGGCACTATGCTACTGAGTGTCCCCAGAGCAAGCAGGGAAATGGAAACGGCAACTCCGCAGCCAAGAAGCCAAATCCGTTTCCTCGTGCCCAGGTGAACCACCTCGACGTGGAACAAGTCTATGATCAACCCAAGACTGTGGTTGGTAAGTTTTTATTGCATTCACGTCTAGTTACACTACTTTTTGATTCCGGTGCAACTACTTCATTCATATCAAGGGTATTTGTGGAAAAGTATGGTTTGCCCACCAAAACCCTTAGTCAGCCCATTAAGGTCAGTTCCCCAGGAGGTATGATGATGGCAGGGATAGGATGCCATGCCTTGAAACTCAATATTGGAAACCATGTTTTTCCCACCGACCTCATCGTCTTAGAATCCCAGGGATTGGATGTAATCCTAGGCATGGATTGGATGACCAAGTATGAAGGAAATCTTGATTGCCCTAGCAAGTCTGTTTCACTCACCACCCCGGAGAACAAGAGGATTAAGTATGTATTCCGACGCACACGTATGAGTGCTCGGTTAAATTCTCTCACAGGAGTTGTTCAGGAGGAAGTACCTGTGGTAGAAGACTTTCCGGATGTATTCTCGGAAGAATTACCCGGCATGCCACCAGATAGGGAGATTGAGTTCCTAATAGAGCTACAACCAGGGACAACCCCAATTTCCAAGAGACCCTATCGGATGCCCGCAAATGATCTAGTGGAAATCAAGAAGCAAATTAAGGAGTTATTAGACAAGGGATATATCGCCCAAGTTCTTCACCTTGGGGAGCCCCAGTTCTTTTGGTGGAGAAGAAGGATAAAACCTTGAGAATGGTAGTCGATTATCGTGCCTTGAACGAGGTGACTATCAAGAACAAGTATCCTCTGCCGATGATTAATGACCTGTTTGATCAGCTAGTAGCTGCCAAAGTATTCTCCAAGATCGATCTTCGATCAGGGTATCACCAACTGAAGATTCGTGAACAGGATATACCCAAAACAGCCTTCACCACTAGGTATGGCTTATACGAGTATACAGTCATGTCCTTTGGTTTGACTAATGCTCCTGCCTACTTCATGAATTTGATGAACAAAGTGTTTATGGAATATTTGGACAAGTTTGTCGTGGTGTTCATCGATGACATTTTGATATTCTCCAAGAACGAGGAAGAACACAAGGAACACCTGCGTTTAGTTCTGGAGAAGCTGAGAGAACATCAGTTATACGCCAAGTTCGGCAAATGTGAATTTTGGCTGACGGAAGTCGGATTCCTTGGACATGTTATTGTCGGAGATGGAATAGCAGTGGACCCCGCTGAGGTTGAAGCCGTCACCGAGTGGAAATCACCCACCTCAGTTTTCTCGGACTAGCCGGATATTATCGGAGATTTATTGAGAATTTCTCAAGGATTGCCAAGCCCATGACGGAGTTGTTGAAGAAAGAGTCTAAGTATATTTGGACTGAGAAATGTGAAGCCAGTTTCCAGGAGTTGAAGAAACGTTTAGTCACAGCCCCAGTGTTGTTTTTACCCAATATTCGGAAGGATTTCCAGGTTTATTGTGATGCTTCACGTCAAGGACTTGGTGGAGTACTCATGCAAGATGGAAAGGTTGTAGCTTATGCATCCAGACAACTACGACCTCATGAGTTGAATTACGCCACCCATGATTTGGAACTAGCAGCCGTAGTGCACGCACTCAAGACCTGGAGACATTTCCTTATCGGAAATAGTTGTGATGTTTGCACTGATCATAAGAGCCTGAAATATACTTCACGCAGAAAGAGTTGAACCTCAGACAGAGGAGATGGTTAGAGTTAATCAAGGACTATGACATGAGATTACACTACCATCTAGGTAAGGCAAATGTGGTAGCAGATGCCTTGAGTCGGAAAACATATGTGAAGACACTCACAGCGGGAGGATTACCCCAAGAGTTAGCCGATGATCTCAGAGAGCTCAGGCTAGAGATAGTTCCAAGAGATATGTTGCCACACTGGAGATCCAGTCCACCTTGACCGAAAGAATTCGAGAAGCCCATAAATCGGACAAGGAGATAGCTGAGATTAAGCAGAGAATGAAAGATGATAAAGCTAAAGGTTTTCGTGAGGATGAACAAGGAACTCTGTGGTTTGAGAACCGCATCTATGTGCCCAATGACCCAGAGCTCAGGAAGTTGATACTTCAAGCAGCCCACGATTCACCTTACTCGATACACCCAGGCAACACCAAGATGTATCTGGATTTAAAGGACAGTTATTGATGGACAGGTATGAAGAAGGATATTGCTGAACATGTTGCAATATGTGATGTTTGTCAGCGAGTAAAGTCGGAACATCAGAAACCAGCAGGGTTACTCCAACCTTTGCCGATACCCGAGTGGAAATGGGAAAAGCTTGGTATGGACTTCATCACAGGACTACCCAGGACCCGTTCAGGTTATGATTCCATCTGGGTAGTGATAGATCGTTTGACCAAGGTGGCTCATTTCATTCCAGTGAAAACCACCTATACCAGTGCTAAGCTAGCCAAGATATATATGACCAGGATCGTATGTCTGCATGGAGTTTCGAGGAGTATCGTGTCAGATAGAGGAACACAATTTACCTCAAAGTTTTGGCATCAGTTACATGAAACTTTGGGTACGAGGCTGGAGTTCAGTACAGCTTTTCATCCGCAGATAGATGGCCAGACTGAGAGAGTCAACCAGATTCTGGAAGACATGTTGAGAGCTTGTGCACTAGACTATGGGTCTAGTTGGGATGATAACTTACCTTACGCAGAATTCTCATACAACAACAGTTATTAGACCAGTCTGAAGATGGCCCCTTTCGAAGCTTTATACGGAAGGAGGTGCAAAACACCGTTGACGTGGGATGGTGTTGGAGACCGAGAACTTTTTGGTCCTGACCTTATCCGAGATTCTGAAGAGAAAGTCAAGCTGATTCGTGACAGACTCAAGATAGATCAATCTCGACAGAAGAGTTATGCTGATAGCAAACGTAAGGAAGTGCGTATGAAGTGGGAGACCGAGCTTATATTCGTGTGTCCCCGCTTCGAGGAATCAAGAGGTTTGGTGTTAAAGGAAAGTTAGCACCCAGATTCATAGGCCCCTACAAAATTCTTGAACGTAGAGGCCAAGTTGCATACAAGCTGGAATTGCCGGAAGGATTATCCGGAGTTCATGATGTTTTCCATGTTTCCCAGCTGAAGAAATGTCATGCTGAGATGACTGATATTCCCTTGAGAGACACAGTGCCCCTAGAGGCCATACAACTTGACAGTGATCTGACCTACGAGGAGAAGCCTGCCAGAATCCTCGAGACTGCCAACAGAGTTACCCGCAGCAGGATCATCAAGTTTTGTAAGGTTTTGTGGAGTCACCACACCAAGGAAGAAGCCACCTGGGAACGTGAAGAAGATCTTCGTAGAGACCACCCGCACCTATTTTCTAGCCAACCCGAATCTCGAGGGCGAGATTCATCTTAAGGTGGGTAGGTTTGTAACATCCCAAAACTCCATTTTGGAATGTTATGAAATATAGCTATGCATCCATCATCATCATTGCTTGAATGTATGGAATTGTTGAAATGCCCCATCTGAATTTCTAAAAGCTCTTTCTACTTTCAATGTGTTGCTTTCACCTATTGGAAAATCTTGGTGAAAAGTTCAAATAAGAGGGGAGGAACATGACACTCCACACCAGGGACTATTTGGTCATTTATTTGAACAAACATATCTAGGAGTTATTTTGAAAATATTTGCAAAAAGGATTTAAAAACAATTAGGCAATTTCTGAAAATATTATTTTTTAAAGTGATCAAATGAGAGAATAAAAATGTTCAATAAATGGCATTTATTATTCTGTTAATTTTGATATATAATACTCCTATATTTGGAAATGTGTTGAATGCTTTTAAAGAGGTTTTACTGCTCTGAATATTAAAAAGAGTAACGGATTTGCATTTAAACGGGCCGGCCCGCGGGCATTTATTTGCGAATTGATTACAAGCCGGTCGACCGCCGCGCCTCCGCCGCTTCTTCCCTCACTGACAGCGGGACCCACCCGTCCGATCCCGCACATGCCGCGGTCGCCTCCTTCCTCCCGCACGCGCCGCCGTCACCGGGAATCCCTCCCCGGATCTCCCTCCTCTCTCCTCCCCGCACCCACCCGAGCACCCTATAAGTAGCCCCTGCCTCTCCTCTCTCCATTCCCCCCGAATCCCCTCTCTCCCTCGCCGAGACGCTGCCCAAATCACCTCGCCGGAGTTGCTCCGACCACCGAACACCCCACCCCTCGTGCCCGTCGCCTCGGACGTCCCCTCGCCCCTCCGACCCCACCACTCGACGCCGGCCGCCAGCCGCCGTCTCCTGGACCCCTCTGTCGCCTCCCTCGACCACCGGAGCAATCTTCGATGACTCCTTCGACCACCGGCCACCGCCAGCCTCGCCGGAGACCCCTTCCCCTCTCCGGTAAGTCACCGTCCCCCTCTAGACCGTAGGATCGACAGGGAACAGCCCTGATTAGACGACTTAACTCCGCGAACCATTTTTTCTTTCTGTTCGGTCGACTGCCCATAACACCCGCTCGCACAGCCCCTTAGCCACTCACAGGTCGCCACGTCACCCTGGCCGATGCGTTTTTTTAGTTTTTCTTTTCTGTTGTTTTTAGTTAACAGAATGTTTTAGGAATTTGTTTTGCTTATATCTTTTAATCTGTTTAGTATTTTTAGTTGATTCTTTTTGCAATAGATCACATTTTTCATGTAGTTTCACCCTGTAGTTTTAGATTTTAAATGTGAACTCTAAAATTTGAATTTAATCAAATTTGCTCAAGTCACTCAAATCTGAATAACTAGAGTTTAAAAATAGATTTTGAAATGAATCTTTTTGCTACTGCTTGGTATTAGTTAGGACTATCTTATTGCTTAGTTTGAGGATTTTTAGGATCATTTTGATTAATGTTCTAGCTATAAACATATTCTACCTATTAGTTAGTATAGTTTAAATTAACTTAGTTTTAGTTAGTTTAAATTAGATTTAGGTTTAATTTGTTTAGTAGGTTCTATTGCTTAAACATTTAGTGTTTTACTTACTGTGAATAAAAATATAATTTTGCTTAGTTTATTTCTTTATTTTTATAGGAATGTCTACTAATTTTTCAACTAGGGATAATTTGGTTAAAACCAACTAGTTTTGTAATAGATTCTTTTAACAAAGTTTCAAATAATTAAATTCTGTTTTCTAAAAAGAGTTTTAGTAAATTATTTTTCTGTTAATATAATGTTTATTAATTAATAATAAGTTTTGTTTTACTCCTTGTTAGTAAAATTATAGTTACCTCATATAGTAGTGTTTTTGAAAGCTTTTAAAACCATACCATGATTTTTCTTAACAAAACTTTCAATGGATTTAATTCTGTTAATAATAAAATATTTTATTGTTTTCTTGCTGTCAACTATTGTTTTGTTCATACAAGTAGTTTTATTATGTTAGTAGTGGTTTACCCATCACCTTTTTGAAAACAAAACTTTGTGTGTTATCTTGCTTATGATTTGTGCATTGTTTTGTCTTGATTGTTTACTAGTTCATCTCTGGTTTTGTGAGTTACAAATAATTTTATTGTATGCTTATTGAGTGCTCTTGTTTTCTTTGTTAGATTATCCGGAGTGCGAGGCTTGTTACCTAGAGTCACTGACGTACGAAGATCATCACTCAGGCAAGTCACTTTGATCATCTTTACCCATGTTTTTATTGCATTAGTTCTACCATACCCCCAATTGCATGCAAAGTAGGTAATTGGAAACTTGGTTACTGTTGTAGTATCATGTGGTAGGTACCCCCTCTCAATCCTTGACACATTGGCCCCGGGAAACGTCGTTTTACATTTTGCTATGCTACTAGTAGACGGGGTTGGTTGTGTGATTCATGAGAGTTGTGAGATTAATTACAAGACCTACATAATGATCAAGACTTCAAGACTCCGAGTTTTCAACATACCTCTGGGTGGATGATGGTTGAACGGCACCCTGGAGAAACCAATGCATTTGCCTAGGTGTTGCTGGATATGGCCAGTATTCACGCGGAAAGGTCCACCCAGGCACAAAGAGATGGATCGATGCTTCAAGACCCAAGGCTTACCTGCACAGCCACAAGTCATTATGGGCTCTGGCTTGGTTGGATATCGTGGTGACCCTGGACAGGCGGTGCTACGAGATGTAGAAGAACGGTAGGAAAGGATGGGCACCGACAGAGTCGCAGGGAAACCCTTTGGAAGACCATGTTTTGGTCATCCGTTTATCAAACACTATGAAGTGCGGGAGATCAAACGAAGGCGACCAAATCTTGTGGGGAACATGTGCAAAACTCTGCAGAGTACTCAAATCTAATCGATTAGCCGTGTCCACGGTCATGGACGACTTGAGCCAAAGGAACTAAAACTTCCAGAATTTTCAATACAATTAATAGGATGATGTGGGTATTAATAACTTGGGTATGATAATTGGTTGGTGGAACCATCTCATTAATCAACCAACTTAGTAATAATTTTGCTTAGCCCTCTCTTGATGTAGGAAAAATTGGCTTTACGCAAAAGCTTACTGCACCACCTGCCATATATGTATATATATTAGATGATTATCTCTTCATCCCTCTCTTGTGACTTTGCCGGCATATTCAATATGCTTACCTATATGGCTGCAACGTATCATGTTGCAGAGTACTTTTCCGAGCAGGAGTGAGGATACGCTCTATGCTCGGTGAGATGCCCTTGGAGTCAGATGGACTCATCTACCTTCGATGCTTCTGCAAGATTTAGATATTCTCATGAGTTGGCCTTCAGCCACTTTATTGTAATCTTTATTGTAATAAAGGACTCGATATGAGATTTCGATTAATATAATTCTGTGTGATTTCCCTTTGATATATACATTGATGTACCATGTGTGTACCAGCATGATCTTGGGATGGTACGGAAACACCGGAGATTCGACCTTTCAGGTCGGGTCGCTACAGCTTAATTCTTGCTCATCCTCGAGTAGGTAAATGATAAAAAAGATAATTTTTGATGTGGAATGCTACCAAGCATAATCTTGATCATATAATCTAATCATGGCATGGATATTAAGATACGAGTGATTCAAAGCAATAGTCTATGTTGACATAAAAACAGTAATACTTCGAGCACACCAACAATCCAATCGTGTCCTTTCAAAATAACATGGCCTTAGAAAGTTATCCCTACAAAATCATATGGTCTGGCTATGCTCCATCTTCCCCACACAAACTATCTAAATCATGCACAACCCCGATGACAAGTCAAGAAATTGTTTCACACTTTTTATGTTCTCAATCCTTTTAAACTCTCAGGCAATACATGAGCGTGAGCCATGTATATAGCACTCTTGGTGGAATAGAATATGGTGGAGGTGATGAGGAAAAAGTAGAAGATAGTCTCACATCAACTAGGCGTATCAACGGGTTATGGAGATGCCCATCAATATATATCAATGTGAGTGAGTAGGGATTGCCATGCAACGGGTGCAATAGAGCTATATGTGTATGAAAGCTCAAAAAGAAAACTAAGTGGTCGTGCAAATGATGAAAATTCCACTAGCTATATGAAAGTGACAAAATAGGAGACTCTCTATCGTGAAGATCATTGTGCTACTTTGAAGCACAAGTGTTGAAAAATATAGTAGTATTGTCCCTTCTCTCTTTCTCTCATTTTTTCTTTTTTTTTCTTCTTTTTTTATTTTTTTATTTTTTGGTGGGAATCTTTGGCCTCTTTTTTTATTTGGGCTTCGCTGGCCTCTTTTATTTTTTTTGTAAAGTCCGGAGACTCCTCCCAACTTGTGAGGGAATCATAGCTTCCATCATCCTTTTCTCACATGGGACAATGCTCTAATTATGAAGATGATCACACTTTTATTTACTTACAACTCGATACCTAGAACAAAAATATGACTCAATATGAATGCTTCCGATAGGATACCAGGATGTGCAACGATCTAGCCTAGCAAATGACATCAAAAAATGGACGAGCCATGAAAACATCCTGCAAGCTGTCTTACGATCATGCAAAGCAATATGAAAATGATGATGCATGTCATTCTAAACGGAACGGTGGAAGTTGCATGGCAATATATCTTGGAATGGCTATGGAAATGTCATAATAGGTAGGTATGGTGGCTGTATTGAGGAAGGTGTATGGTGGCTGTTTTGAAGAAGGTGTATGGTGGCTGATTTGAGGAAGGTGTATGGTGGCTGTTTTGAGGAAGGTGGGTTTGATGCACCGGCGAAAGTTGAGCGGTACTATAGAGGCTAGCAAAGGTGGAAGGGTGAGAGTGCGTATAATCCATGGACTCAACATTAGTCATAAAGAACTCATATACTTATTGAAAAAGTCTATTAGTTATCGAAGAAAACATTAGATGCATGCTCCTAGGGGAGAGGTGGGTAGGAGTTAACCATCGCGCGCTCCCGACCCTCACAAAAAGGTTGACAATCATTAAACAAATCATGCTCCGACTTTGTTACATAACGGTTCACCATACGTGCATGCTACGGGAATCACAAACCTTAACACAAGTATTTCTTCAATTCACAATTACTCATTAGCATGACTCTCATATTACAATATTTATATCGCAAAACTATTGCAAGGAATCAAATATATCATATTCAGTGATCTACAACTTTTATGTAGGATTTTATGACTAACCATGTGAATGACCAACTCTTGTTAACTCTCTAAATAGGTATAAGTGAAGCATGAGAGTTTAATTCTTTCTACAAAAGATATGACCATGCTCTAAAAAATATAAGTGAAGCAAAGAGCATTCTACAAATGGCGATTTTCTATGTGTAGAGAAACAGGCAATCCAAACTTCAAATGATATAAGTGAAGCACATGAAGCATTCTATAAAGCCATACTCAAAAGATATAAGTGAAATACATGAAGCATTCTATAAATCAGCCAAGGACTTTATCATACTAGCATGGTGCATTACTAAAATAAAAATAAAAAGCACACGACGCTCCAAGATTTATGCATACCATGTGACGAAGAAAAATATAGCTCCAAGTAAAATTACCGATGGTTGTTAGAAGAAAGAGGGCATGCCTTCCGGGGCATCCCCAAGCTTAGTTTCTTGGGAGTCCTTGAATATTACCTTGGGTGCCTTGGTCATCCCCAAGCTTAGTCTCTTTCCACTCCTTATTCGTTCATCCATCGTGATCTCACCCAAAACTTGAAAAGTTCAATCACACAAAACTTAATAAAACCCTCGTGAGATATATTAGTATAATAAAGCAAATCACAACTTTATGTACTGTTGACAACCAATTCATATTTTATGTAGCGACCCGACCTGAAAGGTCGAATCTCCGGTGTTTCCGTACCATCCCAAGATCGTGCTGGTACACACACGGTACATCAATGTATATATCAAAGGGAAATCACACAGCATTATATTAATCGAAATCTCATATCGAGTCCTTTATTACAATAAAGATTACAATAAAGTGGCCGAAGGCCAACTCATGAGAATAATTAAATCTTACGGAAGCATCGAAGGTAGATGAGTCCATCTGACTCCAAGGGCATCTCACCGAGCGTAGAGCGTATCCTCACTCCTGGCCGGAAAAGTATGCTGCAACATGATACGTTGCATCCGTGTAGGTCAGCATATGGAATATGCCGGCAAAGTCACAAAAGAGGGGTGAAAAGATATTCATCTAATCTACATGCATATATGGCAGGTGGGGTAGTAAGTTTTTGCGTAAAGCCAATTTTCCTACATCAAGAGAGGGCTAAGCAAAATTATTACTAAGTTGGTTGATTAATGAGATGGTTCCACCAACCAATTCTCATACCCAAGTTATTAATACCCACATCATCATATTAATTGTGTTGAGGGTTCCGGAAGTTTTAGTTCCTTTGGCTCAAGTCGTCCATGACCGTGGACACGGCTAATCGATTAGGTTTGAGTACTCTGTAGAGTTTTGCACACGCTCCCCCACAAGATTTGCTCGCCTCGATTTGATTTCTCGCACTTCAGGGTGTTTGAGAAACGGATGACCAAAACATGGTCTTCCAAAGGGTTTCCCTATGACTCTGTCGGTGCCCATCCTTTCCTACCGTTCTTCTACATCTCGTAGCACCGCCTGTCCAGGGTCACCACGATATCCAACCAAGCTAGAGCCCATAATGACTTGTGGCTGTGCAGGTAAGCCTTGGGTCTTGAAGCATCGATCCATATCTTTGTGCCTGGGTGGACCTTTCCGCATGAATACTGGCACATCTCCAGCATCATCTGGGCTAACCACTGGTTTCTCCAGGGCGCCGTTCAACCATCATCCACCCAGAGGTATGTTGAAAACTCGGAGTCTTGAAGACTTGATCATCTTGTAGGTCTTGAAATTATTAACTCTCAACTCTCATGAATCACACAACCAACCCCGTCTACTAATAGCATAGCAAAAGTAAAACAACGTTTCCCGGGGCCAATGTGTCAAAGGGGTTGAGGGGGGTACCTACCACATGATACTACAACAAGTAACCAAGTTTCCAATTACGTACTTTGCATGCAATTGGGGGGATGGTAGAATTAATGCAATAAAAACATGGGTAAAGATGATCAAAGTGACTTGCCTGATTGACGATCTTCGTACTCGAGGGATTCTAGGTAACAAGCCTCGCACTCCGGATGATCTAACGAATCAATCAAGAGCACTCAATAAGCATACAACAAAATGTTGCAACTCACAAAATCAGAAATGAACTAGAATCACTCAAGACAAAACAAAGGCACAATCACAAGAAAAGAAAAAGATCACATAGTTTGGTTTTCTGAAAGTTGGTGGTAAACTACTAATAACAACATAGAACTATTAGTATTAACAAAACAATAGTTGACAGAAAAGAACAATAAAAATATTTTATTAATAAACAGAATTAAATCCATTTAAAGTTTTGTTAAGAAAATCTTAGTAGGGTTTTAAAAGTTTTGGTAAACACTACTACATAACTATAGTTTGTCTATAGCAATAGAGTGAAACTAAACTATTATTTTATTAACAAAACAATTTTCTTAACAGAAAAGAATTTACTAAAACTTTTCTTAGGAACAGAATTTGATTATTTAAAACTTTGTTAAAAGAATCTATTACTACACTAGTTGGTTTTAATCAAATTATACTTAGTTGAAAAATTAGTAGAGATTCCCATAACAATAAAGAAATAAACTAAGCAAATTATATTATTATTATTAGCAAGTAAAACACCTAATTTTTAAACAACAGAACCTACTAAAATAATATATACCAATTCATATTTAAACTAACTAAAAACTAAATTAACTAAACTATACCAAACAATAGGCAGATTCTGTTTATAGCTAGAACACTAAACAAATTCATCCTAAAAATCCTCAAACTAAGCATGATGATATTCCTAACTAATACCAAGCAGTAGCAAAAAGATTCACATCAAAATCTATTTTTAAACTCTAGTTATTCAAATTTGAGTGATTTGAGCAAATTTGATTTAGTTCAAATTTAGAGCTCAAATTTAAAATCTAAGACTACAGGGTGAAACTAAATGAAATATGTGAACTAATGCAAAAAGAATCAATTCAAAATACTAAATAGTTTAAAAGTTATAAACAAAACAAAATCAGAAAACCTTCTGTTAACTAAAACAAAACAGAAAATAGAAAATAAACTAACGGACGGTCGAGGCTACGTGGAAACTCCCTATTGGCTGCTAGCGTGAACGTGGGGAAAATGCGGGCGGTCGACCGAACTAAAGAAGAAAACGGTTCGGGTTATTAAACGATCTAATCAGGATCGTTGATCCATGATCGAACGGAAGAGAGCGGGGGGTCGCCGGCAAAGGGGTCCTCCAGCGAGGCCGAGGCGACGAGGTCGTCGGGGCATCGCTCCGGTGGTCAAGGAGGTTGTCGGAGGAGTCCAGGCGACTGCGGCTGGCGTCCGGCGTCGATTGGTGGTGACGGTGGGGCGAGGGGACTAGGGAGTCTACGGCCAGGAGCTCGGGGAGGGTTCGGTCGGGACAGGAACTCCGGCGTGGTGAGGGGCAGCGCTCCGACGAGGTGAGGAGGGGGTTTTGGTGTGGAATGGAGAGAGGATGGTGGCCGCTCCTATATAGGGGTGAGGCAGAGCGAGAGAAGGAAGGAGGAGGGAGATCCGGTGGAGAGATCTTCGACGACGGCGGCGCGCGCGCGAGGATGGGGACGACCGCGCGGATGGCGGCATCGGTCAGTGGGATCGGCTTGTCAGCGAGAGGAAGGGCGGCGTCTGCGCGTCGGTCAGCCGGCTCGTAATAAATTCGCGAGTAAATGCCCGTGGGCCGGCCCGTTAAATATAAATCTGTTTCCTTTTTTTAAATCCATGGCAGTAAAACCTCTTTAAAAGCATTCAAAACATTTCCAAATATAGGCAATATATATATCAAAATGATTAGGAGAATTAATGCTCTTCAATGAATATTTTTCCTCTGTCATTTGAATACATTAATTTTTTTTTTCAGAAATTGCCTATTTGGTTTTAAAACCTTTTGCAAATATTTTTTCAAAGGACCCCCTGGTTCTTTTTGTTCAAATATATCACCAAGATGACCCTAGTGTGGAGTGTCATATTACTCCCCTCTTATTTTGAACTTTTTCCAAGGTTTTCAAATAGGTGAAAGCAACATATTAAAAATAGAAAGGGACTTTCAGAAAGTCAGAAGAAGCATTTCAACTATTTCATACATTCAAGCGATGATGATGATGATGCATAGCTATATTTCATAACACTCCAAAATGGAATTTTGGGATGTGACAAACCTACCCACCTTAAGATGAATCTCGCCCTCGAGATTCGGGTTGGCTAGAAAATAGGTGCGGATGGTCTCTACGAAGATCTTCTTCGCGTTCCCAAGTGGCTTCTTCCTCGGTGTGGTGACTCCACAAAACCTTACAGAACTTGATGATCCTGCTGCGGGTAACTCTTTTGACAGTCTCGAGGATTCTGACAGGCTTCTCCTCATAGGTCAGATCACTGTCAATTTGTATGGCCTCTAGGGGCACTGTGTCTCTCAAGGGAATATCAGCCATCTCAGCATGACATTTCTTCAGCTGGGAAACATGGAAAACATCATGAACTCCGGACAATCCTTCCGGCAATTCTAGCTTGTATGCAACTTCACCTCTACGTTCAAGAATTTTGAAGGGGCCTATGAATCTGGGTGCTAACTTTCCTTTAACACCAAACCTCTTGATTCCTCGAAGTGGGGACACACGAAGATATGCTCAGTCTCCTACTTCATACGTCACTTCCTTACGTTTGCTGTCAGCATAAATCTTCTGTCGAGATTGAGCTATCTTGAGTCTGTCACGAATCAGCTTGACTTTCTCTTCAGAATCTCGGATAAGGTCGGGACCGAAGAGTTTTCGGTCTCCAACACCATCCCACGTCAACGGTGTTCTGCACCTCCTTCCGTATAATGCTTCGAAAGGGGCCATCTTCAGACTGGTTTGGTAACTGTTGCTGTACGAGAATTCTGCGTAAGGTAAGTTGTCATCCCAACTAGATCAATAATCTAGCGCACAAGCTCTCAACATGTCTTCCAGAATCTGGTTAACTCTCTAAGTCTGTCCATCGGTCTGCGGATGAAAAGTTGTACTGAACTCCAGTCTCGTACCCAAAGTTTCATGTAACTGATGCCAAAACTTTGAGGTAAATTGTGTTCCTCTATCTGACACGATACTCCTCGGAACTCCATGCAGACATACGATCCCGGTCATATATATCTTGGCTAGCTTAGCACTGGTATAGGTGGTCTTCACTGGAATGAAATGAGCCACCTTGGTCAAACGATCGACCACTACCTAGATGGAATCATAACCTGAACGGGTCCTGGGTAGTCCTGTGATGAAGTCCATACAAAGCTTTTCCCATTTCCACTTGGGTATCGGCAAAGGTTGGAGTAACCCTGCTGGTTTCTGATGTTCTGCCTTTACTCGCTGACAAACATCACATATTGCAACATGCTCCGCAATATCCCTCTTCATACTCGTCCACCAATAACTTTCCTTCAAGTCCAGATACATCTTGGTGTTGCCTGGGTGTATCGAGTAAGGGGAATTGTGGGCTTCTTGAAGTATCAATTTCCTGAGCTCTGGGTCATTGGGCACATAGATTCGGTTCTCAAACCACAGGGTTCCTTGTTCATCCTCACGAAAACCTTTAACTTTATCATCTTTCATTCTCTGCTTAATCTCAGCTATCTCCTTGTCCGTCTTCTGAGCTTCGCGAATTCTTTCGGTCAAGGTGGACTGGATCTCCAGTGTGGCAACATATCCTCTTGGAACTATCTCTAGCCGGAGCTCTCTGAGATCATCGGCTAACTCCTGGGGTAATCCTCTCACTGTGAGTGTGTTTACATAAGTTTTCCGACTCAAGGCATCTGCTACCACATTTGCCTTACCTGGATGGTAGTGTAATCTCATGTCATAGTCCTTGATTAACTCTAACCATCTCCTCTGTCTGAGGTTCAACTCCTTCTGCGTGAAGATATATTTCAGGCTCTTATGATCGCTGTAAACATCACAACTATTTCCGACGAGGAAATATCTCCAGGTCTTGAGTGCGTGCACTACGGCTGCTAGTTCCAAATCATGGGTGGCATTATTCAACTCATGAGGTCATAGTTGTCTGGATGCATAGGCTACAACCTTTCCATCTTGCATGAGTACTCCTCCAAGTCCTTGACGTGAAGCATCACAATAAACCTGGAACTCCTTCCGAATATTGGGCAAAATCAACACTGGGGCTGTGACCAAACGTTTCTTCAACTCCTGGAAACTGGCTTCACATTCCTCAGTCCAAATATACTTAGACTCTTTCTTCAACAACTCCGTCATGGGCTTGGCAATCTTTGAGAAATTCTCAATGAACCTTCGGTAATATCCGGCTAGTCCGAGGAAACTGCGGATCTCGTTAACTGAGGTGGGTGACTTCCACTCGGTGATGGCTTCAACCTTAGTGGGGTCCACTGCTATTCCATCTCCGGAAATAACATGTCCAAGGAATCCGACTTCCGTCAGCCAAAATTCACATTTACTGAACTTGGCATACAACTGATGCTCTCTAAGCTTCTCCAGAACTAAACGCAAATGTTCCTTGTGTTCTTCCTCGTTCTTGGAGAATATCAAAATGTCATCGATGAACACTACGACAAACTTGTCCAAATATTCCATGAATACTTTGTTCATCAAATTCATGAAGTAGGCAGGAGCATTAGTCAAGCCAAAGGACATGACTGTATACTCGTATAAGCCATACCTGGTGGTGAAAGCTGTTTTGGGTGTATCCTGTTCACGAATTTTCAACTGGTGATACCCTGATCGAAGATCGATCTTGGAGAATACTTTGGCACCTACTAGCTGATCAAACAGGTCATTAATCATCGACAGAGGGTACTTGTTCTTGATAGTCACCTCGTTCAAGGCACGATAATCGACTACCATTCTCAAGGTTTTATCCTTCTTCTCCACCAAAAGAACTGGGGCTCCCCAAGGTGATGAACTTGGGCAAATATATCCCTTGTCCAATAGCTCCTTAATCTGCTTCTTGATTTCCACTAAATCATTTGCGGGCATCCGATATGGTCTCTTGGAAATTGGGGCTGTCCCTGGTTGTAGCTCTATTAGGAACTCAATCTCCCTATCTGGTGGCATGCCTGGTAATTCTTCCGGGAATACATCCAGAAAGTCTTTTACCACAGGTACTTCCTCCTGAACAACTCCTGTGATGGAATTTAACCAAGCACTCATACGTGTGTGTCGGGATACATACTTAATCCTCTTGTTCTCCGGGGTGGTGAGTGAAACAGACTTGCTGGGTCAATCAAGATTTCCTTCATACTTGGTCATCCAATCCATGCCTAGGATTACATCCAATCCCTGGGATTCAAAGACGATGAGGTCGGTGGGAAAAACATGGTTTCGTATATTGAGTTTCAAGGCATGGCATCCTATCCCTGCCATCATCATACCTCCTGGGGAACTGACCTTAATGGGCTGACTAAGGGTTCTGGTGGGCAAACCATACTTTTCCACAACTACCCTTGATATGAATGAATGAGTTGCACCGGAATCAAAAAGTACTGTAACTGGACGTGAATGCAATAAAAACTTACCAACCACAGTCTCGGGCTGATCATAGACTTCTTCCATATCGAGGTGGTTCACCTGGGCACGAGGAAACGGATTTGGCTTCTTGGCTGCGGAGTTCCCGTTTCCATTTCCCTGCTTGCTCTGGGGACACTCAGTAGCATAGTGCCCTGTCTTCTGGCACTTGAAACAGGTGATGTGGCTCAGATCCTTCTGAGTAGGAGCGTGACGGTGCTGTATGTTGTTCCCATTCCCATTGTCAGTCTTGAAGTTGCCATGGTTAGGACGGGCATTCCCATTTCCTCCATGGTTGTGCACGACATGAGTGTGCCTTCCAAACTTACCGGTCCCTGATCCGGTATTCCCTGAGTATGGGGAGTAGCGGGGCTTCTGATGAGATCCAGAGTTGAACTTCCCCTGAGTATACTTCCTATTGCGGTTCTCGACTTGTTATTGTTTTCCCTCCAAGATGAGGGCCTTGTCCACCAGCTCTTGGTAGTTGTTGAAGGTAGCCACTACCAGCTGCATGCTCAACTCATCATTGAGTCCTTCCAGAAACTTCTCCTGTTTGGCCGCATCATCGGCCACGTCTCCTGGTGCATAACGAGCCATGTGCTGAAGTCATCCACGTACTGGGCCACGGAGCGATTACCCTGGTGCAAGTTGCGAAACTCGCGCTTCTTCAGACTCATAGCTCCAGCTGAGACATGTGCGGTGCGGAAAGCTTGCTTGAACTGCTCCCAAGTTACATCAGTAATAGGATAAGTGGTGGTGTAGTTCTCCCACCATGAAGCTACTGGTCCATCCAGTTGATGTGCGGCAAAGCGCACCTTCTCAGCGTCAGTACATCCAGTGGTGACGAGTTCCCTCTCCATCTTACGGAGCCAGTCATCTGCCACAATGGGCTCAGTGCTGCTGGAGAAAGTAGGAGGGTTCAACCTCAGAAAACGGGTGAGATTGTCAGCCTGAGGTGGATGGTGGTGGTCGTTGTTCTGGTTATTGGTCTAATTCTAGATCAATAGCTGCATCAGTGCATTCTGCTGCTGGAGGAGTTGCGTGAGTTCCGGCGGGAAGGTGAAGTCGGACTCACATCGTGGAGGCATCTTGCTGTTTCCAGAGGGGTGAGAATTTGAATAGAACAAGGGCCTAAAATGGGAAATTCACTACCCATATGCAATGCAACAAACATATCACACCAAACACTCATTCATTTATTCAATCAATGTCAAACATCGAGATACAAATCTCCATTCAAACTAAACATCGACCTACGCTTTAACGTCGAAAATGAAGATACATGGGGGCATAACTAAAGTTGTCCTCAGAAGTACATGGTGACTGAGCCTCCTCCAGTGGTGCTCTCCTCATAGTCATCATCGTCGCTGATGAAAGGAGCCAAGTCTCCTTCAGGATGAAGATTTTCACCCATGTCCATCTGTTCCTCCAGAGTGGCGATGCGAGTGTTCAGCTTGTCGATCCTCTCTAAGAAATCCTTCACCTCATACTCATGCTCGTACTTGGCTTCCCGTAAGTCGGCTTCGAGGTCAATCTCACGGTTCATCAGATTCTTGATTGTCTTCGTGTCTGCACGTACCCGAAGCTCTAGAGCCCTGACATGAGTCTCCAAAGTCTGGATATATGAAATGGTGGTGTCTGCAGTGGGAGTGGTTATGATGTTTCCATTGGCATCCCTGCGACAAACCACGCTGAGTCCTGGTGAAATGGTTCCACCTCTATATTCCTCCTGAATACGTCCAAGGGCACGATGAATGGCCATGTCTCTCCCAAGTATCCAGCTGGGTGCCACAAACTTGAAGTCGATGGGTTCCTTCCGATTCCCAAAGGTCTTCCCTGGAATGTGCACCTCGATCCTGTAGCGTCCATCTTGTGGAAAGGACATGATAGGAGTCCCGGTTATGCTCGGCAAAGCAATCCTCACGTCCCTGACGATCCTCATCAGCTCCTTGCCAAAGGGCATCATTGCGTCAGGCTGGCAAAACTCCGTGATCAACACTTGGATGAAGGTGGCCATCTATAAATTTTGAAATAATCGGAGAGAAGTCAGAAACGAGTAGATGAGAGTATAAGAATTTGAAAGACAAAGGGAAATATGTCCTAAGGCTTTCCAATCCTAGAGGTTACGTCCTACAGTCAGCGTGTGCTCTGATACCATTTCTGTAGCGACCCGACCTGAAAGGTCGAATCTCCGGTGTTTCCGTACCATCCCAAGATCATGCTGGTACACACACGGTACATCAATGTATATATCAAAGGGAAATCACACAACATTATATTAATCGAAATCTCATATCGAGTCCTTTATTAGAATAAAGATTGCAATAAAGTGGCTGAAGGCCAACTCATGAGAATAACTAAATCTTGCGGAAGCATGGAAGGTAGATGAGTCCATCTGACTCCAAGGGCATCTCACCGAGCGTAGAGCGTATCCTCACTCCTGGTCAGAAAAGTATTCTGCAACATGATACATTGCAGCCGTGTAGGTCAGCATATGGAATATGCCGGCAAAGTCACAAAATAGGGGCGAAAAGATATTCATCTAATCTACATGCATATATGGCAGGTGGGGTAGTAAGTTTTTGCGTAAAGCCAATTTTCCTACATCAAGAGAGGGCTAAGCAAAATTATTACTAAGTTGGTTGATTAATGAGATGGTTCCACCAACCAATTCTCATACCCAAGTTATTAATACGCACATCATCATATTAATTGTGTTGAGGGTTCCGGAAGTTTCAGTTCCTTTGGCTCAAGTCGTCCATGACCGTGGACACGACTAATCGATTAGGTTTGAGTACTCTGTAGAGTTTTGCACACGTTCCCCACAAGATTTGGTCGCCTCTATTTGATTTCTCGCACTTCAGGGTGTTTGAGAAACGGATGACCAAAACATGGTCTTCCAAAGGGTTTCCCTATGACTCTGTCGGTGCCCATCCTTTCCTACCGTTCTTCTACATCTCATAGCACCGCCTGTCCAAGGTCACCACGATATCCAACCAAGCTAGAGCCCATAATGACTTGTGGTTGTGCAGGTAAGCCTTGGGTCTTGAAGCATCGATCCATATCTTTGTGCCTGGGTGGACCTTTCCGCATGAATACTAGCACATCTCCAGCATCATCTAGGCTAACCACTGGTTTCTCCAGGGCACCGTTCAACCATCATCCACCCAGAGGTATGTTGAAAACTCGGAGTCTTGAAGACTTGATCATCTTGTAGGTCTTGAAATTATTAAATCTCAACTCTCATGAATCACACAACCAACCCCGTCTACTAATAGCATAGCAAAAGTAAAACAACGTTTCCCGGGGCCAATGTGTCAAAGGGGTTGAGGGGGTACCTACCACATGATACTACAACAAGTAACCAAGTTTCCAATTACCTACTTTGCATGAAATTGGGGGGATGGTAGAATTAATGCAATAAAAACATGGGTAAAGATGATCAAAGTGACTTGCCTGATTGACGATCTTCGTACTCGAGGGATTCTAGGTAACAAGCCTCGCACTACAGTCAAAATTTCTTTTTTTGCACTGCACACACCAAACAAGCAATCTAATCATCCTAAAGGCAAATATTGGCACATTATTTTTATAATATAATGGATTTATACAAGGGGATAACTTTTTTAAAAGTTTCTGTAATTAAGATTTGCAAAGTTTCCATGGGCATGAACAAAGTTCAAGGCTAGCTCCCACTTTCACAATGCTCGTCTCTCTCACTTTCACTCAACTTTTTTTAAAAAGTTTTAGGTTCCAATATTTATTTTTTTGTTTTTAAATTATATAAAATCACAAAACAGAATTAAATGACTCTCTAAAACTTCCGGGTTGTCTCGCCGGCAGCGCTTTCTTTAAAGCCATTAAGCTAGGCATAAAGTGATCTAGTAATGGATCCACTCGGATCCCAAGGTATATCAAAGCCAATTTTAATTAACAATGATTTGTAATTTAGTAGTGAGCAAAATGTAACATATATCATGCAACAACGAAGTCTAACTCTATTCCTATGCATCGGCATGTCATAAAAGAACAATTCATACACACAAAGTAAAGGCCAATACATAGCATGAGCAGTTTCTTGCAATTTTATCATATTGGAAACATAGAGAGGTGGAGATGTATTTCCTCTCTAATAATAATTGAAAGTAGGAGTATCAAGCACATGCATATTATATCTATCAAAATCATCATGTGTAATAGTAAAAGGCAACCCATCTATATAATCCGTAATAAGTGCAAACTTCTTCGATATAGTGTAGTTGGGAGAATTCAAAAAGATAATAAGACTATCATGCGTGGGTGCAATAGCAACAATTTCATTTTTAACATAAGGAACTATAGCAAGTTCATCTCCATAAGCATCTTTCATATTGGCATCATGGCCACAAGCATTGCAAGCATCAAGTTTATTAAAAAGGGATATTTCAAACGTATCCAAGGGATCATAGCAATTATCATAGCATTCATCCTTCGATAAGAACGAATGAAAATTAAACAATGTATGTTGAAGAGTTACCCTCATTTTAAGGTGTGCAGGGTTAGCTAATCCACTCTTCCTCCTTTTGTTCTTCACTCTCCTCCTCATCTTTTTCATCTAATGAGCTCACAGTTTCAGCAATTTCTTTTTCCATAGTTTCCTGCAAGATATTAGTCTCTTCCAAAGCAGTGGTCATTCTTTCAATAAATTAATAATACTAGCATTGCAATCATAATTATCATAGCAATATAAGTATGGAAAAAATTTCAGATTCGTAAGGAACATCATCATCATACTTTTCACGCAAAGAAGCAATTTCATAAGAACCTTTAAAAACAAAAAATTCTTCTATTCGTTCCACATCATAGTAATCATAAATACCTTTAGCATATGAAGCTAAGGTTTAATTATCATTAAATTTGCATTGAAAGGGAAGGTGTCGAGCTTCTATATTAGAGCAACAAGTAAAGTCACATCTCTAGCATGCATCCCAAGCAAACCATCCCAGTATTCTAATTTGATCCCATAAGTGTTTCCCTTTTTTGAGATAATCGATAATACGTAAAGTATTCACGTTGATCCAACGTGTATCCCATTATCAATTTGAATGGGGTTTTCTCAGGATTATCAAAGTAGTGCATAATGTTTTCCACATAACGAGCATTGAGGGTTTTAGGAGGTTCCCCATCTCCCTGAATAGCAAGTACACCTAATTTTTTGGTATTTCGTGTTCCATATCCATAACTAAAGATAGAGAAAAACTTAGAATAAGAAATAAAATCGACTTAGTGATAAAGCAAAAAAGCACACACGAGAATATTCACCCCACGCTATTGCTCCCCGGCAACGGCGCCAGAAAAAGGTCTTGATAACCCACACGTATAGGGGATCAGTTGTAGCCTCTCTCGATAAGTCAGAGTGTCGAACCCAATGAGGAGCTAAAGCTAGAACAAATATTTCCTCAAGTTCTATTGACCACCGATACAACTATACGCACGCTTAACGTTCGCTTTACCTAGAACAAGTATGAAACTAGAAGTACTTTGTAGGTGTGATAGGATAGGTTTGCAAGATAATAAAGAGCACGGAAATAAAAACTAGGGGCTGCTAAGATAGAGAAACAACTAAGTTAGTTTAACGAGTGTGGAAAAGTGGTGGTAGGAGTCGCAGAATTGTCCCTAGGAAATCGATAACTAGACCGGTCATCATTATTGCAATTTTATATGAGGGAAGGCATAAGCTAACATACTTTCTCTACTTGGATCATATGCACTTATGATTGGAACTCTATCAAGCATCCGCAACTACTAAAGATCATTAAGGTAAAACCCAACCATAGCATTATATCAAGTTCTCTTTACTCCCAGATGCAACAACTCACCTACTCGGGTTTATGCTTCTGTCACTCAAGCAACCCACCATAGGCGAATCATGAACACATTGCAACACCCTACAACAAGGATCCTCACGTTTGCGTGACACGGAGAGCACCATAGGACAACACTAATAATAAAACATGCAACTCAAACCAATCATGATCATCAATCAACCAATAGGACAACAAAAATCTACTCAGACATCATAGGATGGCAACACATCATCGGATAATAATATGAAGCATAAAGCACCATGTTCAAGTAGAGGGTACAACAGGTTGCGGGAGAGTGGACTGCTGTAGATAGATGGGGGAAGGTGATGGAGGTGTTGGTGAAGATGACGGAGTTGTTAGAGTAGATCGTCGTCACGATGATGGCCCGGGCGGCGTTCTGGTGCCACCGGGAGAGAGGGGGAGAGAGCCCCCCTTCTTCTTCTTTATTGACCTTCCCCTTATATGGGAGAAGGGTTTCCCCTCTGGTCCATGGCCTCCATGGCGGCGTAGGGGCTAGAGCCCCTCCGAGATTGGATCTCTCTCTCTCTCTCTCTCTCTCTCTCTCTGTTTCCTTATCTTTCCGCGTTCCTAGATTCTGGCCTTGCACAGTTTCTTAAATATCTAGAGATCCGTAACTCCGATCGGGCTGAAATTTTGAGGGGATTTTCCTTATAAAATATCCTTCTTGTGGCCGAAGGACATCTCCAACCGATCTAAGGGGTAGCCACAAGCCCTCTGGGCGCGCCCTATCCCCCAAGGCACGCCTGGCAGGCTTGTGGGCCCCTCGGGCACTGCCTTTAGTTGATTCCACTTCCCAAAATTCACATATATTCCAAAACAAATCTCCGTAAGTTTTTATCCGGATTGGACATCGTTTGATATGGATTTTCTGTGAAACAAAAAACATGCAACAAACATGAACTCGCACTGGGCACTAGATCAATATGTTAGTCCCAAAAATAGTATAAAAAGTTGCCAAAAGTATATCAAAGTTGTACAATATTGTCATGAAACAATCAAAAATTGTAGATACGACAGAGACGTATCAGCATCCCCAAGCTTAATTCCTGCTCATCCTTGCATAGGTAAATGATAAAAAAGATAATTTTTGATGTGGAATGCTACCTAGCATAATCTTGATCATATAATCTAATCATGGCATGAATAATAAGATACGAGTGATTCAAAGCAATAGTCTATATTGACATAAAAACAGTAATACTTGGAGCACACCAAAAATGCAATAGTGTCCTTTCAAAATAACATGGCCTTAGAAAGTTATCCCTACAAAATCATATGGTCTGGCTATGCTCCATCTTCCCCACACAAAGTATCTAAATCATGCACAACCTCGATGACAAGTCAAGAAATTGTTTCACACTTTTTATGTTCTCAAACCTTTTCAACTCTCATGCAATACATGAGCGTGAGCCATGGATATAACACTATAGGTGGAATAGAATATGATGGAGGTGATGAGGAAAAAGGAGAAGATAGTCTCACATCAACTAGGCATATCAACAGGTTATGGAGATGCCCATCAATAGATATCAATGTGAGTGAGTTGGCATTCCCATGCAATGGGTGCACTAGAGCTATAAGTGTATGAAAGCTCAAAAAGAAAACTAAGTGGTCGTGCAAATGATGAAAATTCCATTAGCTATATGAAAGTGACAAAATAGGAGACTCTCTATCATGAAGATCATGGTGCTACTTTGAAGCACAAGTGTGGAAAAAGATAGTAGCGTCGTCCCTTCTCTCTTTCTCTCATTTGCTTTTTTTGTGGGCATCCTTGGCCTCTTTTTTTTATTTGGGCTTCGCTGGCCTCTTTTATTTTTTGTAAAGTCCGGAGACTCCTCCCAACTTGTGAGGGAATCATAGCTTCCATCATCCTTTTCTCACACGGGACAATGCTCTAATAATGAAAATGATCACACTTTTATTTACTTACAACTCGATACCTAGAACAAAAATATGGCTCTATATGAATGCTTCCGGTAGGATACCGAGATGTGCAACAATCTAGCCTAGCAAATGGCATCAAAAAACGGACAAGCCATGCAAACATCATGCAAGTTGTCTTACGATCATGCAAAGAAATATGAAAATGATGGAGCATGTTGTACTAAACGGAATGGTGGAAGTTGCATGGCAATATATCTGGGAATGGCTATGGAAATGCCATAATAGGTAGGTATGGTGGCTATTTTGAGGAAGGTGTATGGTGGCTGTTTTGAGGAAGGTGTATGGTGGCTGTTTTGAGGAAGGTGGGTTTGATGCACCGGCGAAAGTTGCACGGTACTATAGAGGCTAGCAAAGGTGGAAGGGTGAGAGTGCGTATAATCCATGGACTCAACATTAGTCATAAAGAACGAACATACTTATTGCAAAAGTATATTAGTTATCAAACAAAGCATTAGACACATGCTCCTAGGGGAGAGGTTGGTAGGAGTTAACCATCGCGCGCTCCCGACCCTCATATAAAGGTTGACAATCATTAAACAAATCATGCTCCGACTTCATTACATACCGGTTCACCATACGTGCATGCTACGGGAATCACAAACCTTAACACAAGTATTCTCCAATTCAGAATTACTCACTAGCATGACTCTCATATTACCATCTTTATATCGTAAAACTATTGCAAGGAATCAAATATATCATATTCAGTGATCTACAAGTTTTATGTAGGATTTTATGACTAACCATGTGAATGACCAACTCCTATTAACTCTCTAAATAGGTATAAGTGAAGCATGAGAGTTTAATTATTTCTACAAAAGATATGCCCATGCTCTAAAAATATAAGCGATGCAAAAGAGCATTCTACAAATGGCGGTTTTTTATGTGTAGAGAAACAGACAATCCAAACTTCAAATGATATAAGTGAAGCACATGAAGCATTCTATAAAGCCATACTCAAAAGATATAAGTGAAGTGCATGAAGCATTCTATAAATCAACCAATTACTTTCTCATACCAGCATGGTGCATTAATAAAATAAAAATAAAAAGCACACGACGCTCCAAGATTTACGCATATCATGTGACGAATAAAAATATAGCTCCAAGTGAAATTACCGATGGTTGTTAGAAGAAAGAGGGTATGCCTTCTGGAGCATCCCCAAGTTTAGTTTCTTGGTAGTCCTTGAATATTACCTTGGGGTGCCTCGTGCATCCCCAAGCTTATTCTCTTTCCACTCCTTATTCCTTCATCCATCGTGATCTCACCCAAAACTTGAAAACTTCAATCACACAAAACTAAACAAAACCCTCGTGAGATCCATTAGTATAATAAAGCAAATCACAACTTTATGTACTGTTGCCAACCAATTCATATTTTATTTTTGCATTGTAGCTTTTGTATGATAATTTTTCCATGGCTTATACCACCGATAAAATCGATAGTTTCATCAAAACGAGCAAAACAATGCATCAAAAACAGAATCTGTCTTAACCAGGACAGTCTGTAGCAATCTGAACATTCACCATACTTCTGTAACTCTAAAAATTCTGAAAAATTAGGAAAAAAATAAACAGTTTGCATATCAGTACTGTGTAAAAATGTCAGAAACTTTTGACATTCCAGTAAAAAATGTAAATTCACGCACTACAACCAAAGTTTCTGTTTTTGCACTACACACACCAAACAAGCAATCTAATCATCCTAAAGGCAAATCTTGGTACATTATTTTTATAATACAATGGATTTATACAAGGGGATATTTACTTTTGTTTAAAAGTTTCTATAATTAATATTTGCAAAGTTTCCATGGGCATGAACAAAGTTCATGGCTAGCTCCCACTTTCACAATGCTCGTCTCTCTCACTTTCACTTTTCTTTTTGAAAAAGTTTTATGTTCCCATCTTTATTTTTTTGTTTTTAAACTATATAAAAGCACACAACAGAATTAAATGACTCTCTAAAACTTCCGGGTTGTCTCACTGGTAGAGCTTTCTTTAAAGCCATTAAGCCATCTTCTAGGCTAAAATTTTGAGGGGATTTTCCTTATAAAAATATCTTTTTTGCGGCCGAAGGACAGCTCCAACCCACCTAAGGGGTAGACTCAAGCCCTCTGGGCACGCCTTACCCACCAGGGCGCGCCTGGCAGGCTTGTGGGCCCCTTAGGCACTACCTTCTATTGATTCCACTTCCCAAAATTCACATATATTCCAAAACAAATCTCCGTAAGTTTTTATCCAGTTTGGACTTCGTTTGATATGGATTTTATTTGAAACAAAAAACATGCAACAAATAGGAACTAGCACTGGGCACTGGATCAATATGTTAGTCCCAAAAATAGTATAAAAAGTTGCCAAAAGTATATGAAAGTTGTAGAATATTGGCATGAAACAATCAAAAAATATAGATACAATGGAGAACTATCATCACCTTATAGAGAGAGAAGGAGTATATAATATCGCTATGAATGAAGACCCTCCCGGAGAAGCAAGGACTTGAAGAAGAGGGACAAGTACACCAAGAGCTACACAAGAAGAAGACATCAAGATCATGTTGGTGAATGGGTTTCCAGCTCCAAATTCGACAAATGATCCGAGAGAAGCTACCACTACAACTTCGACTATAGTCAAGATGAAGGTGTTGCCAGACTAGCACTCGTATCCTCCAATTCTTATGACATATTTTATTCACCAAATGAAGGAAGTGGAAGTTGCTTTATGGCCAAAGGCCCCAAGGTATCACACCAGAATACTTTCACTTTAATAGTGATGAGGATGACTTACTTGGCGACAATTGATACGTCTCCAATGTATCTATAATTTGTGAAGTATTCATGCCATGTTTACAATAATTCTATATGATTTTGGTATGATTTTATTAGAACTAACTCGGACTGATGTTGTTTTCAGCAAAACTATTGTGTTGTTGTTTTTGTGCAGAAAAAAAAGTTCTCGGAATGAGATGAATATTTACGGAGAATATTTTTGGAAATAAAAACATACTGGAGCAAAGAGTCATCAGAGAGGAAGGTCCAGGAAGCCACAAGCCACAGGGGTGCGCCCACCCCCTAGGGCGTGCCCCCCTGGCTTGTGACTTCCTCGTGGACCCCCTAGACTTGTTTCCGACGTCACAAACTCTTATAAATACAGATACCCCCGAAATAAAACCTAGATCGAGAGTTTCACCACTGCAAGCCTCCAGAGCCAGGAAAAACCAATCGGGAGCCCGTTCCGGCACCTTGTCGGAGGGGGAAACCATCACCGGCGGCAATGTTCATCATCTCGACGGTCTCCATGATGATGAGGGAGTAGTTGACCCTAGGGGCTAACGGTATGTACCAATACCTATGTGTTTGATCTCTCTCTCTCTCATGTTCTTGAGATGGCACAATCTTGATGTACCGTGATCTTTATTGATATAGATGAATAATATAGAGTTTTCCCCTCTCTATCTTCTTCTGATGAATTGAGTTTTCCATTTGAAGTTTTCTTATCAGATTGAGTCTTTAAGGATTTGAGAACATTGATGTATGTCTTGCGATGGGATATCCGTGGTGAGAATGGGATGTTCTATTGATCCACTTGATGTATGTTTTGGTGATCAACTTGCGGGTTCCGTGACCTTGGGAATCTATGCATAGGTGTTGGCACATGTTTTTGTCTTGACTTTCTGGTAGAAACTTTGGGGCACTCTTTGAAGTTCTTTGTGTTGGATTGAATATGATGAATCTGAAATTATGTGATGCATATCGTATAATCAAACCCATGGGTACTTGTGGTGACATTGGAGTATCGAGGTGACATTAGGGTTTTGGTTGGGGATGCCCCGGAAGGCATCCCCTCTTTCGTCTTGAACACTATCGGTATATCTCACTTGGAGCTATATTTTTATTCGTCACATAATATGTGTTTTGCTTGGAGCATCATTTTTTTCTCTGTTAGGTTTTATTTATAATCTTGTTTTTCAACAAACAGTTCCAAGAATTGCCTTAGGATGCTTGCATTGCATGTTTTGATATGTGCTTGGTAAAAACAGAAACTTATGCTGTAGAGTTTGAATTTTCATATTTTGCTGGAACGTGGAAAGTTTCCAAAAATTTAAAGTGTTGTAACATAAATTTTATAGCAGGTCCTAAATTTTATATTTTTTGAGTAATAGAAGTACACTGTTTTCATAAATTGCTACACACTATTCTATTTGGGCAGATTGCTGTCATAGTTTTGTTATCTACTTATCCTATAGTTTCCATAGCCTATATTGGCAGATATAAATTGTGGAAACGATAGTATACAGTACCTAATGTTTGAAAATTATTATGCAACTTGTCTTGGCAGTACATGAAATGTTGATCTGTTCTCATGTGTACTAACCTATTTCACGAGTTCTTTTTGAGTTTTGTGTGGATGAAGTTTTTGTGAATAGGTGAAACCATGATGTGAGAGGATTGAACGAGATGCAAAATCTCAAGCTTGGGGATGCCCAAGGCACCCCAAGTAAATATTCAATAAGTCTCAAGGATTTAAGCTTGGGGATGCTACACATCCCACCTCTCTTCTTCAATTATTATCGGTTAGCCTATGTCGAGCTTAAATTTTAATTCGTTAACATGATGCTTGCTATTCTTGGTGTGATATTTTTTTTTGCTTGCTGTTTAAATAAAATACTCAGATCTGAAAATCTTTATTGAGAGAGAGAGAAAGCCCTCACATAGCTACTTAATTGTTTGACTACTCATTGATCTTCACTTATATGTTTTGGAGTAGTTTTGTCTTTTGCTCTAGTGATTCACTTATATATTTGTAGAGCACGGCGGTGGTTTCATTTTATAGGAATTTTTGAACTTTCATGCTTCACTTATATTATTTTGAGAGTCTCTAAAACAGCATGGTAATTTGCTTAGGTTATGAAATAGTCCTAATATAATGGGCATCCTAGAGGGATATAATAAAAACTTTCATATGAAGTGCATTGCATACTATGAGCAATTTGATTCCTCGCATAAAGTTTTGAGATATAAAGATGGTGATATTAAAGTCATGCTAGTGAGTAGTTGTGAATTGGAATAGATACTTGTGTTGAAGTTCGTGATTCCCATAGCATGCACGTACAGTGAATCGTTATGTAACGAAGTCGGAGCATGATTTGTTTATTGATTGTCATCCTTTGTGTGAGGGTCGAGAGCGCACGATGGTTAACTCCTACCAACCTCTCCCCTAGGAGCATGCGTCTAATACTTTGCTTCGATAACTAATAGACTTTTGCAATAAGTATGCTAGTTCTTTATGATTAATGTGTGTCCATGGATTATACGCACTATCACCCTACACCTTTCCTGGCCTCTCTAGTACCGCGCAACTTTCGTCGGTGCAATAAACCCACCATATATTCTTCCTCAAAACAGCCATCATACCTACCTATTATGCCATTTCCATATCGATTCCGAGATATATTGCCATGCAACTTCCACCGTTCCGTTTATGACATGCATCATCATTGTCATATTGTTTTGCATGATCATAAGATAGCTAGCATGATGTTTTCATGGCTTGTCCGTGTTTATGAAATTTTCTATGCTAGATCGTTGCACATCCCGGTACACTGCTAGAGGCATTCATATAGAGTCATATTTCTAGTATCGAGTTGTAATTCTTGAGTTGTAAGTAAATAAATGTGTGACGATCGTCATTATTAGAGCATTGTCCCATGTGAGGAAAGGATGATGGAAGCTAGGATTCCCTCACAAGTTGGGATGAGTCTCGGAACTTTACAAAAAAAGAGGCCAGAGAAGCCCAAATAAAAAATAGGCCAAATATGCCCACCAAAAAATTGAAAAAAGGGGAAATAAAAAAATGATGAGAGAAAAGATAGAAGGGGCAATGCTACTATCCTTTACCACACTTGTGCTTCAGAGTAGCACCATGTTTTTCATATAGAGAGTCTCCTATATTGTCACTTTCATATACTAGTGGGAATTTTACATTATAGAACTTGGCTTGTATATTCCAATGACGGGCTTCCTCAAATTTCCCTAGGTCTTTGTGAGCAAGCGAGTTTGATGCACACCCACTTAGTTTATCTTTGAGCTTTCATACACTTCTAGCTCTAGTGCATCCATTGCATGGCAATCCCTACTCACTCACGTTGATATCTATTAATGGTCATCTCCATAGACCGTTGATACGCCTAGTTGATGTGAGACTATCTTCTCCTTTTTTTCACAACCTCCACCATATTCTATTCCACCTATAGTGCTATATCCATGGCTCATGCTCATGTATTGCGTAAGAGTTGAAAAGGTTTGAGAACAATAAAGGTGTGAAACAATTGCTTGACTTGTCATCGGGGTTGTGCATGATATAAATGCTTTATGTGGGGAAGATGGAGCATAGCCAAACCATATGATTTTGAAGGGATAACTTTCTTTTGCCATGTTATTTTGAAGAGGCACAATTGCTTTGTTATATGCTTCTAATATTACTGTTTTTATATCAACATTAAGCTTTTTTTGAGTCTTATGGATCCTAAAATTCTTGCCACAATAAGAAGATTGCATTGATAAATATATTAGGCATCATTCACACTTCATAAATTATTTCTTTTATAATTTACCTACTCGAGGACAAGCAGGAATTAAGCTTGGGGATGCTGATACATCCCCAACATATCTATAATTTATGAAATATTCATGCCATGTTTACAATAATTCTATATGATTTTGGTATGGTTTTATTAGAACTAACCCGGACTGACGTTGTCTTCAACAGAACTACTGGGGTGTTGTTTTTGTGCAGAAATAAAAGTTCTCGGAATGAGCTGAAAATTTACAGAGAATATTTTTGGAAAATATAAAAAATACTAGAGTGAAGAGTCACCGGAGAGGAGGGCCGAGGAAGCCACAAGCCATAGGGGGGCGCCCACCCCCTAGGGCGTGCCCCCTGGCTTCTGACTTCCTCGTGGACCCCCTGGAATTTTTTCCGCCGCCACAAACTCTTATAAATACAGAAACCCCTGAAAAGAAACCTAGAACGGGAGTTTCGCTGCCGCAAGCCTCCAGAGCCACGAAAAACCAATCGGGAGCCCATTCCGGCACCGTGCCGGAGGGGGAAACCATCACCGGAGGCCATCTTCATCATCCCGACGGCCTCCATGTTGAGGAGGGAGTAGTTCACCCTCGGGGCTGAGGGTATGTACCAGTAGCTATGTGTTTGATCTCTCTCTCTCGTGTTCTTGAGATGGCACGACCTTGATGTACCGCGAGCTTTATTGATATAGATGAATCATATGAAGATTTCCCCTCTCTATCTTCTTCTGATGAATTGAGTTTTCCCTTTGAAGTTTTCTTATCAGATTGAGTCTATAAGGATTTGAGAACACTTGATGTATGTCTTGCGATGGGATATCCGTGGTGACAATGGGATGTTCTATTGATCCACTTGATGTATATTTTGGTGATCAACTTGTGGGTTCCGTGACCTTGGGAATCTAGGCATAGGGGTTGACACACGTTTTTGTCTTGACTTTCCGATAGAAATTTTGGGGCACTCTTTGAAGTTCTTTGTGTTCGATTGAATATGATGAATCTGAAATTATGTGATGCATATCATATAATCAAGCCCATGGGTACTTGTGGTGACATTGGAGTATCTAGGTGACATTAGGGTTTTGGTTCATGTGTATCTTAAGGTGTTATATTAGTACAAATTCTAGGGCTGTTCGTGACACTTATAGGGATAGCTCATAAGATTGATCAGAAAAGATAACTTTGAGGTGGTTTCATACCCTACTATAATTTCTTCCTTTGTTCTCTGCTATTTGTGACTTTCGAGTGAACTCTTTGTCGCATGTGAGGGATTTGCATATGATTCAACTACGTTAGTATTGTTGAGAGAACTTGCACTAGTGAATGCATGAACCCTAGGCCTTGTTTCCAAGCATTGCAATACCGTGTGTGCTCACTTTTATCATTATTTACCTTGCTGTTTTAATATTTTCAGATTACAAAAACCTATATATACCATCCATATTACACTTGTATCACCATCTCTTCGCCGAACTAGTGCACCTATACAATTTACCATTGTATTGGGTGTGTTGGGGACACAAGAGACTTTTTTTTATTTGGTTGCAGGGTTGTTTGAGATAGACCATCTCCATCCTATGCCTCCCACGGATTGATAAACCTTAGGTCATTCACTTGAGGGAAATTTGCTACTGTCCTACAAAACTCTGCGCTTGGAGGCCCAACACGAGTCTACAAGAAGAAGGTTGCATAGTAGACATCAACGATGACTTGCTCTTTGATTAAACTAGTAATGTTAGTCCAAATGAACTTGATAATAATCATGCTAGTCAAGATAAGTCGTGTGATTATGATAAGCAGGAGATTGAGCGTCTCACTAAGGAACTAAGCACTCTTAAGTAAGCTCATGAATCTACTCAACAAGATCATAGAGAGCTTCTAATAACTCGTGAGGAGTTACGCTTCGAAGAGCTAAATTTAGAGCAAGAACATGGGTTTCTTAAAGCTATCAATGACGATCTTCAAAAGAAGTGTTCTTCTTATCCACCCGAATGATTACTCTTGTCTACTTTTGTTCCATAATTAAACCTAAGCAAACTAGTAACAAAGGCAAGGAAGGTTCTTCATCTAGTAGCAAAAATAAAAATGTTAAATATAATGATGTTGCTTCTAGTAGTTCTATTGATTGCACGCAAAAAAGGGTTTATTGAAAGGAATTATAGGGAAAGGTGTCTACAAGAGTCTCACCGGAAGTAAGCAATTTGAGAGATTATACGCAAGCAAGGATGGCACTGGAATAACTAAGGCAATTGCTATTTCAACGCCCATGGAATTGAATGGGAAGAAGGTCAATACCCCAAGCCGAAGTTTGTTCCCCAAAAGGAGAAGTATGACCCTACTCTCCCCAAGGGAACAAATGCTTAGAATGACCTTCCACCACAAGACCACAAGCTCAAGGGCAAGGAGAAGCTTCAAAAGAGATTGACTCATTTGAAGAATAAAACCAAGCCTTGGTCAAGTGGTTCCCAAGGACACTACAAGCTCTACTTCATCAAGAACTACTTCAACTCCAAGGATCCCCATCAAGTTTATGTGGGTCCCCAAGAACAAGAACTAGAGAAGTTCTTGAGGGGTGAGTCCGCCAACAAAATTCACTCACATTCATTTTGGCAAGAACTATTTGCAATCAACTCCAACCTTATGCAATAGTTCAAGGAGTCACATATTCCCTCATAGGTAAGCAAGGGACAAGGTAATTAATGTATCAATGGAAATCATCTCTCATATGTCTGATCCATGTCCATAGATATCCTTGTATTTGTTCCTTGTGTGGGACTAACCCATGTAGGTGAGAAGAGTACAAAATAACAAGGATGACTCCCAACTCAAGATGATATTCATCAACTATGAGCATCCACTACTACAACACCTACGTGAAGTCTTCAACAACAAAACCCAAGGTTAATTTCTCCCTCATAGGGGGTGTCACATCAAGGGGGAGCTTTACTCTAAGACTTGAGTCAAAGCATCTCTTAAGATGTTAAAACATTAAAAGCTTTATGTAAAAGTGACAACCCCACTTGTGCTTAAACGATGAGTATGACCTATGATCAAGTACTCTTACTTGGCTCCTAAGTCAATATACTCATATATAGATGACTTCATCATCGCTAAAGTCCTTAGTAGATACTAGAGTGGTTGTGCATGTTTGCCATGGTTTATCTGGCATCTTTATGTGTGAGCATGTTGGTATGCATATTTTTGCTCATTCAAGGACATCCAATTGTTGTTATTTGGCTTCATATTTTCTAGCCAATTGGATGTACAAGAATGCATAAGTACACCCCGTTAGCTATCTATGCTTTCTCTTCTCAAGTTCTATCCATGCTACATCACAAAATTGAGCAAGCACTTTTCGGACCCTCTGTGTTAGGAGCACTTGAGAGTTCCGTTTCGACAAGAGGTGACTTCCAAAACCTCCCTTGTGCCACTCGATGTAACCAAATCCAAAAATTTGATTTCATCGACGCACTAGGGTTGACCTAGGTTTTCTATCTCGGTACCACCGATCTTAAAATCTCGGCATCACCGAGTTGCTCTATCCTCTGGTAGTTAGGCATCTCAGTGAAACAGAAATTTTTGGCTCGGTGCCACCAACAGCAGGTGGGTATGTATATCCAACGGACCCGACTGTTGAAATTAAATCTTCAATCATTGTCTTCGCACCCCACTACTGCCGCACTAGAAGTCCAAGGACGTCTACCATGTCTCCCGTGCGCCCTCGCCGCCGGAGTCCGCCGCTATTAACACAAATCCTCCCTGCCGTTGCCGCCGTAGTGAGTTGTTCACTGCATTAGGGTAAGATCTAGACTCCTTGAGTGCTCCAAGGTCCAAATCTTGCACATTAGGTCAAGTTCCTCTTCCTACCACCGATTGCAACACATCTATCCACAAGAAAATACTGATAGAATAGGAGAACAGAAAAAAAATAGGTTTAGGTTTCTGCCGTATGCGTCTCAAATTCATCAAGTGGAAACGAATTTGTGTCACCGATTCGGGTTTTAGGGTTTTTGAGAAAATTCTCGATGAGTCCGAGTTACCTTTTCTGGTGAAACCGAAAAGGGTGACCGAGGGTGTCCTGGATTAAGGGGTCCTCGGACGGCCGACCTATTTCTGATGGCCCACACTCATGGGCCGCTTGTTGTATAGGACTGACCAAAGGCCCCGTCACCCGGGAGGAAGCTTCAGGAGTTGTGGCATGTCTTCCAAGTTTGGGATAGTAGATAGGCTTGTTTTCCCTTCGATGTGCAATCGACCATGTGTAACCCTAGGGACCCATGGCGTCTATATAAGTCGAGGGGTTTTAGATTGTAGGACAGAGAAACTCACCTTGGGGTTTAGCTATTCAATCTCGAGGTAGATCAACTTTGTAACCTTCATACCATCAATATAATCGAGCAGGACGTATATTACCTCCGTAGGAGGGCCCAAACTTGGGTAAACATCATCTCCTTCGTCTCTTGTTACCATCAACCCTAGTCTCATAGCTCGAGACCCCCTACCCGGGATCCGCCGGTTTTGACACCGACATTGGTGCTTTCATTGAGAGTTCCATTGTGTTCATCAAAGGAATCGATGGCTCGCCTTTTCATAAGCAATGAGATCTGTAGCTAGGATGTCCCCATCCCTAGGCAGGTCTTCACGGGCGGCGACATCTTGTCGCATGCCGACCCGATCGGCCATCTTGGCCAGATCAGAAGCTTCTTCCCCGATCAAGAATTCAGATTCAGAACCCTAGAGTTCGTCGCTGATTCACGAGGAGAGCTTATATTGATGGAACCCTCAGATCTCATGGAGAAGCCCACAGATCCCGAAGCCTCGACGCCAGAAGCATCAGGCCCTACCTCTGAGGTGACCTTCACTCTCGGCTGTCCAAAATGCCCAATCCAGTCGTTGTGCCCAGATCCGCTGCGGCCAAACATAACATGGATTCGCATGTGCTTCGACTCCAGAACCATGATGCCGTGGATCGACCCCGTGCGCTTCGGCGACACACGTCCAACGGACACCTCGTCCCTAAACGAGCTATTTGATCGGATTCAATCCGTGGGTATGACCGACGACCAGACCCCGGTCTATGACCGGATCGGGCTTAAACCCGGCAACAGGGAGATTCCCACCCCCTCAGTCACTCACTTAGTCGCCACCGCCGAGTGTCCGGCTAGAGTCTTGCCCCCAACGACCGGAATTAAAGACGTTTTATTTCCCAATTTCCGATCATCAAGACCTTGCTTGTACCCCAGACTCTGGAGTTCGCTCCGGAGATAGATCGCGATCGATCCCCAATCTAGCACGCAACTCAGAACCCGGAATTCCGGACTCACATCATGGTGCGGAATCAAAGTAAGAGTGTCGAACCCAACAAGGAGCAGAAGGAAATGACAAGCGGTTTCTAGTAAGGTATTCTCTTCAAGCACTGAACTTATCGATGACAGATAGTTTTGTGATAAGATAATTTGTAACGAGTAACAAGTAACAAGTGTAGAAAAGGTGCATCAATTTAGCCCAATCCTTTTTGTAGCAAAGGAAAGTCCTGGACAAACTCTTATATAAAGCAAAGCGCTCTCGAGGACACATGGAAATTTATGTCAAGCTAGTATTCATCATGCTCATTTGATTTGCGTTCGTTACTTTGATAATTTGATATGTCGGTGGACCGGTGCTTGGGTCCTTCCCTTGCTTGGACGAACCTCCCACTTATGATTAACCCCTATCGCAAGCATCCGCAACCACGAAAGAAGAATTAAGGTAAACCTAACCATAGCATGGAACATATGGATCCAAATCAACCCTTACGAAGCAACACATAAACTAGGGTTTACGCTTCTATCACTCTAGCAACCCATCATCTACTTATTACTTCCCAATGCCTTCCCTTAGGCCAAAATAATGGTGAAGTGTTAGTAGTCGACGTTCACATAACACCACTAGAGGAGAGACAACATACATCTCATCAAAATATTGAATGAATACCAAATTCACATGATTAATTATAACAAGACTTATCCCATGTCCCGAGGAACAAACGTAACTACTCACGAAACATGTTCATGTTCAAGATCAGAGGAGTATTAATTATCATAAAGGATCTGAACATATGATCTTCCACCAAGTAAACCAACTAGCATCAACTACAAGGAGTAATCAACACTACTAGCAACCCACATGTACCAATCTGAGGTGTCGAGACAAAGATCAGATACAAGAGATGAACTAGGGTTTGGAGAGGAGATGGTGTTGGTGAAGATGTTGATGCAGATGGACCCCCTATCTATGAGATAATCGTTGGTGATGACGATGGCTTCGATTTCACCCTCTCAGAGGGAAGTTTCCCTGGCAGAACAGCCCTGCCAGAGCTCTAGATTGGTTCTGCCCAAGTTCCGCCTCGAGACGGCGGTGCTTCGTCCCGAAAGCTCTCTTCTAATTTTTCTAGGTCAAAACGCTGCATATAGGATAAGATGGGCGTCGGATGAGCCATAGGGGCCCACAAGCCTGCTAGGCGCGGCCAGGGGGGTGGCCGCGCCTAGCAGGCTTGTGGCCTGCAGGTGGCCCCCTCTGGTTGATTCTTGCGCCAATATTTTTTATTAAGTCCAAAAATGTTCTGTGTAATTTTTCAAGACTTTTGGAGTTGTGCAGAATAGGTATCTCAGATTTGCTCCTTTTCCAGTCTAGAATTCCAGCTGTCGGCATTCTCCCTCTTCAAATAAACCTTGTAAAATAAGAGCGAAAAGGCATAAGTATTGTACCATAACGTGTAATAATAGCCCATAATGCAGTAAATATCAATACAAAAGCAAGATGAAAAATGGACGTATCAACTCCCCAAGCTTAGACCTCGCTTGCCCTCAAGCGAAAGTCGAGATCGAGGAATATGTCCACATGTTTAGAGATAGAGGTTGTTGGTGTAAAAACCTTCGGATCTCGGGTAAGGGGTCCCGAACTGTGAGACTAGGATCGACGGTAACAGGAGACGAGGGGGACACAAGTTTACCCAGGTTCAAGCCCTCCAATGGAGGTAATACCCTACGTCCTACTTGATTGTATTGATGGTGTATGGGAATATAGAGTGATCTACCATGATATCATATGTCTAACCCTAGATGAGTTATCCTACCTCTACGCCCTAAATCCCTCCGGCTTATATAGATGTGGGGGCTGTCCTTGGCTTACACATGGTCGATTACATGCCGAAGAGATAACCTGCCTAACTATAGCTAATAACTTGGAGAACACGCTTGACTCCTTGAAGCTTCCATCCTGGCGTAGGTGGTCCTTGATCATCCGATGACTGTTCGCGACCCGCACAGTTCGACCCATGAAAAATGGGTCGGCTATCCGAGGACCCTTAATGTGGGACTCCCTTAGTATCCCTAGGACTGGCCTTCAATGCCGATATATATATTCGGATGATTCCTTCACGTAGCCGTCTTCGGCTTGCAAGGCGAGTACCTCATTCTTCTCCGTTCGGCATCTGACTAGTGTTCGGTAAGATCCCAAGCGTCGCGGGCGCGGGTCATTATAATAACTGCACAAATCCCTCGATTTTTGTGCATCGTGGGGAGGTGAGTGGCCAGCAATTTTTACAATCCCACCCCTCCGTAACGGAGGCACCAACCCATTTAATCAAACAAAATCGTGGTTGAAACCACGTCTTCCTCCTCCCTCTTGTCAAAAACTTCTAGGGAAAGCTCCACGCAAAACATGGCCGACGCTCCCGGCTCCTCAACGCGCTACGACCAACGCCTAGGAGACTGGACTAGCTATTTCGTCACTCTCCAGCGGCTCCGTAATTTGGAAACCCAGGGATATATCCCATCATCAGATCTGGCGGCAACCCGTGCATGTCTGCTCTCTTACGGTGACGAGGTTTTCGACAAGCGCTTCCCAATCCAAACAAGAGGGAGCGCGTATGCTTCGTTCCCTTCCTTCTCCAGGCCTTAGGTTTCTAGTCCACCCATTCTTAAGGGGGTTACTGGAGTTCTATGGGATTCAACTCCACCATCTCACCTCAGGGTCAATCCTACACATCTCGGGCTTTGTCGCCCTCTGCGAGATGTTCTTGGGGTGTGAAGCTCACTTCGATCTATGGAGGAAATACTTCTGCCTCGTCCCCCGAACTCGGGACAAGGCCATCTTAGAGGTCGGCGGAGCAGAAGTATGCCGCATAGAGGGAACGGGATATCTAGCTGGCACACCGAAGAAATCCGAAGAATGGACTTCGAAGTGGTTTTATATTGAAGATGTCCCCCTATTCGAGTCAACTCGGACAGGTCTTCCCGAATACTCCGACAGGATAAGCAGTTATGAACAAGGTAACTTGAAGAATTTGAGGTGAGGAATTTGTGGAAGTCTTCAGTCAAATTCTTCAACCAGTAACAATCAATTTCATTAACGGATATATGAGGAATAGAGAGGTTGAGGAAATAGAACCAGATGGCTCGATGAAGATAATGGTTTGATGACCCAGTTCCAACTATTGTGATAGTCGTACATCTGGTTTGGAGCGGCCTGGTATTTAAACCAGAGGACACAGTCCCAGGACACACAGTCCTTACCATATTCTCCTTGAGCTAAGGTCACACAGTCCTCGCCCAACACTTGTGGTAAGTCTTCAGGGTAGACTTCCAAAAGCCTCACAAACTGGTCACCCGATGATCCACAATTTACTGCTGGATGCTCTAGACCAAGGTCACTTCGTGATCCTCAATTGACTGCAGGAGCACTAGACAATGATGCCTAACCGTCTGGAGGATGCACAGTCCTCAAGGGTAACAAGCGTCGGTTCCACACAGGAATATCTTCGGTGATACTCAATCACTTTGGGTTTGGTGGTTTGGTTGTGGGTTTTTCCTCACTGATGATTTTCACTCAAAGTCCTCGGAGGATGGGTTGCTCTCAAATGAAAAGTGTCAGTTCTCTCTTGGAGCAGCCAACCAACTAGTGGTTGTGGGGGGGTGGCTATTTATAGCCAGGGTGCAACCTGACATGATATGACATAAATGCCCCCAATGATATGACCGTTATGTGGATATTTGTGATTGGGGATAACTGGTGCTAGGCACAACAACGTCTGGATTTTCAAACTATGAAAGTCCTCAGACATATCATGTTCCTCACTTGTAGGCAATTGGCACTGGCGAAATCCTAACTCCTCAGTCAGATCAATTTCCTCAAAGACCATAAGAACTTCGTCTCTATCACTGAAGAACTTGTCTGAACCGTAAGAGATTTCCGAAGGCTTCACTCGAAGGATTGTATAGATTGAGGATTTTGGAGTTGAGCATCACTTGGAAATTTTCCTTAGTATTACCTCGGCCCCCTTTAACAGTACGGTGTTTGCTATGACTCAAATAAGGAAATGAAACTGCGACAACAAAAGTCTTCACACTTCATATTCCTCGTTCATATCTTCAAGGTCACACCAACTTCTTCATTTTCAAAGTCTTCACAAAGTCTTCACCAAAGTCTCCAGAAAGTCTTCAGCAAAGTCTTCACTTGAAGACATACATTTTTAGGGGTCGATAATCTCCGAATATATCAAACTCCTCATCGACTTATAGAGCCTGTGTACACTCCCAAACACATTAGTACCTTAACCTATAAGTCTTCAATACACCAAAATCACTAAGGGGCCCTAGATGCACTAACAATCTCCCCCTTTTTGGTGACTGATGACAAATAGGTTAAGTTTTCAACGGGGATAAACATATGAAGTGAAAGTACTTAGTTTGAGGAATTTGATTGCAAGATATAGAAGAACTCCCCCTGAAGATGTGCATATGTGAGGAATTTTGGACTGCAAATGCACATGGCAGGTGAAAACATGGAGAACTCCCCCTATATCTTGTAATTCATACACACATTTGAACATATGATATGAAGAATTTGAAATGCGTGAGGAAAATGGGGTCTGACCAAATTCAGCATGTATGCATTAAGGTACTTGAGGAAAAAAACATGCGAGGAAATAGTTCAAAAGTGTCAGACCACCATCGGACTTAAGTTTACAACTCAACCAACAAAAGTTTTAGAAGAGCGAGAGTTGTAACTTAAACAAAAAATAGCCCATATATAGAGACCCGCTTGAAGACTAACTCAAATCCCCCCCCCCTTGTCATCGAAGACTAAAATGGACGAAAAGTGAGGACTAACGCCCCTTTGAAGAATTTCATCGTGTTGGTGAGGAAGGAGTGCCAACGTTGTCGGGGTCGTTTGTTGATGCAGGTCCTGCTGCAGTGTCGTCAATGTCTTCATCGTCATCGCGCTCTCGAGATGAAGAAAATGAACTTGTCACCATCAAAGGAACTTGGACTTTCTTGAATTTCTTCTGTGGTCGACGAGCCCAGTTAGGATGTTCCTCAAGATCTAGCTCATCCAGTTCTTCAGAAGACATGAGGTGAGACAGTACAACCCAAGAGCGGTTGATGTTTTCATGTGCATAGTAGTGATTCCTCTTCACAGTGTTCTGCGTCACAATCATGTTCTGCACAATGTAGCCAAGTTGACGCTTCACCCACTTGTGATTGCGATCGACCTTTTGATGAAGACTTATTAGAAGCTCGCGATCAGTCATCACACGAGGGGCAGACTCTTGAGGTTTGTGAGCTGAGGCCTTTGCATCAGAGTCTTGAGTGGCAGTGTCATCATTGGTGGAGAAGGAAGCGGCTTTGCGAAACTGTCCATCCAATGGACGAGTGCCTTCATCAATGACAGCCTTGCCTTTTCCTTTAACTGAGGCAATTGTGCTCTTGATGACTTCAATTGGAGGCAGGAAGCCAAAGTGGTTCTGGAAATCAGCCTTGAAGGGAACTGAGGACTTTGCCCTGATGAATTTCATTATCCAAGGCGCATAGGGCTTCTGTTCAAATGGAGCTAAAGCAGCACTGGCCAAAGTCCTCATGAAAAAGTCGTGCAAGTCAATGGGAATCCCATGAATGATGTTGAAGAGCATATTCTTCAAGACTCCTTCCACTTCTTCTTCTTTAGAATTGTGGCCCTTCTGAGGACATAGCGTATTTGTGAGTATACGGTAGACAGTCCTGGGCACATATAGCAGAACCTTCACAAGGAAGGTTTTTCGTTGAGGCTTTCCAGGAGGCAATGTCTTCATCAACACTTGCATCAGCTGATTTGGAAGTGCAGGCTCATCAAACAGTTTGCGAGCTTCATCTGAGGGAATTGGAACTGGTACACACTGAAGCAATTCAGAAGTTTGAGCAGTGAAGTGTGTTGATCCTGTCATTCAGTCCAATATCCAGGAGTTGACGTCTAAAGCATTTCCACTGATATGCAATGTGGCATCGAACTGAAGAATGAGTTCTTCATTCCAGTCGCAGATGTCGATGCAGAATGGGGGAATTCCTGCATCATGAAGAACCTGGAGCACCGGTGTGAATGATGGAAGGGTTTCCATGTCAGCATGAGGAATTTGGTGGTGCTCGAAGACTTTCTTCTTGTCAAAAAGAACTGATTCATAGTAGTTGAGCTGTGTTTCCATCCAGACTCTGTTACGACCGGCCCTTGCAAAGTCATAGGCATTTGGACCAGTGAAGAACATACGTTCATTGAAGAAATTGCTCTTGAGGAATTTGGGGCGTACTGAGCCTTTGAATGGCATTCTTGGCTTCGGTTGAAGATTTGGCTTGAAGCACCCCTTAATATCCTTTGGCATGGGAGGAACACCTTCAGACAGAACAATTTGGAGAGCTGGTTCCTTAGTTGCAGCGGGAGCATCAAGATCATCAGCCGTTGCGGCTGGAATTTCTTCAGTGATTTGGGTGTTCAGATTGGCAGATTCTTTATGTATTTCTTTAGTCGGAGCAGGCGACTGAGAAATCTGTGTCAGAGGAGTAGTCATTGGTGAATTTGGGTGTGCTGATTCCCAATATTCATCATTGATGACAGGCGTTGTATTGCCAGTGTCTACGTCCTCATCAATTTCTTCAACTCCAGCCTCTTCAGCAGTGAACTGAGGCTGGGGCGATGATACCTTTGGAGTTGAAGCAATGTCTTCAACTTCAATTTCTTCATCAATTTGCTCTGTCGAAGCAACAGACTGATCTTCATCTTCATCTAGGATGACATATTCCACCCCAAATGGTACAATTTCGTAGGCAGGTGTTGAGGAAATTGGTGTAGCATCAATAGGTCCAGTTGAAGAACTTGGCATAGTCTTCAACTTCTTCATGGCCGAGGTTTCTGAATCTGATGCTTTTCTCTGAAGATTCTTTTCCTCAGCAGTGTCAGTTTCTTCAGGAATGACTGATGCAGCCACCCTGGTGTGTTCAGTCTCTGCAGGCGCAGCAAAAGCTTCAGCTGGCCTTTTAGTTTCTTCAGGCACAATAGTGGTGGTTGCCATGGCATGATCATCAGTGGTCTGAGTTTCCTCAGTAGCACTAGTAGTTGCTTCTGGTGCAGAAGCATTTCCATCAGTAGTTTCATCAGGCTGAGCAATTTCATCAGTAGCTTGAGGAATTTCATCAGCCTGAGGATTTTGTGGTTGCGATCGAGCAGCAACCCTAGTGTTGTGATCCTTCACTACAGCTTGAGCAGCCCTGACGAATCTCACCTTGGTGCCCTTCCATTTAGCATCATATCTCTCTTGATCCTTAGAGAGTGTGCGAATTTCAGACTGAACATTGACGAGTTGATTTGGGGTCAAATTCATCACATTGTCTCTCAGAAACTTTTCCTTCTGAACCCTGTTCCTCTTAGCTCTCAGAGCTTGCTCTCTTTTCTATTTTTCTTCAGAAATGAAGTGGGTGAGGACATGATCCACTCCAAGAGGCAAATTTAGTGAAGAAAGCGGGGTGCTTGGGTCTTCATGCCATATATCGATGAAGTTGAGGATCATCTTGGGATCCAGCATGAGAGGAACTGAGCTGCCCTTTGCTATAGTAGCCTTTTGCTGACTGTGCTTGATGATTTCTTCCAATTTCTCATTATCAGCTTCATCATCATCATCCTCAGAACCTGAGGGTATGGTCACCACAGCCTTGCTTGAGTGAGGAATTGGTCTTTGACCTCGTCCAGCAGTTTTTTCCAGCTTCAACGCAGAAGGGATAGTTGAAGACTTTGCTGTAGTAGATGGGCTTGCTGAGATCTTTGGAACTCTTGAGAATCCCCCAGTCCTCTTACATGTTGCTAGATGCACTCGGGCTGAGGACTTTGCAGCTGTCGTAGAAGACAGAGCAGCAACCTTCCAGCAGCTGAAGACTTTGTTGGCCAAGGCCTTTGACCTTAAGGGATCTGCTATGAAGTTTTTGAGGTTGAAGAACTTGTCTTCAATGCAGATTTCTTCCTCATGATTTTCTTCGGAGCACTTGCAGAGGCTCCGGCAGAGCCAATAATAGCAGAATCTTTATTGAATTTCTTCACTGCCTCTTTGGCTTTCTTCGCCAGCTTGGCTTGCTGCTTCTCCCACATGTGAGGAAAGTCCTCACCAGTCTTGATGCTAGTGGGATCAGCAATTTGATTTGGAGCAAGGGGAGGCCTACTGCAAGGAGGTTTCACTTGGAATTTCATCATGTATTTTGGAGTTACATAACGATATTCCTTCCATTCCCTTGCCCATCTCCTCTCAATTTTCTACAGATGAATTTTTGTCTGCTTGGTCGTTTCTTTGCCATGAGTTTCTTCATCGGGTGTGCAGTATTCCTCATACACGTTATCTGGAATCTCAAAGGCAGTGTGCACATCTGGCTTCTTTCCACCTTTCTGAGGTTTCTTTCCGTCAGCCATGTTCTTCACTTGAGGAATATGAACTCTTGAGGACTCTGAAGAAGTACACAATTTTTCCTCAAGGAGCATTGCAAATGAGTTAAGTTGATGAGAACCTAGTGATTCATCAGCGGACATGTTGTACTTGTGAACAGAGTATAGGTGCAAGGAATTTGAAGAGGTCATATGCGTTCTCAAAAAAATTTCTAAATAAAATAGGTGAGAGGAATTTGACCATGGGTGTCTTGAGGAATTTCACTAAGTGTTCTTTGTCTCAGGTTCCAGAGTTGTGCAAATTTTGAGGATTCACACAATTGAGGAATCTTGAAGAAAATCATTACTTAGGGAAAAACATCAAGTATGTGAAGATGTAAGGTGCTTTTAGAATAAGGTTCATGAAGAATAAACACCTTTTGAGGAATATGAAGAGCATTTGAGGATCAAACAAGGGTAGTAAAAATAAATTTTATTTACCCTGGTGAAGAACACGACGAACAAGAGATGAGATTGGGAAGTTCATCCGTTCAGATCTCCCATGCCCTAGCTTGGCAGAGGGAGACAGCTACAGTGGCGGTGGGATGAGGACTTCCACGGCCGATGCGAGTACGGTGACGATGAGGTCAAGGCAGTGAAGCTCTTCCTCACCGACGATGATGACTTTAGCGGCGGCGCTAGGTTGGATCTTGGGAGAGGGATTAGATGAGGAGTAACCGAGCATAGTTGAAGGGGAGGGGGTATTTATAGAGGGAGTGAAAACCAATCTGCCCAAAGATTTTGGATAAGATTGCCCCTGAACCTTGCTCTCCACGTGACATGTGTTACCCACGTACTTAGAGGTGGCGATAGTGGGGGATCGTGGGTTATCCAGGCCCAGGAATCGGAACCATTTGAGCGGGAACTGCTAAAAATTTTGATGGTGAAAATTTCAAATCTTCCGTTCGCAAATTCTTCAGCTGTCAAGAACATAGTGAAGACTTTGAACGAGTTCCAAAGTAGAACGCACATAAAGAATTTGTGAACAGACTGGGTTGAGTTTAGCATAGAGGGGGAAAGGGTCCGATCACATTCACTTAGATGAAAATCAACTTGAAGAATTAGCAATAAGTGAATGTTGTAGGACATTGAAAACTCAAATATATATATATATATATATATATATATATTCAATGAAGAACATGAGTTTCAAAGTTTGAAGAATTTGAAAAGTTGAGGAATTTGAAAACTTGAGGAATTTGCAAATTTGAGGAATTTGATAATTTGAAGAATTTGCAAAAATGACGAAAAACACAATTTTGAAGAATTTCAACTTTGGTTGGTGGCGTGACCCATCGTATAAGAATGATGATTTCAGACACCGCGTACAATTGTCGTAGGGTTCTGAGAATCAAATTCTTCATTAATTTCTTCACACTTGGAGGGTTATTCTTCATTGATTGAAGAAAAACGTTACTTCATGTGTTGCACATCAAAGTCATCAATTTTGCATAAGTGTTAGGATGTGTGTCCTTCTTCAAAGAACATTCAAAGATTCTAAGATATTTAGCTCACACCGCAACTTGCAAAATCTCTTTTCATCCAAGGGCTTGGTGAAGATATCGGGCAGTTGTTCTTCAGTGGGGATGTGGTCGATGCAGATGTCGCTCTTGAGTACATGATCTCGAAGAAAGTGATGACGAATATGGATGTGCTTGGTCTTGGACTGCTGAACTGGGTTGTATGCAACCTTGATGGCACTCTCGTTGTCGCAGTAGAGAGGCACATTTTTCTAGTAGATGTCGTAGTCCTTAAGGGTTTGCTTCATCCATAGTAACTGAGCACAACATGAGCCAGCAGCAATATACTCAGCTTCAGCAGTAGAGAGTGAGACGCAATTCTGCTTCTCTGAGGACCAACAGACTACAGATCGTCCGAGGAAATGACATGTGCCTGAGGTTGACTGGCGATCCACGTGATCTCCAGCATAGTCAGCATCAGAGTATCCGATGAGGTGAAGATTTGAGCCCTTGGGATACCATAATCCAAGTGTTGGTGTGTGAGCTAAGTATCGAAGAATATGTTTCACAGCCTTATGGTGTGATTCCTTCTGTGTTGCTTGGAATCGGGCACACATGCAAACACTCAGCATAATATCAGGCCTAGATGCACATAGATACAATAATATGCCAATCATGGATCATTATACCTTTTGATCGAAATCTTTACCATTTTCATCAGTGCAGAGGTGGCCTTTTGAAGGCATTGGAGTTTTGACTCCTTTGCAATCTTGCATGTCGAATTTCCTCGGAACATCCTTGAGGTACTTCTCTTGGGAGATGAAGATGCCCTTGTCTTGTTGACGAATTTGAAGACCTAAGAAGAATTTCAACTCTCCCATCATAGACATTTGATATTCTTCACTCATCATATAGGCAAATTCATCAATGTAACTTTTGTCAGTACAGCCAAAGATAATATAGTCTACGTATATTTGGCATATGAACAGTTCATTGTCATAGGATTTTGTGAAAAGAGTGGGGTCGAGTGAACCGGGTTTGAAGCCTTTCTTCATGAGGAATTCCTTCAGAGTGTCGTACCACGCCCGAGGGGCCTGCTTGAGGCCATAGAGGGTCTTGTTGAGTCTGAAGACTTTGTCAGGATGCTTAGGGTCTTCAAAACCTGGGGGTTGAGCAACATATACTTCTTCCTCAAGCTTACCATTGAGGAATGCACTGTTCACATCCATTTGATATAAGATGATATTATGATGGTTAGCATAAGCAAGCAATATGCGAATAGCTTCAAGTCTTGCAACATATGTCAACGTTTCATCAAAGTCAATTCCTTCAACCTGTGTGTAGCCTTGAGCTACAAGACGAGCCTTATTCCTCACCACAAGGCTATTTTCATCTTGCTTGTTGCGGTAGATCCACTTGGTACCTATGATGTTATGTTTGCGAGGATCTGGCCGCTTGACAAGTTCCCACACATTGTTGAGCTTGAACTGATGCAATTCCTCTTGCATTGCTTTAATCCACTCAGGCTCCTTGAATGATTCATCAACTTTGGTGGGCTCTATGATAGAGACCAAGGCAAAGTGCCCACAAAATTTAGTTAAATGTGAAGCTTTTGAGCGAGTGAGGGGACCTGGTGCATTGATGTCATCGATGCTTTTGTCAATCTGCACTTCATTTGCAACTCTAGGATGAGCAAGTTGACGTGGCTGAGGACTTCCTTCAGCATCATTTTCTTCAGGTGTATCAACATGAAAGTCTTCATTCGTTGGAATGACTTCCTCAGTGGGTATGATATCTTCAGTTGCCTTCAGCTTGATGGATTCCTCAGGAGACTGTTCATCTAACACAGAAGGCAGGTGCTCTCCCTGCGAGCCATTAGTTTCATCAAACCGCAGATCTACAGTTTCAACAACATTGTGATGGTAGGTGTTGAAGACTTTGTAGGTGTGCGAGTCCTTTCCGTAACCAAGCATAAAACCTTCACGTGCTTTCGGTGCAAACTTAGAACTGTGGTGATGATCTATGATCCATCATTTTGCACCGAAGACTTTGAGATAACTTACATTGGGTTTCTTACCAGTCATAAGTTCATATGAAGTCTTAGGATTTGTGAAGATATACCCTGTTGATGACGTGGCATGCAGTATCAATTGCCCTAGGCCAGAAGCGACGAGGAGTCTTGTATTCATCAAACATGGTGCGAGCCATCTCAACTAGAGTCCTGTTCTTGTGCTCCATCATGCCATTCTGTTGAGGAGTATAAGGGGCAGATAACTCATGAGTAATACCAAGTTCATGAAGATATTCATCAAGATTAGTGTTCTTGAATTAAGTCCCATTATCACTCCTAATATGCTTGATCTTGACGCTGAAGTTGGTGGAGGCCCTTGAAGCAAATCGTCTGAAGACATCCTGCACTTCATTTTTGTACAGAATAATATGCACCCAAGTGTAACGAGAGTAATCATCAACAATGACAAAGCCATACAAACTTGAAGCATTTGTTAGTATGGAGTAACGAGTGGGGCCAAAGAGATCCATGTGAAGCAATTCAAAGGGTCGAGTCGTGGTCATGATTGTCTTCAAGGGATGCTTGGATCTGGTCATCTTCCCAGATTCTCATGCACCGTAGAGGTGGTCCTTGAGGAATTTGACACCCTCGATGCCAATGACGTCCTTTTTCTTCACGAGCATGTGCAAGTTCCTCATACCCGCATGTCCAAGTCGTCGATGCCACAGCCAGCCTTCTGAAGACTTTGCAAGTAAGCAAGTGGCAGGTTGAGGACCTGTAGAGAAATCAACAATATACAAGTCTCCTCTCCTAAAGCCTTCGAAGACTTTGGAATTGTCAGATTCCATGATGACAACACAACAATATTTTCCAAATACGACGATCATATCAAGATCACAAAGCATTGAGACAAACATAATATTGAACCAAAGGGATTCAACAAGCATCACCTTATCCATGGTTCGGTCCTTTGAGATAGCAACCTTACCAAGTCCCAATACCTTGCTTTTTTCCTTTGTCTGCGTAGGTGATATGCTTCAGAGGAGATGGAGTGAGTGGAAAATTCATCAGAAGATTCTTGTCACCAGTCATGTGGTTTGTGCATCCACTATCGAGGACCCACTCAGTAGCTTTTGGAGTATCATCCTGCAGATGAATTAGTACACCTTATGAACTCATATGCTTCTGAGTGAAGAATATGACATCAATTTCATCTGATAGGATTTCATCACACAAGATAGTAAGCAAGTAGTGTGAGGACGTGACAAATGAGGAATTCATTTCATCATGGTTAGCTTGCGTCCTTTCAAGCATTTCCTTAGGTCTCTAGCAAGTTCATCAGATGTTCAGTTTCATCTGGAGACCTGACCCTGCATAAGAAATTAGTTCAATTTCATCACCACCCACATCTGGAGGGGTGGCAAAGAGTTCATAATTCTTCGAGCACCATGTGATAAAGGAGGCATATAAGCAAGTGCGCTTCGTTTCACAGGGCAAGGGTTTGAGTACTCAAATGAATAAGCAAAGAAATTCTTCGAGGACTTATGAACATAATGGTTTGAAGAATAATGCACATATTCATAACTCTTTGGTTTTCCCTGCGAAACAGAGGCATTAGTATGAGAATGATAAATTTGACCATTTGAGGAATTTGGTCCAAGTGAGGACTTTGGTCCATATGAGGAATTTGATCTGGGGTTCCTATTCTTCATGAGTGGTGTCGTGAGGACATTCACTTGAAGATTTTGAAGGTAGCTCTTGGTAACCCAGATTTTCTTCATAGGAGAGCCATTCCTGCAGTTAGTTCCAACAAATCTAGCAAATACTTCACCTTTCTGAGTTTTGAAGAATTTGTAGTTCGTGTCAAGTGACTCATCAGAGGAATATGAAGTTTCACACGTAAAGCCAAATAAAGTGGATGGATCTACAGGAGGTCCTTTCACAGCAACCCATGAGGTTTTGGGGTACTGCTCAGGTTTCCAGTAGGATCAATCAGTGTTGAGTTTCCTCACAAAGGCAATACCCTCTTTCCTAGGGTTCCTGTTCAGAATCTGCTTTTTGAGGACATCGGAAAGGGTTTGATGCCCCTTGAGACTTTTGTACATGCCCGTCACATACAATTCCTTCAACCCTGCATTGTCATCAGTGATACTTGTGGTATCCTTAGATGAGGAATTTTAGACCACGGGAATAGTTGAAGAATTTGTTGCAATAGAAGTATTTGAACATTCAGGTGAAGAATTAGCAGTTTCACATTCGATGCATTTCAAACAAGGTGGAACAAATTCTTCCTGAGCGGTACTGATCTGTTGAGCCAGTAAGGAATCGTTTTCCCTTTGGAGATTCTCATGCGACACCCTCAGTTTCTCAAGATCTTGATTTCTTTGAAGAAATTCATAAGAAAGCTTCTCATGATAAGTTAAGAGGTCGCTATGATGACTCTGAAGGTTATCATACTTTGTCTGAAGACTTTTGAGATCGTCAGACAGAGTTTGAGTCCGATCCACTTCATAGTTCAACAGATCATCGCTTTTGTCTAGCATTTTCTGAAGCTTTTCAAGTGCAGTTTGTTGCTTAGTGGGAATTTTAACAAGTTTAGCATAGCTAGGTTTCACATATTCATCAGATTCACATTCACTTGATTCAGATGAGGAATGATGTTTGTGTACCTTTGAGCCTTTTGCCATGAAGCAATAGGGGGAGCATAATCATCATTGCTGACGTCAGAGTCGTTGGAGTAGTCATATTCTTCATCGTTGTAGATGGACTTGCTGACGAAAGCAGTAGCGAGAGCAAGGCTAGCGACACCAGATTCTGATTCCTCCTTAGATGCTTCCTCTTCTTCATATTCTTCAGATTCTTCCTCAGAATCCATTTCCTTGCCGATGAATGCTCGTGCCTTTCTGGAACCATTTTTCTTGTGCTTTGAGGATTTTGAAGATGAGGACTTTGAAGATTTCTTCTTTTTCTTCAAGTCATCAGAACTATCATCCTTGTATTTGTTCTTCTTCTTTGAATCTTTTTCCCAGAGAGGACAGTCAGAGATAAAGTGACCAGGCTTCTTGCAACGATGACAAGTTCTTTTCTTGTAGTCTTCTAAGGAATCTGCTTTTCTCAAGCCACTTTTTGATGACTTTCCAAATCCACCTCTCCTTGAGAACTTCTGGAATTTCCTCACAAGCATTGCTAGTTCCTCACTTAGTTCTTCAGGATCACCAAGGCTGCTGTCAGAATCTTCTTCTTCAGATGAGGAAATTTCTTTTGCCTTCAGAGCACGAGATCTTCCATAGCTTGGCCCGTAGAGGTCTCTCTTCTCAGCTTGTTGAAATTCGTGAGTATTGAGTCTCTCAAGAATGTCAGCAGGATCAAGTGCTTTGTAGTCTCCACGTTCTTGAATCATCAAAGCCAGAGTATTTAATGAGGAATCGAGAGATCTTAGCAGTTTCTTCACCACTTCATGGTTAGTGATATCGGTGGCACCCAATGCTTGAAGCTCATTAGAGATATCAGTGAGATGATCAAAAGTTTGCTGAACATTTTCATTGTCAAGTATCTTGAAGAGGTTGAAGAGATTGCGAAGAACATCAACACGAGAGTCATGTTGAGTGGAAACACCTTCGTTGACTTTGGACATCCTATCCCACATAACCTTAGCAGTCTCCAAAGCACCCACTCTACCATACTGACCTTTGCTCAGATGGCCACAGATGATATTCTTTGCTTGAGAATCGAGTTGCTTGAATCTCTTCACATCAGCAGTAGTGACAGTGGGAGTGACAGAAGGCACACCATTTTCCAGAACGTACCAGAGATCGTTGTCAATAGCTTCAAGGTGCATATGCATCTTGTTCTTCCAGTAGGGGTAGTCCGTCCCATCGAAGGTAGGACACCTTGCAGAAACCTTGATCATGCCTGCAGTTGACATAACTAGAACTCCAGGTGGTTAAACCAAAATCACACAGAGCGAGGGAGTAAGCACAGCAACGGTCGGATTGGGGACAGCTGGCGCTATGCACAACAACGGTCAGATTTTCAAACTATGAAAGGCCTCAGACATATCATGTTCCTCACTTGTAGGTAATTCGCACTCGCGAAATCCTAACTCCTTAGTCAGATCAATTTCCTCAAAGACTAGAAGAACTTCGTCTCTGTCACTGAAGAACTTGTCTGAACCGTAAGAGATTTCCAAAGGCTTCATTCGGAGGATTGTATAGGTTGAGGATTTTGGAGTTGAGCATTGGTTGGAAATTTTCCTTAGTATTACCTCACCCCCCTTTAACAGTACGGTGTTTCCTATGACTCAAATAAGGAAATGAAACTACGAAAACAAAAGTCTTCACGCTTCACATTCCTCATTCATATCTTCAAGGTCACACCAACATCTTCATTTTCAAAGTCTTCACAAAGTCTTCACCAAAGTCTTCAGGAAGTCTTTAGCAAAGTCTTCACTTGAAGACATACATTTTTAGGGGTCAATAATCTCCAAATATATCAAACTCGTCATCGAATTATAGAGCCTGTGTACACTCACAAACACATTAGTACCTTAACCTATAAGTCTTCAATACACCAAAATCACTAAGGGGCACTAGATGCACTAACAAGGCCTGCTACCAAGAACGCCCCGGATGCCCCGGTCCTAGCCCCCAAGCGCCGCCGATCGGCATGCCATGCGCCAAAATCCGAGGCCGTAGGCGACTCATAGGCCGGCCGGGACCCTGCAAAGGAGCCATACACGGGGACGAATCCACCCGTACGTGCATCCCGAAGGTACATTGTTCGAAGTCCGCTTTTTCATTGTACTCAGCAGAATCTCATAGCCGCTCATTTTTTACCTAGGCAAAATGCCCAACCTTCACCTATCGAGGGGGCTTCCCGGATGTCAGGAGACGCCTGGAGCTCCCGGGCCACGACCCATGCGGCTTCCGCTATGGAAGCCCCCATGGCCGGTCCAGCGCCTGCCGGATCTGGCGACGGGGTATCCGTCACCAAGTCGGAAGTGGAGAGCGCCATGCATCATCGGCACCGATGGGAGGCAATGTGACACCCAATTTTCTCTGATCAGGAGTTTGGTGCCCTACGCTCAGCGGATGCACATCTCGGGGCCGCCCGAGCTGGCTTCGGCGAAGCTATGAAGCTGATAATGACCAACATTCAGGTAAGTGGTCGGATTTTGTATAATCTGCATACTTGTGTAAGCCTAGTAGCCCCCGGGCCTTAATGTGATTTAGAAAAAACGAATTAAGGATGTTCACCCTATTTGACTGCTGACGCAGGCCTCAAAGCAACAATCCGAGCAGTTGGCCAAGGCCCTCGAGGAGAGTCGCACGAAAGTGCAGTTCGTGAAGGCCAAACTAGCACAAGTGAAGAGCTTCACGCGAGAGGCCCATGGTAAGTATGCTTTTACTTCTAATCTTGTTATATTATCATGCCTGACATATGGATTCCATGTAGCAGCCGAATCAATAGGATATATGGAAAGGCAGCTAGAAGAAGCTCGGGATTCCCAAAGGTATGCGGAATCACAATAGCAAGTCGGCTGTCTTGTTATACAAAAATAGCCTAAAGAAATAAAGAGTTTAAAGACTCAATTGGCCCAAACTCAAGAAGAGAATGAAAAGCTTCGGAGGGGCGTATTCAGTAAATACAATTCCGCTATGAGTAAGTATTTCCGATGTAGAGGATGATAATAACCATGCTTGCTATCTTATGTGTAGGTCTCCTTACCGGAAACCTGAAGAGGAGATCGAATCGTACCAAGGTGACCTGCTGAAGGAGCTGACCTCTCTCCACAAGCACGTGCAAAAAGCTATGAAAGTGATGGTGAAGGCACTATGGCCCACCGAACAGCCACCTGAAGGGCTAGCCGCACTTGTGGATCGATTCAGGGGGGCTCGGGATAGGTTCGAGCTGTGGAAGACTTCAGCCTGCCGCGAAGGAGCACGGGAGGTGTGGGCTATGGTCAAGACCCGTTTCACCAAACTCAACCCCGAGCATATGGTGCGGGTTGGTCCTGTGGGATCAGATGGGAAAAAAGTGTAACCTCGCCTTGTATATGACCAGGTGATGCTAGCCGCCCATCTCTTGCAAGCAGACTACCCCCTCGACACAATAATCGATGATCTCGATCAGCAGCCGCATATCTAATTTACATATGCATGTGTAAAACAATCGGTGTTGTAAACTTTGTCTTAACCGGCCATCGGCTTCTCCCCCCGTGCGAACAGCTCGGGAGTGTTCCTTCCTATTATCCCTTCCCCAAAGAGCGAACTTGTGTTCGGGGAACGAGGCAATCCGGCCATGTTGCGCAAACAGACAAAAAGCACACATAAAGATATGTTATATTACGACGTAGCGTAAGAAACATCGTCCGATGAAAATAGTACCTCTAGCGATACATTTCGCGGGATTCTACATAGAGCGTAGATAGGAATCCGCATACTTGTAGTACGCGACTAAGTGTCCTTTGGGAATAACAGACCCAAACGACAGAAATAGCAACCAGGGTTGTATAAGGTGTTTCCGGCATAGCCGACCAATTGTCTACGTAAGATAGCTAGCTTTCGGCTTGACCGTCTAAGGTACGTGTCTGGATGACCCGGTCATAACAATAGCCGAACAAGCGGGAACGTAAAGAGTAACCACAGGAGCGAGTCAACCTAGCTTGGCAAAGTCTTAGTTCGAATTGATGCATATTATGGCTAAAATATGCCAAAAGAAACATGCGCACCCGATAAGTATGAGCAATTAAAATGCTGGCTATAAAAAGAAGCCCCCACGTGTTGTGTTCGGATCTAACACATTATGGTGTATGCCGATTATCCGCACTACAAGATTGGTTCGGCCAAACATAAGGTAGGAAAAGAAATTGTCCCTATCGAACAACAAAGTGGGAAAGTAAATAGAGAAAAAGGCACAAAAATAACGAAAAAGGAAAAAGTGTAGGGGGGTATGGACGACACCAGTTTATCCATAGGAGCACCGAAGACGAGCTGCGTTCCATGGGTTTGGTTCAAGGCGGTTATCGGACGAACTTCACAAACGATAGGCCCCTCCCACGACCACTTCGTCAATGATGAAAGGCCCTCCCGCTTGGGGTTGAGTTTGTGCTTCTATTTCTCTAGGAGCCATAGGACGAGTTCTCCCACGTTGTATGCTTTTGCTCGAACTTCCCTACTTTGGTACCGCCAAGCTTGCTATTGGTAAAGAGTGGATCGAGCCAGAGCTATGTCCCGCTCCCCCTCTAGGGTGTCTAAGTCGTCCTGCCGATCTAACTCAGCCTCCTATTCCTCGTACATGTGCACTCTTGGTGTGTCATGGATAATATCGCAGGGGAGGACTGCTTCTACCCCATAGACCATAAAAACGGTGTATAACCCGCTGATCTGTTCGGGGTAGTATGCAAGCCCCATAGAACGGAGTCGAGTTCCTCCACCCAATGATAGTCGGACTCGTAAAGAGATCGGACCAAACGTGGCTTGATGCCACTCATAATGAGACTATTTGCTCGCTCGACCTATCCATTGGTCTGCGGATGATAGACCGATGCATAATTGAGCTTTATGCCCATTTTAGCGCATGAGTCCTTGACCTCTTGGGCCGTGAAGTTTGCTCCATTGTTCGTTATTATACTATGCGGGACACCGTAACGGTGTACTATGCTAGATATAAATTTAATCACTGGCCCGGATATAGCCGATTTAACAGGCTTGGCTTCTATCCATTTGGTGAACTTGTGAACCATGACCAACAGGTATTTATTTTTCTTGGTTCCCCCTTTGAGGGGTCCAACCATGTCTAGCCCCCAGAACACAAAAGGCCAGGTGATTGGACTAGTCCGAAGAGCCATTGGAGGCATGTGACTTTGATTTGCGAAGAGTTGACACCCGACGCAATGTTGAACGAGTGACTAGCATCGGTCCGAGCTATAGGCCAAAAGAAACCAGCTCGGAAGGCTTTGTCAATGAGATACCTTGCCGTGGCGTGGTGCCCGCCCATGCCCACGTGGATTTCGGCAAGGAGTTCCCGTCCTTCCTCCTCAGATATACACCTTTGTAGTACTCCAATGTTGCTTTTCTTGTATAACTCACCCTCATGTACCTTGTAGGCCTTGGATTGCCGAACTATGAGCCGCACCTCGGTTTGATCGTCGGGGAGTTCCTTGTGATGGAGGTAGGCAAGGAAGGGCTATGTCCATCGAGCAATTACTGCCATTACCTCATGAGACGAGGGCGTCTCATTCATCATTGAGCCGTCGATGATGCTATCATCTGGTTCGTTTATAGGGGGAACAACTTCGTCTGCTATTTTTGGACCGGTGCCATTTGCGTCATCCTGCCACACTACCGAGGGCTTGAAGAGATACTCCAGGAAGGTGTTTCTCGGGATGGGGTCGCGCTTGGCTCCCATACGGGCCGGCGGCTTGGTTGTTGTCTCGAGCAACGTGGTGGAATTCCAACCCCTTGAACCGAGCAGATATCTTGAGGACAGCGTTTCTATATGCCGCCATCTTCGGATTTTTGGTGTTAAATTCGCCGTTAATTTGGATATGGCCAGGTTTGAGTCTCCCCGTACCTCTAGCCGTCATATGCCCATCGATACCGCCATCCGAAGACCATGAAGGAGAGCTTCCTACTCGGCGGCGTTGTTGGAATTGGCATACATGATTTGCAACACGTCTCTTACATTGTCGCCTGTGGGGGATGTGAGGATAACTCCAGCCCCTAGACCAGCCAAGGTCTTGGACCCATTGAAGTACATTGTACAATGGGAGTATGCACTATATTCCTTGGGGAGCTCGGCCTCTGTCCATTCAGCCAAGAAGTCTGCCAATACCTGAGATTTAATGGCACGACGTGGCTTGTAGTTTATTTCAAAGGGAAGGAGCTCAATAGCCCATTTGGCTATGTGAACGGTAGCATCCCTGTTGTAGTTTATTTCAAAGGGAGGAGCTCAGTGACGTGGCTTTTAGTTTATTCATGGGGACTTCTGATGCCACTGTCACCGCACGCTCATGGAAGTAGTGTCGGAGTTTCCTCGATGCCATGAATACCGTATAGGCTATTTTTTGATAATGTGGGTATCTGGACTTGCATTGCGTTACTACCTCTGATACATAGTATATCGGCTTCTGAGTTTTGAATTTATGTCCCTCCTCATTTCGTTCAACGACGAGCACCGCGCTAACTACCTTGTTGGTGGCCGATATGTATAACAACATGGGCTCACCGGTGCCTCGTGCCGTGAGTATGGGATTGGTTGCCAATATTGTTTTGATTTCTTCCAACGCAGCCGCTCCTTCATCGGTCCATTCAAAATTGTTTGTCCGCTTCAGCGGCTTAGAGAGCGGCAAAGCTTTTTCTCCGAGGCGGGAAATAAAGCGGCTTAACGCGACTACGCACCCGGCTAGTCTCTGGACATGCTTCAGCTCTGTGGGGATTGCAAGTTCTGATAGAGCACGGATTTTAGCTAGATTTTCCTCTACTCCTATATGGGAGACGATGAATCCAAGGAACTTGCCCGAGGGAACTCCGAATACACATTTTTCCGGATTGAGCTGTATATTGTATTCGCGCAAATTAGCGAAAGTTTGACTAAGGTCATCGATCAACTGATCAACGTGTTTGGTTTTGATTACCACATCATCCACGTATGCATCAACCGTCTTTCTGACCTGTGGGGCGAGGCAGGTTTGAATCATGCGCTGGTACGTGGCCCCGGCGTTTTTTAGACCGAAGGGCATCGTGTTGAAGCAAAATGGCCAGTAGGGGGTGATGAATGCGGTAGCCGCTTGATTGGATTCCTTCATTTTAATTTGATGGTATCTGGAGTAAGAGTCGAGGAAACATAACAAATTGTGTCTGATTATGGCATCAATGATCTGGTCTATGCATGGTAAGGGAAAAGGGTCCTTTGGGCATGCTTTGTTGAGGTCCTTGAAATCGACACACAGCCGCCAGGAATTATCTTTCTTAGGTACCATCACCAGATTTGCTAGCCACTCGGGATGTTTGATGTCCCGAATAAATCCGGCCTCGAGCAATTTTGCTATTTCTTCACCCATGTCTTGCCGTTTGGGTTCGGAGAAGCGGCGCAGGGTCTGTTTCATGGGCTTAAAGCCTAGAATAATATTCAAGCTATGTTCGGCGAGCCGACGTGGAATGCCAGGCATATCGGAAGGATGCCAGGTGAAAATGTCCCAATTTTCACAGAGAAAATTCCGCAATGCTTCGTCCATAAGGGGATCGAGCTGGCTCCGATGGACGATGTCTTATTGGGGTCCGTTCGGTGCACCTGAAATTTGACGACTTCCTCTGTAGGTTTAAAGGACATGGATTTGGGCCTTTTACTGAGGATCGCGTCTTCCCTATTAACTGTCGACCGTAGAGCGGTCAATTCCTTAGTGGCAAAAGTTTCCGCTAATGCCTCAAGGGCGAGCATTGCCGTTTTGTTTTCGGCTCGGAGGGCAATATTCGGATCACTGGCGAGCATGATCACTCCACTTGGTCTGGCATTTTGAGTTTCATGTACCCATAATGGGGTATGTACTTGAACTTTGTAAAGGCGTCGCTCCCTAGCAGGGCGTGATAGCCACTGGGGAAGGGGACGATGTGGAAGAGAAGTTCTTCGGATCGGTAGTTTTCGGGCGTGCCAAACACAACGTCCAGGATGATACATCCAGAACAGCGTGCCTCTTTTCCTGGGATAATTCCCCGGAAGAGTCGGCATTCTGGGAAAGGGGTACCTAGTCCTGCCTGCCTACGGTCCAGGGCATGGCCCACTTCATCAACCAAACGGGACCAAGTGAGGCCCCACTCAACACAAGGCCCTCGCGAGGGCCCGAGCCTCCCGAGGAGGAACGACGAGAAGAACCACGAAGGATGGGCCTCCCTAGGACCCCTCCGAAGCGGTGGAGCTTCCTATGCAAGACCCGACCTCACGAGTCAAAGATGACACAAGTAAGGACAGGCGAGCACCAGTGCGCCAGGCTGCGCAGTTTCCCCTTTCATGCAAAGGGAGCAAGGACATACGTAGGTTCCCAAAACACCCCTAATGGTTTCCATTCCGGTGCAAGAATACCCTAACCACCTGTCCTACAGGGACAACGTCATCGGTGAGCCCGCCCCTGCGAGATCGATAGCTACTTTGCAGGCAAAGACCGCCTTTGGGCTGGGCGAGCACCAACCCCTGTCCCCTTCGAAATGGGCCATTGTGGGATCCCTTCCCGCCATTGTGATAAGGGAAGAGGACCCGGGACACCGCTATATAGAGAGCATAGTTGCACCGTAGAAGGGGACCGATCCGAACCCTATCGAAAAACTCCACCACTCACCCGACCACAAGGAGCCTCGAACACCACTGAGAGCCCTCAGGAGACCCGAAAAAATTGTACTTGTTCATCCACCACACCTCCTCGAGAGGCAATCTTTGGGGTGGTGGTCGGGCCCGTCCTCCCCGTGGGGCGGGTTTGCCTCCCCATCACCTTCGGCACCCGCTCCAACTTCCACACTGAGCAGGTTGACTTTGATGTCGCGTGCATCCACCTCCCGTACAACGCGATACTCGTCTACCCCTCCCTCGCTCAGTTCATGGCGGCAATGCACCCGGGCTACAACGTTGTCAAGATGCCTGGGAGCGGCGGCGTCCTCACTGTCGTGGGGGATATCAAAGACACATTCCACGTACTCAAGCTCTCCTACAAGATGGTGGCCGCGGCGCGCACCAGTGTTGGGGATGTGGCGTGGGCCGCAGAGGACTCCGGGGGCGTCCCTGACATCGTGCCCTTGAAGAAGAAGCAGGTGTTCTCCCAAAACCGGGTGGAAACAAAGCGGGTACCGATGGACGAGGAAAACACAGGCCCAACTTTCACCATTGGCACCGACTTGCCTCAAGACCAAGAGGAGACGTTGGTGACCTTCCTCAGGGCGGACAAAGATGCATTCGCGTGGAGCGCCTCCAACTTGGTGGGGGTCCCGAGGGACATAATCGAGCACCACCTCATGGTGTGCCCGAACGCGCGCCTAGTGAAGCAAAAGGCGAGGAGGCAGGCTCCGGAGAAGCTGGCATTCATCGCTCAGGAGGTCGGCAAGCTGAAGGAGGCGGGGGTAATCCGGGAGGTGCGTTACCCAGAGTGGGTGGCCAACCCGGTGGTCATCCCAAAGAAGTGCGGGAAGGAGCGTATGTGTGTTGACTTCACGAGCCTCAACATGGCTTGCCCCCAAGACCCGTTCCCATTGCCACGCATCGACCAGATCGTGGACTCGACCGTGGAGTGCGATATCCTATGCTTCCCGGATGCCTTCTCGGATTACCACTAGATCAAGATGGCGGTGGAGGATGTGGAGAAGATGGCCTTCCTCACCATGTGTGGGTTATTCTGCTACACGTGCATGCCTTTTGGGCTGCGAAACGCTGGGGCAACATTCCAGCGACAGATGCACATCGCCCTGGGGAGGTAGCTCAGGAGGAATGCAGAAGTCTACATTGACGACATTGTAGTCAAGTCCAGGGCGACCAAGACCTTGGTAGAGGACTTGGAGGAGACATTCGCCAGCCTAAGGGAAGTAAATTTGAAGCTCAACCCCGAAAAGTGTGTCTTCGGGGTTCCCTCGGGCAACTTGCTCAGTTTCCTCGTGTCGCACCGGGGAATCGAGGCAAACCCGGAGAAGATCAAGGCCATAAACAAGATGACTGCGCCCCAAACCCTCAAGGAAATGCAAAAGTTTGCGGGGTGCGTGACCTCCTTAGGGCATTTCATCTCCAAGCTCGGCGAGCGAGCCCTGCCTTTCTTCAAGATCATGAAGAGGAAGGGCCCTTTCGAATGGACTCTAGAGGCCGATGCAGCCTTCGAGGAACTCAAGCGATACCTCACAAGCCCATTGATGATGGTGACACCTCGCCCACGGGAACCCTTGTTGCTATACCTGGCTGCCACCCCCACTCTGCCAGCGCCGCATTGGTGGCAGTCAAGGAGGAGCAAGCCGGCGCGCGTATGTCATGGCCCTATATTTTGTTTGTAGAAATCATGTTATTTGCATCGGTGAGCATTCATGACATCATGCTTAAATTCTAATGAACATGAAATGGGGATTGTCAAGCCCTAGCACTTCCATATTCAAACAATTGCAAATAGCTAAGTTTTTCAATGTTTCCTTTTGGTCTTCAAAAATGTTCACCATGTTTGATAAATGTTGGAAACAACATATCAAGGGTGAATTTTATATTAACAACTATTTTGGAAAATTAAAAAAATTAGGGAAGTTTCTGAAAATCACTAATAAAGCATTATAAATATTTTAGTTGCTTCAATTTTTCTGAAACTTTTTGTGTAGTTTGGAAATATTCCAAATATACCTCACAAATATTTTCAGGAATTTTGGTTTTGTAGTTTTACCCAAACAAAATTAAATACAAAGCAGATAATAGAAAAAAATTAAATAAATAAAGGGCCGAAGCTTATCTGCGTGTAGCCCAGCCGGCCCAACTGGCCCAGTGGCCAGTCGTCCCCGACCTCTCGCCAAGAGGACGCGAGGCACGTGGTCGCGTGCGCCCGGCCACCTCCAGCCTGCCTGCTTGCCCGGAGGCAGCCTTTGAGCGCCACGTGACCCCCCTCGGAGCCGTCCGGATCCATCCTCCCTCTCCATTTCTCTCCCTCTCGCTCTCCTATGCCTCCCACCATGGTCGAGCCGCCATGGCCGACCGCCGCTCGCAGCTGCAGCCTCTGCCCTCCCCTAGCCCTGGATGTGTTAGAGAGCTTCACAGAGTCGTCCTCTTCCCCGTCGACGATCAAAGCTTCGCCAAGAGCACGGCGCCATCGTCTTCAACCTCAGGAGTAGGAGATCCCCGGCATCGATTCGTCCACCCCAACGCCTCCCTGAGGCTACCGACTCTCTCTACGAGTTTACTATGAGTTGCTCTTCATCTCTTCCCTATCCACGTAGCCTTGGCCGCCCCTAGCTCTAACCCCCGCCATGGCCGAGAACTCCTCACCGCCAGTCATGTCGCCGCCGTGGTTTTAGATGCCGTAGCTCGTGCCCGAGAATCCCTCCATGCTCATTTTGTTCCCAGGGTTCGATTACACCCAGCACCTGGTCCTCTCGAGCCCTGTAGCCTCGTTGCCGACAATACTCGAACTCCGGCCGCCGCTGAGCTCGACGTCGGCCTCAACCCTGGTGGCCCCGAGCCCTCCTGTTACCCCCACTAGACGCGCGCATGCGTGGGCTACCTTCCCGTGCTCTCAGTGCACCAGATGGCCACTGGAAGCGCAAGTCCGGCTAGCCACCGCCGCGTTCTGTGGTCGTCGTCGGCTAACCTTCGGCGAGTGACGTGGCAACGTCATTAGGGCTTAATTAGCCGCTAACTAACCCCCCAGCCACTGACAGTGAGCCCTGGCCTGAGTCAAACCCCTGGTCAGCGTGGGGATTATCCCCTGTGTCACTGGCATGCGGGCCCCGCACATCAGGTTTGACCTGGACCGCATCTGTTGACCTGCTGACGCAAGCATGATGTCAAGCTGATGCAGTATCGATTTTTTATAATAAAAATAATTCCAGAAATTATTATAAACTTCAAAAATTCATAGAAAATAATCTATAACTCAGATGAAAAAACTTTATATATGAAATCTGTTTATGGCATTATCATGCATGTTTAAACAAGTTAACATCACCAAGTAGGACATTTTATGAATAGGGCAACATATAAAATATCATTTGGAGTTGGAATTCAAAATTGTTTGAATTCCACTTCAATTAACTTGACCAATTATTCCTCTAGCTCAATTAAGTACCTTAACTTGCCATATCATGCATCATGTTTGTTGCATTGCATTGAATGTTGTTCCTTTGTGTTTGCCGGTGGTTGTTCCCCCTCGCTAGACGATGGTTCTAATGATGTGAACGTTGACACTATTGAAGAGGAGTAATATCCTCAGAACTGTCAGGCAAGCAAACCCCCTTGAGCATGCTGATATGAACCCACTCTCTTGCTCCTGCTCTCCTTTATTGCATTAGGACAACAATGGTTCAATTATTACATGTTTCCCGTAGTTGAACCCATTCCTTTGCATGACCTGTCTTTGTCACAGTAAATAGTTGAAACCACTTAGCATGAGTAGCAACTGCTTGAGCCTTGTTGTGCTTACTCATCCATGCTTCTTTACTTACTAAGCCTGATATGCTTAGAGTCATGGCATGTCGGGTTTGATCCATCTGGGCGATGAATCAGAATGGCAGTATTCATGTCCTACTATGTGAGAGTTAAGTGTGTGAACACGATTTGGTAAAGGTAGCGATGAGAGGCCATGTAGGAGTACATGGCGGGTTGTCTCATTGGGACCGACCTTAAGAACTGAGTTCTATGTTTGTGATCCAAGACAGTTACTACCACACATTGGGCCCTGAAATATGACCCTGCTCGACTTATTAATCGCCTAGACCTCTGTCCAGGAGTTGCAACTCGTTTCTGGTGTTTGTAGGAGAAGTGTTCGCGGCCGTGCATAGCGCTGCCCGACGGGGTGGACTATGATGCGGTATAGGCACAGTGGCACGGTGTACCAAGTGGCACCCAAACGGCGGGCTTGGGAACCCTGTGCACATCGTTTGAGGCCGTAGCGGAAACTTTGGCCCGACTTCCATGTGGGTTCAGTCTCAAATAGTTGATAAACCTGTACTAGGATTTTGTGTGATTGACGGTCGTGGCTGATGCCCACGCCAGTGCTTCCGCTTGAAGGTTGCCGAGATGCATGACGTGCATATGGTGATAAGTGGCGAGAGTGTGTGTGAAGAAGTATACCCCTGCAGGGTGAAATAATTTGTTCGAATAGTCGCGTCCTCGAATATGGACTACTTGGAGAACTTATGTGGTTCATAGATAAGTTGAAGTGGATACTCTAAAATACGCAAGATAAGCGTGAGTGCTATGGGTGGCCTTCTCGTAGGGAGACGGAAGTGGATCCATAGTGCTGTATTGATTGGAGAATATGTGGACTCATGTGCGCTATCCCACCTCAAAGATACTACTTGTAGTCGTAGTATAGGTTAGCCAAGAGACAAACCTTGCTTGCTGCAATAAACTCAACAACCCCCTTCATTGATATTGATGCATAAGTAGATAGTTATGATGTAAGTCTTGTTGAGTACCTTTGTACTCACGTTTGCTTAATTTATGTTTTGTAGAGGAGATGTCAGTCTCATTAGTAGTATTTATGGCGTGAAGTTCGATGTTGACCGGATTATCTTGGGAATCCCAAACAGATGTCTGGTTCCTTTGGTAGGGTTGTTGTAGCTTTTCAGGTTCCTCTAGCCACTTTTGTAGATGTGTGTACCCAGACATATTTAAACTTCTGCTTGTTTGATTGAATGCTCTGAATGTTGGGTCTTGTGACCCCTATTTGTAACATCTTGTTGTATTGGCTCTTTTGAGCCTTCTAAGTAAATGTTGTAATGTTGTATGGTTATGTTGTGATGCCATAGTTGTATATATGCATATTGGGTATGTCATGCGTATGTGTGACGTGCAACGGTATGTATGGGATGAGACACCTAGTTGTGTGCCTTTAGTAGTACTCTTTACGGGTAAATGCCTCTTTGTGCTTCCACCGAGCCTTGGTAGCTTCCTACTGCTCCGGACACATTGATTGACCGACATGTATCCTTCTTTGCTGCTGTGTATGCTGGGCTATGTATGCTTGTCCCTGTACGGATGTGCCACTTTGGTTCTATGACTACTCATGTCGGCCCGGCTTCTTTGACATTTGAATGCTAGCGACACATTCACATACGTGAGTCAAAAGATGCAAACGGTCCCGACCCAGGTAAGGTGGCAGTCGTGGAGATAACCGTGCGTGAGATCGCAAAGTGATGTGATGTGTTATAGGTTGGATTCTTATGGCTTAGGATCGGGCTCTCGACAGCTTTGGCACCAGAGCTTGACTGCCTGTAGGATTACCAAGCCAAACTGGTCGATGTTGAGTCTAGAATTGCTTTAGTTATATAAGGGAATTGATTGTGGAAGGGAACGTAAGGCTCTTTTTACTCCTTTCCTTGTGTCATTCTAATTCTGAGTCACCCTCTTCTTTTCTATGGGGATTAAGAACTAGGCAATCTCATCTATCTTTTAGGATGACAAGTTATTATGCTAGAGACCTGTAGGAAAGATGTTGTCTTTCTGGATCAATGCCTCTATAAGAATTCATTGTCATGTTGTTAGTTTTCTTGTGTAGGTTGCCTCATATTTCATGCCTATACAACCATTATGTTGTTCGAGTTATCCAAGGTTTCTAAATTATCTAATGCAATTGCAAAACTCTTTCGTCTTGAATCAATGTCTTTCAGGCCAGACAAAGCACACTAATTTTTGATTTGAGGTACTATATTACCTCGACGTGTTTGATGAAAGTGTTTTAGGAAACCATGTTATTTGAGTGAACCACCTAATAGTCTAGTTGTGTCTTTTGTTTCAAGTGTGATAATTCTGGCCATCATTATCAAAAGCATGTTGTGATGCTACATAGTCAATAGGTATTTTGTATATTGTTTTTAACCCAAGGATCTTTCTGTTCATTCCCGTTGATAGTATTTGCTCGTTCCCTTAGGATGCTTAGTAACCTTGATATAGTCCTCGAGGTTTGTGGTATATCAATCTTCTAATACCACGAATCAGCTATGGTAGATGTTCTTTGTGAACAAAAGATCACAACATGAGTGCTCTTGATGAGTTCTCCATCCCATAGTTGTGACTCTACCAATTCTTCATTTCTGCACGGATTATCTGGAAGAAACATGTTGAACTCCGTTTGACATATTCAATCCATGCATCTACAACTCAGGAAAAATCAGGTGCTCTTGAGTTGCCCTTCTTCAATTGCATTCGGACCTGTATCTATCAATGGATAGTCAAGAGTATGTTATGCATTGTGTTATAGATGTTGACTACTCTTGTGGTCTGTCAAGCCATTCTATTCTAGAATGACTAGGAGAAGCGAACTCCCATATCTCATCCAATTCTCGCATTGGGTCAAAGAAGTTGTATTTCGTAGATCAAAATGCCAATCCAGTTTTTGCTCTGTTCTACCTTGAGGTATTACCCTCTTCATGACAAGATTACCATGAGAACTACACTCCCTCTTATGAAATCTTGATGTAGTGATACTTCTAGCCATCATCATTCATTCCCCGGTCTCTGTGTTGTTTGCAACCAGAATACCGACAAGTGAATCATGATGTGTGTTACCAATACTCCTAGCAACTTTGTTGCTCGGTAGTCAATGGACAATAATCTCACTTGTGGTATGATGGTCATTAAATTTTCATACTAAGATTGATCATGCTACCTAGTCCATATTTCATGGTGCACTTTCCGATCAATGAGTTAGGATTGTGTCAATCCTTCGCTCTGTTGATCATATCGTCTTGCCTTGAAAATCAAGATTGTTCTCGAGCTTGATAACATATCGGTGGATCGTGATTTTCCAAATATCTTCTCGGAAGTATTACCAAGGTGTTCCTTGACCATTATGTTGAGTTTGTGATCACGATGGTTTTTCTATAAACCACCCTTTCTCCTAGACTTTGTGTTGGATACCCCTGAACTAGTTGGTCAAGCTAAACAACAACTTGGAGAGTTGGAACATAAAAGCTTTGCCTGACTTAGTTATTTTCAAAGGGATATCTTGTGTGGGTGTCGAAGAAAGATGATATCTTCATCAATTAATCCATGTGATAAATTGTTGCATCTATCATATTATCCAATCTTTGAATTGAGTATGGGCTACCGTCAAATCAGAATCACAACCAAAGATCCTCCTAATGTTGTTTTTACTCATGGATGTATCCTCGAGCATACACCGTTATATCCTTTGGCCTGACCAATGCTATCACCTTGTTTCCATAGTTGTGGAATTCCATCTATATGGATATCTCGATGAATTGTTGTTAAGCCCATCGACAACACTTTCATCTGTTCCATAACTCATGATGAACATGAAGCTAGTTTTGGAAATTTTGTAGGCAATATCTTCGTGTTCCGTACATGAAGTATATGCTTGGTGTAAGAAGTGACTTACTCAAAGTTCACATGCATATGGTGCAACTTGTCATCGTGAACTCAAGAAAGTGTGTTTTGTTTCTTTGGAATCATCTTAAGTCATTCACGCATGTGTGAAGTATGCTATGGTTTGCTAGCCTTGCAACCTACAACCCGTACGCATTCCCTAGCACCTAAGCCACTTATTGTCTTGTTAAGGAAAAGAAGTTAAGTGTTATTCCTGAAGAGATCAAACGGACGTACACACGATTCTGTACCGCAATGATGGTTCCTAACCAGAACCCGGAAGTGTTTTGTTGTAAGGTTATGTATCTTGCAATCCAGCTCATGTTTTGTAGTTGGCTTCCGTGGATCATTTCCTGAGAATCTCACAACGTCTTCTCATCGATTTTTGTTGCAAAATCTCCACTTCAGACATGCTGAGTCTAGAATATCCCGGCACCAACCAGATCTGAATCTCATGCAGATATAATGGTTGGGACATTTCCCCATGAATTATAACAATGGTCTCTCTATAACCCGACAAAGGGATGTTGTGGCTAACATACTTATCCGGAGGACCTACTATTATATATCTTGTATCAACAACTTGGCCACCTCCCCATGAGGACCTTTTATGACTTGCTCTAGAAGTCTATCCTCATGGACCCTTTGAGATTCTGAAGTCCGACCCTTACTTGATGTTCTAGTCATAACACCGACATATAATTGGGGTTATGCTAGTACATCAAGGAAAACATTAGAAGCGGAGTGCTAAATGTCTCTCGGTCGATCCTCCAGATTACGTTTCCTTGGCATAGCTAAGGTGAAATTGGAGAAATTGTTGTCTTCCTTTGCATCTGCATCCTCCATCATTATTTATCATGGTAGTATGAGGTGTTGCCAGGATCCTTGGCACAGATGTTGGTAAAAATCCTGATGAATATGGAAATGCTCAAGTTCTTGAGAGCACGCTCAGACACTAGGTTATACTCTCGGTTTTAACTGGAAAGTGCCTTCTGTTTACCTAGTTCTTCTATAACTCAAGTTTCCCTCCGATCCGAGTATGTTATTCTTTCGAATTCCTTCCAACGATCATTGTGAATTGCCTTAGGCTGGTGTAAAGAGTTTCAATGATCTCTGTATCAGATGTAATTCTTTTTGCCACTTAAGGGATAAACCTACGAGTCACCTTCCCTAAGGTGCCCGTTATGGTATGAAGGGCAACTAACTCCTCGCTACTTTCAAACCTCATCACCATCTGTTTTAGCGTGGAATTGTTGCCTACCAATTGAACCACCATCATCTATCTCATTCCATCGTTCTCAATGTGTGTTTTGTGTCTCAGCTCGAGAGATGTTATCACGTCTCATTCTACGAGTTGATCATGAGTTGCTCGATCTTCGAGAAGATAGAATCTTGTAGAGCGCTCTATCCCTGTTGTATTTCTGTTGGATGAAGAGCCCGAAGGCAAAGAAGTCAAGATTAGTATAATGCAATGAATCAACAACTGTGAGGAGGTCACTTGGATCATGAAGGTTGTGATAGTTAGGGTACCCTCTGTCCTCTTACCCTACACCTGAATCTCGGGACGAGATTCTTATTTAGTGGGGGTGAGTTGTCACGGCCCTATATTTTGTTTATAGAAATCATGTTAGTTGCATCAGTAAGTGTAGCGACCCGACTCAAAACAAATCAAGCCTCTATGTTTTCTGTGCCATCCCTGGATCAGTATGCAAAGGTCTTAGCGGATCAATGTATATATCAAAGTGCAATCACATGTAATTAACGTAAAACTGATATATACCTTAAAATCTTAGCGGAAACAGTCAACGGGAGTGGAGTCCCAATAACACCAACGGCAGGTCGAGTGTAGACCGTAACCCTGAATCGTACTCTTACCCGTCGTAGAGCTTATCTGCAACATAAGACGTTGCAGCCGTGTAGGTCAGCATTTTGAATATGCCGGCAAGTCACAAAAGAGGGGTGTAAAATAATCATCTATTCTACATGCATATATGGCAAGTGGGGTAGTGGGTTTTGCATAAAGCCAAAATTTTCCTACAACAAGAGAGGGCAAAAAGCATAATTACTACAATGTTGGTTGATTAATGAGATGGTTCCACCAACCAATTCTCATACCCCAAGTTGTCATTAATAAACCCACATCAATACAATTAATTGTGTTGAGAGTTCCAGATAGTTTCAGTTCCTTTGGCTCAAACTGTCCATGACCGTGGACACGGCTAATTGATTAGTTTTGAGTACTATGCAGAGTTTTGCACACGTTCCCCACAAGATTTGGTCGCCTTCGTTTGATTTTCTCGCACTTCAGGGTGTTTGAGGAACGGATGACCAAAACATGGTCTTCCAAAGGGTTTTCCTGCGACTCTGTCGGTGCCCATCCTTTCCTACCTTTCTTCTACATCTCGTAGCACCGCCTGTCCAGGGTCACCACGATATCCAACCAAGCCAGAGCCCATAATTACTTGTGGCTGTGCAGGTAAGCCTTGGGTCTTGAAGCATCCATCCATCTCTTTGTGCCTGGGTGGACCTTTCCGCATGAATACTGGCACATCTCCAGCATCATCTAGGCTAACCACTGGTTTCTCCAGGGCGCCGTTCAACCATCATCCACCCAGAGGTATGTTGAAAACTTGGAGTCTTGAAGTCTTGATCATTATGTAGGTCTTGTAATTAATCTCACAACTCTCATGAATCACACAACCAACCCCATCTACTAATAGCATAGCAAAATTGAATCAACGTTTCCCAGGGCCAAAGTGACAAGGGATTGAGGGGATCCTACCACATGACACTACAACAAGTAACCAAGTTTCCAATTAGCTACTTTGCATGCAATTGGGGGGATGGTAGAACTAATGCAATAAAAACATGGGTAAACATGATCAAAGTGACTTGCCTGGTATTACTTGATGAAGATAGTCTCTCTCACAATCTGGGTAATTCTACTCGTCACACTCCGAGAAATCTATCGTAAGCAAATAACATTCAATAAACATTCATGCTAAAACAAAGAACCGAAAGTACGCAAGAACGAAACATGTCTTGGTGCGAAAATAACAACATACTAAGGTTAAATAAGAAAAGATAGGTTCTACCTGTGTTGTAAAGTGAAAGTGGAGGAATCAACTCAAAAGAGTTAATGGATGATGAACTATTGCTATATAAGCTTAGGTTGGAGAGACTACGAAAGACGATACAATGTATGGGAGAACAACATGAACGTTGTTTGACAAATAGTATAAGGCATAAGAATTTATTTGTAGAAAGAATTTAATTGAAAAGGTCAAAATAAGTTGAACTGTAAATTCAAGTATGAATTGAATTTGAATTCACAAAGGTCAAAAGAAGTTGAACCGACGTACGATGGTTATGAATAGTAATATATGACACAGGTATTTAGGGGCAAAAGGAATCAATTGAAAAGGTGTTACAGTTTGCAAGACATGACCAAATGAAGGTTCAGATTCAAATTGAATCGCTCCAATTTGAAAGGTTCAAAGATTGAAACTAATGATGTTACTATATATGGGAAATCAATATGAACGTGTAGAAAAAAGAATTACTAGGTTCAAAATGACGGATCAAAAGTTATAAGCAATTCAATATGGCATTGAATTTGCTTAGTACGGAGTGTGAACACATTTTGGGGACTAATAGAGAAGTATGAGCAAGATCAAAATTATATGTTGAAATGATAACACTAATGATGTGAACAGAAAGATTACTTTGATACGGATCCGTCGCAATTGGATTCATCGAAAACGGAGCTACGGATAAAAAGATATGATCAAAAGAAGTTTGAAAATAAATCTGAATAAATTTTGAAATTTGAAATTTTGAAAAAGTTGACGTGATAGGTTGATTGGATAGGTGAGGTCAAGACGAAAATCTAGACGATGGTTTCATCTAATTCTGATAAACGAGTTGAAAGTTATGGCTATTTGAAAATTTTGGGCCAAGATGTTTTACGGAGGAAAAATGTTATGTCTAAAAGAATTCTAGGACTAATGAGTAAATACGGAGACTAATTAATAATCTAATTACTGTATCGTATACTACTATAGAAATACTACTCTAGGGATATTAAACTACAGGAGTATAAAAGAAAATACGAAGAAAATACCTTTAGAATGCGGAAAAGATATAAATCCAAAGAGGAAACGACTTCCAGAAATCCCGCCGGAGAGATTTTTTTTATAAAGCTAGTCAAACCGAAACGATTCGATTCAACCCGAAGTGGATGACTTTTGGGTTCACCTATGGGTCTATATTTATAGGTGGAAGGGAGGTGCAAAGGTCTAAAGCTAAGCGAGGTGGGACCAAAATCATAGACAAAGAAGAAAAGAGAGAAGAAGAGGGACACATGGGCTTCGGTGGCTGCAGATTTTTTTTCTCTCGGATGAACAGTGTCCGCAATGAACAGTGTTCCCTGGGTTTTTTTTCTAAAACCAGCAAAGAAAAATAAATAAACAAAAATAGAAAAACTTTTTATATAGGCATATTATATATCAAAATTTTCACAAAAATATTTCCTAAAACATGAACATTTTTGTAAGGCCGAATAAAATACTTTAAAAAATAGTATTTTTTTTGCAATAACTCCAAAATGAAAAGAAACTAGAATTTCAACTAAATGGCAAATAGTTTTCATTTTAAAATTTGATTCAAAACATTGTATCTGATTTTTAGTGTCATTTAAATCCTCTAATTTGGTTTTACAAGAGGGTTTTGAAAATATTTGAACTCAAAATTGAATAGGGATTCGAAATAGAAAATTTTGGAAAAGTCATTTTATTCCCTCTCATTAAAATTTCAAAACTTTCAAAATTCCACTCAATTTCACACAATAAATCACACAACATACAAGCAAACAATCCTACTTATTTATTTAATATAACATTCCAAAATTTAGAATTTTGGGATGTTACAAACTACCACACTTAAAATGAATCTCGTCCTCGAGATTCGAAAAGGATAGAAAGAATAGTTTAGGGTTGGGGTCTTCTAGCAAAACCATTGACCAAGAAGGCGTGGGGTCTACCACACTTAAAATGAGAGTTACTAGTCCCTCAAAATCATGATAGTCCTCTGGGTGCATCTGTCTCTTCACATACTTCACGATAGCTCCTTCGATGACGCTCTTCCGTTTTAAATGAAAATCTCGTGTTCTCATAACGAGAATGTATTTCCTCCGATATTGGGTCTTCTTAACTGATAAGTCTCGCGTTCATTCTAACTTATCGAAGATCTCGTGGTGGTCTACCATTTGTGGTTATCCTGCAATGAAATGGGTCTTGGCTTCATTCCTCACCGTAAAATTCCTACGTATGACAACGAGTGCCATGTACAAGGGTTTTACATCATAGCATTCTAAGGCTTAAACAAAAGCTTCAAAGAACATCGTCTCTTTACTATGGGTAAGTCACTCAGATTTACCAACCCGAATAGCAAGAGAATGATAAGAGTAAGTCGTCATGGTGGCCAAGCCATGTCGCACTGAAATCACTATCTTGTATAAGGTTTAGTGAATCTCGTATTCTAACTCTTGGGCTTCCTCACAAGCGTTGCAGAAAATTTCTCTTGTCCACGAACGAAGTTCGGATAAATCCATTGATTCTGCAAGCTGAACAAAAACATCTATCGTTTCTTCACAACTCTCAGGTTTTCGTATACTCCTAAGAAAAACGTTTGCTAGTCAGTCGTAGCTTCTTCCAAGTTTCTTCCTTCACAAAGGTGGGGCTTGATCCTTATCAATCCTGAGGTCGGTGAGTTGTGGGTTCACTTGAATAATTGAACAGCTTTATCTCACTCTTGGGGTTACTATCATTCCATATACCAACATTACCTTCAGTTCACTACACCATACCCTTGAGGTAACAATTCACAGACTTATTATTGTCTAGATTCCACTCTATGGAATTCATTTTCCTTTCCATTGGTCTGTTTAACCTTGGGTATGGTTTCATCACAATCATTCCTTTTCTCAATATTCCAACTTCAAAGACACGTTGTCACAAAGGTTATCATCCGGATAGTTTGCGGTGGTTCCACATTCTCTTCATCCGTATTCACTGATCCAAATTCCTTAACCGGGAGGTACCTGTGGTCACTACCACACTTAAAATGAAATGCACTCAGGTCTGCTTAGACCAAATTTTCTCTCGTATCCTCGAAAATTGGTCGGAGACTATTGATCTTAGAATGGCAACTCATATAGTTCAACACAGGAGAGTCATGAGATCATAAATTCCATTGATCTCATGACTTTTATTACGGACACTGAGACTTCTGTTACATTACTTCAATCTCTTCTTAAAATTCCAAAATACTTTATTACAAGTGCTGCCATCCACATGGTTTGGTATGGTTCAGCTTCACTCCCAACTTTATTCCTTTATCCCCTCTTGGAGATATTTTAGTACCACTGGAACTTTGCGATGTGCTCCTTTAAATCACCCATCTTCTCCTTGATCCCTCTCGGTAGACGATGGTTCCGACGATGTGAATGTTGACACTAATGAAGAGGAGTAATATCTTCAGAACTGTCAGGCAAGCAAACCCCCTTGAGCATACCGATATGAACCCACTCTCTTGCTCCTGCTCTCTTTTATTGCATTACGACAACAACGATTCAACTGTTACATGTTTCCAGTAGTTGAACCCATTCCTTTGGATGACCTGTCTTTGCCATAGTAAATAGTTGAAACCACTTAGCATGAGTAGCAACTGCTTGAGCCTTGTTGTGCTTACTCATCCATGCTTGATTACTTACTGAGCCTGCTATGCTTAGAGTCATATCATGTCGGGTTTGATCCATCTGGGCAATGAATCAGAATGGCAATATTCATGTCCTACTGTGTGAGAGTTAAGTGTGTGAACACGATTTGGTAAAGGTAGCGATGAGAGGCCATAGGCACAGTGCAACGGTGTACCAAGTGGCACCCGAACGGTGGGCTTGGGAACCCTGCGCACATTGTTTGAGGCCATAGCAGAAACTTCTGCCGGACTTCCATGCGGGTTCAGTCTCAAAGAGGCGATAAACCTAGACTAGGGTCTTGTGTAATTGACGGTCGTGGCCAACGCCCACGCCAGTGCTTCCGCTTGAAGGTTGCCGAGATGCATGACGTGCATATGGTGATAAGTGGCGAGAGCGTGTGTGAAGAAGTATACCCATGCAGGGTGAAATAATCTGTTCGAATAGTCGCGTCCTCGGATATGGACTACTTGGAGAACTTATGTGGTTCATAGATAAGTTGAAGTGGATACTCTAAAATACGCAAGATAAGCGTGAGTGCTTTGGGTGGCCTTCTCGTAGGGAGACGGAAGTGGATCCATAGTGTTGTATTGATTGGAGAATATGTGGATTCGTGTGCGCTATCCCACCTCAAAGATACTACTTGTAGTCATAGTATATGTTAGCCAAGAGTCAAAGTTGGCTTGTAAACTCCACAACCCCCTTCATTGATACTGATGCATATGTAGATAGTTCTGATGTAAGTCTTGCTGAGTACCTTTGTACTCACGTTTTCTTAATTCATGTTTTGCAGAGGAGACATCAGTCTCATTAGTAGTATTTCTAACGTGAAGTTCAATGTTGACCGGATTAGCTTGGGAATCCTATAAGAGGTCTGGTCCCTTTGGTAGGATCATTGTAGCTTTTGAGGTTCCTCTAGCCACTTTTGTAGATGTTTGTACCATACATATTTAAACTTCCGCTTGTTTGATTGAATGCTCTGAATGTTGGGTCTTGTGATCCCTGTTTGTAACATCTTATTGTATTGGCTCTTTTGAGCCTTCTAAGTAAATGTTTTAATATTGTATGGTTATGTTGTGATGCCATAGTTGTATCTATGCATATTGGGCATGTCGTGCATATGTGTGATGTGAAACGGTATGTATGGGATCCAACACCAAGTTGTGTGCCTTTAGTAGTACTCTTTACGGGGAAATGCCTCTTTGTGCTTTCACCGAGCCTTGGTAGCTTGCTACTGCTCCGGACACATTCATTGACCGGCATGTATCCTTGTTTGCTGCTGTGTCTGTCCCTTCGGGGAAATGTATCACAGTGTAATGGAGTCCCTGTAACCTACTATGACTCGTCTACGTGCAGTGATGACATTTATGTCCCACGGCGTAATGGAGTCCTTGTAGCTTGCTATGACTCATCTACACACGCTAGAGATCGACACATGCATTGTTGGGTTACGTATGCATGTCCCTGTATGGATGTGCCACTTTGGTTCTATGACGAGTCATGTCGGCCCGGGTTCTTTGACATTTGAATGCTAGCAACACATTCACATACGTGAGTCAAAAGACGCAAATGGTCCCGGCCCAGGTAAGGTGGCAGCCATGGAGATAACCGTGCGTAACACCGCAAAGTGATGTGATGTGTTACAGGCTGCATTCTTATGGCTTAGGATCGGGGTCCCGACAGCTTTGGTATCGGAGCTTGACTACCTGTAGGATTACCAAGCAAAACTGGTCGATATTGAGTCTAGAACTGCTTTAGTTATATAAGGGAATTGATTGTGGAAGGGAACGTCAGGCTCTTTTTACTCCTTTCCTTGTGTCATTCTGATTCTGTGTCACCCTCTTCTTTTCTACGGGGATTAGGAACTAGGCATTCCCATCTATCTATTAGGATGACGAGGTATTATGCTGGAGACCTGTAGGAAAGATGTTGTCTTTCTGGATCGATGCCTCTATAAGAATTCATTGTCATGTTGTCAGTTTTCTTGTGTAGGTTGCCTCATATTTCATGCCTGTACAGCCGTTATGTTGTCTGAGTTATCCAAGGTTTCTAAATTATCTGATGCAATCGCAAAACTCTTTCGTCTTGAGTCAATGTCTTTCAGGTCAGACAAAGCACACTAATTTTTGAGTTGAGGTACTATATTACCTTGACGTGTTTGATGGAAGTGTTTTAGGAAACCATGTTTATTCAGTGAACCACCCAATAGTCTAGTTGTGTCTTTTGTTTCCAGTGTGATTATTCTGGCCATCATTATCAAAAGCATGTTGTGATGCTACTGAGTCAATAGGTATTTTGTATCTAGCTTTTTGAACCCAAGGATCTTTCTGCTCATTCCCGTTGATAGTATTTGCTCGTTCCCTTAGGATGCTTTGTAACCTTTATATAGTCCTCAAGGTTTGTGGTATATCATTCTTCTAATACCATGAATCAGTTATGGCATAAGTTCTTTGTGAACGAAAGATCACAACATGAGTGCTCTTGATGAGTTCTCCATCCCATAGTTCTGCCAATTCTTCATTTCTACATGGATTATCTGGAAGAAACATGTTGAACTCCGTTTGACATATTCGATCCATGCATCTACAACTCAGGAAAAATCAGGTGCTCTTGAGTTGCCCTTCTTCAATTGCATTCGGACCTTTATCTATTAATGGATAATCAAGAGTATGTTATGCATTGTGTTATCGATGTCGACTATTCTTGTGGTCTGTCAAGCCATTCTATTCTAGAATGACTAGGAGAAGCGAACTCCCATATCTCATCCATTTCTCGGATTGGGTCAAAGCAGTTGTATTCCGCAGATCAAAATGCCAATCCAGTTTTTGCTCTGTTCTACCTTGAGGTATTACCCTCTTCATGACAAAATTAGCATGAGAACTACACTCCCTCTTATGAAATCTTGATGTAGTGATACTTCTAGCCATCATCATTCATTCCCCGGTCTTTGTGTTGTTTGCAACTAGAATACCGACAAGTGAATCGCGATGTGTGTAATCAATACTCCTAGCAACTTTGTTGCTTGGTAGTTAATGGACAATAATCTCACTTATGGTATGATGGTCATTGAATTGTCATACTAAGATTGATCGTGCTACCTATTCCATCTTTCATGGTGCACTTTCCGATCAATGAGTTAGGATTGTGTCAATCCTTCGCTCTGTTGATCATATTGTCTTGCCTTGAAAAGCAAGATTGTTCTCGAGCTTGATAACATATTGATGGATCGTGATTTTCTGAATATCTTCTCGGAAGTATTACCAAGGCGTTCCTTGACCATTATGTTGAGTTTGTGATCACGATGGTTTTTCTATAAACCACCCCTTCTCCAAGACTCTATGTTGGATACCACTCAACTAGTTAGTCAAGCTAAACAACAACTTGGAGAGTTGGAAGATAAAAGCTTTGCCTGACTTAGTTATTTTCAAAGGGATATCTTGTGTGGGTGCCGAAGAAAGATGATATCTTCATCAATTAATCCATGTGATAAATTTGTTGCATCTATCGTATTATCCAATCTTTGATTTGAGTATGGGCCATCGTCAAATCAAAATCAGAACCAAAGATCCTCCTAATGTTGTTTTTACTCGTGGATGTATCCTTGAGCATACACCATTATATCCTTTGGCCTGACCAATGCTATCACCGTGTTTCCATAGTTGTGGAATTCCATCTATATGGATATCTCGATGAATTGTTGTTAAGCCCATCGACAACACTTTCATTTGTTCCATAACTCATGATGAACATGAAGCTAGTGTTGGAAATTTTGTAGGCAATATCTTCTTGTTCCGTACATGAAGTATATGTTTGGTGTAAGAAGTGACTTACCCAAAGTTCACGTGTAGATGGTGCAAGTTGTCGTCGTGAACTCGAGAAAGTTTGTTTTGTTTCTTTGGAATCATCTTAAGTTATTCACGCATGTGCGAAGTATGCTATGGTTTGATAGCCTTGCAACCTACAACCCATATGCATTCCCTAGAACCTAAGACACTGATTGTCTTGTAAAGGAAAAGAAGTTAAGTGTTATTCCTGAAGAGATCAGACGGACATACACAAGACTTCGTACCACAATGATGGTTCCTAACTAGAACCCGGAAGTGTTTTGTTGTAAGGTTATGTATCTTGCAATCCAGCTCATGTTTTGTAGTTGGCTTCCGTGGATCATTTCCTGAGAAACTTGCAATGTCATCTCATCGATTTTTGTTGCAAACTCTCCACTTCAGACATGTTGAGTCTGGAATATCCCGGCACCAACCAAATCTGAATCTCAGGTAGATATAATGGTTGGGATGTTTCCCCAAGAATTATAACAATGGTCTCTCTATAACCCGGCAAAGGGATGTTGTGGCTAACATACCTATCCGGAGGACCTACTATTATATATCTTGTATCAGCAACTTGGCCACCTCCCCATCAGGACCTTTTATGACTTGCTCTAGAAGTCTATCCTCATGGACCCTTTAAGATTCCGAAGTCCGCCCCTTACTTGATGTTCTAGTCATAACACCGACATATAATTGGGGTTATGCTAGTACATCAAGGAAAACATTAGAAGCGGAGTGCTAAATGTCTCTCGGTCAATCCTCCAGATTTCGTTTCCTTGGCATAGCTAAGGTGAAATTTGAGAAATTATTCTCTTCCTTTGCATCTGCATCCTCCATCATTATTTATCATGGTAGTATAAGGTGTTGCCAGGATCCTTGGCACGGATGTTGGTAAAAATTCTGATGAATATGGAAATGCTCAAGTTCTTGAGAGCGCGCTCAGACACTAGGTTATACTCTCGGTTTTAACTTGAAAGTGCCTTCTATTTACCGAGTTGTTCTATAACTCTAGTTTCCCTCCGATCTGAGTATGCCATTCTTTCGAATTCCTTCCAACGATCGTTGTGAATTGCCTTTGGCTAGTGTAAAGAGTTTCAATGATCTTTGTATCAAAAGTAAATCTTTTTTCCACTTAAGGGATAAACCTACGAGTCACCTTACCTAAGGTGCCCGTTATGGTATGAAGGGAAACTAACTCCTCGCTACTTTCAAACCTCATCACCATCTGTTTTAGCATGGAATTGTTGCCTACCAATTGAACCTCCGTCATCTATCTCATTCCGTCGTTCTAAATGTGTGTTTTGTGTCTCAGCTCGAGAGATGTTATCACGTCTCATTCTACGAGTTGATCATGAGTTGCTCGATCTCCGAGAAGATCGAATCTTGTAGAGCTCTCTATCCCTGTTGTCTTTCTGTTGGATGAAGAGCCCGAAGGCAAAGAAGTCAAGATTAGTATAATGCAATGAATCAACAGCTGCGAGGAGGTCACTTGGATCACGAAGGTTGTGATAGTTAGTGTATCCTCTGTCCTCTTACCCTACACCTGAATCTCGGGACGAGTTTCTTATTTAGTGGGGGTGAGTTGTCACGGCCCTATATTTTGTTTCTAGAAATAATGTTAGTTGCATCAGTGAGCATTCATGGCATCATGCTTAAATTCTAATGAACTTGAAATGGGGATTGTCAAGCCCTAGCACTTCCGTATTCAAACAATTGCAAATAGCTAAGTTTTTCAATGTTTCCTTTTGGTCTTCAAAAATGTTCACCATGTTTGATAAATGTTGGCAACAAGATATCAAGGGTGAATTTTATATTAACAACTATTTTGTAAAATTAAACAAATTAGGGAAGTTTCTAAAAATCACTAATAAAGCATTATAAATATTTTAGTACCTTCAATTTTTCTGAAACTTTTTGTCTAGTTTGGAAATATTCCAAATATACCTCACAAATTTTTTCAGGAATTTTGGTTTTATAGTTTTGCCCAAACAAAATTAAATAGAAAGCAGAGGATAGAAAAAAATTAAATAAAAAAAGGGCCGAAGCTTATCTGCATGTAGCCCAGCCGACCCAACTGGCCGAGTGGCCAGTCATCCCTGACCTCTCACTACGAGGACGCGAGGCACGTGGTCGCCATGCGCCCGACCACCTCCAGCCTGCCTACTTTCCCGGAGGCAGCCTAAGAGCACCACGTGACCCCCCCAGAGCCGTCTGGATCCGTCCTCCCTCTCCATTTCTCTCGCCTCGCTCTCCTATGCCTTCCTGCCCCCTCGCCTAGCCGCCATGGCTGCTCGCCGCTCGCAGCTGCAGCCTTTGCCCTCCCCTAGCCCTAGACGTGTCGGAGAGCTTCGCAGATTCGTCCTCGTCCTCCTCGACGATCAAAGCTTCGCTAGGAGCACGGCACTGTCGTCTGCAACCTCGGGAGTAGGAGATCAATTTATGTCATTATCATTAATGTTTGAACAAGTTAACATCACCAAGTAGGTAATTTTATAAATAGGGCAACATATAAAATATCATTTGGAGTTGGAATTCAAACTTGTTTGAATTCCACTTCAATTAACTTGACTAATTATTCCTCAAGGTCAATTCAGTACCTTAACTTGTCATATCATGCATCATGTTTGTTGCATTGCATTGAATGTTGTTCGTTTGTGTTTGCCGGTGGTTGTTCCCCCTCGGTAGACAATGGTTCCGACGATTGAACGTTGACACTAATGAAGAGGAGTAATATTTTCAGAACTGTCACGCAAGCAAACCCCCTTGAGCATACTGATATGAACCCACTCTCTTTCTCCTGCTCTCTTTTATTGCATTAGGACAACAACGATTCAACCATTACATGTTTCCGGTAGTTGAACCCATTCCTTTGCATGACCTGTCTTTGCCACAGTAAATAGTTGAAACCACTTAGCATGAGTAGCAACTGCTTGAGCCTTGTTGTGCTTACTCATCCATGCTTGTTTACTTATTGAGCCTGCTATGCTTAGAGTCGTGTCGTGTCGGGTTTGATCCATCTGGGCGATGAATCAGAATGGCAGTATTCATGTCCTACTGTGTGAGAGTTAAGTGTGTTAACATGATTTGGTAAAGGTAGCGATGAGAGGCCACGTAGGAGTACATGGCGGGTTGTCTCATTGGGTCCGACCTTAAGAACTAGGTTCTGTGTTTGTGATCCAAGACAGTTACTACCACACATTGGGCCCTGAAATATGACCCCGCTCGACTTATTAATCGCCTAGACCTCTGTCCAGGAGTTGCAACTAGTTTCTGGTGTTTGTAGGAAAAGTGTTGGCGGTCGTGCATAGCGCTGCCCGACGGGGTGGACTATGATGCGGTATAGGCACAGTGGCACGGTGTACCAAGTGGCACCCGAACGGTGGGCTTGGGAACCCCGCGCACATTGTTTGAGTGTAGCGGAAACTTCGGCTGGACTTCCATGCGGGTTTAGTCTCAAATAGGCGATAAACCTATACTAGGGTCTTGTGTGATTGACGGTCGTGGCCAACGCCCACGCCAGTGCTTCCACTTGAAGGTTGCCGAGATGCATGACGTGCATATGGTGATAAGTGGGGAGAGCGTGTGTGAAGAAGTATACCCCTGCAGGGTGAAATAATCTGTTTGAATAGCCGCGTCCTCAAATATGGACTACTTGGAGAACTTATGTGGTTCATAGATAAGTTGAAGTGGATACTCTAAAATACGCAAGATAAGCGTGAGTGCTATGGGTGGCCTTCTTGTAGGGAGATGGAAGTGGATCCATAGTGGTGTATTGATTGGAGAATATGTGGACTCGTGTGCGCTATCCCACCTCAAAGATACTACTTGTAGTCGTAGTATAGGTTAGCCAAGAGTCAAACCTTGCTTGCTGCAATAAACTCCAGAACCCCCTTCACTGATACTGATGCATATGTAGATATTTCTGATGTATGTCTTGCTGAGTACCTTTGTACTCAGGTTTTCTTAATTTATGTTTTGCAGAGGAAACATCAGTATCATTAGTAGTACTTATGATGTGAAGTTCAATGTTGACCGGATTAGCTTGGGAATCCCATACAGAGGTCTGGTCCCTTTGGTAGGATCGTTGTAGCTTTTCAGGTTCCTCTAGCCACTTTTGTAGATGTCTGTACCCAGACATATTTAAACTTCTGCTTGTTTGATTGAATGCTCTGAATGTTGGGTCTTGTGACCCCTATTTGTTACATCTTATTGTATTGGATCTTTTGAGCCTTCTAAGTAAATGTTGTAATGTTGTATGGTTATGTTGTGATGCCATAGTTGTATGTATGCATATTGGGCATGTCGTGTGTACGTGTGACATACAACGGTATGTATGGGATCCGACACCTAGTTGTGTGCCTTTAGTAGTACTCTTTACGGGAAAATGCCTCTTTGTGCTTCCACCGAGCCTTGGTAGCTTGCTACTGCTCCGGACACATTCATTGACCGGCATGTATCCTTCTTTGTTGTTGTGTCTGTCCCTTCGGGGAAATGTCTCGCGATGTAATGGAGTCCCTGTAACCTGCTATGACTCGTCTACGTGCAGTGCTGACATTTATGTCGCACGGCGTAATGGAGTCCTTGTAGCTTGCTAGAGATCGACACCTGCATTGCTGGGTTACGTATGCCTATCCCTGTACGGATGTGCCACTTTGGTTGTATGACTAGTCATGTTGGCCCGGGTTCTTTGACATTTGAATGCTAGCGACACATTCACATACGTGAGTCAAAAGACGCAAACGGTCCCGGCCGAGGTAAGCTGGCAGCCGTGGAGATAACCGTGCATGACACTGCAAAGTGATGTCATGTGTTACAGGTTGTATTCTTATGGCTTAGGATCAGGGTCCCGACAGCATACCACATCGAAGGGCTCCGGCGGGCCCCCGCACGCGTAGCCAGGGGGCTTGCACGATCAAGAAGAGCCAACTCCCCCTCAAGCTAGGGAACCCGAAGCACAAGTCGCACTCACGGGGCAAGAGGTGCCCAAGCCTCCTGAGGCCCTGACTTCTTCCCCAGACCGCGAGGCGCCCAAGCCTCCTGAGCCTGCCACGAGGCAAGACGCCTAGGAGATCTTACCCTTGTTGAACAATCGGTTTACTATGTCATCACGGTGCTGCGGGACGTGCACTCATGTTATCCCATGCAACAGAAGCTTCTCTTAGCGCTCCTTGTCGGTTCAAGAAAACTGTGCCACTACTTCCAGGGGCATCCAAGCAAGGTCGTCTCTGCTTACCCCTTGGAGAAGATCCTACACAAACCCAATGCGGCGGGGAGGGTTGTCGAATGGAACATCAAACTACAGGCCTTCAACATAGAGTTCAGCACGACCAGGGTCATCAAAGGAGCAGCCCTAGCGGACTTCATGGCAGAATGGACGGACGCCCCAGACTGGGGGCTGGAAGGGAGCCAGTCCCTCGCTCCCAGCGACGAAGCACCTGAAGGATGGACCATGCATTTCGACGGAGCCTTCATGCGCAAAGGAGCGGGATCTGGGGTTGTTCTAACTTCCCCGATAGGATACAAGCTCAGCTATGTTGTGCAGCTCTACTTCCATCATGGGGAAAAGGTCTCCAACAACATCGCGGAGTACGAAGGCCTCATCGCAGGCCTCAAGGCGGCGACGGCCTTGGGGGTTCAGTGCCTCACCATCAAGGGCGACTCCCAGCTCCTCGTCAACTTCTCCAACAAAGAGTATACACCCAAGGATGAGCACACGGAGGCGTATCTCGAAGAGGTACGTAAAATTGAAAAACGTTTTCAGGGCTTGGAGCTGCAGCACATCCCGCGCGACGCGAACAAGGAGGCGGATGACATCGCCAAGAGAGCTTTGCATCGCGAACCTCAAGAGCCAGGCGTCTTCGAGGAGTGACTGTTCAAGCCCTCCATGACACCGCTTACCAAGGGCCTGGCACCTCGGAGTGGGGAGCTTCCCCCAGCACCACCCTCGGGGGCTCCGAACTGTGTCCAGGCCTCGAGGGCTTGACTGCTCCTGGCCTTGGATCCCCAGGCCGACAGTTGGATGCAGGAATTCAGGGCGTACCTGCTCCACGACATGCTACCGGAGAAGGAGGAGGACGCGGAGCGCGTGGCCCGACAAGCCACAACCTATTGCTTGCAAGACGGCGATTTGTATCGCAGGCGCCCAAATGACGTCGTGCTGCGGTGCATTTCCAAGGAGCAAGGGGGAAAACTGCTGGCCGACATCCACGCAGGAGACTGCGGGCATCACTCTTCCTCGCGCACGCTTGTACGGAAGGTGTTCCGATCCGGCTTCTATTGGCCTTCAGCTCTCGACGATGCCATCGAGCTGGTTCGATCTTGCGAGGCCTGCCAGTTTCATGCCAAGCAGATTCACCAGCCTGCACAAGGCCTCCAAACCATTCCACTCTCCTGGCCCTTTGCAGTCTAGGGGATGGACATATTAGGCCCCTTCCCGCGAGCAGCGGGCGGGTACCGCTACCTCTACGTCGCCATCGACAAGTTCACCAAGTGGGCGGAGGTGGAACCCGTGTGCACCATCCCGGCCGGGACGACCGTCAAGTTCATCAAGGGTCTTGTGAGCCGCTTCGTCGTCCCCAACCGCATCATCACCGACAACGGTTCGCAATTCACAAGCCACCTCTTCAAGACTTACTATGCTAACCTTGGAACGCAGATATGCTATGCTTCGGTGGCCCACCCGCAGAGCAATGGCCAGGCAGAGCGCGCCAACATGGAGGTCCTACGAGGCCTCAAGGCAAGGAGCTTCAAGAAGAAGCTTGAAGCTTGCAGCAGGGGTTGGGTCGATGAGCTTCAGTTGGTGTTGTGGTCCATCCGCACCATCGCGACAAAGCCCACTGATGAAACCCCGTTCTTCCTCATCTACGGAGTCGAAACAGTCCTTCCTCATTAGATCAAGCACCGATCCCCGCGGGTCTTGGCATTTGACAAGGAGCGTCAGGAGACAACATGGGGAACGAACCTTGTGCTCAGAGAGGAGGCGCATCATCGGGCCTCGCTCCGAGCTATGTGGTATCAGCAAGCCTTACGGTGCTACCACTACCGCAACATCCGCTCCAGGACCCTCGAAGTCGGTGATCTCGTTCTGAGGCGGGTTCTCTCCAAGGAGGGCTTGCACAAGCTCTCACCCATGTGGGAGAGCCCGTTCAAGGTCGTTCATGTCTCCAGGCCGGGCGCCGTGCGCCTGGAGACTCAGGACGGGGTCCCCATCCAGAATGCCTCAAAGATCCAGCACCTCCGAAAGTTCTACCCGTCACACTATCACATAATAATGAGCGGGTTGTACACACCCAAGGCCCCCGAGGACGCGGAGGGGTCCCTCCCATGCAATGTGGCAGCCACAGCCCGGTGCTGGCGGAGAAGACAACACTGCCCATCAATGGCTATGCCCATGCAATGTGGATGCCCTACGCTCAGCGCTGGGGGAAGATGGAGGCCAATCTAAGTGCCGGACGCGACCATTATTTGCGTTTCTCTTGTTTGGATTTGCCAACCTTTATGAAATCAAACCCAGGGTCTTTCCAAATTGCGTTTTAGTCAAAAATGTCAAAGGTTTGTTTTCATTGCCATCTCTTATGTCGTTTTCTTCCTCCAAGTAAAGCATTCGTCTGGTCCCCTCCCCCCTCATACCCCGCGAGCGGGGGCTGGGGGCACGATGCTTACACCTCTCCAAGGCCTTGGCTCCCGGATCCTCGCATGGTACTCACGGTTGGGTTAGTAGGCGCATGCCGCCTTGTACTCGCTCAGAGGCTCCATCCTCGGCCCGACGCGCCACCTTGGAAAGGAAACAAATTTCCTTCATACAGCTTGAGCGTCTAAGGGGGCTCCTGAGCATCGAGCCTCAGGAGCCTTACCGGTCGCAATGCCACTCGACCCTCCTGGTGCATCAGGAGTGGCGGGGCTTCGCCCCTTGAAGTACGTCCTTGGTTTCCGGTCATACCTAACAAGGTGGGGAAATGTGCGGGACTGGGACCGATCGATGCAGGGCTACTTGAACTGCAACTCGAAGCTTCATGAAGCCTAGCCTTCTCGGAGCATGAAGCAGAATCTGCGGGGGCCGCTTGAGCGTCTAAGGGGGATCCTGAGCATCGCGCCTCAGGATCCTAACCGGTCATAATGCCACCCAACTTCCTGGTGTCGTCCTTGGTTTCCGGTCGGCATCAAGAGTATCAGGGCCCCGCTTCACGAGGAACGTCCATGGTAAGATGGTCATACCCTGCGATGGTAGGGAAATGCGCGGGACAGGGACCTGATGACGTAGAGCAGCTTGACTGTCAAAGGGGTCTCTTGAGCATCGCGCCTCAGGAGCCTTACCGGTCATAATGCCACCTGACTTCCTGGTGCCGTCCTTGGTTTCCGGTCGGCATCAGGAGTATCGGGGCCCCGCCTTGTGAGGAGCGCCCAGGGTAAGATGGGCGCACCCCATGATGGTAGGAAAATGTGCGGGGCTAGGACCTGCAGACATAGGACGTCGTCTGAGCCCCCAACTCACCTCAATCGCAAGAAGAAGAAGCCGACCAAGCGAACGGACCCTCTCGGCACCACAGCCGTGCCCCACAACCCGAAAGCCTATCGCGGGCCTATAAGGCTAAGTACCCTAATCGCGACCGGGAAATGACTCCAATTGATGAAATGCAGAAGGTACTGATAAATACAGACAAACACCCGAATGTGTTACACGCCCACAGGGCATCCCTTAGTTTTTTGTGTTGCAGGCGCAAAAGGAAAGGAGGAGAAAGAAAGTGAGAAGACGCAGTGGAAGCGCCTCGGGGCGGACATCCCCGGAGCAGGAGAACGGCACCATAGCGGCGGACTACCTTCCAAGACCCGAGCACATCGGCACGATGACGCGCCATAGCTACTGTCGCTGTTGTCGCTCGAGCTCCCCTCGGAGGGGGGTCTCGCTGCTGCTGGAGACGCGGCTCCCATCCTGAAGGGCAAGCTCGTCTCCAGGATCGCCGCGACCAACGTCCTCTGGGCAGCACCCCAGGCGCTCGCCCTCACTCCCGAAGATTTTGACGAAGAGCATTGCCTCTCCATCATACTTGAAGTGGAAGTTGCGCCTCCCCCTCAGGCCATGGGCGCGGGCGAACGTTTTCCACCCGCGGTTCAGGTACACATTGCCTTTGGGGATGACCTCGAGCTCTGCCCGGCATGCCCCGCTACAGCAGCCATTGGTCTGCAACCAAAGGTCGGCAAGCCCTTCGGCCGGTAGAGCCCTCGCAAAGAAGTTCGGGAGCTGGAACCAAGAGGCTTCCGGCATATCCGCCCATGTCACGATCTCTAGGACCGAGTCGGCCGAATGGAGCCGTGGGCATGGCGGCCAGGTGGCCATCGCCAACCTCCCACCTCGGCCGCCACCATGTTCACTGCCGCGGCTGCCCACGCTGGACGACGTTCCCCCGCGGCCACCGCGGCATGCTGGATCCTAGCCGCGTGTGACGGGAGCCACCACCGGCATCACGACATATTTCTAGGGGCGACCGTTGCCGCTCCGAGGAGGCGGGGCGGCAAGGCCATCCCTAGGAGCCTTCCCCTTATCTACAAAAGAAAAGTTCCTCGTTGGCGCCATTGCAGGGAAGGGACGGTTCGAGAGGTGTGGAGATAGGGAAGAGGAAGATGGGTGAGGGCTTTCTCGCCCTCGCCCGTTTATATACAGCCAGAGGCCGCCCGGCACCCCCTTGCGTTCCGGGGGCACGCGACTCGTCGAAGGGTCACATTCGCGTGGCCCAGGGCAGCAGCAACATTCAATGGGGCGCAATGATGACCGGCGCTACTGCCAGGCGTCGCATTTGTTTGACTGGGAGTGATTCCGGATGCTCTCGGGGAGCGGAGGCGCCGCCACCGAGGCGTTTGATGCGTGCCAAGCCTGGCCCGTAGGCATTTGGGGGCCCGCTGCACTTCGGGCCATCCCCCAAGCTTCGCCCGTAAGCCAGCTTGAGCGTGCCTTGGGCCCCGGGGCTACTATCGGCGTTTTGAGAACGGGGGTACCCAGTCCTGCCTACCTGTGGCCCATGGCATGGCCCACTTTGTTAACAAAACGGGACCAGGCAAGGCCCCACTCAACACAAGGCCCTCGCGAGGGCCAAGCCACGCAAGGAGAAATGACAACAAGACCCACGAAGGATGGGCCTCCCCATGACCCTTCCGGAGCAACGAAGCTTCCTATGCAAGACCCGGCCTCAGGAGTCAAAGATGACACAAGGAAGGACAGGCGAGCGCCAGTGCGCCAGGCAGTGTAGTTTCCCCTTTGGTTCAAAGGGAGCAAGGACATACGCAGGTTCCCAAAGCACCCCCCAAAGGTTTCCATTCTGGTGCAAGAAGACCCCAACTACCCGTCCCGCAAGGCAAACGTCATCGCTGAGCCCGCCCCTGTGGGATCGATAGCTAATTTACAGGAGAAGACCGCATTTGGGCAGGGTGACCACCAACCCGTATCCCGCTTCGAAATTGGCCGTTGTGGGATCCCTTCCCGCCATTGTGATAAGGGAAGAGGACCCGGGCCACCGCTATATATAGAGCATAGGTTGCATCGTACAAGGTTACCGATCCGAACCCTATCGAAAAACTCCACCACTCACCCGACCACAAGGAGCCTCGAATAGCATCGAAAGTCCTCAGGAGACCCGGAAACACTATACTTGTCCATTCACCACACCTCCTCGAGAGGCAATCCACCAAAGTAGGAGTAGGGTATTACGCTTCGCAGCGGCTTGAACCTGGGTAAACTGTCGTGTTCATCTTCTTCCTCATCATCGTGCGAGTTCTTTGCTGTGTTCATCGAGTATCGAGCTAGGTCGGGAAAGGCTCCAGGGGATCTCCGCACACGCCCTTGTGTTCGAATCTTAAGGGTTTTGCGGAGGCCAAAATCCGACTGGAAGGTTGTGTTGCTATGTTTGATGCGAGATCGGTCGAACTGCATTTTATCCAGAGTGGCCTCATAAATGAGGTTTAGACCACTCTCGCCGTCCATGAGCACCTTATGTAGTATGTATCCATCAATGATAGGATTCAAGAGTAGAGCGAACGGTGAATGACCGAGAAGGATGGGCGGCTGGTCAGTATCCCCGAAAGTAATTTGTACATCTGCCCATGGGCTAGTAGCTGCCATGTGGTAGACTTGCCCGTGCTCCCTAAGAACTCTTTTACGCTTGCTCCTCGTGGGGAAGATCTCATAGACCGTCAGGACTTCGTCATCGAATCCGTTTGGTGAAGGAGGGCGCCAGTTCAACAGTGGTGTGTCGAGGATAGCCTCGCCACTTTTTCCGACTTGCCTGACGACCCAGCAAGCTCGAAGGCTATGAGTTGGGTTTGTGTTCAATAACATAGAATGAATGTGGCAAGGTTTTTCTAAAAGTCCTTCGAGGATGGTGCTAGTCTTGGAAAGGGCCTTTTTTCTTTTTTCAACGGGTTCATGCCTGGCTGGCCGATTTGGAGGTACCCTCTTTCTTCGAACTCCCATGGGGTGTTCGGAGAATTTTGGTTCTGAGAACAACCGCTCGGATTGCCAAACACTCTCCATGGCACAGTACTTCTGTACCAATTTGGATAATTCCAAAAAGTTGTTTATGCGTCAACGGGCCAGGGCATTAAGAATCCCTTCATCATGGCAATTGCTAATGAAAATTGCCATTACGTCTTGGTCACTAAGACCTTTTACTCTGCTCCTAGCAAGGAGGAATCTTGCCCCAAAGTGGTGGACCGATTCTCGTTGTTTTTGCTTGATATCCCAAGAGTCCGAAGACATGGGCTTTGGCACGGTACTTGGATAATCGTCTTTGTGTGGCACATGGGAAAAAATTCGTTCCCTATCACCACGAGTGTTTGGAAGTACGGTTTGTGAATCGCGCGAGGGACCTTGGACTGGTGACGGTTCAGCTTTAAAGCGGTTTCCCGCCTCTGATTCTCCGACAGGGTCTTGGAGACTGTGGATGGGGGTATAGATGGTTTTCAATTCCGGCTGTCGGGTGGAATCCACGGCCGGACACTCGACGGTAGAGACAAGGTGGGTGATCGGGGGGACATGAATCTCCCTGTCATTGGGTCTAATCCCGAGCCGATCATAGATCAGGACCTGGTCATCCAATATACGCATAGCTTCGATCTGATCGAACAACTCATTTAAGAACGAGGCGATGGCCGGATGTGTGTCATTGACATGAGTGGGTTCGTCAAGCGGTGTGACGGTTCCAGAATTATGCCAAAGTGGATCCGTGTTCCGTTCCACCGTGAGACCCGATGTATTGGACGCCGAAGCATCCAAATTTACAGGTTTTCCTTCGAAGGTTGAAGGTTCCATCGCAACAAGTGTTCCTCGTGAATCAGCCACGAACTCTAGGGTTCCAAACTTAATGCACTGATTGGCGGGAAACCTTCCGGTCTGACCATGATGGCCGACCGGGCCGGTGTGCAAAAAGATGTCATTGCCGGTGAAATTTTGATCGGGGGCCACAGCCCCTTCGATACAGATCTCGCTACTTGTGACGGGGCGAGCCGTCGATCCCTTCGGCGCTCACAGAGGGCCTCTCAATGAAAGCACCATTGTCGGTGTCAAAACCGGCGGATCTCGGGTAGGGGTCCCGAACTGTGAGACTAGGATCGACAGTAGTAGGAGACGAGGGGGACACAAGTTTACCCAGGTTTGGGCCCTCCAATGTAGGTAATACCCTATGTCCTACTTGATTGTATTTATTGTGTATGGGAATACAAAGTTGATCTACCACGAGATCATATGTCTAACCCTAGATGAGTTATCCTGCCTCTATGCCCTAAAACCCTCCGGCTTATATAGATGCTGGGGGTGTCCTTAGCTTACACATGGTCGGTTACATGCCGAAGATATAAACTGCCTAACTACAGCTAATAACTTGGAGAACACGCTTGACTCCTTGAAGCTTCCATCCTAGCGCAGGTGGTCCTTGATCATCCGATGAGTGCCTCGCGGCCCGCACAGTCTGGCCCATGAACAATGGGTCGGCTATCCGAGAACCACTTAATCTAGGACTCCCCCAGAGGTGTCGCTAATATAAAATACGGACATGAGGGCATCATGATCAATTTTAGAACAACTATACTCATTGTATAAGATTCTTTATGCTAGAGTAACAATTCATTCACAAGATCAAGTATGAACCAAGAACTCTGTTGACAACCAACAAACTATGATCTGAGTCATTGAAGCAATTGAAAATTTATCATAACATCGGAAAGAGTGAATATAAGATCTTGTAAAGCAAATCCGAATACTCAATCATCTTTTAGTCTTTCACAATTGCTAGCACTCACACGATACCCACGAGATCAAAGCTTCAATCAAACACAGAGAAAGATAGGGGCTTATAGTTTTGCCTCCCAACTATTCTCCTCAAGGGTGATGTCAACAATAATAACTCATGATCACCCACATCCGAGTGGATATATAAGTCTGGATCATTCCCCAACACATATGTCTTGCCAAGAGAGACGGAATATAGGAACTGGTGAAGACCACCATGACTCTTGCATAAAGTTAAGTACTAGAAAGTAAAAGTAATAGATAGGCCCTTTGTAGAGGGAAGCAGAGGTTGTCATGCGCTTTTTGTTTTGGGTGCATAAACTCTTAGTGCAGAGGAATGTGTGTTGTATTGCCCTTTGTGATAGCAACCTTTATTATGCGGTCTGACGCTTTTATTTCTTCACTATCACAAGTCCGTATAATGCTTATTTCCCTTACAATAAAAGATCACACATATTTAGGAGCAATTTTTATTGCCTTTATGCACCGATGACAACTTACTTGAAGGATCTTATTCAATCCATAGGTAGATATGGTGGACTCTCATGGCAAAATTGGGTTGAGGTGTTTGGATGCACAAGTAGTATCTCTACTTGGTGCGGATGTTTTGGCTAATATAAGGTGGAAGCAAGCACGACATGTTGGAGGATCTAAAACCATATAACTTCTATCCGAATGCAAGCAAACATAACCTATTATGTTGTCTTCCTTGTCCAACATCAACTCCTTGGCATGTAATATTTTAATGAGTGGTCACAATCATAAAAGATGCCCAAGATAATATATTTATATGTGAATATATCTTTCTTTATCACTTCCTTTCAATTGCACCAATGACCAATTACTATGTTTGTTAACTCCCAACAAATTTCAATCACCATACATTTTCTATGTGAAGTCATCACTCCCCATAGGATCACCATGTATTCTCTATGCTTTTGTTCTATTGTTCCATATTCATTACTTTCAAGAGCATAGTAATCTAGTAAAGCCCTCTCATCAAAACTACTTTTTATTATATATATCTCGGACTTGCTTACATAAGGGGAGCAGAAGCAAAAACTAAAATGTGGATCATACTAAAAACTTTTATTCTACTAGATCAAAACAAAATAAAAAAGGATCGAACTAGGAAAGATAATAAAAACAAAAAAAGGAATAAGGTGTGGTGTGATACGATACCGAGGCACCTCCCCCAAGTTTGGCACAAGCCAAGGGGAGTGCCCATACCCATGTGGTCAGGTGTCCTTCTTCGAAGGTGATGGTGGTGGAGTTGTTGATGATGATGGAAACTTATCCTCCGTATTCCATGGCATTGGCTCACCATCATAGAAAGGTGAACGAGTCTCCGGAATCCTCAAATCTGCAGCCAAACTCATTCTCTTAAATCTGTATTCGTACTCACAGTTTTGGTTTTGCAGATCATAGATTTGGGCTTGGAGATGCTCAATTTTCTCATAAAGCTTAAAGATGTGCTCCCCGATGTCCTTGGTGTCCAACTTGTCTTTATGGGTAAACTCCGAGATCATCGTATGATTGGCATTGAATCCATGTTCTGCCATCCCTTGGCACTTGAATACTTGTTGCTCCATTGCTTCGAGCCTTGTTTCCACTCTTCCGGTCTTCTTTGGCCCCTCAACGTCACGGATGTGCAACACCCCCCTCACGCATCTCTATCGTTTGAGGGTGTTGCAACACCTCTGCAAGGTTAGGGTTGATGACCTTCTCGAAAAACTTGTCCTTTGGAGCACCGGAGGACGCCATGACGATCTAAATCTACTGTAGAAACATCTCAAAACAAAAACAGGAGGTATTGTCGTGATACGAAAATCGAAACCTTTGGGAGATTATATAATGATTTTTTGCCGACCCGAAGGGGTGTTCCACAAGAAAGCGGAGTCCGGGTGCGCGCGAGATGGTGACAAGCCCCCTAGGCGTGGCGAGGGGGTGGCCGCGCCTAGCAGGCTTGTCGCCTCCCCGTGCGTCCTTCGGGCTGCTTTTTTATTTTCCTAATTTTTTTAAATATTCCAAAACTGAGTAAAATTGCTATTTGGGAAAGTTTTGGAGTCGGTTTACTTACCATACCATGTACCTTTTCCTTTTTAGGGTCTGAAACGTTCTGGTAAGTCTCCTTAATATGCTCTTCAGGAGTTATGGTATTGATAACATTGGTTTCAACATTAATGGGAGTACCTGAAATATAGTGTTTGATTCTTTACCCGTTTACCACCTTTGGATTTGTGCCTTATTGTTGATCTTGATTGCACCGGAACGATATACCTCCTCGACGATATAAGACCCTTCCCATTTGGAGAGAAGTTTACCTGCAAAAAATCTTAAACAATAACTGTATAGCAAGACATGATCACCTACATTAAAGTCACGCTTTTGTATCCTTTTATCATGCCATCTCTTAACTTTCTCTTTAAACAGCTTGACATTCTCATAGGCCTAAGTTCTCCATTCATCAAGTGAGCTAATGGCAAATAACCTCTTTTCACCAGCAAGTTTGAAATCATAGTTGAGCTCTTTGATTGACCAATAAGCTTTATGCTCTAGCTCTAGAGGTAAGTGACATGCTTTACCATAAACCATTTTATACGGAGACATATCCATAGGATTCCTGTAAGCAGTTTTATAAGCCCATAATGCATCGTCAAGTTTCTTAGACCAATAATTCCTAGATCTATTAACCGTCTTTTCAAAGACCAATTAAATTTCTCTATTGCTTAATTCTACTTGACCACTAGACTAAGGTTGATAAGGAGATGAAATTCTATGATCAACATCATATTTAGCAGGCAATTTAGTGAAGCACCATGAATAAAATGTGAACCACCATCAGTCATTAAATATCTGGGGAATCCAAATCTAGGGAAATAACTTCTTTAAGCATCTTAATGGAGGTGTTATGATCAGCACTACTAGTTGGAATAGCTTCTATCCACTTAGTAACATAATCATCAGCAACTAAAATATGAGTATACCCATTGGATGTTGGAAAAGGTCCTATATAATCAAAACCCCAAACATCAAATGGTTCAATAACAAGAGAGTAATTCATAGGCATTTCCTGATGTCTACTAATATTGCCAATTCTTTGACATTAGTCACATGACAAGACAAACTTACGAGCTTCCTTGAAGAGATTAGGCCAATAAAAACCAGATTGTAATACCTTATGTGCAGTTCTATCTCCAGGGTGGTGTCCTCCGTAGGCCTCGGAATGACACTTCCATAGGATCTATTCCTGTTCATGCTTAGGTACACAACGTCTAATAAGACCATCTACTCCTTCTTTACAAAGGTGTGGGTCATCCCAGAAGTAATGTCTTAAATCATAGAAACACTTTTTCTTTTGTTGGTATGGGAAACTAGGCGGTATAAATTTAGCAACAATGTAATTAGCATACTCAGCATACCAAGGAGCATTATGAGAAGCAATTATGATAGCTAATTGTTCATCGGGAAATCTATCATTAATAGGTAGTGGGTCATCAAGAAGATTCTCTAACCTAGACAAGTTATCTGCTACAGGGTTATAAGCACCCTTTCTATCAACAATATGAAAATCAAATTCTTGTAGCAGAAGAACACATCTGATAAGTCTAGGTTTAGCATCCTTATTTTCCATGAGAGATTTAATACTACCATGATCAGCGTGAAGAGTTACTCTAGAATCAACAGTATAGGGTCTAAACTTATCACAAGCGAACACAACTGCTAAAAATTCCTTTTTCGTGGTAGCATAGTTTCGTTGAGCTCTGTCTAAAGTTTTGCTAGCATAATGAATAACATTTAATTTATTATAAACTCTTTGTCCTAGAGTAGCGCCAACAGCATAACCACTAGCATCACACATAATTTCAAAAGGTAGGTTCCAATCAGGTGGTTGAACAACAAGTGCAAAAATCAAAGCATTTTTAAGAATTTCAAAAGCTTCTACACAATCATCATCAAAAATGAATGGAACAACTTTTTGCAAAAGATTAGTGAGAGGCCTAGAAATCTTATAGAAATCTTTAATAAATCACCTATAGAAACCAGCATGACCAAGGTAACTTCTTATACCTCTGATATCCATAGGACACGACATCTTTTCAATAGCATCAACTTTAGCCTTGTCAACTTCGATACCTCTTTCTGAAATTTTATGTCCCAAGGCAATGCCTTCATTCACCATAAAGTGGCACTTCTCTTAATTCAAGATAAGATTAGTTTCTTCACATCTCTGCAAAACTTGATCAAGGTTGCTCAAACAATCATCAAAAGAAGTTCCGTAAACAGAAAAATCATCCATGAAAACCTCAAGAATCCTTTCACAAAAATCAAAGGATATAGCAGTTATACATCTTTGAAAGGTAGCAGGTGCATTGCATAAACCAAAAGGCATACGTCTATAAGCAAAGATACCAAAAGGGCAGGTAAAAGTGGTCTTCTCTTGGTCCTCTTTTGACACAGGTATTTGAGAGAAACAGAATAACCATCTAGAAAGCAGAAATGTGTGTGTTTGGATAATCTTTCTAGCATTTTATCAATGAAAGGTAGAGGGTAATGATCTTTTCTAGTAGATTTATTCAATTTCCTAAAATCACTTACCATTCTATAACCTGTAACAATTCTCTGCGGGGTCAATTCATTTTTATCATTAGGAACTACGATAATACCTCCGTTCTTAGGGACAAAATGAACGGGACTAACCCATCTACTATCAGCAATAGGGTAAATGATACCTGTCTCCAGAAGCTTTAATATTTATTTCTTACCACTTCCTTTATTTTAGGATTCAACCATCATTGGTGATCAACAACTGGTTTAGCATCAGGCTCCGTTTTAATTTTGTGGTGACATAGAGTCGGACTAATGCCCTTAAGATCATCAAGAGTATATCCAATAGCAGCACGGTGCTTCCTTAGAGTTTTCAATAATCTCTGTCCTTCATGCTCTGAAAGGTTAGCACTAATAATAATAGGATATATCTTCTTTTCATCAAGATAAGTATATTTCAAAGTATCTGGTAATTGTTTAAGCTCAAACACGAGATCACCCTTGGGTGGAGAGGATCCCCAGGTATTTCAACAGGCAAGTTGTGTTTCAGCATAGGATGTTGACCAAAGAAAATCATATCTATTTCATTCCTTTCATTGATATGCATGTCATTTTCATGGTCTAGCAAATATTGCTCTAAAGGATCAGTTGGCGAAACAACAATAGAAGCAAGACCAATAATTTCATCCTTACTAGGCAATTCTTTATCATGGGCCTGTCTACGAAATTTAGAGAAATTAAACTCATGAGACGTATCCCCAAAACTTATGGTAACCGTTTCCTTCTCACAATCTATTCTAGCATTAACGGTATTCAAGAAGAGTCTAACAAATATAATGGGACAAAAATCATCTTGTGGGGAACCAAGAACAAGGAAATCAGTAGGGTATTTTATTTTCCCACACAAGACTTCAACATCTCTAATAATCCCAACTGGTGATATAGTGTCTCTATTAGCAAGCTTAATTCTAACATCAATTTCCTCTAACTCAGCTGGTGCAATATCATTCATAATCTCTTTATCTAAGGAAAAGGGAAATGCACTCACACTAGCACCCATATCACATAAGCCATGGTAACAATGATCCCCTATTTTTAACAAAAACAATAGGCGTGCCAACAATGGGTCTATGTTTATCTTTAGCAGCAGGTTTAGCAATTCTAGCGGCTTCATCACAAAATTGAATAACATGCCCATCAATATTATCAACCAAGAAATCCTTAACCATAGAAATACTAGGCTTAACTTTAATTTGCTCAGGGGGTGTAGGTGTTCTAGCATAGCTCTTACGAACCACAATTGAAGCTTTAGCATTATCCTTTATTCTAATAGGGAAAGGTGGTTTCTCAATATAAGCAATGGGAATAAGAGGATCAACATTATAAGTAATAGTTTTATCTTCAACTTTAATAGGTTCAACTACTTTCACTTCAATGGGAGGATGGTATTTAAACCACTACTCCTTAGGGAGATCAACATGAGCAGCAAAAGATTCACAAAAAGAAGCTACTATCTCAGAGTCAAGTCCATGTTTAGTGTTTAATTCACGAAAAGCATCAGTGTCTACGAAGGATTTAACACAATCAAACTTAAAGATCATACCTGACTCCTTACCTTCGTCGAGTTCCCAATCTTCAGAGTTGCGTTAATTCTTTCCAATAAATCCCATTTAAAATCAATGCCTTTCTTCATATAGGAACCAGCACAAGAAGTATCGAGCATGGATTGATCATTACAAGAAAGTCGAGCGTAAAAATTCTGAATAATAATTTCTCTCGAGAGCTCATGATTGGGGAATGAATATAACATTGAATTAAGTCTCCCCCAAGCTTGAGCGATTCTTTCTCCTTCATGAGGCCAAAACTTATAAATATAATTATATCACGCTGAACTAGATGCATAGGATAGAACTTCTGATGAAATTCCATCTTCAATCGGTTGTAGCTCCATGATCCAATATCATCACATAGCCTATACCATGTCAATTCCTTTTCCTTCAAAGATAAAGGAAAGACCTTCTTCTTATTGTGATCCTCGGGCGGACCTCCAAGCTAAAATAATTCACAAACTTCATCCACATAGATTAGATGTAAAACAGGATGTAGTGTTCCATCTCCTGTGTAAGGATTAGCCAGCAGTTTCTCTATCATACCCGAAGGAATTTCAAAATAAATATTTTTAGTAGGTTCAGTAGGTTGAGGGACAACTCTTTGTGTTTCCGGTCGAGGTGAAGATACCTCGAACAAGCCCCTCAAAAGATTACTTTCCATAGTAACAAGTGTCAGTAAATTTCAGCACACTATATAAATTTTTCCTTAGGAAATTCCACTTACCAAAGGCGCTTCACTCCCCGGCAACAGCGCCAGAAAGGAGTCCTGATGACCCACAAGTATAGGGGATCTATCGTAGTCCTTTCGATAAGTAAGAGTGTCGAACCCAATGAGGAGCAGAAGGAAATGACAAGCGGTTTCTAGTAAGATATTCTCTGCAAGCACTGAAATTACCGGTGACAGATACTCCCTCCGTCCCATAATGTAAGATGTTTTTTAACACTACTACTAGTGTTAAAAAACGTCTTACATTATGGGACGGAGGGAGTAGTTTTGTGATAAGATAATTCATAACGAGTAACAAGTAACAAGTTTAGAAAAGGTGCAACAATGTAGCCCAATCCTTTTTGTAGCAAAGGACAGGCCTGGAGAAACTCTTATATAAAGCAAAGTGCTCCCGAGGACACATGGGCATTTATGTCAAGCTAGTTTTCATCATGCTCATTTGATCCGCGTTCGTTACTTTGGTAATTTGATATGTGGGTGGAGCGTTGCTTGGGTGCTGCCCTTAATTGGAAAAACCTCCCACTTGTGATAAAGCCCTATCGCAAGCATCCGCAACTACGAAAGAAGAATTAAGGTAAACCTAACCATAGCATGAAACATATGGATCCAAATCAGCCCCTTATGAAGCAACACATAAACTAGGGTTTAAGCTTCTGTCACTCTAGCAACCCATCATCTACTTATTACTTACGAATGCATTCCCCTAGGACCAAATAATGGTGAAGTGTTATGTACTCGACGTTCACATAACACCACTAGAGGAGAGACAACATACATCTCATCAAAATATCGAACGAATACCAAATGCACATGATTACTTATAACAAGACTTATCCCATGTCCTCAGGAACAAACGTAACTACTCATGAAACATGTTCATGTTCAAGATCAGAGGAGTATTAATTATCATAAAGGATCTGAACATATGATCTTCCACCAACTAAACCAACCAGCATCAACTACAAGGAGTAATCAACACTACTAGCAACCCACAGGTACCAATCTGAGGTGTTTAGACAAAGATCAGATACAAGAGATGAACTAGGGTTTGGAGAGGACATGGTGCTGGTGAAGATGTTGATGGAGATTGACCCCCTCTCGATGAGAGGATCGTTGGTGATGACGATGGCTTCAATTTCCCCCTCTCGGAGGGAAGTTTCCCCGGCAAAAGAGCCCTGCCGGAGCTCTAGATTGCTTCTACCCAAGTTCCGCCTCAAGACGGAGGCGCTTCATCCTGAAAGCTCTCTTCTAATTTTTTTTCTGGGTCTAAATGCTTTATATAGGACAAGATGGGCGTCAGGGGAGCCACAGGGGCCCCACAAGCCTGTTAGGGGCACCCAGGGGGTGGCCGCGCCTAGCAGGCTTGTGGCCTGCAGGTGGTTCCCCTCTGGTTGATTCTTGCGCCACTATTTTTCATTAATTCCAAAAATATTTTCCGTAAATTTTCAGGACTTTTGGAGTTGTGCAAAATAGGTATCTCAAATTTTCTCCTTTTCTAGTCCAGAATTCCAGCTGCCGACATTCTCCCTCTTCATGTAATCCTTGTAAAATAAGAGAGAAAAGGCATAAGTATTGTACCATAACCTGTAATAACTGCCCATAATGTAATAAATATCAATATAAAAGCATGATGCAAAATGGATGTATCATTTGGCGGGTTGTGTGGCGGCGTTAAGCCGCTTTATTTCCCGCCTCGATGAAAAGGCTTTACCGCTCTACAGGTTGCTGAAACGGACCAACAATTTTGAATGGACCGATGAAGCAGCGGCTGCGTTAGAAGAAATTAAAACACTACTGGCAAGGAACCCCATACTCACAGAACCAGGCGCTAGTGAACCAATGTTATTGTACATACCAGCCACCAACCAAGTCATTAGTGCAGTGCTCGTCGTCGAACGAGAGGAGGAGGGTCACAAATTCCGGATACAGAAGCCGGTCTATTATGTGTCAGAAGTACTAATGCAGTGCAACTCTAGATACCCGCATCACCAGAAGATAGCCTATACAGTATTTATGGCATCATGGAAATTAACACACTACTTGCAAGAGTGTTCGGTTACGATGGCATCCGAAGTACCCCTGAACGATATAATCAACAACAGGGATGCCATCGGCCGCATAGCCAAATGGGCCATTGAGCTCCTTCCTTTTGAAATTGCCTATAAGCCACGACGAGCTATTAAATCTTACGTGTTGGCAGATTTCCTCGTTGAATGGATAGACACCGAGCTCCCCAGGGAATATAGTACATACTCCCATTGGACGATGTACTTTGACAGATCTAAAACATTGGTCAGACTGGGGGCTAGAGTTATGCTCACATCCTCCACGGGTGACAACGTCCTATACGTGTTTCAAATCATGTATGCGGATTCCAACAATGCAGCGGAATATGGAGCACTTTTGCACGGTCTTCGGATGGCAGCTTCAATGGACATACAACGGCTGGAGGTACGGGGAGACTTCAACTTGGCCATCTCTCAAATCAATGGCGAATTCGATGCCAGAAAACCCGAAGATGGCAACATATAGAAACACCGTTCTTAAAATATCCACGCGGTTCGAGGGGCTAGAATTCCATCATGTCACTAGAGACAACAACCAAGCCGCTGACACATTGGCCCGCATGGGGGCCAAACGTGACCCTGTCCCGAAAAACACTTTCATGGAATGGCTCTTTAAGCCATCAGTGGTTTCGCAGGATGATAATAAGGGCGCCGGACCCATCAGCATGGAAGAGGTTGTTCCCCCTATAAACAAACCAGACGACCAAATCATCGGCGGCTCCGCAATGGACGAAACGCCTTCGGCTCATGAGGTCATGGCAGTAATCTCACCATGGACCGAGCCCTTCGTTGCCTACCTTCTTTGCAAAGAACTCCCTGACAATCAGATAGAGGCGCAACGCATAATTCGGCGATCGAAGGCCTATAAAGTCCATGAGGGTGAGTTATACAAGAAAAGCACCATCGGAGTCCTCCAGCGGTGCATATCTGAGGAAGAAGGATGCAACTCTTGGACGAAGTCCATGCAGGAATGGGCGGCCATCATGTTGCAACAAGGGCCTTAGTAACCAAGGCCTTTCAGGCTGGTTTCTTCTGGCCCACCGCTCGAGCGCACGCCCGGTCGCTTGTCTAGCATTGTGTGGGATGTCAACGTTTTGCAAATCAAAGTCACATGCCCCCAACAGCTCTTCGAACAATTCCGATTACCTGGTCTTTTGCGGCCTGGGGGCTGGATATGGTCGGACCACTTAAAGGGGGACCAAGAATAATAAATACCTACTGGTCATGGTTGACAAGTTCACCAAATGGATCGAAGCAAAACTTCTCAATTCAGCCAAGTCCGGACTAGTAATTGACTTTATATCCAGCGTGGTACACCGTTTCGGCATCCCGCACAGTATAATAACGAAGAATGGATCCAACTTCACCGCCCAAGAGGTGAAAGACTGGTGCGCAAAAATGGGCATCAAGCTCGATTACGCATCAGTATATCACCCCCAGACCAATGGACAAGTCGAACGGACCAACGGCCTCATCATGAGTGTTATTAAACCATGTTTGGTCCGATCTATGCATGAGTCCGACTACCATTGGGTAGAGGAGCTTGACTCCGTTCCATGGGGCCTGCGTACCACCCCGAATCGATGAACATGATACACACCGTTTTTCATGGTCTACGGGGCAGAAGCAGTCCTTCTGTGTGACATTATTCACGATGCACCAAGGGTGCGCATGTACGAAGAAAAGGAGGCAGAGTTAGATCGGCAAGACGACTTGGACACCTTAGAAGGAGAGCACAACATAGCTCTAGCTCGTTCTAGTTTTATCAATAGCGGGCCCGACGTTACCAGAGCAGGGAGGTCAGGGCAAAAGCGTATAATGTGGGTGAACTCGTCTTACGGCTCCCGGAGGAGCAGAAGCATAAACTCAATCCCAAATGGGAGGGTCTCGTCATAATTGACGAAGGTGGTTGGGGCTGGAGGACGCCGATGGGCTCCGGGAGCGGGATTAGGCACAAGCGGCGACTGACACACGATGTACCCAGGTTCACGGCCCTTCGTGGGAGGTAATACTCCTAGTCCTACTTGGTCTAGTTGATTGATGAGGAGAGGTTACAATGGTGCTCCTTGAGCAGTGTCCAGAGGTGGAAGGAGGAGCAGCCGGCTCTCCTTCCCTTGCTACGAAGGTGATCGTGGAACGAAGCGTTCCTCTCCGTGTGTCTGTGCGTGTCTTATTCTTCTATGCATGGGGGCTTAGGGGGTTTTATAGGCCAACACCCCGGCCTACAATATTTTTAGGTACTGCGTGGGGGGACCCAGTTGGCAGCCTCTCTGGTTGGCCAATGGGACCCTCCCCTTGAGCCGTCTTGTCGCCTGCGAGGTCCACCGGCTGCACGGTCCCGTCGCTCGATGGGGCCCGCCAGCCGGCTCCGCGATTGGCCCGTGCCCACCTGCTACAGCACGGGCCGGCCGACAGTGTCGTCTTGTGCTAGCTGGCCGAAGTCTCTGGTACGGCCGGCGGCACTGTAGCCACGCAGAGGCAGGTAATGGAATGGGAGGAGGCGTGCCGGCACTATTCCCTCACCCGGTCGCGGTCAGCCGAGGTCACAGGTACGACCGGCTGGACTGTAGCCATACGTGCCCGCGTGTCAGCGGTTACTGTGGCCATGTTGGGGCCCGTCGTGGGAGTCTTGTCTTGTCATTGTACCACGTGCAGCGAGATGAGATGGAAGCCTGCTCACTCGAGGGTCAACAGGGGAGCCGGCCCGGGGGCAGCCGGCTGTAGCTCACTCTTTGGAGAGCCGGCCGCTTGCCAGCCGGCAGCGAGCCTGTCGGTCGTGCATCAGCCGGCCGTGAGAGAGCTGGCGATATGATTTTCCTTGAAGCGGGGGAAAGAACCCCATTTCTTTGGCCTACCCAAGGGTAATAACCCCGTCAGTAGTCCTCGAAGTCGGCGGGGGCCCATATCTGCCGGACGAGGGGGAGCCGGCGGCTTTCCTCATGTGGCGCCCGCCTAAGCCGGTTGGTCGGTCGGGTTGGCAGCCGCCACTGATGCTTTGGGTTTGGCTGCATCGCTTCGGGTCCCGTGCCTTCCTGTAGCGCGCCACACGAAGCATAATGATGTCGCGGGGCCCACACTCGTGAGCAAACGGGACGTCGCCATGGGCCTAGCCCGCCAGGCCATGGGCGTAGCCAAGTAGGCCTCGGGGCCCAGACCGGAATTTTCTGCACCCAGGCGTGGCGGTTGCGGCCCGAGATGCCCATGTTCGTGCGGAAATCCTGGGGGAGTGGGCGTAGTTAATGCCCACCTCCCCCGGGCACCGTCCCCTTATTTAAAGCGGAAGGGAGGGAGGCGAAAGCTACCGCGCTCCCATTGCCCCTGTCGTCTTCCCCTTTCTTGCCTGCTCTGTTCTTCCCCGTGCCGTAGCCCATTTTGCCCTCTACTTCGCCCACTTGCCTTCTCGCACCGTCTCTTCATCGCGATGGTCAAGGGCCGCTCGGGGAGCTGGGCTGGCTCCGTCATTACGGAGGCCACCATCATGGAGCTCAGCCACGCTCGTATGCTGCCGTCGGAGGAGCGCGTGGTCACTCGCGCGCCAGGCGATGAAGTGGTGCCTGAGCCGTAGGCGGGGGAGCACGTCGTCTTTGCCTGACATTTCTCTCGTGGCTTCGGGCTGCAGGTTAGCCTTTTATTCCGTCTTCTGCTCGACATGTCTAGCTACCGGGACCCCTGCCGGCTATCGACCAGCTAGCTGATGCCGACTCGAGTGGTGAAGTGAGTGAACGCCATCACCACCTTCCGACTGGCGACGGGGACCTGGTCCGTCAGCAAGGAGTCGTACGACCGGCACAACCCGGCACCCCTGGTATGTCCTGTCGAGGTGGCGGGTCTTCGAATTTCTTCTCTCCATTTCATCGATCGGCTGTCGATCTTACTCATCGTGTTGACCTTAGCTATTCGTTCGACAGGACACGCCGGACGGTCCGCACCCTCAGATCTTCAAGGCGGAGCATGCCCAATCCGACTCCAAGGACTACGAGCTGGTAGGAGGACCTTAAGAAGAGGTCGGCTCCTCGGGGGAGGTTGAGGCGGCAGGTGACCTGGGAGCCAGCCAGTCCAGAGCGGCTGGTGAGTTCCCCCTCGGTCCTTCGCTCAAAGATTGGACTGACGACGACGATGATGATGACGATGTCTGGATCCTGAACGTGCCTCCTCCCTTAGTTCAACAGGGCCTGCGCGGGCGGGACGAGGAGCATCCGGCGCATGCCCCGGCTGCCGGGACCTCTGGCCGAGGGAAGAGGCCGGCTCAAGAGGCGCCAACGGCCCAGCCACCGACTCGTAAATGGGTGAAGGCGGTCGTATCGAAGCAACCGGTGCGCGCCAAGCGGGTTCTGCCCATCGTTGCAGGGTGAGTGTCTTTTTTTGTAGTGTAGGTTCTTTTTGGAGAATTGCTCACCGTCAGATATCTGAGCGTTCGCCCGCTCAAGGGACCCCATCAAGCTCCACAAGGGGGAGTCGGCAGCCGGTCCCACACCCTCTTCGTACTCAACCGTCCTCCGGCAGCCGGTGCCGCATCGAACGCCGGAAAGGACAGCGAGGAGAGCCAGTCCTAGCGGTCCATGCTAGACATGATCCGGGATTGGGAGGCGTGTGCATGCGTCCCATCTGTCCCGCCTCCGCCGGCTGGTGGCTCGGCCCTAGTTCTCGGGGAGCTGGGTGGTGTCTTGGCGCAGTGCCACGAGGAGATGGCCAAGTTCGCCGAGGCAGCCGACAACACCCTGCAGCGCGCCGAGGTATGTTCTGCCTTCATTGAATTTCTTTCAGTGGGGGCGCGCAAGCGCAGCCACTGGGTCTAGCCCTCGGGATGCGGGCCAGCTGATCGGCTGTGGGGCAACTGAGCCGGATCTTCTTTTGCTTGTGGTTTGCTCTCTTTTGCTTGCTTTTGCTTTTGTCTTCCAGTGGGGGCACGCGAGCGCACCCACTGGGTGTAGCCCACGAGATGCAGGCTGGTTGACCGGTTGTGGGGCAGCCAGGCCAGATCCCATTTTTCTTGTAATCCCTTAACTCTGGTGCCATATGGCAGGTACGGAACGCTCGACGAAAGGAACTCTTCGACGAGGCGGTCGCCATCCACAACCGCGGGAAGCACGGCTTCTATCCGTTGGAGGAGGAGCTGAAGAGGGTCCAAGGTATGCTTGGCCTAGTGGGGGCGTGTAGCCCCTGGGATTCAGGCCAACTGCCTCACAGCCGATCCGGATCATGCGTGTCGGCTGCTTGGCAACCGGGCTGGGTCTTGCATATTTTTATTAACCGTTGTTGGTTTTGTTCTGCAGGGGAGTTGAGCGTCCTCCGGGAGGAGAAGGTCGGGGCGGTCTCCGAGCGGGATCGGCTGACGCAGAGCATCCAGGCGATCACTTCGGAAAGGGGCCGGCTGGGCGCCCTGCTGGTGGACGGGTAGGCGGCCCAAGACCGCCTGACAGCCGACATAGCACGAAAGGTGGCGACCAAGGAGAAGGCCGTCAAGGAGGCATCTAACGCCGCCCAACGGACCGCCGCCCTCCAAAGAGAGGTGACCCACCTCGAGAGGATGCTCGAGGAGCGCAAGGTTTCCCTTGCTGAGGCGGAGGCGGCGCTGGTGTTGGAGCGGGACTCGTCACTGCATTTCGCCCTCGAGTTGGATGACTCCTTTCAGTGTAAGTCCGAGTTTTTTCTTCGGCCGGCTGCGTTCTTCTTGCCTCTCTTGTCTTTTCTTTTCCTGATCCTCCCTTCTCTTTTCCAGAACGTTTCCTAGAAACCTAGCACCATGTTGGGCGCGCCGTGGCGGAACACCGGGATTATCTACGGGAGCATGGGCACGAGATCGAGGAGAACACCGGTTGGGACATGGTGGAGCTTCGGCTAGCCATGGAGAACCGGCTGATCCATCTTGAGCGCAGCGTGGAGCGGCTGAAGACAGTCGACAAAGAGATCATCACCGCCTTGTGGCCAGGTCGCGGGGCTCCAAAGAGCCGCGTGGCGTTGTGGTTGGAGAACGCCGCGGCCCGGCTCGAGGTCTAGAAGGCGTCTGCAGCTCGAGACAGCGCGCAGATGGCGCTCCGGTTCGTCACATCGTGGTACCATGGCATCGACTTGGATCGGCTGGCCACCATGCGGGATGAGCCGGAGGAGGAGCTGGCGGCACGTAAGACTGCCCTAGTCCGTCAGGCCAACGAGCTTGCCTCGTATGTCGACCCGGACGAGCTCCTTCTGAAAGTGCGTCGTATGTTTAGGGTTTAGGGTCAGGCCAACGAGCTTGCCTCGTATGTCGACTAGAGGGGGGTGAATAGGCGATTTTTACAAATTCATCAGTTGAGGTATTTCAACTTGAGGAATTTGAAATGTGATGAATAACTAACAGCGGAACAAGTACTCAAATGCATGAGGTACATGGCAACAACATAGTCATGATGATGAAATGAACATGCACAAATTATAGGTAGCGTGATACAGGATAAGCAATGATGAACAAGGTAACTTGAAGAATTTGAGATGAGGAAATTGTGAAAGTCTTCAGTCAAATTCTTCAAACAGTAACGATCAATTTCATCAACAATTATACGAGGAATAGAGGGGTTCAGGAAATAGAACCAGGTAGCTCGATGAAGACAATGGTTTGGTGACCCAGTTCCAAGTGTTGTGATAGTCGTACGTCTAGTTTGGAGCGGCCTGGTATTTAAACCAGAGGACAAACAGTCCCAGGACACACAGTCCTTACCATATTCTCCTTGAGTTAAGGTCACACAGTCCTCGCCCAACACTCATGGTAAGTCTTCAGGGTAGACTTCCAAAACCCTCACAAACTGGTCACCCGGCGATCCACAATTTACTGATGGATGCTCTACACCAAGGTCACTTCGTGATCCCCAATTGACTGCAAGATGCACTAGACCATGACGCCTAACCGTCTGGAGGATGCACGATCCTCGAAGGTAACAAGCGTCGGTTCCACACAGGAATTTCTTCAGTGATGCTTAATCACCTTGGGTTTGGTGGTTTGGTTGTGGGTTTTTCCTCACTGATGATTTTCTCTCAAAGTCCTCGGAGGATGGATTGCTCTCAAATGACAAGTGTCAGTTCTCTCTTGGAGCAGCCAACCAACTAGTGGTTGTGGGGGTGGCTATTTATAGCCAGGGTCCAACCTGACATGATAAGACATAAATGCCCCCAATGATATGACCGCTATGTAGATATTATGATTGCGGACAGCTGGCTCTAAGCACAGCAATGGTCGGAATTTCGAACTATCAAAGTCCTCAGGCTTATCATGTTCCTCACTTGTAGGCAATTCACACTGGCGAAATCCTAACTCCTCAGTTAGATCAATTTCCTTAGAGACCAGAAGAACTTCGTCTCTGTCACTGAAGAACTTGACTGAACTGTAAGAGATTTCCAAAGGCTTTAATCAAACGATTGGTTAGGTTGAGGATTTTGAGTTGAACATCAGTTGGAAATTTTCTTTAGTATTACCTCAGCCCCCTTTAACAGTACGGTGTTTCCTATGACTTAAAGAAAGGAAATGAAACTACGAAAACAAAAGTCTTCACGCTTCATAGTCCTCGTTCATATCTTCAAGGTCACACCAACTTCTTCATTATCAAAGTCTTCAGGGAATACCAAAGTCTTCACCAAAGTATTCAGTTGAAGACATACATGTTTAGGGGTCGGTAATCTCTGAATATATCAAAGTCCTCATCGACTTGTAGAGCCTGTGTACACTCACAAACACATTAGTTCCTTAACCTATAAGTCCTCAATACACCAAAATCACTAAGGGGCACTAGATGCACTAACAATCTCCCCTTTTTTGGTGATTGATGACAAATAGGTTAAGTTTTCAACGGGGATAATAATATGAAGTGTAATTATTGAGTTTGATGAATTTGATTGCAAGATATAGAAGAACTCCCCCTGAAGATGTGCATATTTGAGGAATTTGCTTTGGACTGCAAATGCACATAGCAGGTTAAAAGCATGGAGAACTCCACCTATATCTTGTAATTCATACATGTATTTATGATATGATATGAAGAATTTGAAATGCATGATGAAAATGGTGTCTCACGAAATTCAGCATGTGTGCATTAAGGTACTTGAGGAAATAAGCATGCGAAGAAATAGTTCAAAAGAGTCAGACCACCATCAGACTTAAGTTTACAACTCAATCAACAAAAGCTTCAGAAGAGCGAGAGTTGTAACTTAAACAAAAACATCCCATATATAGTGACCCGCTTGAAGACTAACTCAAATTTTCTCCCCCTTTGTCATCGAAGATGAAAAGGGACGAAAAAGTGAGGACTAAAGCCCCTTGAAGAATTTCATCGTGTTGGTGAGGAAGGAGCGCCAGCGTTGTCGGGGTCGTTTGTCGATGCAGGGCCTCCCTGCAGTGTCGTCAATGTCCTCAGCTTCATCTGTCTCATGCAATGAAGAATATGAACTTGTGACCATCAGAGGAACTTGAACTTTCTTGAATTTCTTCTATGGTTGATGAGCCCAGTCAATATGTTCCTCAAGGTCCAGCTCCTTCATTTCTTCACGAGTCGTGAAGTGAGACAATATAGCCCAAGTGCGGTTGAGGGTTTCATGTGCATAGTAGTGATTCTTCTTCACAGAGTTCTGCATCATAGTCATGTTTTGCACAATGTAACCAAGCTGACGCTTCACCCACTTGTGGTTGCGATCGATCTTCTGATGAAGACTTATGAGAAGCTCGTGATCATTCATCACACGAGGGGTAGACTCTTGAGGTTTTTGAGCTAAGGCCTTTGCTTCTAAGTCTCGAGTTGTAGTGTCATCATTGGTGGAGAAGGAAGCAGCTATGCGAAACTGTCCATCCAATGGAAGAGTGCCTTCATCAATGACAGCCTTGCCTTTTCCTTCTACTAAGGCAATTGTGCTCTTGAGGACTTCAATCGGAGGCAAGAAGCCAAAATGATTCTGGAAGTCCACCTTGAAGGGAACTGAAGACTTTGTTCTAATGAACTTCATGACCCAAGGTGCATAAGGCTTCTGTTCAAATAGGGCTGGAGCAGCATTAGCCAATGTCTTAATGAAGAAACCGTGGAAGTTGATGCGAATCCCATGAATGATGTTGAACAACATATTCTTCATGACTCCCTCCACTTCCTCTTCTTCAGAGTTGTGGCCTTTTTGAGGACATAGAGTATTCGTGAGAATGCGATAGACCGTCCTGGGCACACATAGCAAATCCTTCACAAGGAAGGTTTTCTGTTGAGGCTTTCTAGGAGCCAATGGCTTCATCAACACTTGCATCAGTTGATTTGGAAGAGCAGGTTCATCAAACAGTCGACGAGCTTCTTCTAACGGAATTGGCACTGGGACAGATTGAAGTAATTCAGATGCTTGAGCAGTGAGGTGTTTTGATCCTGTCATCCAGTCCAAAACCCAAGAGTTGATGTCAGAAGCATTTCCTCTAATGTGCAGAGTGGCATATAATTGAAGAATGAGTTCTTCATTCCAATCGAAGATGTCTACGCAGAAGGGAAGAATTCCTGCATCATGAAGAACTTGGAGCACCGGCGTGAATGATGGAAATGTTTCCATATCAGCATGAGGAATTTGATGGTGCTCGAAAACTTTCTTTTTGTCGGACAGAACTGATGCATAGTAATTCATCTGAGTGGCATTCCAGAATCTACTTCGACTAGCCCTTGCTGAGTCATATGGATTGGGACCAATGAAGAACATGCGCTCATTGAAGAAATTGCTTTTGAGGAATTTGGGGCATGCTGAGCCTTTGAACGGCATTCTGGGCTTCGGTTGAAGATTTGGCTTGAAGCGGCCCTTGATCTCCTTTGGCATGGGAGGAATTTCTTCAGTCTGAGGAATTTGCGTTGCAGGTTCCTCAGTGGCAGCTGGAGCAGCAAATTCATCAACTGATGCAGCTGGAATATCTTTAGTGACTTTGGCGGTCAAGTCATCAGATCCTTCAAGAATTTCTTCAGTCTGGCTAGCGACTGAGGAATCTGTGACAAAGGAGTAATCATTGGTGAATTTGGGTGAGTTTTTTCCCAATATTCATAGTTGATGACAGGAGTTGTATTTCCAATGTCTACATCCTCATCAATTTCTTCAATCCCGGCCTCTTCAGCAGTGAACTAAGGTTGGGGCGATGATACCTGAGGAGTTGAAGAATTTTCTTCAACTTCAATGTCTTCATCAATCTGCTCTGTCGAAGCAGCAGAATGATCTTCTTCATCTTCTTCATCTGGGATGACATAGTCAACGCCAAATAGAATGATCTCATAGGCGGGTGCTGAGGAGAGTAGACTGGCACCAAATGGTTCAGTTGAGGACTTTGGCAGAGTCTTCAACTTCTTCACAGCTGAGGAATCTGAAGTTGAAGCTTTTCTTTTTAGTGCCTTCTTCTCAGCAGCCTTAGTTTTCTTCACTTCTGATGCGGAGAGAAGGTTGATTGTCTTCACCTTTGATGATCTGTCTGATTCAGCAGAAGGTGATGGTGGTACAATTTCTTCAGGCACGACTGATGTAGTCGTCCTGGTGGCTTCAGTTTCATCAGGCGCACTAGTGGAGGGTGTCCTGGCAGGTTCTTTAGCGGTGTGACTTTCTTTAGCAGCACTGGCAGTTTCCTCAGTAGGCTGAGCAGTTTCCTCAGCCTGAGGTATTTGTTGCTGGGAGAGAGATGCAACTCTTGAGTTGTGGTCAGTGATGACTTTGTCAGCAATGTTGACGAATCAAACTTTGGCGCCTTGCCAATCAGCATAGTATGAACTGAATTCCTCGCTGAGGCTTTGGATCTCAGACTGCACCCTCACAAGTTCCTCAGGAGACAAATTCAGAACATTCTTCTTCAAGTAATGCTCTTTCTTGTACTGAGCCTTCTTTCTTTGTCTGGCCTTCTCATATTTCCATTTTTCATCAGCTGTGAAAGTTGTGAGGACATGATCAGGACTAGGAGGCAGTTTCAAGTCATCAATGGGCATCTTGGGATCCTTGTGCCAGATATCAATGAAGTTAATCACTTGTTTAGTATCAAGCAGAAGAGGAATTTGAGATCCCTTTGCTTTAGCCACTCGTTGTTGCTTGTTTCTGATGATAGCTTCCATTTCCTCATCATCAGCTTCATCTGAGGATTCTGAAGGTATTGTGAAAGCCACCTTCTTGGTTTGAGGACTTGGTTGAATGCCTCGACCAGCAGTTGCTTTCTTTCTCCTCAGAGAAGGACTGCTTGAGGAATGAGTTTGGGCTGAAGAACTTGCTGATGCCCCTGAAGTAATTGAAAATCCTTTAGTATGTTGGCTTGAGGCAAGGTGCACAGGAGTTGAGGACTTAGCAGCAGCAGCCGATGTCTGAGCAACAAATGCAGCAGCAGCTGAGGCCTATGAGAGCTGAGGCCTTTGAGCTTGTGGAATCTGCTGTGATGACTTTGAAGACGAAGAATTTGGCTTCACAGCAGATTTCTTCATCATAGATTTCTTCAGAGCACTTCCAGAGGCTCCGTCAGTGGCAGCAGGAGCAGAGTCTTCATTGAATTTCTTCACTGCAGCTTCGACAACTCTCTGTAGTTTGAGTTGACACTTTCCCCACTCAGTGGGATAGTCTTCTCCGCGAGCAACACTGGTGGGATCAACCACTTGATCATCAGCTGGAGGAGCCCTAATGCAAGGGGGTTTGAGTGCGAATTTCTTCATGTATTTGGGAGTAACATAGAGATACTCCTTCCATTCCCTCACCCACCTCCGTTCAATCCTATGAATTCTAATCTTCTTTGTTCTTTCGTCTCTTTGCCATGTATGGATTCATCTGGTGTACAATAACCAGCATACAGATGGTCAGAAATCTCAAAGGCAGTATTATGTTCAGCCTTCTTTCCACCTTTCTGTGGCTTCTTCCATCAGCCATTTTCTTCAGCTGAGGATTTTGAACTCTTGAGGACTCTGAAGAAGTGCACAGTTTTTCCTCAAGAAACACTGCAAATGAGTTAAGTTGATGAGAACCTAGTGATTCATCATCGGACATATTTGTACCTGTGAACAGAGTATAGGTGCGAGGAATTTGAAGAGGTCATATGCGTTCTTAGAAATTTTTAACAACAATAGGTGTGAGGATTTTGACCATTGGTGTCTTGAGGAATTTCACTAAGTGTTCTTTGTCTTAGGTTCCAGAGTTGTGCAAATTTGAGGATTCACACAGTTGAGGAATCTTGAAGAAAATCATAACTTAGAGAAAGTCATCAAATGAATGAACATGTAAGGTGCTTTAGAATGAGATTCTTGAAGAATAAACACCTTTCTGAAGATTTAGGAAAACTTGAAGATCAAATAAGGGCAGTAAAAATAAATTTTATTTACCCTGGTGAAGAACATGACGAACTATGAGATGAGATTGAGGAAGTTCGTCAGTCTAGATCTCCCACGCCCTAGCTCGGCATAGGGTGACAGCTACAACGGCGGCGGGGTGAAGACTTCCACGGCCGATGCGAGCATGGCGATGGCGAGGTCGAGGCAGTGAATCTCTTCCACACCGGCATCAATGATTTTAGCGGCGGTGCTAGGTCCGATCTCGGGAGAGAGTAGAAGTGAGGAGTAACCGAGCATAGTGAAAGGGGAGGGGTATTTATAGTCGAGGTGAAAGCCAATCTGTCCGAAGATTTTGGACCAGATTGCCAGTGACCCTTGCTCTCCTCGCGATAGGTGTCACCCACGTTCTGAGTAGTGGCGATAGTGGGGGATCATAGGTTATCCAGTCGTGGGAATCGGAACCGATTAAGCGGGAAACGCCGAAAATTTTGATGGTGGAAATTTTAAAGTTTCCGTTCGCAAATTCTTCAGCTGTCAAGGACACAGTGAATACTCTGAACGAGTTTCAAAGTAGAACGCATATGAAGAATTTGTGAACAGACTGGGTTGAGTTTGGCATAGAGGGGAAAGGGTCCGATCACATTCACTTAGATGAAAATCAACTTGAAGAATATAGCAACAAGTGAATGTTGTTGAGGACAATGAAAACTCAAATATATATATAGTCAATGAATAACATGAGTTTCATAGTTTGAAGAATTTCACAAGTTGATGAATTTGAAAAGTTGAGGAATTCGCAAACTTGAGTAATTTGAAAATTTGAAGAATTTGCAAAATGTTGAAAAACTCAACTTTGAAGAATTTCAACTATGGTTGGTGGCGTGACCCACCATATAAGAATGATGACTTCAGACACCGCGTACAATTGTCATAGGGTTCTGAGAATCAAATTCATCATTAAGTTCTTCACACTCAGAGGGTCATTCTTCATTTATTGAAGAAAAACGTTACTTCGTGTGTTGCACATCTACGTCATCAATTTCGCATAAGGGTTAGGATGTGTGTCCTTTTTCAAAGAACATTCGAATATTCTAAGATATTTAGCTCACACCGCAACTTGCAAAATCTCTTTTCATCCACGGGCTTTGCGAAGATATCGTCCAGTTGTTCTTCAGTGGGAATGTGGTCGATGGAGATGTCGCCCTTGAGTACATGATCTCGAAGAAAATGATCACGAATCTGGATGTGCTTGGTCTTGGAATGCTGAACTGGGTTTTAAGCAATCTTGATGGCACTCTCATTGTGACAGTAGAGAGGCACATTCTTCAACTTGATGCCATAGTCCTTGAGGGTTTGCTTCATCCACAGTAACTGAGCGCAGCATGAACCAGCAGCAATGTACTCAGCTTCAGCAGTAGATAGTGAAACACAGTTCTGCTTCTTCGAGGACCAACAGACTAAGGATTGTCCGAGGAAATGACATGTGCCTGAGGTTGACTTGCGATCCACACGATCTCCAGCATAGTCAGCGTCAGAGTATCCCACGAGGTGAAGATTTGAGCCCTTGGGATTCCATAATCCAAGCATTGGTGTGTGAGCTAAGTATCGAAGAATATGTTTCACAGCCTTATGGTGTGATTCCTTCGGTGTTGCTTGGAATCGGGCACACATGCAAACACTCAGCATAATATCAGGCCTAGATGCACATAGATACAATAATGAGCCAATCATGGAGCGATATACCTTCTGATCAAAATATTTACCATTTTTGTCAGTGTAGAGGTGGCCTTTTGAAGGCATTATAGTTTTGATGCCTTTGCAATCTTGCATGCTGAATTTCCTTAGAACATCCTTGAGATATTTCTCTTGTGAGATGAAAATGTCATTGTCTTGCTGACGAATTTGAAGACCTAAGAAGAATTTCAACTCTCCCATCATAGACATTTGATATTCTTCACTAATCATATAGGCAAATTCATCACTGTAATGTTTGTCAGTATAGCCAAAGATAATATCGTCTACGTATATTTGGCATATGAACAGCTCTCTGTCATAGTATTTTGTGAAAAGAGTTGGGTCGAGTGAACTGGGTTTGAAGCCTTTCTTCATGAGGAATTCCTTCACAGTGTTGCACCACGCCCGAGGGGGCTGCTTGAGGCCATAGAGGGCCTTGTTGAGTCTGAAGACTTTGTCGGGATACTTAGGGTCTTCAAAACCTGGGGGTTGAGCAACATATACTCCTTCCTCAACCTTACCATTGAGGAATGTGCTTTTCACATCCATTTGATATAAGATGATATCATGATGGTTAGAATAAGCAAGCAATATGTGAATAGCTTCAAGTCAAGGAATAGGTGCAAAAGTTTCATCAAAGTCAATTCCTTCAACCTGGGTGTAGCCTTGAGCTACAAGACGAGCCTTATTCCTTACCACAAGGCCATTTTCATCTCGCTTGTTGCGGTAGATCCACTTGGTACCTATGATGTTATGCTTGCGAGGATCTGGCCGCTTGACAAGTTCCTACACATTGTTGAGCTTAAATTGGTACAATTACTCTTGCATAGCTTGAATCCACTCAGGCTCCTTGAATGCTTCATCAACTTTGGTGGGCTCTGTGATAGAGACAAAGTCAAAGTGCCCACAAAAGTTAGTCAAATGTGAAGCTTTTGAGCGAGTGAGAGGACCTGGTGCATTGATGTCATCGATGATTTTGTCAATTTTCACTTTATTTGCAACTCTAGGATAAGCAGGTTGACGTGGCTGAGAATTTTCTTCAACACCATTTTCTTCAGGTGTATCAGCATGAATGTCTTCATTCGTTGGAATGACTTCCTAAGTGGGTATGACATCTTCAGTAGCCTTCAGCTTAATGGATTCCTCAGGAGACTGTTTATCTAACACAAAAGGCAGGTTCTCTCTTTGTGAGCCATTAGTTTCATCGAACCGCACATCTACAGTTTCAACAACCTTGTGGTGGTAGGTGTTGAAGACTTTGTAGGTGTGTGAGTCCTTTCCATAGCCAAGCATAAAACCCGCATGTGCTTTCGATGCAAATTTAGAACTGTGGTGAGGATCTCTAATCCAGCATTTTGCAACCGAAGACTTTGAGATAACTTACATTGGGTTTCTTGTCAGTCATAAGTTCATATGAAGTCTTCTTGAAGAATTTGTGAAGATATACCCTGTTGATGATGTGGCATCCAGTATTTATTGCCTCAGGCCAGAAGCGACGAGGAGTCTTGTATTCATCAAGCATGGTGCGAGCCATCTCAACAAGAGTCCTATTCTTGTGCTCCACGACGCCATTCTGCTGAGGAGTATAAGGGGCAGATAACTCATGAGTAATACCAAGTTCATCAAGATATTCATCAAGATTGGTGTTCTTGAAATCAATCCATTATCACTCCTGATATGCTTGATCTTGACGCCGAAGTTGGTGGAGGCCCTTGAAGCAAATCGTCTGAAGACATCCTGCACTTCAGACTTGTACAGAATAATATGCACCCAAGTGTAATGAGAGTAATCATAAACAATGACAAAGCCAGAAAAACTTGAAGAATTTGTTAGTGTGGAGTAATGAATGGGGCCAAAAAGATCCATGTGAAGCAATTCAAAAGGTCGTGTCGTGGTCATGATTGTCTTTGAGGGATGCTTGGATCTGGTCATCTTCCGAGACTCACATGCACCACGGAGGTGGTCCTTGAGGAATTTGACATCTTCATGCCAATGACGTGCTTTTTCTTCACGAGCGTGTGCAAGTTCCTCATACCAGCATGTCCTAGTCGTCGATGACATAGCTAGCCTTCTGAGGACTTTGCAAGTAGGAATGTGGCAGGCCGAGGACCTGTAGAGAAATCAACAATATACAAGTCTCCTCTCCTAAAGCCTTCGAAGACTTTGGAATTGTCAGATTCCATGATGACAACACAACGATATTTTCCAAATACGACAATCATATCAAGATCACAAAGCATTGAGACACACATAAGGTTGAACCCCATGGATTTGACAAGCATCACCTAATCCATGGTTCGGTCCTTTGACATTGCAACCTTACCTAGACCCAATACCTTGCTTTTTTCCTTTGTCTGCATAGGTGATATGCTTCAGATGAGATGGAGTAAGTGGCAAATTCATCAGAAGACTCTTGTCACCAGTCATGTGGTTTGTGCATCCACTGTCGACGACCCACTCAGTAGCTTTTGGAGTATCATCATGTAGATGAATTAGTACAACTTACGGAGTCATATGCTTCACAGTGAAGAATATGACATCAATTTCATCAGACAGAATTCCATCACACAAGATAGTAAGCAGGTAGTGTGAGGACGTGAGAAATGAAGAATTCATTTCTACAAGGGTAGCTTGCATCCTTTCAAGCATTTCCTCGGGTCTCCAACAAATTCATCAAATGTTTACGTTCATCTGGAGACCTGACCCTGCATTAGAGATTAGTTCAATTTCTTCACCACCCATGTCTAAAGGGGTGGTAAAGAGTTCATCATTCTGCGAGCACCATATGAGAAGGGAGGCAATGAAGCAAGTGCACATCGTCTCACAGGGCGAGGGTTAGAGTACTCATATGAATAAGCAGGAAAATTCTTCGAGGACTTATGAACATAATGATTTGAAGAATAATGCACATATTCAGAACTCTTAGATTTTCCCTGTGAAACAGAGGCATTAGCACAAGAATGATATTTTTGACCATTTGAGGAATTTGGTCCAAGTGAGGACTTTGGTCCATATGAGGAATATGATCTAGGGTTCTCGTTCTTCATGAGTGGTGTCGTGAGGACATTCACTTGAAGATTTTGTAGGTAGCTCTTGGGAACCCAGATTTTCTTCATAGGTGAACCATTCCTGGAGTTAGTTCCAACAAATCTAGCAAATACTTCACCTTTTTGATTTTTGACGAATTTGTAGTTGGAGTCAAGTGACTCATCAGAGGAATATGAAGTTTCACAAGTAAAGCCAGATAAAGTGGATGGATCTACAGGAGGTCCTTTCGCAGCAACCCATGAGGTTTTGGGGTACTGCTCAGGTGTCCAGTAGGATCCATCGGCGTTGAGTTTCCTCAGAAAGGCAACACCCTATTTCATAGGGTTCCTGTTCAAAATCTGCTTTTTGAGGACATCGCAAAGGGTTTGATGCCCTTTGAGACTTTTTTACATGCCTGTCACATACAATTCCTTCAACCCTGCATTTTCGTTAGTGATACTTGTGGTATACTCAGATGAGGAATTTGAGACCACTGGAATAGTTGAAGAATTTGCAGCAATAGAAGCATTTGAACATTCAGGTGAAGAATTAGCAGTTTCACGTTTGATGCATTTCAAACAATGTGGAACAAATTCTTCTTGAGCGGTACTGATCTATTGAGCCAGTAAGGAATCATTTTCCCTTTGGAGATCCTCATGTGACACCCTTAGTTTCTCAAGATCTTGCTTTCTTTGAAGAAATTCATAAGAGAGCTTCTCGTGATCGGCTAAGAGGTCATTATGATGACTCTGAAGGTTATCATACTTTGTCTGAAGACTTTTGAGATCGTCAGACAGAGTTTGAGTCCGATCCACTTCATCGTTCAATAGATCATCGCTTTTGTCTAGCATTTTCTGAAGCTTTTCAAGTGCACTTTGTTGCTTAGTGGCAAGTTTAACAAGTTTAGCATAGCTAGGTGTCACATATTCATCAGATTCACCTTCACTTGATTTAGAAGAGGAATGATGTTTGTGTACCTTTGAGCCCTTTGCCATGAAGCAATGGGGGGAGCATAATCATCATTGCTGACATCACAGTCGTTGGAGTAGTCATATTCTTCATCGTTGAAGATGGACTTGCTGATGAAAGCAGTAGCGAGAGCAAGGCTAGCAACACCTGATTCAGATTCCACCTCAGATTCTTCCTCTTCTTCATATTCTTCAGATTCTTCTTCAGAATCCATTTCCTTGCCAATGAATGCTCGAGCCTTTCTGGAACCATTCTTCTTGTGCTTTGAGGACTTTGAAGATGAGGACTTTGCAGATGAGGACTTTGAATATTTCTTCTTTTTCTTCAAGTCATCCGAACTATCATGCTTATATTTCTTCTTCTTCTTTGAATCTTTTTCCCAGAGAGGACAGTCAGAGATAAAGTGACCAGACTTCTTGCAATGATGACAAGTTCTTTTCTTGTAGTCTTCTGAGGAATCTGATTTCCTCAAGCCACTTTTTGATGACTTTCCAAATCCACCTATCCTTGAGAACTTCTGGAATTTCCTCACAAGCATTGCTAGTTCCTGACTTAGTTCTTCAGGATCACCAAGGCTGCTGTCAGAATCTTCTTCTTCGGATGAGGAAATTGCTTTTGCCTTTAGAGCACGAGATCTTCCATAGCTTGGCCCGCAGAGGTCTCTCTTCTCAGCTTGTTGGAATTCATGAGTATTGAGTCTCTCAAGAATATTAGCAGGATCAAGTGACTTGTAGTCTCCACGTTCTTAGATCATCAAGGCCAGAGTATCGAATGAGGAGTCAAGAGATCTTAGCAGTTTCTTCACCACTTCATGGTCCGTGATATCGGTGGCACGCAGTGCTTGAAGCTCATTGGAGATATCAGTAAGACAATAAAAAGTTTGCTGAACATTTTCATTGTCAAGTCTCTTGAAGTGGTTGAAGAGATTGCGGAGAACATCAACATGAGAGTCATGTTGAGTGGAAACACCTTCGTTGACTTTGGATAGCCTATCCCAGATAAGCTTAGCAGTTTCCAAAGCACTCACTCTGCCATACTGACCTTTGCTCAAATGGCCACAGATGATATTCTTCGCTTGAGAATAGAGTTGCTTGAATCTCTTCGTATAGCAGCAGTAACAGTGGGAGAAATGCAGGGAACACCATTTTCCACAACGTACCAGAGATTGTTGTCAATTGCCTCAAGATGCATGTGCATCTTGTTCTTCCAGTAGGGTTAGTCCGTCCCATCGAAGGTAGGACATCCCGCAGAAACCTTGATCATACCTGCAGTCGACATAACTAGAACTCTAGGTGGTTAAACCAAAATCACACAGAACAAGGGAGTACCTTGCTCTGATACCACTTGAAAGTGTGTTGTATCGACAAGAGGGGGGTGAATAGGCGATTTTTACAAATTCATCACTTGAGGAATTTCAACTTGAGGAATTTGAAATGTGATGAATAACTAACAGCAGAACAAGTACTCAAGTGCATGAGGAACATGGCAACAGCATAGTCATGATGATGAAATGAACATGCACAAATTGTAGGTAGCATGATATAGGATAAGCAATGATGAACAAGGTAACTTGAAGAATTTGGGGTGAGGAAATTGTGAAAGTCTTCAGCCAAAATCTTCAAATAGTAACAATCAATTTCATCAACAATTATACGAGGAATAGAGGGGTTGAGGAAATAGAACCAAGTAGCTCGATGAAGAAAATGATTTGATGACCCAGTTCCAACTGTTGTGACAGTCATACATCCGGTTTGGAGCGGCCTGGTATTTAAACCAGAGGACACACAGTCCCAGGACACATAGTCCTTATCGTATTATCCTTGACCTAAGGTCAGACAGTCCTCGCCTAACGCTCGTGGTAAGTCTTCAGGGTAGACTTCCAAAACCCTCACAAACTAGTCACCCAGCGATCCACAATTTACTGCTAGATGCTCTAGACCAAGGTCACTTCGTGATCCCCAATTGACTGCAGGATGCACTAGACCATGACGCCTCACCGTCTCGAGGATGCACAGTCCTCAAAGGTAACAAGCGTCGGTTCCACACAGGAATTTCTTCAGTGATGCTCAATCACCTTGGGTTTGGTGGTTTGGTTGTGGGTTTTTCCTCACTGATGATTTTCTCTCAAAGTCATCGGGGGATGGGTTGCTCTCAAATGACAAGTGTCAGTTCTCTCTCGGAGCAGCCAACCAACTAGTGGTTGTGGGGGTGGCTATTTATAGCCAGGGTGCAACCTGAAATGATAAGACATAAATGCCCCCCAATTATATGACCGTTATGTGGATATTATGATTGAGGACAGCTGGCGCTAAGCACAACAACGGTCGGAATTTTGAACTATGAAAGTCCTCAGGCTTATCATGTTCCTCACTTGTAGGCAATTCGCACTGGCGAAATCCTAACTCCTCGGTCATATCAATTTCCTCAGAGACCAGAAGAACTTTGTCTCTATCACTGAAGAACTTGACTAAACCGCAAGAAATTTCCAAAGGCCTCACTCGAAGGATTGGTTAGGTTGAGGATTTTGAGTTGAGCATCAGTTGGAAATTTTCTTTATTATTACCTCGGCCCCCTTTAATAGTACGGTGTTTCCTATGACTTAAAGAAAGGAAATGAAACTACGAAAACAAAAGTATTCACGCTTCATAGTCCTCGTTCATATCTTCAAGGTCACACCAACTTCTTCATTCTCAAAGTCTTCAGGGAATACCAAAGTCTTCAGTTGAAGACATACATTTTTAGGGGTCGGTAATCTCCGAATATATCAAACTCCTCATCGACTTGTAGAGCCTGTGTACACTCACAAACACATTAGTTCCTTGACCTATAAGTCTTCAATACACCAAAATCATTAAGGGGCACTAGATGCACTAACACCTTCCGACCCCCGGCAAGGATGGCGATCCGGTCGCCAAGGATTCCTTTGGCAACCCCCAAGGTCCGGAGGACGAGGAGGTCACCGATGAGAGCATCGACTCCAGCACCGACAGAGGCGGTGAGACGGCAGGAACCACGGAAGCTGACCTGAAGGCCGCAGCCTCTTCCGGCCGCACGTCGAGCCGGCTGGCAACGCGCCGGTAGCCTGAGCCTCGGGGCATTTAACTTGTTTCTACTTTTGTTGCATGTTAGACTCAATTCCACCCATTGGGGGTGTATGTAATGAACCTATGGCCGGTGGCCTTTTCAAGTTTTTATTAATTTGCACTTTGATTGTTGAATGTGTTGTTATCATGCTTGTCGGCTCGTCCTTATCCCTTTTTTGCCCCCTTGGTTCCATCTTCTCATCCCCTTTTCCCCTTTGGTTTCGGCCCCTCCAGCTCGATAGCCGGGAGCCGGTCTGTAGCTGGGTCGGGGCATCCGCCTCGAGGGAGCCGGCTTTGAGTTTAGGAACCGTGAGGTCTTTTTTCCAGTAAGGTAAGCGACAGAGGCAAGAAAGTTATCCGGCTAGACCTAGCCAGGGACCCCCTAGTGATCGGTTTTCATGTGTGCCAAGCTTTGCCTCCCTAGGACCCCGTTAGCCAAACAGTCAGGAGCCCGTCTGTAGCTGGGAGTGGTGGGAGGACTTATTCGGACCACACTACTTGATCTACCTCGAGGGAAAACATTTAGGACTAGCCAGCGAGCCCCCGGGACCGGGAGCCGGATCCGGGAGCCGGCGGATTGAATCGATTTTTTTTGAAATGAAGCGGGAAGGGGCGTGTCCCAAGAGTCGGCTTGGGGCACCCATTGCATTCATAAGCCCAAAAGGGAAGGATACATACATACATTGGTCCTTAGCAGTAAAACGGGCGAAGGAGCGCCGCGTTCCATGGGCGCTCCGTTTCCTCGCCGGAGGCGTCTCTCTTGTGCTTCTGCGGCTTCTGGGCATCTATCAGGTAGTACGCGTTGTTGTGCAGCGCTTTGCTGATGATGAACGGGCCCTCCATGGAGAGGATAGCTTGTGCTGGCTGGCTGTTCACTAGATCCGCCTGAGCACTAGGTCTCCTTCGTGGAAGGAGAGCAGTTGGATCCGCTTGTTGTGGTAGTGCCGGAGCTTCTGCTGGTAGATGGCCGTCTGGCTCAAGGCCAGTTCGTGTGCTTGTTCGAGTAGGTCAACACCGTCTTCTCTTGCCTCCCTTGCGCCCTTATCCATGTACAGGGCGACCCGAGGCAATTTGAACTCGATGTCGGTGGGGATGATCGCCTCGGACCCGTACAAGAGAAAGAAAGGGGTGTAGCCGGTCGACCGGTTGCGCGTAGTCCTCAGGCTCCAAAGGACAGCTGGCAACAAGTCGATCCAGCAGCCGGCTGACCTAACCAGTGGCGTTAAGAGCCGGGTCTTGATGCCGGACAGGATTAGGCCGTTTGCCCTCTCGACCTGGCCGTTTAACTGTGGATGCGCGATGGACGCCAAGTCAAGCCGGATGCCTTGTTTGGTGCAGAAGCGTGCCAGCGCGCCCTTGGCAAAGTTTGTGCCGTTGTTGGTGATGATGCTATGGGGGACGCCGTAGCGGACCATGATGTCTTCGATGAACCAGACGACCATGGGTCCGTCCAGCTTCTTGATTGCCCTGGCTTCGATCCATTTGGTGAACTTGTCAACGGCCACCAGCAGATGTGTCATGCCGCCTCATGCGGTCTTGAAGGGACCCACAGTGTCCAGCCCCCAGACGGTGGAGGGCCACGAGAGGGGGATGGTCTGGAGTGCCATAGCTGGCAGGTGGCTCTGCATGCTGAAGCGCTCGCAGCCCTCGCACTTGTCAACCAATTTCTTGGCCTCCTCCAAGGCAGTTGGCCAGTAGAAACCATGGCGGAAGGCCTTGGGCACCAGGGTCCTAGAGGCGGCGTGGTGCCCTCACTCGCCCTGGTGGATGTCGAGGAGGATCTCCTGACCCTTTTTCAGCTCGACGCACCGCTGAAAGATGTCCGTGGTGCTGCAATGAACGAGCTCGCGGTTGATGATGCTATAGGCCGGGGCTCGGTGCTGGATTTGCCTCGCCATGGCCTTGTTAGGGGGGAGCTCGTCACGTAGGAGGAAAGCCAGGAAGGGCTGGGCCCATGAGGGAGCCGAGATGGGGGCTGGTTCTGGAGTCCCGGGCCTGGGTGTTCACCCCCCGAGACAGGCTCGCCAGCCCCCGAGTCCGGCTCGCCAGACCCTGGGATGGGGACGGCAGGAGTAGCGTAGATCATCATCATGACCACCATGGTGTCGGAGCCGGCTACTTTGGATGCAACCTGCTGGACCGGTGGGGCCGGTGTCGGCAAGGCGGTCGAGGTTGATGGAGCCGGCGGTGAAGATGCCGATGGGGCTGCCGGTTTTGCCGACAAGCCAACGTCTCCCGAGACGAAGATGGACTCTGATTCGGGGGAGGGCTTGATCGACGGCTTGAGCAGCCGTTCGAGGGAGACGACGGCTAGGATGGCCTGTCCAGTGCAGTTGATTTTTGCGAGTGCCTCGGTCGCCTCGTTGTCCGCCCGCGAGATGTGGTGGAACTCGTAGCCCTAGAAGGAGCCGATGAGCTGCTGGACGAGGAAGCGATAGTTGGCCATGTTGGCGTCTCGGCGTCCCATTCGCCAGAGACCTGCTGCACCACGAGGTCGGAGTTGCCGAAGCACATGATGCGCCTGATGCCAATTTCCTTGGCGAGCCGGAGGCCGTGGACGAGCGCCTCGTACTCGGCCACGTTGTTGGAGGCGGCGAAATGAATCTGGAGTGTGTACTTGAGTTGATCACCTTTCGGAGAGGAGAGGACTATGTCGGCACCCAGGCCGGTCCTCATCTTCGAGCCGTCAAAATGCATGCGCCAATGCATGGAGTCTGGAGGAGCCGGCATGAACTTGGTCTCCGCCCAGTCGACGAGGAAATCGTCCATCGCCTGCGACTTGATGGCGGTACGCGGCTCATACCAGATTTCGTGGTCGGCAAGGGCGATGACCCATTTGGCAATCTGGTTAGTGGAGTCCCAGCTGCTCATGATCTCGCCGAGCAGGGCCATGCTTACCACGCTGATGGTGTGCTCCTGGAAGTACTACTTGACCTTCTTGGCAGCAAAGTAGATGTTGTAGCACATCTTCTGGTAGTGGGGGTAGTTCTGCTTGGAGGCGGACAAGACCTTGCTGAGGTAGTAGGCGCGACGCTGGACCGGCCGGGGCTTGCCCTCCTCCGGCCGCTCAGCCACCAGGACGATGCTGATGAGGCGCGTGGTTGCCATGATGTAGGCGAGCAAGGGCTCCTTCTCAGCCGGCGCGGCCAGGATGGGTGTGTTGGTGATGGCCCGCTTGAGGCCATGGAAGGCCACGTCCGCCTCGTCGAGACAGTGGAAGATGCCCGGCTTCTTCATGTGGCCTGACTTTACTAGAGCCGTCTTGCGAAGGAGCCCGTAGAGGGGCAAGGCTCTTTCCCCCGGTCGGCTAATGAACCGGCTGAGGGAGGCGACGTAGCCTGTGAACTTCTGGACATCGCGGAGCTGGGTAGGCTTGGGCATGCGCTCAATCGCGCTAATCTTCTTCGGGTTGGCTTCGATGCCGCAAGCGGACACGAAGAAACCAAAGAGTTGGTCGGCTGGGACGCCGAGGACACATTTCTACGGGTTGAGCTTGATCTTATATTCGTGCAGGTTCGCGAATGTCTCCCGGAGATCGTCGAGGAGGCTGAAGTGCTTCTTGGTCTTGATGATGATGTCGTTGATGTAGACGTGGACATTCCTGCCTATCTGAGGCAGGAGTCTCTTCTGCATGCACTGCTGGAAGGTAGCGCCTACATTCTTCAGGCCGAAGGACATGGTGATGTAGCAATAGGCCCCGAAGGGCGTGATGAAGGAGGTCTTGATCCGGTTGTCCGGGTCCAGCTTGATCTAGTGGTAGCCAGAGTAGACGTCCAAGAAACACAGCAAATCGCAGCCGGCCGTGGAGTCGATGACTTGATCGATCCGCGGCAGGGAGAATGGGTCCTTGGGGCATGCCTTGTTCAGGCTGGTGTAGTCGATGCACATGCGCCAGGTCTTGTTCTTCTTTAGCACCAGGACTGGGTTGGCTAGCCAGTCCGGGTGGAAAACTTCCATGATGATCCCGGCTGTGAGCAGCCGGGCGATCTCTTCTCCTATAGTGCGCCACTTCTCCTTAGAGAAACGGCATAGGGGTTGCTTGACCGGTTTAGCGTCCGGACGGACGTGAAGCTTGTGCTCGGCGAACTTCCTCGAAACACCCGACATGTCCTTGGGGGACCATGCAAAGATGTCCCGATTCTCATGGAGGAAGTCGACAAGCTCGCCTTCCTATTTGTTGTTGACGCGGGAGCTGATGGTGACGCACTGCGCAGGGTTGGCCGGATCGAGCGGGACCTGCCTGGTGTCCTTGGACGGCTGGAAGGAGGCCTCGCCAACCGACTACGAGGGAGGATCAGGCACGGCCGGCTAGCTGGCAGCCAGGGCCATGAGCCGGTCGAGCTGCCGCTTTTCCTCGGCTATCTCCAGGGCCTCGGCCAGCCGGCTGCCGTCTCGAGCGCACTCGATCGACATCTTGCAGTCACCCGCAATGGTGATGATTCCCTTTGGACCCGACATCTTGAGCTTGAGGTGGGCGTAGTGGGGGACCGCCATGAACTTGACGAGAGCCGGTCGGCCCAGCAGCGCGTGGTAGGGACTCTTGAGGTCCACTACCTCGAACCATACTAGCTCGTGGCGAAAGTGACCGGGACCGCCGAAGAGGACGTCGAGCTTGATCTTGCCGGTAGGGGAGAAGGACTTTCCTGGCACGATGCCGTGGAAGACCGTCCGGCTCGCCTGCAGGTCTTCTATTTTTAGCCCCAGCTTGCGCATCGTGTCGAGGTAGAGGATGTTTATGTTGCCGCCACCATCAATCAACACCCACGTGAAGCGGCAGGTGTGCCTCTCGGTGGCGATGGTGGGGTTGAGGACCAGGGCGTATCTGCAAGGACTTGGCATCACAGTCGGGTGGTCTGCCCAGCTCCAGGTGACCGCCTTCTCTGACCAGTGCATGAAACGGGGTGTTGCCGGCATGGTGGCATTCACCTCACGATGGAGCCGGCGCTGAGCATGTTTGCCCATCTCTTCACTGGTGAAGATGACGTAGCAATCGTCTTGGTTGGGGAACTGGTCGTGCAGGCGACCGTCGTTCTCGGCCAGAGCCGGAGCCGGTGCCGGGGTGGCAGCTGGTGCTGGGGCCGACGTGCAGGCAGGCGGCACGGGGGGAGACGGAAGGTCGTCCCCCCGGTCCAATCACTGTGAGAAGCTGCACTACCGGAGTGTGTGCGTAGAGGGCTTGGCCCTAGGGTGGTTCTTGCAGGGGAGGTCAAGCATCTGCTCGAACGTGAGCTTGGGCTGCCAGGCAGCCTTGCCAATGCGCTGGCACTGACTCGAAGGCTGGGCAGCCGGCTCCTGCTCCTTGATGGTGCGACCTGCCGGCTTCCATAGCGGGAGTCGAGCTGGTCATTCTTGCGCTTGTTGTTCTGCGGCTGCCGGTTGTCAGCAGCTGGTCGTGACACTGCCGACGTCGGTGTTGCCTTGGCAAGCGGGGTTGTCTTGACCCGAATGGTAGAGTCAGCCGTGGCATACTTGTCTGCCTTGGTCATGAGCTTGGCCAGCGTAGCCGGCTCAGAGCACAGGAGCTTGTGCTTGAGGGGAGTGCCGTCACGACAGCCTTCGATGAAGTATTGTATGGCTTGCACCTCGTGCACCCCTTCACAAGAGTTGCGGATCTCGGTCCATTGGGTGAGGTAGTCGCGGAGGGACTCGTCCGGCCCCTGAATGCACATGGCTAGTTCACGGGGGCAGGCGGGCTGCTTGTAGGTGCCGATGAAGTTGCTAACAAATGCTTCCTCGAAGTCCGTCCAGGTGTTGACGCTGCCGGCCACCAAGCTATTGAGCTAGGTGCAGGCCGAACCGATCAGCATGAGGGGAGCGTAGCGGACGGCCATGCACTTGTTCCCCTGGCGATGCCGACTGCGGTGGTGTAGTCGATCAGCCAGTCTTCAGGTTTGGCGGCCCCGTTGTACTTCGGGGTGTCCTGTGGGAGTGTGAAGCCAGTCGGGAACGGTTTGTTACGGATCCGAGGGCCGAAATACGCCGAGCCAATCGATCCCTCCTCCTCGAGGAGGGACGACTGCGCGAGTGAGTCGATACGGAGACGAACGTCATTTTTGCTGTGGGGGACTCACGGTCCGAGCCGGGCCAAGAGTTCGGGACGGATGACAGGCGGGACGGACCGTGCCAGCTCATGCCGCAAAGGCGGTGTATGCCCGCGGCTACGCCAGCTTCCGCCAATCGGCGCCTCATTGTGGCGGTTGCTGTGAGCTGGGTGGTTGATGTTCTGGCTGTTCGCAGCCGGCTGCTCGTTCCTTGGTAGTTGGGAGCTCTAAGGGTTGCTCACCTCGACCTGGTGGCTGGAGGCGCAAGGGGAACAGGAGTGCTGAGCCGACTAACGGCCAGCAGTCCCGACGCCCTCTCCCTCAGGACGGGGGCCTTCAAAGGCGGCTCCACCGAGGCAAGCAGATGTTGTTGTGCGTCGGCAGCGTCGATCAGGTCTTTGATGTGACGCTCGTGGGCGGCATGCTCTTCGCCCTCCAAGGTAGCCAGATCCTCGTAGGCTACCTTGGCAGCCCATAGGTTGGCCATGGGGGTGTCATAGACGGGCATGTTGCCACCGAGGATTTCCGCAACCACGCGGCCACGGTTACGCACGGCCCCATGTCGGCTGGGCTAGGTGCTAGCCAGGGTGAGACTGCAGGTGGAGGCATACTCCCGCTAAGCAGGCTCCATGCGGTGCTAGGCAACTACGAGGGCGCTGGCATCCTCAAACAGCAGGCGGCGAGCCGCCTCCAGCTCGGCCGTGGTGTCATTAGGGTTCGCCATTGGGGCGATGGGGGTGCTTAGGCCTCGAAGGGCCATGCTGAGCGGGTCGGAGGAGCCGGTGCAGGCCACGGCGGTGTTGGCCTCGGCCCGCGCCTGATCGGAAGAGGTGGTGGAGGTGATGGCCAACACTCCCACACGGACGTGGGAGCTGTTGGACTAGATCGCGATGAGTGTTCCTACGGACGTGGGAGGGTCGGTGCAGTCGAACACCTGGCTGGGGTATTCGTCGATGACCGACGCTTCGGCAAGTCTTAGCAAACTAAAGCCCTTGCTAAGCGCCTCAATGTCGAGCACAAGATCGACGGAGCTGTCTGCAGGGCCTACAGGAGCAAGCCCCACGAGCCCACGGTTTCACCTAGACGTGCGGTGGCCACGGGGAATGGCAAGGGGTCCCGCCCGGAGCGTGACTCCGGTCAGCGCCGCATACGGCCCCACGGTGGGTGCCAACTGTCGTCGTTTTCTCACGACAGATGCCATGGGTAGGCTTATCAAAGGTGGTTGGGGCCGGAGGACGCCGACGGGCTCCGGGAGCAGGATTAGGCACAAGCGGTGACTAAGACACGATGTACCCAGGTTCAGGGCCCTCCGTGGGAGGTAATACCCCTAGTCCTGCTTGGTCTAGTTGATTGATGAGGAGAGGTTACAATGGTGCTCCTTGAGCAGTGTCTAGAGGTGGAAGGAGGAGCAACCGGCTCTCCTTCCCTTGCTACAAAGGTGATCATTAAATGAGGCTTTCCTCTTTGTGTGTCTATGTGTGTCTTCTTCTCCTATGCATGGGGGGCTCGAGGGGTTTTATAGGCCAACCCACCGGCCTACAATATTCTGTAGGTACTGCATCGGGGGACCCGGCTGGCAGCCTCTCCGGCTGGCCAATGGGACCCACCCCTTGAGCCATCTCATCACCTGCGGGGTCCACCGGCTGCACGGTCTCGTCGCTCAATGCGGCCCGCCAGCCGGCTCCACGATTGGCTTGTGCCCACCTGCTACGGCACGGTCCGCCCGAGCGGCATCGTCTTGCACTAGCCGGCCGAAGACTCTGATACGACCAGCGGCACTGTAGCCATGCGGAGACAGGTAATAGAGTGGGAGGAGGCGTGCCGGCACTATTGCCTCGTCCGGTCGCGGTCAGCCAAGGTCAACGGTACAACTGGCTGGACTGTAGCCATATGTGTCCGCGTGTTAACGGTTACTGTGGCCGTATCGGGACCCGTCGTGGGGGTCTTTTCTTGTTGTCATACCCGTGCGCAGCAGGATGTGACAGAAGCCTGCTTGCCCGAGGGTCAACGGGGGAGCTGGCCCGGGGGCAGCCGGTTGTAGCCCAACAGGCCAGGGCCGAGCCGGCTCTTTGGAGAGGCGGCCGCTAGCCAGCCGGCAGCGAGCCTGTCGGCCATGCTTTAGTCGGCCGTGAGACAGCCAGCGATATGATTTTCCTTGGAGCGGGGGAGAGAACCCCGTTGCTTTGGCCTACCCAGGGGTAATAACCCCGTCACCTACGACAGGAGCAACAAATAAAATTATGGTTGTTATGACCATTACTCGGGCTTCTTTTCTCGCAAAAGCCATTAGTCGCATACTAGCAGTATACGACCTTACTATCAACGATTTATTTAGTTGCCTGAAGGAAGGTACCAATAGAGGTACTATTTTCTTCGGAAGATGTTTCTTATGCTAAGCAGTAATATAACATATCTCCCTGTGCACTTTTTGTCTATTCGCACCAAATGGCCGGATTGCCTGGTTCCTTCAGAATTCCCTCTTATCGAGGGATATTTTATAAGGAACACTCCCAATCTCTTAGCACGGGAGGTCGAAGCCGATGGCCGGTTAAGACAAAGTTTACAACACAGACAGAGCAATTTTGATTGCAAGTACATAGTTACATACAATCACACATTTGGCTGCTGGTCAAGATTGTCTATTAAGGTATCCAGGGTGCAATCCTCCTGCGAGAGACGAGCGGCGGGAATCACTTGGTCGTACACCAAATGAAGTGGCACTTCTTGCCCATCGGGCCCTGTCGGCCCAACCCGAGCCATATGCTCGGGGTTAAGGCCGGTATATCGAGTCTTCCTCATCGCCCACGCCTCCCCGTGCTCCCTCCCGGCAGGATGATGTCTTCCATAACTCGAACCGACTCTGGGCTCCCTTGAACCGATCAGCCAGTTAGGCCATCCCCTCCGGAGGTTGCTCGGCGGGCCATAGTGCTTTTATCATGCTCCTCATAGCCTTTCGAGCCTGCTCATGAATGGCGGATAGTTCCTTTAGAAGGCTCCCCCGATAGGATCCAATATCTTCTTCAGGCCACCCGGTTAGGAGACCTATACATAAGACAAGGCATGTCCATTACGCTTCATGTATGAGAAGTACCCTTCGATGCTATAATCACACTTACCGAATATACCCCTCTGTAATTTTTGGTTCTCTTCTTGGATCTGGGCCAATTGAGTCTTTAAACTCTCAATTTCTTTGGCATGCTGCTTGTTTTCCGCCTGGAGGCGTTTCTTCTCCTCAAGGTTTCATTGCAATGAAAGGCATCCGGCCTCGTGCTGGGACTCAGCGTACCTCTGAGATTCTCGGGCTGCATCTAAATCTTTTTGCACCTGTCCTATAGACTCAGCTGCTACAAAGTACCCTCGCATCAGCACGGGATTATATACTTAGATCAAAAAATGGATATACTTACCATGCGCCTCCCGGTTGAAATTCTTTAATTGTTCTAGCTTGGCCTTCACGTCTTCCACCTATGTTCGGCTCACCTCCAATTCAATGGCCAATTTCTCATTCTGCTGCCTTGAGGCCTACATCATCAATAAAACGATATGCGGATCCTTAACTAGGTCGACCCAATCAATTCAAGGCTCAGGGGCAAGTGGGTTTACATGTGTGTCCGGATTCTTAAAACCAATCACTTACCTTCAGGTCGGATGATATTAGCTTCACTGCTTCCCCAAGCCCAGATCGGGTAGCTCCGATGTGCGCATCAACCGAACATAGAGCGTTAAACTCTTGTTCGGGGAACACCGGATGGCAAGGTGCTTCTCGCCACTGCCGGTGGTTCATCGCACTCTCCACCTCGGATTTGTTGACCGATACCGCGTCCCCAGAATCTTCAGGGACCGGATTGACCACAGGGGCCTCCGCGGCAGGTTCATCATGAGCAGAAGATCTTGGCTCATGAGTATTGCCAGGCACCTCGGTAGCATTCTCAGAAGAAGTTGGTTGTACTTGCTTCCTGAGTATTTCGGCATAAGATCCTCTATGAAATCTTAGCGATAATGATAACAATAGATTAAGCAACCGAACAAAGTACCTCTTGGTTGAACGAGTGGTCGGGGTTGCTCCCACGGCCGGTTCACATGAAGGATTCTTGTTGATGTCTGGTCCGGGCATTGCTACCCTAGCCGACGTTCATCGCGCGGATCGACGATGCTTGGGAGCGGAGGCCGGCGCATTTGGGTCGATGGAGGGCGCTTGCCTTTTATGGGAAGAATTTTTCTTCTTGCTGGTAATAGGGGAGGGGAATAATCTGGGGTGATCGGCTATGATAGCCACCTTGGAGCGATCGAGGATCTATTGGTAAAAGACCCCATCTTCAAGCTCGATTAACAGCTCCGGATTGTCATGTAATCCTGGATCGTCATCACGAGCATAGTTCTCTGGTTGGGGGTGGATAGTTGACTATCTCGACAAAGCTCCTCCATTCCTGTTCACACAGAGTAAAAGCTCCGGTCAAAAACGGGGCGAATGAAAAGTCTGAACTCAGGTCATAAGATCGAAAGGCTTACCCATTCGATGGGGTTGTAGCTTGAGTAGCCCTCCTTAACCGGCAGCCAAACAAAGTCTTCCTTTTCCCCTTTGTACAAGTCAGTAAGTGCGGCCGCCAATGCCGCTTGATTGGCAGGGCCTAGTCGTTGGGAGAGAGTGGTGTCACATGTCTCGTTGTAATGCCATAGAGGGTGTATTCTTTGTCGAAGAGGCTGAACGCATCGGGTGATGGCGGCGGCCATTACATCAATCATGGTCAGCTTGTGATGAGCCAGTAGCCTTACGTGGGCAGCCAACCATTAAACTTCGGCACCATCCTCTTGGGATGAACTCTTGGGTCGCTAGTTGTACCTTTTCTTCAAAGGGGCGTCGGAGTATTCGGGAAAACCCCTCCGAGCTGGATCGATTAGGGGGACATCCTCAATATAAAACCATTTCGAAGACCATTCTCCGGACTCCTTCTTCGGCGTCCCCACTGGATACCCCGTCCCAGCTATACGACATACTTCAGCTCCTCCTACTTCCCGAATTGCCTCACCTTGAGTGCGGGGGACGAGACAGAAGTACTTCCTCCATAGTGCAAAATTAGCCTCGCAGCCCAGAAACATCTTGCAAAGAGCAACAAAGCCCGAGATGTGCAGAATAGATCCGGGGGTAAGATGATGGAGCTGGATCCCATAGAACTCCAGTAATCCCCTCAGGAAACGATGAATGGGGAACCCTAGACCTCGTAAGAGGAAGGGAACGAAGCATACCCGCTCCCCCTGGTGGGGATTAGGGAAATTCTCCGCCAAGGCTTCATTGTTAAAAGAGGTCAAACCGGCGTGGGTAGTCGATAGATCCGAGGAAGGGAGATAACCTTGGATATCGAGGTCGCGCAGCCGCAGGAGAGATACAAAGCAACTTGCCTAATCCCCGAGACGAGAGCCGTAAGGACGTGAGGAAGAGCTAGGGGTGCTCGCCATGTTTTTGTGGTGATCCCTCGCTTGAAGTTTTTTATGACGGGGAAGAAGAGGAAGATGTCTCCCAGACCATGATTTAGCTTGTTTAAATGGGTGATGTCTCCTTTGTGGGAAGGGCATTCTTGTAAAAAAAAGACGGACCGCTCGTCTCCCCTAGGCGCATGAGGATCGAGAAGCACTGGAAGTTATTACAATGGGTCCCGCAAGTTCTCGACGTTTGAGATTTCATCGATGACAGGATGGTTGCTGAACAAGAAGGGATGGAGGGACTCGCCTCGCAAGCCGAATACTTCGACGCGCAAGATTGTCCGGATAATATACCTCGGCGTTGGAGGCTAGTCCGGGGGCTACTAAGGGAGTCCTGGATTAAGGGGTCCTTGGATGGCCAGCCTATTTCTGATGGGCCGGACTCATGGGCCGCTTGTTGAGTATAGGACTAACCGAAGGCCCCATCGCCGGGGAGGATGCTTCAGGAGTTGTGGCGTGTCTTCCTAGTTTGGGATAGTAGATAGGCCTGCTTTTCCCTTCGATGTGCAACCGACCATGTGTAACCCTAGGGACCCACGACATCTATATAAGCCAGGGGGGTTTAGATTGTAGGACTGAGAAACTCACCTAGGGTTTTAGCTATTCGATCTTGAGGTAGATCAACTCTGTAACCTTCATACCATCAATATAATCGAGCAGGACATAGGGTTTTACCTCCGTAGGAGGGCCCAAATTTGGGTAGATATCGTCTCCTTCGTCCCTTGTTACCATCGATCCTGGTCTCACAGCTCGGGACACCCTACCCGAGATCCGCTGATTTTGACACCGACAGTGACAAATTTTTTGTAAATAAGGATGCATGTCTCGGAGGCTCCGAAAATTGAAAATCGGTGGAATCAAAACCCATACTGCAGGAATCTAAGACTAAGATTTTGAGTTCAAATTTTGCAAACTGCCTGTGGTTTGTGATGCTTGTCTTTTCAACTCCTCTATATCTATTCACAGCGACAGCTTGTCAGTGCAACATGTCAGGTTTAGAGGATAGCCAGAATGAGTTCAGAGAGCCTAGTGCAGAACTTAATCCAGGCACTAGTCCCGAGGACAGCTCTTCAGAGGACCCAAGCACCCCAAGTTCTCATGGCTTTCCCAAGTCAACCACCAGGGCCAGGAGGAAACTCAATTTAGATGAGGAAGATGATGATTTTGTGCCTGATGAGGTGATGTGCAAGAAGCACCAAGATAAGAAGGAAAGTGTTGCTGCCAAGAAAAACATTGATGAGGTCACTTCATCCAGGAGGCCTATAAGGAAGGAGTATGCAAGCATAGATGCTATGAGAGCTCCTGAATCAGTCAAAGGACGAGCAATAACTCTTGAGGCTCCTACCCCCTCCAAGCAAACCAAGTTCATGGCTAAGAAGCCTCCAAAGAAGAGAGAGAGGAAGAGGATTATCCATGTGATAGGTAGGCCAACTTCTATGTATGAAGACCAGCTGAGCTTGAGGAAGAAGAAGAGAAGGAACATGCTGCCAACCCTCCTCCTTCAAAGCAAAGGAAACTTATGGCAGATGCTATGCCAAGCAATCCTGCATCTAAGGCTAAAGCTTCTATTCCCAAGGTCAAGAAGCTAGCTACCACCAATCCCAAGAGAACCACAAGATACTTTCAAGCAGCTGAGAAGAACAAATGTACAACTTCCATCAAAGCTACTGCAGAGGATGGAGAGATTGTTGTTGTGAGGAAGTTGAGACCTCATTTGACAGAGCACAATGATGATCATCATGTGGATAAGAACATGAAAGAGAGGAAGGATCAAGGGCTTGGGAAGTGGAGAGGTACTGATACATATGCCATTAGGAGAATAGTTGTTGATGCTCACTTTCACACTAACGAGCAACAAGACTTCTATGAGACTATCTTGTTATACAAGAGTCCAACTGTCAGTGACATGAGGTATGTTGACTGGAAGTACATCATGGAGAATGAAGAGTAGTCCCTCATGTCTAGGAGAACTTCAAGGCAATTGACATTGATGCCTTTGTTGGTAGAGATATGACTGCTTGGAATGATGAGATGATCATGTAATTCTACTCGACAGCTCATTTCTATCCAGATGGGAGAATTATATGGATGGCTGATGGCACCAGGCACCAATATTCTGTTGATGAGTGGCCTACCATCTTAGGAGCCCCACAGGTGCAGGATGGAGATATGGATTTTTATGTTGAGGCCAAGATGAACCACAACTCCATGGACAACATGTATAACCTAGTTCCTAAGGAATATCCGAAGTCACAAAAGTTAGGTTGTGTCTACTTCTTGCAAGCAGGACTACCCACCACCAACACCATTATGATGTACACCTTGATGCCTAAATCATGTGATAACAAGATGATCAGAGGGTATTCCGTCAACATGCTACATCATGTAGACACCCACACCAGGATTAGAGTGATGGATCTCATTGTGGAGACCATCAAGAGGATTGTTGCTGACGAGAAGAGGTCATATGGATATGCTCCATACATAAAGATGCTAATCAACTCCAAGGTTGGAAAGAGCACATATCTACTTGACATACAACACCTACCACTTCAACCAGAGTTCGAGGAGAATGTTGTGGAGATGAATCCTAGTCATCCCACTTCATCTACAGCACATGCTGAGATTGAGGTAGGGCAGGCAGAGCCACTAGTGCTCCAATGCCCAAGACAAAGGGTGGTCAAATGGCATTTCCCATCATCACCATCCAAGGGATGGAGAAGGATATCAGTGAGATCCTACAGAACTAGAAGATCCTTGAGAGGATTGTGGAGACAAAATTTCATGACTTGGATGTCAACGTAACTGAATTGACCACCACAGTCAACCAGTTGAAGAAGGAAGTGGATGATGTGCCTAGTCCCAGCTCCAATGATGATGTTGATGCTTCTCTCCCGACTCACACTCAGTTTAGACACATGCCAGATCTTTTGTCGTGCCAGTTATACGAACAAGACCATCAGCATCAGCTCCATTAGCTCCTACACCTCTAGTGTCTACACCTCTACCTCAGAGGATATCAGCTGAAGCCTTCGCGCACATTGTTCTTTCGACTCCTTCATCAGTTACCGGAGGAAGCCATGCCAGAGGGACGCTTAGCTCTATAGATTTGAACTTTTTAGTGACTTGTTGCCAAAGGGTAGAAGTGTATAGATCATAGGGCTTCAAGAGAGAGTGTTCTGCCTTTTGTTAGCTCTTCTCGTTTGAAAACATTTTCTCTATCGTGAGATTGTCTTTAAACTTCTTGTGTTTGATCATACACTTTAATGTTTGGCGCTACTATTTCGTATCCTTGAAATATCTATGTGATGACCATTCACTCATTTATGATGTCATGTGCAATGCAATTTAGTTATATCATCTATGTGCACCACCAATATGTATGTGACATGGAAGAGTGACCCATGATCCTAATCGATTGTGCATTTTCATTCAAACGCAAATATAAAAGTAGTGCACAAATTTAGAGAGATCTCTTGCTTATCACATACTTCTCAAAGCGATGATTCTATTCATTGATTATATCATATGTCGAAGCTTTGATCTATATGTTGTCATCAATTACCAAAAAGGGAGATTTAAAACACAACTTCTCCCTAGGTGGTTTTGGTAATTAATAACAACATATATTTCATTGGACTAATGATTCTACCAAGTATATTTCAGGAAAAGTCCAATGAATGGACTGGTTAAGGATTGAAAGGAGATCCCCTAGATTCAAGGAAAATCTATTGCCAACAAGCTTCAAGACTCTACGTTTTGCATTTTGTGACAAATCACATTTCAATCCATATGAGAGCCAATATTAAAAGGGGTGAGGTATATATGATGATGTGGTTGCTCAAGTGCTTAGAGATTAGCCACCAAAAAATACTCATGAAATTCTCCCACAAATATTCTGTCCAAACCCTAAAATTCCAAATTAGGTGCCACCAAAACTTTCCATTCGGCCCTACAAATTTTTCCTTAGATAGATCCAAAGCAAAACCCTAGCATCTCGGTGCTTCCAAGTCTCATTGTGGTGCAACCGAAATCAGTGGCAAACTTTCCGTTGTGTCATTTCTAAAAATAAAAAAATAGATTTTTAGGAATCGGTGCCACCGAATTTTGAAACTGACTAGGCCAGCCAAAATAGGACTCATCGAGATTTATATACCGGTCTCACTGAAACGTCAAAAGTTGCCAAATTTTGCACTAGTCGGTGCAATTGAGTTTTTGCTTCGGTTTTACTGAGAATGTTGTAATGGTTAGATTTTTGGAGATGCCTATATATACCCCTCCACCTACCTCTCACTCGGTGTGGAAGCACTCGGAACAGACCAATACTTGCCCCATCCATTTTCTAAGAGAGAACCACCTACTCATGTGTTGAGATCAAGATCATCCAGTCCAACCATATGATCTTGATTTCTAGCCTCCCCAAGTTTCTTTCCACCCAATCAACCTCTTCTACCAAGCCAAATCTGTAAGAGAGTAATTGAGTGTTGAAGAGACTATCTTTTGAAGCACAAGAGCAAGGAGTTCATCATACTAACACATCCTAGATTTGTTAGGTGTCGCTTGGGAGCCTCCGACTTCGTGTGGAGTTGAACCAAGTAGTTTGTAAGGGCAAGGAGATCGCCTACTTCATGAAGATCTACCCCGAGTGATGCTACTCCTTCGTGGACATAAGCCATGGTGGAATAGACAAGGTTGCTACTTTGTGAACCCTTATGGGTGGATCCTTCCCTGGAATCTCGCGAGCATTATCCTCCGTTGGTTGAAGTCTCGATCATCATGGACGTATGATAGCACCACCTATCGGAACCACGAAAAAAATCTTCGTGTCTCCAATTGAGTTTGATCCTCCTATCCCTACCCTCTACTTATATGTGCATATTATTTTCCGCTGCTATGCTCTTAGACTTGCCTGTGTAGGGTGTGCTAGACTTGGTATAATTGCTAAAACTTGCCAACTATTATAATTGGGAAAATGCTAGATTTTTATTTGGTCAAGTAGTCTAATCACCCCCCCCCCCTCTAGACATACTTTGGATCCTACAGTTGGTGACCAAATATTGTTTGGAGTCCCGTATGTGATCTCAGACATCATGAGGAGCTCGAGAATGGTCTCGAGGTAAATATTTATATATGTGAAGTCATATTTTGTCTATCGTAAAAGTTTCAGATTTTGTAGTATTGTACCGGGAAGCTTCCGGAGGATTTTGGAGGGGTCCGGAAGTCCATGGATAGTTCCACCATGCCCCTTATACCAGCATGGTCTATAGGGGCACCCTAGCCTTATTGGAACAGATCCCAAGGGCCCATGCGGCTAGGGGGTAGAAACCTTGAGGGGCAAGGCACCTCGAAGGTGCCTTGGGGAGGGAGGACTCCTCCCTCTTGGTCGCGAATCCCTCCCTTGGACGAGGGGTCAAGGTTGTGCCCCCTCCCCCCCCTTGCCTCCTATTCATAGTGGATGGGAGGGGAGGATTGGACACAACAACTCCTATCCCTTTAGGTATCCCTCTCCCTCCCATCTCTCCCGTTCTTCCTCGTTTGCATTTCTAGAGGCGCTTGGCAAAGCGCTGCTGGCACTGCTCCACCACAATCTCCACCATGCAGTCGTGATGGATGAGATCCCATCTAGTTCTCCACCCTCGCTTGCTGGATCAAGGAGGTGGAAATGTCGTCGATCCGCATGTGTGCTTAACATGGAAGTGGCGTTCGTTTGGCGCTAAATGTATTGGATCGCGATTGGATCGTGAAGAGTACGACTACATTAGTCGCGTTATATACGCTTCTGCTTAACGGTCTACAAGGGTACATAGACACACCCTCCCTCTCGTTGCTATGCATATCCATAGATACATCTTGGGTGTTCATAGGAATTTGTTTGTTTTCCATACTTCATTCTCCTACAGTGGCATAATGAGGTAGGTCTATGCGTAGATGATATGCACGATTAGAACACAAAGAAGTTTGGGGCATTGATGTTCTGATTGCTTACCTCCCTTGTCTTATTTTGGTTCCGCGATATTGTGGTATGAAGCGGCTCAGACCAGCTTTACTTGTCCTCGCACAAGAGACCGGTTCCACCGACTGATATGCAACTTGTTTTGCATAAGGTGGTTGGTGGGTGTGTGTCTCTCCCGCTTTAGTTGAATCGGATTTGACATAGGCGATCCTTGTAGAAGGTTAAAAGTCAATTTGATCATCACCATTGTGGCGTTGTGTAGGTAAGAATGGTTCTTGCTAGTTGCCCATAGCAGCCACGTAAAACTTGAAACAACAAAGTAGAGGACGTCTAACTTGTTTTTGCAGGGCATGTTGTGATGTGATATGGCCAAGACATGATTTGATATATTAGATGATCATGTTTTGTAATAGTTATCATGACTTGCATGTCGATGAGGACGGCAACCGGCAGGAGCCATAGGGTTGTCTTTAATTTAATTTATGGCATGTGTGTCAATCATTAAATGACATGTAATTGCTTTACTTTATCTCTATGTGTCAGCAATAGTTGTAGAAGCAATAGTTGGTGAGACAACCACGTGACGAGACGATGATGGACATCATGGTGTCATGCCAGTGAAGATGGAGATCATGTCGGTGCTTTGGAGATGGAGATCAAAAGCACGAGATGGTCATATCATGTCACTTATTTATTTGCATGTGATGTTTATCCTTTTATGCACCTTATTTTTCTTAGGACGAGGATAGCATTATAAGATGATCCCTAACTTAATCTCAAGATAAAATATGTTCTCCCCGAGTATGCACCATTGCAAACATTCGACATTTTGAAGCACCTCGTGATGATCGGGTGTGATAGACTCTTCATTCACATACAACAGGTGTAAGCCAGTTTTGCGCATGCAGGATACTTGGTTAAACTTGATCAGCCTAGCATGTACAAAAATGGCCTCGGAATACGAGAGACCGAAAGGTCGAACAAGATTCATATAGTAGATGTGATCAACATGGAGATGTTCACCATTGAAACCACCCATCTCACATGATGATCGGACTTGGGTTGGTGGATTTCGATCATGTAACACTTAGACAATCTAAGGGATGTTGATTTCAGTGGGAGTTCATTAGTAATTTGATTAATTGAACTTATTATCATGAACATGGTGTAAAGTCTTTGCAAATTCGGTTGTAGATCAATAGCTCGCACTGTAGCTCCCTGATTTTATATATGTTCCTAGAGAAAGACTAAGTTGAAAAATAGTGTACACAATCATGCGGACTAGGTCTATAATCTGAGGATTGTCCTCACTGCTGCATAAAAGGCGTATGCCCTTAATGAGACGCTCGATGTGTCAGCCCTTTCAGCATTGTCTATGGATGTTGTGAACGGTAAACACGTTTTGATGACTACTCTATAATTCAGTGCGCTATGCTTTATGGCTTAGAATCGGAGCTCCAAAGACATTTTGAACGCCACAGGGCATATGAGATGTTCCAAGATCTGAAATTGGTATTTTAGGCTCATGCCTGTGTTGAGAGGTATGAGACCTCTTACAGGTTGCTTGCCTGCAATATGGAGGAGAATAACTCAGTCAGTGAACATGTGCTCAGAATGTCTGGGGTGCTACAATCTCTTGAATCAAGTGGGAGTTAATCTTCCAGATAAGATAGTGATTGACAAAGTTCTCCAATCACAATCACCAAGCTACTAGAGCTTTGTGATGGACTATAACATGCAAGGATGGATAAGATGACCCCTGAGCTATTCGTGATGCTTAAGGCCGCAGAGGTAGAAATCAAGAAGGAGAAGTGTTGACTGTTAACAAGACCACTAGTTTCAAGAAGGGCAAGGGAAAGAAGGGAAACTTCAAGAATGGCAAGCCAGTTGCCGCTCCAATGAAGAAACCAAAGGCCGGACCCAAACACGATACTGTGTGCTTCTATTATAAGGTGAACGGTCAATGGAGGACGAGCTTCCCCCAAGTAATTGGCAGATAAGAAGGCTGGCAACGTCAACAAAAGTATATTTGATATACATGTGTACCTTACTAGTGCTCGTAGTAGCCCCTGTGTATTTGTTACCGGTTCAGTTGCTAATATTGGTAACTCAAAACAGGAGGCGTGGAATATACGGAGACTAGCTAAGAGCAAGGTGACGATGTGTGTTGGAAGTGTATCCAGGGTTGATGTGATCACCATCACACGCTCCCTCTACCGTCGAGATTAGTTTTAAACCTAAGTAAACGTTATTTGGTGCATGCGTTAAGCATGAACATTACATGGATTTTGTTTAATGTCAGATGGTTATTCATTTAAGTCAGAGAATAGTGGTTGTAGTGTTTACATGAATAATATCTCTTATGATCATGCATCCTATGTGAATCATTTATTGAATACTGGATCATAGTGATACACGTGTTCATAATATTGATGTCAAAAGATGCAAAGTTAATAATGATAGTACCACATACTTTGTGACACTACCGCCTAGGTCATACTGATGTAAAGTGCATGAAAAAACTCCATGCTGATGGATCTTTGGACTCACTCAATTTCGAATCGCTTGAGATATGTGAACCATGCCTCTTGGGCAAGATGACTAACACCCCGTTTTCCAGTACGATGGAGCGGGCAAGTGGCGTGTTGGAAGTAATACATACTGATGTATGTAGTTCAATGAGTGTTGAAGCACGCGATGGATATCATTATTTTCTTACCTTCACAGATGATTTGAGTAGATATGGTATATTTACTTAACGAAAATTAAGTCTGAAATGTTTGAAAAGTTCAAGCAATTTTAGAGTGAAGTTGAGAATCATCTTCGTACCAAGAAGATAACATTTCTACGATATGATTATAGCGGAGAATATCTCAGTCACGAGTTTGGTATGCATTTAAGACAATGTGTAATTGTTTCACAACTCACGCCACCTGGAATACCAGTGGTGTGTCTGAGCGTTGTAATCATACTCTGTTAGATATGGTGCGTTCTATGATGTCTCTTACCGATTTGCCACTATCATTTTGGGGTTATGTATTAGTGACAACTGCATTCACTTTAAATAGAGCACCATCTAAATCCCTTGAGACAACACCGTATGAATTTTGGTTTGGCAAGAAACCTAAGCTATCATTTCTTAAAGTTTGGGGTTATGACACTTATGTTAAGAGGCTTCAACTTCATAAGCTCAAACCCAAAGCCGAGAAGTGTGTCGTCATAGGATACCCTAAGGAAACAATTGGGTATAACTTCTACCACAAATCCTAAGGCAAAACATCTCTGTTGCTAAGAATGGATCCTTTCTAGAGAAGGATTTTCTCTCAAAAGAAGTGAGTGGGATGAAGGTAGAACTTGATGAGGTTATCAATGAAGGGGTCGCAACATGGATGTTTTTGTCCCTATACAGATCTTCGCCTTTGGCAGCATTGTGCTACACGCTGATTCCGCTGGTCATCTAGGCCGCGTTGAGAACTTCGCCCCCGATCGAGAGGTCAGATTTGGAAACGTAGAGTTCACCGTCGATTCTCGGGGGGGACTTGTCACTAATCAGGCTCACAGCTTCGCTTGTAGCCTCCGAGGACTCTGAGGCCTTAACCTTTAGCCCCTTCTTCGGACATGCCTATGGGGTCACCCATGGCGACAAATCGATCCCTTATCCCGGTCCGTCCGTTAAGCAAGATGACTGGACACATCTTCTTTCCGAACACTCCCCATGTCTGGACGTCATGGAGGATAACTCCACGAATTCCGAATAGCTGGATCCGATCAGGCACCCAGCGGTCGGTGAGGCCCTGGAGCGATTTTCGTCGATGAAGATCATTGGCGATCCAGCCCCGATCTATGCTTGGTTTGGTTACGGTGCGGGCGGGGACGAATTTTTCAACCCACCCACCACCCACTTGATAGCCACCGTTGAAGATTTAACCGACGTGCTGGACTATGCCTCCGAGGAGGCAGAATACAAGGATGAAGAGGACCGTGCTCCCACCCCGTTAACATCGGGAGTTGGACCGCCAGTTCTACATACGACGTCTACATGGTGGATACTCCTGCCACCAATGACGACAACACGCCTCACAACGATGGCGACAAATCGGGCGATGCACCATCAAGGCGCCGAAAATCGCATAAGCGGTCCAAAAGCAAAAAAGGGAAGAGCTATTATCAACAACGGGGACGGTAATGCCCCCATTGATCATGACAATCCCGATATCCCCGAGCACCCATTTGAGGGTCCAGAGGGGCCTAAGGACCAAAACAACCCCGATAACATCAACAACCCCGAAGGCGATGATTAACTTCCCCCGTCAAGGAGGAAGCTATACCGGAAGCCGATGACTTGTACATCCCTGATAACCTCGAAGATCAGGAAGAAATCAGGCAGCGGCTCATACCAATGGCTCGTAGCCTAAAGGCTAAGGAACGGTAGCTCAAAGCCGAACAGGCCGACCTCAATGATCGATGGACGAAAGTCCTCTCAGTGGAGGAAGTATACGACACTGGTCTGTCAAACCAGCCCAAAATCTCCCCTCAGAGAAGGCTGCTGCCGCAATTTGATGATGAACTTACTGATACTCAATCTCCAGACCATACTGACAAGCCGGACTGCCCCCCTCATGGTCGGGACAGGATGACTGACGATGTTGGTTATATACCAGCAGTGCCCCGAAGACGGGGTAAGGAGCCATTAGATCCCAATGACAGGTTTGACCTGTGAGATGACCTAGATCATAGAGAAGCCCACACTAGATCCATCTATGGATCCAGAGAGTACTCGCCCGATAGACGCGGCGGATATAGACCATGGTTCGACCAAAACAACAGAGTCCGGGAATGTAACCGGCCCCACACAGACGCCTAATATAGGCGAGACATAGCATGGGTCAGAGGTGCTGCTCACCCACTATGCTTCTCAGATGAGGTAATGCGGCATCAGTTCCCCGAAGGGTTTAAACCCATGAATATAGAATAGTACGACGGGACCACCGACCCAACTGTATGGATCGAGGACTTCCTCCTCCATATCCACATGGCGCGAGGAGACGATCTCCATGCCATCAAATACCTCCCTCTTAAGCTTAAGGGGCCAGCTCGGCACTAGTTAAACAGCCTCCCCGAAAACTCCATTGGATGCTGGGAAGACCTCGAAGATGCGTTCCGCTCTAACTTCCAGGGGACCTATGTCCACCCGCCGGACTCTTCCAATCTCACCAATGTCGTCCAGAATCCCGGCGAGTCTGATCAGCAGTTCTGGAATCGGCTCTTGACTAAGAAGAACCAAATCGTCGACTGTCTAGATGCTGAGGCCATAGCCTCCTTCCGGCACAATATTCGGGACGAATGGCTGGCCCGTCAGCTAGGCCAGGACAAGCCTCGGACTATGTCCACCCTTACCTCCCTCATGACCCGCTTTTGCCCGGGCAAAGATAACTGGCTGGCAAGATGCAACCACAATTCTGAAGATCCCATAGCACCTGAGGCCCGGGATGGCAACTCAAAGCCAAAGCGCAATAAGAATAAGCGCCAGCATAATAATAGTGATGCCGATGACACGGCTGTTAATGTCGGATTCTGTAACTCCCGACCTGGGCAGCGGAAGAAGCCCTATAAAGGCAATCGTGACGGACCCACTCAGCTCGAGAAGATCATTGAAAGGCCCTGCCAAATACATGGGACTTTGGAAAAGCCCGCCAACCACACACACCGCAACTGCTGGGTGTTTAAACAGGCCGACAATATACCACCCGAAGACCAAGGCAAAAGCTATCACAGCAAGGACGAAGATGAGTCTCGGGGTCCAATTGGTGGCGGACAGAAGAAATTCCCTCCTGAAGTCAAAAGTGTGAACATGATATATGCCACCCACATATCGAAGAAGGAGAGGAAGCACGCCCTCCGGGAAGTCTCCACGGTGGAACCCGTAGCCCCAAAGTACAACCCATGATCGGCATACCCAATCACCTTTGATCTGCGTGTTCATCCGACCAGTATCCGCCATGGGGGTTTGATGGCCCTCGTCCTAGACCCCATTATAGATGGGTATCGCCACACAAAGGTCCTAATGGATGAAGGAAGTACCCTTAACCTGATTTACTCAGATATGGTGAAAAACATGGGCATCGATCCGTCAAGGATCAAACCCAGTAGCACTACCTTCGAAGGAGTGATCCGGGGCATTGAGGCCCGATGAACGGGCTCGGTAACTCTGGAGGTCGTGTTCAGCTTGCCCGATAACTTTCGCAGCTAGGATTTGATCTTCAACATCGTGCCCTTTCGCATCGGCTATCACGCGCTGCTTGGTCAGACAATGTTTACTCATTTCAACGCGGTCCCACACTATGCATACCTCAAGCTCAAGATGTTGGGCCCCAAGGGGGTCATTATTGTCAACGGCAATACCGAGTGTTCCCTTAGAACTGAGGAACGTGCACTAGACCTAGCGACCGAATTCAGCTACAAAGAAGATCAACAAGTTCTAACATCTGCCATAAAGGCACATAAGGCTGGGAAGCGAGTCGGCTTCAGACCGAGAACTCAGATCCATCCTCTTCCCCTCTATAGGGACTCGCACCCCCATCTCACAAACTCAGGACCAGCAAAGTATGTGCCGAGGAGGCACAACTTCGCACTTAAGATTCCATGGGTAGTGGTGGGGAAATTAAGATAGGTGTTCGGCTGCCCCGACCTGCTACCAGCAACACGTCTTTGGACAAAATGCAGGCACTCCAAAAAGAGCCTGCCTACGGCATAAAGCTCACCTACAATTCGGCGGCCTCTCAAGATTTTTTTAGCAAAATCCGCCTGCCGAACACTAACACCCATCAAGGTGCATCTAAGAGCAGGAGTCAACTAGCAAGCGGGCATATCGACGACGTCAGGTTACCAATTGAGGACCCCTGGTACAACAACTCATGTATGATTTTATTTCTTATTTTCTTTTGCATACTTGTAAACAGTTGCTTCGACAATCCGAGTTATAAGAGTTGTTGAGAAAATGCAAAATTGCTTGGCGTGAGTTCGCCTCATTTGTCCTATTTTTGGCGCATATTTTTTTCTCCTTTCTCCCTCTTATCGTGAACCTGTTCAGTATGACGCGAGGTAACTGGCTAGTAGACCGGGGGCTCGATTTCAAACACGAATCGCCTTATCTATCATGTGTTCGGCGTCTCGGCATTCGCTTTATATGCATCGGTTCCGAACTATGTCTTTGGTCAATAAGTTGGGTTGCCCGACTCCTGTGCTTGCCCCTTTATGTTCCGCTTGTTCGGCTAAAAGGGAAAAGGGAGCACCCCTGCGATTGTGTTTCCGGATAGTCTGATCAAGCACCTCAGGGGAGAAAGTCGAAATTGATTGTCATAGTATGCGCAATCCTATCTGTGAACCCCGAGCTAGAAGTATTACACTTCAATCCTCATAAGTGGTTACTCCGTGTTATACGAGGAACTTTCCCTTTGTGCATATATTGTGATGCCGGCTTCGGCCACGGTTTGTCTGAAATACACAACAATCCAGTGGCTAATTGTACACTTCCTTTAGTCCTTTTCACGCCCCTCCGGCTAAGTGAAAGAAATAAAGCACTATAGTTTGATTGCCTAGTCTGCCGCACTAATGAGGGATCACTAGAAGAGTGTCTAGAGGGGGGTGAATAGACTAATAGCAGAAATTTAAAACCTCCCAAGTTAATTGGTTGGCAGATTTTAATAGTTTTAGCAAAGCTAGCAAGTCTAATATCCCTACACATGCATGTCAACAAATATGGCAGCAGAAACTAAAGACATTGCATCTGAAGTAAAGTGTTGAGATAGGTAGATCAAACGCAGTTGGAGACGCATGGATTTTTCCCGTGGTTCCGATAGGTGGCGCTATCGTACATCCACGTTTATGGAGTCTTCAACCCATGGAGGGTAACGGTCACGAGAGTCCACGAAGGGCTCCACCCAAAAGGGTCCACGAAGTAGCAACCTTGACTATTCCATAACGGCTTCCGTCCACGAAGTACTAGCCTCACTATGGGTACATCTTCACAAAGTAGGCGATCTCCTTGCCCTTACAAACTTCTTGGTTCACTCCACAACACAAAGTAGGAGGCTCCCAAGCGACACCTAACCAATCTAGGAGGCACCACCCTCCAAAAGGTAATAGGCTCGGTAATGACGATGAACTCCTTGCTCTTGTGCTTCAAGATGATAGACTCCTCAGCACCCAATCACTCTCTCATAGATTTGGTATGGTGGAAGAGATGGGATTGGTGGAAAGCTACTTGGGGAGGCTAGAAATCAAGATCCATATGATTGGAGTGGAAGATCTTGACCTCAACACAAGGGTAGGTGGTTCTCTCTCAGAAAATCTGATAGGATAGGTATGGAATAGTTCTGAGTGCTTCTCTTCCGAGTAAGTGGTGGTGAAGGGGTATATAAAGGCATCCCCAAAAATCCAACCGTTACACACAAAATGACCAACTCGGTGACACCGATGTGTTAATCTCGGTGGTACCGAAGTGACCAAAAGGTGGCAACATTTGAATCTCGGTAAAGCCGATATAGGAAACTCGGTTGCACCGATAAGGTGACCAATGGTCAGATTTCCAATCTCGGTGACGCCAATCCAACATTCTCGGTGGGACCGAAAATGTGAATTTGTGTAACAGAAAGTTGGCAACCTAAACTCGGTGGCACCGGTATGGAATCGGTTGCACCGAAGTGGCTAGGGTTTGGCTTGAGTCTGTCTAGGTTCTGGAATCAGTGGCACCGGTATGGGCAAGTTGGTTGCATCGATTTTGAGTGGTAGGTATGGAACAGACTTTGGTGGGAGAGTTTGTGGATGTTTTTGGCGACTATCACTTGTGCACGTTTGAGCATATTGTTCACCAACAAAACCTTACCCCTTTTTAATAGTATTGGCTTTCCTATGGACTCAAAGTGATTTCTCACAAATATAAAATGTAGAGTCCTCTTGCTTGAAGCTCGGCCAACCTATTTCCTTGCATCTTGGGGTATGTCCAAAATCTTCTTTTGCCAGACCTCTCTATAGACTATACCTAAAATACACTAGGTAAAAGTATCAGTCCAAGAGGCAATGTATGTAGTCATGAATTATCAAAACCACCAAGGGAACATGTTGTGCTTTCAATCTCCCCCTTTTTGGTAATTGATGACAACATACAATCAAAGCTTCAAATAAAGATATGCATGGTTATACTAAAGACTTTGAGAGACACATGACTTAGACTTTCTCCCCCTAAATGTGTGCAATCCTTTAAAGGATAGTTGCGAATGCATGAACACACATAAGGTAGAAGGGATATACCAGGTCATGTGTATCTTGGCTATATGCATCAAATATATGTGAATGAGATGTATCTTTGTTCAAGACATCACTCTTGTAAACAATATGTGCAAGAAGCAAGAGATCATCTTGACCAAGGATATGACGCAGATATTTACCTTGAGTTCTTGAGCATCCTAGTGATAGAAACACACTTGAGAAAACAATGTTAGGAAACACAGGAATATTCTACCAAATAGCAAGGCAATAGAACTCAAAATTTCCAAGATATGGAGGACATATAGAAGATAGTATTCCTTAGAATTTATATGTCTCCAAGATCATTTAGAATTTTCTCACCGTAGATTTGAAAATAGATTATCCTCTCCCCTGAATCTTAGCAGGTAGATATTAGGATTGGATAAGGTGAGAAAGGTCAAAAATTTCTTCTCCCCTTACTTTGATATTCTCGCCCTGTTTATAAAGGTATGATAATTAATATTGGATATCCGCCTTGATCATATCTCCCCCTTTGCAAAAGCATGTATCATATCTCCCCTTTAGCATGAAGCTTTGGTCTTCTCCCCCTTTGGCATCAGTTTCCAAAAATGTCAAAAACAAAAAAATACAGGGATCATTGACTGAGAAGGGATCCTTGAGAACAAGGGTCATTGAAAAGTAGGATTCATGGAAATGAAAATTGAGAGAGTCATGGAAAATTATTTGTTATTCTCCTCCTTTCTTCATTGAAGATAGAGATCCTTGAAGAAATAAATTCTCTCCTCAAAATTAACTTTAGTTCTTCTCCCCCTGAGTAATACAAAGTTTTTCTAATATTAAGGGATCATCAAAGTAATAGAAGTATTACAAGAAAGATCACTAAGAAAACACAGAATTGCAAAAATGAATTTAAACGAAACAGAATGTACATCAGTGACGCCGAGATAGATCGATCGGTGAGGCCGAGATTTTGTAGTGCAGCTTGTCTGTAGTTTCGGTGGAACTGAAAATCTGAGTCGACGGCTCCGAAAGAGAAACCAAGTTTTTGTTTTCACAGAGTCAAGAGAAGATTTCAATGAAATATGAAGTTTGTACCGGGGACATCAACTAGAGAAGATTGGAGTAGTTATGAGATATATTAACTTAGGTCACCTATATTAGAGTATATTGACTTAGGAGCCAAGCCAGATTCTTAACTAGATGATGGGTGGTGACTAGGTCACCTATATTAGAGTATATTGAATTAGGATCCAAGCAAGAATACTAGATCATAGGTCATACTTTATGTTAAGCTCAGAATGGGGTTACCATTTTTCAATTAAGCGTTTTAATGTCTTCATATCGCTTGAGTTGCTTTAGCTCATTTCTTGGAGTAAAGCCTTTTCAAGGACATGAGTACATACCTTTGAGTGATGTTGACGATGTAGCTTGTAGATGAACTTGTTGAGGATGCTCGAGGTTGATGAAGATCATCTTGAGTTTTGAGCAATCCTTCTTGTTCTAGTTCATTGGTTACCTACAAAGATTAGTCATGCAAGTAAGAACAACAGATATATCCCATTGACATGATACCAATTGAAAGTGTGCAATTTGATCAAGTATATGTCAAGGATATTGTTGATTGGCCTTCTTCCTTCCATCATCACGAGGGGTTGTGGATACTTGGTAATGACAAGATTGCTTATGATTGGAGTTGATGGCAATCTTGTGGAATGAAGTTTTTCCAAGTAGCTACAAGAGATTAGATGCAATACAAGGGAGCATAGAATTCCATGGCAAAAGATGAAATGTTAAGACACATGGAAATATCAAGAAAGCTCATGCCCTTCCATGCAACCGAGTGAGTCTAGCTCAAGTTTGAAGCACCGATCATGTTTAACTCACTCCTTAAGTGACAAAATGTCTTCTCATCAAGTGGCTTAGTAAAGATATCGGCCAATTGCTTGTTAGTGCGAACATGCTTAATATTAATATCTCCTTTGGCAACATGGTCGCGAATGAAATGATGTCGAACTTGAATATGCTTAGTTCGAGAATGTTGCATAGGGTTATGACCAATTTTAATAGCACTTTTATTGTCACAAAGTAATGGAACATTTTTAACATGAATTACATAATCCTAAGTGTTTGTGTCATCCATAGTAATTGCACACAACAAGATCCAGCAGCAATGTACTCAACTTCGGCAGTTGATAAAGATACTGAGTTTTGTTTCTTAGAGGACCAAGATACAAGAGATCTGCCCAAAAATTGACAAGTACCCGAGGTGTATTTTCTATCAACCTTGTCACCGGCATAGTCCGAATCAGAATAGACAACAAGGTCAAAAGAAGATCCCTTGGGATACCAAATGCCAAAACTTGGCGTTTGTACCAACTATCTCACAATGCGTTTTACAGCTAAAAGATGACATTCTTTCGGTGCAACTTGATATCTAGCACACATGCTAACACTGAGCATAATATCGGGACGAGATGCACATATATATAATAATGAACCAATCATAGATCGATAAACTTTCTGATCAACCGGTTCATCCTCTCTGGTTAGATCAACATGTCTGCTAGTAGGCATAGGGGTTTTCATACCTTTGCACTCATGCATGTTGAACTTTTTGATCAAGTCCTTGGTATACTTGGTTTGAGAGATGAAAGTTCCTTCCTTTGATTGCTTGATTTGCAAGCCAAGAAATAATTTCAGCTCACACATCATAGACATCTCATACTTCTCGGACATCAACCTTCCAAATCTTTCACTAAATTAAGGGTTAGTTGAACCAAAGATAATATCATCCACATAGATTTGGCACACAAATAGTTCACCATTAACTCTCTTAGTGAATAAGGTTGCGTCAATTTTACCAATTTCAAAACCCTTTTCGATAAGAAACTTCGTTAAACATTTGTACTAGGCACGAGGGGCTTGCTTAAGACCATAAAGAGCTTGACAAAGTTTGTAAACATGATTAGGTTTCTTAGGATTCACAAAGCCAGATGGTTGTTTAACATAAACCTCTTCTTCAATTTCACCATTTAAAAATGCACTTTTAATATCCATTTGATAAAGCGTGATATCATGGTGATTGGCATAAGCAAGAAGAATGTGAATAGATTCAAGTCTAGCGACGGGGGCATAGGTCTCACCGTAGTCCATACCTTCGACTTGCGTATATCCTTGAGCTATGAGGCGAGCCTTGTTGCGCACAACTTGACCGTCTTCGTCTTGCTTATTCCAAAATACCCATTTGGTTCCGATGATGTTGTGTTCATCCTCGGGCTTCTCCATGAGTGTCCACACTTCGTTCCTTTCCAAGTTGTGAAGTTCTTCATGCATAGCGTTCACCCAATCCGCGTCTTCAAGAGCTTGTTCTACCTTCAAGGGCTCAATGCTAGAGATGAAAGAATAATGCTCATAGAAGTTTGCTAGACGAGTTTTAGCGCGAGTGATTCTCCATGTTTGTATATCACCAAAGATTTGGTTTAGGGGATGGTTCTTAGTCACTTGTGCTCGAACTCGGGTCAGCTTCCGATTGTTGGTTGGTGGATCTTCTTCTTCATCATCATCTCCTTCATCTTCGTTGTTGTTGAAGGTGTCGTTCCCTTGAGGTGCTGGTGAAGGAGGTTGTGGTGAATCTTCATGATGCACTTCCTTCTCTTCATCATCTTGCCGGGTACCGCTTGTGGATGCCTCCATATCATATTGTGGTTCACCTTGTCATGAAGTAGGGGCTTCCACTTGAGTTGATGAAGTACTTTCCTTCACCTCCATGGGACGAATCTTGTCGATGGTTAAATCTAGGATAGCTTCCGAAGGGTTCTTATCACCTATATCATTTGGCAATTGTTCGACTTGCGAACCATTAGATTCATCAAACTTCACATCTACCGTCTCTTCAACTTTTCGAGTGAAGTTGTTGTAGACACGGTAAGTGTGAGAGTTCGATCCATAACCAAGTAGGAATCCTTCATGAGATTTAGAAGCAAATTTAGTACGACGATGCTTATCAAGAATGTAGCACTTGGAGCCGAATACCCGAAAGTATCCAACTTGGGGTTTGTTACCGGTGAGTAGCTCGTATGCCGTTTTACCAAGAAGCTTGTGAAAGTAAAGTTGGTTTGTGGCATGACATGTTGTTTCCACGACTTTTGCCCAAAAGTGTTTTGGCGTCTTGTATTCGTCAAGAATCATTCTTGCCATCTCAATGAGTGTCCAGTTCTTCCTCTCAACAACTCCATTTTGTTGAGGTGTGTATGTAGCCGAGAACTCATGTGAAACACCTTCTTCGTCAAGAAAGGTATCCACATGGGTGTTCTTGAACTCCGACCCGTTATCGCTCCGAACCTTCTTGATCTTCACTTCAAACTGATTTTGTGCTTTGCGAGCGAAGTTCTTGAAGATCTTTTGAACCTGCGACTTATCATCAAGAAAGAATACCCACGTAAATTTGGAAAAATCATCAACTGTAACTAGACCATAGGAATTTCCACCAAGACTCTTGTAAGCATTGGGACCAAAAAGATCCATGTGAAGTAACTCGAGAGGTCTCCTAGTAGTCATGATATTCCTAACAGGATGACTTCCACCTACTTGCTTTCCAGCTTGACACGCACTACAAAGTCTATCTTTGTCAAAGATATCATCTTTAACACCAAGTATATGATCACCTTTGATAAGTTTGTCTAAATTATGCATGCCAACATGTCCTAATCTTCTATGCCAAAGCCAACCTTTAGAAGATTTAACAATCAAGCTAGTGCGAGGTTTGGATCTCTTAGTGAAATCGACAATGTATAGATCACCTCTACGGATACCGGTAAAGACAATTTTATGATTATCTTGATGAAACACTTGGCAATCTATTTTCCTGAATAATACATTGAAACCGAAGTTGGCAAGTCTAGACACGGAAAGAAGATTATAGCCAAGATATTCAACAATCATAACATTTTGAATAGAACTATCATGGGATATGGCCACCTTACCAAGACCAAGTACCTTACCCTTGGAGTTGTCTCCAAACGTTATGTACCTTTGCGGTCCATGGTTTGGTGTGATATCTTCAAACATTTCTCTATCTCCGGTCATATGATCGGCACATCCGCTATCGAGAATCCAATCTTTTCCTCCAGACATGTAATCCTTGAGGTTTGCCATGAGACTTAGATTCTTCATGATCTTCTCATACTCGATGTCGAACAGCTCATCTTCATCATAGTAGCCATGTTCCACATTGTCATCATCAAGTGGAAAATCCTCGTCATAAAGAACAAGAGATTCGTTAGGATGGTGATCATGACAATGTTCAAGTTTATGAATGTGAATGGCTTCTATAATGATATTGTTGATGATTGTGACATCTCCTTTAGCATGCATGAGGTCTCTAAGCTCAAATAGACAAGCATCAAACTTAGGATCACTAGGCGACATTTTGTGAAAGGCAATGGTTTTATGAAGAATTTCATCAAGATTACTTAATGAATAACTTGGATATCGTTTCTCCAAATCATTCCACACAGTGTAAGCACATGCAAAATTCTTCATTTGGTTAAGAATATTTCTAGGCAATGCTCTAACAATGAGATTAATAGTTCTAAGATTGCATAGCATATCAATTTCCTCTTTGTGTGTGGGATGCAAAGGATCAATAGGAGGCTCATAGGGGAGCATAACATATTTGCCCAATTGAAATTCATTAAACAGCTCAAGCATCAAAGATTTCCATTGACTATAGTACTCTCCATCAAGAATGGGCACTCTACAACTCAAACTCCCTATACTAGACACATCCATCTTCCTCCTTGGTGATTAAACCGAAGCAATGGAGACCAATGCTCTCATACCAATTGAGGGATCACTAGAAGAGTGTCTAGAGGGGGGGTGAATAGACTAATAGCAGAAATTTAAAACCTAACCTTTTCCCAAGTTAATTGGTTGGCAGATTTTAACAGTTTTAGCAAAGCTAGCAAGTCTAATAGCCCTACACATGCATGTCAACAAATATGACAGCGGAAAGTAAAGACATTGCATATGAAGTAAAGTGTTGAGATAGATAGATCAAACACAGTTGGAGACACATGGATTTTTCCCGTGGTTCCGATAGGTGGCGCTATCGTACATCCACGTTTATGCAGTCTTCAATCCACGAAGGGTAACGGTCACGAGAGTCCACGAAGGGCTCCACCCAAAAGGGTCCACGAAGTAGCAACCTTGACTATTCCATAACAGCTTCCATCCACGAAGGACTAGCCTCACTATGTGTCGTCGATTTGTCATGGCAGATGTCCGGGTCAACGGACTTAGGTTCAGGACGAGACGCAACTACGTGGCGGCTTGAAGGGGTTGATCAGAATCGAGAAGACACGGAGTTTTACCCAGGTTGGGCCCCTCTGATGGAGGTAAAAGCCTACATCCTGCTTGTCTGGTATTGATGATGATGAAGATCTCTCGGTTACAAGGGTGCTAATTGCTACCTCTAATCTCTTGTGCATCTAATCTCTTGTGCATCTAATCTCTTGTGTTGTCTAAACTTATAGACTTGTGTCTCTTGAGAACTTGTCCCTCTAGGGGTGCTCTACCCCTCCTTATATAAGTGGAGAGGGTAGGTTTACAAATAGAGTCCTACTAGGAGTGGGATTAGGACTAGTCTCTCACGAATCCTACTCCGGGTCTTATTTCCTTTAAGGGAATCCTTCACTCTTGTGGGCCTTCTCCTGTGGGCCTTCTCTTGTGAGCCGTCTGGCGTCGGCTCACCCGCCGGGTCTTGGGCTTGGTCATCCTGTGACCCGCTTTCCGGGTCATAAATAAGATGTCATGTCTTTAACGGGTCTCCTGTGAGTTGCCTGGCTGGGTCATTAATAAGATGTCATGTCTTCGGCCGGGTCTCCTGTGAGTCGCCAGGCCGGGTCATACCATGGGGTATATCCCCGTCATTAGCCCCAGGTTAGCTTGAATTTATTCATGGTAAGCTCCTGAAATAAGAGTAACAAATATGTTAAGTGTCCGGCTTGCTCCTTTAGCCGGCTTATAAAATGGCTTCTCAGAAATCTGGGTCTTCTCTCCATATGAATGAGTCGTCTTGATAATCATCTTGCTTGTCAATGTATTTTGAAAAATATTGAGAATAGAACACCCATATGCCATGGAGTCGGCTTCCAATACTCTTGGCGGGTCATCTCCGCCGGGTCATAATCATTGATGATGTCGGGTCATTATCGTTGGTGACTCCGGGTTAAATAACTCGAATCCTGCTGACTTGATAAATATTGGGATGAAAATACATCTGATGTAGAACTGGACTTCCATTGTTGTGAAGCAGGGCGGCTTATATAAACTCTGGCGGGTTATGATCTTTTGATAACACCGAGTCATAAGTGTTGGTGATGCCGGGTCTAACAACTAAACTCCATATTTAATATCTTGAAAATTCTCCTCAAAGTTTTTGATATGTCCATATTACCTGTAGCCCCCAAGCTCCGAGATTATCCATGATAACTTGGTGCTTTGCAAATAACATTTTGGACTGTGTAGCCCCCAAGTGCCGGGTTGTCCTGCCTGTAGCAACCTGGGACTTATAATTGCCTTATATCTTATACTGCTTCGGCGGGTGTAGGCCCCAAGGGCCGGCTCATCAGAACGCTTCGGCGGGTGTAGCCCCCAAGGGACGGCTCATCAGAACACTTTGGCGGGTGTAGCCCCCAAGGGCCGGCTCATCAGAATGCTTCGGCGGGTGTAGCCCCCAAGGGCCGGCTCATCAGAATGCTTTGGCGGGTGTAGCCCCCAAGGGCCGGCTCATCAGAATGCTTCGGTGGGTGTAGCCCCCAAGGTCCGGCTCATTAGAACGCTTCGGTGGGTGTAGCTCCCAAGGGCCGGCTCATCAGAACGTGATGCGCCGGGTCTTCAATTTGAATCTCTTAATCTGTTGGAACAACTGAATACTGTAGACCCCAAGTGCTGGGTCAGTAAGAATTACTGGGTTGGGACTTTAGAAAAATATAGAAGGGCCGGCTCATCTCCTTGACATAATATGGTCTTGCTGACAATGTAATGGTTTGAAAACCGGCTTGCATTAGCCCCCAAGTGTTGTGGTGCATGCTTGCAGCGACATGGGACTTGCATAATTTATATAAACATGGACTTGGAAAATGTAGCCCCCAAGTGCCGGGTCGTCTGCCTGCGGCGACTCGAGACTATGTGAGGATAATACGTCTCACCATAATTTGTTGAATGAATCTTTGACCGTGGTCATAATATAACCCGGAATGAATATCCTGGAATAATTCCTTTGTGTTTGACATGAAATTCCTGCTCGTGATTGCGGTGCAACCCGACAAATATAAATTTGAGAAATCCGTGAGTGTTATAGATTACTATAGAGCACAATTAAAGAAATCCGAGAACCGGCCAATTATATGACACGACATTATATCTGATAGGGCGGCTCTTGAAAGATAATAATTTCACCGAGCTGGTTTGAAAAAATCCCAATCATTTATTACTGGCTATGATAAACCATGAAGATCCAGCCATGTTGGCTATTTAAAAAATCCATTTGCTTTTGCAGAATACTTTAACGGCGGCTCATCTTAAGAGATAAAAACTACAAAAATGAACAAGATAGAATATATTATGTATTGTTGTAAGGGCGGCTTTGACAAAGCACAACCCGGAGATGTTATAACATTGCTCCTTCTTTCATAACCTTGCTCTGACCCGGCTTGATAAGCCAGCATGACAGGTGAATATGATGCAATGTGTGATGCAATGCAATGTATGATGCAATATGTGATGTAATGCATGATGATCTTGCTTTTCCTCAAAAAACTCATATGATGGTTCTTCTGGGTGGACTCGATGCTTGAACTCACACCAGTTCAGGGTCTCTAGGCGAGATTGGCCGTCAATTTCTTGAACCGGCTCAGGGTCTCTAGGCGAGATTGTCCGTCAATTTCTTGAACCGGCTTAGGGTCTCTAGGCGAGATTGGCCGTCAATTTCTTGAACCGGCTCAGGGTCTCTAGGCGGGATTGGCCGTCAATTTCTTGAACCGGCTCAGGGTCTCTAGGCGGGATTGGCCGTCAATTTCTTGAACCGGCTTAGGGTCCCTAGGCGAGATTGGCCGTCAATTTCTTGAACCGGCTCACGGTCTCTAGGCGAGATTGGCCATCAATTTCTTGAACCGGCTCAGGGTCTCTAGGCGAGATTGGCCGTCAATTTCTTGAACCGGCTCAGGGTCTCTAGGCGAGATTGGCCGTCAATTTCTTGAACCGGCTCAGGGTCTCTAGGCGATATTAACTGGTAAGAGTTCAGCAGGTCACCTCAATCTTAGCCGGTATAGGGTCTCTATCGAGATTGGCCGTCAATTCTTTGAACCGGCTCAGGGTCTCTAGGCGAGATTAACTGGTAAGGCAGGCGGGTCACATAGCGGAGCAGGATCAATCTTGTAAGCCGCCATCTTGTATGAAGAAACGACAGAAGATCCAAGTGTCTTTATGATGATCCAATGATCCGGGCACCCATGTTTGAATGGTGCATCATGGCGGTCCGTCCTCTTGGGCAACTTTTAATCATCCGCCAATAATGTAGTAGCCCCCAGGATTGGACTTTCTCTTGCAAAGATCCAGGTTTTCGTTAGAAACGGCCAAATGTGTTTTGCCATGTCTGTAGCCCCCGAGTCTTAAGTTGACTCGAAGAGGCGGCTTGAGAATCTCCACTTGAAAGTTGAGGTCAGTCGTGGCGGGTTATATATGATCCCGTATGATTTGTTTCAATAATCCGGTCGATGGTTCGTCCCGGCTGGTTGTTGAAGTGAACCAAACTGTAATGGCGGCGACTTGTGCGCCTGTCCGTTGGGCGGCTCGTATCGACGAGCACTGCACCGATATGTTGATGTAGATCGAACCGTGGGCGGTGTCTTGCGCGCGTCCGTTGGGCGGCTCATACAGGAGAGCACTGGCGTGTTGATGTAGACGTAGAAACCAGCCGCGACATTGTAAGCTGGTGCTGTTGTAGAAGACACCACAGTGTTGTAAGCCGACGCGGATGATGATAGACAGCGATGGCATTGTTAGCCGGCGCGAGTGGCGAGAGTCGGCCACGGCATTGTCAGCCTGCGCGGGTGGCGAGAGACGGCGACGGCGTTGTAAGCTAGCACGGACGTGCGAGTCGCCGGTGGTGCTGTAAGCCGGCAAGGGCTGTGGGTTGGCCACGGTGTCTGTTGATGAAGACCATATCAAGAATGTAATGCAACACAGATGAACGCCGGTCTAGGCTGATGTTTGTACGCCTTCATCTCCGTGGTATGGTACCACTTGAATAATTGTCCTGTATAAGACATATGACAAAAACAGAGTAATTGCTCTTGAAAAAGATTATCTATGCCAACATAATGGATGGAATAGATAGCACCTAGTTTCTTTGTTGCCGGATGAATACAGACACCGGCATTATATAATAGTGGAAGTAATCAGACGAATGGATGCACGTCTAATTTTGACTGAGCTCCCATTTTTTAACCACTTCATCCAACCAGTCCTGAACCTTTCTCTCTTGCCTTATCCTCCCACCAACCGTACCCAGGAAAAACACAGTGGCGAGTGCGGTGCAGCTCATCGAGACGGCTCGCCGGTAGGAGCGGAGGCGTGGGGCAGGTCGAAGCACGGCGGCAGCGGCAGCCGGTGTCCGGCTCATGAGGCGCGGCAGAGAAGGTGGGCATGGAAAGGCGGAGCTACAGCAGAGGGCCGCCCCAGGGAGCGGGCGAGGCGGAGCCACAACAGCGGCTGGAAGGCGAGGCAAAAACGCGGGGATGCAAGCCGGATGCAGGTGCGCGGCAAGGTGCGGTGCAGCAAGCGCACGGCAAGGCAGCGGAGGCAGGCCAGCGTTCTGACTCACAGCGGCGGCTCGAAGCATACCCTGGCAAGGTGAAGCTATGGTGGCCGCCCGGAAAGTGGGCAAGCGGGCAGCGGTAGGCTGCGTTGAGCCATAGTAGGGCTTCAACGGCGGTCGGCTCGGCGCGTGAAGGCAGAGAGGAAAACGCACAGGAGCTAGCAGCGCGGCGGCGGCGGAAAGCTTGGGCGGGGCGAGGTGAGCAGCCACGGCGGGCGCGAGATGGCACAGCAATCTGGCGATGCAAGCGACGAAGGCTGTGCCAGAGGCGAGGCGAGGTGGCTCGAAGTTGCCGGCCCACGGCAAAAGCAGAGGTCGCGACGGGGCGCCCCCATGGCGGCTCATATAGGCGCGCGCGGCTCGATGCGGGGAAGTGGAGTGGCCGGGGCGAGGCGAGGCGCGCGGCGACTCCGGCCAGGGCGAGGCGACGGCACGAGAGGTGAGTCCACCGGCGGGCGGCTGCGACCAGGCACAGCGAAGGCAGGATGAAGCGGCTCAGAGACGGGCGAGGGACTAGCGGAGACGGGTGAATCCGGCTCGAATACGGAACCGACGGTAGGCGAGGTGGCTCGATCCCAGCTCGGACGCGGAGAGTACGGAAGCGACGGTAGGAGATCTCCTTGCCCTTACAAACTTCTTGGTTCACTCCACAGCACGAAGTAGGAGGCTCCCAAGCGACACCTAACCAATCTAGGAGGCACCACCCTCCAAAAGGTAATAGGGTCGGTAATGACGATGAACTCCTTGCTCTTGTGCTTCAAGATGATAGACTCCTCAACACCCAATCACTCTCTCACGGATTTGGCATGTTGGAAGAGATGGGATTGGTGGAAAGCACTTGGGGAGGCTAGAAATCAAGATCCATATGATTGGAGTGGAAGATCTTGACCTCAACACAAGGGTAGGTGGTTCTCTCTCAGAAAATCTGATAGGATAGGTATGGAATAGTTCTGAGTGCTTCTCTTCCGAGTAAGTGGTGGTGAAGGGGTATATATAGGCATCCCCAAAAATCCAACCATTACACACAAAATGATCAACTCGGTGACATCGATGTGTTAATCTCGGTGGTACCGAAGTGACCAAAAGGTGGCAACATTTGAATCTTGGTAAAGGCGATATAGGAAACTCGGTTGCACCGATAAGGTGACCAACGGTTAGATTTCCAATCTCGGCGATGCCGATCCAACATTCTTGGTGGGACCGAAAATGTGAATTTGCGTAACAAAAAGTTGGCAACCTAAACTTGGTGGCACCGGTATGGAATTGGTTGCTTCGAAGTGGCTAGGGTTTGGCTTGAGTCTGTCTAGGTTCTGGAATCGGTGGCACCGGTATAGGAAAGTTGGTTGCACCGATTTTGAGTGGTAGGTATAGAACAGACTTTGGTGGGAGAGTTTGTGGATGTTTTTGGCGACTATCACTTGTGCACGTTTGAGCATATTATTCACCAACAAAACCTTACCCCCTTTTAATAGTATTGGCTTTCCTATGGACTCAAAGTGATTTCTCACAAATATAAAGTGTAGAGTCCTCTTGCTTGAAGCTTGGCCAACCTATTTCCTTGCATCTTGGGGTATGTCCACAATCTCCATTTGTCAGACCTCTCTATAGACTGTATCTGAAATACACTAGGTAAAAGTATCAGTCCAAGAGGCAATGTATGTTGTCATGAATTATCAAAACCACCAAGGGAGCATGTTGTGCTTTCAACTATACCACCTTCGGGTTCCGATAACACGGCTAAGGGACACAGTGCATTGGCATAGACACCCCATGTAGTATCTACATGGGGGTTGAAGCCGACGACTCGCATCTTTCAGTATTAAACAACTACATAGGAGTTATAAAGGAATGCAAAACCATATAAGAGCAAATACTAATATCAATTAAAGTTAACACAAGTCTTCGGACACGTTACAAGCTCATTCAAACATTTTTTCACCCAACACTACGACGCTATCACCCGAGCACTCTCCATCACTCGATCGAAGTATAGCTCAGGGCGTCGATGCTCCTTCCCGTGTGGCGGTGGGTTAGTGGCAACCTTCATCGGATTTATCCCCGGCCAGTGCACTTTAGCCTTGGCAAGGGCCATCCGGACTCCTTTGATGCAGGAGGAGCGCTTGATGGTGTCAAGGCGGGGCGTAGCAGCGATCAGTCTCTGCACCAGGCCGAAGTAGCTGCTTGATAGTGGCTCGCCGGGCCATAAGCGGATGCAGAGGTCCTTCATGGCCGGCTTCGCATCTGGTGCAGCTCCATCAGCTGTTTCAGCTGCTCCACCAGAAGAGGAGGACACTCGGGAGCTCCGAACTGTGCCCAGAACATCTGAGCTTCATCTTCCTCTCCCCGCGAGGCGAACAGCTGATTGGTGTCCGCCACGCTCTTCTGAAGATCGGCGGATGCGCCTGAGGATCGTCACACTCGGGTAAGCAATTCGAATCTGCTATCCCCGAATATGCACTTTAGTGAGTACGGCTTACCGTCTACTATTTCCTTGGCTTGGCGCACCTGCTCCTCGTAGAACCGTCTGTCCATCCGCTCCTCCTGGAGGTCGGTTTCTATGGTGGACAGTTAGGTCGAGCTCGCCTTATTCTTCTGCTCCAAGGCCTTGCATCTGTCGCTGGCATCCTTGAGCTCTTGCTGGATCTTTGCCACACGAGCTTCATGCTTGCCACTAGTGGCCCACATGGCGGAAAGGGTGATAGCCATTTCCTTAGCAGCCGCCCTCTCGACGGCTGTCTCGTCCTTCGCACACTGGCGCTCGGCCTTGAGCCTCTCCACCTCCTTCGCTAAGGCTGCGTGTGAAGTACACAAAGATAAAGAAATTGTATTGACAGTATTCGGACTATAAGACTCAGATGAAGGCATTCGGATTCTGTTTCGATATACCTTGAGCCTCGTCGAACCTTTGGTTAAGGGCCTCGGTTTCGTCTTCGGAGCGCTTCAGCTTCTGATTTAGCTCCTCCAGCTCGGCGTCATTTATGGCCGCCGCCGATGACGAAGCCTACATTGCACACACAGCTAATACATTACATGGGCTCTCAATTCCTGATTTATAGACAGTCCGATCATATGTCGAGTTATTCTCACATTTTGTACACTTAAAGTGCATCTGGTTCGGTGTTGGATTCAAATGTGACCCCTAGGTGAGCTTTTTCACCTCACCTAGGGCTCGGGGCCTGCCATGTATACAACGTGAATAAATAAAAATCTTTGCAGAATAAACATATGGTGACTTACTTGAAAGCCCGCAAGGAGACCTTTGAAGGCCTCCTTCAGTCTGTTGTCAACGAACTAGACGCTTTGTAGTACCACACCCATAAGGGTGCAGTGATCCTTGGGGATGGAGGCGCTCGATAGAGCCTCCTCCATGGCCGACCACCTATTGGTCGGTGGTGCCGACGATGATCGGATTCCCCGATCACCCACCGGGGATTGGACCGGCGCCTCCGGAGGCATAGTGCGCTCCGGAGATGTTCTTGGAGGGGACTGAGCGCCCGCTCGTCCGGCCTCCTCGGTATCCGGGTGGGGTACTGCCCCCGGGTCTTCAATGGCCGAGGCTAACGCCTCAGCCATGGTGCCATCTCCCTCGCCGCTGGTGTCCACCTCCATAGGAGTGGGTTGGGACGACATCTCCACGACGTCCTTCGTGGCACCTGAAGTAGTGGGATGCGAGGCATCCTCGCTCTCCGCAAGTTTGGTGGGCGAATTCTCCCCGTCTGATATCACCTCGGTAGGGATAACGCACGGGGGGCTGCAAGGCCAATAACCGCGTGTTAGCAAACTATAAATCTACTCACAATGAATAGGAGGGTCTTCGGATCCTAACCTTTGGGGGGGGTCTTGACTCTTAGGATCCTTTGTGGAACCTCCTCGGGGTCTTTCGGACGTGGAGCTCGAGTCCGAACGATCATCGGACAGAACCACCCGCGTCTGTCGCGCCCTCTTCGGGGCAGGAGAAGCGACCTACTCCGGGGCATCCGAAGATGCCGCTCTCTTCCTAGCATGGGGGGAATTGCCTCCCCCTCGCCCTCGACCTCGGCCTCCTCCTCCTCCTCTTCTTCCTCCTCCTCAGCCTCCTCTTGACTTGAGAAGGCAGGGGTATCTTCGGACGCGGCATCAGGCTAGTCCCTAATGCGAACGCCAACCTGGCCTAGTTTCTTCTTCTTCTCTTTCTTCGTGGGAGCCTCGTAAGGATTCACCACGAGCATCTTGGCTGAGGCGTCGGACTGTTGATGTTGACGGCTTTCTTCAACCATCTCTGCTCGGATAGATCGGATAAGAGGTTATAAGAATTTTTTGTGTAATGAAGCCGACCAAGCTGGGGTGTATCATACCTCGGAATCGTGCTTGGCGGCGTGCAGACCCTTGTCCTCCTCCTTGGATGGCCAGCTCTTCATCGATTTGAAGAGCCCCCTCCACAACTTCTCCCACGTAGTGCAGAAGAGATTCCGGACAGTGGGCTCGGCTTCGAGTTCTCGAGCCCACAGGGGGGTGTCCCGGTGCTGGTAGGAGACGATGCGTCTTCTGAGCATCACCTGGACCACATCGGTCAACTTGGTGCCCTCCTCGACCAAGGAGCGGATGCGCTTTTCCAAATCAGTCATCTCCTTGCTTGATCCCCAGACAAGGCCCTTTTCGAGCCATGAAGCCAGTCTGGTGGGGGCGGATCTGAATGCGGCGGCACGGAGCTGACCCTCTTCTTGTGGTTTGGTGACATGGAACTACTCCTTTTGCCACCCCTTGATGGTGTCGATGAGGGTGCCCAACGGCCACCCGATGTGGGTGAGCTTGCCGATGATGGCCCCACCGCAATCCGCGTGCTTGCTGCCGACACACTTAGGCTTGATGTTGAAGACCTGCAGCCAGAGCCCTAAGTGTGGCTCGATGTGCAGGAAGGCCTCGCAGACGAGGATGAACGTTGAGATGTGCATGATGGAGTTCGGCGGGAGGTCATGGAAGTCGAGGCCGTAGAAGAACATCAACCCCCTGACGAAGGGGTGGAGAGGGAAGCTCAACCCCCTGATGAAGTGGGGGATGAACACCACCCTCTCGCCTGGCTTGGGGGTGGGTTCACTTGGCCCTCCTCCACTACGCGGTGAGGGATGTTAGCGGGGAGGTAGCCGGCCTTCTTGAGGTTGAGTATGTCCTAGTTGGTGACCGTGGAAGCTTCCCATTGGCCGTTGGAGCCTGCCATTGCTGAGCTCGAAGGTGGGGGCAGAGAGACCTAGATTTTTTCTCTGGAGGCGCAATGGAATGGGAGGCGGAGAAGTCGAATGGAGAGTGTAAAAAAGCCTTTGGGATTTTCCTTCTCTTTTTATGAGGCCTATCGATGTGGACTCCCCTCGCTGCACCGTGAATCCCTCCACTTCCCGAGGCGTGCGAGCCATTGCATGCGCATGATTAAGTATATCCCGTGTAAAATGGGACACTATCGGTATATTGATAGATCGTGATGATTAAAATGGCCTCGGACCGCGAATCGAGTCTATGCAACTGGCCTACCGGTCATGGTGGGTCGTGGCCTTTCGTCGGATAGGTCGTTAGAGGGATGTTGTTTACCCCCTGACGTTTGGCCTTCAAAGCCAATCAATTTACAATATTCAGATGTGCCACTATGCGGGAGACTACTTGTCATCAGAGGCCGAACTATGGTTCGGCAGGAAGGAACTCACCTCGCAAGCAGGAGACTCTATTCGCGAAGCAGTCGGAGCTGAAGACCCTTGGCGTTGGAGGCAAGTTCGGGGACTATTGAGGGAGTCTTCGATTAGGGGGTCCTCGGATAGCCGACCTATTTTTATGGGCCGGACTATCAGGGCTACTTACCGAACACCGGAAGATTTGAAGGCCCAGTCTCCAAGATGGAAGCTTCGGGAAGCATGGCTTGCACTCCACATCTGGTGTAGTACTTAGGCATGTTTATCTCTTCGGCCTGTAACCTACCATGTGGAAACCCTAGGCATCCTCAACATCTATATAAGCCGGAGGGTTTTAGGGTATATGGGATAGGAAAACTCATCTAGGGTTAGCTATACGATCTCGAGGTAGATTAACTCTATAACCCCTCACATCATCAATACAACCAAGCAGGACGTAGGGTATTACCTCCATAGGAGGACCCGAACCTGGTTAAACTCGTGTCCCCTTCGTCTCCTATTATTGTCGATTCTAGTCTCACAGTTTGGGACCCCCTACCCAAGATCCGCCGGTTTTGACACCGACACCGACGATCGAATCTCGGGCAAGTAACGTATCGATAGACAAAGGGAACTTCATACAGGATTGACTGAATCCTTGACATTGTGATTTGACCAATAAATATCCTCATGGAATATGTAGGAACCAATATGGGCATCCAGGTCCCGCTATTTCTTATTAACCGGAGAATAGTCTCGGTATGTCTACATGATTCTCGAACCCATAGGTTCCGCATGCTTAACGTTCGATGACGCTAGAGTAGTATTGGGATATGTATGTTGGTGACCGAGTTGCAAACTTCAGAGGAGCTCCGGAATGGTCCGGAGGTAAATATTTATATATGGGAAGTCATATATTGGCTATCAGGAAGGTTTCTAGTTTTGCTGATATTGTATCGGGAAGCTTCCGAAAGGTTCCGGAGGATTCCGAAGGGGTCCAAAAGTCCATGGAGGGTTTCACCATGCCCCTTAGGCCAACATGGTTTTTTTTGACCAACTACTGTAGGGGAGAGCACCTCACAGCCTTTTCTTTTATTGCATATAATAGATTACAAGGCAGAATCTAATCTCTAAAGTTACAGAGTTAGTGCATTAGGAAGACTAACCTAAACTCAAGGAGGTAAAAAGGAAACCCACCCTAGAAGGCCATCCCTATAGCTAGCCTTAATTCTATGAGCTAACAAGGATATATCAGTAACAAAAGCTGCCTTCCATCTCCTGAAGGTGGGTCGTTCATTCCTGAAAACCCTATCATTTCTAATGATCCAGATGTTCCAGCAGGCAATGAAGATAACTTCAGTGAAGAAAGGTTGATTAAAAACTCTTTTGGCTGCAATTACAATTTCCCCCACGGATGCACCCTGCCATTGTATTTGTAGGTAATTCCAAACCCTGGTGCTAAACAAGCAGTTGAAGAAGAGATGGTCCCGGTCCTCTTTAACTCTGGCATGACAGAGAACGCGGAGAATGGATTCTGATACTCTCCAGTGTCTGCGCTGAAGCATATGTTGAGTATTCAGTCTGTCCATAACAAGCATCCACGCAAACACCTTGATTTTCATGGTGCAGCAACTTTTCCAGATCCAATTGAGAAGGGGGTTTGAAACAATGGGCTGGTGGACATGCAAATAGAATTTCTTGGCTGAGTATCCCTTACCATCAGCTGCCCACAACCAAATATCATTCATGGATTGGTCCCTTGGCAATTGCTGTAGGAGGCCCTAAAGGGTCTTCAGTTCCTGGAAAGCTCTTTCAGAGAGCGGCAGATGGAACAACCTAGTCATTTCATTGGCATCAAAGGCAGTAAAGACTTCTTCAGCTGTGGAGAAGTTATCAATGGCAAAGGAAAACAACCTTTGGAATCTGTGTGCTAGGGGTGTATCTGAACCTCCAACCATCCAGGAATCAGACCAAAAAAGGAATGTGTCTCCCTTATTTGGTGTGATGGAGGTGACAGCTCTGTAATTGTCCATCCTCTTACAAATATCCTGCCACCAAAAAGAACCACACAAAGATGTTCCTTGAGGAATTCTGCCATGGTAGTATGTATTCCATATCAGATTGACCCAAGGCACATCAGTCTTGTTAAAAAACTTATCAGCATGTTTAAGGAGTAAAGCATCATTCTGAACTGATAGATTCAAAATACCAAGGCCTCCTTTATTTTTAGGTCTGCAAACCAAATTCCAGGCAGCAAGTGTAGGAGCTTGGTCCTGACCATTTCTTCTCCAAAGACACTGCCTTTGTAATCTCTCCAACTGCTTCATTATTCCTGGGGGGATATCCAAACTGCATAGATAAAATATAGGTACTGAGGATAGAGCAGAGTTTAGATATTGAAGTCTTCCCCCGGGCCAAGAAGGAGGAACTGGCAGAGAGTCTCCTTTCCATATTGTCCACCAATGGCATCAAATCTGCAATCTTTGGCCTAGTGATGCCAACAGGTAGACCTAGGTATGTAAAGGGCAAAGTACCAACTTTGCAACCCATAGAGCCAGCTAGCCTCTACAGGTCATCCTGAGATACATTAACTGGCAACATAGCAGATTTATGGTAGTTGATATGGAGCCCAGTGGACTGAGAGAACATGAGAAGCATTCCTTTTAATTCCATCAATTGAGACTCCTCAGCAGGCATAATAATAAGGGTGTCATGAGCATACTGAACAATGGGAAAGTCTGTATCATGGCAAGGGATTGGCAGCTTGATTTTTCCAGCCATCAGCAAATCATTAACCAATGTTTGAAGGAAATCTGCTGCAATAGCAAAGAGAAGGGGAGACATAGGATCTCCCTGTCTGACACCCTTTTTACATTGAAATTTTCTACTAGGAACTCCATTGAGCAACACTGAGGATGATCCAGAGGAAAGGAACTGTTGGACCCAAAGAATCCATTTATTATTGAATCCTTTTCCCCTGAGTACCTCAAAGATGAATTCATGTTCAATGGAGTCAAAAGCTTTTTCAAAATCAAGCTTTATAATAACAATTGGTCTTCTGGATTGGTGGCACTGGTGCAGGTATTCCAAAGTCCAACCAATACAGTCTTGAATTGTCCTTGATTTAATGAAGCCATATTGGTTCTTATGAATGCACTTCATAATGTGCAGCTGGAGCCGGTTGGCCGTCATCTTGGAGAGAAACTTCAACCCCATACCAGTTAAAGAAATGGGCCTGAAATCCCCAACCTGCTCAGGGGAGCCCTTCTTGGGTACCAAGGTGATGTAAGAAGAATTCATATTTTCAAGTCTAGCATGTCCAGCATGGAATTCAGTGGCAAGAGTATAGAAGTCCTCACAGATGATATGCCAGCATTTTTTTAAAAACAACCCGTTGAAACCGTCAGGGCCTGGTGCTTTGTCAATGGGCATTTCCTTGACTATCCTGTCCATTTCCTCCTTAGTGAAAGGCAGTGTCAGATCATCCAACCCATCCACCTTGTGTAACAGTGATTGAAGATCAAAAACAAGATTGATTCCATGTGACTGACCCATCCTGGCTTTATAAGCTGACCAGAAACATCCGACAATTTGTGCATGATCAGAAGTCGTAGATCCATCATCAAGCTTCAAGGAGGAAATAGAATTTCTCCTGAATCTCTCTGTGGCCATGGCATGAAAAAACCTAGAGTTCTCCTCCCCTACTTTGACAGACCGAATGGTGGCTCTCTTTTTCCAGTAGAGAAACTGCAAATGGAGTAGGTGTTCCAAGTGTAACTTAACAATCACTCTAAAATTAGCTTCAGGCCTAAAGAGTGGTCTAATCTCTTCCAAATTGTCCAGGGACAAAATCACATGATTGCAATTGCCAATTAGATGTTTGATTCTTGAGAGTCCAGTCTGCCATTTCTTAAGTGCCTGCCTCAAAACCTTAAATTTGTCCATGATGATGGCAGTGATGTGCCCTTTCTTAGAGGGTACTTTCCAGCACTTCTCCACACACTCCAGGAAACCAGAAAGCTCAACCCAGTAATTTTCAAATCTGAAAAGAGTGCTTTTGGGAATGGCTGTGTTGATAGACACCACACATGGGACATGATCTGATGCATTTTTGGTCAAGGGCAACACCTATGTTAGAGGGTAACAGGAAATCCAATTGGCAAAAGTAAAAAGACCAATCCAATTGTTCAAGGAGGGGTGAGTCCTGCATGTTTGACCATGTATAGGATCTGCCCTTAAGGGGTAACTCTAATAAACCCAGGTGACCTATGATCTCATTAAAGATGAAAATATCATTTATATTTGCACCAGGCTTGTTCCTATTAGAGGTGGATCGAATGAAATTGAAATCCCCTAGCAACAACCAATTTTCATCAACAGGTATGATCAGGTTGTATAGCCAACTGACAAAGAGGTCCTTGTCTTTCCCTTGGCATGGTCCATACACATTAACCAAAGTCCATTTCTCATTATTGTGCTTGGAAGTAAAAGTGATGATGAGACCAAATCTCCGAGTGTCCAGGAGCACACCATTCAGAACCGATGAATTCCATAGAACAATCAAACCCCCAGAGGCTCCAGCAGATGGACTGTACACGAAACGATCAAATTGCTTAGGACAAAAACTCCTAATAATGTGGTGATCAATGTGTTGCATTTTGGTTTCCTGTAGGCAAACTACAGCGGCTAAACTTTCATCAATCTTATTTCTAACAGCCCGTTGGCGCGCATCAGAATTTAATCCCCGAACATTCCAACAGAGTACCCACCAGCTTCTAGTTGAACGACTATCCATAACAACATAGATTTGTAGCAGCAAAAACACAGTCGCATAGCGACCGGCGCATACATAGTTCAGGGTAACCGAGTATAGAAAAACTAGCGGAAGTGCAAACATAACAAGTTCTGAGACAGCAATCTAAAGGGGGATTCAGACCCGAAAACAAGTATCCAGAAGGTGTCCTAATCATCATTCTTGCTTGGGGACAGTTTTGCTGGATCTTCCATAAGAAGATCCACAGTCAGCATCTCCGGAGCAATGCCAAGGCCTTCACCGATAGCTTGTATCACTTTGATGGGCGTGGCGGGTGGGAGGTCTTGATGCTGATCACCTTCTCCAGATGGTACTGCCTCTGCATCCGCGTGCTGAAGTGGCCTGGAGCGCGGTTTCCTCTTCTTTGGGAGCGGCACCGGCAGCTCCTGCAGTATAGGCTTAAAGCCATCCCACTTTGCAGATCCCCTCGTGCACCTACGGACGGCAGAGTCGACAACTGGTGTTGGCTTCTTGCGAGTGCCCTTTTTCCGAGCACACTGAGCTAAGAAGGAGAACTGCTCATTGGTAGAGTCCACTGAGTTGATTGTAGGAGTGACAGTACCTGCATTATCAGAGAAGAGGGCCCTAACGACAGGCTGGCTCCCAGCCGAAGTAGAGGACGTAGTCGTATCATCTGGCCGGAGGGTTATGTTGGAGACCCAGTTAACATCATCAAAAGCAATAGACCATGACCGCTTGCATAAAACCAGAGGCAGGGCAGGGAGGATGGAAAGACCCCTGGGAATTTATGTGGTGGTACAGACATTCATCAAGGTTTCAAAAGTCCTCTTCCAAGCTAACACTGGTGGTAATGGTGGACCATAAACCACTCTTATCATACCAACCATCAGATTCATAGGCTGAATGATGGGTTGCTAGTAAGGTATAATGGCCAGGGGATTGAACTCCGGCGCTTGTGGCTGCACCTCTTGAACTGCAACATGGTTTTGCTGGGGTTTGATTGGCTGCATCACTTGGACAGACTCTGAAGATTCAGGTTGATCAATAACCATGGATTCTTGATCCTGAGCCGGAGCCTCCTGATGATCCACGGGTGCATCTTCATTCCAACCCCATCCATCCGCTTCATGCTGATTGTTCTGCTCCTGGTTGTGCTCAGGCATTGGAGGGAGCGGGGCATCATTCCACCCAATAGCTGGATATGGGGCAAGGGCAAACATCAGGTTGTCATTTACTAGGTTCCCCGGCAGAGGATGTGGGTCACCATTGACGGGCATAGGATCTTCATCCTGGGGCAACTGCTCGGCAAAGTTGGCGCCAAGAATGTATACAGCAGCTGACCCCATGTAGCATATTCAGAGAAAGTGACACTGCGGGGCACCAGAGCATCATCAGGGAAAGATACAAAGACCACTGATCTCATAAGATATGGGTCATCATTGACCCAGTGGTGAAACTCTCCAAAGGTGTTAACACCCACTCGGAGGTCTTCCGTGTTCCGCAAATCCAGTGGAACTCCTAAAAGCATAAGACATCCCTGATGAAAACCCGAAGCAGCATGAAAACCCTCACCCTCATTATGCTTCATGAAGCGGACAAAAGAATCGTTCCCAAGGTTCTGCGGAACCATCTGAACGGCAGCAAATCTCTCGCCAGCATCCCTTAACTCCAAAAGACCCACGCCCGCAATCCAAGGTTGGGCTGAGCGAACATGAAAACCCTGATTGTTCAAGAACTCGACAACTTGCTGGCGTACCTGACCAATCTGATTGGCGGGTGGTGGAGGCATTACTTCCGCTACCAAGTATTGCTCATGTTGACGGGCGATAGGAGTTACCAGTGTGACATAAGTCCGGGGCAAACGGTGAGGACCGTCATCGATGATGTGCTGCCCATGGGGGACGTAGCGCTCCGGGTCAAGCTCGAAGTTGGACATGGGAGGATGGTAAGCTGGAGGCGGAGGCGTCAATGGAGGCGGCTCCGATGGCATGCTTGGAGAGATGGAATGTGATGGGACGGGAGAGGGCGGTTCTACAGCACGCGCAGTATCCTCGGAACAGGTAGAGGTTCCCGAGAAATCTGAAACAGGGGGGACTCTTCCGTTTCCAAGCTAGTCCATTTTCTATTGCAAAAGAAACACATTCAGATTTGGTGTGGCCCACTCGGCAGCAGGAGGAGCAAATCTCTCTAGTTGGGCAGTTAGAGGCCATGTGTCCCTGACGGCGGCAAACGGTGCAGGAGAGTATCTCAGCCACCATGTCATTAATCATATTATCGAAATTTTTCCAGGCCTCCTGTGAAGATGGGAGCAAGAGCCCATGCTCCTGATCAGCAGGCCTCACAAGGTCCGGCCCATTTGCAGAGCTTTCATTCAAACCAGGTGTAACATCCATTGGTGAAATATTTGGAAGGATAGAGTTCCCGCCTCGAAGAGCTGGTGTGACGGGTGCCGTAGAACCAATCACGTCATCACCGGCGACCAAATTCCCTGAAAAATCGTTGGGTGAAACCTAAATCCCAGAAACCGCGGTGACAAGCGGGAATTGAGGAACCGTTCCAAAGGTGATGTGCGGCGAGGCGATCGTCCACCAGAGTTCTGCCGGCGACAATGGATGAATGACCACCTTCTCATGTTGTGGCATGTTGTAACCAGCATATTGCAGGGCATAAATCTCATCAGACGTGGCAGGGCACCGATAGCCTTTGCAAACTTCATACTGCTGCATAGTTGCAAAAGAAAGTTTCTTACGAGTGGATGATCCAGACTTGAACACAGATTTGACCGGTCTGGAATGCATTGCCATCAGACCAAGAGCAGAGCATCGCTTGGATGGGCTCACTAGAATCCACTCCGCATCACATTGCTTCTTACATAATTTGAATTCACGCCACTAGTTTGGCCCACCATTACCCCAAAGGTGGAAGAAACATTTGAAACTAGAGCACTTATAAGAACGCAGATCAAGAATGAGAAAACCAACTTGTTTACAGGAAACCCTAAATGAGAAAACCTTGTCCTTGATGCATTCCACCATCAAATCAATGGCGAACCCCCAATAGCTGACTCAAGAGCGGCAGGCATAGCATCATTAGATAAGCGAAAAGAATGCCGACTGAAGGAAACCACCATGATGAAAGAGCGTCGATAATCCATCGGGTGCACAGAAAGGCCAGAATGTTCGAACACGTCATCCGCAAAAGCCACACCATGGGAGAAATCCAGATCCAAAGTGGAGCCACCAAAAGAACCTATCAAAAAGGATGTTTCTAAGAACGTGAGCAATCACCTGAATTGATGATCGGAGGGAAAAACATGCACACCGGCTAGAATTCCAGATCGCCTAGGAATTGCCGAAGGGAGGGGTGTGGAGGTGGGAGCGCCATCTAACGAGAACTTAAATTAAGTGATAACATTGCAATCATGGAAATGCGCAATCAGCATGTAAATGAGTATATGATGCAATGCCTAGCTTTATTGGGCGAGCCCCAAGGGCCCATGTGGCCAGGGGGTTAGAAACCTTGAGGGGCAAGGCACCTTAGAGGTGCCTTGGGGAGGGAGGAGTCCTCCCTCTTGGCAGCCACCCCTTCCTCCCCCTTACCTCCTATAAAAAGTGGAGGGAATGGGAGGGCTGAACACAACAAGTCCTCTCCCTTGAGGCAGCCCTCTCCCTCCAGTCTCTCCCATTCTTCCTCGTTCATAGTTTCGAAGGCGCTTGGCGAAGCCTTGCTGGCACTGCTCCACCATCATCTTCACCATGCCGTCGTGCTAGTCGAGGTCCCATCTACTTCTTCGCCCTCGCTTGCTAGATCAAGGAGGCGGAGACATCATCGAGCCACACTTGTACTGAACGCGGAGGTGTCGTCCATTAGGCGCTAGATGAGATCGGATCGTGGTTGTGTGAAGAGTACGACTACATCTACCGTGTTATATATGCTTCCGCTTAACGGTCTACTAGGGTACACATACACACTCTCCCTCTCGTTGCTATGCATATCCATAGATAGATCTTGGGTGTTCGTAGGAGTATTTTTGTTTTCTATGCTTCATTGCCCAACAAAGGATCCTAGTCGGCAACGATGAGGAGGTTGATTCCTCCATGAACCAATCGTCTTGTCGTGTAAGTCTTCTGGAATCTTCCTTGTATACGACACGAGCCACCCCATGTGGTCCAAGATGGAACCCGGCAGGGTGTCCTTAGCTCGGTACACTAGACCGGGAGTCGACGTGGCGAGAGACCCCTTAGCCAGGACACCTTCATGCCTCTTAAACGGTCTTCAAGTTGGCAGCACCTCGGTCCATCTGAGCTGCTTGTGTACTTAGTGACCAGTCTTGAAACTGGTTCAACGATGCCCCTAGATTGATGTCTTCTTGCAGTCGAGTTCCAACGCTAGGCTGCCATCCAAGGTGACGCTAACCACCTCAATTTTCGGAAATGTTGAAGGAGGACGACAGAGCTGCACATCAGAAAGGCTTTTGCGAGCTAGCCACCTTGGCGGGAAGAACTTATGCGCTCCACTGTGAAGGTTATCTGGTTTGGTTTAACCAGATGAGTCTTATCCATGAGTCCACCTAGCCATGTGATGTCCTTGACTTGACGTGTAACGTGCGAGAGTGGGCCAGGGGCCCACCGAGCTCACGTCCCATAAAGAGGGGGCGTGCGCCTCGATCCCTGCATGGAGATTAATGGCAATCCCTTGATCCCCATGAGTAATTAACTCTTAAACGCGGGAACGGGAAGGTATTTGTTGCCGCATGGCGACATTAACCTGCCTCCGCTTCATATTTCCACCACCGTACAAAAGGAGGAAGTGTGATGCAAGGAAAGATCCTAATCTCTCTGTCAAGTCTTCTTCCTCACACTCTAGGTGATCAAGAATTATGTCTATCGTAGTTGCCCCTAGATAAAGGAGGTCAAGCAAAAACGAAGTACATCATTTATGAACCATCTGACAAACAAAACTACTCCATGTTTTGACCTCTTGATCGTGTTGCGAACTGCATAGCTCACATGAGTATGGTTTTATGATGGAACTAGCCTATCAGGGTCCAAGTCTCACACTTGACATCGATTCTCGCATTTTCTGAATTTATTCTAGACTTTCGATGATGTCCGTCCAGTGAGAGAAGATGTTTACTCAAAGTTGTTCACATGGATAAGGTGTGCATGCGGCGTTCATAAAAGTAAGTATATGTATGTTTTTTAGAATCACTGGGGGGAGATCCCCACCTGAATATATTACTCAAAGGAGGAAACCGCAAGACTAACCGATTACAGAGGTACGCCGAGGCGCGAGGAGAGGAACAACCGCCACGAGAAGATGACGTCCTTATCACATTGCTTACGCAAGCGATGTGACCATAAGTCTAAGTCTGATACAATTAACATAAGTGACAAAGAGGAATGGATGTGATGGAGTTGAAAACTTGCTCATTCCTTGCATCCCATATGCACCACAGGATGGTCAGTAGGATGATGGGCCATGCAGACGACTCCATGTCTGCCGATGCCATGACATTGTCCCAGAGAAGATGCAAGGAGAGAACATGGACTCCGATACCACATCGCTGCCAAATCCTTGCAGCCAACAGGCAGTGCAAGAACAAGTGATCAGTGTCTTCGTCTTGGAGGGAACATCTCGGGCATGTGGCAGTGGTAGTGATTGTCTTGCGAGCGAGGTTGGCCTTTATGTTTAATCTTCCCTTGAAGGCCACCCATGCAAAAACTTTGATTTTTTTGGGGACTCTTGTGGCCCAAAAGATCTTTGCATTGGTGTCCTCGTCCGTTCCTTGTGTCAACATCTCGTATGCTTTCTTTGTGGAGAAAGGATGGCTCCCATTCAGGAAGCGAGAGTCCTGCTCATCCGTCAGCAAAAAATCCTATAGCAAAGACACAAGAGAGGACAGTTCCGCATCAGCCGCAGAGGTTAGATGATCACGAAGGTTAAAGTCTATACCAAAATTCATAATATTTGCCACTCTAACAAAGGGCCCAATGGAGTGAGAGTAGAGGCACGGGAACATTGTGGACAGTGGATGTGTAGTTAGCCAACTGTCTAGCCAAAAGTAGGTCATGGATCCATTGTTCGTCAGCACAAAGGAGATGTGTTGCAGTGCTGGGATGTGAGTGTTTATTGTTTTGCACAAAAAGGACATGTGGGAGGAGGGTGAGACCAAGGCATTTGGGTGTTGTAGTGAGAGCCAGTCTAGCCATGGTGTGTCAGGAGGGAGAAGTGCTTTGACCGCAAACTTCATTAGTAGGCAAGTGTTTTGTATATGCAAGTTTTTAATGCCTAAACCACCAAACTTTTTTGGTTTGCACACATTATCCCAAGCAATGAGGCAGCTAGCCCCTGAGCATGTATCCTCCGCTTTCCAAAAGAAAGCACGTCTAAGAGCGTCAATCTGTTTTAGAACTTTTTTAGAGAAGACAAAAATGGAAATTAAGCAAGTAAGCAAGGAGTCGAAGACTGCTGTAACTAGGATCAACCTGTCACCACGAGAGAGCAGCTTCGCACGCCAACCTGCAAGGAATTTTGGCAACGTTCCAAAATTGGTAGGAACAAGTTGGGGGGTGGACGAAGGGGGGAGATAGGTAGGCCAAGATAGGTTTGAGGGAAGGAGGAGATGGGGCAGGCAAAGATGGAGGCAATCATGTGTTGGTCCGAGGGGGTTGTGTAATGAGGAACGTAGCAAGTCTTAGAGAAGTTGATTTGTAGACCAGTGGCTAGTGTGAAGTCATTTAGGAGGGCCTTGAGAAGAGTGGCCGTCGAGGGAAAGGCAGTGGCGATTATCAGGGTATCGTCGACGTACTATGGTGTAGTGGGCGGTAGATGAGTGAGTAAGGGGTGGTGGAGGCATGAGAGAGCTTTGTTTCGCGAGATCATTTGCTGCAGAAGATCCACTACAATGATGAATAGGAAAGGGGAGCTGGGGTCTCCTTGTCACATTCTGTTTTTGCAGGAAATCCAGGGGCCTGGTACGCCGTTGAGAAGCACAGAGGACTTCCCCGTAGATAGAATGTCGGCAATCCACCTCCTAAATTTGGTGGGTAAACCACGGAGCGAGAGTATTTTGTCGAGCGAGTCCCAACAGACGGAGTCAAAGGATTTACTAAAATCTAGCTTAAGGATCATATTTGCGGCTTTTCGGGTGTGGCACATGCTAATTAGATCAGCAGCGAAAACAAAGTTTTTGGCAATGTTTCTACCGGAGATGAAGCCTGTTTAGTTGTCTTGAATGAGTCCAGTAATAAAGGGTTTAAGTCGATTGGTAAGCAGTTTGGCGATGTCCTTATTGGGATAGTTCTGGAGGGAGATAGGTCTGAAAGATTTCGGTGTGTCTTTGGGTTGTTTCTTGGCGAGCAATGCAATGTGAGCCCTATTGATCCTTTCTGTGTCTAGTCGTCCGTAGAAGAAATCATGGAAGACTTGAAAGATAGTGAGTTCAGTGGAGGCCCAAAAATTCCTATAAAAAGATGGGCCAAAACTGTCCGGACCAGGGCTCACCAGTGGGTTCATCTGCATGAAGGCATCAACAATTTCCTGTTCGAAAAAGGGTTTGACTAGGGTTTGTAGTCCTACGGTATTAAGGGTGTAGAGAGGACTCGGATCAAAGTTCCAATAAGTGGTCAGAGCGCACCCAATTATACTAGCAAAGAAGTCTTTGAGGAGCTTGGATTTCTAATCGTGCCCAGCATAGGTTACTCCTAGATGAGTGAGTGAGTGTATCTTGTTTTTCCTAAGTCTGTGAGAGGCGGAGGCGATGAAGTATCTAGAGTTTTCACCTCCTTCAATGATGGCTCTAATTTTCGCACGTAGCCAACATGCAGGGGTCTTTTCTTTGAGGGTTTTTGCAACACATCGATAATGACTAGGCGAGTTTGCCTCTCAGCCGGAGATAGCTGATATAATTCCTCACGTAGGTCGAGAAGAGAGATAAAAAATTTGCAGTTGCTTTCCCGAAGATTGGCGTTGAGGCAGGAGCAGGCCCATCGTTTTCGATCAGATCGAGTGCGTTTTAGAGTTTTGGCGAGACGAGCAGCCAAATTGGGTGAGCTTTCTAACTATTGAGTGGACCATAGAGATGTGACCAGATTGATAGCGAAGGAGAAAGAGCCCCATGCAGGCTCGTATTTGAATTGTGAGTTACGATGAAGATGCGTGTTGACATGGACGATTAGAGGAACATGATCGGACGTAAACCTTGTGAGGGAAGAGAGAGATGTGTTAGGGAAAGTGGTGTCCCAGACTAGGTTAATAAAAGCACGGTCGATGTGTTCAAGTGTGGGGGAGGAGCTCTTATTGGACCATGTGAAACGTCTGTCGAGAAGCGGCAGTTCAATAAGTGCAAGGTCGTTAATAGTTTCGTTGAATGCGTCGGCTTCGGCTTTCCGAAAGCAAGGAGTGTTTTTGTTAGAAGAGAAATGAAGAAGGTTGAAATCACCAACGATGAGCCACGGAGTGTCGTCGTCTAGATTAATCGAGAGTAGTTCATCTAGAAAGTCTTTCTTAAGCGTGCGGCAGGAAGGGGCATAGATATTTGTGATAGCCACATTGTGCGGGGAGGCTAGCATTTCGACGATAAGCATGGAGGTGAAATTGCGGTTCGAGCGCGATAGGAGTGAGAAATGAGAGGAGTTAGCTACGGAGGCGGTGCCACCCGCGGTGCCAATGGATGGAAGTAACACTACTTGGTTGAGGGAGTTGGGGAGGAAGGACCTGAGTTTCTGGTTACTGATAGTCTCAAGTTTAGATTCTTGCAACAGTGCAATGTGGGGTTTAACAACAAATAGTTCGACAAGTACATCAATACACTTTTGATCGTCACCCAGGCCGCGAACATTCCAGGAACATACAGATAAGGTGGTGCTACACATGAGGAACTAGAGGGCACCTACGGTGGTATCCTGATAGGACTAGGTAACTAGAAGGGAAATACATAGAGGGATCATAGGTGACACAACAGGAGAGCCAAAGGTTGCGTTCTAATCGTGACGCGGGCGTAGTAGTAGAGAAACATGTGTAGCAAGTGGTTAGTGCAACGGGGCACTGTTGCGGCCACCATGTGGTGACCAAGGAGGGCTGGCGCATCATCATGGAGAGGGGCCATCACCGTCCTCACTGGCAGCCTTGATGATCTCGTCAGCCTAGCCGTCCTGGGCCGCAAAGTAGAGCGATGGATGCCAGGACCCCTATAGAAGTAGGAGGAGCATTATAGTCGTCAAGAGCGGCAGCGGCGATGGTCTTAAGGGTGGCCGCGCCTAGCAGGCTTGTGGCCTCCTCGTCCACTCCCTGGCCGCACCTAGAAAGCTCGTGGGCCCCTCGAGCACCTCCTTGACGTGATTCCAACGCCAAAAAGTCCTATAAATCCAGAAACCTCCGAAAAGAAACCTAGATCGGGAGTTCCGCCACCGCAAACCTCCAGAGCCACGAAAAACCAATCGGGAGCCCATTCCGGAACCCTGTCGGAGGGGGAAACCATCACCGAAGGCCATCTTCATCATCCCGACGCTCTCCGTGACGAGGAGGGAGTAGTTCATCCTCGGGGCTGAGGGTATGTACCAGTAGCTATGTGTTTGATCTCTCTCTCTCTCGTGTTCTTGAGATGTCACGATCTTGATGTACCGCGAGCATTATTGATATAGATGAATCGTATGGAGTTTTCCCCTCTCTATCTTGTTGTGATGAATTGAGTATTCCCTTTGAAGTTTTCTTATCGGATTGAGTCTTTAAGGATTTGAGAACACTTAATGTATGTCTTGCGATGGGATATCCGTGGTGACAATGGAATGCTCTATTGATCCACTTGATGTATGTTTTGGTGATCAACTTGCGGGTTCCGTGACCTTGAGAATCTATGTATAGGGGTTGGCACACGTTTTTGTCTTGACTTTCCGGTAGAAACTTTGGGGCACTCTTTGAAGTTCTTTGTGTTGGATTGAACATGATGAATCTAAAATTATGTGATGCATATCGTATAATCAAGCCCATGGGTACTTGTGGTGATATTGGAGTATCTAGGTGATATTAGGGTTTTGGTTGATGTGTGTCTTAAGGTGTTATTTTAGTATGAACTCTAGGGTTGTTTGTGGCACTTATAGGGATAGCTCATAAGATTGATCGGAAAGGATAACTTTGAGTTGGTTTCGTACCGTACAATAATTTCTTCATTAGTTCTCCTCTATTTGTGACTTTAGAGTGAACTCTTTGTCGCACGAGAGGTATTTACATATGATTCAACTATGCCAATATTGTTGAGAGAAATTGCACTAGTGAAAGTATGGACCCTAGGCCTTGTTTCCAAGCATTTATACAACATTTTGCTCGATGTTTACTATTTTTTACCTTGTTGTTTTTATATTTTCAGATTACAAAAACATATATCTACCATTCATATTGCACTTGTATCACCATCTCTTTGCCGAACTAGTGCACCTATACAATTTGCCATTGTATTGGGTGTGTTGGGGACACAAGAGACTCTTTGTTATTTGGTTGCGGGGTTGTTTGAGAGAGACCATCTTCATCCTACATCTTCCACGGATTGATAAACCTTAGGTCATCCACTTGAGGAAAAAATGCTACTGTCCTACAAAACTCTGCGCTTGGAGGCCCAACACAAGTCTACAAGAAGAAGGTTGTGTAGTAGACATCAGTGTGCTGGCAGACCAGCTCCCGTAGGCAGTTGCGGTTCAGGCTGAGACACCGGCAGCATGGGCACAGGGGTGATGGGCGTGGTTTGCATGGGCGGAGGGGCCATGTCGTTAGTGGCCACTGCATGTGAATCCTGCATGGGTGGGGGAAGTACGTGGAGCAGGTTGTCGATCTCCTCGTCTGAGGAAAGGCAGATTGGAGCGGTGGCGAAGCCCGATGGGCCGTCGGTGGCCATTGATGGTGCTGGCGTTATGTGAAGCGTGCCGGCAGGGGAGACCGGAGTGTTGTTGGGAGCCCGAGGAGGCCCGATGTGGCGGGTGCCGCCATACGTCGGGTCCGCCCGCCAACCGTCTTGGACGAGGTCGATGATGGAGTCGATGGAGCCAGATCGGCTGTGTCCGGGAGAGGCACGTTGCGATAGCGTCGCCGAGTCGCCATCGGAGGAGTCTGAGCCGAAGGGGTTGGCGTCGTCCCCATGAGCCCAACGAGTGATCTTCTTGACCTTGGCCACCTTGATCTCGTTGAGCGGAAGGAGTTGGATGACAATGTCGTCGGGTGAGGGATTGCCGGCTTGAGCGAGGATGAGGGTGCGGACAGATGAGAAGTCTACACTGGCCAGGCAGAACTGGTCGACGGCGCAGACGTCGCAAATGAAGTTTAGAGCGAAGCGGATTCCCTCGTCGTGCCAGAGTTCACGGGGGACTTTGTTGTCTCGATCTCGACAAGTTCGGAGAATACGGTGATGGAGCGGTCAGCATCCTCGACTGGTTCTAAGGTGACGACGTTGCCATCGACCTCGAAGGGGCCGTGGCGAAGCACAATCGCCCGGTCGGCGGCGTTGTTGAAGGTGAGACAGGCCGCGCCCCGCCAAGAGCCACCCATGATGACGGATGGGTTGTCAACCTGTAGCCCAATGGCCGTGCGGATGATGGTGGATGGGTTAGGCACCGGGGTGCGGACGTGAGCGAAGGCCAAGCGCTTGGGGCATTGAAGGAGGCAAGGCGGCGCGACGATGAGCGGCATTCCGTCAAAGGGGGTGGGGTAACGTGCGCCCGGGAGGTTGCGTTGCGCATCCAGGTCGTCGAGGCCGTCGTCGTTGTTGGCGTTGGATGAGCTCCCATGCTCAAAGCGTGAGGCCGTGAACACGTCTTGGAGCCTGGCATGCAGCTCGGAGGGGTTGAGCGAGTGCGGGGCAGGCGTCGCTAAAGTATATGTATCTTTGTATGAATGCTTGCTTTTGTATTGTTTTAAAAGAAACATTTTCTCCTTTAAAAAACCAAAATAATAAGTGGCAGATGTAGCACGAAGCAATTCGGTCCTGACTTTTTTTATAACTAAAGTTGTCATAAAAAATATATATTAAAACTTGTCATCCAATTTTTCTGTCATGCATTTAACAACTAAAGTTGCTATCACTAAACTGGTCGTAAAACGTTTGGAGTTGTCATCTGTGACACATCGTCTGACACCTATCAGTTCTAAGAAAACATTTTGTTCGTGTCGAGGATGACCGAGCCGTACGCGGTCGGGCTACCGAGGTTGTAGCTGTAACTCGTGTGGACGACTTCACGTTTCCGTTTCGACAGGAGGAAGGAAAAAACCCTGCGAACGTACGGCTCACGAGTCGCGAGTCCCGGGCCAGCAGGGAGCCGGAGCCGGAGCGAGCGGTGCCACGCGGCCGCGGCAGGGCACGGTGGCAACCCGCCAAAATAGGCATCCCGGTCTCGCGAGAACCAGCCACCCACACCACAGCCAAGAAGCGGCGGCGAGGGCGAGCGGGCGATAAATTCTCGCGGCCTCTCTCCTCTCGGTTTCGATTCCCATCTTCGCCTCGCCAACTCCAACTCTCTCTCTCTCTCGTTCGCTTCCTCGGCAACAGGACGAACAACTCTGGTACGAACCACCTCCTTCCCTTCCCTCGCGATGCCTTTCTCTTCTTCTCGCGCCGCCGCCTCGTGAATGTCCGACAATGCCGTGTTCCGGCCGGGCTTTGGCTTCTTGGCGGCTGCGTCCATCGGCCTGACGAGATTGAGTAGCCCTCCTCCCCTTCTCAGCCATCTTTAAGGTTCTTCTATAAGGGTTTCTTCTTCTTTCTTGCGGCGCTTTTAAGGTTGTTCTTGGCCAAGAGCCGTTGCCCTTTGGCTGCTAGAACGGAGACGCGGATTCGGTAGGGAATCGATGCAATTTTCAGAGATATCTTGATTAGGCTGGGCCGATGGGGTGACGCGTCCAGGGTTCGACTTTCAAGTTTTCTGTTTCTTGATGCGATTGTTTGAACTATGGATCCGCAGCATTCTTTTGGTTGGCGGAGGAGAGTAAGGGGATAGATAAACTGAGAGAGAAAGATCGGACGTAGAGATTTTGTTCAATTTTGTTCCTTTTTTTGTCTGTTTGCGTAGGTGGTTCGTGTGGACATAGGAGAAGAGAATGAAGACCACTTGCATCTTCAAGTCCTTATCAATAGAATTTTCAAAATTCAGTTCATTTTGTAAAATTCAGTTTTCTACAGTAATGTTGAATGCTTATACACAAAACAAACTGCAACATACGGGGAGTGGATCTTCTCTCTTCTCCTCGATCGTTCATAGAACCTCTTCCTTTTACTTTTGAATATTCTTTACATATTCTTCTCCATTCTTCTCCTTTAGCTGTTGTCCCTGTACTTCCATCATATCTGTTTCTTTTTTTTTAGGGATGGAACAGCTCTCTCTCCCCCATATTTTGAGCTAAAATTTAGACAACTATTCAATTTTGCTTCAGATTTCACGTAAAAAAAGGAAAACAGTTTCTTCACATATGCCTATATGGTACTGTTTCATAACGGAAATAAGAAGTTGCTAATTACAGTAGAATATTCCCTTCTTTGTTCAAATGAGAAGATCAAATTGACAGCACATCCTTTTTATGACGCTCATGTTTTGTGCAATTGTTCCTTAGGTTTGAGCGCATACGCAAATGGGTATCTTCAGTGGAACGCCTCCTCCGAGCTGCCCATCAGCTCCGCATTGCGCGGAATGGGCTAAAGTCTATCTGAAGTACTGCCTGTGCAGCACAAAGGATGGTGTTGCCCTGGGTCTTGGACTGGCTAGTGTCCTCAGTTGGGGTATCGCCGAGGTGCCGCAGATCATAACAAATTACAAACAGAAGTCAACAGAAGGCCTTTCTATTGCCTTTCTGATGACCTGGATAGTTGGGTATGTTGTTTCTTATTTCCCACCTTCCTCGCATATTGATGTTGTATCATCCTTATTGCACTTGCATACGCATATCGTGCGCAATGCTCTATCTAATGGTGTATCTCATTCTTCTGCACTCACGCAGGGATTTGTTTAACCTTGTCGGCTGTTTCCTGGAACCTGCTACTGTAAGATCCACTACTGCAACAGTTTCCTTTTGTTTACTCAAATTCTATCAGACACAGCATTTTTCTTTCGCGAGGCACACCCACCAGTTACACATGTTAATATCCTATAGGAGCCTAGTAGTTTTCTCTCCGATGTAATTGACTGTCCGACTGCAGTTTTATTTGGACAATCTAGTGAGGTGTTATTCATTGAATATGAAAAGCACCGAATCATTTCTGCTTGCCTGCACTGTTCCTGGAACCAGCAAGAGCTACTATAATTATGCTGGATGCAGTCATGTGAAAAAGTTTATCTGCAGCGGAGAATAAGTCAATACGAACATTAATATAATACTCCCTCCGTCCCAAAATAAGTGTCTTAAGCTTAGTGCAACTTTGTACTAGAGCTAGTACAAAGTTGAGACAGTTATTTTGGGGTGGAGGGAGTAGTTCCAAGCATAATATCTCAAAATGGGAGATTTCCTAACAATCTAGATAAGTTATATAAATGATTTACATCTGCTGCACATAAACCTGATTGTGCTTGACAATACAGCCCTCTTGCATTTAATGTACACAACTTCTTCATGTTCAGTTGTATGTAGAAAGTATGCATGGGATTAAATAAGCACCTTTTATTTTGAACATTTCAATTTAATATTTTTTTGTTATGTTTATAATGCAGCTTCCGACACAGTTTTACATGGCGCTGGTAAGGACACCATTTCTTTTTTTACTCTTATTACTTCAATTCTGTATGGTTTCTTTCATCTGAGAACTTAATTTTTGCAATGCAGCTATATACCATCACAACTGTGATTCTCACTGGACAGACAATATACTATAGCCACATCTACCATCTTAAAGTAAAGAAAACTGGGACAACTGCCAAGGTGATCACTCCGTAACATTGAAGATTATCATTATGTTTGCAAGGAATAATATTTCGCTGAATATTAGAAAAATAGGTAGTTGATGCGGTTCCTCGGTAACAATTGTAGAGAAGCAACCACTGTATATGAACAATACTCCTATTTCTGGATTCATTAACTGATGATGTACCTGCTCTCGGCTTTGCAAAGTGGTTTATTGTTCTTCATACATTACCAATGGTGTTATGATACTACCTCTGATAAGTCTCGAAGTGTTACCACAAGCTAGACTCACTTAAAATTGTTTAGACACCTTTTGACTCCTACCATCTTCCTAAACTATCGTCTCACTTCCGTTGGACCAATTTATGATTTCAGTCTCAGAAACATCAACGTGGGGATACTTCATTACGCGAAAAGCTTTTGGGACATAGGGACGAGGCATTCAAAAATAATATTCAGTCAGGTCCGACTATTCCTATCCCGAGCTCACCAATCCTGGTGAACACAGAAGTATTCCGGCAACGTCATGGTTCAGTCAGCCCCAACTCAGACTACTACTATGCGTAATGTTCTTGAGCTTGTTAATGTTTCATCACATGTCACATATTTTTTTGAAAATATATTTCATTCAAGCAAACTATTGTTCACTTCTTTGGATAAATGTTGAAATATTGTTTGTTTGCTCTATTACATGGAATAAGGCAATGTCACTGCACTCTTGACGGTTACTTTGGGATGTTGCAGTTTTATTTTCACCTGCTGACAGAGCACTCTAGCTATCAGATAATATTTCAGGAGCATCTAACGCTCTGGTTGGTTTTACAGGTCAGCAAGATCTCTGTCGAGGAGCCCAGTGCCTACGGGTACATGGTTGGGGAATAATCGCCAGACAACAATAGTTCCTCCACAAATGAACGATGAAGGTGAATCTTTATTTGGTGAGTGTGTTCCAGCACAGTCTGTGCCAGCTGCTATTACAAAAAATTCCCTCTCAGTGGTACGTTACCTTTGATCTCGTTGATACTCTATTTATTGAGGTTGGAACTACAAAAACTTATATTGATTGAATTCAGGTACCATGGATTTCCGTTGTCTTAGGCATGTGTCTGTTGCATATTTTGGTTGGAACCACACAGAGGGATGTGTCCAATGAAATTATCATCCCTGTCGGAAGAAAGCTCTTAGTTTTAGTGGTAAGCTGTAGCTGCTCTCAAGTTTCAGACCTTCGGCAGAGCATCTGGTTTACCAGGCAATTTGTATGGACAATGAACTGTGTTTTCAGTTTGCATATCTGATTAGTTTCTTCTTGCACCATAGGATGACCATGCAGGTTCATCTTTGAGCCATGGCAGTGGAAGTGGAATTGGAAGTTTTCTTGGTTGGGCCATGGCAGTTATCTATATGGGTGGACGACTTCCCCAGATCTTCTTAAATGTAAGACAGTAAACGATTGAGTGTTCTTTTTCTTATCACTCTTGTGGTCACAGGAAATACTTCTTCAATACTTAGTCCTGGTGCTGGATACAGTACATATATCTATAGTGGGATGAGGTGATTTGTGAAAGCTAAAAAGGTGTCAGTCATCTGATGGTGCTGAGTAATAGCTTTCGTTAACCTCGAGAAATTCTTTACAACCGTAGTAGTGCTATATGTCATCTTTTTGGTATTTCTAACATTTCTTTACTATTCTGCAGATGCAAAGAGGCCATGCCGAGGCAAGTTCATCTCCATCTTCATCAATAACTTCTTTTACTACAGGAGACACTTCCACTTTTCTCATTTGTCAACATTTTTTGCATTCCTTGTCGCATAGCTAGCAGCCTACACGAATGGTGTAATGACTGCCGCGCTGTCTCCAACATGGACCCTATGAAAATAGATAAATAGGCAGTTTTCCCTAAGATGAATTACTAGCTCACTTTGTTTTAGAGGTCGATGTCATATAAGTGTTTGCCGTACTATGAATTTTAACTAATTATAGTGGTCTAGTTGTTGATTGTCATATGTTTCTTTTGGTTATTATGCAACAGAGGTAACTCAAACTTAACTCTTGAAGGTTACACGGTCAAAAATGAATAAATTCTTGAAGGTTGTATTAGTATGTGGTGAAGTTTAGGCATTCTCCTTTTAACTTTTTCTTAATCACTTTGGTCATTTCACTGCACATCATTGCTGCACCTCATTATAGTTTGAACAAAAGAACCCTACCCTCCTATCCTATTTCTCCAACTGGAGAGATGTACCATGTCGAATTTTCACTAAACAAAGGCATTTTAAGCCCATCGTATTTTTCTGGCAGGAGAGATACTATTGAATTTCGCTAGACAAAAGCATTTTATTTATGTAGGAAATCAAATATGTGTAGGTTCTATTCAATTGCTTAATGTATTACGTTAACATATTAAGTCATTAACTGCATCGATCTCTGTTGTTTAAAAAATATATTTTCTGATGCTAGTAACTTATTTGACCTGTCTGCAACTTTGTTCAGGGGCTCAGTCCGCTAATGTTTACCTTTGCTTTGGTGGGGAATACAACATATGTAGGGAGGTAACCATGTACCTAACTTCATATGTTCAACAGTATTCAGTTACTTTATATGCATTTGTTTTTTAATTATGTATTGTTTAGTAAAAGATGTCCTTTCGGGTGTTATGTTTCTTAGTATAGCTATATAGTCTAGAAACCTGTAAATTTTCCCACATTGCAACAAGCACTTGTTCTGTCATGTTCCATACCAAACAGCTGCATTCCTTGTCACTTCCTTTTAAGATACTCCGTACCATATATAAAATACAAGGACACACCATGTTATGTTTCTTTTTTCTTGAAACCAGCTTTAGTTGGCCGCGCTCTCATATCCCTTTGTTTTCCAATGCAGTATCCTTGTGAATAGTATGGACTGGGCAAGACTTGGACCAAATCTGCCGTGGCTTGTAGATGCTGGAGGATGTGTTTTGCTTGATTCTTTCGTATCCTTGAGGACCATAGATTCATACTGTTACTCATATTCTTGTTCTGCAACTCAAAATAGTGTTTTTGTGCAAACCTTTGTGCTGAAGAGAGGTTCGAACTGACTTTGTTTTCAGATGCATTTGTTTTAGAATAATTCTTGAGCTTCCTTTCTAGCTATCATCTCAAAGAAGGCACCGGATCTGTGAGTAGAAATATTACTACGATATAAACACTCTTATATTTCTTTATAGAGGGAGTACTTGAGTATGACTGTGTCTTAGGATCATATACGTTACTTGCCCAAAATGGCTGAGACCCATGTTTTAGAATCTGGTCGGTGGTACCATAATATGCCATATCACAATTCATATCAGATTTCGAGTTGTTGCATTGGAAGAATCCTTAACCATATCTGCAGATTATTCTTCAGTTCCTTTATTTTCATTACCGGAAGCAAAGTGCACGCGATGAACTAGACAATTTGGATAAAGCCTAATGCACAGGGAACGAAGCATTTCATTTCTCTTTTTCAATGAAAAAGGTTTGTGTGCCGCTCTTGTCTTTGTCCGTTATATATATATTGAATGGCAATCTATCGCTTTGCAGTGCCTGTTTTATGTGTGGCAAGATAAAAGAAAACAAAACCTCAAAGTAAGATAGAACAGTGCTCAAGGCCCTGTACTGGAAACTCTGTGAGCCAGATTGTTAGACACTCTTTGCATCTTTAAAACATCTTGCTATGAATTCTTGCTTAAAAATAGGGATGTCGACCTCAGCTGGGTGGTTGGCTCGGGCATTCTTTGTTGCAGATTCTCTTTTAACCGTCTATGGACTGGAGCCAGAACATCCTTCTGACCATTTCTCAATATTTCTGTTTTTCAGACATGGAGCTACCACCAGCGTGGGGATTGTTCAGTTTTCTTGGAAAGCTGCGCAATAGCCACTCCCCGTGCAGAATTGCAGAGACAAAGGTTCACACGCTTAATTTTCGGTGAATGAGCTGCGGCGCCGCATGGTTATGGTTAAGGGATGAAATCTGTTAAGGGATATAGATGCAGCAGTCTGCTGTGTTAGAATACAAAAAATGTGTCACGTACTCGGGGTCATGCTGTATCTGTACATCGTATGATGATTTGCGGTTCTTCATGGTATCTCTATTTTTGAAGTTGTGTATGATCTGGCCATTGTCGTTGGGTGCTCAGATTCAAATACGCGTCGAGGCCCCATCCCGAGTCCCGACTCTAGATATAGTTCTGCATTACTCATTTACTTGTTTTTTCTTGTCTGAGACTCACCCAATTTTATCTTAGTGTTCATAACATGAGCTGCGCGCATTGACGTTTGCAAGTGAGGTCTGGAGAGCATAATAAAAGTAATAGAGAACGATCAAAGTTTCAACTTAAAGGACCTTGTGAATCTGGTATCTACTCATTTAAGCAGGATTCAACTTTCTTTGGAAGGCACTAGCACATATGCCATAATGCTTAGAAATCTGAAAAGTAATTTACCATGAACGTTTTTCAAATGGTAAAACAAAATTAAAAGTAAGAACAAAGAAACAAAGTTAAATGTAATTGAATGTGTGGTTTGTCTGTACTGTATTCATGTGTGCCTAACGAATAAGAATGGACATTTTGAAGGGTATAGGGTTGCATGGCGGGCGATCTGTGGTGTCGCATGACGTGCCGGTGCCTACCCATGGTGTGTTCGGCTGCTTCCAAGGCTGCCACAACCATCGCAGTCAGAGCGCCCGGACAAACCGATTGAGGTCGGGATGCCTAGCCCGCCATGTTGCTCTGGCGTGGTGACCACGCTCCAACGCACTTTGGATTTTTCGTCAGTGATTTTTTCGTCCCTTGCCTAGAGAAAGTGTCGCCGTGATTTATCTATATCTTTAAAAAACTTTATGGGCACCCACGGGGCTGTGAACGCAAAGGTCGGCATGGCTGAGAGCACGCAGCGCACGAGTACGCGTCGTCCTGTCAGCGGCATAAGCCTGCCTTTCCATCCCGCAAGCCGCGATCGAATTTTATCAAGTATGTGTTGTAGGTGCACTAGCCTAACGCGTCCTAAGCTGATTGTTAGCCCTAGATATCTAATTGGGAAAGCCGTCGTAAGGCCACCAAAGTTTTGCAGAGCAGCCAGAACATCTATGTCGCCACAGCCCACATCTAATTGGGACCACCGATGACTTGGCAAGGTTGACGCGTAGACCCGTCACATATCCAAAAAGACTAAGGAGTTCTAGGAGATTATCTATATCTAACTGATTGGGGTTTATTAAGATAACAACGTTCGTCGGCGTATAGACTTGTGCGCGGTCGTGTCGCCGTGCCTGGGATGGTGCTCATCGCCCCCGTCCTGGTGGCAGCCTCTAGCAACCGGTGCAGAGGATCAGTGCAGAGGATGAATAGGAGCGGCGACATCGCCGGGGTCACCATTGATCAGGCAGGCCGAGGAAGCAGTCGATAGGAGAAGCGCAATCCAGTCTCTCCATCGAGGAGAAAAGCCTAAATGTTGTAGCAACTCCATCATGTACTCCCACGAAACATTGTCAAAAGCTCTGGCAATGTCGAGCTTGAGGAGAAGACCCGGTGTTTTATTTCTATGTAGTGCCTTGACCGTGTTCTGGACATATAAGTAACTGTCGTGGATGCACTTGTTCTTCTGAAAGGCCGTTTGTGCGGGGGAAATAGTTGTGTCAATAACAGCCGCCAATCTCATGGATAGTACCTTGGTGATGAGCTTTGTGATGGAGTGGACAAGGCTGATTGGTCTAAATTTAGTTATTCTCGTTGCCCCGTCTTTCTTCGGGATGAGTGCAATCATGGCTGTGTTTAGCTCTGCGAAATTCCCATCTGTCAACCTGTAGAATTAATCGAACACTGCCATGACGTCCCTCTTGATCGTGCCCCAACATGATCTGAAGAAAGTCCCCGAGAAGCCGTCAGGACCTGGTGCTTTTTCTGTCGGGGAAACTAATATAGCAGCCCAAACCTCTTGCTCAGAAAACGGGTTATCAAGCCCTTCATTTTGTAATCTCGACGTGTCTAGATCCTCCCAGTTGATTGAATGATGTTTGATTTCTTTTCTTCCCAGCAGGTTCATGAAGTGTTGGTGGGCAACTGAGGCTTTGTCTTCGTGAGCAGTGGCCGTGATCGAGTCTGTTTGCAGTGAGTGTATGAAATTCTTCCTTCTTCTTGAGTTTATCTTTGCTTGAAAAAAATGTCGTGCGTGCATCTCCAGCCTTAAGCCAGGTGATCTTAGATGCCTGTCTTTTTTTGCTCTTTCCACTACAGCTAGCCCCAGTATCTTCATCTTAAGTTGTTTCTTGAGAAGGAATTCACCATGTGACGGTCTTCTTTTCTCTTGCACAACATCTAGTCGTAGGATCACTTCATAGGCCAGGTGGAATTGCACTTCTGCATCGCCGAAGAGTGTCTTAGCCCAGATTTTCAGATTGTTGGCCGCCCTTTTCATCTTCTTTTCCATTCGGAAGAAAGTGCATGAGTGGTTGATCGGCTGTTTCCAAGCTCTAGAAACAGTCTCCTGGAAGTGAGGGAAGCTAGGCCAGAAATTTTCAAAGCGAAATGCCGGTCTTCTACGCGGTGCAGCAGAGTTGGCGAGCAGAAGAGGGCAGTGGTCGGAGCAAGCCGTTGCCGCAGCCATGAGCATGAAAGAGGGGAAGAGTGCTTCCCATTCCAAGTTGCAGAAAACCATGTCAATGCAAACCATGGTTGGGTTTTCTCTCTCATTTGTCCAAGTAAACCTTCTGTTTTTGGACTTGATCTCTCATAGGCTTGCTCTATCAATTGTTGTCCTAAACATTCCCATGATTCTCCTGTTAAGATTGAGGTTGTTTTTGTCGCGGGCTTCATAGATGATGTTAAAGTCCCCATTGATCAGTCACAGTTCTCCCATAGGAGGAGCAGCATGAGCAAGCTTGGCCAGGAAGTCATCCTTTCGCGTGTCATCTACTGGTCCATAAACTGTCTGTAGGGGAACGTTGCATGGGAAACAAAAAAATTCCTACGCACACGCAAGATCTTTCCATGATGATGAGCATCTACGAGAGGGAGAGTGGATCTACGTACCCTTGTAGATCTCTAAGCGGGAAGCGTTAAGAAACACGATTGATGTAGTCGAACGTCTTTGCGATCCAAATCGCCGAGCGTCTCGCGATCCAAACACGATCCGTTCTGATCAAGCACCGAACGGATGGCACCTCCGCGTTCAGCACACGTACAACTTAATGACGATCTCCGCCTTATTGATCCAGCAAGAGGGAGCGGAGAGGTAGACAAGTTCTCCGGCAGCGTGATGGAGCTGCGGCGATGGTGGTGGAGTATTCTCAGCAGGGCTTCGCCTAACAATAGCTGAAACCGATATAGAGGAGAAACTACGAACTAGAGGGTAGGGTTGCACGTGGCTGAAAATCTTGTGCCAAAACCCTAAAACCCTCTAGTATATATAGGAGAGGAGGAGGAGGCTTGGCGTAAGGGCCAGCCCCTCTAGGCTTCGGCCGAAGTGGAGAGGATGAGTCCTCCTTCTCCACTCCTACTAGGATTAGGACTCCTTCCTTATTTCCAACCTTTTTGCCTTTTCCACCTTTTCCACTTAGGTATCTCTTCCCAGATGCATGGGCCTTGTGTGGGAATTTGGCCAGCCCACTAAGGGCTGCTATTAGTCCTCCCACAGCCCATGTAGCCTCTTGGGTCGAAATACCTCTCCTGATGGTCCCCTGGTACACTACCGGCACTCCTGGTACACTATCGATGAGCCCGAAACTTTTCCGGCGACCAAAATAGGACTTCATATATATCAATCTTTACCTCCAAAACATTCCGGAGCTCCTCATGACGTCCGGGATCTCATCTAGGACTCCTAACAACCTTCGGTCACCACCATGCATAACTCTATACTACCGAAACGTCACCGAACCTTAAGTGTGCAGACCCTGCGGGTTCGAGAACTATGTAGACATGACCGAGACACCTCTATGGTCAATAACCAATAGCGGGACCTGGATGCCCATATTGGTTCCTACATATTCTATGAAGATCTTTATCGGTCGAACCTCTATGTCAAGGATTCAGTTAATCCTGTATTATGTTCCCTTTGTTCTTCGGTATGTTACTAGCCCGAGATTCGATCATCGGTATCTCCATACCTAGTTCCACCTCGTTACCGGCAAGTCTCTTTACTCGTTCCATAATACAAGATTCCGTGACTAACACTTAGTCACATTGCTTGCAAGGCTTATTGTGATGTTGTATTACCGAGTGGGCCCTAAGATACCTCTCCGTCACACGGAGTAACAAATCCCAGTCTTGATCCATGCCAACCCAACAGACACCCTCGGAGATAGTAGAGCATCTTTATAGTCACCCAGTTACGTTGCGACGTTTGATACACACAAGGCACTCCTCCGGTGTCCGTGAGTTGCATGATCTCATGGTCATAGGAACATATACTTGACATGCAGAAAACTATAGCAATAAACTGACATGATCATATGCTACGTTTATAGTTTGGGTCTTGTCCATCCCATCATTCTCCTAATGATGTGATCCCGTTATCGAATGACATCACATGTCAATGGCTAGGAAACCTTGACCATCTTTGATCAACGAGCTAGTTCACTAGAGGCATACTAGGGACAAAGTGTTGTCTATTTATCCACACATGCAATGTGTTTCCAATCAATACAATTATAGCATGGATAATAAACAATTATCATGAACAAGGAAATATAATAATAAACACTTTATTTATTGCCTCTAGGGCATATTTCCAATAGTCTCCCACTTGCACTAGAGTCAATAATCTAGTTGACATCACTATGTGATTTTCATTGTAATGAATCGAACACCCATGCAGTTCTGGTGTTGATCATGTTTAGCCCTTGGAAGAGGTTTAGTCAACAGGTATGCAACATTCAGATCTGTGTGCACTTTGCAAATATTTATGTCCTTATCCTCGATGTAATCGCGGATGGAATTGAAGCATTGCTTTATGTGTCTGGTCCTCTTGTGAAACCTTGGTTCCTTGGCTAGAGCAATGGCACCAGTGTTGTCACAGAACAAAGTCATTGGATTCAGTGCACTGGGCACTACTCCAAGATCTGTCATGAACTGCTTCATCAAGACACCTTCCTTTGCTGCCTCCGAGGCTGCGATGTACTCCGCCTCTCATGCAAAATCGGCTACCACGCTTTTCTTGGAACTGCACCAGCTTACCACTCCCCCGTTGAGAATAAATATGTATCCGGTTTGCGACTTAGAGTCAACCGGATCAGTGTCAAAGTTTGCATCGATGTAACCCTTTAAGATGAGCTCTTTATCACCTCCATAAACGAGAAACATCTCCTTAGTCCTTTTCAGGTACTTAAGGATATTCTTGACCGTCGTCCAGTGCTCCATTCCAGGATCACTTTGAAACCTTCCGGCCATACTTATGGCAAGGATGACATCGGGTCTTGTGCACAACATTGCATACACGATAGAGCCTATGGCCGAAGCATAGGGGATGACACTCATCTTCTCTCTATCTTCTGCAGTCACTACGCATTGAGTCTTACTCAACTTCATACCTTGTAACACAGGCAAGAACCCCTTCTTGGACTGATCCATTTTGAACTTCTTCAAAACTTTATCAAGGTATGTGCTCTGTGAAAGTGCTATTAAGCGTCTCGATCTATCTCTATAGATCTTAATGCCTAATATGAAAGCAACTCCTCCTAGGTCCTTCATTGAAAAACTCTTGTTAAAATATTCCTTCACGCTTTCCAGCATTTCTATATTGTTTCCAATCAGCAATATGTCATCTACATATAATATTAGAAATGCTATAGAGCTCCCACACACTTTATTGTAAATACAAGCTTCTCCATAAACTTGTATAAACCCAAACGCTTTGATCATCTCATCAAAGCGCTTATTCCAACTCCGAGATGCTTGCACCAGTCCATAAATGGATCGTTGGAGTTTGCAAACTTTGTCAACATTCTATGGATCAACAAAACCTTCCGGTTGCTGATAGGGAACGTTGCATGGGAAACAAAAAATTTCCTACATTCACGCAAGACCTATCCATGGTGATGAGCATCTACGAGAGGGAGATTGGATCTACGTACCCTTGTAGATCGCTAAGCGGGAAGCATTAAGAAACGTGGTTGGTGTAGTCGAACGTCTTCGCAATCCAAATTGCCGAGCGTCCCGCAATCCAATCACGATCCATCCCGCAATCCAATCACGATCCGTCGCACGAACTTGATCACGATCCGTCCCGCGAACTCGATCACGGTCCTTCCGATCTAGCGCCGAACGGACGGCACCTCCGCGTTCAGCACACGTACGGCTTGATGACAATCTCCGCCGTATTGATCCAGCAAGAGGGAGCGGAGAGGAAGAAGAGTTCTCTGGAAGCGTGACGACACTCTGGCGATGGTGGTGGAGCTATTCCAGCAGGGCTTCGCCTAAGCACTGTAGAAATCCGATCTAGAGGAGAAACTATGCACTTGAGGAACGGCAACACGTGGCTAAAAATTCTGTGCAAAAACCCTAAAACCTCCAGTATATATAAGACGGAGGGAGGAGAGGACTTGGCGCAAGGTCCAAGCCTCCTTGGTTCGGCCGAAGTGGGCAGGAGAGGAGGACTCCTCCTCCAATCCTAGTAGGACTAGGATTCCTCCTTTTTTGGCCTTTTTCCACCTTTTCCCTTTGGGCTTTTCTTCCCTAGCCGCATGGGCCTTGTGTGGGACTTCCACCAGCCCACAAAAGGATGGTATTTACTCTCTCACAGTCCATGAAGCCTCTTGGGTCGAAATACCCCTCCCGGTGGTCTCCCGGTACACTACCGACACTCCCGGTACATTACCGATTAGCCCAAAACTTTTCCGGCGACCAGAATAGGACTTCCTATATATGAATCTTTACCTCCGGACCATCCCGGAGCTCCTCGTGACTTCCGAGATCTCATCTGGGACTCCGAAAAACCTTCGGTCACCACCATACATAACTCTATATTACCGAAACGTCACCAAACCTTAAGTGTGCAGACCCTGCGGGTTCGAGAACTATGTAGACATGACCGAGACACCTCTACGGTCAATAACCAATAGCGGGACCTAGATGCCCATATTGGTTCCTACATATTCTACGAAGATCTTTGTCGGTCGAACCTCTATGCCAAGGATTCAGTTAATCTCGTATGATGTTCCCTTTGTTCTTCAGTATGTTACTTGCCTGAGTTTCGATCGTCGGTATCTCCATACCTAGTTCAACCTCGTTACCGTCAAGTCTCTTTACTCGTTCCGTAATACAAGATCCCGTGACTAACACTTAGTCATGTTGCTTGCAAGGCTTATTGTGATGTTGTATTACCGAGTGGGCCCTGAGATACCTCTTCGTCACACGGAGTAACAAATCTCAGTCTTGATCCATGCCAACTCAACAGACACCCTCGGAGATACCCGTAGAGCACCTTTATAGTCACCCAATTACGTTGCAACGTTTGATACACACAAGGCACTCCTCCGATGTCCGTGAGTTGCATGATCTCATGGTCATAGGAACATATACTTGACATGCAGAAAACAGTAGCAATAAACTGACACAATCATGTGCTACGTTCGTAGTTTGGGTCTTGTCCATCACATCATTCTACTAATGATGCGATCCCGTTATCAAATGACATCACATGTCAATGTCTAGGAAACCTTGACCATCTTTGATCAACGAGCTAGTTCACTAGAGGCATACTAGGGACATAGTGTTGTCTATTTACCCACACATGTAATGTGTTTCCAATCAATACAATTATAGCGTGGATAATAAATGATTATCATGAACAAGGAAATATAATAATAAACAGTTTATTTATTGCCTCTAGGCCATATTTCCAACAGTCTCGCACTTGCACTAGAGTCAATAATCTAGTTCACATCACTATGTGATTTACATTGTAATGAATCGAACACCCATGCAGTTCTGGTGTTGATCATGTTTAGCCCTTGGAAGAGGTTTAGTCAACGGGTCTGCAACATTCAGATCGTGTGCACTTTGCAAATATTTATGTCCTTCTCCTCGATGTAATCGCGTATGGAGTTGAAGCGTCGCTTTATGTGTCTGGTCCTCTTGTGAAACCTTGGTTCCTTGGCCAGAGCAATGGCACCGATGTTGTCACAGAACAGGTTTATTGGATTCAGTGCACTAGGCACTACTCCAAGATCTTTCATGAACTGCTTCATCCATACACCTTCCTTCGCCGCCTCTGAGGCTGCGACGTACTCCGCTTTGCATGTAGAATCGGCTACCACGCTTTGCTTGGAACTGCACCAGCTTACCGCTCCCCCGTTGAGAATAAATACGTATCCGGTTTGCGACTTAGAGTCATCCGGATCAGTGTCAAAGCTTGCATCGACGTAACCCTTTACGATGAGCTCTTCATCACCTCCATAAACGAGAAACATTTCCTTAGTCCTTTTCAGGTACTTAAGGATATTCTTGACCGCTGCCCAGTGTTCCATTCCAGGATCACTTTGAAACCTTCCGGCCATACTTATGGCAAGGCTGACATGTGGTCTTGTGCATAGCATTGCATACATGATAGAGCCTATGGCTGAAGCACAGGGGATGACACTCATCTTTTCTCTATCTTCTGCAATCACTGGGCATTGAGTCTTACTCAACTTCACACCTTGTAACACAGGCAAGGACCCCTTCTTGGACTGATCCATTTTGAACTTCTTCAAAACTTTATCAAGGTATGTGCTTTGTGAAAGTGCTATTAAGCGTCTCGATCTATCTCTATAGATCTTAATGCCTAATATGAAAGCAGCTTCTCCTAGGTCCTTCATTGAAAAACTCTTGTTCAAATATTCCTTCACACTTTCCAGCATTTCTATATTGTTTCCAATCAGCAATATGTCATCCACATATAATACTAGAAACTCTATAGAGCTCCCACTCACTTTCTTGTAAATACAAGCTTCTCCATAAACTTGTATAAACTCAAACGCTTTGATCACCTCATCAAAGCGCTTATTCCAACTCCGAGATGCTTGCACCAGACCGTAAATGGATCGTTGGAGTTTGCAAACTTTGTCTGCATTCTCTGGATCGAAAAAACCTTCTGGTTGCATCATATACAACTCTTCCTCAAGGAAACCGTTGAGGAACGCCGTTTTGACATCCATCTGCCAAATTTCATAATTGAAATAAGCAGCTATTGCCAACATGATTCTGACGGACTTAAGCATCGCTACGGGTGAGAATGTCTCATCGTAGTCAACTCCTTGAACTTGTGAAAAACCCTTTCCCACAAGTCGAGCTTTATAGACGGTGACATTACCGTCCGCGTCTGTCTTCTTCTTAAAGATCCATTTGTTCTGAATGGCCTTTCGCCCTTCAGGTAATACTTCCAAAGTCCATACTTTGTTTTCATACATGGATCCCATCTCGGATTTCATGGCCTCTAACCATTTCTCGGAATCCAGGCCCATCACTGCTCCTCCATAGCTCGTAGGTTCATTGTTGTCCAACAACATGACCTTCAAGATAGGGTTGCCGTACCACTCAGGAGTAGTACGCGGCCTTGTTGACCTACGAGGTTCAATAGTAGCTTGATCTGAAGCTTCATGATCATCATCATTAACTTCCTCTTCTACCGTCGTAGGTTCCACAGAAACATCTTTCTGTGCTTCGCTACTTTCTGGTTGAAGTAAAGGTTCAATAACCTCATCAAGCTCTATTTTTCTCCCACTCAATTCTTTCGAGAGAAACTCTCTCTCAAGAAATGTTCCGTTCTTAGCGACAAACACTTTGCCTTCAGATCTGAGATAGAAGGTATACCCGACTGTCTCTTTCGGGTATCCTATGAAGACGCATTTCTCCGCTTTGGGTTCTAGCTTTCCAGGCTGAAGCTTTTTGACATAAGCATCACATCCCCAAAATTTAAGAAAAGACAACTTCTGCCTCTTACCAAACGATAGTACATATGGTGTCGTCTCAATGGATTTCAATGGTGCCCTATTTAAAGTGAATGTAGCTGTCTCTTCCTCCTCCAATCCTAGTAGGACTAGGATTCCTCCTTTTTTGGCCTTTTTCCACCTTTTCCCTTTGGGCTTTTCTTCCCTAGCCGCATGGGCCATGTGTGGGACTTCCACCAGCCCAAAAAGGCTGGTATTTATTCTCTCACAGCCCATGAAGCCTCTTGGCTCGAAATACCCCTCCCGGTGGTCTCCCGGTACACTACCGACACTCCCGGTACATTACCGATTAGCCCGAAACTTTTCCGGCGACCAGAATAGGACTTCCTATATATGAATCTTTACCTCCGGACCATCCCGGAGCTCCTCGTGACTTCCGGGATCTCATACGGGACTCCGAAAAACCTTCGGTCACCACCATACATAACTCTATACTACCGAAACGTCACCAAACCTTAAGTGTGCAGACCCTGCGGGTTCGAGAACTATGTAGACATGACGGAGACACCTCTACAGTTAATAACCAATAGCGGGAACTGGATGCCCATATTGTTTCCTACATATTCTACGAAGATCTTTATCGGTCGAACCTCTATGTCAAGGATTCAGTTAATCCCGTATGATGTTCCCTTTGTTTTTCGGTATGTTACTTGCCCAAGATTCGATCGTCGGTATCTCAATACCTAGTTCAACCTCGTTACCGACAAGTCTCTTTACTCATTCTGTAATACAAAATCCCGTGACTAACACTTAGTCACATTGCTTGCAAGGCTTATTGTGATGTTGTATTACTGAGTGGGCCTTGAGATACCTCTCCGTCACACGGAGTAACAAATCCCAGTCTTGATCCATGCCAACTCAATAGAAACCCTTGGAGATACCTGTAGAGCACCTTTATGGTCACCCAGTTATGTTGCGACGTTTGATACACACAAGGCACTCCTCCGATGTCCGTGAGTTGCATGATCTCATGGTCATAGGAACATATACTTGACATGCAGAAAACAGTAGCAATAAACTGACACGATCATATGCTACGTTCATAGTTTGGGTCTTGTCCATCACATCATTCTACTAATGATGTGATCCCGTTATCAAATGACATCACATGTCAATGGCTAGGAAACCTTGACCATCTTTGATCAACGAGCTAGTTCACTAGAGGCATACTAGGGACATAGTGTTGTCTATTTACCCACACATGTAATGTGTTTCCAATCAATACAATTATAGCATGTATAATAAACGATTATCATGAACAAGGAAATATAATAATAAACACTTTATTTATTGCCTCTAGGGCATATTTCCAACAGTTGCATCATATACAACTCTTCCTCAAGGAAACCGTTGAGGAACGCTGTTTTGACATCCATCTGCCAAATTTCATAGTCGAAATATGCATCTATTGCTAACATGATTCTGACAGACTTAAGCATCGCTACGGGTGAGAAGGTCTCATCATAGTCAACTCCTTGAACTTGTGAAAAACCCTTTGCCACAAGTCGAGCTTTATAGACGATGGCATTACCGTCCGCGTCCGTCTTCTTCTTAAAGATCCATTTGTTCTGAATGGCCTTTCACCCTTCAGGTAATACTTCCAAAGTCCATACTTTGTTTTCATACATGGATCCCATCTCGGATTTCATGGCCTCTAACCATTTCTCGAAATCCGGTCCCATCATCGCTCCTCCATAGCTCGTAGGTTCATTGTTTTCCAACAACATGACCTCCAAGACAGGGTTGCCATACCACTGAAGAGCAGTACACGCCCTTGTCGACCTACAAGGTTCAATAGTAACTTGATCCGAAACTTCATGATCATCATCATTAACTTCCTCTTCAACTGTCGTAGGCTCCACAGAAACATCTTTCTGCGCTGCGCTACTCTCTGGTTGAAGTAAAGGTTCATCAACCTCATCAAGCTCTATTTTCCTCCCACTCAATTCTTTCGAGAGAAACTCGTTCTCAAGAAATGTTCCGTTCTTAGCGACAAACACTTTGCCTTCGGATCTGAGATAGAAGGTATACCTGAGTGTCTCTTTTGGGTATCCTATGAAGACGCATTTCTCCGCTTCGGGTTCCGGCTTTTCAAGCTGAAGCTTTTTGACATAAGCATCACATCCCCAAACTTTAAGAAATGACAACTTTGGCCTCTTGCCAAACCATAGTTCATATGGCGTCATCTCAACGGATTTCGATGGTGCCCTATTTAAAGTGAATGCAGCCATCTCTAACGCATAACCCCAAAACGATAGTGCCAAATCAGCAAGAGACATCATAGAATGCACCATATCTAATAAGGTTTGATTACGACGTTCGGACACACCATTACGCTGTGGTGTTCCAGGCGGTGTCAACTGTGAAACAATTCCACATTGTCTTAAGTGACTACCAAACTCATAACTCAGATATTCACCTCCTCGATCAGATCGCAGGAATTTAATCTTCTTGTTACGATGATTCTCAACTTCACTGTGAAATTGCTTGAACTTTTCAAATGTTTCAGACTTGTGTTTCATTAAGTAAATATACCCATATCTACTTAAGTCGTCAGTGAAGGTGAGAAAATAAGGATATCCACCGCGCGCTGCAACATTCATTGGACCGCACACATCAGTATGTATGATTTCCAACAAATCACTTGTCCGTTCCATTGTTCCAGAGAACGGCGTTTTAGTCATCTTGCCCATGAGGCATGGTTCACATGTGTCAAGTGATTCAAAATCAAGTGACTCCAAAAGTCCATCAGCATGGAGCTTCCTCACGCGTTTTACACCAATATGACCCAAACGGTAGTGCCACAAGAAAGTGGTACTATCATTATCAACTCTACATCTTTTGGCATCAATGTTATGAACATGTGTATCATCACTATCAAGATTCAATATGAATAAACCCCTCACATTGGGTGCATGGCCATAAAAGATATTACTCATACAAATAGAACAACCATTATTCTCTGATTTAAATGAGTAACCGTCTCACAATAAACAAGATCCAGATATAATGTTCATGCTTAACGCAGGCACTAAATAATAATTATTCGGGTTCATCACTAACCCTGATGGTAATTGAAGAGAGAGTGTGCTGACGGCGATCATATCAACCTTGGAATTATTTCCCACGCGCATCGTCACTTCGTCCTTCGCTAGCCTTCGTCTATTCCGTAGTTCCTGTTTTGAGTTGCAAATGTGAGCAACCAAACCGGTATCAAATACCCAGGCACTACAATGAGAGCTAGTAAGGTACACATCAATAACATGTATATCATATATACCTTGTTTGTTATTGGCCGCCTTCTTGTCAGCTAGGTACTTGGGGCAATTCCATTTCCAGTGACCAGTTCCCTTGCAATGAAAGCACTCAGTTTGTGGCTTCGGTCCAGCCTTGGGCTTCTTTATAGGAATAGCAACTGCTTTGCCATCCTTCTTGGATTTACCCTTCTTGTCCTTGCCCTTGACATTCTTCTTTAAACTATTGGTTTTATTGACCATCAACACTTGATATTCTTTCTGGATTTCAAACTTAGCGACTTTTAGCACCGCAAACAGCTCGGTGACTGACTTGTTCATCCCGTGCATGTTATACTTCATCACAAAGCTCTTGTAGCTAGGTGGCAGTGATTGAAGAACTCTGTCAGTGATCGCCTCTGCCGGAAGGGGCCTTCCCAACTCCGCCAGACGAGTCGAATACCCAGACATTCTGAGTATATGTTCACTGATAGACCCGTTCTCCTCCATTTTGCAAGCATAGAACTTATCGGAGGTCTCATACCTCTCGATCCGGTATTCTTTTGAAAGATAAACTTCAACTCCTAGAACATATCATATGCTCCATGACGTTCAAAACGTCTTAAGTCCCGGTTCTAAGCCATACAACATTGCACACTGAACTATTGAGTAATCCCCAGAATGTGCCTCCCAAGCATTCTTAACATCTTCGGATGACATGTCTTTGGGTTGGTCACCAAGCGGTGCATCAAGGACATTTGATTTTTGGGAAGCCATGAGGATAATCCTTAGATTACGGGCCCAGTCAACAAAGTTACTTCCATCATCTTTCAACTTAGCTTCCTCTAGGAACGCATTAAAATTCAGGGGTGCTACTGTGCGAGCCATTGATCTATAACATAAATATGCAAAGGTTACTTAGACTATTGTTCAAGATAATAAGTTTAGTTAATCAAATTACTAAAGCTCTCACTCAAATTGACATCCCTCAGGTCATCTGAGTGTCACATGATCCAAATTCACCAACTCAAGTCCGATCATCACGTGAGTTGAGGTGGTTTCAATGGTGAACATCATCATGTTGATCATATCTACTATATGACTCATGTTCGACCTTTCAGTCTCTTGTGTTCCGAGGCCATGTCTGTACATGCTAGGCTCGTCAAGTTTAACCCGAGTGTTCTGCATGTGCAACACTGGCTTGCACCCGTTGTATGTGAACGTAGAGTCTATCACACCCGATCATCACGTGGTGTCTCGACACGACGAACTTTTGCAACAGTGCACACTCGGGGAGAACACAATTCATCTTGGAATTTAAGTGAGGGATCACCTTATAATGCTACCGTCGTCCTAAGCAAAACAAGGTGCATAAAAGGATTAACATCACATGCAAATCATAAGTGACATGATATGGCCATGAACTTGTGCTTTCGATCTCCATCTTGAAAGCACCGGCATGATCTCCATCGTCACCGGCATGACACCATGTTCTCCATAATGTGTCGCCATCGTGGTTGTCGCGCCCACCATGCTTCTACTACTATTGCTACCGTTTAGCGATAAAGTAAAACATTACATAGCGCTTAATGATTGACACGCATGTCATACAATAATTAAAGACAACCCTATGGCTCCTGCCGGTTGCCGTACTCATCGACATGCAAGTCATGATATTCTATACAACACATGATCATCTCATACATCACATATATCTCATCATGTTATTGTCCATATCACATCACAACATACCCTACAAAAACAAGTTAGACGTCCTCTAATTGTTGTCGCATGTTTTACGTGGCTGCTACGGGTATCTAGCAAGAACAATTCTCACCTACGCATAAACCACAACGGTCATACATAAGTTGGTTTTCAACCTTCTCAAGGACCGCCTTAGTCGAATACGATCCAACTAAAGTAGGAGAAACAGACACCCGCCAGCCATCTTTGTGCAACGAAGTTACACGTCAGTCGATGGAACCAGTCTCTCATAAGCGTACGAGTAAGGTTGGTCCGGGCCGCTTCATCCCACAATACTGTTGAACCAAAAGACGACCAAGGATGGAAGCAATCTAAGCATCAACGCCCACAAACTCTTTGTGTTCTACTCGAGATCTCCTCTACACATAGACCTAGCTCATGATGCCACTGTAGGGGAACGTTGCATGGGAAACAAAAATTGTCGTACGTGTTGGGGAACGTCGCATGGGAAACAAAAAATTTCCTACGCACACGCAAACCTATCCATGGTGATGAGCATCTACGAGAGGGAGAGTGGAACTACATACCCTTGTAGATCTCTAAGCGGGAAGCGTTAAGAAACGCGGTTGGTGTAGTTGAACATCTTCGCGATCCAAATCGCCGAGCGTCCCGCGATCTCATCACGATCCGTCCCGCGATCCAATCACAATCCATCCCGTGTACTCATCACGATCCGTCCCGCGATCTCATCACGATCCGTCTCACGATCTTGATCACGATCTGTCCCGCGAACTCATCACGATCCGTTCCGCGATCTCATCACGAACTGTCTCGCGATCTCGATCACGGTCCTTCCGATCTAGCGCCGAACGGACGGCACCTCCGCGTTCAGCACACGTGCAGCTTGATGACGATCTCCACCGTCTCGATCCAGCGAGAGGAGGTGGAGAGGAGAGAGAGTTCACCGGCAGCGTGACGGCGCTCCGGTGATGGTGGTGGAGTGATTCCGGCAGGGCTTCGCCTAAGCGCTGCGGAAAACCGATCTAGAGGAGAAATTGTGCACCGGTGAAACGGGTAGCACGTGGCCGGAAATTCTGTCCAAAAACCACCCAATCCACTAGTATATATAGGAGGAGAGGAGAGGAGAGGCAGCCAAGGCCTTTGGGTCGGCCGAAATAGGAGGTGGGAGCAATCCTACTTCACCTCCAATCCTAGTTGGAGTAGGATTGCCTCCTATTGGCTGATTTTCCACTTTTTGCTTTAGGACTTTCTCTCCTGCGCCATGGGCCTTTGTGGCTGTTTTCCCAGCCCACTAAGGGCTGGTTATTATTATCCCACAGCCCATGGACCTATTGGGGTCGAAATACCCCTCCCGGAGGTCCTCCGGTACACTACCGGCACTCCCGGTACAATACCGATACTCCCGGTACACTACCGATGAGCCCGAAACTTTTCCGGAAACCAAACTGGGACTTCCTATATATGAATCTTTACCTCCGGACCATTCCGGAGCTCCTCGTGACGTCCGGGATCTCATCCGGGACTCCAAACAACCTTCGGTCACCACCATACATAACTCTACACTACCGAAACGTCACCGAACCTTAAGTGTGCAGCCCCTGCGGGTTCGAGAACTATGTAGACATGACCGAGACACCTCTACGGTCAATAACCAATGGAGGGACCTGGACGTCCACATTGGTTCCTACATATTCTACGAAGATGTTTATCGGTCGAACCTCTATGTCAAGGATTCAGTTAATCCCGTATATCGTTCCCTTTGTTCTTCGGTATGTTACTTGCCCGAGATTCGATCGTCGGTATCTCCATACCTAGTTCAACCTCGTTACCGGCAAGTCTCTTTACTCGTTCCGTAATACAAGATCCCGCAACTAACAATTAGTCACATTGCTTGCAAGGCTTATTGTGATGTTGCATTACCGAGTGGGCCCCGAGATACCTCTCCGTTACACGGAGTAACAAATCCCAGTCTCGATCCATTGCCAACTCAACAGACACCATCGGAGATACCTGTAGAGCACCTTTATAGTCACCCAGTTACGTTGCGACGTTTGATACACACAAGGCACTCCTCCGATATCCGTGAGTTGCATGATCTCATGATCATAGGAACATATACTTGACATGTAGAAAACAGTAGCAATAAACTGACACGATCATATGCTATGTTTGTAGTTTGGGTCTTATCCATCACATCATTCTCCTAATGATGTGATCCCGTTATCAAATGACATCTCATGTCCATGGCTAGGAAACCTTAACTATCCTTTGATCAACGAGCTAGTCCATTAGAGGCATACTAGGGACATGGTTTTGTCTATGTATCCACACATGCATTTAAGTCTCCGATCAATACAATTATAGCATGGATAATAAACGATTATCATGAACAAGGAAATATGATAATAACTAATTTATTATTGCCTCTAGGGCATATTTCCAACAGTCTCCCACTTGCACTAGAGTCAATAATCTAGTTCACATCACCATGTGATTCGCATTGTTATGAATCTAACACCCAATGAGTTCTGGGGCTCGATCATGCTTTGCATGTGAGAGAGGTCTTATAGTCAACGGGTCTGCGATATTCAGATCCGTGTGTACTTTGCATATCTCTATGTCAAACCGTAAACATTGCTACCACACTCCACTTGGTACTATTTCCAAATGGCTGCTCCACTATACGTATCCAGATTGCTACTACTAGTCATCCGGATAGGTGTTAAAGCTTGCATCGACGTAACTCTCTACGACGAACTCTTTATCACCTCCATAATCAAGAAACATTTCCTTAGTCCTCTGGTTACTAAGGATAATTCTGACCGCTGTCCAGTGATCCACTCCTGGACCACTCTTGTACCCCTTGACAGACTCATGGCAAGGCACACATAGGTGCGGTACACAGCATGGCATAATATAGAGCCTATGGCTAAGGCATAGGGGACGACGTTCGTCCTTTCTCTTTCTTCTGCCGTTGTCGAGCTTTGAGTCTCACTCAACTTCACACCTTACAAATCAGACGAGAACTATTTCTCTGGCTGATCCATTTTGAACTCTTTCAAAATCTTGTGAAGGTATGCAATCATTGAAAGTCTCATCAAGCATCTTGATCTATCTCTATACATTTTGATGCTCAACAATTAGGTAGCTTTATCCAGGTCTTCCTTTGAAAATCACTTTCCAAATAACCGTTTTATGCTTTCCAGAAACTCTACATTATTTCTAAACAACAATATGTCATCCACATATACTTATCAGAAATTCTGTAGTGCTCCCACTCACTTTATTGCAAATACAAGTTTCTCATCAACTTTGTATAAACATCAAAACTTTGATCACCTCATCAAAGCGTATATTCCAACTCCGAGATGCTTGCTTCAGTCCATGGAAGGATCACCGAAGCTTGCACACCTTTTAGCATCCTTAGGCCTGACAAAACCTTCTGGTTGTATCACATACAACCTTTCCTCAAGTAAACCATTAAGGAAACGATGTTTTGACATCCATCTGCCAGATTTCATAATTGAAAACACAGCAACTGCTAACATAATTCCAACAGACTTTTAGCATTGCTACGAGTGAGAAAGTCTCATCGTAGTCAACTCCTTGAACTTGTCACAAACATCTTTGCAACAAGTCGAGCTTTACAAATAGTGACATTCACCATCAATGTTTGTCTTCATTTTAAAGATCCATTTGTACTCAATGACCTGCCGTCCAACGAGCAAGTCTACCAAAGTCTACACTTGGTTTTAATACATGGATCCTATCTCGGATTTCATGGCCTCCAACCATTTGTCGGAATCCGGGCCCATCATCGCTTCTCCATAGCTCATAGGTTCATCGTTGTCCAACAACATGACGTCCAAGACAGACTTGTCGTACCACTTAGGAGCAGTACACATCCTTGTCGACCTACGAAATTTGATAGTAACTTGATCCTGAAGCTTCATGATCATCATCATTAACTTCCTCTTCAACTAACGTAGGCTTCACAGTAACATCTTTCTGCGCTGCGCTACTCTCTGGTTGAACAAAGGTTTAACAACCTCATCAAGTTCTATCTTCCTCCCACTCAATTCTTTCGAGAGAAACTTTTTCTCGAGAAAGGACCCAGTTCTAGCAACAAACACTTTACACTCGGATCTAAGATAGAAGGCATACCCATCTGTTCTTAGGGTATTCTATGAAGATACATTTGTCCGCTTTGGGTTCTAGCTTATTATGTGAAAACATTTTCCACACAAGCATCGCAGCCCCAAACATTAAGAAATGACAGCTTAGGTTTCTATCAAACCATAATTCACATGGTGTCATCTCAACGGATTTAGATGATGCCCTATTTAAAGTGAATGTAGTTGTCTCTAATGCATAACCCCAAAAATTATAGTAGTAAAACAATAAGAGACATCACAGTATGCACTATATCAATAGAGCATGACTATGATGTTCGGACACACCATCACACCATGGTGTTCCAGGTGGCGTTAGTTGTGAAACAAATTTCACGTTGTCTTAAGTTGTATGCCAAACTCGTAACTCAGATATTCACCTCCACGATCATATCGCGGTCATTTTTATCTTCTTGTCACGATGATCTTTAAACTTCACTCTGAATTTGCTTGAACCTTTCAAACGATTCAGACTTGTGTTTCATTAAGTAAATATACACTATATCTACTCAAATCATCAGTGAAGGTAAGAAAATAACGATATCCACTGCACGCTACAAGACTCACTAGATTGCATACATCAACATGTATCATTTCCAATGAATCACTTGCCCGCTCCATCCAACGGGGTCCTTTAGTCATCTTGCCCGAGAGGCATGGTTCGCATGTCTCAATCGATTCGAAATCGATGAGTCCAAATATCCATCAGCATGGAGTTTCTACATGCGCTTTATACCAATATGACATTTAGCGGCAGTGCCACAAGTATGTGGTACTATCATTATTAACTTTGTATCTTTTGACATCAATGTTATGAACATGTGTACTACTACGATCAAGATTTCAACAAACCATTCTCACTGGGTGCATGACCATTGAAGGTATTATTCATGTAACCAGAATAACTATTATTCTCTGACTTAAATGAATAACCGTATTGCAACAAACATGATCTAATCATGTTCATGCTCAACGCAAAACACCAAATAACATTTATTTAGGTTCGTTACTAATCCTGAAGGTAGAGAGAGCGTGCGATGTTGATCACATCAACCTTGGAAACATTTCCAACACACATCGTCACCTCACCCTTAGCTAGTTCTCCGTTTATTCCGTAGCTTTTATTTCGAGTTACTAACATTTAGCAACCGAACCGGTATCCAATACCCAGGTGCTACTAGGAGTACTAGCAAGGTACACATCAATAACTCGTATATCAAATATACTTTTGTCGATGTTGCCAGCCTTCTTATCTACCAAGTATCTAGGGTTGTTCCGCTTCAGCGACCTCTCACCTCATAATAGAAGCACTTAGTCTCGGGTTTGAGTTCAACTTTGGGTTGCTTCACTGGAGCAGCAACTGACTTGCTATCCATGAAGTTTCCCTCCTTGCTCTTGCCCTTTTCGAAACTAGTGGTTTGATTAACCATCAACACTTGACGCTCCTTCTTGATTTCTACCTTCGCGGTGTCAAACATCGCGAACAGCTCAAGGATCAATACTTCTATCCCTGGTGTATTATAGTTCATCACTAAGTTCTAGTAGCTTTAGTGACAGTGACTTGGAGAACTATATCAATCACTATCTTATCTGGAAGATCAACTCCCACTTGATTCAAGCGATTGTAGTACCTAGACAATCTGAGTACATGCTCAACGATTGAGCTATTCTCCTTCATCTTACAAGCAAAGAATCTTGTTGGAGATCTCATATCTCGCAACAAAGGCACGAGCCTGAGATCACAATTTCTGCTCCTAGAACATCTCATATGTTCCGTGACGTTCAAAACGTTTTGGAGCCTCAATTCTAAGCCGTAATGCATGACGCACTAAACTATCAAGTAGTCATCGAAACGTGCCTGTTAGATGTTCACAACATCTATAGACGACGCTAGAGGGGGTGGCGCACCGAGCGGTGCATTAAGGACATAAGCCTTCTGTGCAGCAATGAGGACAATCCTCAGATCACGGACCCAGTCCGCAATTTTGCTACCAACATCTTTCAATTATATTTCTCTAGGAACATATAAAAATACAAGGGAGCTACAGCGCGAGCTAGTAATCTACAACATAATTTGCAAAGACACTTTGACTATGTTCATGATAATGAGTTCAATTAATCATATTACTTAAGAACTCCCACTCAAATTGACATCCCTCCGATCATTCGAGTGATACATGATCCAAATTCACCAACTCAAGTCCGATCATCACGTGAGTTGAGGTGGCTGCAATGGTGAACATCATTATGTTGATCATATCTACTATATGACTCATGTTCGACCTTTCGGTCTCTCGTGTTCCGAGGCTATGTCTGTACATGCTAGGCTCGTCAAGTTTAACCCGAGTGTTCTGCACGTGCAAATCTGGCTTGCACCCGTTGTATGTGAACGTAGAGTCTATCACACCCGATCATCACGTGGTGTCTCAACACGACGAACTTTCGCAACGGTGCACACTCGGGGAGAACACAGTTCATCTTGAAATTCAAGTGAGGGATCACCTTATAATGCTACCGCCGTACTAAGCAAAACAAGGTGCATAGAAGGATTAACATCTCATGCAATTCATAAGTGACATGATATGGCCATGAACTTGTGTTTAAGATCTCCATCTTCGAAACACCGGCATGATCTCCATCGTCACCGGCACAACACCATGATCTCCATCATCTTGATCTCCATCAATGTGTTGCCATTGGGGTTGTCACGCCCTGCATGCTTCTACTACTATTGCTACCGTAGCGATAAAGTAAAGCATTACATAGCGCTTAATGATTGACACGCGGGTCATACAATAATTAAAGACAACCCTATGGCTCCTGCCGGTTGCCGTACTCATCGACATGCAAGTCGTGATAATCTATACATCACATGATCATCTCATACATCACATATATCTCATCATGTAATTGGCCATATCACATCACAACATACCCTGCAAAAACAAGTTAGACGTCCTCTAATTGTTGTTGCATATTTTACGTGGCTGCTATGGGTATCTAGCAAGAACGATTCTCACCTACGCATAAACCACAACGGTGATACACTAGTTTGCTTTTCAACCTTCTCAAGGACCGCCTTTGTCGAATCCCATCCAACTAAAGTGAGAGAAACTGTCACCCGCAAGCCATCTAGGAAACAAGTTGCGTCGAGGGAACCGGTCTCTCGTAAGCGTATGAGTAATGTTGGTCCGGGCCGCTTCATCTCACAATCCCGCTGAACCAAAATACGACCAAGGGAGGAAGCAATCTAAGCATCAACGCCCACAAACCTTTTGTGTTCTACTCGAGATCTCATCGAACCATCAACCTAGCTCATGATGCCACTGTTGGGGAACGTTGCGTGGGAAACAAAAATTTTCCTACGCACACGCAAACCTATCCATGGTGATGAGCATCTACGAGAGGGAGAGTGGATCTACATACCCTTGTAGATCGCTAAGCGGGAAGCGTTAAGAAACGCGGTTGGTGTAGTTGACCATCTTCGCGATCCAAATCGCCGAGCGTCCCGCGATCTCATCACGATCCGTCCCGCGATCCAATCACGATCCGTCCCGTGAACTCATCACGATCCGTCCCGCGATCTCATCACGATCCGTCTCACGATCTTGATCACGATCTGTCCCGCGAACTCATCATGATCCGTTCCGCGATCTCATCACGAACTGTCTCGCGATCTCGATCACGGTCCTTCCGATCTAGCGCCGAACTGACGGCACCTCCGCGTTCAGCACACGTGCAGCTTGATGACGATCTCCACCGTCTCGATCCAGCGAGAGGAGGTGGAGAGGAGAGAGAGTTCACCGGCAGCGTGACGACGCTCCGGTGATGGTGGTGGAGTGATTCCGGCAGGGCTTCGCCTAAGCGCTGCGGAAAACCGATCTAGAGGAGAAACTGTGCACCGGTGAAACGGGTAGCACGTGGCCGGAAATTCTGTCCAAAAACCACCCAATCCACTAGTATATATAGGAGGAGAGGAGAGGAGAGGCAGCCAAGGCCTTTGGGTCGGCCGAAATAGGAGGTGGGAGCAATCCTACTTCACCTCCAATCCTAGTTGGAGTAGGATTGCCTCCTATTGGCTGATTTTCCACTTTTTGCTTTAGGACTTTCTCTCCTGCGCCATGGGCCTTTGTGGCTGTTTTCCCAGCCCACTAAGGGCTGGTTATTATTCTCCCACAGCCCATGGACCTCTTGGGGTCGAAATACCCCTCCCGGAGGTCCTCCGGTACACTACCGGCACTCCCGGTACAATACCGATACTTCCGGTACACTACCGATGAGCCCGAAACTTTTCCGGAAACCAAACTGGGACTTCCTATATATGAATCTTTACCTCCGGACCATTCCGGAGCTCCTCGTGATGTCCGGGATCTCATCCGGGACTCCGAACAACCTTCGGTCACCACCATACATAACTCTACACTACCGAAACGTCACCGAACCTTAAGTGTGCAGACCCTGCGGGTTCGAGAACTATGTAGACATGACCGAGACACCTCTACGGTCAATAACCAATGGCAGGACCTGGACGTCCACATTGGTTCCTACATATTCTACGAAGATGTTTATCGGTCGAACCTCTATGTCAAGGATTCAGTTAATCCCGTATATCTTTCCCTTTGTTCTTTGGTATGTTACTTGCCCGAGATTCGATCGTCGGTATCTCCATACCTAGTTCAACCTCGTTACCGGCAAGTCTCTTTACTCGTTCCGTAATACAAGATCCCGCAACTAACAATTAGTCACATTGTTTGCAAGGCTTATTGTGATGTTGCATTACCGAGTGGGCCTCGAGATACCTCTCCGTTACACGGAGTAACAAATCCCAGTCTCAATCCATTGCCAACTCAACAGACACCATCGGAGATACCTGTAGAGCACCTTTATAGTCACCCAGTTACGTTGCGACGTTTGATACACACAAGGCACTCCTCCGATATCCGTGAGTTGCATGATCTCATGGTCATAGGAACATATACTTGACATGCAGAAAACAGTAGCAATAAACCGACACGATCATATGCTATGTTTGTAGTTTGGGTCTTATCCATCACATCATTCTCCTAATGATGTGATCCCGTTATCAAATGACATCTCATGTCCATGGCTAGGAAACCTTAACCATCCTTTGATCAACGAGCTAGTCCATTAGAGGCATACTAGGGACATGGTTTTGTCTATGTATCCACACATGCATTTAAGTCTCCGATCAATACAATTATAGCATGGATAATAAACGATTATCATGAACAAGGAAATATGATAATAACTAATTTATTATTTCCTCTAGGGCATATTTCCAATAGTACGTACACGCAAGATCTATCCATGGTGATGAGCATCTACGAGAGGGAGAATGGATCTACGTATCCTTGTAGATCGCTAAGAGGGAAGCATTAAGAAACACGGTTAATGTAGTCGAACGTTTTCGCGACCCAAATCGCCGAGCGTTCTGCGATCCAATCACGATCCGTCCTGATCAAGCACTGAACGGATGACACCTCCGCGTTTAGCACACGTACAACTTGACGACGATCTCCGCCTTCTTGATCCAGCAAGAGGGAGCAGAGAGGTATATGAGTTCTCCGGCATCACGACGGAGCTGCGGCGATGGTGGTGGAGTAATCTCAGCAGGGCTTCACTTAAGCACAGCTGAAACCGATCTAGAGGAGAAACTACGAACTAGAGGGTAGGGTTGCACGTGGCTGAAAATCTTGTGCCAAAACCCTAAGACCCTCTTGTATATATAGGAGGAGAGGAGGAGGAGGCTTGGCGCAAGGGTCAGCCCCTCTAGGCTTCGGACGAAGTGGAGAGGAGGAGTCCTCCTCCTCCACTCCTAGTAGGATTAGGACTCCTTCCTTTTCCACCCTTTTTGCCTTTTCCACCTTTTCCACTTAGGAATCTCTTCCCAGCCACATGGGCCTTGTGTGGGACTTTGGCCATCCCACTAAGGGCTGGTATTAGTCCTCCCACAGCCCATGTAGCCTCTTGGGTCGAAATACCTCTCCCGATGGTCCCCCGGTACACTACCCGCACTCCCAGTACACTATTGATGAGCCCGAAACTTTTCCGGCGACCAAAATAGGACTTCCTATATATCAATCTTTACCTCCGGACCATTCCGGAGCTCATCGTGACATCCGGGATCTTATCCGGGAATCCGAACAACCTTCGGTCACCATCATGCATAACTCTATACTACCGAAACGTCACCGAACCTTAAGTGTGGAGACCCTGCGGGTTCAAGAACTATGTAGACTTGATCAAGACACCTCTACGTTCAATAACCAATAGCGGGACCTGGATGCTCATATTGGTTCCTACATATTCTACGAAGATCTTTATCGGTCGAACCTCTATGTCAAGGATTCAGTTAATCCCGTATTATGTTCCCTTTGTTCTTCGGTATGTTACTAGCCCGAGATTCGATCGTCGGTATCTTCATACCTAGTTCAACCTCGTTACCGGCAAGTCTCTTTACTCATTCCGTAATACAAGATCCCGTGACTAACACTTAGTCACATTGCTTGCAAGGCTTATTGTGATGTTGTATTACCGAGTGGGCCCTGAGATACCTCTCCGTCACACGGAGTAACAAATCCCAGTCTTGATCCATGCCAACCCAACAGACACCCTCGGGGATACCTGTAGAGCATCTTCATAGTCACCCAGTTACGTTGTGACGTTTGATACACACAAGGCACTCCTCCGGTGTCCGTGAGTTGCATGATCTCATGGTCACAGGAACATATACTTGACATGCAGAAAACTGTAGCAATAAACTAACATGATCATATGCTATGTTTATAGTTTGGGTCTTGTCCATCCCATCATTCTCCTAATGATGTGATTCCGTTAACAAATGACATCACATGTCAATGGCTAGGAAACCTTGACCATCTTTGATCAACGAGCTAGTTCACTAGAGGCATACTAGGGACAAAGTGTTCTCTATTTATCCACACATGCAATGTGTTCCCAATCAATACAATTATAGCATGGATAATAAACAATTATCATGAACAAGAAAATATAATAATAAACACTTTATTTATTGCCTCCAAGGCATATTTCCAACACTGTCGTCATCCAAAACCATGTACCATCTTGCAGCACTGAGATCTTTCCTGTGATGGAGTAGCAGCCGACTGCTTGTGTTGCAAAACTGATGATGCTCTTGTTCCAAAGAATTGCAGCTCCTCCCCTGGTGCCCATGGCTGGGAGAGCTGCGCATCTGTCCATCGTGTTGCCTCATATCTCTTTGACGGTGCTGGGCAGCCATGTCTCGAGCTTTGTATCCCGCGTACAAAGGATAGAGGCCCGTTGCGCCATGGCAATCTATTGCACATCAGTTCTTTTCGTGGACGAGTTCAACCCTCGCATGTTCCATCTCAAGATTGCAAGCTTTGTTTTACTCATTGGGCACCGGATTCATCTCTAACATCACACAGTAATTCTGGCAGCAACAATTACCATTACTAATATCAAACTGGTACACAACCGGTCTGCCCGGGGGGACGTCGTCGACCACCAATAGGCCCCAAATCTCGACGACTACAAGCACTCCACTTACTACTACTGATACATGTAAGAACTAATCCTAACTCAAGTCGCCCTAATGGCGACCGATGTCGGAAACTACAACAACATAGATGTAGAACTAACATGACTACACTAGGGCCTCCTCGGTAGCAGCATCAGGTCCTGCCATGCCCACGACGACACGGAGCGCGTCTCCGTTCAGCCTGGTCAGCTTGGCGATGATGTTGATGTCGTCATCAGAGAGCGGCTCATCAAACCTACGGATGAGGGCCTCGGCCGCTCGAGCCGTCATCTTCTCCTTTGGCCCCAGCAACCCAAGGCCTTTCACCAGCCGTAGTGTAGCGCGTTGGGCCACTGGGGTTGCATTGTTCTGCGTAGCCTGCCGCGCGCTCTGGTTTGGCAGTGGCACAGACATCGCCCGGGACCTGGGAGGGGCGGTGAGGCGCGTGGTTGTGGCATTGCAGCGCCTGACCGATGATGGAGGCATCAGAGCTAGGGAAGGGTTGGTGAAGAGGTGACGGGGAGCAACATTGACGTCTTCGATTTCCAGCTGACAGACATGTTCGGTCACCTTTCCAAGGTCCATGGCCACCGTGGTAGCTGCCATGGGTGTACGACAGCTAAAGCTCGCCGGGTTACGACTTAGCCCTGAGAGGGTGGGGCCGAAGATGTCCGGCATGGCCACCGTTGCAGCATCCTCTTTTGCCATGACCTTTGCAGTGAAGTCGAGGGGTGCCGCCAGGGCAGCTTCAATCTTGGCGTCGAGGATGGTGTCGTTGGCGCGCGCATGCCCGATGGCATTTATTGGCCTCTTTGCGTTGGAGAAGAATCGCTCAACCTCCTCGTCGTGGTTGTCAGTGGTGGGCTATGCAGGTGCCGCTACGACGTGGTCCTTGCCACCGCCCCCGTTTCTTCCATGGCACGCACCCCGACGCCTCTGTCCCTTGGACCTGTTGGAGCGGTGTCGCGTCGGAGGGAAGCGGCTATGGGTGGGGTGCTCTTTGGAGGTGACCTTGCCCTGGCTGTTGTTGGAGCGGCTGCGCCCCAGGAGCGTGTCCTTCCAGGACCTCCTGCCAGCGCTATCATTGTCGTTGTCGCGCCTGGGGCCGCCGAGGGGCATTCCCCGACAGCCCGTGTCCACCACCGGGTCGCGAGCCTGTTGCCTGTGCCGCTCCTCGCGCCGGACGTCTTCAACGTGCATGACCCAAGTCCCCAGGGTGATGTGTGGCAGCGTGTAGTCGTCATCCAAGTCAGATGAGGGCATGCCGCTCTACGCCGAATGGGAGGAGCATGGTGATCTTGGCGTCTAGTCTTCAATGCGGTCGACGTGGATGAGGAGGTCGTATCGTGTCGCATCCGGTGGTGGGGCGACCCTTCTGCCCGATGGCGAGAAGCCCTCCATCTCCTCCACACGCCCAGCGCCACGGGGGAGCTTCCAGTAGGTGTGCGTGGTTGGGATGAACGCCATGTCCCACACCCAACCTAGCAGGCGAGGGTCTTGGTGTGGCCGCGCTCCAGCATGCGGCTGTCGAGGCGGTCGACGTGCACCTTGTCGCCGAACACCTCTTGCACCCCCTCGACGGACCAGTACTACATTGGTATATGCTCGATGATGCAGCGGACGTGTAGGTTGAAGGTGGTGAAGCCGGCATGGTCGTCCTCGCGCCACGGCATGATGACGAAGCTGGCGCCGTCGACGAGCAGGTTGCTACGACGCACAACATTGGCGTGGTGCGCCGGTTGGGTGAAGACGACCAGGAAGTCCTCTGGTGCATGCGACGTCACCCGCAACTGGTGGGGCAGGACGCGGAGCTGGGCCTCCAGTGCGCGCCTCACTGCCATGGGCAAGGTGGCCGCCACTCCCTCAAGAGCAGAGAGGGTGACCGCATGTTGCGTGAGGAAGAAGACCGCTCGCTCCACCTCCAGCGAGGAGACGCCCACTTTGTGGCTAGTATGTGGGCGGCGAGCAAGGTCCGCCAAGCTGAGTTCGGCCATCTGTGGGGCGGGTGGGGCCGGTGGATGGTGGCAGCAATGACAGCGGTGGTGGCAGCTGTTGGGTGGGTTGAAGGGCCGGAAAGTGTAGGCGGGAGCTAATCGGAGGGCGCGGCACCAGCGGACCTAGACGAGCAGCAGCAGGCCCGCCCGGGCCATTGCGTGGATTTTGGGGACACTCGCGGACAAAATGCCCCAGGCGCTCGCAAATGATGCGGTGGAGGGGATCACGGAAATATTTTCTGCGGTGGCTCTTGCTGAGGCATCGAAAGCAGCGACCATGAAATCGGCTTAAGAAGGCCTCGCGGCCACCAACCGCATTGAACGCCGGTCGGAGGTCCAAGCGAGGTGGCGAGGGGAGCCTGCCATGAACCGACAGGTCGGAGTAGCGCCCCCGGTTCTCCCTGGAGGGGACATCTGTCCATACGCCGTCCGCACCCGAAGAGGAAAGATTTTCCGCGGGGGACGGGGCGACAATGATGGACTGGAGGCGACAGGAGGGATCAAGCATATCTACTACAACGTCAACGATGATGGATTTAAGGCGATTGGACGACTGCATCGCCCGCCGCACTAACTGTCGGCCCATCCATCGAGCACTCACCTCGGAGCAGCAGACGTAGCGGGGAAAGCGGATCTGGGGAGGGAGGAGTGCGGCATCCAGGAATGGGTGGTGGAGCCTCGCACGGACCAGTGGGTGAAGCCCGTCCCCGTCTCTCGCTCGCCGGGCTGCAGCAGGATCCGGATTGCGGGGAACGCGGAGCGCCCATGCTGCTAGGGGCTAGGCGCGGTGGAGGTGGCCGCAACGGCCGTAGTGGCCAGCGGCGCGGAGCGTGAAGAGGACTAGCTAGCCGTGGAGAGGTCCATAATTGTAGACGGAATTTTGTGGTTCATCGATCCATGGTTGTGGGTCATTCAATAGTGTCCTTCACGATTGGATTTGATTAACCTGGCATTCTTCCACTACACATTTTTAAGTTTCAATCGGATCTCTTGATGTCTTCAGAGTTACTCAAGTGGTCTCCAGGTTTAGTCATTATTATGGTTTATGAGCACCATGCTGCCCTCATGCTTGCTAATGATCCGATTCTTCTTTGTAACTACATGAGCTTTTAGGTTGCATAACTTCCGCCTCCAAATAGTTGCCTTGCAGTGTCTATGTTCTTTACATTAGTTTTAGTTACAGGTCCTATTTGTCGTAAGTTTGCATTTTACTTTGGTCACTCACATGGTGGAATTCAATTAGTTGACTGAGATAGGGATGCACTATTTTTTAAAATAATACATTTTTTTTATTAAAAAACAGATATTACGCCGGTTCAAAAATTTGTAGAAATATTACACCGTCGGTTTTGGGGAAGCCAACTGGCTTCAGTCGGCCACGGCTAAGCCGATTAGTCCTTGTCGGCTTTGGCTAGGTCGATAGGGCAGTCGGACCTCCAGACGGCTTAAAAATGTTCAATTAGTACTAATCGCTCTAGCCGTGACCAATTAGTACTAATCAGGCTAGTCGTGACCAATTAGTTCCAATTTTGACAAAGCCGATAGGTGCATGTATTCATATTTTCCTACCTAACTAAGATTTTCTATGACCAAAATGACAATTTTTTACATCACTAAATACTACGGAAACGTGTTGAATCTTATTCTTGAAACGTGCGAAGAAACGATGGACGGCGGCTTTCAAACACGGGAACGGATGACGAACACCGAAGCATCCACCACCAGCACCAGCACCAGCACCAGCACCTCCAACACCACCACCTCAAAAATGGTCACCACCACCACTACGAGCTACCCCATCACGAGATTAAGGTTTCTCTAGACTCCCTTAACCCTCTAAAATCAATTTACGGTGGAAAACAGAGAAGAAATTGACTCAAAAATCATGTAGAAACCGGGGCATTTTAGTGTGAAGAGGAAGAACAAAAGCGAAATGGCTGAAGGGAGAAGGGGACGCGGCACGGCCCGAGTTGAATGTGCACATGTCGACTTCGACAGAGCCGACTGGGCAATCGGCCGTGTCAAGGCCGACTGGAAGCCTAACCGGCTGCGGCAAGGCCGACAGGGTGCCACCAGGCCGAGTGACGTGTTTAGGCCAATTATCGGCCTACGCGTGGCTGAGGGTCCACTAATCGGCCTCCGCGTGGACGACTAGAGCATGTCGGCTGCCGTGGCCGACTGGAGCCAGTCGGCTTCCCCAAGGCCGACAATGTAATATTTTCGTAAATTTTTAAACCGACGTAATATTTGATAAATTTAATTAAAAATGTATTATTTTTAAAAGATTAGCTAGGGATGCATGGTGTGGTTTAGGAGAGAATGGCATGCTTTCAACTCGAGCTTGAGTCAGGCTACTACGTGTTCAGCTGTGTAATATATTCATAGAACTAGAAGTATTATGTATTCTCTGTATTTTTGTAGGCTTACTCTTACTCTTATCTTTTCTTTGTTCTTACCAGATAGCTTTTCTCATGACTAAGTTAAGAGCATCTTCACTCGCACCCCTAACAGGCCTTGGAGGCCATAGTTTTATCATCAACTGGGGAAAATCAGTCGCGTCCCGAGAAGCCCAAATTTCGTCGGTTAGGGACGAAATTGGCGTCGACTGACCCATACCGAACCTGGCACGCTTGGGGCGCCGAGGGAAACGTTTTTTGACACGAAAAAGGCTGGGCCCGCCTAGTCAGCGACCACGCGCTTCGTCATCCTCATCGCCCCTGTTTCCCACGGGAATCAATGCAAAGGTTGCCGCTGGTCAGCCTTTCATTGATTCCTCACGAGCGGCACAGTGAACACGTGCCGACGCGCATCCAGACCTCACCCATCACGCGGCCAGACGGCTGTCGCCCGCTCGTTGCCTCACCCTGCTATAAAAGCTGCCCTTCCTCGCCGGTGGCAGAACACTCCTCGCCGCAGCCTCTCTCTCTCTCTCTCTCTCTCTCTCTCTCTCGCGCGCGCGCGCGCGCCGCCGCCGCCCTTCTCCCCTTCTTTGCCATGGCCGAGCGCTTCCCAGATGATGGTGCGACGGCCAACGGCTTCAGCCGCTGCCACCTGCACGAGGCGGAGGCTCGCCTCCTGTACGAGGCGGAGTACTCGACGTCGCCCAACATGCGGGTGCTGGGCTCGTGGAGGCTCAGCGCTGGCAGGGGCCTGATGCCTCCGGTGCCCATTGGTACCGAGCGGCACGCCGAGATCGTCAGGATCCGGTCGTCACTGTCAGAGACGGCGCGCCAGCAGCCGAGGTACACCCCGGACGACCACAACCTATGGACGGCGTATTTCGAGCGCCGTCACGAGGAACAGCTCGCCTCCACGAACGACGCTTCGAAAAGTCGCAGGCGCCACAACTCCGAGGAGCGGCAGCAATGGTGGGGTGTCCCCGAGCGCACACTCGAAGCCGTCCTCGAGCACATCGAGGATAGCAACTCGTCGCACCTCGAGTACCCGGCGCCGTCGATCTCATGCCGGAGATGCGCCTCTAGGTAGCCGAGGCGCATGGCCGGGATGTCGTCGTCGTCCGGCTCCGGCTCCCACTCCCACTCCTCTGGCACATGGATGCCGCTCGTTGCCGTGAAGGAAGAGCCCCACGAGGCGCCACTCCGGCGTAGTGATGGCATCACCATCAACGAAGACTGCCGCCACGAGCTTTCCCCCCTCCCCCTTCCCGCGACCACCTTTTCCATGCCAGGTCGAAGACGGAACCAGATCATTATATTCTAACTATCATACGAATCTCGTGGTGGCAAGCAAGCATCGTCGTGCGGATCTCTCGGTGTTTGGAAACGATCTATCATCACACACGTTTTGCATGTATGACGGTTACAACACCTGAATCCTCCCATTACACGCTGATTTAGTGACGACCATAAATATAATCTACACGCACCCGTGCATTGCTCTCCATATATAAAGACATAACATTCCTTCAATCTCGCCGTGACTAAAGAAAGGGAAATGATCTCAATCAGCCGGCTGATTTTTCCGTTGCTTCCGTCTCCTCCTATGGATGACGCGTGTCTCAGTGGTCCTGCCCACCGCTTTCACGTGCTGCCTTATATTCTCCTTGGACTACTCTCCTCCACATGTTTTCTCCTCATGTCTTCTTTCTTTCAGCCATCCAGCCTCATCTACCACACGTAAGCAGCAGGGTAGTTAGCTTTCACGGAGACATCCACGAACTGCTCCAGCTTGTGCCCACCGGCCACGGCCCTGTGGTAGCATGCAAGAAGCAGCTAGCTGTTACAACATCAAGCGCTCACGGAGGTTGGATGCGAGCTCGCCGGCCGACGCGACTGACGACGGGGATTGAGGCGCTCAAGACGAGAGCTCAGAGGCGGAGGTAGGATACGAGCTCGCCGGCCAACGTGACCGGCGACGAGGATTGGCGGCGCTCGGGACGAGAGCTCGAAGGTGGATGGCCTTCTGGTTGGCGGCGACGACAACAAGCGACGGCGATGCGGTCGGCAACGACGGCGGTGTTTCTGTATCATCATTTTCATTGCAATATTTTTCTACAACATCATCTGTGTTATAAGAATTTATTCTGCAAGAATACCATGTGTTGTAGAAAAGTGAAGATAATCTTTTTGCAACATCATCTATGTTGCATGTTGCAAAAATTCCTTCCACAACAACACTCATGTTGCAGGAAAGTGAAGACTTTTTTTCTCCAACATCATCCATGTTTTAAAAGTTTCTTCCGCAACAACATCCGTATTGTAGAAAAGTGAAGACGAAAAAATGCAACAACACCTATCTTGCAAAAGGGTTTGCGTAACATGTGCTCTGTTACAGTGATGAGAACGGGACATGGTCGCTGGATGACACCAAATCTAACAGCTGTCGATGCGACGGATCTTTTAACAAGATTCGCCGACGAACACATAGCAGGCCCCCAAAAGAAAAGCATCTCTCTGGCAAGTAAGAAATTGTGCTCTCTTTCGCACTGTCTGTGCTAGCCAACAACAACCGACCCATGGCGATCGGTCACCTCTGTGCAGGTCTGCCTGTTCTTGATGATGGCCGCGTCGGCGAAGGTGCATGGAAGGCTTGTGGGAGTGGAGTTCGTTCCCGCATGCTGCACCTGCCAGCTTCTGGCGGCGGAAGCCCGCTTCCGCCGTTCTTCCTTGACCGAGCGCTCATTCCACTGGGTCTGCATGTGTCGATGTGATTCTCCTGCTTTCCATGTCTCTATATACCACTCCCTCGGATCCAAATTTATCTGGATCGGAGTGAGTAGCAGTAATCAATGCATGTGATAAAGTGGATGAGAGGATATTGTGTATAAGATAGGTTATAGTTGGACTTTGAATATTATTGTGTTTAGAGCATCTCTAATAGACCCCGTATAATGCCTCGACCTATAAAATAACAATCAAAATACGGGTCAGCACGAAAAAAGCCGCCCAATTAGACCCCGTGTATCAGGTCACGGCCTGAATTTTTTTTGCGGGGTGCGGCAAAAGTTCGCCCTCAACCTCTAGATTCACGGGGTGGAAGGCCAACCCGAGCTCGCCCCCTATTCGCAGCGAGATTTGGCGGGACGGAAATTTTCGCGCGGCCGTACCCGCTTCCAACCCTCTTCGCTAATGTTGCCCCACCTCTGCCCGCTCTGGTCCATCTTCCCCGGTCATTCTTCGCCGCCATGGAAGCCTCCCAGCCGCCCCCATCACCGTCGAGGTCATGCACGCGCGAACACCTCTGACAGATCTCATCGCCGGCCAAGTCACCCACGTCATCGCTCCAGGCACCACCGCGCCTATCCGCAAGCCGCAGGGCAACGTTGTCGTGCAGGGAGGGAATCCGGCGGGCCCGGGCAGGAAGCCATGCGCGTCCAGCGCCGCTGCCGAAGAAGAAGAGCAAGATTTCAGGCGTGAAGCGCAAGAAGGTTCCTATGAAAAGGCCGGCTCTTCATCCTCTCATTCCACCCCCGAAGAGGTAACACGACGATGCCCTTGAATGATGCTGCTACCACCGCAAGCGAGTTGTTCGATGAAATGGTCGGAAGGTATGCTTCTTTGATTTCTTCTACTTGCTCGTTGTAGCGCCGGTTCAAACTATGCCACTACTGAGTTTGTCAACTTATTGGACACCAACACCGTCAACATCAATCAAGCCCCGATCGTTGAATTCGATTACAATGAAATGAATGGTGGCGTGGATGGTCATGGTGGTGAAGATGAGGTGGAGGAGATAGACAAGGGGTGTATGACCAATCGCAAGCAAAAAAATGCGGAAGATCGAAGAACTACACGGAGTTCGAAGACCAAATGTCGATCAAGGCTTGGAGTGCGGTGTCTCTTGATGCGTGCACCGGCACATCTCAAACCGCCAAGAGGTATTGTCAAAGGATTGAAGATCAATTCTTATGCATGACGATAAGGTATCCCAATAGGACTTCATGCACCTTTCGGTCACTCCATGGTCGTTGGGACGTGATCACGTCGATCTGTAGCCATTGGGCAGCTTGCTTGGAGCAAGTTCACAATGCACCTCCAAGTGGAACCGTGGAATCTGACTATGTGAGTTCGTTTTCACGTCCCAAGTTGTGCAAATCATTTGTAGCATTTCAATTGATTGCATCATTTGACATTTTTTTAATCGTGTAGGACAAAATTGCCCAACAAATACACAAATACATGGAAGCTTCCGAAGGCAAATTCTTGAAACTAGAACATTGTTGGGAATTGCTAAAAAAGTGTGAGAAGTGAGAGTTGATTGAGAGAGAATCCCCACCGAAGAGTGGTTCGCTCACAAACATGGATGATAATGATGATGATGATGATGATGGACCACGAAACTTGAACAAGCCCGATGGAGACCACAAGACAAGGGAGAAGATCAAAAGGGAAAACGAGGCATTGACCTTGTAGGACAAGATAGATGCCATGGTGCAATCAAATGAGTTGATGTTGGTGAAGACATTGGAGGCAAAAAAAGAGTTGACGGAGAAGAAGGCACAAGATAAGAAAGAGAAGTGGAAATTGCTTAGGGATGAGGGGTTACGCAAGACGGCCATTGAGGAGAGAAGAGTCTTTGCCGATGAGACCAAAGCTATGGCCAAGCTTCTTACCGAGGAAAATAGGACCATGACATTGAACCGCGATGACATGGACGACATCGCCAAAGAATGGCATGATATGGCAAAGAGACATCCTGAAGAGGAGGATGCTAGTGGTGGCCGGTGGGTGTTCTCATGCGGGTGATGTTTTCCCATTAGGAGTTGGAACCAGTGTCGCTGATGCTTTCGGTGTCGGAGTTGGAACTAGTGCCAGCTATGGAATCAACGTCGGAGTTGGAACAAGTGATGGCAATGGCATCGATGGCGATGCGGAATGAAGGTCATGACGACGGGTGAAAAGCGACCAAGATGATGATGGACGTGGTCGTTGTTCTTGCATGAAGTCCTTTTGCATTTGCCATACAAAACTATGCTTTTATTTGTGCGAGAACTATGTTTTATTCTTCGAATTTGAACTCAATCATCGGAATCCCTGTCAAATTGGCTAATCTGGGGTTTTCAGTTTGCGGGTTGTGGCCGAGCAGACCCCGCAAATCGAACCCATAAAAAGGATAATCGCGAATATCCTTTTTTACGGGTTCGCTTTGCGGGGACTTCTCGGCGGCAGCCCGCAAAACCGTTTTTGCACGAACTATAAACAAGTTTTGCACGTCGGCATTATACGAGGTCTGCTAGAGATGCTCTTAGCAGGATATGGAGTTGTGTCCTAATAGGACACTTGCATCCTAGGCGTCTCATATATAGCGGGGCTAGACACACGATGTAACCTATGCCTACATAATAACACAGACGCGCAGGGGGAGCCAGCGGCATGTGCCGGCGACCAGGGCGTCCAAGGTGCGGTATTGTGATGGTGTCACGGGGAGGAGCGTTTGTAGTCATGCCTCGAGGATGTAGCCATATCAGTGAACCTCGTTAACAAATCTCGATGTTGTGCTCGTGTAATTGCTCGATCCTCGAACGATCAATGGTGTGCCTCGGATTTATTTTAAGAAATGGTATCATGAGCTAGGTTATTCAGAAGTCGTGGAAGTGTTGAACTAGAGGAGCCCTTTATAAGACGTTCGTTGAGTTAAATAGCTGTGCAAGACGTGGCGGTGTAGCGGATCGTTGTCACATGGCATTTTCGTGTTCGATCAAGGCGGCCACAATGTTAACAGCGAGAAAATGGAACTCTGGGTGCGATTGGAATTTTTTGTTAGGCGATGCAATCGGTGGAAGAAAGGTTTAAAACATGCAGGATGACAACATTCTGTCCCGGTGGTGCGATCGGAAACAACGCTAGGCGAGTCATGCGACAGTCGATGGGTGGATCGATCGGGCAAGCGTACACAGGTGGGTGCACGACCAATAATTGCCCGACCCGTTCGCCCGACCCGCTCCCGCGAGAGGGAGGGCAAACCCTAAAACGCGCCACCGCCAGCCCTTCCCCTGCTACCCTCCCCCTCGGCATAGGTGGTGGCGGGGCCTTTGTCCCCCTTGGCGGCTCTCTGCAGCGCAGGATGCAACGGCCACCTCGAGGCGCGACACTCGCGCGGTAGCGGTAATGCAGACGTCATTGCCATCGGCGTGGGTGGACGTGGGACTGCGGCGGCTGCATGGGCTCGACTAGGCTTGGAGCGGCGGGGCTGTGAGAGCCTGGTGCGAGGGATTTCCGGTGTCATCAGCCGACAGATTTGCGTGCCTCGCGCGGCGGCCGGATCTGGCCGACAGGCGGCACGGGCCGCGGCGGCAGGAGGCGGTGGCCTCTGCTTCCCCTTTGGTGGCAGGAGCTGCGTGCTGCGGAGGTGCTCGGCCTCGGGGATGGGCTCAGTGTGGGCTGTTCCGGGGCTGGGCGGCGGAGCGCGTCGGGCGGGGCCGTGGTGGCGCGACGGCCAGGCTCCTTCAGGCGGTGGTGTAGGCCTCCTTCTCCCGGATCTGGTTCGACGGGGCGCGGGGCTAGGCGGGTACCGATGGTTTCGGACGCACGCGTTTTGGGGATGGGCCAGATGTAGGGTTCGTGCTCGGGCGGGTCAAATCGGGCCCGGGGCGGATCGGAGCTTTTGATTCGGGTAGGAGAGGTTGGGAGTGACCCGGAATGTGCCCGCATGGATGCTCGGGCTTCCCTCGCGGGTACAATACTTGTTGGCGGTGGTCGTGATACCGGTATGTCGGTGCACGGATCGACGACAGTGACCGCAGGCATAGCGTCGGGTGAGCTCGTCTGGCCATGGGCTTGGGCTAGCTCGCCGGCGGCCAATGGTAGTCTCGGAGTCGTGTCCCCTCCAGTCCACTGGGTTTTGGCTGGGGACGCGGGTGTGGATGCCTCCTACGGTGGAGGCGTCTACCCAGACTCGGGGACTGATGTCAGGCTAGGAGTTGAGGGACTAGCATCAATCTTCCTACCATGGTTGTGTGCAACGTGAGGTGCATGACTGATGGTATCTCGCGACAGGGACGCCGGGGCGGCGGCCCCGGATGGCGGGTCACATGCTTGCTCTCCGGCGGGTAGCATTGCGATGATGGTAGCCCCCTTCCCGGGTTGTGAGGGCAACGGGAGGTGGGGTGGCTGGTAGCTCGGATGTGCTTTCTCTCCTGAAGAGGTGGCGTCCTGATCCAGATATGGGGATCTAACATCGTCATGCTCTTCTTGGTAGCCTCGTTGCGGAACGGGTGAGTTGCCGAGCGAAAGCTCCGTGCCTTGGTGCCAACGACGGCTACACCCGTGGGTGCCGTGCTCTTCCTGAAGACGTCTTTGCGGTTCTTCTCCTCGTGTCAGGGCTCCGGGTGAAGACCTTTGTCCGTTTGACTCAGCGGCGGCGGCGCTCGGCATCGTTCTCCCTCTTGAGGGCATTGTTGTGGAGCCTAGGTCTACTAGGTCGTAGCGTGGGGGTGTTTAGCTCGTTCGGCGCATGTTACCAATAGCGTAGTTTACGTGTGCCGACAATCTCAGGATCGGCTTTGTAAGAAGGTTACCTCACCATTTTGTATTGTTCGGCCGTGTAATTATGTGATTGTTGCTTTATATTTTTTTGAGGGGTAAATGCTTTGCTTTATTGATCAATCGTAAGGGTTACAGGAATGAGTCGAGTATCAAAGGGTTGTAGGAGCCAAACATGGCGTCCCTCCCCCAAATGCAAAGCATGCCTAGCTAAACCATGAGCTTCCATATTGGACATCGTCCTTCGTGAACAAAAGAAATAAGCTGAAAATCATTGCTTCCTTCTTTAATTTCTCTGATGATTGGGGCGGTGATGCCGCATGTTCCTGAGTTGATATCTTTGACTACTACTAGACAATCTGATGCCACTATGATGTTCTGAAGAAGCAAGTCCCTGCCCAATGATAGGGCCTCACGACATGCCAAGGTTTCCAAAATATTCGGGTCAGTTAAGCCATGGAACACTACCGCTGACGCCCCCAAATACAAACCCTGCTCATCCTGGCAAACAGCACTCACAGCGCCAACAGGAGGATTGTTACAGACCGCACCATCCACGTTGAGCTTAACACATCCAGACGGTGGCGGAATCCACTTCCTTGCTTGAACCATCGGCTGCCTAGCATGTGATGTAACAATTGGTGTCTTGGCCACCTGAAGCTCAGAAATATATTTGTTGACAAATGAATGGGTCACCAATGGGCTTTGATGTTCTCCTTCATGAATCAGTCTTCTCCGTGCTGACCAAATTGCCCATAGTGTTACAGTAACTCAGATCAGTTCACCATGTGATACCGAAGAGAAGATACTGAACAGCCACGACCTAGCATCCGGTTCAGCCGTGGCCATCATATGCTCAACCAGCTCAGGTTCGGTCAATGCCCAAATGCAGCGCGTCATGGTACAATTTACTAGGGAGTGGAACCAAGAGTCCTCGGCGCCGCAGATCGCACAACACGGGAAGGAGCCCATCTTTCTATGATGCCTAACATCAGTTGTAGGAAGTGATGTTTGTGCAAGCCGCCAGAGGAAAACTTTGATCTTCAACGGAACCTGGAATTTCCGCAGAGTGTCCCAACACTTCTTCTCTCTGCTGCTATCGGCAGGGCCCCCGCGGCCCTCGAGCCACGCCTCGCGCCGAAGCTTCATCGTGATGAGCATGCGGTAGTAGGACCTAACTGTGAACTCTCCTTTCTTCTCCTGGGACCAAGCCCAACAATCATCATACTGCATGGTACTCAAAGGGATATTAAGAATCACCTCAGCATCAATCGGTAGAAAGGTTGTTTTTACTAGCTCCTGCCTTCATCTTGCCGAAGGGCTGTCGATAGCTCTGACACTAACACCGACCGTTGAGGAGTAAGACATGCAATCGGCCTCATGGATGCTTCTTTGGGGAGCCAATTCTGATTCCAAATATGTGTACTGTTGCCATCCCCAATCCTTCTAATAAGTCCCACCTAGAGAACGTCTTTCCCCTCGATGATGGCCCGCCAAATCTGTGAAGGGTTGTTGCCTAGTTTAGCCTCCAAAAATTCAGATGTCGGGAAATAGCGCGCTTTCAGAAGCTTGGCACTCAGTGTCTCCGGTGATTGCAAAATTCGCCAAGCTTGTCTTGCTAAGAGAGCAAGATTAAATAGCTCAATATCTCTGAATCCCAAACCTCCTTCATATTTGGGTCATGTCATTACTTCCCACGAGATCCAGCTAGTCTTTCTCTCACCACGTTTGCTGCCCCATCAGAACTTGCGAATGATAGAATTAATATGGAGACAAAGACCTCTTGGCAGTTTGAAACAGGCCATTGAGAACACTGGGACAGCTTGTGCTACAGATTTTATGAGCACTTCCTTCCCCCCGATGACAGAATTTTCTCCATCCAACCTTTGACTTTGTTCCACACTCTTTCCTTTAGATATTTTAAAGCTCCGTTTTTGCTGCTTCCCATGTCTGTGGGCATACCCAAATATCTTTCATTCAAACTCTCATTCGGAACATTAAGAACAATCTTGATGTTATCCCTCACCTCGGGTGCACACCCCTTACTAAAGAACACCGAATACTTTGCATGATTAATTTTTTGTCCAGAGGCCTGACAATAAGTCTCCAACAAAGAAGATACCAGAGTAGCTTCCTCACTACTAGCCTTGAAGAACAATAGGCTGTCATCGGCGAAAAGTAAGTGGCTAACCGACGGGGCCATTTCTACCACTTTGATTCCGTTGATGGGCGATGACTCATTCTGACATTTTAGGAGGCACGAAAGGCCCTTTGCTGCCAACAAGAATAGGTAAGGTGAAATCGGATCTCCTTGCCGAATCCCTCTTGTAGGTGTGAATTGCTCAAGTTTCTTCCCATTGAATAAGACTGAGAATTTTACGGAGCTCACCATCCTCATTACTGTATCCACCCAAACTGGTGCAAAACCCAATTTGATCATTATAGCTTGCAAGTACTCCCACTCAAGGCGATCATATGCTTTCATCATATCCAGTTTCAAGGCACAACAACCATTCCGCTTTGACCTGTTTCGTTTCATGAAGTGGAGGCATTCATAAGCCGAGATAATATTATCAGTGATAAGCCTTCCCCCAACAAATGCTGATTGCTCCTCTGATATAATATCCGGAAGGACAGGTTTCAATTTGTTTGCCAAAACCTTGGAGGCAATCTTATACATGACATTACAAAGGCTTATAGGGCAAAACTGAGTGAGAAGCGTGGGACTCGTTACCTTGGGTATAAGTGCCAAAATAGTATCATTTAGATCATTCACGTCTTCTTCCCCTCTCACAATTTTTAATATGACTAAGGTGATCTCATCTCCACAAACGTCCCAATGCCTCTGAAAAATGAGCAGGGTACCTGCCTTAGTAGGCACCATCTGAAAAAGGGCCGCCTTCACTTCCTCCTTGGTGTATACCAAGGTCAATTTCTGGTTCATCTCCGCGGTAACTTTCCAAGGAACAACATCAATCACCGCCCTCATGTTCGTTGTTCCCTCTGACGTGAACAGATGGCGGTAGAAATCTGTCACCATGCGCTCCATGTCCTCGACATCCTCCACCTTAGTGCCGTCCTCCCTCATGAGCGATTTGATTTTGTTTTTCAATCGTCGTCTGCTTGCCCGCAAGTGAAAAAATTTAGTATTCTTGTCCCCCGCAGCGAGCCAGGTTATATGCGCCCTTTGTCGCCACATTACCTCCTCTCGGTGATATAATTCAACTAGGCGATCCTTGATTTTCACCTCAATGCGGGTCGGCTCAGTCCGGCTGGGGTTCACCTGAAGGTTTGCAAGGTCCACGTTCAGTCGTTTGATCTCTGCTCGGACGTTACCAAAAGTGGTTTTGTCCCATGGATCGAGTCCCTTTGATAGAGCATCAATTTTCGTCCGTAGTCCAGCTACCGTTGTTGCACCCGGACCTTGCCAGTGTTGTTGTATCTCCTCTTGGAAGCCCTCATGGGACTCTCACATCATCTCATACCTGAATGGTTTTTGATAGCGCTGCTGACCATTAGGTTGAGACTCCGTCTGAAGTAAGATTGGGCAATGATCTGAAGTGGCAACCACTTTATGCAAAAGCTCCGCCTGCGGGTAAATGTTGCCCCATTTGCCGCAAACCAGTGCTCTATCAAGCTGTACGCGAGTGTACGTTCCTCCAGCTACCCTCCTTTCAAATGTCCACTTCGGCCCTGAGAAACCGAGATCAGTCAAACCGCAAACCTCTATGGCGTCCCTGAAGCCAAGCACCTGTGTCATACTACGGTGGCTTGCTCCATCATACTCATCCAGTTGCAAGACTTCATTGAAATCTCCGATGCATAACCATGGATGATCACTTTCTGAGGCTAAGGATCAAAGAAGATCCCAAGTTCTGCTTCTTTCACTAACTCTAGCTTCCCCGTAGACGACCATCAGTCTCCATTGGGGTGCACCCGGGATAGTAAAGAGCATCAATGTGATAATCAGAGTAACCAAAAGTCTCAAGCTTTATTGCATTACTCCAAAAAATACCAATTCCACCACTCCTTCCAGAACTACTAACAACATAAGAAAAATCGTAACCTAGTGTACATGTTATGCTTTCTACTCAACCTCGAGGGAGTTGAGTTTCAACAATACAAAACACTAGCAGAGCAAATTGCCTCACTAAACCGCAAAACTCGCGAACTGTCTCAGGTCTGCCAGCCCCGCGACCGTTCCAGCAGAGTATACTCATTGAGCCCGGCTGTGCTCCTCGTGGGAGCCCGCCAACTCGCTTTGTGAGTTCGTCGTTTTCGAGGGAGACGTTCCCTTCTTCAGCTTCTTCCTGTCCTGTGGTGAGACATATGCATCTGGAGGCGGCGGAACCTGCCCCGACCCTATGGTATCCTGTGGTGTAGCTGCTTGGTTCTGATCGTTTCCCTCCGGTCCAAAAGGCTCCGTCGCTGCAGGTATAAAGTCCGAAAGGTCAAGCCCTTTCTTTGTCGAGGACTCAACATGCACTGGTTGTTCTGCACCCTTGTCTTCTGCCTCATTCGGACTAGTTTTCATGGGGCTCTCGACTGTGTCATCTAGGTTATCATTGTCACTCATCCCCGCCTCCTGTGAAGAGCGCTTCCTAGCGCCGTTAGCATCTCCATTAGCAGCTCTAGTAGCTCCCCATCCTCCTTCTCCCCTCCCACGGCGTGAACCACCTCTGTTACGTGGAGGATTGGAGTAGTTGTTCTGGCTAAATTGATTTGATGAGAGGCTTCTTTTGGTAGCCACCATCCACTACCCATACTCAATCTCGTTAGGGCCATGGATGCCATTACCGCACTCTTCCAGTATGTGCCCCATTATACCACAGACCTCACATAAGAAAGCAATCTTCTCATACTTCACTGGCAGCAGTAGCCTTCCTTCTCCTTTGATAGATAATGGAGTGAACCTAACAAGAGGTTCGTCCACCTTTATTTTGACTCGGACACACACATAGTTGCCCTCATAAACCCTAGAAGGATTCATCTCAACACTCTTAACCTGGCCAATGCGACGTGCTAGCTGATCGAGCACCACCTCCCTGCGGTATAACTCTAGAGTATCATGTATCTATGCCCACACATGCACCCGATCGAGAACGACCGCGTGCGGCTTTCCCTTGCCGTCATACTCCTCTATGATGACCATGAGACCCCGGAAGATCCAAGGGCCTTGGTGCATAACCTTGTTCCAATCCCCAATGCAGAACATCTGGATGATGAACAGGTTGTCGTCTGCCTCGCGGATCTCGGGATCATAAGCCAGCCGCCAGATGAATTTCATAGTCGTTTTGAAGGACTCAGCGCTAAAAAGCTTCGTCGTGTTCACTTTTGACACCGCAAGCCAGCGTGTTTCCTCAGCAAACTTGGAGATCTCCTCATCCCCCACAATCACTTCATCTAATTCAGATTCTTTCAACTTCATGTTCTTCATTGCCATCTACAGATTGGCGGGGGATTTCCCCCTCCATCCCCCCGAGGTCGTGTTGCGAGGAGCACTGGTCGAGGATGAAGATGCCATTGCCATCGGTGAAGAAACCCTAGGTCCCGCGTTCGCTCTGAGATCGGGTGTAAGGTCCGGCCCCTTAAGTCTAGGAGCTCGCTACAGGAGAGAGGCGAGAACCAACATAGGAGAATCACAAGAGAAAGCCTCGACGACGGCGTGGTGCCGCCGGAGTAGAAAACCCTAATCGCCTCAGGCGATAGTACCCATAATTTATTCTAGTAGTATGACGTTGCTTTATATATAAAACGAGGGAAAGCCTATTTCAAAAGCGTACATAGTTGCGCGTTGAGATCACTGAAGCTAGAGGCACATGGCAGCGGCCCATCGGGCAGTAAGCCCAGGCAGGGTTGGCCGAGCGAGGTCCGTGTGCAGCGCGACAGCTTGAGCAGGAGAATGAAGCGGAGGTACACACGAGATTTGTTTTGAAAAAAATGGACCGTGTGGTCATGTGAGACGCATCGTGAGGCAGATCAAATCAGATAAAAGTAAATCCATTGATATCCATTGAAACTAGCGCAAGGGCAGGACAAAGCAACGCTAGCATCAAGAGTTGAGCCAAGACAAGAGTCAAATTCACGTGAAGACCAGCTAGTTGAATCGCTAGTAGTACGCAGAGGTTTTGTTCGTGTACTTGGGGATCATGGGAAGACCGCTCAATTATTTTTCACAGGGTCAGTCATATAAAAAATCATGGTGCCAACGGGTACCAGGTTTGAGGTGGAGAAGTTTGACGAGACTGAAAACTTTGGGTTATGACAAACAAGAATGAAAGATTTGTTGACACAACAGGGATGCTTGAAAGCATTGCGGGAAGTCATGTTGGTTAAGATGGAATTATCATGTGATGGATGGAAATTCGCGGAAGATGATTTATGAGCCTAGACCGTGTCATGCAGTCGGAGAAGTTCAGCTGGGTTGAACTGGACAGTCTGACGGATCGACGTGCGTCGGTTGGTACAGAAGACGGTGGTGGGATTGACAACGACGACATAGGAGCGTGATGTTGATGGTGACCGACTTCTGGGGATGGAAACACGTGGCGCAGGCCTGAGGGCTTGTGTGGCTTCGACAAGACTATGATGCGGGGTTGATTCAAGGTGGTGTACACATGGAGCTTGAAGTCGACGGGGCGTGGGGGTGGATTGATCATCTACCATGGAGTCATGTTGAAGGTGGAGCTGGAGTCTAGAGGAATTCACTCGGGAAAAAGCGAGTGACGCATGGTTCGGATTGGAGCCCGGTGGTTTGATGGAAGCGTGAAACTCTATGGTGATCGGTCGTACTCTGAAGTGGAGGTTGAGTGGTATGGGTTCGCGACCCTTGAGACTTGATCGGGACATCGTAGGATCGACATGATAATAGCGACGAGGCGTGCGGTATTCACATGACATGGAGATGGACCAGGGCTCTAGTGGTCCTACATGTGATGATACAACAACAAATTTGACTCAGGATGACGACAAGCAACGGTGAAATTCCTTCCAAGTTTCACACAAGCAGTCAAGAAAACAACGGTGATGTTGAGTTCAAGTAACTCTTATGTGTGACACCTAGTATGTGAGTTGTTCACTTTCACGCAGGTCAGTGGTCAGTGTGTGATGGTGTTGGATACTCTGGACGTTGGGAGCACAAACTATAGTAGTGTGGAACTTAATTTTCCTCGAGTTGACTGTGGTTAAGAAAAGAAGGGACTACAAGTTACAGGTGGAATGACATGGAATCTTTGGAGTAGCGACAATGCTCATGGATAAGCTCAAGTACAATGTACATGGAAGTTTGACGCATGAACAAATTCAAGGTAGTGGAGAATATTCGTCAACGTGGAGTTTCTTAGAGTTGTGTCGAATATTGTGTACAAGGTAGGTTACAGTTGGATTCTAAGTAGTATTGTGTTTCGACAGTATATGGAGATGTGTCCTAATAGAACACTTGTATCCTAAGCCTCTCATGTATAGTGGGGTTAGACACACGATGTAACCTATGCTGACATAATACCACACGCGCGTAGCGGGAGAAGGTGGCGTGTGCTGGCGACCAGGGCGGCCAAGGTGCGGTATTGTGACGACATCATGGGGAGGAGCGCCTATAGTCATATGCCCCGGGGATGTAGCTATATCGATGAACCTCGTTAAAAAATCTCGGTGTCGTGCTCGTGTGATTTCTTGGTCCTCGAATGATTGACGGTGCGCCTCGGATTTATTCTAACATTTGATACAATGGGCTTGCACAGACTTAATTCAATTGCTACACGCGCAAATCACAAATACTAACATAAACAACAGAAAAAACCTTAAAGGATCAATAGACAAAGGAGATGAGCAATGACCCAAACAATAGAATAATGAGATTGATTGGCACAAACGAATAACATGCCTCTTTCATCACTCAAAGGGTTGTCTATAGGCAATGTTCTCGACTTCTCGGTGCTCTGTCCGATGTGATCTATGTCAACTTATCTGTTGAGAGGGAGAGAGAGAGATTTGGTAGAATCGTTGTTGCGGAATATGATTGATGTTGTATTGAGCCTCATGGGCGAGTATGTAGTGGGTACAATACTTGGAAGGCAAGAAGCCTCTCCTAGAGATAAGGTAGGAGACGGATTACAAATCCTAGACTACTAAATACAGGTACACCAAATATATCTCTAACATCCCCCCAGTCATAGTGGTAGCATTGAGAATAATAAGAGCATCGTGGACGGTCAGACTAGAGAGAATAATAGCCGACGGGCTGACATCCCCCCGTAGTCGTAGCGGGAGCTTCGGGGACGGTGTCGCATTGCGGACACGTGGACCGTAGAGGAAGCTAATGAGTTGCTCAAGCGAGGTGATATCCCTTTGTCCCATTTGTCGAGGTAGTCATGCAAAGAACATCGTGGTTTATGTCGAGTCAGAGTAGCCGGTGTCGAGGAAGTCGCCGTGGAGCCACGGGTGCAAGGAGGCGCCGAGTTAGTCATGGGCGAAGTGGTATCAATGTAGTGGTGCGTTGAAAGCACATTTGCTCCCTTGGTGGTTTTGGTAATTAATAACAACATATATGTCATTGAACTAATGTTTCCACTAAGCATGTTTCAGGAAAAGTTCAATGACGGGTTGGCAAAAGGATTGTGGATTACGCCAAGATGTAAGGAAATATATTGGCAAAGCTTCAAGCAAGAGGACTCTACATTTTACCTTCTGAGAAATCACTTTGAGTCCATAGGAAAGCCAATACTTTTAAAAGGGGGTAAGGTACTGTTGGTGAACAAAATGCTCATATGTGCACAAGTGATAGTCACCACATACACCCACAAGCTATTCCACAAAAGTCTGTCCAAAGCCAAATATCCAAAATCGGTGCAACCAACACTTTCCACTAGGTGCCACCAATTCTCAGCCTCAGACAGATTCAGCCAAACCCTAGCCTTTCGATGCAACCGATTCCATTTTGGTGCCACCGAGTTTGGGTTGCCAACTTCCTATTACGTAAATTCGCAAAATCAGTCCCACCGAGTTTGTTGAATCGGCATCACCGAGTTTGGCAATCTAACCATTGGTCACCTTATCGATGCAACCGAGTTGTGTGTATAGGTCTCACCGAGATTTAAAAGATGCTATCTTTGAGGCAACTCGGTACCACTGAGGTCTGACTTATTAGGTGTAATAGTTGGATTTTGGGAGATGCTTATATATACCCCTCCACCACCACTCACTCGCAAGAGAAGCACTCAGAACAGTTCCTCACTCATACTTACTAATTTTTTGAGAGAGAGCCACGTACTCATGTGTTGAGATCATGCCATTACATTCCTACCATATGAATCTTGATTTCTAGCCTCCCCAACTTGCTTTCCACCCAATCAATCTCTTCCACCAAAGCCAAATCTATGAGAGAGTTATTGTGTGTTGAGGAGTCTATCATCTTGAAGCACAAGAGCAAGGAGTTCATCGACATTATCGAGCCTATTACCTTTTGGAGGGTGGTGCCTCCTAGATTGGTTAGGTGACGCTTGGGAGCCTCCTACTTCATGTTGTGGAGTGAACCAAGAAGTTTGTAAGGGCAAGGAGATCGCCTACTTCGTGAAGATCTACCCCGAGTTAGGCTAGTCCTCCTTGGATGTAGGCCATCATGGTATAGTCAAGGTTGCTTCTTCGTGGAACCCTTTGTGGGTAGAGCCCTTCCTAGACTCTCGCGACCGTTACCCTCCGTGGCTTGAAGACTCCATAAACATGGATGTGCGATAGCACCACCTATCGAAACCACGGGAAAAATCATCGTGTCACTAATTGCATTTGATCTTCCTACCCTTCCTTTACTTACATGTTTGTCTTTACTCTCCGCTGCAATGCTCGTAGACATGCATGTGTAGGGTGTACTTGACTTGCTATGAATGCTAAAATCTGCCAAGACTTGGAAAAAGTAGATTTTTAATTGGTCAAGTAGTCTAATCACCCCCCTCTAGCACTACTTTCGATCCTACACGTGGTATCAGAGCTTTGGTCTCCATTACATTGGTTTCACAACCTAGGAGAGTATGACATATAGTGAGGGAAATTATCGTCGTAGAGGTCCGTACTTTGATGGCACTAATTTTGCTAGTTGGAAGCACAAAATGAAAATGCATCTACTTGCTCATAACCCCGCCGATTGGGGTGTTGTTCGTATTGGATTACAAGGTGAATTCTTTGCGGATGGAAGGGAACCATATCGCGAAGCAACTGTGGATGAATTGAAGATGTTGCAACTCAATGCTCATGCATGTGACATTCTCTTCAGCTGCCTATGCCCCAAAGAATTCAACAAAATCAGCCGTCTTGAGAATGCAAAAGAGATTTGGGATACTTTGGTTGATATGCATGAAGGTACCGAATCTGTGAGAGAATCCAAGTTGGATGTTCTTCAAAGTCAGCTTGACAAGTTCAGTATGAAGGATGGTGAAGGAGTCGCTGACATGTACTCTAGGCTAGCTCTTATCACCAATGAGATTGCCGGCTTAGGAAGTTAAGAAATGACCGACAAGTTCATCATCAAGAAGATACTTCGATCTTTGGATGATCGATATGACACCGTATGCACATTGACCCAAATGATGCCCAACTACAAAGATCTCAAGCCAACGGAAGTGATTGGAAGGATTGTTGCTCATGAGATGACACTCAAGGACAAGAAAGAACTTCACCACAAGTCTAGCAGTGCTTACAAAGCCACAAGTGATGCTCCCGCTACCTCTAGCGACAACCTTGTCACAAATGAAGAGATAAGCCTCATGGTCAAGAAATTCAACAAGTTCTACAAGAATAGAAGAAAAGATTGAAGCTCCAACTCAAGATATGAAGAGAAGCATTCGTCAAGTCGTGACCGAAACTGCTATAATTGTGGGAAGCCTGGACACTACTCCAATGAGTGCACGGGTCCTTACGAAAGGAAATAAGAGTCACCAAGAAGACGAAGCTCAAGAGACGAGTCACCTCGAAGAGAGAGAAGGATTAGGGATGATCGTTATGAACAAAGACCCCCAAGGAGAAGTAGGGACTCATAGAAGAAGGACAAGTACACCAAGAGTTACTCAAGAAGGAAACATCAAGCTCATGTTGGTGAATGGGTTTCCAGCTCCAAATCCGACAACCACTCCGAGAGAAGCTACTACTCCAACTCCGACTATAGTCAAGATGAAGGTGTTGCCGGACTTGCACTAGTGACAACCGACTCCTACGACATATTTGATTCACCAAATGAAGGGAGTGGATGTTGCTTCATGGATAAAGTCCCCAAGGTATCACACCCTGATCATCTTGATTTCAATAGTGATGAGGATGACTTGTTAATTTAAGATGACTTGCTATTTGACAAATCTAGTAATGTTAGTCAAAATGAACTTGCTAGTAATCACTCTAGTATAGATAAGTCATGCGATGATGATAACTTGGAAATAGAATGACTAAATCAAGAACTAAACACTCTTAAGTTAGCTCATGAGCCTACTCTACAATATCATAGAGATCTTGTAAGAACACATGAGAAGCTCTGCTTCGAGAAGCTCAATTTAGAGCAAGAGCATGAATTCCTTAAAGCTATCAATGCCGGTCTTCGAAAGAAGACTTCCTCTTATCTAGCCAAGCGACTTCTCTTGTCTACATTCATGCCACATGTTAAGACTAAGCAAGCTAGTAACAAAGGAAAGTAAGGTTCTTCAACTAGTAGAAATAAAAATGATAAATCCAATGATATTGCTTCTAGTAGTTGTATTGATCCCACTAACTCTTCTCTTAGACAAGTTACACTTGAGCAAGAAAATGAACTTTTGAAAGGGATTATAGAGAAAGGTATCTACAAGAGTCTTGAAGGGTGAAAAAAATTGAGGAGATTGTATGCAAGCATGGAGGATACCGGAAGAATCGTGGTGTTGGCTATTTCAACGCTAATGGAGTTGAATGGGAAGAAGGTCAATACCCCAATCCCAAGTTTGTTCCTCAAAAGGAGAAGTATGAAAATACTCTCCCAAGGGAACAAAAGATCAAGATAACCTTCTACCACAAGACCCCAAGCTCAAGGGCAAGAACAAGCTTCAAGAGGACATTCACTCATATGAAGATGAATCCCAAGCTTTGGTGAAGTGGGCTCCCAAGGCTACTACAAGCTCAACTTCTACAAGTGCTAATTCAACACCAAGGATCCCCATCAACTTGATGTGGGTCCCCAAGAATAAGAACTAGAGAAGTTATTGAGGGGTGACTCCGCCAATACAATCCACTCATATTCATTATTTGTCGAGAACTAGTTGCAATCAACATGGACATCATGCAGGAGTCACACATTCCCTCAAAGGTAAACAAGGCACAAGGTAATCAACGAATCAATGGACATCATCATATATGCTTTGCACTCCATGTCCATAGATATCCTTGTATTTGTCTCTTGTGTGTTGGGACTAACCCATGTAGGTGAGAAGAGTAATGAAACAACAAGGATGCTCCCAACTCTTGGTGATCTTCATCAACTTTGAGCATCCACCACTACTTCACCTACATGAAGTCTTCATCGACAAAACCCAAGGTTAGTTTATCCCTTCTATGGGGGGATGTCACATCAAGGGGGAGCTTTACTCTAAGACTTGAGTCAAAGCATCTCATAGTATGTGACAACATTAAATGCTTTATGTAAAAGTGGTAACCCCACTTGTGCTTAAACGATGAGTATGACCTATGATCAAGTATTCTTACTTGGATCCTAAGTCAATATACTCATATATAGATGACTCAGTCATCGCCAAAAGTGCTTGCTAGTTGCTAGTGTGTTTGTGCATGTTTGCCATGATTTAATTTGACATCTTATTGTGTGAGCATGTTGGTCTGCATTTATTTACTCATTCAAGGATATCCAATTGTTGCTATTTGGCTTTTGATTTTTCATTTGCCAATTGGACGTACAAGAATGCCTAGGACCACTCCTCTAGATATCTATGCTTTCTCACCTCATATTTTATTCATGCTACATCACAAAATTTGAACAAGTACTTTTCGATCTCTCTGTGTGAGAAGCACTCGGAGTTCCGTATCGACAAAGGATTGGCCATTAAAACCTCCCAAGTGCAACTCGGTGGAACCAACTCAAAAAACTCAGTCTCACCAATTGCCTAGGGTTGATCTGGTTTTTCAATCTCGGTACTGCCGATTCCATATTCTCGGTTACACCGAGTTTTCCTGTCAACTAACAGTTGAAAAACTCGGTGACACCAAAAATTTAGAATCGGTGTCACCGACAGTGAATGGTATATAAGTTCTGGACCCCAACGCTTTGAAATTCAATCTCAAATCGTCACGCCCCAGAACCCTAAGCTACCGAAAATGCCCCCCTGGTTGTCGCCATTGTCTCCCCGCGCTCCTCCACCGCTGGGATCTTCGTCGTCGATGGGCATCTTTGCCGCCGTCCTCGCCGTAGCGGAACCGTCACCAAGCTAGGGTACGGATCCGATTTTTCTTGCGCTCCCCGTCCGATTCTTGCACAATGAATTTAGATTTATCTACAAGCCACCGATTGCACATCTATCTATCAACAAGAAAACTCAATAGAATAGCGAATGATGGATTTTTTAGGTTTTGCCGTCCGCCTCATGTATCTCGGTAGAACCGATGCAAAATAATGTGTATCGCTAATTTGGTTTTCTGACACACTGAGAACACCTTGTTGGAATCGAGTGCCTATTTTTGGTGTAACCGAGAATGGTGCCAAGTTCCTGGAATGCAGGTCGTTAGTCTCGGTGTGACCAAAAATAAATTCTCGGTTGTACCGACATACATTTGGCAGAATGCAAAATTTGAGAAATTCTTAGTTCAAACTTTCAAAAACTCTGCATTTTGTGATGACTTATCCTATTACACTCTTCTCAACTCTATTCACAAGGTCAGATATGTCAGGTTCAGAGGATAGCCAGAACTCCCAAGAGCAGAATGTTGACATAAGTCCAGACACTAGCCCTGAGTCCAGTTCTTTCTTAGATCCAGGCACCCCTAGCTCTCATGTGCTGCCTAAAGCTGCTACAAGGACGAGGAAGAGACTGAATTCTGATGAAGAGGATTCAGATTTCGTGCCATAGGAGGTACTTGCTAAGAAGCAAGAGAAGAAGTTAGCTCATGAAGCCACCTCATCCAGGAGGGTTGTCGGCAAAACTTATACACCTCCAGAGACTGTGAGAGCACATGAGAGTGCTAGGGCTACCATGACCATTGAGCTCCCAAGGAAATCTTTGCCTAAGAAGGCAGGAGAGAAGAAGGTTAGGGAGAGAATCATTCATGTTGTTGGCAGGCCTAGCTCAATGTTTGAGGATCCAGAGGAGGCTACTGGTGCTGCTGCTGAGGAGGAGGAGGAGGAGGAAGAGCGTGTTGTCAAGGCCCCTCCCAAGAAGAAATAGAAAAAGTTGTTGGCAGATGCTATGCCAAAGTCAGGACCCTCCAAGAGAACCAAGGCTGCACCTAAGAATGTTGCTTCAGGGAAGTCCAAGAGGACTACTAGAGACATTCCAGCTGCTAAGAAGAACAAAAGATCTACTTTCAGAGAAGCTGATGATGATGATGCTATGACAACTTTGATGAAGCTTGGACCTCACCTTCCTGAACACAATGCCTGCCATCCAATTGCTTAGGATATGAAGAAGAGGAAGGATTTTGGTTTGAGGGCATGGAGAGCTATTGATCCATATGCCCAGATGTCGGGGATATACCCCGCGGTATGACCCGGGAGACAGTTATGACCCGACCGGTTGTGAGTCCCCGGATGACTCTCTGGTTGTAAGTCCCTGGATGAGTCTCCGGTTGTAAGTCCCTGGATGACTCTCCGGTTGCGAGTCCCTGGATGAATCTCCGGTTGTGAGTCCAGGGATGACTCTCTGGTTGTGAGTCCCTAGATGACTCTCCGGTTGTAAGTCCCTGAAGGACTCTCCGGTTGTGAGACCCCGAATGACTCTCCGGTTGTGAGTCCCCAGATGACTCTCTGGTTGTGAGTCCCCGGATGACTCTCCGGTTGTAAGTCCCTGGAGGACTCTCCGGTTGTGAGTCCCCGGATGACTCTACAGTTGTGAGTCCCTAGACGACTCTCCGGTTGTAGGCCCCGGAAGATGAGTCCCTGAAGATGAGTCTCTGGTGTAAACCGCCCTGTGTAAGCCACCCGGCGTAAGCCGCCCTATGTAAGCCGCCCGGTGTAAGCCGCCTGGTGACTCAGAAGCCCATGAAGAGAAGCCCACGATGGGAAGTCACAATAGGAAGTCTCAATCCGACTTAGACTCTACATGTAAGCCGCCACTTCAGCTTATATAAGGAGGGGCGGGTCACCCCGAGAGGGTCAAGTTTTTAGACGTCTCAATAGACAGGTCTTAGATAGACAAGAGATTAGAGACTCTCATGATTAAAGGTAGCAAAACAACACCCTTGTAACCGAGAGATCTCCTTCATCATCAATAACAGACAAGCAGGACGTAGGCTTTTACCTCCATCGGAGGGGCCAAACCTGGGTAAACTCCATGTCTGTCAATTCCGACCAACCCCTCTCAAGCCGCCACATAGTTGCGATCGCCCCGAACCTAAGTCCGTTCACCCAGATATCTGCCGTGAGAAATCCACGACAGTTGGCGCCCACCGTGGGGCTAGCGCACAGTGATGTTGTGTTCTTGGAGGAAGCTCTTCACGGATCGAGAAGCTGACAATCAGTATGGATGAAGAAAATATGGCTCAAAGGATCTACATGAACGTGGATTCAGATTTTGACGGGTTCAACTTTCGTCAACAATGGAGACTACATCGTCGCACGCTTGGTGAGAGAGTAAAAGAAATTAGAAGCATAGCCGCCTCTGCGGCAAATCTGGTGTCAGAATTTGATTAGTGCCACGACCTAGATCTGTCAAGATCGACAACAATGAGCCACAAGTCAAAGCAATCCAGAGGAAAAAAGCTACTCGTATATTACTTGGCAGATACTAATTGACTACCACGTCATGTAAAAAAAGAGGGCCATGACCAGGGAGCGGATTGTCCACGGGCTCGGACTCCTCCCTCGACCCGCCTCATTAACCCACCGAGCCTCGCACCGAGCCGGAGGCTCCACTCGGTCGCTTGATGCCGTGGTCGTATCCGAGCCAGCCCCGTCTTGCCATCGCCTCGCTCCTCCGGCTCCGCACCTGAGTCACCGACCAGCCTCGCCTGAGTCACCGGCCTGCCTCGCCTGAGTCGCCGGCCCGTCATCGCCTTGCTCCTCCGACTCCATGCTGAGCCACCGCCGCTGCCTTCACGTATTAAGCCGCCTGCTGCACTTGCTGTTCGCTCCATCGCTGGCGGTTGTCTATCGAGCCTCCTACCGACCGCACCCGTCGGTCGCCGGCTCGCTTCCGGCTCGCCGGCACGCGATGAACCGTCCCCTCCACTGCGTTGCACCTCGCCTCCACCACAACCCGGCACCCGTGCTGAGCCGCCCCGTCAGCATTTCTGCTGCGCCTCACCTCGCTGCCGCCAAGCCACCTTCGCGCTGAGTCGCCGTGACCACGTCTCGCCGTCGCCATGGCCGAGTCGTTTCCATGGCCGAGCTGCCGCCGGCTCCGCCCCATCTCGGCTACGCCCCGCTAGCTACTGTGCACCTGTGCGAGCCGCCGGCCACGACCCGCTGTGGTCTCTGCTTCGTCCGCCGCACACCACCGGCGGGCTCCGCCTCGCCCGCAGCACCCGCACCGCCAGCCGGCCTCGCTCTGCGACTCCGGCTGCCCACCTCGCCCATGCACACGCGCGCCTGTTTCCTCGTGCTGGGCCGCTGCACCTGTGCGCCGCCTGCGTCGAACCATCGCGCTGACCAGCCGCCATCGCCTTGCCGACTAGCACCCTAGGCCGGCTCCACCCCGGCGCCACGGCCTCCACTCCCACCACCCATCGCATGGTAAGGAGAAGTGGGAGGTGGTGGATAAGGACGTGGGGTGCCGGTTAGGAAGATAAAAAAACTGAGGAAGAGATATGAAGGAAGGTCGTGTGGGTGGTTCTACTTTTTTCAGAGTGCATTTAGGAGGTCATGTGACTACATCCACTATTATCCAGAGCGGGCATCCGCATTCATATGACAAAAATACCAGGTGATATCCATCCAATCTATTTTTTAGTACATGTTATTTGCCCGAGGACAATTACTTTGCCCTGTCTTTACACAGGACGATTATTCAAGTGGTATTATACCACAGAGGTGGAGCGCACGTTCTATACCGATGTTTCGTCTGGGCCATATGGATGCGCGTGGGTCGCTGCTATCGCGGCCCAGTCTACATTAAACACGCCGGTACCGCACGTGCTCACCCGCCAGTATGAGACCCCAAGGGATGCGACGAGCTGCCATATTCGCGGTATGGTTTTCACCAACAAATGCCACGGTTGACTCACCAACTGCGCTGGCCTACAACGTTGTGGGCGACTCGCATGTCTGCACCGGCTTACAATGCCACTAGGGAAGCCCGCTTTTACATCAACACGTAGGTATCGTGCAGGCTCACCCGCCAGTATGAGCCGCCTAATGAGTGCGGCAAACCGCCATAACAGCGACATGGTTTTCACCAACAATGTTGTGGCCTTCTCTCACCATCCACGCCGGCTTACAGTGCCATGGTCGTCTCTCGCGATCACATCATAGTTGACTTTTACGTCTACATCAACACGCTAGGGGCCGGATACACCAGTACGAGCTGCCCAACGGATGGTTCTGAATTGCCGCCTTGTGATACAATCTACAACATATCGGGGCAGTGCTCGCCTGTACGAGCTGCCCAACAGACGCGCGCAAGACGCCACCTATAGTTTTATCTACATCAATATATCGGTGCAGTGCTCGTCTATATGAGCTGCCCAACAGATAGGCGCACAAATCGCCACCATTACAGTTTGGTTCACTTCAACAACCAACCGGGACGAACCATCGACCGGATTATTGAAACAAATCATACGGGATCATCGATAACGTGCCACAGCCAACCTCAACCCTCATTGGGGATTCTCGAGCTGCCTCTTTGAGTCAACTTAAGACTCAGGGGCTACAAACACGGCGAGACACATTTGGTCGTTTTCAAGAGAAAACCCAATCCTTGGGGCTATTACATTATTGGCAAAAGAATTAAAAAGTTGCCCAAGAGGACGAACCGCCGAGATATACCGTTCAAACACGGGTGCCCGGATTCATTGGATCATCATAAAGTCACTCGGAGCCTTCCGCAGTTTTCTTCCTTACAAGACGGCGACTTACAAGATGATGCAAAAAGTTGACTCCGTCAACATGATCGTCTAGGGGGCTTCCCACCAACCGGGTGTAGCTTATCAAACCCTATCGGTCGGCTCTCAAGACAAATAGTTGACTCTGTCAACATGATCGTCCAGGGGGCTTCCCACCCACCGAGTGTAGCTTATCACACCCTATCGGTCGGCTCTCAAGCCAAATAGTTGACTCCGTCAACATGATCATCCAGGGGGCTTCCCACCCATTGGGTGTAGTTTATCACACCCTATCGGTCGGCTCTCAAGACAAATAGTTGACTCTGTCAACATGATCGTCCAGGGGGCTTCCCACCCACCGGATGTAGCTTATCAAACCCTATCGGTTGGATCTTAGGCCAAACAGTTGATTCCATCAACAAAGGTCACTTGGGTGCTTCCCACCCACTGGGTGTAGCTTACACACCCTCTTGATCGGCTCTTAAGACAAACAGGGTTAAACCTGCCTGTAAGCTGATGCTACTCTGCTAGGTGACTCACCAAACTCTTACCAGTTAATCTCGCCTAGAGACCGTGAGCCGGCTCAAAGAAATTGACGGCCAATCTCCATAGAGACCATGTACTGGTTAAGGTTAAAACGGCGGTTCTTGTCACGTGAGGGCCGGCTTACGGAAAGCAAGGATAAACTCTCCCATCTACCGCCGACTCTTCGCTATGTGGCCCGTTCGTACACTTAGATAGTTAATCCTTGAGGACCTTGTACTGTTTAAGGTAAAACGATGGATTTATGTCACGTGAGGGGCAGTTTCTGGGCTATTAGGGTACTCATGCCCTACCGTGTCTCTTCTGGGACGTCACACTTCCTTTCAGTTAATCTTGCTTACAGACCCTGAGCCGGTTCAAAAACTTAACAACCAATCTCCACAGAGACCATGTACTGTTAAGGAGTTTTAAGTGGCGAGTCAACCTAGTAGAACCGGCACATGAGTTGTTCAAAAAAAAATCAAAAAACAAATCAGGAAAGATATAACATCTCCAGGTTGTGCTTTTTAAGCCGCCCTTACAACAATGCAGAATATATTTTGTCTTGTTTATTTTTGCAGGTCTTGTCTCTTAAGATGAGCCGCCGTTAAAGTATGATGAAAAACGTCTCCAAAGAGAAAATGGATCTTTAATAGCCAACCTGGCTGGATCTTCATGGTTTACTATAACCAGTACTAAATGATTGGGTTTTCAAGCCAGCTTGGAGAATTTGTTATTTTTCAAGAGCCGCCTTGCCAGATATAATGCCGTGTCATCTAATTGACTGGTTCTCGTATTTATTCAAATGTGCTTTGTAGTAATCTACAACACTCATGGATTTCTCCAACATATATTTGTCGGGTTGCACCGCAGCCACGAGTAGGGATTTCATTTCAAAGACAAAGGAGTTATTCCAGGATATTCATTCCGGGTTATATTACAACCACGATCAAGGATCCATTCAACAAATTGTGGTGAGTTATATTATTCTTTCATAGTCCCAAGTTGCCGCAGGCAGGCGACCCGACACTTGGGGCTACACTATTCAAATACAATTTATATCAAGTATGCAAGTCCCTTGTCACTTCGAGCACGCACCACGGCACTTGAGGGCTAATGCAAGCCGGTTTTTAAATCATTACATTATCAGCAAGACCCTATTGTCTCAAGGAGATGAGCCGGCCTTTTTGTATTTTTCTAAGTCCCGGCCCCGTAATTCTTACTGACCCAACACTTGGGGGCTACACCGCTCAGGTCAAATTTTCTAAAGTCCCAAGTCGCCGTAGGCGTGCGACCCGACACTTGGGGGCTACAGTATTCAGCTGTTCAAACAGATTATATGGTTCAAACTGAAGACCTGGTCCATCACATACTAATGAGCCGGCCCTTGGGGGTTACACCCGCCGAAGATTTATAAGGTATAACACACTTACAAGTCCCAAGTTGCTATAGGAAGACAACCCGATACTTGGGGGCTACACAATCCAATATATTATGGAAAAGCACCAAGTTATCATGGATAATCTCGAAGCTTGGGGGCTACAGGTAATATGGACATATCAAAAACTTTGAGGAGAATTTTCAAGATGTTAATTATGGAGTTTAGTTGTTAGATCCGGCATCACCAACATTTATGACCCGGCATTATCAAAAGATCATAACCCGCTGGAGTTTGTATAAGTCACCCTGCTTCACAACAATGGAAGTCCGGATCTACGCCACGCAGATTTCTTATTTTCAAGATTTTCATTAAGCCAAAGTGCTGGAAGCCGACTCAATGGCATATGGCAAGACACGGATTTTTGAGAAGCCACTTCATAAGCCGGCCAAAGGAGCAAGCCGACCACTTAACATATTTACTATTCTCATTTCAGGAGGTTACCATGAATAAATTCAAGCTAACCTGGGGGCTAATGTCGGGGATATAGCCCGCGGTATGACCCGGGAGACAGTTATGACCCGACCAGTTGTGAGTCCCCGGATGACTCTCCGGTTGTAAGTCCCTGGATGACTCTCCGGTTGTGAGTCCCTGGATGACTCTCCGGTTGTGAGTCCCCGGATGACTCTCCGGTTGTAAGTCCCCGAAGGACTCTCTGGTTGTGAGTCCCCGGATGACTCTCCGGTTGTGAGTCCTCGGATGACTCTCCGGTTGTGAGTCCCCGAATGACTCTCCGGTTGTCAGTCCCTGGAGGACTCTCCGGTTGTGAGTCCCCGGATGACTCTCTAGTTGTGAGTCCCTAGATGACTCTCCGGTTGTAAGCCCCTGAAGACGAGTCCCTAAAGATGAGTCTCCGGTGTAAGCCGCCCGGCGTAAGCCACCCGGTGACTTAGAAGCCCATGAAGAGAAGCCCACGATGGGAAGTCACAATAGGAAGTCTCAATCTGACTTAGACTCTACATGTAAGCCGCCCCTTCAGCTTATATAAGGAGGGGTGGGTCACCCTGAGAGGGTCAAGTTTTTAGACGTCTCAATAGACAGGTCTTAGATAGACAAGAGATTAGAGACTCTCGTGATTAGAGGTAGCAAAACAACACCCTTGTAACCAAGAGATCTCCTTCATCATCAATACTAGGCAAGCAGGACGTAGGCTTTTACCTCCATCGGAGGGGCCGAACCTGGGTAAACTCCGCATCTCTCGATTCCGACCAAGCCCTCTCAAGCCGCCACATAGTTGTGATCGCCCCGAACCTAAGTCCGTTCACCCGGACATCTACCGTGAAAAATCCACGACACCAGAGGAGAAAAATTGTTGTGGAGTGTAGGTTCTACACCAAGGAACAACAAGATTTCTATGAGACAATCTTGCTTGAAAAAACTCTAGTTGTCAGTGATATGAGATACGTTGACTAGAAGTACATCAAGGCTAATGAGAACTATTTCCCATGTGTTCAAGACAACTTTCACTGCATTGGCCTAGATGAGTTTATTGGCAAAAAGTTTACTGCTTGGAATGATGAGATGATAATGCAATTCTACTCCACTGCTCACTTCTATGGAGATGGCAGGATAGTGTGGATGATTGAAGGAGCAAGATACGAGTCTACAGTTGATGAATGGGCTACCATCTTAGGAGTCCCAGAGGTACAATATGGTGACTTGGATGTCTACTATGAATCCAAGGAGAGCCATGAAGCTATGAAGGATATGTACAATGCTATCCCTGCTACTAACTTGCAATCACACATGTTAGGATCTATTTACTTCCTCCAAGCTGGCCTTCGTACCATGAACACCATCTTGAGGCATACATTGATGCCCAAGTCTGGAGATGAGAAGATGATTCGAGGCTATTCAATCAACATGTTGATACATCTTGATAGTCATACCAGGATTCGAGTGATGGACTTGATTGTAGAAACTATGAAGAGGGTTGCAACTGATCATAAGCGCCCATGCTGCTATGCACCCTACATTTAGATGCTCATCAACTCCAAACTTGAGAAGCACATCTTCGCTGACCCCACTTGCCCCTATAGCCAGAATTCGAGGACAATGTTGTGGTAATGGACCCAGACCATCCCACATCAGCTACAACTCAAGCTCAGGCACATGTAGAGGCAGAGGCAGCTAGAGCCACTAGTGCTCAGGTCCCCAGATCCAGGAACGAGCAGATGGATCTCTTGATCTCTACTGTCATGGACATGAAGAAGGACATCAAAAGCATACTGGATAGTCAGGAGAGCCTTGTGAACATATTTGAGGATAGAGTGAAAACTCTTAATGATAAGGTGGATGGGCTCACCAAGACCATCAACGAGCTCAAGAAGGAAGTAGATGAAGCTCCTATCCGTCGCACCTCTTTAGAGTCTGATTCTTCTTCTTCTGATGAGGATAGTGCACCTGTCAGGACGACTGCCCAGTTCAGGACACATGCGAGGACACCTACAGTGCCAGCTCCGGAGATGAGACCGTCATTTTCTACTCCAGCCACAGTGACTTCAGATCCATCAGCTCCTCTAGTGCCTCCAGTTTCTACTCCAAATCTGCTGGGGATACAACCCCACGGTAAGACCCGCCTAGGATGAGCCGGGTCATACCTAGTGGCTCGTTAGCATATGGACTGGAAGAGGAAGATTGGGCTGCATGGCGGCTCACCAGATGGGTTGTAACGAAGGCCCAGAGTTAGGAAGAAGATGCAAGACTCAGGCGCGTAAGCCGCCCAGAGACAGCCTGCCAGAGTCGGCTAGACGGCTTAGAGATAGAGTCAGATACGTTGTAAGAGTTGGTATGAGACTTGTGTAACCCATGGTCTTGACCTCCTATATAAAGGCAAGACCCGGGGATGGGTTAGACAGGATCCAACAAATCGAGATCTAGGTCAAGCGAATACGCTCCCTTGTAATCAATACACCAATCAATACACACAAAGCAGGACATAGGCTTTTACCTCATCTCGAGGGGCTGAACCTGGGTAAATCTGTGTCTTTCGTCCTGTCCAACCTCTTTGAGTCCACCGCCTTAGCGATGGCCTCGAATCTAAGTCTTCGAACATCTGCCATGACAAAACCACGATAGTTGGTGCCCACAGTGGGGCTAGCACGCGGTGGTGTTAAGTTCTCAAAGGGCTTTCTCTCAGGGATCGAAGGATACGCCGTCGGCTTGATGACCAAGAGTCACCGCGGCAAGCTCTACGTCGATGACTCGGGATGGGGGCCTGAAGCTGGCTCGGTCGAGTACGGCTATCGGGTTCCCATTGGCAAGATGCATGTGTACATCGGCAATCTAGATGGATCTACACCCGGGCTGGACATCTGCACCAACATCGTTGAGCCGTCCCGGTGCGCGACACCCGCCCGTGCTCAACCCAGGCGGAAGAGCGTCTTTGTTGGCTTCACATAGGACAGCGGTGATTCCTTGTCGGGAGATACCTTGGCTTTCTCAGATGAGGGATCTTCCAGCAAGGATGGGGAATCAATCTATCAACTTCATGACGGTAGGTTAAGGGGCTATGCCGAAGGTTACTGTATTCCGGAGCCTTATGACCCACCGAGCCGAGCCTCCTAAGGCACCGCCACAGGTTCTACTGGAGCTCATGGAGGAGCTGGCGGCTCTGATGTCCACGGAGGTGACGGTTGAGAATCAAGCAGAGCGTAACGCCAAGGTCAAGCGCATCAAGGGATAGATGGTTCAGGCCCAGGAGGATATTAATGCGATGCAAGCCCAGATGAATACTAAGTCGGAGCGTTTGAGGGCGGAGGCTCTCCGTTTTGATCTGGACCAGTGGGTGTCAGAGGCGGTTCAGCGTAGAAGGACTCAAGTCGGTTTACCGATTCAACCTCGGAATCTTTTCAATACTCCCGGGGCCAGGCCAAGTACACCGCTAGTGGTGACCCGGGCGGTAGAGGCGCCGCGGCAGTTAGACCCGCCGCAAAGGAGCAGACCTTTGTCGCGACACGTTGTGATGCCGCCTGGCCATTACTCGAATCCGGTGGAAAACATGATAGCGGCGGCCGCTAAGATTGATGCTCTCCCTTTGGCCGAAGGAATGCCATTTGCTGATGAGGCTAGGAATGCAATTAGACTGTTGTAGACAGCGGTGGCTCAGCAAGAAAGGTACACGCACAGCCGGAGCCGGGTGCACTCCATGCCGCTTCATAGCCGTAGCTACAGCCGGCGGATTGAGTCGCCCGCGGTCTCCACCAGTGAGCAGAGGCGAAATCCGCCCAATAATAACCCACGTGAGATGGAATCCAAGGGGCTATGGATAGGGGCCGGGCTCAGTGAGGGCCGACACCGGTGACAGATTACTCGGAGGTCCCTGAGGAGGCACCAGCAACACTCGTTGGTGTCTCAGCTAGGGGATTTGGTGTGTAGTGTCTTGCAGCAGATCTGAGGAGTGCGCGCCTGCCCAAGGACTTTAAGGGGCCACGGAAGGTGCCCAATTACACGACGGATCTGCCCCCACAGGCTTGGATTGAAAGCTATGAGCTTGCTATGGAGATGTTGGAGGTCAACGAAGCAGTCTGTGTGAAATACTTTTTCAGGATGTTGGAAGGATCGGCCCGCACTTGGTTAAAAGGGTTACCACCGAATACCATCATGTCGTGGGCCGAGTTGAAAGCACGGTTCATCAAGAATTTCAAAGGAACTTGCAAGTAGCCGATGACAATTGTGGATCTAGATCTTTGTGCACAGCAGGAAGGTGAGTCGGCCCATCATTGGGTGTGGCGGGTCTTGACAGTGATACACTCATCTGGGAATATTTCGGCATCTTAGGCGGTTCTGATCTTGGAAAGGAACTGTCGTTTTGTGCCCCTGAATCAGAAGCTCGGGCAGTTGAAGCGTTCTTGTCAGGATATGGGTGAGCTCATGACGGCTCTCACCAAGTATGCGGATTCAGATACCACCAAGGACCCAGACTCCGATGACGAGAAGTCAGGACAGGGTAAGAAGGGCGGTAATGTTAAGAACTAGCAGGGAGGTGCGGGAAATGGCAGCCAAGGCAAGCGGAAGAACCCGGATTGCGGGTCAGAATTTGTGGCGAACACCAATACACAACCATCCGGGAACAATTGCCCTAGGGGCAACATGAACTTCAGGCCGCCGTTCGACAGGAATAGGGCACATGTAGCCCCCGTGCCCTACATCTTAGAAGAGGCACTGAACAGACCTTGCCCGGCGCACAGCCGGCCGGACAAGGAGGCCACCCACACTTCGAAGGATTGCAGTGTTATGCGTTCGTTTCGGGAGCAAAGCCTTCGTCAAAATCATAACAATGGTAACGACCCGTCAGGCGGGTCAGGTCTGGGCGGCTCAAGTGCCGGCTTTGGTGCTAGCGGGTCAGGTTCACGTCATCCAGGACAAAAGCAATCAGAACAAGGAAACCAAGGAAGTCACCAGCCGCAGGGCAATGGTGGTCAACAATAGAATAACCACTTAGGGTATCAGAGCAAACCGAAGCAACTTAGTGGAGGGCAATACCACATCTTCAGTACGAGCCTGGATAAGCGGGATCAAAAGCTGCATAAGAGGACGGTCAATGCGGCCACGCCGGCTCTTCCGCGATACTTAAAATGGTCAGAGTACCCGATTACGTGGAGCCGGGAGGATCACCCGCCACGGGTCGACAATCCAGGTCATTTAGCTCTGGTGGTCGCTCCTCAAGTTGGAGGGTACAAATTCACAAAAGTGCTCATGGATGGTGGTAGCAGTATCAACATCCTATACTACGACACCTTCCAGTGGATGTAGTTAACCGACAAGGCTCTTAAGCCATCATCGACCGTTTTCCATGGCGTAGTGCCAGGCAAGTCGGCTTACCCAGTAGGAAAGATTGCTTTGGAGGTGGCGTTTGGGGATGAGTATAACTACAGGGTGGAGACCTTGTGTTTTGAGGTGGTAAAGATTAAGAGCCCATATCATGCTCTGTTTGGCCGGTCGGCTTTCGCAAAGTTTATGGACATGCCCTGTTATGTTTATCTACAGCTGAAGATGCCGGCTCTCAACAGAATAATCACGATCCATGGTGGTCGGAAGGTAGCCATCAAGTGTGAGGAAGAAGACACGGCTTATGCAGAGTCAAGCTGCGCAGAAGCAGAGCTTAAGTTTTATAAGGATAACGTTGACACGGCAGATATGACTCCATTAAAGAAGCCTAGTACAGAGTCTGAGCCGACTTTGAAGTTTGCGGCTGATGACACGAAGCTAGTGGATTTTAGCCCGGGCGATTCATCCAAGCAGTTCACTATTGGAGCCAACATGGATCCCGCATAGGAAAGTGCACTCATCAAATTCATCCGTGAGAATCGGGACATTTTTGCATGGAAGCCATCTGACATGCCAGGTGTACCGAGAGAGTTCGCTGAGCACCACCTTGATGTGTATCCTAAGTTTAAGCAGATTAAGCAGTTCCTTCGTTGTTTCAAAGAGGAGCGGCGTAAAGCAATTGGAGAAGAGGTAGCCTAGCTCTTAGCAGCAGGGTTCATCATGGAGGTATTTCACTCGGAGTGGTTAGCCAACCCTGTGCTGGTACTCAATAAGAACGGCACATTGCGTATGTGTATAGACTACACGGATCTTAAAAAAGCTTGTCCAGTTGACCCGTTTTCTCTCCCCCGTATCGACTAGATTATTGATGCAACGACGGGTTTTCAGAGTTTATGTTTCCTGGACGCTTATTCAGGCTATCATCAGATCAAGATGACGGTCAAAGACCAAGAGAAGACCTCGTTCATCACACCTTTTGGAGCTTTCTGCTATGTGTCCATCCCGTTCGGACTCAAGAGTGCATAGGCGACTTACCAACGTTTTGTGCAGAATTGTCTTCGCGGTCTAATTGGCTGTAATGTTCATGCCTATGTGGACGATATTGTGGTCAAGTCAAGGAAGAAGGATACATTGTTGGATGACCTGAAGGAGACATTTGATAACTTACGGGTCTATAATATGATGCTTAACCCGGCTAAATGTGTTTTTGGAGTTCCTGTAGGTAAACTTCTGGGTTTCTTGGTTTCAGAGCGAGGTATCAAAGCCAACCTGGACAAGATAAAGGCCATCACGTCACTAGACAAGCCGGCGAGCGTCAATGATGTGCGGCGCTTGGCGGGTTGTATTCCCGCTTTAAGCCACTTCATCAGACGCCTGGGTGAGAAGGCTATTCCTCTGTACCAGATGATGAAAAAGACATATGACTTTGTGTGGAGGAATGCTGCAGATGAAGCTCTTGAAGCGCTTAAAAAGCAGCTGATTGAGCCGCCGATCTTAGCCGCTCCTGCTGAGAAGGAACCCCTGCTCCTTTATGTGGCGGCTAATAATCGGGCGGTTAGTGCTGCAATTGTGGTGGAGCGTAAGGAGGCAGGGAAGGAGTATCCGATTCATAGGCCGGTTTATTATGCCAGTGAGGTACTTATCGAGTCAAAGCAAAGATACCCACACTGGCAGAAGCTAATATATGGGGTATTCATGGCGAATCATAAGTTGAAGCATTATTTCCTTGGACATCAGATCACGGTGGTTAGCTCTGCTATGTTGGGAGACATAATACAAAATCGAGAAGCCACTGGTAGAATAGCTAAGTGAGCGCTGGAGCTTGGGCCTCTAAATTTGAAGTATGCTCCTCGCACAGCCGTGAAGTCTGAGGCATTGGTGGATTTCATAAACGACTGGACGGAGTGCCAATCGCCGGAGGAAAAGTCGGACAATACGTACTGGACGATTCACTTTGACGAGTCCAGACAGTTGGAGGGCTCGGAGGCTGGAGTTGTCTTAACCTCTCCCAAAGGTGATAAGTTTTGTTATGTATCAAGGCTGATGTTTCCTTGTACGAACAATGCAACTGAGTACAAAGCTTTGCTTCACAGGCTTCGTGTGGCCAAGGAGATGAACCTGAGCCGGGTTAGGTGCCTTGGCGACTTTGACCTTGTGGCAGAGCAACTGTCAGGTACATGGGATTCCAAGGACACGCGGATGGCAGCTTATCGACAAGAGGTAGATATCGTCGCTGGTCATTTCAAGGGTTATCAGGTAGACCATATTGATCGTCGCAAGAACGAGGCGGCGGATGCATTGTCAAGGCTGGGCTCTCAGCGCAAGCCAGTGCCACCTAATGTTTTCTTGGATGTACTTTATCATCCGTCTGTTAAGCTACCGTCGGAAGAGGGTCTATCCTGGAGGAGCAGTAAGTGGCGGCTTTACATGCTATTCCAGACTGGACGTTGCCATATCTGGCATACCTAACCCGGGGTGAGTTGCCTGAAGATGACACTCTGGCGTGGCAGATCGTGAGGCGTTCTAAATCCATGACCATCATTGGAGGGGAATTACACAAGTGCAGCATCACCGACGTCTTCCAGCGTTGTGTCTCGCTAGAGGAAGGCAAGGAAATCTTATATGAAATACATGCTGGTGATTCCGGACATCGCGCCGGCTCAAAATATTTAGTGGCCAAGGCCTTCCGACATGGTTTATTCTGGTTGACGGCTCAAAAGGACGCAGAGGATCTGGTTGTTAAGTGCGACGGGTGCCAGAAGTTTGGAAGACTTGCTCATGTGCCAGCTCAAGAATTACGGATGATACCGATCACTTGGCCATTTGTAGTCTGGGGGCTTGACATGGTTGGACCTTTCAAACGGTCTAAGGATAAAAGACCCACCTTTTGGTGGCAGTAGACAAGTTCACCAAGTGGGTGGAAGCTGAGCCGGTCAGTAAGTGTGATGCAGCCACATCGGTTCAGATTGTCAAGAAATTGATCTATCATTTGGGATATCCTCATAGCATCATTACAGATAACAACACAAATTTGTCCAAGGAGGCTATGAAGATGTTCTGCAAAAGCGAGCACATCCGGCTCGATGTTTCGGCAGTTGCTCATCCACAGTCCAACGGTCAGGTAGAATGGGCAAATCAAGAAGTCTTGAGAGGTATCAAGCCCTGGCTCATGGTTCCTTTACAGAGAACATCGGGTTGTTGGGTGGAAGAACTATTGTCCGTCCCTTTGGAGCATCAATACTATGCCTAACAGGTCGAGGCGGAGGCCGTGTTACCAAGCGACATACGTCATGATCCACCACGTGTCGCGGCTTATGTGGAAGCTGACAATGAGGCGCCACGTCAGGATGCATTGGATGCGCTGGATGAAGCACGCGATCTTGCCACATCTCGATTGGCGATTTATCAACAGGACCTGCGTCGCTACCATAGCCACAGGGTCAAGGCCCGGACGTTCCAAGAAGGCAACTTGGTATTACGTTTGAATCAAGATCAGACAGATGCACACAAGTTATCACCACCTTGGGAAGGACCTTTCATGATTAGCAGGAATCTGAACAATGGGTCTTATTATCTCATCGACGTGCGAGATGAATCACGTACCTCCGGGCAGGAAACTCACCGGTCGTGGAACATCGCTCATCTACGGCCTTACTATACTTGAGTCATCGACTCTTACTTTTCTACCTACGTATTTTCTTGTATTATACTCATATAATAAAGTTGGCATCCCTGCAAGACGGGGCCTCTGCCGCTTTTTCTCTTTGGCATTACAGATTTGCGCAAAGATGAACACCTCCATATGGTCACTTCGGGGCTTCCAACCCGCTGGTTTTAGATTGCTCACCCTTTTGGCCGGCTCTTCAGCCAAAATAGCACCATCGTGCGACGACTTACAAGATGGAGACTTACAAGACGGTGGCCCATGGGATGATGGCGTGCAAGATGGCGAGAGGCTTAAGGTCACCCAAGAGGGCGAGCCGCCACGTTACAAGCCGTTCAAACATGGGTGCGCCGCCATATGGACGAAAGTTTTCCAGGTCACCCAAGAGGATGAGCCGCCATGTTGCGAGCCATTCAAACATGGGTGTATTTCTTATTTGATTAAGGATGTAAGGTTACTCAAGAGGATGAGCCTCCATGTTGCGAGCCGTTCAAACATGGGTACCTTACCGGTGAAAGATCTCAAGTTGCTCAAGAGGGCGAGCCGCCATGATGCGAGTCGTTCAAACATGGGTGCCAAGACGCTTAAGAGGGCGAGCCTCCATGATGCGAGCCGTTCAAACATGGGCGCTAAGTCGCTCAAGAGGACAAAGCCGCCATGATGCGAGCCGTTCAAACATGGGTGCCATGGGAGCCAAAGAGGACGAGTCACCAGGATGCGAGCCGTTCAAACATAGGTCCCATGATGCAAGACGGGTCATGGACCAGTGCAAGGTGCCAGAGTGGGTGAAGGCCGCCCCCACTCTTCGTAGAGTCATACCTGCCTGTATGTAGTTGCCGCTCATGCAGGGGTGCAGGGAGCTGTCAACTCACCCCCTCCGAGGGCCTCATACAGCGGTGATGGAAAGCTCTCTCTCATCTGCTACGTACTCTCCACCAAGTGGCCCGTCGTACTCTTAACAAGTGACATTGTTTAAGGTTCAAACGGCGGATTTATGTCACATGAGAAGTAGCTTATGGGACCCGGGGCACTCACTCCGTTATAAATTCTGGTCTGTTGCGCCCTTAACAGTTAATCTCGCCTAGAGACCCTGAGCCTAAGCAGTTCAAAGCAATAGTTCCCCCTTAAAGGGGCCAGAATATGAGTTTTCGAAAAACAAAAAACAAGGGAAAAGCAAGACCATCATACATTACATCATGCATTGCATCATACATATTGCATCATACACACTGCATCATATATTGCATCATACACACTGCATCATATATTGCATTCATAACATAAGTCTGGCCAGAGCAAGATGAAAGATGAAGCAAGGTTGTATTGAAGATCTCCGGGTTATGCTTTTCTTAAAGCCGCCCAGGTAAACATTGCAAATTGTTTTATTTGGTTTTTGCAGAATTTATCTCTAAAAGATGAGCTGCGGATTAAGGCATAAGAAGATTGCAAAGTATATTACAAGGCTCTCTAAGAGCTCAAAAGACGAAAGGCTTATCAATTTTGCACTTGTTCCGGCTCAGCTGGCTGGGTTACAATCAGTCAAAGACAAGAATTTAATTGGCTGGCGGGTCATCCTGTGCTGGGCCTTCAGGCTCTTCGATCTGAAGACGATCCACATCCCAGTTGCAGTTTAGTAAGGCTTCAAATTGTGCATCATCCAAAAGTGGAGATTGATCAACGTCAGGGGCGAAGAGCGGCTTACGACGTGCAGGGACCAAGTCTCTAGCTTCAAAGGTAGGGCAGCGTAGCCGTTGGTTGTTTTCGTCATAAGCCGCCTGATATGGAACCAGGTCCGTCTCATCAACCAATATGGAGGAAAGCCGCCGAGAGGCCTTAATGCACTTGGAATAATCGGCTTCCGTGAAATCTGAGTTGGCACCCTTCTTGGAAGGGAAGCCGTTCGTCATCTCTTCGGCAGTTAATTCTGGAGCGAAGGCCAGGGACCGGCTTAGTGCAGCTATAGCTCCTCTTCTGGCGGCTGATCGCCTTATTTCCTCCACCTATTTGGGCAAAGTTGATAAGACCTCTAGGATTCCCTTCATAAATTTGGGGACGTACTTGGCTGTCATCATAGCCTTGATGGTGCAAAGGGCCCTGCTATATAGTTGTTCCGTCAAAGTGTAGACTGCTTTCAACTTCATCAGACTATCAGAAGATAACTGGCGGCTTCTTTCACCTACAAGAAAAAGTTGAAGGTATAAGCCACCCGACGGGTGTTTATTTAATGAGAATATATTTTGATCCGTATAAACTTACCAAAGATAGTAGCAATCATCTTTGAGATGTGATCCTTGAGGGTTTTCAGCTTCGCTGATGCAAGATTGAGTCATTCATCGGCATCGCTCGCACGCTTCTCGAGGGTGGTTTGCTCTGTTTCGATAGTCTTCTTATATGAAAGGAATTCAGCTTGGATTTTCTTAAGATCTTCAACAGCCGCCCGCAACTTCTCTTCTGTTATGGCCCGGGCGGTCCGTTGGGCTGACAGGTTTTTCCTCAAGTCGGCCGTTCAGACTCAGCAGTATTCAATGCTTCCTGCATTTCGCAAGTGAAAGGTGTTAAGTCGCTAGATGAAATAACTCTTATAAGTACCAAGCACATTGCAAGCAATATACTTGGCACTTGGGGGCTAATGTTTGTGTTTTTATTTTTCAAGACTGCGATGAAAGTTCCAGCTCATCATTATCATAATGCTCCGGACTTGGGGGCTACACCTAGCGAAACTTTGTACTTGTGAGAGATCCGTATCATCATTATCCTAATGCTCTGTACTTGGGGGCAACAATTGGATCTATAACTTAGTACCGGTTTATATGCAATTTAACCCAATACTTGGGGGTCACAGGTTAAAGCTCCATACAGCAGAATTGAAGGTTTGGAAGACCTGGTCTATTATTTGCAATATTAACCCGGTTCTTGGGGGCTAAGTACGGGTATAAGAGAAAGATAGGAGATGGAGGATACCTCATATTTTTTCTTCATCAAGCCAACAAGCTTGCCCTCCATGTTGCGGCTGGCAAACAGGTGGTTCAGATAGCCGGCATGTAAATCATCTGCAGCCATCTTCTCCAAGACAGGAACTCAAATTCAAGCTTCTCGGGAGAGTCATTAGCAGCCTTGCTGGATTGCTTTGTGAGAATATGGTGCGTGGGAGATTGATAACCCGTCCTAGTGATGGTAACGTCAGGGAAAGATGAGTCTTCAGCGGAAGGATTGGGCAGCTTAGGATCGGCCGTGAGGCTATCAGAAGCCGCCGAATGATGACCCGCCAACTCTGAGGGCGGTGGAGACTTCTCAGGTGTCTCTTTGGTAGCTTCAGAAGGTTTAACAGGAGAGTGGGATAGCTCAGCAGTATCCAGTTGTTGAGCAATTGGAGCAGCGGTAGACCTGCCGGCTTTTCTACGTTTGGTTTGGGCCTTGAAAAAGCAAAGAGTAAGCACACATTATAAAAGTGATACAGGTAATATATACACGATAGAGGTGAAAACTTACTCGGGGTTGACCTTCATGGGAGGAAGTTTGGAGGCAGTTGAGTCGCCAGAGGAAGGAGGGGACTCCTACAAAATCAAATCAGTAAGGTATAGTGATAAGACAATTTGGCAGAAATATAAAGACGGATATTGGGTTCATGTTAAGTACCTCAGCGGGACGTTTCCGCGGCATCGGGGCATTAGGTAAGGTACAGTGATAAGACAATTTGGTAGAAATATAAAGACGGATATTGGGTTCATGTTAAGTACATTAGCGGGACGTTTCCGCGGCGCCGGGGCATTAGGTAAGCCGGTCATGAGGTCCCTAGAGCCGATACTTCGTATTTGACGTCGAGAGTCGTGCTGTTGTTTATTCAAGGAAAATTTGGGATCTAAGTAAGCGAGAGGGTGCGAAAAAGGAACTTTTCGGATGAACCGCCATATCTTCGGTTGAGGGATGTTTTCGGAGTCGGAAGGAAGATAAGTTACCTCAAGGCTGTTGGCATGGCTCATTTCTGTCTCCTCCCGAGTAAAAATCATTGTCAATAAGTTGTATAAAAAGATGGCCAAAGGGATCAGGTTTTACCTCTGAGTCGTCAAGCTCAAGCAAGTTTTGAGCCGACGTCTTTGGTTTACGGCCACGGGTGATACTCGCCTGAGACTTCTTCTTCGCAGGAGGAGTATATTTTTTCTTCTAGAAGCTGGAGTTAGCCTAAAAGCAAGAGCCACCAAAAAGAGATTAAGGCTGCTACATATATATAGTTAAGACGGAGGTAAAAGAGATTTGAAAGCCGTCCTTACATTTGGGGCTGGGTCTGCAACGCAGAAAGGCTTTAACCTGACTGTACGACAAGCCTCTTGGGGCTCACGGGTAAGTCCCTTGATAACAAAAATAATGTTCTCTTCTGTCAGAGTGGTGTGATTGAAGTAGAGGGGATCATTTGCACCACCTGTATATTCACAAATAAGCCGATCACGTCGTCTCAGTGGTAAGACCTTCCAAGAGATCCAACAGGTGGTTAGGTCAATTTCTGTCAAACCGTTCAACAAAAGGGCTCTGATCTTGGCAAAAGCCGGAGCATACTTCGCTCGTGATGTGGTAGACAACCGGTCTGGAAGTTCAGTTGTGGTGCAGAGCCGGGTAGGACGATAACCCGGTAGTGGATGTTCTCCCTGTGGAGAAATGTATCTACGATAGAACCAAGTTCTGTTCCAATCCTTGGGATGACTTGGCATTCGAACAGCTGGAAAAACCATATCTCTTCTTCTTTGGATGGAGACTCCGCCGAGCTCCAGCTTGGGCAGCCGCCACTTCCGTTTGGCGGTTGACATAGAAAAAGTCGCGGAAAATATCAACTGACGGATCTTCTTGTAAGTAAACTTTGCAAAGGACTTGGAAGTTGCACAAGTTGGAGACAGAGTTAGGGCCAATGTCCTGAGGATGCAATTTAAAGAAATGGAGGGCGTCTCGGAAGAACTTAGACCCGGGCGGGTTGAAACCACGTATAAGGTGGTCAGCAAAGATAAAAATTTCACCCTCTTGTGGGATGGGTTTCTTCTCCGAACCCGGAACCCGCCAATGAATCACATTCTGAGCCGGCAAGGTTCCAGCCTCTACAAAATCCTATAGAAATTGTTCGGAGATTAGAGAGCCGACCCAGTTATAATAAGAAGACGCCCAAGACATGATGGCGGGTCAAGGCTGTGAAAAGTGGCAGTACGTGGTGGGTTAGAAAGTGTCCATACAACCAAGATGACAGATGAAATTAAATACTGTGATGCTAAGCCGCCAGTACAGTTTTTTTGGAAGAGCCAGAAGTTTGGTGGCGGGTTAAGTGAACAAGGCCATGATTCAAAAATTACTAAGGACATACAAACATGTTTTGCATGATAAACTGAAACTACAAGATCTACAGGCGAGGAAAAATCAGATTTTATTCAACCCTGGTGAGGAACTGAGGAAGAATGAACAGTCTAGCGCAAGAAGAGGAAACAATTACAGATCTAGGTCGGGATACTCTTGACTTTGCATGACTGGCCGCAGTGGATAGGCAAACATCACAAGATCTAAGGGGTTGTTTATCGGTTGGCATTATGAAGAAGAGAATGCGCACTAATGGGGGCTGATGAACTCGACAGGGTTCAAGTGCTAAGCTACAGATCTAAGGGAGGATGAAGAACATACCTTAAAGGATGCGGCAGACACGGGTGAGAGTCTAGAACGTTCAGGTTGATGCAGCAGCCGGGTTCGTCGATGACGACGGGGCTCCACGAGCGCAACGGAGCTCGAGAGCGTTGGCGTCCAGAGGAAGAAGAAGAAGTGGGTGCGGCAGAGAAAAATGAAAAGACCCCTCGCAGTCTATTTAAGAGGATGGAAGGCCAAACGGGCGCACAAGAATCAAGGCGAAAGACAATGACCGACCGAGATGGATGCCTCGATCTTCAGGCCGACCGTTTAATGACAGGATCTACGGCATACGTCACGGAATCGTTTCAAAGTAAATGAAGGTGACGTCAGGGCGAGTTATGTGTTTTTCCCTTTCAGGTGACAAGGGTGTGCGACTCGCCACAAGTTAAAAGGTGAAGATTGACATGAGCAAGCTCAAATCAATCTGGGGTCTAATGTTGGGGATATAACCCCATGGTAAGACCCGCCCAGGATGGGCCGGGTCATACCTAGCGGCTCGTTAGCATATGGACTAGAAGAGGAAGATTGGGCTGCACGGTGGCTCACCAGATGGGCTGTGACAGAGGCCCAGAGTCAGGAAGAAGATGCAAGACTCAGGCGCGTAAGCTGCTCGGAGATAGCCTGCCAAAGTCGGCTAGGCGGCTTAGAGACAGAGTCAGATATGTGGTAAGAGTCGGTATGCGACTTGTGTAACCCGTGGTCTTAACCTCCTATATAAAGGCGATACCCGGGGATGGCTTAGACAGGATCCAACGAATCGAGAGCTAGGTCAAGCGAATACGCTGTCTTGTAATCGATACACCAATCAATACACACAAAGAAGGAGACGTAGGCTTTTACCTCATCTTGAGGGGCCAAACCTGGGTATATCCATGTCTTTCACCCCGTCCGCCCCCTTTGAGTCCACCGCCTTAGAGATGGCCTCGAATCTAAGTCTTTAGACATCTGCCGTGACAAAACCACGACAAAATCCATCCAGTACATCAGCAGAGGTCTTCGCCGACGCAGTTCTCTCTACTCCAACACCGACCACTGGAGAAGATCAACGGCAAAAGGACGATTAGCTATATCTCTTCGAACTTTTTGGTAACTTGTTGCCAAAGGGGGACAAGTTGTATATAGATCTAGACTTCGAGTGAGAGAGCGTCTGGTTTTTATTGTCGTTTTTCAAAACATTTGATCTTTTGTGATATATTGTTGGTTGTGTTTGATCATACGCTTTAATGTGTGTTTGTAAGTGCATCTAGTGCCCCTCAGTGATTTTGGTGTATTGAAGACTTATAGGTTAAGGAAATAATGTGTTTGTGAGTGTGCACATGCTCTATAAGTCGATGAGGAGTTTGATATATTCGAAGATTACCGACCCCTAAAAATGTATGTCTTCAACTGAAGACTTTGGTGAAGACTTTGCTGAAGACTTTGGTATTCCTTGAAGACTTTGAAAATGAAGAAGTTGGTGTGACCTTGAAGATATGAATGAGGACTATGAAGTGTGAAGATTTTTGTTTTCGTAGTTTCATTTCCTTTCTTTGAGTCATAGGAAACACCGTACTTTTAAAGGGGGCCGAGGTAATACTAAGGAAAATTTTCAACTGATGCTCAACTCCAAAAGCCTCAACCTATCCAATCCTTCGAGTGAAGCCTTTGGAAATCTCTTGCAGTTCAGTCAAGTTCTTTAGTGACAGAGACGATGTTCTTCTGGTCTCTGATGAAATTGATCTGGCTGAGGAGTTAGGATTTGGCCACTGCGAATTGCCTACAAGTGAGGAACATGATAAGCCTGAGGACTTTCGTAGTTCAAAATTCCAACAGTTGTTGTGCTTAGCGCCAGCTGTCCCCAATCATCTTATCCACATAACGGTCATATCATTGGGGGAATTTATGTCTTATCATGTCAGGTTGCACCCTGGCTATAAATAGCCACCCCCCACAACCACTAGTTGGTTGGCTGCTCCGAGAGAGAACTGACACTTGTCATTTGAGAGCAACCCATCCTCCGAGGACTTTGAGAGAAAATCATCAGTGAGGAAAAAACCAAATCCAAACCACCAAACCCAAAGTGATTGAGCATCACTAAAGAGATTGTTCCTGTGTGGAACCGACGCTTATTACCTTTGAAGACTGTGTATCTTCCAGATGGTTAGGCGTCATGGACTAGTGCATCCTGCATCTTCGAGATGGTTAGGCATCATGGTCTAGTGCATCCTGCAGTCAATTGGGGACCATGAAGTGACCTTGGTCTAGAGCATCCAACAGTAAATTGTGGATCACCGGGTGACGAGTTTGTGAGGGTTTTGGAAGTCTACCCTGAAGACTTACCATAGTGTTGCGCGAGAACTGTGTGACCTTAGCTCAAGGAGAATACGATAAGGACTGTGTGTCCTCTGGTTTAAATACCAGGCCGCTCCAAACCAGACGTACGACTATTACAGTAGTTGGAACTAGGTCATGGAACCATTGTCTTCATTGAACCATTGGCTTGAGGAAATAGAACCAGATAGCTCGATGAAGACATCGGTTTGATGACCCAGTTCCAACTGTTGTGACAGTCGTACATCTGGTTTGGAGTGGCCTGGTATTTAAACCAGAGGACACACAGTCCCAGGACACATAGTCCTTACCGTATTCTCCTTGAGCTAAGGTCACACAGTCCTCGCCCAACACTCGTGGTAAGTCTTCACGGGAGACTTCCAAAACCCTCACAAACTGGTCACCCGGCGATCCACAATTTACTGCTGGATGCTCTAGACCAAGGTCACTTCATGGTCCCCAATTGACTGCAGGAGCACTAGACTATGATGCCTAACCGTGTGGAGGATGCACAGTCCTCAAAGGTAACAAGCATCGGTTCGACACACAAATTTCTTTAGTGATGCTCAATCACTTTGGGTTTTGTGGTTTGATTGTAGGTTTTCCCCACTGATGATTTTCTCTCAAAAGTCCTCAGAGGATGGGTTGCTCTTAAATGACAAGTGTTAGTTCTCTCTCTCGGAGCAGCCAACTAGCTAGTGGTTGTGGGGGATGGCTATTTATAGCCAGGATGCAACCTGACATGATAAGACATAAATGCCCCCAATGATATGACCGTTATGTGGATAAGAATGATTGGGGACAGCTGGCGCTAAGCACAACAACGGTCGGAATTTCAAACTATGAAAGTCCTCAGCTTATCATGTTCCTCACTTGTAGGCAATTCGCACTGACGAAATCCTAACTCCTCAGTTAGATCAATTTCCTCAGAGACCAGAAGAACATTGTCTCTGTCACTGAAGAACTTGTCTGAACCATAAGAGATTTCCAAAGGCTTTACTCAAAGGATTGTATGGGTTGAGGATTTTGGAGTTTAGCATCAGTTGGAAATTTTCCTTAGTATTACCTGGGCCCCCTTTAACAATACGGTGTTTCCTATGACTCAAATAAAGGAAACGAAACTACGAAAACAAAAGTCTTCACGCTTCATATTCCTCATTCATGTCTTCAAGGTCACACCAACTTCTTCATTTTCAAAGTCTTCACAAAGTCTTCACCAAAGTCTTCAGAAAGTCTTCAGCAAAGTCTTCACTTGAATACATACATTTTTAGGGGTCGATAATCTCCGAATATATCAAACTCCTCATTGACTTATAGAACCTGTGTATACTCACAAACGCATTAGTACCTTAACCTATAAGTCTTCAATACACCAAAATCACTAAGCGGCACTAGATGCACTAACAATCTCCCCCTTTTGGTGATTGATGACAAATAGGTTAAGTTTTCAACGGGGATAAACATATGAAGTGAAAGTACAGATTCTGAGGAATTTGATTGCAAGATATAGAAGAACTCCCCCTGAAGATGTGCATATTTGAGGAATTTGCTTTGGACTGCAAATGCACATGGCAGGTTCAAACATGCAGAACTCCCCCTATATCTTGTAATTCATACACACATTTGAACATATGATATGAAGAATTTGAAATGCGTGAGGAAAATGGTGTCTCACGAAATTCAGCATGCATGCATTAAGGTATTTGAGGAAATAAACATGCGAGGAAATAGTTCAAAAGTGTCAAACCACCATCGGATTTAAGTTTACAACTCAATCAACAAAAGTTTTGGAAGAGCGAGAGTTGTAACTTAAACAAAAATAGCCCATTTATAGAGACCTGCTTGAAGACTAACTCAAATTTTCTCCCCCTTTGTCATCGAAGACCAAAAGGGAAGAAAAGTGATGACTAACGCCCCTTTGAAGAATTTCATCATGTTGGTGAGGAAGGAGCGCCAACGTTGTCGGGGTCGTTTGTCGATGTAGGGCCTGCGGGAGTGTCACCAATGTCTTGATCGTCGTCATGCTCGCGAGATGAAGAATATGAACTTGCTACCATCAGAGGAACTTGAACTTTCTTGAATTTCTTCTGAGGTCGCCGAGCCCAGTCGGGATGTTCCTCAATATCCAACTCCTCTAGTTCTTCAGAAGACATGATGTGAGACAGTACGACCCAAGTGCGGTTGAGGGTTTCATGCGCATAGTAGTGATTTCTCTTCACTGTGTTCTGCGTCACAGTCATGTTCTGCACAATGTAACCAAGTTGACGCTTCACCCACTTGTGATTGTGATCGACCTTCTGATGAAGACTTATTAGAAGCTTGCGAGCAGTCATCACACGAGGGGCAGACGCTTGAGGTTGTTGAGCTGAGGCTTTTGCATCGGAGTCTTGAGTGGCAATGTCATCATTGGTGGAGAAGGAAGCGGCTTTGCAGAACTGTCCATCCAAAGGACGAGTGCCTTCATCAATGACAGATTTGCCTTTTCCTTCAACTGAGGCAATTGAGCTCTTGATGACTTCTATTGGAGGCAGAAAGCCAAAGTGATTCTGAAAATCAGCTTTGAAGGGAACTAAGGACTTTTCCCTGATGAATTTCATGATCCATGGCGCATAGGGCTTCTGTTCAAATGGAGCTAAGGCAGCACTGGCCAATGTCCTCATGAAGAAATCATGCAATTCGATGGGAAACCCATGAATGATGTTGAAGAGCATATTCTTCATGAATCCTTCCACTTCTTCTTCTTCAAAATCGTGGCCTTTCTGAGGACATAGTGTATTTGTGAGGATACGGTAAACAGTCCTGGGCACATATAGCAGATTCTTCACAAGAAAGGTGTTTGGTTGAGGCATTCCAGGAGGCAAAGGCTTCATCAACACTTGCATCAGCTAATTTGGAAGTGCGGGCTCATTAAACAGTTTGCGGGCTTCATCTGAGGGAATTGGAATAGGGACACACTGAAGCAATTCAGAGGCTTGAGCAATGCAGTGGGTCGTCCCAGTCATCCAGTCCAATATCCATGAGTTGATATCTGAGGAATTTCCGCTAATATGCAGCGTGACATAGAATTGAATGATGATTTCTTCACTCCAGTCGCAGATGTCGACACAGAATGGAAGAAGGCCTGCATCATAGAGAACTTGGAGCACTGGAGTGAATGATGGAAGACTTTCCATATCAGCATGAGGAATCTGATGGTGTTCGAAGACTTTCTTCTTCTCATATAGGACTGACGCATAGTAGTTGAGTTGAGAGGCAGTCCAGAATCTATTGCGACCAGCCCTTGCAGAGTCATAGGGGTTTGGTCTAGAGAAGAATGAGTGTTCATCAAAGAAATTATTCTTGAGGAATTTGGGACGAACAATGCCTTTGAAGGGCAGTCTTGGCTTAGGTTGAAGATTTGTTCATGTGCGCCCCTTGATCTCCATTGGCATTGGAGGAACAACAGACTGAGTGATTTGAAGAACTGGTTCCTCGGCAGTGGCTGGAGCATCATTTTCCTCAGCTGTTGCAGCTAGAATTTCTTCACTGTCTGGAAGGTACAGATGTGCAGAGTCTTCTGGGATTTCTTCAGTCTGTGCAGGTGACTGAGGAATCAACATCAAAGGAGTTGCCATTGGCGAATTGGGATGTGCAGATTCCCAATATTCATCATTGACGACTGGAGTAGTGTCACCAATGTCAACTTCTTCAGCAATTTCTTCTACGCCAGCTTCCCCAGCAGTTACCAGAAGCTGGGGCGATGATACCTTGGGGGTTGATGCAGTGTCATTAATGAAAATTTCCTCATCAAGAGGCTCTGTGGAAGAAACCGAATGATTTTTTCTTCTTTAGGGATGACATACTCCTCCCCGAATGGAACAGTAGCATAGGATGGTGCTGAGGAAATTGGAGTTGCATCAATTGGAGTTGCTGAGGAACTTGATAAAATTTTCAACTTCTTCAACACAGGGGCATCAGAAGTTGACGCTTTTCTCTTGAATGGATTTTCCTCAGAAGTAGCAGTTTCTTCAGGAACGACTGATGCAGCCGCCCTGGGTGGTTCAGTTTCTTCAGGCACAACAGATTCTTAAACTGGCCTATCAGATTCTTCAGGTACAACAGTAGTACCTGTTGGCATAGCAGTTTCCTCAGGCACAACATTGGATGTTGCCCTGGCATGTTCATCAGTGGTCTGAGTTTCCTTAGCACCACTGGCAGTTGCTTCTGGTGCAAAAGCATTTCCTTCAGCAGTTTCATCAGGCTGAGCGTTTTCATCAGCTGCCTGAGGAGTTTCATCTGCAGTCTGAGCAATTTCTTCAGACTGAGGCTTTTGTGGTTGCGATCGAGCTGCAACCCTGGTGTTGTGATCCTTTACAGCTGCTTGAGCAGCCCTGACGAGTCTGACATTGGTGCCCTTCCATTCAGCATCATATCTCTTTTGATCCATAGAGAGTGTGTGAATTTCGGACTGAACTGTGACGAGTTGATTTGGGCTCAAATTCATCACATTTTTGCGCAGAAACTTTTCTTTTCGAGTCCTGTTCCTCTTAGCTCTCAAAGCTTGCTCTCTCTTCCATTGTTGTTTAGAGATGAAGTGGGTGAGGACATGATCCACTTCAGGAGGCAGATTTAGTGAAGAAAGTGGGGTGCTTGGGTCCTCATGCCATATATCGATGAAGTTGAGGATCATCTTGGGATCCAGCATGAGAGGAACAGAGCTACCCTTTGCTCTAGCAACCCTGTGCTGACTTTGTCTGATGATTTCTTCCAATTCCTCATCATCGGCTTCATCATCATCATCACCATCATTATCCTCAAAACGTGAGGGTATGGTCATCACAGCCTTGCTTGTGTGAGGACTTGGTCTTTGACCTCGTCCAGCAGTTTTCTACAGCTTCAACGCAGAAGGGCTGGTTGAAGACTTTGCTGTGTTGGAGGAGCTAGCAGTGATCTTTGGGACTCTAGTGAAACCCGCAGTCCTCTTGCATGTAGCCAGATGCACTGGTGTTGAGGACTTTGTAACTGCTGCAAAAGACTGAGCAGCGACAGTTCCAGGTGCTGAGGACTTTGTAGGCTGAGACCTTTGACCTTGAGGAATCTGTTGTGAAGGTCTTGATGTTGAAGAACCTATCTTCAAAGCAGATTTCTTCATGATTTTTTTCAAAGCACTAGCAGAAGCTCCGGTAGAGGCAGCAGGAGCAGAATCTTCATTGAATTTCTTCATTGCTTCTTTGGCTTTCCTAGCCAGCTTGGTTTGCTGCTTCTCCCATAGATGAGGAAAGTCCTCACCAGTCTTTAGGCTTGTGGGATCAGCGATTTGGTACTGAGCTAGAGGAGGCCTGCTGCAAGGTGGTTTCACTGCAAATTTCATCATGTACTTTGGGGTTACATAACAATATTCTTTCCATTCCTTTGCCCATCTCCTCTCAATCTTTTGCAGACGGATCTTTCTCTGCTTGGTCGTCTCCTTTCCATGTGTTTCTTCATCAGGTGTGCAATATTCATCATACACATCCTCTGGAATCTCAAAGGCAGTGTGCACATCTGGCTTCTTTCCTCCTTTCTGAGGTTTCTTTCTGTCAGCCATTTTCTTCACTTGAGGAATATGAACTCTTGAAGATTCTGAAGAGGTACACAATTTTTCTTCAAGAAGCGCTGCCAATGAGTTAAGTTAATGAGAACCTAGTGATTCATCAGCGGACATGTTGTACCTGTGAACAGAGTATAGGTGTGAGGAATTTGAAGAGGTCATATGCGTTCTCAGAAATTTTGAAGAAAAATTAGGTGTGAGGAATTTGACCATGGATGTCTTGAGGAATTTCACTAAGTGTTCTTTGTCTCAGGTTCCTGAGTTGTACAAATTTTGAGGATTTGCACAATTGAGGAACCTTGAAGAAAATCATTACTTAGAGAAAATCATCAAGTATGAGGAGATGTAAGGTGCTTTAAATAAGGTTCATGAAGAACAAACACCTTTTGAGGAATATGAAGAGCATTTGAGGATCAAACAAGGGCAGTAAAAATAAATTTTATTTACCCTGGTGAAGAACATGACGAACTCAGAGATGAGATTGGGAAGTTCGTGCGTTTAGATCTCCCACGCCCTAGCATGGCAGAGGGAGACAGCTACAGCGGCGGCGGGATGAGGATTTTTGTGGCCGGTGCGACTACGGCGACGACGAGGTTGAGGTAGTGAAGCTCTTCCTCACCGGCGACGATGACTTTAGCGGCGGCGCTAGGTTGGAGCTCGGGAGAGGGATGAGATGCGGAGTAACCGAGCACAGTTGATAGGAAGGGGGTATTTATAGAGGAAGTGAAAACCGATCCGCCCGAAGATTTTGGACACGATTGCCCCTGACCCTTGCTCTCCATGCGACAGATGTCACCCACATACTCAACGGTGGTGATCGTGGGTTATCCAGGCGCGGGAACCGGAACCGTTTGTGCGAGAACCGCTGAATATTTTGATAGTGTAAATTTCAAATCTTCCGTTCACAAATTCTTCAGCTGTCAAGGACACAGTGAAGACTTTGAATGAATTTCAAAGTAGAACGCATATGAAGAATTTGTGAACAGACTGGGTTGAGTTTAGCATAGAGGGGTAAAGGGTCCAATCACATTCACTTAGATGAAAATCAACTTGAAGAATTAGCTATAAGTGAATGCTATTGAGGACATTAAAAACTCATATATATATATATAGTCAATGAAAAACATGAATTTCAAAGTTTGAAGAATTTGAAAAGTTGAGGAATTTGAAAATTTTGAGGAATTTGATGATTTGAAGAATTTGCACAAATGATGAAAAACTCAACTTAGAAGAATTTCAACTATTGTTGGTGGCGTGACCCACCGTATAAGAATGATGACTTCAGACACCGCGTACAATTGTCATAGGGTTCTGAGAATCAAATTCTTCATTAATTTCTTCACACTTAGAGGGTTATTCTTCATTGATTGAAGAAAAACATTTCTTCGTGTGTTGCACATCAAGGTCATCAATTTTGCGTAAGTGTTAGGATGTGTGTCTTTCTTCAAAGGACATTCAGAGATTCTAAGATATTTAGCTCACACCGCAACTTGCAAAATCTCTTTTCATCCAAGGGCTTTGTGAAGATATCGGCCAGCTGTTCTTCAGTGGGGATGTGGTCGATGGAGATGTCGCCCTTGAGTACATGATCTTGAAGAAAGTGATGACGAATTTGGATGTGCTTGGTCTTGGAATGCTGAACTGGGTTATAAGCACTCTTGATGGCACTTTTGTTGTCGCAGTAAAGAGGCACATTCTTCAGCTAGATGTTGTAGTCCTTGAGGGTTTGCTTCATCCATAGTAGCTGAGCGCAACATGAACCGGCAGCAATGTACTCAGCTTCAGTAGTAGAGAGTGAAACACAGTTCTGCTTCTTCGAGGACCAATAGACTAAGGATCGTCCGAGGAAATGACATGTGCCTGAGGTTGACTTGCGATCCACACGATCTCCAGCATAGTCAGCATCAATGTATCCAACGAGGTGAAGATTTGAACCCTTGGGATACCACAATCCAAGTGTTGGTGTGTGAGCTAAGTATCGAAGAATATGTTTCACAGCCTTATGGTGTGATTCCTTCGGTGTTGCTTGGAATCGGGCACACATGCAAACACTTAGCATAATAACAGGCCTAGATGCACATAGATACAATAATGAACCAATCATGGAGCGGTATACCTTCTGATCAAAATCTTTACCATTTTCATCGGTGCAGAGGTGGTCCTTGAGGAATTTGACACCCTCGATGCCAATGACGTGCTTTTTCTTCACGAGTGTGTGCAGGTTCCTCATACCAGCATGTCCAAGTCGTCGATGCCACAGCCAGTCTTCTGAAGACTTTGCAAGTAAGCAAGTGGCAGGTTGAGGACCTGTAGAGAAATCAACAATATACAAGTTTCCTCTCCTAAAGCCTTCGAAGACTTTGGAATTGTCAGATTCCATGATGACAACACAACAAAATTTTCCAAACACGACAACCATATCAAGATCACAAAGCATTGAGACAGCATAAGGTTGAACCCGAGGGATTCAACAAGCATCACCTTATCCATGGTTCGGTCCTTTGAGATAGCAACCTTACCAAGTCCCAATACCTTGCTTTTTTCCTTTGTCTGTGTAGGTGATATGCTTCAGAGGAGATGGAGTGAGTGACAAATTCATCAGTAGATTCTTGTCACCCGTCATGTGGTTTGTGCATCCACTATCGAGAACCCACTCAGTAGCTTTTAGAGTATCATCCTGCAGATGAATTAGTACAATTTACGAACTCATATGCTTCATAGTGAAGAATATGACATCAATTTCATCAGACAGAATTTCATCACACAAGATAGTAAGCAAGTAGTGGGAGGACGAGAGAAATGAGGAATTCATTTTTGCATAGTTAGCTTGCGTCCTTTCAAGCATTTCCTCAGGTCTCCCACATGTTCATCAGATGTTCAGTTTCATCTGGAAACCTGACCCTGCATTAGAAATTAGTTCAATTTCTTCACCACCCACATCTGGAGGGGTGGCAAAGAATTCATCATTCTGCGAGTACCATATGAGAAGGGAGGCATAGAAGCAAGTGCGTTTCGTTTCATAGGGCGAGGGTTAGAGTATTCAAATGAATAAGCAGAGAAATTCTTCGAGGACTTATGAACATAATGGTTTGAAGAATAATGCACATATTCATAACTCTTAGATTTTCCCTGCGAAACAGAGGCATTAGCACGAGCATGGTGATTTTGACCATTTGAGGAATTTGGTCCAAGTGAGGACTTTGGTCCATATGAGGAATTTGATCTGGGGTTCCTATTCTTCATGAGTGGTGTCGTAAGGACATTCACTTGAAGAACCGTTCCTGCAGTTAGTTCCAACATATCTAGCAAATACTTCACTTTTCTGATTTTTGAAGAATCTGTAATTGGAGTCAAGTGACTCATCAGAGGAATATGAAGTTTCACAAGTAAAGCCAGATAAAGTGGATGGATCTATAGGAGATCCTTTTGCAGCAACCCATGAGGTTTTGGGGTACTGCTCAGATGTCCAGTAGGATCCATCAGCATTGAGTTTCCTCACAATTGAAATACCCTCTTTCCTAGGGTTCCTGTTCAGAATCTGCTTTTTGAGAACATCGCAAAGGGTTTGATGCCCTTTGTGACCTTTGTACATGCCTATCACATACAATTCCTTCAACCCTGCATTGTCATCAGTGATACTAGTGGTATCCTCAGATGAGGAATTTAAGACTACGGGAATAGTTGAAGAAATTGCAGCAATAGAAGCATTTTAAAATTCAGGTGAAGAATTAGCAGTTTCACGTTCGATGCATTTCAAACAAGGTGGAATGAAATCTTCCTGAGCGGTACTAATCTGTTGAGCTAGTAAGGAATCGTTTTCCCTTTGGAGATCTTCATGTGACATCCTTAGTTTCTCAAGATCTTGCTTTATTTGAAGAAATTCATAAGAAAGCTTCTCATGATCAGCTAAGAGGTCATTATGATGACTCTGTAGGTTATCATACTTCGTCTGAAGACTTTTGAGATCGACAGACAGAGTTTGAGTCTGATCCACTTCATGGTTCAATAGATCATCGCTTTTGTCTAGCATTTTCTGAAGCTTTTCAAGTGCACTTTGTTGCTTAGTGGCAATTTTAACAAGTTTAGCATAGCTAGGTTTCACATAATCATTAGATTCACCTTCACTTGATTCAGATGAGGAATGATGTTTGTGTACCTTTGAGCCTTTTGCCATGAAGCAATAGGTGGGAGCATGATCATCGTTGCTGACGTCAGAGTCATTGGAGTAGTCAAATTCTTCATCGTTGAAGATGGACTTGCTGATGAAAGCAGTAGCGAGAGTAAGGCTAGCGACACCAGATTCTGATTCCTCCTCAGATTCTTCCTCTTCTTCATATTCTTCAGATTCTTCCTCAGAGTCCATTTCCTTGCCGATGAATGCTCGTGCCTTTCTGGAACCATTCTTCTTGTGCTTTGAGGATTTTGAAGATGAGGACTTTGCAGATGAGGACTTTGAATATTTCTTCTTTTTCTTCAAGTCATCCGAACTATCATCCTTATACTTCTTCTTCTTCTTTGAATCTTTTTCCCAGAGAGGACAGTCAGAGATAAAGTGACCAGACTTCTTGCAATGATGACAAGTTCTTTTCTTGTAGTCTTCTGAGGAATCTGATTTCCTCAAGCCACTTTTTGATGACTTTCCAAATCCACCTATCCTTGAGAACTTCTGGAATTTCCTCACAAGCATTGCTAGTTCCTGACTTAGTTCTTCAGGATCACCAAGGCTGCTGTCAGAATCTTCTTCTTCAGATGAGGAAATTGCTTTTGCCTTCAGTGCACGAGATCTTCCATAGCTTGGCCCGTAGAGGTCTCTCTTCTCAGCTTGTTGGAATTCATGAGTATTGAGTCTCTCAAGAATATCAGCACGATCAAGTGACTTGTAGTCACCAGGTTCTTGAATCATCAAAGCCAGAGTATCGAATGAGGAGTCAAGAGATCTTAGCAGTTTCTTCACCACTTCATGGTCAGTGATATCGGTGGCACCCAGTGCTTGAAGCTCATTTGAGATATTAGTGAGATGATCAAAAGTTTGCTGAACATTTTCATTGTCAAGTCCCTTGAAGCGGTTGAAGAGATTGCGAAGAACATCAACACGAGAGTCACGTTGAGTGGAAACACCTTCGTTGACTTTGGACAGCCTATCCCAGATAAGCTTAGCAGACTCCAAAGCACTCACTCTGCCATACTGACCTTTGCTCAGATGGCCACAGATGATATTCTTCGCTTGAGAATCAAGTTGCTTGAATCTCATCACATCAGCAGTGGTAATAGTGGGAGTGACAGAGGGCACACCATTTTCCACAACATACCAGAGATCGTCGTCAATAGCTTCAAGGTGCATACGCATCTTGTTCTTCTAGTAGGGGTAGTTTGTCCCATCAAAGGTAGGACACCCCGCGGAAACCTTGATCATACCTGCAGTTGACATAACTAGACTCCAGGTGGTTAAACCAAAATCACACAGAGCGAGGGAGTACCTGCTCTGGTACCAAGTGAAAGTGCATTATATCGACTAGAGGGGGGTGAATAGGCGATTTTTACAAATTCATCACTTGAGGAATTTCAACTTTGAGGAATTTGAATTGTGATGAATAACTAGCTGCGGAATAAGTACTCAAGTGCATGAGGAACATAGTAACAGCATAGTCTTCATGATGAAATGAAACATGCACAAATAGAGAGTAGCATGATACAGGATAAGCAGTGATGAACAAGGTAACTTGAAAATTTTGAGGTGAGGAATTTGTGAAAGTCTTCACTCAAATTCTTCAAACAGTAATAATCAATTTCATCAACAGATATATGAGGAATAGAGGGGTTGAGGAAATAGAACCAGATAGCTCAATGAAGACATTGGTTTGATGACCCAGTTCCAACTACTGTGACAGTCGTACGTCTGGTTTGGAGAGGCCTGGTATTAAAACCAGAGGACACACAGTCCTAGGACACACAGTCCTTGCCATATTCTCCTTGAGCTAAGGTCACACAGTCCTCGCCCAACACTCGTGGTAAGTCTCCAGGGTAGACTTCCAAAACCCTCACAAACTCATCACCCATTGATCCACAATTTACTGCTGGATGCTCTAGACCAAGGTCACTTCGTGGTCCCCAATTGACTGCAGGAGCACTAGACCATGACGCCTAACCGTCTAGAGGATGCACAGTCCTCAAAGGTAACAACCATCGGTTCCACACAGAAATTTCTTCAGTGATGCTCAATCACTTTGGGTTTTGTGGTTTGATTGTAGGTTTTTCCTCATTGATGATTTTCTCTCAAAAGTCCTTGGAGGATGGGTTGCTCTTAAATGACAAGTGTCAGTTCTCTCTCTCGGAGCAGCCAACCAGCTAGTGGTTGTGGGGGGTGGCTATTTATAGCCAGGATGCAACCTGACATGATAGGACATAAATACCCCCAATGATATGACCGTTATGTGGATAAGAATGATTGGGGATAGCTAGCGCTAAGCACAACAACGGTCGGAATTTCGAACTATGAAAGTCCTCAGCTTATCATGTTCCTCACTTGTAGGCAATTCGCATTGGCAAAATCCTAACTCCTCAGTCAGATCAATTTCCTTAGAGACTAGAAGAACTTCGTCTCTGTCATAGAAGAACGTGTCTTAATCGTAAGAGATTTCGAAAGGCTTCACTCGAAGGATTGTATGGGTTGAGGATTTTGGAGTTGAGCATCAGTTGGAAATTATCCTTAGTATTACCTCGGCCACCTTTAATAGTATGGTGTTTCCTATGACTCAAATAAAGGAAACGAAACTACAAAAACAAAAGTCTTCACGCTTTATATTCCTCGTTCATATCTTCAAGGTCACACCATCTTCTTCATTTTCAAAGTCTTCACAAAGTCTTCACCAAAGTCTTCAGAAAGTCTTTAGCAAAGTCTTCACTTGAAAAGACATACATTTTTAGGGGTCGATAATCTCCGAATATATCAAACTCCTCATCGACTTATAGAACCTGTGTATACTCACAAACACATTAGTACCTTAACCTATAAGTCTTCAATACACCAAAATCACTAAGGGGCACTAGATGCACTAACAATATTGCTCCATGATTGGCTCTTTATTGTATCTATGTGCATCTGGGTTTGGTATTATGATGAGTGTTTGCATGTGTGCCCGATTCCATGCAACACCGAAGGAATCACACCATAAGGCTGTGAAACATATTCTTCGATACTTAGCTCACACATCAACGCTTGGATTATGGTATCCCAAGGGCTTGAATCTTCACCTCATCGGATACTCTGATGCTGACTATGCTGGAGATCATGTGGATCGCAAGTCAACCTCAGGCACATGTCATTTCCTTGGACGATCCTTAGTCTCTTGGTCCTCGAAGAAGCAGAACTGCATGTCACTATCTACTGCTGAAGTTGAGTACATTGTTGCTGGTTCATGTTGCGCTCAGCTACTATGGATGAAGCAAACCTTCAAGGACTATGGCATGAAAGTGAAGAATGTGCCTCTCTACTGCGACAACGAGAGTGCCATCAAGATTTCTTACAACCCAGTTCAGCATTCCAAGACCAACCACATCCATATTCGTCATCGTTTTCTTTGAGATCATGTACTCAAGGGCGACATCTCCATCGACCAGATCCCTACTGAAGAACAACTGGCCGATATCTTCACAAAGCCCTTGGATGAAAAGAGATTTTGCAAGTTTCGGTGTGAGCTAAGTATCTTAGAATCTTCGAATGTTCTTTGAAAAAGGACACTCATCCTAACATTTATACAAAATTGATTACTTAGATGTGCAACACACGAAGTAACGTTTTTCTTCAATCAGTGAAGAATAACCCTCTAAGTATGAAGAAATTAATGAAGAATTTGATTCTCAGAACCCTACGACAATTGTACGCGGTGTATGAAATCATCATTCTTATACGGTGGGTTACGCCACCAACCATAGTTGAAATTCTTCAAAGTTGAGTTTTCGTCGTTTTGCAAATTCTTCAAATTTTCAAATTCCTCAAGTTTGCAAATTCCTCAACTTTTCAAATTCATCAATTTTTCAAATTCATCAAACTATGAAACTCATGTTCTTCAATGACTGAATTTTCAAATTTTCAAATTCAGCAAGATCTTGAGAAACTGAGGGTATCACATGAAGATCTCCAAAGGGAAAACGATTCCTTACTGGATCAATAGATTAGTACCGCTCAGGAAGAATTTGTTCCACCTTGTTTGAAATGCATCGAACGTGAAACTGCTAATTCTTGACCTGAAAGTTCAAATGCTTCTATTAGTACAAATTCTTCAAGCATTCCAATGGTCTCAAATTCCTCATATGAGGATACCACAAGTATCACTGATGAAAATGCAGGGTTGAAGGAATTGTATGTGAGAGGCATGTACAAAAGTCTCAAAGGGCATCAAACCCTTTGCGATGTCCTCAAAAAGCAGATTCTGAACAGGAACCCTAGGAAAGAGGGTGTTTCCTTTGTGAGGAAACTCAATGCTGATGGATCTTACTGGACACCTGAGCAGTACCCCAAAACCTCATGGGTTGCTGCAAAAGGACCTCCTGTAGATCCATCCACTTTATCTGGCTTTACATGCGAAACTTCATTCCTCTGATGAGTCACTTGACTCCAACTACAAATTCTTCAAAAATCAGAAAGGTGAAGTATTTGCGAGATTTGTTGGAACTAACTACAGGAACGGTTCTCCTATGAAGAAAATTTGGGTTCCAAAGAGCTACCTACAAAATCTTCAAGTGAATATTCTCACGACACCACTCATGAAGAACAGGAACCCCAGATCAAATTCCTCATATGGACCAAAGTCTTCACTTGGACCAAATTTGTCAAATGGTCAGAAATATCATTCTCGTGCTAATGCATCTGTTTCGCAGGGAAAATCTAAGAGTTCTAAATATGTGCATTATTCTTCAAATCATTATGTTCATGAGTCCTCGAAGAATATCTCTGCTTATTCATATGAGTACTCTAACCCTTGCTTTGTGAAATGAAGCGCACTTGCTTCGATGCCTCCCTTCTCATATGGTGCTTGCAGAATGATGAACTCTTTACCACCCCTCTAGATGTGGGTGGTGAAGAAATTGAACTAATTTCTTATGCAGGATCAGATCTCCAGATGAACTTAAACATCTGATGAATTTGCTGGAGACCTGAGAAAATGCTTGAAAGGACGCAAGCTAACCATGTAGAAATGAATTCCTCATTTCTCACGTCCTCACACTACTTGCTTACTATCCTGTGTGATGAAATTTTGCCTGATGAATTTGATGTCATATTCTTCACTCTGAAGCATATGAGTTCGTAAGTTGTACTAATTCATCTACAGGATGACACTCCAAAAGCTACTGAGTGGGTCCTCGATAGTGGATGCACAAACCACATGACTGGTGACAAGAATCTACTGATGAATTTTCCACTTGCTCCATCTCATCTGAAGCATATCACCTACGCAGACAAAGAAAAAAAAGCAAGGTATTGGGTCTAGGTAAGGTTGCAATCTCAAAGGATCGAACCATGGATAAGGTGATGCTTGTCGAATCCCTAGGGTTCAACCTTATGTCTATCTCAATGCTTTGTGATATATGATTGTCGTATTTGGAAAATATCGATGTGTTGTCATCATGGAATCTGAAAATTCCAAAGTCTTCGAAGGCTTTAGGAGAGGAGACTTGTATATTGTTGATTTCTCTACAGGTCCTCAGCCTGCCACATGCCTACTTGCAAAGTCCTCAAAAGGCTGGTTGTGGCATCGACGACTTGGACATGCTGGTATGAGGAACTTGCACACGCTCGTGAAGAAAAAGCACGTCATTGGCATTGAAGGTGTCAAATTCCTCAAGGACCACCTCTGTGGTGCATGTGAGTCTGGGAAGATGACCAGATCCAAGCATCCCTCGAAGACAATCATGACCACGACTCGACCGTTTGAATTGCTTCACATGGATCTCTCTGGACCCACTCATTACTCCACACTAACATATTCTTCAAGTTTATATGGCTTTGTCATTGTTGCTGATTACTCTCGTTATACTTGGGTGCATATTATTCTGTACAAGACTGAAGTGCAGGATGTCTTCAGACGATTTGCTTCAAGGGCCTCCACCAACTTCGGTGTCAAGATCAAGCATATCAGGAGTGATAATGGGATTGAGTTCAAGAACACTAATCTTGATGAATATCTTGATGAACTTGGTATTACTCATGAGTTATCTGCCCCTTATACTCCTCAGTAGAATGGCATCGTGGAGCGCAAGAACAGGATTCTTGTTGAGATGGCTCGCACCATGCTTGATGAATACAAGACTCCTCGTTGCTTCTGGCCTGAGGCAATTGATACTGCATCCCACATCATCAACAGGGTATATCTTCACAAATTCTTCAAGAAGACTTCATATGAACTTATGACTGGCAAGAAACCCAATGTAAGTTATGTCAAAGTCTTCGGTGTGTAATGCTGGATTAGAGATCCTCATCACAGTTCTAAATTTGCATCGAAAGCACATGAAGGTTTTATGCTTGGTTATGGAAAGGACTCGCATACCTACAGAGTCTTCAACACCTTCCACTACAAGGTTGTTGAAACTGTAGATGTGTGGTTCGATGAAACTGATGGCTCGCAAAGAGAGCACCTTCCTTCTATGTTAGATGAACAATCTCCTGAGGAATCCATTAAGCTGAAGGCTACTGAAGATATCATACCCACTAAGGAAGTCATTCCAACGAATGAAGACATTCATGTTGATACACCTGAAGAAAATGGTGCTGAAGAAAATCCTCAGCCACGTCAACCTACTCATCCAAGAGTTGCAAATGAAGTGCAGATTGAAAAAATCATTGATGAAATCAATGCACTAGGTCCTCTCACTCGCTCAAAAGCTTCACATCTGACTAACTTTTGTGGTCACTTTGCCTTTGTCTCTATCATAGAGCCCACCAAAATTGATGAAGCATTCAAAGAGCCTGAGTGGATTCAAGCTATGCAAGAGGAATTGTATTAATTCAAGCTCAACAATGTGTGGGAACTTGTCAAGCGGCCAGATCCTCGCAAGCATAACATCATAGGTACCAAGTGGATCTACCGCAAAAATGGCCTTGTGGTAAGGAATAAGGCTTGTCTTATAGCTCAAGGCTACACATAGGTTGAGGGAATTGACTTTGATGAAACTTTTGCACCTGTTGCTAGACTTGATGTTATTCGCATATTTCTTGCTTATGCTAACCATCATGATATCATCTTATATCAGATGGATGTGAAAAGTGCAATCCTCTATGGTAAGCTTGAGGAAGAAGTATATGTTGCTCAACCCCCAGGTTTTGAAGACCCTAAGCATCCTAACAAAGTCTTTAGACTCAACAAGGCCCTCTATGGCCTCAAGAAGGCCCCTCGGGTACGACACTCTGAAGGAATTCCTAATGAAGAAAGGCTTCAAACCCGGTTCACTCGGCCCAACTCTTTTCACAAAATCCTATGACAATGAATTGTTCATATACCAAATATACGTAGACGATATTATCTTTGGTTGTACTGACAAACGTTACAATGATGAATTTACCTATATGATGAGTGAAGAATATCAAATGTCTATGATGGGAGAGTTGAAATTCTTCTTAGGTCTTCAAATTCATCAGCAAGACAATGGCATCTTCATCTCACAAGAGAAATACCTCAAGGATGTTCTGGGGAAATTCGGCATGCAAGATTGCAAAGGCGTCAAAACTACAATGCCTTCAAAAGGCCACCTCTGCATTGAAGAAAATGGTAAAGATTTCGATCAAAAGGTATATCGCTCCATGATTGGATCATTATTGTATCTATGTGCATCTAGGCCTGATATTATGCTGAGTGTTTGCATGTGTTCCCGATTCCAAGCAACACCGAAGGAATCACGCCATAAGGTTGTGAAACATATTCTTCGATACTTAGCTCACACACCAACGCTTGGATTATGGTATCCCAAGGGCTCAAATCTTCACCTCGTCGGATACTCTAATTCTGACTATGCTGGAGATCGCGTGGATCGCAAGTCAATCTCAGGCACATGTCATTTCCTCAAACAATCCTTAGTTTGTTGGTCCTCGAAGAAGCAGAACTGTGTGTCACTATCTACTGCAGAAGCTGAGTACATTGCTACTGGTTCATGTTGTGCTCAGTTACTGTGGATGAAGGAACCCCTCAAGGACTACGACATCAAGTTGAAGAATGTGCCTCTCTACTGTGACAACGAGAGTGCCATCAAGATTGCTTACAACCCAGTTCAGCATTCCAAGACCAAGCACATCCAAATTCGTCATCATTTTTGTCGAGATCATGTACTCAAGGGTGACATCTCCATCGACCACATCCCCACTGAAGAACAACTGGCCGATATCTTCACAAAGCCCTTGGATGAAAAGAGATTTTGCAAGTTGCGGTGTGAGCTAAATATCTTAGAATCTTTGAATGTTCTTTGAAATAGGACACACATTCTAACACTTATGCAAAATTGATGACTTAGATGTGCAACACACAAAGAAACGTTTTTCTTCAATCAATGAAGAATAACCCTCTGAGTGTGAAGAAATTAATGAAGAATTTGATTCTCAGAACCCTATGACAAGTGTACGCGGTGTCTAAAGTCGTCATTCTTATACGGTGAGTCACGCCACCAACCATAGTTGAAATTCTTCAAAGTTGAGTTTTTCGTCATTTTGCAAATTCTTCAAATTTTCAAATTCCTCAAGTTTGCAAATTCCTCAACTTTTCAAATTCCTTAACTTTTCAAATTCTTCGAACAACGAAACTCATATTCTTCATTAACTATATACTTATATATTTGAGTTTTCAATGTCCTCAACAACATTCACTTATTGCTAATTATTCAAGTTAATTTTCATCTAAGTGAATGTGATGAGACCCTTTCCCCCCCTATGCTAAAGTCAACCCAGTCTGTTCACAAATTCTTCATATGCGTTCTACTTTGAAACTCGTTCAAAGTCTTCACTCTGTCCTTGACAACTGAAGAATTTGTGAACGGAAAATTTAACAATTTTGCTATAAAAAATTTCAGCATTTCCCGCTCAAACGGTTCCGATTCCCACAATTGGATAACCCACGACCCCTCACTATCGCCACTACTCAGAACGTGGGTGACACCTGTCACGTGGAGAGCAAGGGTCAGGGGCAATCTGGTCCAAAATCTTCGGACAGATTGGTTTTCACCTCCACTATAAATACCCCTCCCCTTTCACTGTGCTTGGTTACTCACTTCCTCTCTCTTCCGAGCTCCGACCTAGAGCCTCCACTAAAATCATCGCCGCCAGTGTGGAAGAGCTTCACTGCCTCGACCTCGCCATCGCCATACTCGCATCGGCCGCGGAAGTCTTCATCCACCGCCGTTGTAGCTGTCTCCCTCTACCGAGCTAGGGCGTGGGAGATCTGGACTGACGAACTTCCAATATCATTCCTCAGCTCATCGTGTTCTTCATTAGGGTAAATAAAATTTATTTTTACTGCCCTTATTAGATCTTCAAGTTTTCCTAAATCTTTAGAAAGGTGTTTATTCTTCAACAATCTCATTCTAAAGCACCTTACATGTTTATTCACTTGATGATTTTCTCTAAGTTATGATTTTCTTCAAAGATTCCTCAATTGTGTGAATCCTCAAATTTGCACAACTCTGGAACCTAAGACAAAGAACACTTAGTTAAATTCCTCAAGACACCAATGGTGAAAGTCCTCACACCTATTTTTATTGAAAAATTTCTAAGAATGCATCTGACCTCTTCAAATTCCTCGCACCTATACTCTATTCACAGGTACAAACATGTCCGCTGATGAATCACTAGGTTCTCATCAACTTAACTCATTTGCAGCATTTCTTGAGGAAAACTTGTGCACTTCTTCAGAGTCCTCACGAGTTCAAAACCCTCAGCTGAAGAAAATAGCTGAAAAGAAACCTCAGAAAGGTGGAAAGAAGCCAGATGTGCACACTGCTTTTGAGATTCTGGATGACTTGTATGAGGAATACTGCACACCTGATGAAGAAACTCTTGGCAAAGAGACGACTAAGCAGAGAAAGATTCGTTTGCATAAAATTGAGAGGAGATGGGCAAAGGAATGGAAGGAATATCGTTATGTAACTCCAAAATACATGATGAAATTCATTGTGAAACCTCCATGCAGCAGGCCTCCCTTGGCTCAAAATCAAATTGCTGATCCGATTAGTCTCAAGACTGGTGAAGACTTTCCTCATATATGGGAGAAACAGCAAGCCAAGCTGGCGAGGAAAGCCAAAGAGGCTGTGAAGAAATTCAATGAAGACTCTGCTGTTGCCACCTCTGCCGGAGCCTCTGCAAGTGCTCCAAAAAAAAATCAATGATGACGAAATCTGCCGTGAAGACAAATTCTTCAACCTCAAAACCATCACAGCAGATTCCTCAAGCCCAAAAGCCACATCTTTCAAAGGCCTCAGCTGCTAGTACGGTTGCTGCTCAGTCTTCAACTGCTGCTGCAAAGTCCTCAACTCCTGTACACCTTGCATCATGTCAAAGGACGGATGGATTCTCAAAAGTTTCAAAAATCTCAGCAAGCTCCTCTGCTAAAGCAAAGTCTTCAACTAGTCCTATAGTGTTGAAGCTGAAGAAAACTGCTGGACGAGGTCAAAAACCAAGTCCTCACACTAGCAAAGCAGTAGTAATTGTACCCTCGGGATCTAAGGATGATAATGATGAAGCTGATGATGAAGAACTTGAAAAAATCATCAGAGAAAGTCAGCAAAAGGTTGTAATAGCAAAAGGCAGCTCTATTCCTCTCCTGCTGGATCCCAAGATGATCCTAAATTTCATTGACATATGGCATGAGGATCCAAGCACCCCACTTTCCTCACTGAACCTGCCTCTTGGTGTGGACCATGTCCTCACCCACTTCATTGCTGAGGAAAAATGGAAAAGTGAACAAGCTCAGAGAGCTAAGAGGAACAGGGCTCGGAAAGAAAAATTTCTGAGGAATAACATGATGAATTTGACCCCAAATAAACTCATCATTGTTCAGTCTGAAATTCGTTGTCTCTCTGATGAACAAGAAAAATATGATGCTGAATGGAAAGGCACAAAAGTGAGATTCGTCAGGGCAGCCCAAGCTGCTGCTAAGGACCACAACACAAGGGTTGCAGCTCGATCGCAACCTCAAATTCCTCAGGCTGATGAAACTGCTCAACCTGCTGATGAAAATGCTCCTGCAGCTGAAGAAGCTCAACCTACTAATGAAAATGCTCCCGCACCCGAAGAAACATTCAACACTGCTGAAGAAAGTCAGACCGCTGATGACCATGCCAGGACAACCTCCACTATTGTGCCCGAAGAAACTATCAGGCCAGCTGAAGCTTTTGCTGCGCCTGAAGAAACTAAACCCATCAGGACGACTGCAACAATCATGCCTGAAGAAGCTAAGGCTGCTGAGGAAAAGACTCTAAAGAGAAAAGCATCAGCTTCAGATTCCTTAGCTATGAAGAAGTTGAAGACTTTGAAAAGTTCTTCAACTAAACCCATTGATGCTACTCCAATCTCCTCAGCACCTGCCTATGCAATTATTCCATTTGGGGTTGACTATGTCATCCCACATGAAGAATATGAAGATCATTCTGCTGCTTCGACAGAGCAGATTGATGAAGAAATTGAAGTTGAAGAAAATGCTTCAACTCCTCAGGTATCATCGCCCCAGCCTCAGTTCACTGCTGAAGAGGCTGGAGTTGAAGAAATTGATGAGGATCTAGACATTGGCAATACAACTCTTGTCATCAACGATGAATATTGGGAAACAGCTCACCCAAATTCACCAATGCTACTCCTCTGTCATAGATTCCTTAGTCCCCTGCCCAGACTGAAGAAATTCATGAAGGTTCTGTTGACTTGACCGCCCAATTCACTGAAGAAACTCCAGCTGCATCAGCTGATGACTTTGCTGCTCCATCTTCCACCGAGGAACCTGTACCGCAAATTCCTCAGACTGAAGAAATTCCTCCCATGCCAAAGGAGATCAAGGGCCACTTCAAGCCAAATCTTCAACTGAAGCCCAGAATGTCGTTCAAAGGCTCAATGTGCCCCAAATTCCTCAAAAGCAATTTCTTCAATGAGCACATGTTCTTCACAGGTCCAAATCCCTATGACTCAGCAAGGGCCGGACGAAGCAGATTCTGGACTACCACTCAGATGAACTACTATGCATCAGTCTTGTTCAAAAATAAGAAAGTCTTCGAGCACCATCAAATTCCTCATGCTGACATGGAAACACTTCCATCATTCACACCGGTGCTCCAAGTTCTTCACGATGCAGACATTCATACTTTCTGCATAGATATCTGTGACTGGAATGAAGAACTCATTCTTCAATTCTATGCTACTCTGCAGATCAGTGGAAATGCTTCTGACATCAACTCCTAGGTTTTGTACTGGATGACAGGATCAACACATCTCACTGCTCAAGCATCTGAATTGCTTCAATCTGTCCCAGTGCCAATTCCTTCCGAAGAAGCACGACGACTGTTTGATGAACCTGCTCTTCCAAACCAACTGATGCAAGTGCTGATGAAGCCCTTGACTCTTGGAAAGCCTCAACGGAAAATCGTCGTTGTGAAGGATTTGCTATATGTTCCAAGGACGGTCTACCGCATTCTCATGAATACTCTATGTCCTCAGAAGGGCCACAACTCTGAAGAAGAGGAAGTGGAGGGAGTCATGAAGAATATGCTGTTCAACATCATTCATGGGATTCCCATCAACTTCCATGATTTCTTCATGAGGACATTGGCTAATGCTGCTCTAGCCCCATTTGAACAGAAGCCTTATGCGCCTTGAATCATGAAATTCATAAGGGCAAAGTCCTCAGTTCCCTTCAAGGCAGACTTTCAGAATAATTTTGCCTTTCTGCCTCGGATCGAAGTCATCAAGAGCACAATTGCTTCAGTTGAAGGAAAAGGCAAGGCTGTCATTGATGAAGGCACTCGTCCATTGGATGGACAGTTTCGCAAAGCTGCATCCTTCTCCACCAATGATGACACTGCAACTCAGGACTCAAAAGTAAAGGCCTCAGCTCAAAAACCTCAAGAGTCTGCCCCACGTGTGATGACATATCGTGAGCTTCTAATAAGTCTTCATCAGAAGGTCGATCGCAATCGCAAGTGGGTGAAGCGTCAACTTGGTTACATTGTGCAAAACATGACCGTGACGCAGAACACTATGAATAGGAATCACTACTATGCGCATGAAAACCTCAAACGCACTTGGGCCGTATGTCTCACCTCAAGACTCCTGAAGAACCGAAGGAGGTGGACCTTGAGGAACATCTTGACTGGGTTCGTCAACCACAAAAGAAATTCAAGAAGGTTCAAGTTCCTCTGATGGTCACAAGTTCATATTCTTCATCACGTGAGCGAGATGAGGATGAAGACATTGACGAACCTACGGCAGGCCCTGCATCAATAACCGACCCGGCAACGTTGGCACTCCTACCTCACCAACACGATGAAATTCTTCAAGGGGCGCTAGTCCTCACTTTTTCATCCCTTTTGGTCTTCGATGACAAAGGGGGAGAAAATTTGAGTTAGTCTTCAAGCGGGTCTCTATATATGGGGTGTTTTTCTTTAAGTTACAACTCTCGCTCTTCTAAAGCTTTTGTTGATTGAGTTGTAAACTTAAGTCCGATGGTGGTCTGACACTTTTGAACTGCTTTCCGCATGCCTATTTCCTCAAATACCTTAATGCATGCATGTTGAATTTCGTCAGACACCATTTTTCATCATGCATTTCAAATTCTTCATATCATATGATAAATGCGTGTATGAATTACAAGATATAGGGGGAGGTCTCCATGTTTTTAACCTGCTATGTGCATTTGCAGTCCAAAGCAAATTCCTCAAATATGCACATCTTCAGGGAGAGTTCTTCTACATCTTGCAATCAAATTCCTCAAACTCAGTAATTACTCTTCATATTATTATCCCCGTTGAAAACTTAACCTATTTGTCATCAATCACCAAAAAGGGGGGAGATTGTTACTGCATCTAGTGCCCCTTAGTGATTTTGGTGTATTGAAGACTTATAGGTTAAGGAACTAATGTGTTTGTGAGTGTACACATGCTCTATAAGTCAACGAGGAGTTTGATACATCCGGAGATTACCGACCCCTAAAAATGTATGTCTTCAACTGAAGACTTTGGTGAAGACTTTGCTGAAGACTTTGGTATTCCCTGAAGACTTTGAAAATGAAGAAGTTGGTATAACCTTGAAGATATGAACAAGGACTATGAAGCGTGAAGACTTTTGTTTTCGTAGTTTCATTTCCTTTCTTTGAGTCATAGGAAACATCGTACTGTCAAAGGGGGCTGAGGTAATAAAGAAAATTTCCAACTGATGCTCAACTCCAAAATCCTCAACCTATACAATCCTTCGAGTGAAGCCTTTGGAAATCTCTTATGGTTCAGTCAAATTCTACAGTGACAGAGACAAAGTTCTTCTGGTCTCTAAGGAATTTGATCTGACTGAGGAGTTAGGATTTTGCCAGTGCGAATTGCCTACAAGTGAGGAACATGATATGTCCGAGGACTTTCATAGTTCAAAATTCCGACCGTTGTTGTGCTTAGCGCCAGCTGTCCCCAATCATAACATCCACATAGCGGTCATATCATTGGGGGCATTTATGTCTTATCATGTCAGGTTGCACCCTGGCTATAAATAGCCACCCCCACAACCACTAGTTTGTTGGCTGCTCCGAGAGAGAACTGACACTTGTCATTTGAGAGCTACCCATCCTCAGAGGACTTTGAGAGAAAATCATCAGTGAGGAAAAACCCACAACCAAACCACCAAACCCAAAGTGATTGAGCATCACTGAAGAAATTCGTGTGTGGAACCGACGCTTGTTACCTTTGAGGACTGTGCATCCTCTAGACGGTTAGACGTCATGGTCTAGTGCATCCTGCAGTCAATTGGGCATCACGAAGTGACCTTGGAGTGACCTTGGTCTAGAGCATCCAACAGTAAATTGTGGATCGTCGGGTGACCTGTTTGTGAGGGTTTTGGAAGTCTACCCTGAAGACTTACCACGAGTGTTGGGCGAGGACTGTGTGACCTTAGCTAAAGGAGAATACGGTAAGGACTATGTGTCCTCTGGTATAAATACCAGGCCGCTCCAAACCAGACGTACGACTGTCACAGCAGTTGGAACTGGGTCATCAAACCATTGTCTTCATCAAGCTACCTGGTTCTATTTCCTAAACTCCTCTATTCCTTGTATACTTGTTGATGAAATTGATCTTCACTGTTTGAAGAATTTGACTGAAGACTTTCATAATTTCCTCACCTCAAATTCTTCAAGTTACCTTGTTCATCACTACTTATCCTGTATCACGCTACTTGTAATCTGTGCATGTTTCATTTCATCATGATGACTATGTTGTTACCATGTTCCTCATGCACTTGGGTACTTATTCCGCTGCTAGTTATTCATCGCATTTCAAATTCCTCAAAGTTGAAATTCCTCAAGTGATGAGTTTGTAGAAATCGCCTATTCACCCCCCTCTAGTCGATATAACGCACTTTCACAGCATGTGGGTGATCAATCTGATCGCACGCAAGGTCGGGGAGACCGCTCAGTGGAGGCGGTATGAAGGCGGAGTCCGAGATGAAGCTGGCGACGACGGCCGGCAGGGCGACGTTACAGGCATGACGTAGATCGACGGACGGGTTGGCATGTGAACAGCGGCTGTGATGGGCCACCGCATGGCACGAGGCCACCGGGTCGGGCGATGTAGGAATCCTGATTGGAGCAGGGCAGTGACGACCGACGTAGATGGACGGCCGGGCCGGTGCGCCAATGGCGCCCTTGAGGGGCCGCCGCGTTGCGCGAGGCAGCGGGTCGGTGTAGAGGTTGGGTCGTGTCGATGTCGGAGTAGAGGTGCGGTGGTCGACGACGGTAGCAGGCGGCGCAAACCGATCTAAGACCGGAAAACCAAAAATAAATCGCCGATCAAAGCGACCAAAGGGAGAGAGAAAAATCATGATCAAGAGATCAGGAAATAGACTCTCTAGTGTAGCCGATCAACACGACGGTGGACGAACCCTAGGTACGGGCGGTGCGGCCCCCGGCGACGGTCATGGAGGCCGACCGCCCCAGGGGCGGCGCGCGGTGCAGAAGCGGCGTGTCGTGGCTAGGTCTAGGAACTTGCGGCAAATACCATGTTGAGAGGGAGAGAGAGATTTGATGGAATCGTTGTTGCGAAATATGATGGATGTTATATTGAGCCTCATGTGCGAGTATATATTGGGTACAAGATTTGGAAGGCAAAAATCCTCTCCTAAATATAAGGTAGGAGACGGATTGACTACCAAATATAGTTACACTGAATATATCTCTAACATTAGCGACATGCTCATCGCAGTTGATAACATAACGAAATGATAGAAATTTTCCAAACTTTCACAGAAATCCCAGTATCAATTTTTGATTATGTGAAGAACAAACAAATACTCATCATAGTCTGCACCGAAGGTATATACTCCCTTTGTTCCTAAATATTTATCTTTTTAAAGATTTCACTATGGACTACATACGGATATATATAGACATAGTTTAGAGTATAGATTCATTCATTTTATTTCGTATGTAGTTCATAGTTGAATCTCTAAAAACAAAAATATTTAGGAACGGAGGGAGTATTATATTATGAAAAATGCATCATGTGTTGTGACTCCATAGTAGTGAAGAGAAAAAACTCATATTTTCGGAAATTCTTGTGATTTGTCTACAAACCGAACACACTGCAACATCATAACTCACTTGCTCTACAATGTAGAATAGTATATTATTACTAACTCACATCAGGGTTGTGTAGCTCTGAATAGTGAAAATATATATCCTTGCAAGCTCCGATGTAAGCCAGCCTCAAATCAAATGAATGGGGTTAAAAAATCTCTACCTAATAATAAAGCATGGATAACGTCTGGTCGGCCGTCATCAAAATTGTTCTTAAAGTTGGCAAAAATTACCCACCACGCCATCCATAATTGACAAAGAAACAGTTCGTTTTTGTAAAGTGGTCGGTGTCGCGAACGGTTCATATACAGTGTTATGCTAACACAAATCACAAGTGTGAAGTAGGCTGCTGGCTGGTGCCTTTCACCTCTACACAGGAGACATTTGTTCGATCCCTCCTCACCCATTTTCTTTCTTTTCTTCCTTATTTCAGCTGAGCGCAAGATAGAGAAGCCTCGCTAGGTGCCATATTATCCGATGGGCTAGAGAGTGTTCAAATTTCAGCCCAGATTTTTTTTCTAATTTTTTTTGACTGATTCGAGTGCTTTTAAAATATTCATATCTTTCCAGTCATAACTTCAAATTTAAAAAGTTATATATGGAAACAAATTGGAAAAATGTGTCTGATCTAAAATTACGTTTATATTGCACCCATAATTTTAATTAATACGTTTCTCTATATGGGGTATTTTGAAAATACATATTCGTTATGCATGTCCTTACAAGTTGATTCTTTTCGGTGATATAAATTGGAAAAATGTGTATATTGCAAATAAGATATTATCTTGCGTGTTAGTCATTTCTAAAATTATGTTTATATTGCACCCATAATTTTAATTAATACATTTCTCTATATGGGGTATTTTGAAAATACCTATTCGTTATGCATGTCCTTACAAGTTGATTCTTTTCGGTGATATAAATTGGAAAAATGTGTATATTGTAAATAAGATAATATCTTGCGTGTTAGTCATTTATAAAATTGCGTTTATATTGCACCCATAATTTTAATTAATATTTTTCTCTATATGGGGTATTTTGAAAATACCTATTCGTTATGCATGTCCTTACAAGTTGATTCTTTTCGGTGATATAAATTGGAAAAATGTGTATATTGCAAATAAGATATTATCTTGCGTGTTAATCATTCCTAAAATTACGTTTATATTGCACCCATAATTTTAATTAATAGTTTTCTCTATATGGGGTATTTTGAAAATACCTATTCGTTATGCATGTCCTTACAAGTTGATTCTTTTCGGTGAAGATATCTAACATGTTTGCAAGCAAATTAAATCTTGACTTGAATTACAATTGCAAGCACATATATAAATAAGAAAAAACTAATGCTCTTATGCACATGCTATCATTGAGTACTAAAGTGTACTTTGCTTTTTTTTGCCTAATGCATTATTTTTTGGGTATCACTATAAGGAGGAACACCACAAAGACGTCGAGTGATACCAGAAACTAGATAGATAATTATGTTGTCTAATAAACTGGACACAACTTCAATTACTTAACAAATTGCCCAACCTTTATATTTATGCGCAACACAATTGATCATGTTGTTTTTCATACAACATTGTGAAAGATTTCAAATGATTTCCTGGTGTTTTCGCGTATCTATATGGCGGGTGATTTCTTTTCTCCCAGTGCAACGTACGGGCATTTTTGCTATAGGGGTAAAAGTTTGATATTTGAAAGAAACAGTCTACCCATTCTTTCATATCCCCAACAATAATATTATCCTTAAGAGCAAGTTTCCCTTAGTGTACTTCCAACTATTCATCTAAATGGGCAACTTCAACTAGGATTAATCTTGTACATCAACTTTTCCAAGTAAGACGGACTAAACTAACATGTCTCCTCTTTTATCTAAGGGATAATTGATTTTATGCCCCTAGTTGGGTCATACTCGGCAAGTTTATCCCTAGTTATGGAAAACACTTGTTCCTACCCAAACCACTTTGCTTTTCTTATGCTTTTACCCTTTGACCATTTGACCATCACTTTGAAAATTTCATACAAAAAATCATACTAACTCAGAAAAATTCAAATAAGATATCAAAATGTTCATAAAAACATCATCTATATGTGAATGTCATTTGCATTCTTGACAAAAATGTTGGAATGTCCCCATCGCAGATGATATCTGAAACTCAGTTGGGGACTTTCCAAAAAATTTGTCATGAATGTGAATGACATGCACGTATAGGTGATGTTTTTCTAAACCTTTTGATATCTTATTTGAATTTTTCTGAGTTAGTATGAATTTATCATGAAGTTTTTAAAGTGATGGTGAAACGGTCAAAAGGCAAAAGCATAAGAGGAATGAAGTGACTTGGACAGAACCGAGGGTTTTGGAAATTAGGGGTAAAACTGCCAAATGAGACACAACTAAGGACATCAAATTAATTATCCCTTTATCTAATTCAAAGAAAGAGGAAATCACCCGCACCCGTTAAAAAAACAAAGAAAGAGGAAACAAAAGTCCGGGACATTGACAAACAAGGTAAAACATGAAGTATATCAGCCAGAATTTATGCCTCCACGTTGCAGTAAAACATGCAGGCAATGTAAAACACGAAGGTAACCTAGAAGTTATACCTCCACATTGAGACATCGACAAAAGCCTCCTCAATGAGAAGAGAGAGAGAGAGAGAGAGAAATCAAGGAGCTTTGACAACTATGGTAATTGCAAAAAGTAATAAGTTCAAGAAAAGAGAAATTAAAAAAAATGTTAGGAACCGTGTGCCATTCAATCCTAATGACATTGATTCGATACAACCTCCTAGAGAACTCTCCATATCCTTTCATAATAAAGGATATGATGATCCTTTTTCTTAAATCATCGCATGCGTCGAGGGTGTGAATACACGACATGTGTATGCACCGTCCGTGCACGGCCCAATGTACGTGGGCGAGCCAACCAGAACGTTCGAGACGGAGGCTGCCACCATTAACCAGCATGGATAACCACATGCCTCGCTGCAACTGATGTCACGAGTATCATATATTAGTATTATACATATGATACTAGTGTATAATACTATCTTCATAGTGCATAGTATCATAAAGTAGTATCATGTATGATGATATTTATTGTCATGCATGATACAAAATACTCCCTTCGTCTCGGTGTATAAGTAATCTTACGAAAACTAAATAGTCCCAAAACATTTAGGCGCAGTGCATTAACTTTCACCTCGTTTCGAGAATCAACCAATAAAAAACGTGGGGCATGTATATTTTTAATGACTTGAGACTAACTAGCACGACATGCATTGGTCAATTCATTGCATGCAATAATATTAATTAGCCAATTAACATTAATTTCTCTTGTTTTCCTCTTCGTCTTGGTCGTGATGCACAACCTAAGATCACTTATACACCGAGACGGAGGGAGTAGCATAGCATTTAACATGTTACGGTATCTACCTATGTTACTCTAGCCCTTTCTTTTTTCTTTAATTCTTTGTCACATCAGCATGTTTGTTATTCCCAAGTGCATGATACCACCTATGTTACCCCACTATGCCCACCTAACAGAACACTTCAATGCGCCCTCACTTGTGTTAAATGTCACCATTAATCCGCATAAAAAACCACACAACGCGCATTTGTGACTGACACAAATTCGTGAGGGGCGTGGATAACCACACGGCCCTGTGACGGCCCGCCTGCTGGCCGCCATTAAGTCGGCCGCCACCTACCACCCTTATTGGCGCCTATAAATCCCCCACCCCTCCTCGTCGCCCACACACCACCCGCCTGTTGCGCACTACCTATGACCCTTCTAGTAGCCTACGAACCCTAGCCCTCCACGACAGCGATGGCGTGCTCGAACCTCACGACTGAGGAGCACGCCCACTTCGTCATCCCTGCCGCGTCGGACGTGGATGCCGTTGGGGTGAATGGTCAACCTCTACGGCATTCCAGTGGAGCCGAGCCACCCCCCCCCATCGGTAACCATGCCTTCGCGTGTGTTGTCTGCCTGTACCGGGCTTGTCTGGAGCTGCAGGACGACCCCCACTATGGCATCAACAACCCTCACTAGGCGATGTTGCTCCAGGAGGAGCATGATCGTCAACGACAGTCGTACGAGGGGTCGCGCTCGATGATGAAGCATAACAGCCGGTGACGCCACGAGATCTAGGACGGGCGCACCTTTAGACCTTGCTCGGCTGATAGAGATTTAAGAGGGTTTGACAGTGATCGAGGTGGATATAATCCCTTACAAGTAAAAATCCACTCTAATCCCCTTCAATTCTCTTGAGAAGAGGTGTAACCGAACAAGGCCTTAAAGAGGTGGTGGCCCTATACTCCGCAGGTAGCTATTAGCGTCGTTTTCGATGATGCCTGGTGAGGGTTTTGTCATGTTCTGCCGCAGCGTCGTGTAGTTGGGTGACACGAGCATGCGACTTGTGGTGACCACGACATTGCGGCGTGGGGTGGCATGCACGGCGCTCCGCGGTCCGGCATGGCCCTTAACAACGAGTTGGCACCGACGCTAGTGGAGCAATACTAGTGGCTTCCCTTCGAGGCCAGTGACCCGGAGGACTCGTTGGGCTTCCTTTGGGCGATCTGGGAGTCTCAGAGGGCTCCCGCGCGACTTCCATTGTTGGAGCAGTACCAATGGGTGTCCCTCATGGCCGGCCACCCCTAGGACACATCGGATTAACCAGGTTCTATATCGTCATAGATGCTTCATGGGCGCCGCCCGTGGGTGACCACGACAGCGACATTACCTTCATCACGCATAGCAGCGAGGACATCGATGACGACGCAATCCACGAGTAGATTAGGATTGCTTTCATTTTATTTTAATTTTTGTTCAAATATTTGTAATATATCCTGAAATCTGAATTGTTTGAATAAAATATCTAGTTATTTAAATAAAATTTCTATTTTTTTAATGAAAGAGGAAATAGAAATAAAAAAAGAAAAGAAATGCCTACCCTAGCAAGGTGTGGCGGCACATCTCGATCAATCCCACGAGCGAAAGGGACAACCTTTTTGGTCGCATGGCGGCCCAACGGCGAGGGCCCATCAATGGGGGCATAGGCAAGCGGTGTATTAAAATAAACTTAAAAGGTGTACGCACACATGTCTATTTAAGTCGGTGCTCCTCCTCGCTCCGTGAGATGGGACTAAACTCCCAACTCCACTGGAGGCGAGCGTCACCGCGCGCTTGCGCCTTCCCAATGATTGTCCATCGGGGGTGACTTAGTCCGCACAGGGCGTCCCTAACTCGGACGACCCATTTCAATTCTTTGGTTTATTCGATTTCTTTTTCTTTTCTTTTTTGTTTTTTGTTTTACTTTCAAGTTTATTTTTCTTTAGAAACTTCTTCAAAATTTTCAAATATTGTTTGGAATTTCAAATGCTCTTGTTATCAATTTTCGCTCAAAACTTATAAAATGTTTAGGAATTTTGAAAAATTCACAGTTTCGAAATTTCTTCACAATTTCAAGAAAATTGTTGACAATTTTTGAAAAAAAATCATTTTTAAAAATTTTGTTCACAAATTTAAGAAACTTCGGGTTTCAATTTTTTTAAGAATTTTAAGAAAAAATATGGTTTCAAATTTTTGTTCACAGTTTCCATCAATTGTTCGGAATTTGTTAGCAATTTAAAAATATTCATTTTTTTAAATTTTATTCACAATGTTCATAAACTATTTAAAAATTGAAAAATGTTCATTAGTTTCAAAAAAATGTTTAGGATGTAAAGAAATGACCATGTTGATTCATAGTTATTCACATTTTTCATATATTTTACATGTGTTAAAACATTTGGGGTCATTTCTAGGATGTTGAAAAACGAGATGCTCACGGATGCACCTGTGTGGGGTACTCTGACACCCTCCTCTCAACAGGTGTTTTTTCTACTTTGGAGAAATGACCCTAACGTTTTGTAGCAGGCTAGCGTGGACAAGTGAGGCACCCATGCATGATTTGAACGACTTTCGACACAGTTTGCAAGTTGCGACACATGCAATCATTTCTCGGCCTTTTCTGAAGAAAATAACTCCAAGAAATTCAAAACTTCTTGAAAACCAAAGCCACCTGGCATCGAGCCTTGAGTTGGTGGTAACAACCTGAATTTTGCCTCTTGATAACTTAGAGCTAATAATGTTGTTTGGATTCTTAATTGTGTCTGAGTTGGAATTTTTCTTTTTATCTGAATTTTTTCCTTTCATTGGTTGAATTTGGGTAGGATCTTTTGCTTGTTAAAAGTGCACCGGGACTTAGGAAAAATCCCATGACCATTCTACTTTATAACTGAATTCCAACTTTCTACCACTAATCATAATTATTTTTACATAATATTTTGGCCAAAAGATATTTTCCAAATTTTGGTTTTCATAAACCCTTGAGTCATGGCTTGAACTACCAGTCTCTGATTCAAGTGAAATAACAACCTTGCAAAGATATGTTGCTATCCTACTAGTATAAGGACATTCCAAAACCACAAAATTATATTTTTAAAAGATATAGAACTAATTATTTTCTCGGTTTTTTCTTAAGGCCAGAAATGGTCTTTAATAGGTTAAAATTATTTTTATGTTTAAAAATGTTGGAGAAAATTTAGATAGACTCAAGAGACATGTATTGTCCATATATAAGAGTTTCAAGTCACGATGATGACGAAATTATCTCTAGATCTGCAAAATTCAATTTGTGCCACTTTCTAGGGTTTGAAGCTTTTACAAAGACATTTTTCTCTAGAAATTCCCAAATAATTCGTGGATGTGTAAATGTTTTCAAATATTTATCATGCCAAATTATAGCATCAAGTTCATCCATTTGACATGGAATGCTTCCACTTTTCTACTTCATCCAGAATTCAGTTTTGAAACTTTTGTGAAATAAAGTTTGTCTGGATTGGCTCAAATTTCTACCAGAGCTGCATCATCTATTTACGCACCTTCACTACAAGTATTGCCCATCAACTTGATCCACAAAAAGTCCAAACCATGTCGCCTAACCTTTTCATGCAAACTTGTGTGTGTGTGTCTCTCTCTCTCTCATTCCTAACTCTCCCCTTGACACTTAGCTCACTCGAGGTCAACTCCATCACCTCCGCAACCATGGCAATCTCCTGGACAAGCTCTCTATATCTCTCTCTATCCGTGCCACAATAGAATGGCCAGGTAAAGGCCAATAATGCACTAATGGCACTGTTGAGCTCAAGCCATTGCTCCAGTGCACCCCTAGCTGAACCTTCATGTCCATGAGTACCCCTGTGACCTCGTTAATCATTGGAAGAAGAAAAATCTCTACCTCTTCTCCCTGTGCTCGATGGATGTTCATTTACAGAGCTTAGAGCTCCAACTGTAGGTGCACCCATCTGTCATCCTCTCCTCTATCATCGACGCCCAACTCTCCACGACAATCCCCTTGACCTGCCAGACACCCCCACTTTCTGTCTCTTGCACACTGATATGTATCCAAAGTATCTATAATTTTTGATTGTTTCATGATATTGTATTATCAATCTTGGATACTTCATATGCATTTATATTTTATATGAACTAACCTATTAACCCAATGCCTAGTGCTAGTTCTGGTTTTTTGTGTGTTTTTGACTTTTCGAAACATCAATACCAAACAAAGTCCAAACGTGATGAAACTTTATGATGATTTTTTCTGAACCAAAAGGGGCCCTAGAAGGTTCGGGGGGAGTCCATAAGATGTACGGGAGAGCGACAAGCTCACATGATGCCCCTAGGGGGTAGGGCACGCCCGTGAGCTCGTGACTCCCAAGCAAGTCTCTTTGACCTAATTCAACTTCTATAAATTCTCATATATTTCCAAACCAATAGAGAGAAACTCGAAACTCTTTTTTCGCCGCCACAAGCATTTGTTCTTCCACGACTCCATCTGGAGGAAATTTCTGGCGATCTGTCGGAGGCATAATCGATCACGGAGGCGATCTACATCAATCTTGCTGCCTCCATGATGATGCATGAGTAGTTCGGCACGAACCTACAGCACCATAGCTAGTATCTAGATGGCTTCTTATATCTCTTTGATCCTCAGTACCACGTTCCCCTCGATCTTCTTGGAGTTCTAACGAATGTAGTCTTATTTTGTGGTGTGTTTGTTGGGATCCAATGAATTGTTGGTGTACGATCAGATTATTCATTGAAAGTAATTGAGTCTTTTCTGAACTTTCTTATGCATGATAGTTATATCTTCGTATTTCTCTCCAATCTACCCGTTTGGTTTGCCCAACTAGATTGATTTATCTTTGGTGGGGGGGGGTGCTTTGTAGTGGGTTCAATATTGCGATGCTTTATATCCCAGTGACAGAAGGGGACATGACACGTATTTGTATTGTTGACATTAATGATAAAATGGTGGGTTTTATTCATATTGATTGGATTTACTTTTGCTACATCATGTCATCACGCTTAAATCTTACTATATTTTTCATGAACTTAATACCTTGAGAGGCAAGCATAGAAGCGCTCTCAAAGTGGAGTAATAGTAGTAGATGCAGAATTATTTCGGTCTAGTTGTAGCAGATGTGATGCCTATATAATGATCATTTTGATGAATAACATCATAACTATACGCTTTCCTATCAATTGCCTCCCATTATTTTGTTTACCCGTCGTACGCTACGTGTTCGAAAGAGAAGCCTCTAGTGAAAACTATGGCCCCCCGGGTCTACTTAATCATATTGCTAAAAACCAAAAATACCTTGTTGCAATTTATTTAGTTTCTTTTTTTACCTTTGTTCTCATATATGTATCACTTAGAATTAATCCTTGCAAGTAACAAGTTCAAGGGGATTGACAATCCTCTTGCACGTGTTGGGTGCAAGTGTTTGCTTTTGTGCGTGTAGGTGTTGACGACGAGAACTTGCATGGTTCTCTTAGTGGTTCGATAACCCTAGTTATCACTAAGGAAAATAGTTATCCGCTACTATATTGCTTCACCCTTCCTCTCTAGGGAAAATCCCAACGCAACTCACAACTAGTAGAAAGAATTTCTCGCGCCATTGTCGGGGAGACATCATAAAATTCTCACCAAGTTCCTACATACAAAATATTATCCACTTGTTCTACTTTTTATTTGCCTCTATTTTTTCATCTCCTTCCACTTCTCTAGAAACACATTTTTTTGTTTGCTTGCGTTGCCACTATGTCTGAAGAAAATACTAAGTTGTGTGACTCTTCGAATGCGAGTAACAATGATTTTATAGGTACTGACTATGATTCCCCCACAAGTCGGGATGAGGCTCCGTAAAAATAAAAGAGAAGAAAAAAAGATAAAAAGAAAAAAAAGGAAAAAGGAGAGAAAGAGAGAGAGAGAGAGAAAGAGAAAAGGGGCATGCTAATTCCACACTTGTGCTTCAAAGTAGCACCATGTTTTTCATATAGCGAGTCTCCTATGTTGTCACTTTCATATACTAGTGGGAATTTTTCATTATAGAGTTAGATACACACCCACTTAGTTTTCATATTGAGGTTTGATACACTTATAGCTCTTAGTGCATCCGTTGCATGGCAATCCCTACTCCTCGCATTGATATCTATTGATGTGCATCTCCATAGCTTGTTGATACGCTAAGTTGATGCGAGACTTTCTTCTCCACTTTTACCCCTTTGAAACCTACCACCGCATTCTATTCCAACGATAGTGCTATATCCATGGCCTGCGCTCATGTATTGCGTGAGAGTACTTGAAAATTCCGAAGCACGTTAAAAAGTATGAACCAATTGTTTGGCTAACACCAGGGTAGTACACGATTTATACTTTGTGTTAAGAAGACACAACATGACAAGACTATATGATTTTGTAGGGATGGCGTTCTTTAGACTTGATATTTTGAAAGACATGATTGTTTGTTGGGATGCCTCAGTATTAAAGTCTTTATATCAAAACTAGACTATTGCTTTGAATCACTCATGTCTTAATATTCATGCCATGATTAGATATATGATCAAGATTACGCTAGGTAACATTCCATCAAAATTTATCTTTTGTATCATTTATCTACTCGAGGACGAGTAGGAATTAAGCTTGGGGATGCTGATACATCTCCGTCGTATCTATAATTTTTGATTGTTTTATGCCAATATTATACAACTTTCACATACTTTTGGCAACAATTTATATGATTTATTGATCCAGTGCCCAATGCCAGTTCTTATTTTTTTTGTGTTTTGTTTCACAGAAATTCCATATCAAATGAAGTCCAAATGCCATAAAAATTTACGGACATTTTTTTGGAATATTTGTGAATTTTAAGAAGTGGAATCAACGCAAATGAAGGCCCAAAGTGGGCACGGTCCACCAGGGCGCGGGTTGATACGTCCATTTTGCATCATGATTTTATATTGATATTTATTGCATTATGGGCTGTTATTACACGTTATGGTACAATACTTATGCCCTTCCTCTCTTATTTTACAAGGTTTACACGAAGAGGGAGAATGCCGGCAGCTGGGATTCTGGATTGGAAAAGAAGCAAATCTGAGATACCTATTCTGCACAATTTCAAAAGTCCTAAAAATTTACGGATAATTGTTTTGGAATATATAAAAAATACTGGGCGAAACAGATACCAGAGGGGGCCCACCAGGAGGTGGCAAGCCTGCCAGGCGTGGTCACCCCCCTAGCCGCGCCTAGCAGGCTTGTGACCCACCTGGCAGGTCCCCGAAGCCCATCTTCTGCTATATGAAGGGTTTTGACCTGGAAAAAATCATAAGGAAGCTTTTGGGATGAAGCATCGCCGTCTTGAGACGGAACTTGGATAGAACCAATCTAGAGCTCCGATAGGGCTGTTCTGCCCGAGAAACTTGCCTCCCGGAGGGGAAATTGAAACCATCGTCATCACCAACGATCCACTCATCGAGATGGGGTCAATTTCCATCAACATGTTCGCTAGCACCATCTCCTCTCCAGACCCTAGTTCATCTCTTATATCAGATCTTTGTCTCAAACCTCAGATTGGTACCTATGGTTTGCTAGTAGTGTTGATTACTCCTTGTAGTTGATGCTAGTTGGTTTACTTGGTCGAATATCATATATTTAGATCCTTTATGGTAATTAATACTCCCCTTATTATGAACATGAACATGCTTTGTGAGTAGTTACGTTTGTTCCCGAGGACATGGGATAAGTCCTGTTATAAGTAATCATGTGAATTTAGTATTCGTTCAATATTTTGATGAGATTTATGTTGTCTCTCCTCTAGTGGTATTATGTGAACATCGACTACATAACACTTCACCATTATTTTGTCCTAGGGGAAGGCATTGGGAAATAATGAGTAGATGATGGGTTGCTAGAGTGATAGAAGCTTAAACCCTAGTTTATGTGTTGCTTCATAAGGGATTGATTTGGATCCATATGTTTCATGCTATGGTTAGATTTATCTTAATTCTTCTTTTATAGTTGCGGATGCTTGCAAGAGGGGTTAATCATAAGTGGGATGTTTGTCCAAGTAAGGGCAGCATGCAAGCACCGGTCCACCCACATATCAAATTATCAAAGTAACAAACACGAATCAAATGAGCATGATGAAAACTAGCTTGACAGAAATTCCCATGTATCCTCAGGAGCGCTTTGCTTTATATAAGAGTTTCTCTAGGCCTGTCCTTTGCTACAAAAAGGATTGAGATACCTTGATGCACCTTTGCTACACTTGTTACTCGTTAATCGTTACAAATTATCTTATCACAAAACTATCTGTTACCGACAATTTCAGTGCTTGAAGAGAATACCTTACTGGAAACCGCTTGTCATTTCCTTCTGCTCCTTGTTGGGTTCGACACTATTACTTATCAAAAGGACTATGATAGATCCGCTATACTTGTGGGTAATCAAGACTCTTTTCCGGCGCCATTGCCGGGAGTGAATCGCCTTTGGTAAGTGGAATTTGGTAAGGAAAAATTTATATAGTGTGCTGAAATTTAGTGTCACTTGTTACTATGGAAAGTAATCCTTTGAGGGGATTTTTCGGGGTATATTCACCTTGACCAGAAACACAAAGAGTTGTCCCTCAACCTACTTAACCTACTGAAAATATTTATTATGGAATTCCTTCAGGTATGATAGAGAAACTGCTGGCTAATCCTTATGCAGGAGATGGAACACTACATCCTGATTTGCATCTAATCTATGTGGATGAAGTTTGTGTATTGTTTAAGCTTGCAGGTCTGCCCGAGGATCACGTCAATAAGAAGGTCTTTACTTTATCTTTTAAGGAGAAGGCATTGACATGGTACAGGCTATGTGATGATATTGGATCATGGAGCTACAACCGATTGAAAATGGAATTTCATCAGAAGGTCTATCCTATGCATCTAGTTCATCGTGATCGGAATTATATTTACAATTTTTGGCCTCGTGAAGGAGAAAGAATCGCTCAAGCTTGGGAGAGGCTTAATTCAATGTTATAATCATCCCCCAATCATGAGCTCTCGAGAGAAATTATTATTCAGAATTTTTATGGTCGGCTTTCTCGCAATGATCAATCCATGCTTGATACTTCTTGTGTTGGTTCCTATATGAACAAAGATATTGACTTCAAATGGGATTTGTTGGAAATAATTAAATGCAACTCTGAATATTGGGAACTCGATGAATGTAAGGAGTCAGGTATGAGCCTTAAGTTTCATTGTGTTAAATCCTTTGTAGACACCGATGCTTTTCGTGAATTTAGCACTAAATATGGACTTGACTCTGAGATAGTAGCTTGTTTCTGTGAATCTTTTGCTGCTCATGTTGATCTCCCTAAGGAGAAGTGGTTTAAATATCATCCCCCCATTGAAGTGAAAGTAGTCAAACCTATTAAAGTTGAAGAGGAAACTATTACTTATAATGTTGATCATGTTATTCTTGTTGCTTATATTGAAAGACCATCTTTCCCTGTTAGAATACAGGAACATGCTAAAGCTTCAACAATTGTTAGTAAGAGCTGTGCTAGAACACCTACACCCCCTGAGAAAATTAAAGTTGAGCCTAGTATTGCTATGGTTAAGGATCTCTTGGTTGATAATATTGATGTGCATGCTATTCAATTTTGTGAGGAAGCTGCTAGAATTGCTAAAACTGATGCTAAAGATAAACATAGACCCATTGTTGGAAAGCCTGTTGTTTCTGTTAAAATAGGAGATCGTTGTTATCATGGCTTATGTGATATGGGTGCTAGTGTGAGTGCAATTCCCTTTACCTTATATAGAGAGATCATGAATGATATTGCACCAACTGAGTTAGAGGAAACTGATGTTACAATTAAGCTTGCTAATAGAGATACTATATCACCAGTTGGGATTATTAGAGATGTTGAAGTCTTGTGTGGGAAAATAAAATATCCAACTGATTTTCTTGTCCTTGGCTCCCCACAAGATGATTTTTTCCATTATATTTGGTAGACCCTTCTTGAATACCGTTAATGCCAGGATAGATTGTGAGAAGGAAACTGTTACCGTAAGTTTTGGGGATACGTCTCATGAGTTTAATTTCTATAAATTTTGTAGACAACCCCATGATAAAGATTTGTCTAGTAAGGATAAAATTATTGGTCTTGCTTCTATTGTTGTGCCTCCTACTGATCCCTCAGAACAATATTTGTTGGACCATGAAAATGATATGCATATGAATGAAAGGAATGAAATAGATAAGATTTTCTTTGATCAACATCCTATTTTGAAACATAACTTGCCTATTGAAATACTTGGGGATCCTCATCCACCCAAGGGTGATCCTGTGTTGGAGCTTAAACAATTACCGAATACTCTGAAATATGCTTATCTTGATGAAAAGAAGATATATCCTGTTATTATTAGTGCTAACCTTTCAGAGCATGAAGAACAAAGATTATTGAAAACTCTGAGGAAGCACCATGCTTCTATTGGATATACTCTTGATGATCTTAAGGGCATTAGTCCCACTCTATGTCAGCATAAAATTAAAATGGAGCCCGATGCTAAACCAGTTGTTGATCACCAACGATGGTAAATTCTAAAATGAAGGAAGTGGTAAGAAATGAAATATTAAAGCTTCTAGAGGCAGGTATCATTCACCCTATTACTGATAGTAGATGGGTTAGTCCCGTTCACCGTGTCCCTAAGAAAGGAGGTATTGTCGTAGTTCCTAATGATAAAAATGAATTGATCTCGCAAAGTATTGTTACGGGATATAGAATGGTAATTGATTTTAGGAAATTAAATAAAGCTACTAGAAAAGATCATTACCCTCTACCTTTTATTGATCAAATGCTAGAAAGACTATCCAAACACACACATTTCTGCTTTCTAGATGGTTATTCTGATATCTCTCAAATACCTGTGTCAAAAGATGACCAAGAGAAGACCACTTTGACCTGCCCTTTTGATACATTTGCTTATAGATGTATGCCTTTTGGTTTATGCAATGCACCTGCTACCTTTCAAAGATGTATGACTGCTATATTCTCTAATTTTTGTGAAAGGATTTTTGAGGATTCATGGATGATTTTTCCATTTACGAAACTTCTTTTGATGATTGTTTGAGAAACCTTAATCGAGTTTTGCAGAGATGCAAACAAACTAATCCTGTCTTGAATTGGGAGAAGTACCACTTTATGGTGAATGAAGGTATTGTCTTGGGACATAAAATTTCCGAAAGAGGTATTGAAGTTGACAAAGCTAAAGTTTATGCTATTGCAAAAATGCCGTGTCCTACGGATATCAGAGCCATAAGAAGTTTCCTTGGTCATGCTGGTTTCTATAGCAGGTTTATTAAGGACTTCTCTAAGATTTCTAAGCCTCTCACTAATCTTTTGCAAAAATATGTTCCATTTGTTTTTTATGATGATTATGTATAAGATTTTGAAATTCTTAAGAATGCCTTGATTTCTACACCTCTTGTTCAGTCACCTGATTAGAACCTACCCTTTGAAATTATGTGTGATGCTAGTGATTATGCCGTTAATGATGTTCTAGGACAAAGAGTTGATAAGAAATTAAATGTTATTCATTATGCTAGTTAAACTCTAGACATTGCTCAAAGAAACTATGCTACCACTGAGAACGAAATGTTTAGCAGTTGTGTTCGCTTGTGATAAGTTTAGACCCTATATTGTTGATTCTAAAGTAACTATTCACACTGATCATGCTGCTATTAAATATCTTATGGAAAAGAAAGATGCTAAACCTAGACTTATCAGGTGGGTTCTTCTGCTACAAGAATTTGATTTGCATATTGTTGATAGGAAGGGTGCTGATAACCCCGTAGCAGATAACTTGTCTAGGTTGTAGAATGTTCTTGATGACCCACTACCTATTGATGATAGCTTTCCTGATGAACAATTAGCTATCATAAATGCTTCTTGTAATGCTCCTTGGTATGATGATTATGCTAATTACATTGTTGCTAAATTTATACCGCCTAGTTTCACATACCAACAAAAGAAAAAGTTCTTCTATGATTTAAGACATTACTTTTGGGATGAACCACACCTTTATAAAGAAGGAGTAGATGGTGTTATTAGACGTTGTATACCTGAGCATGAACGGGAACAAATCCTACGCAAGTGTCATTCCGAGGCCTATAGAGGACACTACGCTGGAGATAGAACTGCACATAAGGTATTACAGTCTGGGTTTTATTGGCCTACTCTCTTCAAGGATGCTCGTAAGTTTGTCCTATCATGTGACGAATGTTAAAGAATTGGCAATATTAGTAGACATCAGGAAATGCCTATGAATTGCTCTCTTGTTATTGAACCATTTGATGTTTGGGTTTTTGATTATATGGGACCCTTTCCAACGTCCAACGGGTACACTCATATTTTAGGTGGTGTTGATTATGTTACTAAGTGGGTAGAAGCTATTCCAACTAGTAGTGATGATCATAACACCTCTATTAACATGCTTAAAGAAGTTATTTTCCCTAGATTTGGAGTCCCTAGATATTTAATGACTGATGGTGGTTCACACTTTATTCATGGTGCATTCCGTAAGTTACTTGCTAAGTATGATGTTAACTATAGAATTGCATCTTCTTATCATCCTTAGTCTAGTGGTCATGTAGAATTAAGCAATAGAGAAATTAAATTGATTTTACAAAATATGGTTAATAGATCTAGGAAGAATTGGTCTATGAAACTTTATGATGCATTATGAGCTTATAGAACTGCTTACAAGAACCCTATGGGTATGTCTTCGTATAAAATGGTCTATGGTAAAGCATCTCACTTACCTCTAGAGCTAGAGCATAAAGCTTATTGGGCAATCAAAGAGCTCAACTATGATTTCAAACTTGCTGGTGAGAAGTGTTGGAAATATGCCCTAGAGGAATTAGTTATTATCATATTTCCTTGTTCACGATAATCGTTTATTATCCATGCTATAATTGTATTGATCGGAGACTTAGATGCATGTGTGGATACATAGACAGAACCATGTCCCTAGTATGCCTCTAATAGACTAGCTCGTTGATCAAAGATGGTTAAGGTTTCCTAGCCATTGATATGAGATGTCATTTGATAACGGGATCACATCATTAGGAGAATGATGGGATGGACAAGACCCAAACTACAAACGTAGCATATGATCGTGTCAGTTTAATGCTACTATTTTCTGCATGTCAAGTATCTATTCCTATGACCATGAGATCATGCAAATCACTGACACCGGAGGAGTGCCTTGTGTGTATCAAACGTTGCAATGTAACTGGGTGACTATAAAGGTACTCTACAGGTATCTCCGAGGGTGTCTGTTGGGTTGGCATGGATCAATACTGGGATTTGTTATTCCGTGTGATGGAGAGGTATCTCAGGGCCCACTCGGTAATACAACATCACAACAAGCCTTGCAAGCAATGTGACTAAGTGTTAGTCACGGGATCTTGTATTACGGAATGAGTAAAGAGACTTGCCGGTAACGAGGTTGAACTAGGTATGGAGATACCGACGATCGAATCTCGGGCAAGTAAACATATCGAAGAACAAAGGGAATATCATACGAGATTAACTGAATCCTTGACATAGAGGTTCGACCAATAAAGATCTTCATAGAATATGTAGGAACCAATATGGGCATCCAGGTCCCGCTATTGGTTATTGACCGTAGAGGTGTCTCGGTCATGTCTACATAGTTCTCGAACCCGTAGGGTCTGCACACTTAAGGTTCGGTGACATTTCGATAGTATAGAGTTATGTATGGTGGTGACCGAAGGTTGTTCGGAGTCCCGGATGAGATCTCGGACATCACGAGGAGCTCCGGAATGGTCCGGAGGTAAATATTGATATATAGGAAGTCCCATTTTGGTCGCCGGAAAAGTTTCGGGCTAATCGGTAATGTACCGGGAGTGTCAGTAGTGTACCGGGAGACCACCGGGAGGGGTATTTCGACCCAAGAGGCTTCATGGGCTGTGGGAGAGTAAATACCAGCCTTTTATGGGCTGGTGGAAGTCCCACACAAGGCCCATGCGGCTGGGAGAAAAAGCCCAAAGGGAAAAAGGTGGGAAAAGGCCAAAAAAAGGAGGAATCCTAGTCCTACTAGGATTGGAGGAGGAGTCCTCCTCTCCTCCCCACTTTGGCCGACCCAAGGGATGGCTTTTTGGCAGCCAAGACTCCTCCTACTCTCCTCCTATATATACTAGAGGATTTTAGGGTTTTGGCACAGAATTTTCAACCACGTGCTACCCGTTCCTCTAGTGCATAGTTTCTCCTCTAGATCGGTTTTCTGCAGTGCTTAGGCGAAGCCCTGCCGGAATAGCTCCACCACCATCGCGGCAGCGCCGTCACGCTGCCGGAGAACTCTTCTACCTCTCCGCTCCCTCTTGATGGATCAAGAAGGCGGAGATCGTCATCAAGCTGTACGTGTGCTGAACGCGGAGGTGCCGTCCGTTCGGCGCTAGATCGGAAGGACCGTGATCAACATTGCGAGATGGACCGTGACGAGATCGCGGGACGGATTGTGATGAGATCGTGGGACGGATCGTGATGAGTTTGCGGGATGGATCGTGATGAGTTCGTGGGACGGATCGTGATTGGATCGCGGGACAGATCGTGATGAGATCGCGGGATGCTCGACGATTTGGATCGCGAAGATGTTCGACTACACCAACCGCGTTTCTTAAGGCTTCCTGCTTAGCGATCTACAAGGGTATGTAGATCCACTCTCCCTCTCGTAGATGCTCATCACCAAGGATAGATCTTGCGTGTGCATAGGAAATTTTTTGTTTTCCATGCAACATTCCCCAACAAGAAGAGGTTATTTGACATTAGCTCACTTGATGAATGGAGAACCCATGCCTAGGAGAATGCCAAGTTGTTTAAAGAGAAAGTTCAGAGATGGCATGATAAAAGGATACAAAAGCATGATATCAATGTAGGTCACCATGTATTGCTATAAAGTTCTCGGTTAAGATTTTTTGCAGCAAAACTTCTCTCTAAATGGGAAGGGCCTTACATTGTCACGGAAGTATATCGCTCCAGTGCCATCAAGATCAACAACGCCGAAGGCACAAATCCAAAGGTGGTAAACAGGCAAAGAATCAAACATTATATCTCACGTACCCCCATAAATGTGTAAACCAATATTATTAATACCATAACTCCGGAGGAGTATATTAGGGAGACCTACCGAAACATTTCACACTCCGAAAAGGAATAGGTATGCGGTACGGTAAGTAAACCGACTCCAAAACTTCCCCAGTAGCTATTTTTCTCCGTTTTGCAATATTTAAAAAAATAGGAAAATCAAAAGTAGTCTGAAAGACGCACGAGGAGGTGACAAGCCTGCTAGGCGCGGCCACCCCTCTGGCCGCACCTAGGGGGCTTGCAACCACTCCATGTACCCTCTGGACGTCGTTTTCTTATGGTACACTCCTTTGGGTTGGCAAAAATTAATTATATAATCTCCCGAAGGGTTGGACTTTCGTATCACGACAATACCTCTTGTTTTTGGTTTGATCTATTTCTGCAGCAGATTTAGAGCTAGATGTCGTCCCAAGAGTTTGATGGGGAGAGCTATATATCTCATTATCTTGCTAATCCCAAGCTCTATGGGGACCTAGATCCTTATGGATTATTCTAGGAGAAGGAACACGAAGACAAGTACGGGGAGGAAAGCTCAGATGAAGAGGAGACTCCTTTGCCTCAACTGGGAGATATGCATGTGGAGTTCAGGAAATCAAGCCTCCGAACACAAGAAGAAAACCCAAAGTTCTATTTATCCCTTCTCGTTTTCTGCAGGAGAGCAAGGAAGAATTATGTCAAAGGATATTGAAGCTCAATCGGGAAGTAGATGACCTGAGGGAACCAAATTTTTTGCTAAAGATGAAACTGGACAAGCTTCCAATCTCGTCAACAACTTCACCACCATCACCTTAGAAGAAGGACATCTAAGCACATGGGTATGGGCACTCCCCTTGGCTTATGACAAGCTTGGGGGAGGTGTTCCGGTATCGTATCACCGTCACACCCTTTTTCCCTTTATCCTTTTTCCTTTTCTTGTTTTTCTTAGTTCGATCCTTTTTGATTTTGTCTTGATCTAGTAGAATAAAGTTTTAGTATGATATAGCTTTGATTTTTTGCTTTTGCTCCCGTTATGTAAGCAAGTCCGACAGTTATATAATAAGAAGTAGTTTTGATGTGAGGGCTTTGCTAGCTTGCTATGCTCTTGAGAGTAATAACTAAAAGAAGAATAGAATAAAAGCAAAGAGTATACATAATGATCCTATGGGGAGTTATGACTTCACATATGTCTTGGTTTTATCACGGCAGATGTTCGAAGACTTAGATTCGAGGCCATCGCTAAGGCGGTGGACTCAAAGGGGTTGGACGGGACGAAAGACACGGATTTACCCAGGTTCGGCCCCTTGAGATGACATAAAAGCCTACATCCTGCTTTCTATGTATTGATTGGAGTATCGGTTACAAGGGCGTATTCCCTTAACCTAGCTCTCGATGGATTGGCTCTGTCTAAGCCGTCCCGGGTCTCGCCTTTATATAGGAGGTCGAGCCCACGGGTTACGCAAGTCTCATACCGACTCTTACAACGTATCGGACTCCGTCTCTAAGCCGCCTAGCCGACTCTGGCAGGCTGTCTCCGGGAGGCTTACGCTCCTGGGTCATGCATCTTATTCCTAACTTTGGGCCTCCATCACAGCCCATCTGGTGAACCGCCGTGCGGCCCAATCTTCCCCTTCTAGCACATATGTTAATGAGCCGCCAGATATGACCCGGCCCCTCCTGGGTAGGTCTTACCATGAGGTTATATCCCCAACATTAGGCCCTAGAATGATTTGAGCTTGCTCATGTCAATCTTCATCTTTTAACTCGCAGCGAGTCTCACACTCTTATCACCTGAAAGGGAAAAATAACATGAGCCTCCCTGATGTCACCTTAATTTTCTTGAAAAGATTCTATGATGCATGCCGCAAATCCTGTCATTAAACGGTCGGCCCGAAGATCGAGGCATCCATGTTGGTCGGCCATTATCTATCGCCTTCATTACCGTGCTCGTTTGGCTTTCCTTCCTCTTAAATAGGACCGCGAGGGGTCCTTTCATTTTTCTCCGACGCCCCCACTTCTTATTCTTCCTCTTGACGCCGATGCTCCCAAGCTCCGTCGCGCTGGTGAAGCTCCATCGCCGTCATCAACCCAGGCCGCTGCATCAACCTGAATGATCCAGACTTTCGCCCATGTTCGCCGCATCCTTCCAGGTATGTCTTTCCTCCTCCCTTAGATCTGTAGCTTAGTAATTCCACCCCGTCGAGTTCATCGGCCCCATTAGTGCGCAAGCTCTTTCCCATAATGCCAACTAATGAATACTCCCTTAGATCTTGCAATGTTTGCCTCCCTACTACGACCAGTCATGTAAAGTAAACAGCAGCCCAACATAGATTTGTAGTTGTTTCCCCTTCTTGCGCTAGGATGTTCGTTCTTCTTCAGTTCCTCGCTAGGGTTGAATAAAAACTGGTTTTTCCTTTGCTTGTAAATCTTGCAGCTTCAGTTGATTATGTAAAACCTATTTATAGGTCCTTAGCAGTTTTTGTACCGCGGCCTTGTCCACCTTAACCCGCCGCCAAACTTCTGGCTCTTCCAATAAACTATACCGGCAGCTTAGCATCATAGTATTTAATTTCGTCAGCCATCTTAGTTGTCTAGTCACTTTCTGACCCGCCACGTACTGCTACTTTTCACAGCCTTAACCCGCCATCATGTCCCGGGCATCTTCTTCTTGTAACTGGGTCGGTTCTGGGGTCACCGAAGAATTCCTTTAGGATTTGATAGATGCAGGGACCTTGTCGGCTCAGAATGTTATCCATTGACGGGTTACAGGTTTGGAGAAGAAACCCCTCCCACAAGAGGGCGAAATTGTTATCTTTGCTGACCACCTTGAACATGGTTTCAGCCCTCCTGGATCTAAGTTCTTCCAAGACGTCCTCCATTTTTTTAAATTGCATCCTCAGGACATTGCGCCCAACTCTGTCTCCAACTTGTGCAACTTCCAAGTCCTTTGTGAAGTTTACTTACAAGAAGAGTCGTCGATTGAGCTCTTTCGTGACTTTTTCTATGTTAACCGCCAAACGGAAGTGGCGGCTGGCCCAAGCTTGGGGCTCGGTGGCATATCCATCCAGAGAAGCAAAGATATGGTTTTTCCAGCTGTTCGAATGCCAAGTCATCCCAAGGATTGGAACAGAACTTGGTTCTATTGTAGAGACACCTCTCCAGAGGGAGAACATCCACTGCCGGGTTATCATCCTACCCGGCTCTGCACCACGATTGAATTTCCAAATCGGATGTCTACCTCAGCACGAGCGAAGTATGCTCCGGCCTTTGCCAAGATCAGAGCCCTCTTGGCAAACGGTTTGACAGGAATTGACTTAACCCGTTGTTGGATCTCTTGGAAGGTGTTGCCACTGAGCCGGCGTGACCGGCTTATGTGTGAGTATACGGGTGACACAAATGATCCCCTCTGCTTCAATCACACCACTCTGACAGAAGAGAACATTGTTTCTACTATCAAGGGACTTACCCGTGAGCCCCAAGAGGCTTGCCGTACAGTCGGGTTAGAACCTTTTTGCGCTGCAAACCCAGCCCCAGATGTAAGGACGGCTTTGAAAATCTCTTTTACCTCTGTTTTATCTATCTATATGTAGCAGCCTTAATCTCTTTTTGGCGGCTCTTGCTTTCAGGCTAACCCCAGCTTTTGGAAGAAAAGATATACTCCTCCTGTGAAGAAGAAGTCTACGGTGGGTACCACCTGTGGTCGTAAACCAAAGACGTCGGCTCAAAACTTGCTAGAGCTTGACGACTTAAAGGTAAAATCTAATCCCCTTGGCCATCTTTTTATACAACTTATTGACAATGATTCTTACTCAGAAGGAGACACAAACGAGCCACGCCAACGCCCCTGAGGTAACTTATCTTTCTTCTGACTCGAAAAACTTCCCCCAACTGAAGATACGGCGGGTCGTCCGAAAAGTTCCTTTTTCGCACCCTCTCGCTTACTTGGATCCCAAATTTTCCTTTAAAAAACAATAGCACGGCTCTTGACGTCAGACCCGGAGTACCGGCTCTGGGACCTTATGACCGGCTTACCTAACGCCCCGGCGCCGCGGAAACGTCCCGCTGAGGTACTTAACATGAACTCAATATCCGTCGTACATTTCTACAACGTTGTTTTATTATTGTACCTTGCTGATCTGACCTTGTAGGCATCCCCTCCTTCCTCTGGCGACTCAACTGCCTCCAAGCTTCCTCCCATGAAGGTCAACCTAGAGTAAGCCTTCACCTCTGTCACGTATATATTACATGTATCACTTTATACTATGTGTTGATTCCTTGCTTTTTCAGGGTGTTGGCCAAACGCAGAAAAGCCGGGGGTCTACCGCTTCTCCGACTACTCAGCGGTCGGATATGGCTGAGCCTTCCAACTCTCCGGCTAAACCTTCTGATGCTGGCAAAAAAATGCATGAGCAATCTACCCCGCCCTTAGAGCCGGCGGGCCATCACTCGGCGGCTTCTGATAGCCCCATGGCTGACCCTAAGCCGCCCAAGCCTTCTACTGAAGACTCTCCTCTTCTTGATGTCATTATCACTAGGACGGGTTATCAATCTCCAGCACACCATAGTCTGGCAAAGCATTCCAACAAAGCTGTTACTGACTCTCCTAAAAAGCTTGAGTTTGAATTCCCTTCCCTGGAGAAGATGACTGCAGAAGACTTACACACCGGCTATCTAAACCACCTATCAGCCAGCCGCAACATGGAGAGCAAGCTTGTGGGCTTGATGAAGAAGAAATATGAGGTATCCTCCATCTCCCATCTTACCCTTATATCCGTACTTAGCACCCAAGAGCCGGGTTAATATTGCAAATAATAGGCCGGGTCTTCCAAACCTTCAATTCAGTTATATAGGGCTTAACCTGCCACTCCCAAGTACCGGGTTATGAGCCGATACTTAGTTATAGATCCAGTCATAGCCCCCAAGTCCGGAACATTATGATAATGATGATCTAGATCTCTCACATGTAAGAAGTTTCGCCGGGTGTAGCCCCCAAGTCCGGAGCATTATGATAGTGATGAGCCAGAACTTTCATCGCAGATTTAAAACTGAAAACACAGACATTAGCCCCCAAGTGCCAAGGATATTGCTTGTAATGTGCTTGGGACTTTATAAGAGTTATTTCATCTGACGACTTTGATATTGATAACCTCTCACTTGTGAAATGCAGGAAGCATTGAACACTGTCGAGTAAAAGCGGGCCGGCTTGAGGGAGGCCTTGTCAGCCCAACAGACCGTCCAGGACATAATAGAGGAGAAGTTGCGAGCAGCTATTAAAGATCTTGGAAAACTCCAAGATGAATTCCTTGCATATAAGAAGACTGCCAAAACTGAACAAACAACCCTGGAGAAACGCACGAGCGACGCAGAGGACCGACTCAACCTTGCTTCGACAGAGCTGAAGACCCTCAAGGATCACATCTCCAAGATGACTGTTGCTATCTTCGGTAAGTTCATATGACTCAAAAATATTTTCGTTGAATAGACACCCGCCGGGCGGCTTATACCTTTGGACCTTTTCTTGCAGGCGAAAGGAGCCGCCATCTATCTTCTGATAGTGTGTTGAAGTTGAAAGCAGTCTACACCTTGACGGAACAGCTGTATAGCGGGGCCCTTTGCACCATCAAAGCTATGATGACAGCCAAATACGTCCCCCAATTTATGAAGGGCGTCTTGGAGGTATTATCAACTCTACCCAAGCAAGTGGAGGAAATAAGGCGATCAACCACCAGAAGAGGAGCTATAACTGCGCTGAACCAGTCCCTGGACTTCGCTCCAGAATTAACTGCCAAAGAGCTGATGAACGGCTTCCCTTCCAAGAAGGATGACGGCTCAGATTTCACGGAAGCGGACTATGCCAAGTGCGTTAAGGCCTTCCGGCGGCTTGCCTCCATCTTGGTTGAAGAAACGGACCTGGTTCCATATCAGGCGGCTTACGACGCAAACAGCCAACGGCTGCGCTGCCCTACCTTTGAAGCTAGAGACCTGGTCCCTACACATCGTAAGACGCTCTTTGCTCCTGACGTTGATCCATCTCCACTTTTCTATGATGCACAATTCGAATCCTTACTTAACTGCAATTGGGATGTGGATCATCTTCAGATCGAAGAGCCCGAAGACCCGGCGCAGGATGACCCGCCAGCCAATTAGATTCCTTGTCCTTAACTGATTGTAACCCGACCCGCTGAGCCAGAACAATTGGAAAAACTGATAATCCTTTCGTCTTTTGAGCTCTTAAAGAGTCTTGTAATATATACTTTGCAATCTTCCTATGCCTTAATCTGTGGCTCATCTTTTAGGGATAAGTTCTGCAAAAACAAGCAAAACAATCTGCAGTGTTTACCTGGGCGGCTTTGAGAAAAAACATAACCCGAAAATCTCCAATATAATCTTGCTTTCTCTTTCATCTTGCTCTGGCCACCCTTATGATATGAATGCAATGTATGATGCAGCTATGATGTAATATATGATGCAATGTGTATGATGCAATATGTATGATGTAATGCATGATGTAATGTATGGTGATATTGCTTTTCTCTTGTTTTTGGTTTTCAAAATCTCATATCCTGGCCCTTTTGAGGGGGGAAATTGTTGCTTTGAACCGCCTAACAGTGCAGGGTCTCTGATGAGAGTGACCGCCAATCTTGCATGGCTTAGGGTCTCTAACGAGATTAACTGCTAAGGGTGCAACATACCAGAATTTATAACAGAGAGCGTGCCCCGGGCCCATAAGCTACTTCTCACGTGACATAAATCCATCGTTTGAACCTTAAACAACGTCACTTGTTAAGAGTACAACGGGCCACTTGGCGGAGAGTACGTAGCAGATGAGAGAGAGTTTTCCCTCGCCGTTGTATGAGGCCTCGGAGGGGGTGAGTTGACAGCTCCATGCACCCCTGCGCGAGCAGCAGCTATATATAGGCAGGTACCGACTCTGCCAAAGTGGGGGCGGCCTTCACCCACTATGGCGCCTTGCACTGGTCCACGACCCGTCTTTGCGCATGGGACCTATGTTTGAACAGCTCGCATGATGGCGCCTCATCCTCTTAAGCGACTTAGCGCCCATGTTTGAACGGCTCTCATCATGGCAGCTTATCCTCTTTGGCTCCCATGGCACCCATGTTTGAATGGCTCGCATCATGGTGCCTCGTCCTCTTGAGTGCCTTAGCACCCATGTTTGAACGGCTCGCATCATGGCGGCTCAACCTCTTGAGCGGCTTTGCACCCATGTTTGAACGGCTTGCAGCATGGCGGCTCGCCCTCTTGAGTTACTTGAGATCTGTCGCCGATAAGGTAAGGCACCCATGTTTGAACGGATCACAACTTGGTGGCTTGTCCTCTTGAGTAACCTTAATTCTTTCATCAGTAAAATGTGCACCCATGTTTGAACGGCTCGCAACATGGCGGCTCGTCCTCTTGAGCAACCTTGAACCTTTCGCCATCTTGTACGCCACCATCGCGTGGGTCGCCGATTTGTAAGCCGCCATCTTGTAAATCATTGCACGATGGTGCTATTTTGGATGAAGAGCCGGCCAAAAGGGTGAGCAACCTAAACCCGGCGGGTTGGAAGCCCCCAAGTGACCATATGGAGGTGTTCATCTTTACACAAATCTTCAATGCCAAAGATAAACAAAAATGGCAGAGGCCCCGTCTTGCAGGGATGCCAACTTTATTATATGAGTATAAATACAATAAAATATGTATGTACAAAAGTAAGAGTCGATGACTCAAGTATAGTAAGGCCGTCGATGAGCGATGTTCCATGGTCGGTGAGTTTCCTACCTGGAGGTACGTGATTCATCTCGTACGTCGATGAGATAATAAGACCCATTGTTTAGATTCCTGCTAACCACGAAAGGTCCTTTCCATGGTGGTGATAACTTGTGCGCATCTATCTGATCTTGAATCAAACGTAACACCAAATTGCCTTCTTGGAATGTCCGGGTCTTGACCCTATGGCTATGGTAGCGACGCAGATCCTGTTGATAAATCGTCGACCGAGCCGCCGCAAGATCGTGTGCCTCATCCAGAGCATCCAATGTGTCCTGACATGCCTCCTCATTGTCCGCTTCCACATAAGACGCCACACATGGTGAATCATGTCGTATGTCGCTTGGTAACACGGCCTCCGCACCGTAAACCATGAACAAGGGGGTGTAACCCGTCGACCTGTCAGGCGTAGTATTGATGCTCCAAAGGACGGATGGTAGTTCTTCCACCCAACAACCCAGCATTCTCTATAAAGTTACAATGAGCCGGGGCTTGATAGCTCTCAAAACTTCCTGATTTGCTTGTTCTGCTTGATTGTTGGACTGTGGATGAGCAACAGCCGAAACATCAAGCCGGATCTGCTCACTTTCGTAGAACACCTTCATAGCCCCCTTGGGCAAATTTGTGCCATTATCCGTGATGATGCTATGAGGATATCCGGACCGATAGATCAACTTTTTGACAAAATGAACCGCCGTAGCTGCATCATACTTACTGACCGGCTCAGTTTCCACTCACTTGGTGAACTTGTCTACCGCCACCAAAAGGTGGGTCTTCTTATCCTTAGACCTTTTGAAAGATCCAACCATGTCAAGCCCCCAGACTGCAAATGGCCAAGTAATCAGTATCATCCGTAATTCTTGAGCTGGTACATGAGCATTCCTTCCGAACTTCTGGCACCCGTCACACTTAGCAACCAGATCCTCTACGTCCTTATGAGCTGTCAACTAGAAGAAGCCATTTCAGAAGGCCTACTAAATATTTTGACCCAGCGTGAGGACCGCAATCACCAACATGTATTTCATATAAGATTTCCTTGCCTTCCTCCGGTGAAACACAACACTGGAAGACGCCGGTGATGCTGCACTTGTGTAACTCCCCTCCAATGATGGTCATGGATTTAGAACGCCTCATGATCTGCCGCGCCAGAGTACGCCAGATATGGCAACGTCCAGTCTGGAATAGTGTGCAAAGCCACCACTAACTGCCCCTTTGGGTCAGGCACTGCCAGATCCTCTTCCGACGGTAACTTAACAGACGGATGATAAAGCACATCCAAGAAAACGTTAGGCGGCATCGGCTTACGCTAAGAGCCCAGCCTTAACAATGCATCCGCCGCCTCATTCTTGCAATGATCAATGTGGTCCACCTGATAGCCCTTGAAGTGACCAGCAACGATATTTACTTGCTACCGATAAGCCGCCATCCGCGGGTCCTTGGAATCCCACGTGCATGACACTTGTTGTGCCACCAGATCAGAGTCACCAAGGCACCTAACCCGGCTTAGGTTCATCTCCTTGGCCACACAAAGTCCGTGAAGCAAAGCTTCATATTTAGCTGCATTGTTTGTGCACGAAAACATCAGCCTTAATACATAACAAAACTTATCACCTTTGGGAGAGGTTAAGACAACTCCAGCCCCGAGCCCTCCAACTGTCTGGACCTGTCAAAGTGAATCATCCAGTACGTATTGTCCAGCTTTTCCTTAGGCGACTGACACTCCGTCTAGTCATTTATGAAATCCACCAATGCCTAAGACTTCATGGCTGTGCGAGGCGCATACTTCATATTTAAAGGCCCAAGCTCCAGCGCACACTTAGCAATTCTACAAGTGGCTTCTCGATTCTGTATTATGTCTCCCAACGAAGCAGAGCTAACCATTGTGATTTGATGTCCAAGGAAATAATGCTTCAACTTACGATTCGCCATGAACACCCCGTATATTAGCTTCTGCCAGTGTGGGTATCTTTGCTTTGATTCGATAAGCACCTCGCTGAGATAATAGACCGGCTTCTGAACCAGATACTCTTTCCCTGTCTCCTTACGCTCCACCACAACCGCGGCACTAACTGCCCGATTATTAGCCGCCACATAGAGGAGCAGGTGTTCCTTCTTAGCTAGAGCGGCTAAGACCGGCGGCTTAGCCAGCTGATTTTTAAGTGCTTCAAGAGCTTCATCTGCCGCATCACTCCACACAAAGTCATCCATCTTTCTCATCATCTGGTATAGAGGAATAGCCTTCCCCCACAGGCGGCTGATGAAACGCCTTAAAGCGACAATACGACCCGCCAAGCGCTGCACATCATTGACGCTCGCCGGCTTGCCTAGTGACGTGATGGCCTTTATTTTGTCCAGGTTAGCTTCAATACCTTGCTCTGAAACCAAGAAACCCAGAAGTTTACCTGCAGCAACTCCAAAAACACATTTAGCCGGGTTAAGCATCATCTTATAGACCTGTAAGTTATCAAACATATCCTTCAGGTCATCCAACAATGTCTCCCTCTTCCTTGACTTGACCACAATATCGTCCACATAGGCATGAACATTACGTCCAATCTGGCTATGAAGACAATTCTGCACACAATGTTGGTAAGTCGCATGTGCACTCTTGAGTCTGAACGGCATGGACACATAGCAGAAAGCTCCAAAAGGTGTTATGAACAAGGTCTTCTCTTGGTCTTTAACTGCCATCTTGATCTAATGATAGCCTGAATAGGCGTCCAGGAAACATAAACTCTCACAACCCGTTGTTGCATCAATAATCTGGTCGATACGGGGAGAGCAAATAGGTCAACTGGACAAGCTTCGTTAAGATCCGTGTAGTCTATGCACATACGCCATGTGTCATTCTTCTTGAGCACCAGCATAGTGTTGGCTAACCACTCCGGGTGAAATACCTCCACAATGAACCTTGCTGCTAAGAGTCGGGCTACCTCTTCTCCAATTGCTTTATGCCGCTCCTCGTTGAAACGATGAAGGAATTGCTTAATTGGCTTAAACTTAGGATCCACATTAACGTGGTGCTCAGCGAATTCTCTCGGTCCACCTGGCATGTCAGACGGCTTCCATGCAAAGATGTACCGATTCTCACGGATGAATTCGATGAGCATGCTTTCCTATGCGGGGTCCATGTTGGCTCCAATAGTGAACTGCTTGGATGAGTCGCCCAGGGTAAAATCCACCAGCTTCGTGTCATCAGCCGCAAACTTCAACGGTAGCTCAGACTCTATACCGGGCTTCTTCAACAGCGTCATATCTACCGGGTCAACATTATCCTTATAAAACTTAAGCTCTGCTTCTGTGCAGCTTGACTCTGCATAAGCCGCATCTCCTTCCTCACACTCGATGGCTGCCTTCCGATCACCATGGACCGTGATTGTTCCGTTGAGAGCCGGCATCTTGAGCTGCAGATATACATAACAGGGCCGGGCCATAAACTTTGCGAAAGCCGGCAGGCCAAACAGAGCATGATATGGGCTCTTAATCTTTACCACCTCAAACCACAAGGTCTCCACCCTGTAGTTACACTCATCCCCAAACGCCACTTCCAAAGCAATCTTTCCTACCTGGTAAGCCGACTTGTATGGCACCACTCCATGGAAAACGGTCGATACCGGCTTAAGAGCCTTGTCGGTTAACTCCACTGCTGGAAGGTGTCGTAGTATAAGATGTTGATACTGCTACCACCGTCCATGAGTACTTTTGTGAATTTGTACCCCCCAACCTGCGGAGCAACCACCAGAGCTATGTGACCCAGATTGTCGACCCGTGGCGGGTGATCCTCCCAGCTCCACGTAATCGGGTATTCTGACCATTTTAAGTATTGCGGGAGAGCTGACGTGGCCGCATTGACCGCCCTCTTGCGCATCTTCTGATCCTGCTTATCTAGGCTCGTAGTGAAGACGTGATATTGCCCCCCACTAAGTTGCTTCGGATTGCTCTGATACCTTGAGTGGTTATTCTATTGCTGACTGACATTGCTCTGCTGTTGATGACTTCCCTGGTTTCCTCGATTCTGACTGGTTTGGCCTTGATGACCTGAACCTGACCCGCCAGCACCCAAGCCGGCCCATGAGCCACCCTCTCCTGATCCGCTTGACGGACCGTTACCCTTGTTATGATTTTGACAAAGGCTTTGCTCCCAGAACGCGCGCATAACACTTCAGTCCTTCCAAAGGTGGGTGGCCTCCTTGTCCGACCAGCTGTGCGTCGGGCAAGGTCTGTTTAGTGCCTCTTCTAAGGTGTAGGGCATAGGGGATGCAGGCGCACTGGTCCTGTTGAACGGTGGCCTGAAGTTCTTGTTGCCGCTAGGGTGATTGTCCTCGGATGATTGTGCGTTGGTGTTCGCCACAAATTCTGACCCGCCATCCGGGTTCTTCCGCTTGCCTTGACCGCCATTCCCAGCACCTCCCTGCTGGTTCTTTCCATTGCCGCCCTTCTTACCCTCTCCCAACTTCTCGTCGTCAGAGTCCGGGTCCTTGGTGGTAGCTGAATCGGCATATTTGGTGAGAGTTGTCATGATCTCACCGATATCCTGACAAGAACGCTTCAACCACCCGAGCTTCTGCTTCAGAGGAAAAAACGACAGTCCCTTTCCAAGATCAGAACCGCCTAAGACACCAAAATATTCTTAGACGAGTGGATCACCGTCGAGACTCGCCGCACCCAATGATGGGCCGACTCACCTTCCTGCAGCGCACAAAGATCCAGATCCACAATCGTCATCGGCTGCTTGCAAGTTCCTATGAAGTTCTTGATGAACCGCGCTTTCAACTCGGCCCACGACGTGATGGTATTTGGTGGCAACCCTTTTAACCAAGTGCAAGCTGGTCCTTCCAATATCATGACAAAGTATTTCGCACAGACCGCTTCATCGACCTCCAGCATCTCCATAGCAAGCTCATAGCTTTCAATCCAGGCCTCTTGGGGAAGATCCACCGTGTAGTTGGGCACCTTCCGTGGCCCCTTAAAGTCCTTGGGTAAGCGCGCACTCCTCAGATCTGTTGTAAGACACTGAACACAAAATCCCCTACTTGAGACGCCAATAGGTGTTGCTGGTGCCGGCTCAGGGACCTTTGGGTAATCCGTCACCGGCGTCGACCCTCGCTGAGCCCGGCCCCTATCCATAGCCCCCCGAATATCCATCTCAGGCGGGTTATTGTTGGGTGGGTTCCGCCTCTACTCACTGCTGGAGACCGTGGGCGACTCAATCCGCCGGCTGTCGCTACGGCTATGAACCGGCGTGGAGTGCACCCGGCTCCGACTGTGCGTATACCTTTCTTGCTGAGCCACTGTTGTCCGCAACAGGCTAATCGTGTTCCTCGCCTCTTCGGCAAACGGTGTTCCTTTGGCCAAAGGGAGAGCATCAAGCTTAGCAGCCGCTGCTATCATATTTTCCACCGAATTCGAGTAATGGCCAGACGGCATCACAACGTGCCGCGTCAAAGGTCTGCTCCTCCGTGGCGGGTCTAATTGCCGCGGCACCTCTACCTCCCGGGTCACCATTGGCGACGTACTTGGCCCGGGCCCCGGAGTGTTGAAAAGATTCCGAGGTTGGATCGGTAAACCAACTTGAGTCCTTATGTGCTGAACTGCCTTCGACGCCCGCTGGTCCAGATCAACACGGAGGGCCTCTGCCCTCAAACGTTCTGACTCAACGTTCATTTGGGCTTGCATAGAATTAATATCCTCCTGGGCCTGAGCCATCTATCCCTTGATCCGGTTGACCTCGGCGTTCCACTCTACTTGATTCTTAGCTATCACCTCCATGGCCATCAGAGCCGCCAGCTCATCCATGAGCTCCAATAGAACCTGTGTCGGTGCCTTAGGGGGCTCCGCATCAGGGGGAGCCACTCCAGCCCCCGCTCCGGATGTCGCACCATAGGACACCAGCGCTGGGCCTGCCATGAAAACAGTGGCTCGGCTCGGCGGTTCGTAAGGCTCCGGAATACTGTAACCATCGGCATAGCCCCCTGACCCACCGTCATGAAGTCGATAGATCGATTCCCCATCCTCACTGGAAGATCTTTCATCTGAAAAAGCCAAGGTTTCTCCCGACAAGGAGTCACCGCTGTCCTACGTGAAGCCAACAAAGACGCTCTTCCGCCCGGGTTGAACACGGGCGGGTGTCGCACGTTGGGCCGGCTCGACGATGTTGGGGCAGATGTTCGGCCCAGGTATAGATCCATCTAGGTTGCTTATGAACACGTGCATCTTGCCAATGGGAACCCTATAACCGTACTCGACCGAGTCAGCTTCAGGCCCCCATCCTGAGTCGTCGATGTAGAGCTTGTCGCGGCGACTCTTGGTCATCAAGCCAACGACGTATCCTTCGATCCCTGAGAGAAAGCCCTTTCAGAACTCAACACCACCGTGCACTAGCCCCACGGTGGCGCTAACTGTCATGGTTTTATCATGGTAGATGTCCGAAGACTTAGATTCAAGTCCATCGCTAAGGCGGTGGACTCAAAGGGGTTAGATGGGACGAAAGACATGGATTTACCCAGGTTCGGCCCCTTGAGATGAGGTAAAAGCCTACGTCCTTCTTTGTGTGTATTGATTGGAGTATCGATTACAAGGGAGCATATTTGCTTGACCTAGCTCTCAATGGATTGGTCTCTATCTAAGCCGTCCCATGTCTTGCCTTTATATAGGAGGTCGAGACCACGGGTTACACAAGTCTCATACCGACTCTTACAACGTATCTGACTCGGTCTCTAAGCCGCCTAGCCAACTTTGGTAGGCTGTCTCCGGTCGGCTTACGCTCCTAGGTCTTGCATCTTCTTCCTGACTCTGGGCCTCCATCACAGCCCATCTGGTGAATCGCTGTGCGGCCCAATCTTCCTCTTCTAGACCATATGTTAACGAGCTGCCAGGTATGACCCTGCCCCTCCTAGGCGGGTCTTACCACGGGGTTATATCCCCAACAACATATAAGAAGTATGTCGATTGAAATTTGCTAGGAGTTAACAAACATAGTGATTGTGACCACTCATTAAAATATTACATGCTAAGAAGTTGATATTGGACAAGGAAGACAACATAATGGGTTATGTATGCTTGCTTCCGGATAGAAGTTATATGGTTTTAGATTCTCCAACATGTAGTGCTTTCTTCCATCTCATACTAGCCAAAACTTCCGCACCAAGTAGAGATACTACTTGTGCATCCAAACACCTCAACCCAGTTTTGCCATGAGAGTCCACCATACCTACCTATGGATTGAGTAAGATCCTTCAAGTAAGTTGTCATCGGTGCAAAAAGCAATAACAATTGCTCCTAAATATGCGTGATCTTTTATTGTAAGGGAAATAAGCGTTGTACGAACTTATGATAGTAAGGAAATAAAAGCGACGGACTACATACTAAAGGTTGCTATCACAAAGGGCAATACAACATGGTGTTCCTTTGCACTAAGGGTTTGGGCATTCCAAAACAACAAGCACATGACAACCTCTGCTTCCCTCTGCGAAGGGCCTATCTGTTACTTTTACTTTTTAAATACTTACCTTTATGCAAGAGTCATGGTGATCCTCACCACTTCCTATATTCCGTCTATCTCTTGGCAAGCATTATGTGTTGGGGAATGATATAGACACATATACCTATTTGGATGTGGGTGAGCATGAGTTATTACTGTTGACATCACCCTTGAGGTGAATAGTTGGGAGGCAAAACTATAAGCCCCTATCTTTCTTTGTGTCCGATTGAAGCTTTGATTTCATGAGTATCGCGTGAATTTTAGCAATTATGAAAGACTATTAGATGATTGAGTATGTGGGTTTGCTTTACAAGCTCTTATATTAACTCTTTCCGATATTATGATAAATTGCCAATTGCTTCAATGACTAAGACCATAGTTTATTGGCTGTCAATAGAGTTCTTGGTTCATACTTTATCTTGTGAATGAATTGTTACTCTAGCATAAGAAATCTTATATAATAATTATTGTCATTCTAAAGATTTTCATGATGCCCTCATGTCCGTATTGTATTTTATCGACACCTCTATCTCTAAACATGTGGACATATTTATCGATCTCAACTTTCACTTGAGGGCAAGCGAGGTCTAAGCTTGGGGAGTTGATATGCCCATTTTATATTGATTGTTTCATGCCAATATTATACAACTTTCACATACTTTTGGCAACAATTTATATGATTGATTGATCCAGTGACCAGTGCAAGTTCTTGTTTTTTGTGTGAGTTTTATTTCGCAGGAATTCCATATCAAACAAAGTCCAAACACCATAAAAATTTACGGACATTTTTTTGGAATATTTGTGAATTTTGAGAAGTGGAATCAACGCAAACGGAGGCCCAAAGTGGGCACGGTCAAGCAGGGCGTGGGTTGATAGGTCCATTTTGCATCATGCTTTTATATTGATATTTATTGCATTATGGGATGTTATTACACGTTATGGTGCAATGCTTATGCCTTTTCCCTCTTATTTTACAAGGTTTACATGAAGAGGGAGAATGCCGACCGCTGAAATTCTAGACTGGAAAAGGAGCAAATCTGAGCTACCTATTCTGCACAATTCCAAAAGTCCTGAAATTTATGAAGAATTGTTTTGGAATATATAAAAAATACTAGGAATAATAAATACTAGAGGGGGCCCACCAGGAGGTGGCAAGCCTGCTAGGCGTGGCCACCCCCTTGCTGCGCCTAGCAGGCTTGTGACCCACCTAGCAGGTCCCCGACACCCATCTTCTGCTATATGAAGGGTTTTGACTTGGAAAAATCATAAGGAAGCTTTCGGGACGAAGCACCGCCGTCTCAAGGTGGAACTTGGAGAGAACCAATCTAGAGCTCCGACAGGGTTGTTCTGCCATGGAAACTTCCCACCCGGAGGGGGAAATCGAAGCCATCGTCATAACCAATGATCCTCTCATTGAGAGGGGGTCAATCTCCATCATCATCATCTTCACCAGCACCATCTCCTCTCCAAACCCTAGTTCATCTCTTGTATCTGATCTTTGTCTCAAACCTCAGATTGGTACTTGTGGGTTGCTAGTAGTGTTGATTACTCCTTGTAGTTGATGCTAGTTGGTTTACTTGGTGGAAGATCATATATTTAGATCCTTTATGGTAATTAATACTCCCCTAATTATGAACATGAACATGCTTTGTAAGTAGTTACGTTTGTTCCTGAGGACATGGGATAAGTCATGTTATAAGTAATCATGTGAATTTGGTATTCGTTCGATATTTTGATTAGATGTATGTTGTCTCTCCTCTAGTAGTATTATGTGAACATCGACTACATAACACTTCACCATTATTTGGGCCTAGGGGAAGGTATTGGGAAGTAATAAGTAGATGATGGGTTGCTAGAGTGATAGAAGCTTAAACCCTAGTTTATGCGTTGCTTCGTAAGGGGTTGATTTGGATCCATATGTTTCATGCTATGGTTAGATTTATCTTAATTCTTCTTTCGTAGTTGTGGATGCATGCAAGAGGGGTTAATCATAAGTGGGAGGTTTGTCCAAGTAAGGGCAGCACCCAAGCACCGGTCCATCCACACATCAAATTATCAAAGTAACGAACGCGAATCAAATGAGAATGATGAAAACTAGCTTGACAGAAATTTCCATGTGTCCTCGGGAGCGCTTTGCTTTATATAAGAGTTTGTCTAAGCATTTACTTTGCTACAAAAAAGATTGGGCTATCTTGTTGCACCTTTGCTACACTTGTTACTTGTTAATCGTTACAAATTATCTTATCACAAAACTATCTGTTACCGATAATTTTAGTGCATGCAGAGAATACCTTACTGGAAACCGCTTGTCATTTCCTTTTGCTGCTCGTTAGGTTCTACACTCTTACGTATCGAAAGGACTATGATAGATCCCCTATACTTGTGGGTCATCACGGGTCAGGGCACAAACACGGCCTGGTGGACCGTGCTCACCTCGTATTTAGGTTGGAGCTCTCCTTCGGGCACGAGAAAGCTAATTTTTGGATAAAAAACCCCTCAAAATTTCAGCCCGATGGGAGTTACGGATCTTTGGGAATATAAGAATGGTTTTTGGCCAGAAAACAAAAATACGAAATAGAAGAGAACAAAGAGGGAGATCCAATCTCGGAGGGGCTCCCGCCCCTCCGCTGGCATGGAGGCCATGGACCAGAGGGGAACTATCCTCCCATCTAGGGGGGAGGCCAAGGCATAATAAGAAGGAGGGGGCTCTCTCCACCTCTCCCCGTGGCGCCGGAACACTGTCAGGGCAATCATCGTGACAGCGATCTACATCAACAATCTTGCCGCCGTCAACACCAACTCTCTACCCCTCTATGCAACGGTGTATAACCTATCTTCCCCGCTGTAATCTCTACTTAAAAATGGTTCTCAACTCCATATATTATTTCCCAATGATATTTGGCTATCCTATGATGTTTGAGTAGATCTATTTTGTCCAATGGTTTAATTGTGGTATGATGTTATGGATGTGAGTTGTATGTTGATATGGTGTTGTCCTATGGTGTCCTCCGTGTCGCGCATGCGTGAGGGATCCCCACTATAGGGTGTTGCAATATGTTCATGATTTTCTTATGGTGGGTTGCTTGAGTGACAGAAGCATAAACCCGAGTAGGTGGGTTGTTGTGTATGGGAGTAAAGAGGACTTCCTACTTAAGGCTATGGTTGGGTTTTACCTTAATGATCTTTAGTAGTTGCGGATGCTTGTAGAGTACCAATCATAAGTGCATATGATGCAAGTACGGAAAGTGTGTTAGCGTATGCCTCTCCCTCATTGCATATAACAAGTATCTACTGTATCATATTCAATAGCCTACGGACCATCTTTCTCTTGTGTTACACAAAAAGCTTGCTCCTAACTTTTTTACTATTATTGTTCTTTTATTAAAAAGCACCTAACTTTTATTTCCACGTCCGTTATTTTCTTGCAAAGTACTTCTAGTTTTATTCCCACAAAGTAGTTTCGTATTTGCTCTAGGTAAAGCAAGCATTAGCGTGCGTAGAGTTGTATCGGTAGTCCATAGAAGTTGAGAGAATATTTGTTCTACCTTTAGCACCTCGTTGGGATTCGACACTCTTACTTATCGAAAAAGGCTACAAATGATCCCCTACACTTGTGGGTTATCAAGACCTTTTTCTGGCGCCATTGTCGGAGAGCAATAGCGTGGGGTGAATATTCTCGTTTGTGCTTGTTTGCTTTATCACTTAGTAATATTTTTTGTTTTTAGTTGTTTTCTATCTTTAGATATGGATAGGAAACGCAAAATATCAAAAAAATAGATGTACTTGCTGCTCCAAAAGTTGAGAAACCACTAGTGTTCCGTACTACCGAAGAGTATTACTTGGATATCTTCGATACCTTTGTGCTCGTGCTGAAAAAGCCAACTAGCTTCATTGAGGGAAAATCATTAAATGAGCATGCTCAGTATGTGCGACACCACATATCTCAAAAAGGGAAACTCTTGTGGCATCAAATTAATACTTTGTATTGCTATGTTTGAAATCTATGTGAAATTTGTGATTTTACTTGTTGTTGTGAAGAAACTAAAAAATACCTTCCCTACCAATGTGTGTTTAATGATAATGAAATACTATCTTCTTATGCTAAGGGGGCCTATTGTTATTTTGATGTTGAGCAAACTGAAGAATTTGTTGCTTATAAGGGTGCGTATGAAATTGCTTCTTTGATTGAAAAGTATGATGTTACTCTTTACGAATCTGAAAATTTTGCCATACTTAAATATTGCTATGAAAACTATGCTTCTAATTCTTATATCGATGAATTTATTGAAAGAATGATAGTTGCCTTGGAGGAGACTAATATTTTGCAGGAATCTATGGAAGAGCAAGTTGCTGAAATTGTGAGCTCATTAGATGAAAAAGATGAGGAGGAGAGTGAAGAACAAAAGGAGGAAGAGCGGATTAGCTACTCATGCCCACCTTCTAATGAGAATAACTATTCAAGTCATACAATTTTTAATTAACCTTCGCACATGATGAAGGATGAATGCTATGATGAGTGAATGATGATTGCTATAATCCCTTGGGTTCATTTGAAATATCCCTTTTGATGAACTTGATGCTTGCTATGCTTGTGGCCAAGATGCCAATATGAATTATGCTTATGAAGATGAACTTGCTATAGTTCCTTATGTTAAGCATGAAATTGTTGCTATTGCACCCACACATGATAGTCCTATTATCTTTTTGAATTCTCCCAACTACACTATATCAGAGAAGTTTGCTCTGGTTAAGGATTATATTGATGGGTTGTGTCTTGCTACTACTCATGATGATTTTGATGAATATACTATGCATGTGCTTTCTTCTCCTACTTGCAACTATTATGAGAGAGGAACTACATCTTCACCTCTCTATGTTTCCAATACAATAAAATGGCAAGAAACTACTTATGCTATGTATTGGTCCTTACTTTGTGTGAACAAATTGTTCTTTTATGACATGCCAATGCATAGGAAGAGAGTTAGACTTTGTTGGTATATGCTAAACATCACTTTTTGCTCAATACTAAACTACAAATAATTGTTAATTAAAATTTGCTTTGATATACCTTGGGATCCGGGTGGATCAATTACTTGAGCACTTTATGCATATCTTAATGGCTTTAAAGAAAGTGCTACCAGGGAGACAACTCGGAAGTTTTAGAGAGTCATTTATTTCTGAGTGTGCTTTTATAAAGTTTTTTAAAAATAGAGGGGAACCTAAAACTTCACAAAAGGAAAGGTGGAAGTGAGAGAGATGATGAGCATCGTTGAAGTGGGGGACGTCCTTGAACTTTTGTTCATGCCCATGGAAACTTTGTGAATCTTGAATCACGGTAATTTTTACAACAAAAATAATTATCCCCTTCTACAAATCCATTATATAATAAAAATAATGTGGCAAGATTTGCCTTTAGGATGATTAGATTGCTTGTTGGTATGTGCAGTGTAAAACAGAAACTTTAGCTGTAGTGCGTGAATTTTCATTTTTTACTGGAAGGTTAAAAGTTTCAAAATAAATTACACAGTATTTCTATACAAATGTTTTATTTCTTCCTATTTTTCAGAATTTTTGGAGTTACATAAGTATGGTCAAAGTTCAAATTACTACAGTCTATCATGTTTAAGACAGATTCGGTTTTGATGCATTGTTTTGCTTGTTTTGTTGAAACTATCAATTTTATCGGTGGTGTAAGCCATAGAAAAGTTATAATACAAAAGGTATATTGAAAGTATAAAATATGATTTGGTTTGCAACAGTACTTAAAGAAGTATTTTGCTTTATTATACTAACGGATCTTACCAGTCTTCTGTTAAGTTTTGTGTGGATGAAGTGTTCGAAGATCGAGGAGGTCTCAATATGAGGAGAATAAGGAGATGCAAGAGTTAAAGCTTGGGTATTCCGAAGGCACCCCAAGTAAATATCCAAGGAGGCTCAAGTGTCTAATCTTGGGTATGCTCTGGAAGGCATCCCATCTTTCTTCAACAAGTATCGGTATGTTTTCGGATTCGTTTCATTTATGTGATATGTGCAAATCTTGGAGAATCTTTTGCGTTTAGTCTATGCACCATGCTGGTATGAGATAGTACATGGTTGATTTATAGAATGCTCATTTCACTTCACTTATATCTTTTGAGTATGGCTTTATAGAATGCTTCTCGTGCTTCACTTATATCATTTGAAGTTTGGATTGTCTGTTTCTCTTCACATAAAAAACCGCTATTTGAAGAATGTTATTTTGCTTCACTTATATTTATTAGAGCATGGTATTTTTTATAAAGAATTAAACTCTCTTGCTTCACTTATATCTATTTAGAGAGTCAACAGGAATTGGTCATTTGCATGGTTAGTCATAAAATCCTACATAAAACTTATGGATCACCGGGTATGATATGTTTAATTCTTTGAAATGGTTTTGCGATATAGAGATGATAATATGTGGGAGGTACTAGTGGATGATTGTGTTTAGTAATATATTGGTGCTAAGATATGTGATTCCCGAAGCATGCACGTATAGTCTCCCGTTATGCTAGGAAGTTCGAGCACACTTTATCCTTGATTGTCCATCTTTGTGTGAAGGTTAGGGGCGCATGATGATTAACTCCTACTAACCTCCCCCCTAGGGTCATGCGTAGTAATACTTTGCTTCAAGGGCTAATAAACTTTTAGAATAAGTATGTGAGTTCTTTATGACTAATGTGAGTCCATGGATTATACACACTCTTACCTTTCCGCAATTTGCTAGCCTCTACGGTACCGAGCATTGGCCATTCTCACCTCGAGAGTCGGCACAAACTTCGTCGGTGCGTCCAAACACCGTGATATGATATACTCTATCACACATAATTCTTATTATATCTTCGTCAAAACAACCACCATACCTACCTATTATGGCATTTCCATAGCAACTCCGATATATATTGCCATGCAACTTCCACCGCTTCCGTTTTGATGAATTGAGCATTGATTGCCATATTGCTTTACATGATCGTAAGATAGCTAGCATGATGTTTCCATGGCTTTCCCTTTTTTATATCTTTTTCTAAGATATATCATTGCACAACATTCATATAGAGTCATATTTTGTTCTAGGTATCGAGTTGTGATAGTGAGTTATAAGTAAATAGAAGTGTGATGATCATCATTATTCATTATTAGAGCATGTCCCAGTGAGGAAAGGATGATGGAGACTATGGTTCCCCCACAGGTCCGGATGAGGCTCTGGACAAAGGAAAAAGAGTAAAAAATAGAAAAAAGGAAAAAGTGTCGTGGGGGACGAACACCTATGGGATTGGGAGGACCCCTTTCGGTTCGGCAGGGAGACGGATATGCACGAAGAGCAGGACGAACGAGCAGCGCGGGGGATTTTTACCCAGGTTCGGGCCACTGAGAAGCGTAAAACCCTACTCCTGCTTTGTGTATTATGCATGTTCTCGGGTTCTAGCCACAGGAGTATTGTGTGGGTGATCGAGCACAGCAGCTACGCGTGCGAGGTAGAAGATTGGTCAAAAAGATCTTCTACTATAACGCCTTGGGCCTCCTTTTATATGACCTAGTGGATCCCAACAGCAGTGCACAGTGCATACACAAGGTGTACAGTGCTACAGTGCTATCATACCTAACATTGATGGTGTAATACATCCGCATTTAATGCTCCGTCTGGTGCCTTTGACCGTCTACGAGGCAGGACAGGACCCCGTCCCATCGGCACCGCTTAGCCCCCTCCATTGTCGGCGCCTCGACACGTGCCCAGATGAGGCGACACCTGGCCTCTGCGCTAGCGGGGTCTTGCCAGGGCTTCCCCTTGCCGGGGGTTTGAAGGCCATCCCGACACGGTCTTGTCGGGGGTCCAGCCTTCAGCCTTGATTGTTTGTTTGGATGTCTCTTGATTTTCTTGTATCCGCATCTGGCAGTTCCCTTTTGGGCCTTGCCACCGGAGTGGCTACTACTGCCCGTGCACGAGTAAGGGGCACTGGAGAACCCAAAACTCTAGTGCACCGACAGGAGCCCCCAGGCCCGGGCCATACACGGCGCGAGGCGTTGTTAAGCCAGGGCCAAACAGTGCACGGGCACGCATGGCAGGAGCCCGCGGTTGTGAGCATTCCGCTTACTGCGCCTCCCCATGATGTGTGCAAGGTGCACGTCATGGGATACGTGCGCAGGGCGGTAATAATTATTTCAATTGCCGTTTCCACCACGTGCGCTACATGCATAGTGGGGAGCTGGCAATGACTTAAAGTCCATGCTGTGGTAGAAACTTCAGCATTGTGGATTGGAGCAACGGGGCGGTTGTTGTTCGCCCTGTGATCGTGGGCGACGCTATTGGAGGAGGTGGGCGGTGACTCTTAGAGCAAGGGAGAGCCAGCTCCCGTGCTCCCCCCTATAAATCAAGGGGTATCAAGGGAGATGCTCATCCATCCATCCCTCCTCATCGAGCATGAACCTCCAGAGCTCACCCTTCCACCTCCTCCAAACCTTGAGTGGTGCCCACCCTTAGCCATGAATAGGGGGCAAGGGCGGCCACCATCCTCTGCGTCAAGGAGGAGTACATGTCGAGATCATGCTACCGCTTCCGCCGCAGAGGTGGAGGGTGACCCGGGTGTGCGTGGCGAGGGAAGCGCGAGGGCCCATGGTCGCCGCGGAGGTCGAGGCCGGGGGAGGCGGAGCGCTGCTCCACCTCTCCCTCTGAAGCCAAGCCTCTTCCTCAAAGAGACCCATGCCGAGGGGACAGCGTTGGAGTTTGTCCTTAAACTGCACGGTCCCCTTTGGAGCTATTTGCGCCACCCTCACCCTTTCGCCAGGGCGATGGAGACCGACGAGCCACCCGTTTTGTGGCTGTGGGCACATGGCTGCCACGCGGGTGGACGTCGAGTATCCGGAGAGCCGCGTCATGTTCTTCAGGTGCGGCTGGAAAACCATCGCCCGCGCCCACAACCTCCAGGATGGCACGTCCTTCATTTCAAAATGACGGAGGCCGATCTACTCTCCCTCAAGATTTATGGGTGCTCAGGCGTCCGTCTCAGCTGTTGCAAAGAGAGCTCGAGCGGAGCCGAAGGCTCCTCCTCGAGCGACAGTGACGAGGGGGACAGTCGTGAAGACAATGATGATGAGTCCGGTCTTCAGGCCGTCAATACGGAATACGATGACCTAGACTCGGACTGACCGTAGGCTGCACCATCACCGTCAGCCTCACGCCTCTCCTCCTCCTGGCAAGACGATCCTGCCGAGGGTCCTTGTCCCGGGCGCTGCCTCATCTTCCAGTTGGATCTTTCGGCAGGCCCGTAGACTTCGGCTTCTCGCCCCCCTCTCGTCCGCACAGTGTTGGTCTTCTCCTTTGCGGAATGCTAGCCCAGGAGGAGCCAGGCTCTCGTCGAAGGCCCCTTGCTATCCTTTTCTCCTTGTAATCTGCCTCCTCCTCCTATCTTTTTCTTCTTGTAATATCCCCTAGGGGAGAAAGTCAAATAAAAATGTACTTAGGAAGAGGCGACAACTCATGTAAATTTCACCCTATTTGAATGACCGTATGTTATTCCCCTTGTTAGATTCCTCTTTGCATGGTGCTTTCCCTACGCTTTTCGGAAGAAATATTGCCGGCATGTGTAGTCCTACTGCGAGCGCTTCGAGGAGCGGGTCTTTAGTAGCCTGCTTGCGGTGCTACTACCAGCAAGATACCTTGACGTTCTTGGCATGGCCACTCAAACTGTTGAGTGGGCTCAAAACAGAGTAAGGGCGTGACCGCAACCACTTGAGCCATTGAGCGTACTCGAAATAGGGCAAGGGCACGAGCGCGGCCACTTAAGCCGTTGAGCGGACTCGAAACAGAGCAAGGGTGCCTCGATCACGAGAAGGTTCCTTAGCGTGCAGGTTTTCCATACAATATTCGGAATCGTCCAAGGAAAATATATCCATAAAAAAATCACTTAGGGTTTAGCAACTTATCTTCCCATCGCGGTACTTTTTCGCTCCTTCCCGCAAGATGCCAATTTTGGACGTCGCCGGTGTCCATACCATCTCATCCCCCCTGCAAACTTGCACGCGAGAGAACCTTCTGTCTTTTAAGAAAAAGAAAGAAGAGAAAATAGAGATGTGGAATCTTGACAGACTGTTAGTACTTGTCGGGAATAGGCGTAATGCAACATCTTGGATAACCATGCAAAACAAGTAAACATGGAAATCAACAAGAGTTGCAGAACGCTCAGTCTTATTCAGCTATGCACAGGGTCTGTGCCTAGCTTTGTACAAAGGATCACATGCCTTACCGGCAATACTCGTACAAAAGGTGGTTGCCGGGGGGCCCGACAACCTTGCCTTATGGGTAGAACTTACAAAGATGCTCGATATTCCAAGAGTTTCTTGTCAAAATGCCATCTTCGGTCTCCAGGCAGACTGCGCCAGGCCTGGTGACCCGTACTACCCAATAAGGGCCTTCCCACTTCGGTGTCAACTTGTTGGAATTCTTGGCCGACTGAACGCACCGAAGAACAAGGTCACCTTCCTCAAGGCTTCGGGCATGAACCTTGCGGCTATGATAGCGGCGCAAAGCTTGCTAGTAGCATGCAGCTCTCACAGCAGCCTGAAGACGATCTTCCTCAAGGAGCATCGCGTCATCTTGTCGCAACTGCTCTTGCTCAAGCTCATCATAAGCAAGCACTCGAGGTGAGCCGTATATGAGTTCTGTGGGGAGAACTTCTTCTGCCTCGTATACCAGGGAGTAGGGTGTCTGGCCCGTGGCTCGATTTGGTGTCGTTTTGATCGACCAACGAACTGTCGACAGTTCATCAATCCAGCGCCTTCTGCACTTGTGCAGCTTGTCGAAAGTTCCTGTTTTAAGCCCTCGCGGCACTTCAGCATTCGCCCTTTCCGCTTGGCCATTGCTCCTTGGGTGAGCGACAGAAGCAAAACAGATTTCGATGCCAAGGTCCTGGACATACTGCATGAATGTGCGGCTTGTGAACTACGTGTCGTGTTTAGTGATGATCCTGTTGGGAACACCAAAGCGACAGACTAGTCCTTTGAAGAACTTGATGGCTGACTGTGCTGTCACCTTTCTCACTGCCTCCACTTCCGGCTACTTCGTGAACTTGTCGATTGAAATGTACAAGTACTCAAAGCCCCCTGTAGCACGAGAAAAGGGGCCCAAGATGTCGAGCCCCCAGACCAAAAATGGCCAGGAGAGAGGGATTGCTTGAAGAGCTTGAGCTGGTTGATGTAGCTTCTTTGAATGGAACTAGCATGCTTCACACTTGGTTACTAGCGCAGTTGCATCCTAGAGGGTGGTGGGCCAGAAGAAACCTTGTCGGAATGCTTTGCCGACCAGTGCTCTTGACCCTATGTGGGAGCCACATATGACTCCATGTATCTCTGCCAAAAGCTCCAGTCCACCCTCCCGAGGAACGCACCTCAATTTCACACCACAAACTAGTACATGCTGGATTGACGAGCTACTTTCTTTGCTTCTTCTTGTTCCTCTGGGAGTTCTCCTATTTGGAGGAACTAGACAATGTGTTGCGCCCATGCCGGAGCCTGGGGCTTGATGACAAGGACTAAAGGCATGTCCTCTGCCGCGGGAGCGTTTGTCTCTATGGCAAAGACCTGAGGCCTTGCTGAAGCCTGTTGCCCCCCGGCAAGCTTGGCGTCGTTCCCGACAACTCTCTCACCAGTGGCTTCTGGGAGCTCTCTGGGGAAGTACTGGCCAGAATTCAACTTCCTTCTTTTATCTTGCTTTGTTGACAGTGCTATGGATGGCTGAGTTAGCTTGAGCACAAAAGTTCCTGGTTCCACGGGTAACTTGAGGGCAGCGCGCTTCGATAGCTCATCGGCAATGTTGTTCTCCGCACGACGAACATGCTCTGTTTGCAGGCCATCGAAGCACTCCTCCAGCTTTCTCACTTCATCCATGTAAGCCTCCATCAACGGGCTCTGATAATGCTTGTTGACTTGCTTGCCGACAAGCTGTGAATCACCTCTGACGATGAGCTTTTTGATTCCAAGGTCTGCTGCGATCCTAAGACTGGCAAGTAGTCCTTCATACTCCATCATATTATTTGTTGATCTCTCCTGGGGAAAGTGCATTTGAATCACATACTTGAGGTGCTCTTCGATGGGCGCAAGAAGCAACACGCCGGCACCGGCCCCTTGCAGGGAGAAAGCCCCATCAAAATACATGACCCATTCTTGCTTAGTTTCCTTGCCGAGAAGAGTTGTTTCTTGGACCTCTTCGTTTGGCGTTGGAGTCCATTCTGTAATGAATTCTACCAGGGCTTTGCTCTGGATAGTTGAAGTACTTTCAAACTTGATACCAAAGTTGGACAACTCCAAAGCCCACTCTACAATCCTGCCGGTGGCATCTATATTCCGCAGAATCCGTTGCAGCAGAAAGCGAGTGATGACGGTGATCTCAGGTGCTTGAAAGTAGTGGCGCAGCTTCCTCGAGGCCATAAGGAGACCGAAAAGTAGCTTTTGCACACCAGAGTATCTTGACCTAGCTCCCTGCAAGAGGGAACTGACAAAATAAATTGGGCGCTGCACCATCTTCTTCTTCTATGTTGCTTCGTTTGTCTGTACTGACCCTGCCTTGCCGGCATTAGGACCTACCAGGGGAGTTCCTAGCTCATTGCTTGGCGATCACGCCCCTGTCGTCGCCTCTTCACCAGCTTCCCTCTACACCACCAGCGTAGCGCTAGCCACTTGATTCGTCACCGCTAGATATAGCAGCAACGGTTCTTATGGCCTAGGTGCGACTAGTGTTGGCGGAGAGGAGAGGTACTTCTTCAGATCCTTCAGCGCTGCCTCTGCTTTAGGAGTCCATTTCATAGGACATGCCTTCTTCAAGATTTTGAAGAATGGCAGGGTGCGCTCAGCAGATTTCGAGATAACCTGCTTAGAGCTGTGACACAACCGTCAAGACGGCGTACATCCTTAACGCACTTTGCTGCTTCAATCTGCTCAATCGCCTTGATCTTGTCAGGGTTTGCTTCAATCCCACGCTAAGACACAAAGAACCTGAGAAGCTTGCTAGATGGAACGCCAAACACACACTTCTCGGGATTGAGCTTTAGGTTGATCTTGCGCAGATTTGCAAACGTCTCTTCTAGGTCTTGTATGACTGTTGTCGTGTACTTGGTTTTGACCACCATGTCATCCATACAAGCTTCCATATTCCTATGTAGCTGGGGTTCAAAACCTATCTGGACCGCTCTAGCAAATGTTGAGCCAACACTTTTTAACCCGAAAGGCATTCGCAGGAAGCAGCACGTACCACATGGGGTGATAAATGTGGTCTTCTATTCATCTTCCTTTGACATGAAGATCTGATGGTACCCTGAGTACACATCGAGGAACGACAGCAAGTCACAGCTGGTAGTGGAGTCCACAATCTGATCGATGCGCGGCAAGGGAAAGGGATCTTTTGGACATGCTTTTTTGAGATCTGTATAGTCAATACACAGCCTCCATTTCCCACTCGCCTTGCACACTTCGACTGGATTGGCCAACCATGTTGGGTGGAGCACCCCTCTGACCAGACCTACTGCTTCTAGTTTTCTAATTTCCTCAGCAATGAATTCTTGTCTCTCTAAGGCTTGCTTCCTCACTGTTTGCTTGATGGGCCGTGCATGAGGACAGACGGCAAGATGGTACTCAATCACCTCCCTGGGAACACCAGGGAGTCAGATGGTTGCCATGCAAACACATCGACATTCGCCCGCAGGAAGGCAACGAGCGCGCTTTCCTATTTGTCATCAAGGGTGGAACTTGTGGTGAAAGTTCCCCCCGTGCCATCCTCCTTGACGGGCGCCTTTTTAGTCTCCGGTGGATCTGCCTTGGACTTCTTGTTCTTGCTTGTGGAGCTCTCTAGCACATCGTCAACAGAAGCGTAGCACTCCGAGGAGGTGTGCTTGCCGGAATGTGCACCAGAGGCTTTGCCAGTCTTCTTCCCCCCGGGAGTTTCGGCAGCAGGAGCAAGTGCCTTGGCGGCAGGTGCTGCAACTGCCTCCTGGTAGAGTTGGTCGGCACAGACGAGTGCACCATTCTTGTCAGAGTTGATCGTGATGACACTCATTGGCCCGGGCATCTTCAGCACATTGTAAGCGAAGTGGGTGGCCGCCATGAACTTGGCCGGCGCTGGGCGGCCAAGGATACCGTTGTATGGCAATGAGATCATAGCAACGTCAAAGACGATCTTGGCTGTTCTTAAATTTATGTCATGACCAAATGTTACAGGTAGTGTGATCTTGCCCTTTGGCTGAGTCCTCCCTGAATTGACCCCTTGGAATGTGCCTGTCGGCTCGAGATCTTCATCAGGGATTTGTAGCCTCTGGATGACGTCTGGCGAGATTAGGTTTAGGCTGGCCTCATTGGCAACTAGCATTTTCATCACCTTGAGGTTGCGAATTGTCGGTGAAACCAACAATGGCAAACACCCGACAACGATTGTGCGATTAGGGTGATCCTCGGCGTTGAAAATGATAGGAGTATTGGACCACTTCAGAGGTTTCTAGGCACCGACAGACGGCTCCGCCGCATTGACCACGCACGCCCACTGTTTGAGTTGGCGGTGAGAGGAATGCGACGAGGCACCTCCCTCGATGCACATCATCTTTGTAGCCTTCTGTAACTCATGCTCTCAGGACTCGTCGTCCTCTTTGTTGCAATCGTCATCCCCTTCTTGTTCTTCGTGGCCTCGAGCGGGCCTCTCCTTTTGTTGCTTGGCACTGCCATGGCGACCTCCTCAGTCACTGTGTTTCTTACCAGACCCTTCTGCACCGTTTTGGGCTTTCTCCTTATCTCGCCTCATGTACTCATCCTTTTGCTTCTCGATGAGTTGCTCGACCTGTCGGCAGTTTTGGAGGTCGTGGCCCTTGGTGAGATGGATCTTCCAGTATTGCTTGTCGGAGCCTTCCGTCTTGTCGGCGACCACCAAGGCCTGACACGGGGTGCACCCGGCAACCTCCTTGCCGGTACTGTCAACCTTAGTTTTCTTGGCGGCGTCGACATTGGCGAATCCCTCGACGGCAAGCACACTCTTACTCTTGCGCTTCTTGTTTTCCCGCTGGTTTTTCTTTGTCGGGGCGGTGTCGTCTTCGTCATCGGAGTTGACTCCAATGCCAGCTTCTTTGCCGGGGAGTCTCCTCCCTTCTTCGGCTCGGGCACATCTATCAGCCAGAGCATAAAGCTCGGCAACATGCCTAACCTTGTTCATTGCCATCTCTTCACACATCCTACGGTTGCACACATTCTGGTGGAACACGCTAACAATAGCGACAGGATGAACGTCCGAGATGTTGTGATGCACACGGCTAAACCTTTGAATGTACTTGCGCAGGGTCTCGCCTTCTTTCTGGGGAATGATGTGCAAGTCACTTTCTTGACCAGGAGCTTGGTGGCCTCTAGTAAAAGCGCCAACAAACTCATGGCACAGGTCTGCCCAGGAGGTGATGGAATTCTCCGGTAGGTGCATCAACCACGACCTGACGTTGGGCTTGAGTACCAACGGGAAGTAGTTGGCGAGTATCTTGTCGTCGTGAGCTCCGGCAGCCTGCACCGCAATGGTGTAGATGCTCAAGAACTCCGACGGGTGAGTCTTTTCGTCATATTTCTCCGGGACCTCTGGCTTGAACGTTCGGGAGTTGGGCCACTGGACTCGTTGCAGCTCATGGGTAAACGCTGGATAACCCACCTCGTAAGGTAGGCTGACAGGATACCCTGGTGCAGATTTGTCCATAGTGGGCCCCGCACGCTTATCAGATTGATGGCGCGCTTCCCGCCACCGCTCGATCATAGTCCGAGCGTCTTCCTTGCTTTGCTCCCAAAGAACTTGACGCTGATCACAACGAGTCCGTGGATCAGATGACGTCGTTGAGTAACCATCACAAGCGTCGGTCTGACGAGTCGGTGACCAGTGTTGTTGCTGTGGAGGAGAGTGCACTGGAGTTGTACCGCCTATGGCCTTCTCGCCACTGGCGCGAGCTGGCTCGATGGACCAAAACTTATCAGTGAGGCTGAGGAGGCTCTAAATGGTGGCTCTCCACTCGTCGAGCTTCTTCGCAGCAGGAGGGAGCTTCACGAGCAGTTGTGCCCTCGCCATTGCTTCTTCCGATATGGTCGGCAGCGAACGACGCGAAGAACGTGAGGTGCTCTGACTCCTAATCGCATTAGAAGGAGCTCCCTCGCGGTCCCGCGATTGCATGCCACTCCCACTAGCATGCTGGCGTGCATGCTGGTCCCCCACATCTTGAGAATGATGCGCAGGAGCTTTTCCGTGGGGACATTGGGAACCACCGACACCGTGGCGCTGCTCTTCGTGTGCATCCTGAGAAGGTCGCGGCATACGCACCGACGTGGGTGTCTTGGAGGGTGCCCTTCTGTCCCTGGAGTTCACCATACCGCCCGTAGGCGGTATAGCTCCGTCCTAAGACCCAACGGCGCGAGGGTTTCTGCCACCGACGTGAGCCTCTCCATGGAGGGCGTTGTCGCTTCCTTGGCCTTGATCATCGGAGCGCCGCATGGGCATGGGATCTCCACTTCCTCCGCCTGCGTCCACTCCGTCACCTGCTTGGGCGACTACGGGCACGGCAGATGTGGAGGGCTCCACCGCCGTGAAATCCTTCTTCTTGGGAGCCATGGCGATGGATATGATGAAGGAACTGACGCGCTGATCGTTGCACCAGATTTACGCAACGAATCCCCCTACCTGGCGTGCCAAAGATGTCATGGGGGACAAACACCTATGGGATCGGGAGGACCCCTTTCGGTTCGGCACGGAGACGGATATGCGCGAAGAGAAGGGTGAACAAGCAGCGCGGGGGATTTTTACCCAGGTTCGGGCCACTGAGAAGCTTAAAACCCTACTCCTGTTTTGTGTATTATGGGTGTTCTTGGGTTCTAGCCACAGGAGCATTGTGTGGGTGATCGAGCACAGTGGCTATGTGTGTAAGCTAGAAGATTGGTCAAAAAGATCCTCTACCATAACGCCTTGGGCCTCCTTTTATATGACCAAGGGGATCCCAACAATGGCGCATAGTGCGTACACTGTTGGGGAACGTTGCATGGGAAACAAAAAAATTCCTATGCACATGCAAGATCTATCCATGGCGATGAGCATCTACGAGAGGGAGAGTGGATCTACATACCCTTGTAGATCGCTAAGCGGGAAGCGTTAAGAAACGAGGTTCGTATAGTCGAACGTCTTCGCGATCCAAATCGTCGAGCATCTCGCGATCTCATCACGACCCGTCCCGCGATCCAATCACGATCCGTCCCGCGAACTCATCACAATCCGTCCCGCGATCTCATCATGATCCGTCCCGCGAACTCATCATGATCCATCCCGTGATCTCATCACAATCTGTCTCGCGATCTTGATCATGGTCCTTCCGATCTAGCGCCGAACGGACGGCACCTCCGCGTTCAGCACACGTACAGCTTGATGACGATCTCCGCCTTCTTGATCCAACAAGAGGGAGTAGAGAGGTAGAAGATTTCTCTGGCAGCATGACGGTGCTCCGGCGATGGTGGTGGAGCTATTCCGGCAGGGCTTCGCCTAAGCACTGCAGAAATCTGATCTAGAGGAGAAACTATGCACTAGAGGAACGGGTGGCATGTGGTTGAAAATCTTGTGCCAAAAACCCTAAAACCTCTAGTATATATAGGAGAAAGAGAGAAGGAGGCTTGGCTCCCAAGGAGCCAGCCCTTGGGTCGGCCGAACCAAGGAGGAGAGGAGGAATCCTCCTCCAATCCTAGTAGGACTAGGACTCCTCCTTATTTTGGTCTTTTTGCCTTTTTCCACCTTATTCTCTTTGGGCTTTCTCTCCCAGCCGCATGGGCCTTGTGTGGGACTTCCACCAGCCACTAAGGGCTGGTATTCACTCTCCCACAGCCCATGTAGCCTCTTGGGTCGAAATACACCTCCCGATGGTCTCCCGGTACACTACTGGCACTCCCGGTACACTATCGATGAGCCCGAAACTTTTCCGGCGACCAAAATAGGACTTCCTATATATCAATATTTACCTCCAGACCATTCCGGAGCGCCTCGTGACGTCCGGGATCTCATCTGGGACTCCGAACAACCTTCGTTCACCACCATACATAACTCTATACTACCGAAACGTCACCAAACCTTAAGTGTGAAGACCCTGCGGGTTCGAGAACTATGTAGACATGACCGAGACATCTCTACGGTCAATAACCAATAGCGGGACCTGGATGCCCATATTGGTTCCTACATATTCTACGAAGATCTTTATCGGTCGAACCTCTATGTCAAGGATTCAGTTAATCCCGTATGATGTTCCCTTTGTTCTTCGGTATGTTACTTGCCCGAGATTCGATCGTCGGTATCTCCATACCTAGTTCAACCTCGTTACCGACAAGTCTCTTTACTCATTCCGTAATACAAGATCCCGTGACTAACACTTAGTCACATTGCTTGCAAGGCTTTATTGTGATGTTGTATTACCGAGTGGGCCCTGTGATACCTCTTCGTCACACGGAGTAACAAATCCGAGTCTTGATCCATGCCAACCCAACAGACACCCTCGGAGATACCTGTAGAGCACCTTTATAGTCACCCAGTTACGTTGCGACGTTTGATACACACAAGGTACTCCTCCAGTGTCAATGATTTGCATGATCTCATGGTCATAGGAACATATACTTGACCTGCAGAAAACAGTAGCTATAAACTGACACGATCATATGCTACGTTTGTAGTTTGGGTCTTGTCCATCACATCATTCTCCTAATGATGTGATCCCGTTACCAAATGACATCTGATGTCCATGACTAGGAAACCATAGCCATCTTTGATCAACGAGCTAGTCTATTAGAGGCATACTAGGGACATGGTGTTATCTATGTATCCACACATGTATCTGAGTTTCCGATCAACACAATTTATAGCATGGATAATAAACGATTATCATGAACAAGGAAATATGATAATAACTACTTTATTATTGCCTCTAGGGCATATTTCCAACAGTCTCCCACTTGCCCTAGAGTCAATAATGTAGTTCCCATCACCATGTGATTCGCCTTGATTGTTTGTTTGGATGTCTCTTGATTTTCCTGTATCTGCATCTGGCAGCTCCCTGTAGGGCCTTGCCCCCGGAGTGGCTACTACCTCCCTTGCACGAGTAAGAGGCACTGGAGAACCGAAAACTCTAGTGCACCAACAGTCTATAACGCCCTGGGCCTCCTTTTATATGACCAAGGGGATCCCAACAGAGGCGCACAGTGCGTACACGAGGTGTACAGTGCTATAGTGCTATCATACCTAACATTGACTGTGTAAGACAGGTGCATTTAATGCTCCGTCTGGTGCCTCTTACCATCTATGGGACGGGACAAGACCCCGTCCCATCGGCACTGCTTAGCCCCCTCCCTCACTGTGTAGTGACCCGACCTGAAAGGTCGAATCTCCGGTGTTTCTGTACCATCCCAAGATCATGCTGGTACACACACGGTACATCAATGTATATATCAAAAGGAAATCACACAGCATTAATTAATCAAAATCTCATATCGAGTCCTTTATTACAATAAGGATTACAATAAAGTGGCTGAAGGCCAACTCATGAGATAAACTAAACCAAAAAACTTGCGGAAGCTCCATAGGTAGTTGAGTCCATCTGACTCCAAGGGCATCTCACCAAGCGTAGAGCGTATCCTCACTCCTGGTCGGAAAAGTACTTTGCAACATGATACGTTGCAGCCGTATAGGTCAGCATACTAAATATGTCGGCAATGTCACAAAAGAGGGGGTAAAGTAATCATCTAGTATATATGCATATATGGCAGGTGGGGGTAGTAAGTTTTTGCATAAAGCCAATTTTTCCTACAACAAGAGAGGGCAAAGGCATAATTACTACAATGTTGGTTGATTAATGAGATGGTTCCACCAACCAATTCTCATACCCAAGTTGACATTAAAATACCCACATCAATGTAATTTATGGTGTTGAGAGTTCCAGAGGCTCAAACTGTCCATGACCATGGACACGGCTAATCGATTAGGTTTGGGTACTCTGCAGAGTTTTGCATACGTTCCCCACAAGATTTGATCGCCTCCATTGGATTTTCTCGCACTTCATGGTGTTTGAGAAATGGATGACCAAAACATGGTCTTCTAAAGGGTTTCCCTGAGACTCTGACGGTGCCCATCCTTTCCTACCGTTCTTCTACATCTCGTAGCACAGCCTGTCCAGGGTCACCACGATATCCAACCAAGCCAGAGCCCATAATGGCTTGTGGCTGTGCAGGTAAGCCTTGAGTCTTGAAGCATCCATTCATCTCTTTGTGCCTGGGTGGACCTTTCCGCATGAATACTGGCACCACTACTGGAATTCAGTTATTTGCCATCTTCCAGCTCTTTGCCGTCTGCTGGCAGATGGCAAAGGGGTTGTTTGCCGTCAGCTTTGGGAAAGCAGACGGCAAAGAGCTGGCTGATGGCAAAGACACTATTTGCCATCAGCCAGCTCTTTGCCGTCTGCCAGCGGACGACAAAGCTTCTTTGCCGTCTGCTAGCAGACGACAAAGAGGTGGGGTGGGGCCCAGTGGAGGCCAGTTAACTGCAACGGCCCACCCCACCTCTTTGACGTCTGCTAGCGGACGGCAAAGAAACTTTGCCGTCTGCTAGCAGACGGCAAAGAAAATAACTCTAACGGGCCGTTACCCCCCTCCTCTCTCTCTTCTATTTTCGTCTCCCGCCGCCACCGCCCTTCGCCCCCCCGCCCCTCCCCCTCCGCCGCCCCGCACCGTCGACGGCCCCCCGCCCCCGACCGCACCCCACCGCCGCCCCGACCCCATGCCGCCCCGGCCCGCCTCCCACCGCGCGCCGCCACCCACGCCCCCCGCCGCCTAGCGCCCCGCCGCCCCGCGGCCCCGCCGCCCCCACCACCTCGACAACCAGGCGCCCCGCCGCCCCGACGCCCTCGCCGCCCCCGTGCCCCGCCGCCCCGCCGCCTCACTCCGGTGAACTCTCCCCCCTGTTTTTTTCCTTTTTTGCTGTTAGTTAGGTTAGTTACTACTGTTAGTTAGGTTAGTTAGATTAGTTCTAGGTTAGTTAGGTTAGTTCTAGGTTAGTTAGGTTAGTTCTTGAAAAAAAATTATTAGGAGGAGAAAATAAGAAGAATAAGAAGAATAAGATGAAGAAGAGGAGGAGGAGGAGAAGAAGAAAAGGGGGAGGAGAAGAAAAGAAGAAGGAGAAAAAGAAAAGAAGGAAAAATAAAAAAGGAAAAGAACAAAAAATAATAAGAAGAAGAAACAGAAGAAAAGGAGTAGAAGAAAAAAGAAGAAGAAGAAGAAGAAGAAAAAAGAGGAGGAGAAGAAGAAGAGGAAAAAAAGGAAAGGAAGAAGAAGAAGAGGAGGAGGAGAAGAAAAAAGAAGAAGAGGAAGAAGAAGAAGAAAAAAGAGGAGAGGAGGAGAAGAAGAAGAGGTGTTTTTTATTCTTCTTCTTCTTCCCCGACGCTATGGACCCCCGACCCCCGACGCCACCGACCCCAAACGCCACCAACCCCCGACGCCACTACCCCCTACCCCCGACGCCACCGACCCCCGACCCCCGACCCCGACCCCCCGATGCCACCGACCCCCGATGCCATCGACCCCCGACCACCGATGCCACCGACCCCCGACCCCCGACACCACCGACCATCGACCCCTACCCCCGACGCCACTGACCCCCGACGCCACTGACTCCCGACGCCACTGATCCCTGACGCCACAGACTCCTGATGCCATTAACCCCCGCCCCCCGACACTTATTCTGCCTTCTGTTGACCGAAAAGCTGCTCTTCGGCCTTCCTGAGGCCAAGGAGGTCATAGTTTTCTAAATTATGAGTTAGGTCACATATTTTCTGATTTTGTTATCAAAACATCATATTTGTGTTGATCGGGTGAGTTTTAATGTGTAGTTGTTCGACGACCTCCACGTGCGTTGGACGAGCTCCGCCCCTGCGTTTGTTGGTGAGCACAAATGACTTCTCCTCCTACCCCCTTAATTTGCTCTATTCCGGTCTTCGTGCCGATGAAACTTGCTAGCCATAGGTTTCTTTAACCATGAGTATGTGTGACCAGTATGCGTCTCCCATTCGAAAGGGTGACATCTATAAATATGCATGTCTTTGCATATTTATAACTGCCATCCTTTCGAATTGTCCAACGTTATCCATGGACAGCCCGAGTATGTGTAGATTGGGTTCGTTTTCCCGTATGCTGTGCTCTGGATCCGATGCGGAATTTCGTTAGTGCCTCCCTGTTGTTCTCCGGGTACACATCCTCTCTGCTTATTGCCGAGACGTGTATCAGGAGAACAGCGGGGAGGTGCTACCCAAATTCTGCATCGCATCTGGAGCAGAGCATGGGAAAACGAACCCAATCTACACATACTCGGGTGGGATTAGGACCTATCTTTACCTATTAGCGTGTAGGTTGCATGGACGTAATAATACTGACAAACTTGATTAGCGGATGAATATAGGTGATGAATTATATATTTATTTCTTGTGCGCCCATAGGTAGCTAGGCAACATGAGTGATCGTGCTTGGATGTACACTGGTCACCCTAGTCAGAAAGACATGACCAATGAATGGTTAACAAAAACCAGGGGGTTTGTGAGATCTGCATTTGCAAATGGCCAACAAAAAACATGGTGCCCCTATCCCAACTGCGACAACTGGAAAAAGCGGACAGAGTTTGAAATGGGTAAACACCTGCAGAAGTGGGGTTTTATGCCTAATTATACGGTGTGGAATTTTCATGGTGTGTCTGACCAACGTGCCAGAGATGAGGTGATTCGTCATCGCACCGACGAGCATGGTACCGGGATCGAAGACATGGTGCAAGACTTTGATGATGCTCGAGATTCAGACGATGAGATGGAGGAATCTGCAAAGGCCTTCTATGAAATGTTGGAGTCTTCAAAACGTCCTCTCCACGAGCAGACTGAGCTTTGTCAGCTGGATGCCATCGCGCAAGTAATGGCTCTGAAGGCTCAATTCAACCTAGGCAGAGAATGCTACGACGTGATGATGACGATATTTGGACGCTTTCTACCCAAAGGCCATGTACTACCTGCAAACCTGTACCAGTCAGAGAAAATCCTCCGTGTACTTAAGATGCCCTATGAGAAGATACATGCCTGTGAGAATGGATGTGCCTTATTTAGGCTTGAGTATGCGGTCTTGAACTATTGCCCCATTTGCAATTCTTCCAGGTATATTGTGGTAGACAACGGTATGGGTGAGAAGAATCAGACCAGAATCCCCATTACTGTTCTTCGGTATCTGCCAATCGTACCAAGACTTCAATGTCTTTTCATGGTCGAAGAGACGGCTAGACAGATGACATGGCACAAATTGGGCAAAAGAACCGAACTAGATGCGGATGGGAACAAGATGCTGGTACACACTTCAGATGGTTTTGCGTGCAGGCACTTCGATGCATTACATAAGGATAAATCGGAAGATCCAAGGCATCCAAGAGTTGCCATCAGCACGGAAGGGTTCAATGTGTATGGTATGACGGTAGCACAATACAGTTGTTGGCCTGTATTTGTCATCCCACTCAATTTCCCACCCGGAGAGATTATGAAAAGAAAGAACATTTTCCTGACGTTGATAATTCTAGGGCCCAACTATCCGGGGAAGAATATGAATGTGTACATGCAGCCGCTTAAGGATGAGTTGCAAGAAGCCTGGGATAATGGGATCAAGACCTACGATGCCGCTACCAAAACACATTTCAAAATGCATGTGTGGTACATGTACTCGACGCATGATTATCCGGCGTTTGCGCTATTCTCTGGCTGGTGTGTTCATGGAAGGTTCCCGTGCACCACATGCAAGGCAGCTCTTCAGTTTCGTTGGCTGCAGGCTGGTCGCAAGTATTCTTGCTTCGACATGCATAGACAATTCCTGGATCCTGACCATAAGTTCAGAAGAGACAAGAAGAATTTCATCAAAGGTAGAGTTATCAAAAACACTGCACCAGCTGCGTTGACAGGACAACAGATCCTGGATCAGATAAATGCTCTCGAGCTGGATCCAGATCATCCAGGGTATTTCAAAGGGTATAATACGGAACACGCCTGGGCTCACAAGATATGTTTGTGGGATCTGCCTTACTTTAAAGACCTCCTTTGCCCACACAACATCGACATGATGCACACTGAAAAGAATATTGCGGAGGCCATTTTTGGTACATTGTTCGGCATAGAGGGGAAGTTGAAGGATAATCCTAAGGCTAGAGTCGACCAGGAGGCTCTATGTGATAGACCGTTATAAAACATTCTACAACCGAAAGGAAAGAAGAACTAGAGGAAGCCAAAGGCATGGTTCAATCTTGGAAGGCCAGCTATAGGTAAATGATCTTGTGGGTGAAAATGTAGTTGATGTTCCCCGATGGGTATGCAGCAAATCTAAAGAGGGGAGCGAGTCTTGAGAAATTGAAAATATTTGGTCTCAAGAGTCATGATTGGCACATATGGATTGAGCGGGTAATGCCGGTGATGTTGCGTGTGCTTTATCCCTGAGGGTGAATGGCTAGTACTGGCAGAGCTGAGCTATTTCTTCCGTTCTCTTTGTGCGAAAGAACTATCGCCTGGCGTGCTAGATGAAATGGAAGAGTTGGCGCCGAAGTTGATCTGCAAATTAGAAAAGATCTTTCCACTGGGCTTCTTTAATCCAATGCAGCATTTGATTTTGCATCTCCCGACCGAGGCAAGATTGGGGGGGGGGGGCGTTCAAAATCGATGGTGCTTCTCAACTGAGAGGATGCAGAAGACGCTTCGAGCTAAGTGTAAAAATAAATGTAGAATTGAAGCATCGATGGCCGAGGTATTCATTACTGAGGAGGCGGCAAACTTCGTGACAGCACACTACGAAGCCAAAAATCATCATTTGCATAACCCGAAGCCTCGGTACAATGATGACGATCCAAAAAAAGGTCGATCCAACCTCAGCCTATTCAAAGGGAAGCTCGCACCATCCAGTGCTTCGAAAGGGAAATCGTTGGATGTCGAAGAATGGCGGACCATTTCATTGTATATCTTCACCAACCTAACAGAAGTGCGGCCGTACATCGAGTAAGTTCTCGGTAAATTATTGTTCCGCAACTTCTAATTCCTTTCAACTACTCTTATTCCCGGATATTTGATATAGTCGATACGTTGCCGAATTCTTGGATGGAGCGGTCATCGAAAAGGATTCCGTCGAAGAGTATGAGCTTCTCGCAAAGCATGGAGGCGACTATCCCGGTTTCATCTCTTGGTTCAAACAAAGGGTAATTAATTACCATTAATGGTCCATTTGATTTCTTGGTCTAATTTGCGGCTAATGCATCCATTCGTTCGTATTAAACTTGTAGGCTAATGCAGAGTCTATGGACGCCGAGTTGAGACAAGTCGCTAATGGTTTTGACTATAAGGTCCGTTCATTTGACAAATACAACATCAACGGGTATCACTTTCGTACCTTTGGCAAAGAGCTATCTATGCCCGACCTAAAGACTACAAATTGTTCTGTCTCTGCTATCGGCGAAGGAGGCACCGAGTATTATGGAAGAGTTGAAGCAATTTATGAACTTCTATTCTATGGTGAAAACCCACCGACCGTCGTAGTCTTCAAATGTTATTGGTTTGAGCCAAGGGAGACTAGAAGGACTCATGAACATATAGGACTAGTCTAAATCAACCAAAACACCCACTTAGATGTTCCCGATGTCTATATTACGGCTCAACAGGCGACACAAGTTTTCTATGTACCGTGGGCCTGCCAAACTAATCCAAATCTGAAAGGTTGGGATGTCGTTTATGAAGTGCCACCACATTTTAGACCACCTACCCTCAATGAAGAGGATTACGAACCTCACATTAACCCAGACACATATGAAGGAGAATTCTTCCAAGAAACACGTATGTCCAAGAAACGTTTCAAGAACCGCTCTACTTCACCCCAGAACATTGAAGTAGACAGCGACAGTGAATCCGTCTTAACCCCTGAGCCCGAACAGGAAGAGCAGGAAGAAGAAGAGGTTACTGCTGCGGATGACCTGTCACTTCTTGTCCGATTACATAATGGTGGCCTTCCACATGTTCTTCCTGATAGTGATGATGATGATGCATTTATTGATCATAGTGATGATCATGATGCATTTATTGACCCCGAAGCATATATAGACGAGCACGATTAGTTCATGTCAGGTATTCAACTATTACTATATATAAATTTTGAGTTCATGTTAGGTATTCAATTTTTATTAGTCATGTTGGTATTTATGACGATGATACACTTAAATTATATACATTTTATTACTCATGTTGGTATTTATGTTGTACTAATTTCATTTACTCTTTGTCATGACAGGTGTTGAAAGATGGTGGGAAAGGGTCAAAAGCACTCCGCGGCTCCTTCTTCGTCGGCGGGTCATGGGATGGGTACTTCCATTCCTGACTCGCCTCTTCGGAGAGCATTGCTCTCTACTCTGCATGGAGTGGCCGCTTCTTTGACTCTTGCGGCCCCCGTGAGAGGAGGTCGACCCCTCGCGAAGCCGAGAGGTACTAATGGTATTACTCATGTTGGTATTTATGTTGTACTCATGTTGGTATTTATGTTGTAGTCATGTTGGTATTTATATACATTTTATTACTCATGTTGGTACTTATGTTGTACTAAAGGTACACGTGGCCGCCGAAGAGGTAGGGAGGTGGCTGCCACGCCTTCTTTGCCGCCACCCCAAGCTAATTCACCTGAGCACAGGACTTCTAGGGTGGATTTGTCTGAGGTGGAGGCTACACGGTCTCCGGTTCACGAGCCTCAGGTCGACGAACCTTAGGTCTATGTGCCTTCGACCCACGAGACTCGTGTCCCAGAGGCTTCGTTCCAGGCGACTCCAGAGCAAAGCAGGGATGAGGGTACGTCCCCAGAGACCCAGTGGGATACCTGGGCTGATCAGGGTCATCCTAAGCCAAGTGGCCATGCTGATAGCAACGAGGAGATGGGTGAGGGGGCTACCGTCTACCAGCGTGGTAGTTCGGGGCTCCCGCTCATGCCGGCGACCCGCGAGCAGAGGTGGTCGATTAAGCCAAATGGGGAGAAGTAAGTTAATTTACTCTTATTTAACCTTTTGCCTTCATGTTTTCTCAAATATCTAATGTTTTGGCTTTAATTTTTCATACTGCAGGGGTTGGATTGTTGCCAAGGGTGTCCGCAAGCCCAACAACGTCCTTGGTGTGCTTTGCCGTCAAAACTTCCCGGGGTTTGTTACATTGCCCGGTCGGGAGCGAGAGGTAGGAATGACCTGGGAGCACTACTTGGTTGCCCCAGCCCCGCCGGAGGTTGAGATCGACGGTGTTTTGTGCCACACGAGGGCCGACATGGTGATCCGACAGTTCTGGATAATTTCTCCTTTACACAATTATAAATCAACCATAGCTAGTTATTGTACTAATCGGTGTTTTCTCGTTTGCGAACCTACTACAGGTGTGAGGAGGGATATGAGGAGGAGGCGGCAAAGGTTATCGATACCGAATGTCGCCGCCTACTTCAAAACTTTCGGCACGAGGTTCGGGTGCAGGCTGTTCGAGACTACTATGCCTCGCGGCATATTAGGAAGGACAAGGCGAAGTGCCGCGATTCTAAGATGGAGAAGGAGCATTACATGAAGGTAATTACATATTATTAAGGCTTTGTAGTTAGTTTCCTTGATTTGGTTCTTACGCGCTCAAATTTCTCTTTATTAACTTAGGTGCCCCCAAGATGGTGTGTGGATAAGATGGATTGTTGGGAGGCCTTGGTGGATCAGTGTTGCTTCGAAACGTGGGAGGCCAGCCACAACAACGCCAAGGAGAGGCGTGGCAAAATGGTTGGTGTGCCACACCATCAAGGGAGCATCAACTTAATCCAATTTGGCGAGAACTGGGTATGTGGTTTGCTTCATGCCTCATGCAATTCATTCTTAATGCTATCTTGAGCCCTTTACTAATACAATTTTCCTCTCTCTCTCTCTCTTTTAGGCATATCAAAATAAGACGGAGGTGCCACAGATGTACGACCTGTATGCGATGGCCCATACTGCCTCGTACAAGAAGGTCAAGGCATTCTCCGAGTCTGACCTCGAGCATCCAGAAAACTTCACCAACATCTCCTCCCACCACAAGCTCGTGAAGTACGGAGATAACGGGAAGGCGAGGAAAGGGGAGGACTTTAACCCGAGCGAGGGGCCTATTGATCCAGAGCTGGTGATGATAGCTGGCAATGGGAGGCCCCATGGCTCGATCGCCATTGGAGACGGCCTTATACGTTGTCCTAGCACTATCCGGCAGATAAAGGCACGCCAAACGAGCTCCTGTCCTGAGATAACTCCTCGTCCACGGCCAGTCGAGCTCGCCATCGAGGTTAGTTTAATGGACTCAACTATCTTTCCGCATTATGTTGTGCGTGGGAACCAATATGATTACAATGCTAACAATGTGTTCTGTTGCAGGCTGCTATTCTGAAAGAGAGAGATGCAATGCAGGCGGCTTTGGCGGAGAAGGATAAGGAGATGAAGGAGCTGGAGGAGAGGACGACTGCATTGCTGGAGGTGGAGAGGGCATGGAATGATGCGTCTAACAGGTCCATGTACGAGCTCTTCGTGGTGAGTTTCTTCTTCATATTATTTAAAATCTTGCATTTTAATGTCCGTTTCATTAATAACTAAAAATTTGACTTGTCGAAACCAAATGTACAGTCTATGTGCGAGAAGACCGGCCAAGTCCCTCCGGCGATGCCAGTCATTAATATGGCGGGGACGGTGAGTTTCATTTCAATGCAGCGATCTTAAGAGTGTCATCATGCTAATGACACATTGCAAATGATGTTTGGTGCAGAATATCTCCCGAAACGCATCGCACGACCCTTCTACAGTGGAGCCTTCTCCAGGGCAGCCTTCTCGAGGTGAAACAAGCTAGAGCCACCGTGCTTCACCGTCGTGATGATGATAATGGTATGTTTGGTGAGAAGAAGGAGAAGAAGAGATGAAGAAGGAGAAGGAGGAAGAAGAAGGAGAAGAAGCTCCTTCTCCTTCTTCTTCTCCTTCTCCTCCTCCTCCTCCTCCTCCTCTTCTTCTTTTACTTCTCCTTCTTCTTCTCCTTCTCCTTCTTCTTCTCTTCCACCTAAATGACATAATTAGCTTAGTTAGCTCCAAAATGGCCTATTTAATAAAAAATGACCTATACTTACCTAATTTTCCTCCAAAATGACCATAATTAGCTCCAAAAAGGCATAACTAGCTAATTTAGCCCGAACAAGAGGACAAGAGGAGAAGAAAGAGGAAAAATGAAAAGAAGGAAGAAGAAGAAGAAGAGATAAGAGAAGAAGAAGGAGAAGGAGAAGGAGGAAGAAGAAGGAGAAGAAGGAGAAGAAGGAGGAGAGAAGCTCCTTCTCCTTCTTCTCCTCCTTCTTCTCCTTCTTCTTGTCCTCTTCTTTTCCTTCTTCTTCTCCTGTTCCTTCCTCCTTCTCCTTCTCCTTCTCCTTCTCCTTATCCTTCTCCTTATCCTTCTCCTTCTCATTCTCCTTCTCCTTCTCCTTCTCCTCCTCCTCCTCCTTCTTGTTTTTTTTACTTCTCCTTCTTCTTCTCTTCTTGCTTCTTCTCTTTGTTCTTCTACGTAGCTTACACTCATCCAACAAAGACTAAATTGGCTAATTATCCAACAAAATGACCTAATTAGCTTAGTTACGTGAAAACATCATAAGAACCTTGGTTAGCTCATTAAAATGACTAATTTAGCTCGAAAATGAAATAATAAGCTCAAAATGGCATAAGAACCTTGGTTAGCTCATGAATATTATATACTTAGCTTGGCTTCCACCTAAATGACATAATTAGCCAATTTAGCTCCAAAATGCCTTAATAATCATAGTTGGCCCCAAAATGAAACATTTTACCCAAGTTAGCTCTAGAATGGCTTTATACTTAGCTTGGCTTCCACCTAAATGACATAATTAGCCAATTTAGCTCCAAAATGCCTTAATAATCATAGTTGGCTCCAAAATGACATATTTTACCCAAGTTAGCTCTAGAATGGCCTATACTTAGCTTTGGCTTCCACCTAAATGACATAATTAGCTTAGTTAGCTCCAAAATGGCCTATTTAATAAAAAATATCCTATACTTACCTAATTATCCTCCAAAAGGCATAATTAGCTCCAAAAGGCATAATTAGCTAATTTAGCCCGAACAAGAGGACAACAGGAGAACAAAGAGGAAAAACGAAAAGAAGGATGAAGAAGAAGAGAAGAAGAAGGAGAAGGAGGAAGAAGAAGCTCCTTCTCCTTCTTCTTCTCTTCTCCTTCTCCTTCTTCTTCTCTTCTTCTTCTCCTCTTCTTCTCCTTCTCCGTCTTCTCCTCCTTCTTCTCCTTCTTCTTCTTCTCCTGTTCCTTCTCCTTCTCCTTCTCCTCCTCTCCTCCTTCTTTTTTTACTTCTCCTTCTTCTTCTCTTCTTGCTTCTTCTCTTTCTTCTTCTACGTAGCTTACACTCATCCCACAAAGACTAAATTCGCTAATT